>JANBXA010000253.1:23002500-24286075 GCA_030556225.1 Cricetiscus sungorus
AAGATAAAAACTGATGTGTTTATCTTGTAAAACGACCAATGTAGCCATCATGAGGGGTACTAATTTCTCGTAGATAGGCTGATGACAAAAGCTGCATCTCAGCAGGACTGGCTGAGGACATGTTAAACTTTATGAAGGAGGAAAGGAGTAAAAAGTCAAAACAGAAGCTGCAAGGATTGTCTGGATAAAATAGTAAGTAAATTTAATATGTGTACTTAAAAACACTATATTAAGACTTAAAAACACATATTTTTACTATGACTCAGTGTTGCATAAGTATTCATTGATTTTTGTATCCCTTCTTGTTTTCATATAGATGTATATTTGTAACTTTATCACTTCTACTTTCCTTTAATATTTTTAGGAGAAAAATACTAGGTAAAAAGACTGAAATTAATTCAATTATTCTCAAACAGATGTGATATCATGATGTTTATACATCACACAGTTTTAATAACTTTTTCCAGTTTTTCATGATGCAGTATGTAGGTTCAGAACAATCATCACTTATTTCTTTGCTTTGTGCTAGACAGACAGGAAAATGTGCACTACTCTATATGGAAGAATAAGGTGGTATAAATAGACAGTTAGCTGACCATGTAGTGTTTCTTAAAATCTTTATTACCATAGTAGCGTCTTAGTGTTATTATTGCCGTGAATAGATTCCATGACCACAGCAAGTCTTACAAAGGCAAACCTTTAATTGGGGCTGGCTTACAGTTCAATGGTTTAGTCCTTTACTGTCATGGCAGGAAGCATGGGGGCATGCAAGCAGACATGGTGCTAGAGGAGTAGCTGAGAGTTCTACATCCAGATCATCAGGCAGCAAGAAGAGAGTGTGACACTGGGCCAGGCATGAGCATATCCTCCTCCAACAAGGCCACACCTTCTAACAGTGCCACTCTCTGTGATTTTATGGGGACCATTCTCATTCAAACCACCACACTAGCCTTCACAGGATTTCTGAAAACTCACAATTTTAGGGTGGGTTTTTAAAATTTCTGCAGGAAAAACATCTTTAGAATTTTGATAGAGATTATGATGATGCTCGGAGCATCTTGGGAAGTATCACCACAGAAATGGTTCTATTTCTTCATAGCAGATTTATTTCTTAACTTTTTTGTCGCTGTGGCAAAACACCTGACAAGAAGCAGCTTAAAGAAGTTCATTCTGGATAATCATGTGAGTGGATATATTCCATCATGGCCAGGAAGGTATGGTGGGAGGGAGGCTGGTCACCTTAAATCTCACAATCACCTGGTCAGCCTCTTCCTCCAGTGAGGTTCTGTCTCCAAAACAACTTAAACAGGGCCACCAGTTGGGAATGAGGTGTTCAAATACATGAGGCTGACAGGTGTGTTTCACCTTCAAACCCAGAAAATGTGGTTTGATCATGAAAGCATCAGACTTCTATCAAATACATC
This sequence comes from Cricetiscus sungorus, assembly GCA_030556225.1. Taxonomy (NCBI): domain Eukaryota; kingdom Metazoa; phylum Chordata; class Mammalia; order Rodentia; family Cricetidae; genus Cricetiscus; species Cricetiscus sungorus. The sequence continues at coordinate 23,003,925 of JANBXA010000253.1, forward strand.
TTCCAAATCACAGTTGATAATATGCTTCTTTTCTCTCATCTACCCTTTTGCAATTGTTGCTCTTCATTTGGGAAACCAACATTGACTTTTAATAACAAATACCGACAACAGTTATTGGATACATTCCCCTTACTTTGCTGCTAAAGTTGTCTTGATAGTGCTGAGCTGGAATTTTGTTTCTGTGTTCACAAAGGTTGCAATGTGAATCCTATTACACTCCCTCTCTTTCTTTCCTCTCTTCCTCCCAGCACTCTCCACGGCAGGGTCTCACTTTGTTCACCATACTGACCTGAAGCTCATGATATCTTATTTTACCTCCCAAATGCTAGGACTAGAATGGTGTGCCATTATGTAAACTCTCTCTCTCTCTCTCTCTGTCTCTCTCTCTCTCTCTCTCTCACACACACGTGTTGTATATATTTAATATAAGCACATAGAGATTCAAGTTTCTCTCTCACTATTATCCCTGTGTCTTTGGCATTTTGTCATGCTGCATTTCCATTGTCATTTATTCCCAGATATTTTCTAATTTAGTTTGAGATTTTTGTCTTTGATATATTAGCTATTTAAAAGCCCATTATTGAATTTCCAAAGGTTAATGAATCTTCCAGTTTTATTTCTATTGTGGATTTCTAATTTAATCCCGATGTGATTAGAAATGATACTTTGTAAAGTGTGCGTCTTTTAAAAAAGCCATTGGGACTTAATTTCTGAGCTAAAATATATGATCTATTATATGTATGTATGTTGGGTGATGCAACGCTTGGAAATGAAATTTTCCTGACAGGGTCTTGGTTTGAGTGCTCATTTCCAAGTGGGGACACTATTTTGAGAGGAAGCATAACTTGTAGGTGGGGGACCTACATAGAAGAAATAGGAAAACGGAGAGGGGTCATTTATGACATATTATCCATGGTACATTCCTGTGGTTATAACACATTTTCTAATAATGATGATAACTTTTATAATTTCTCATCCATTTACCCTTATTGAGACCTTATAAAAACTATACCATTTATGTCATTCTTTAAGGTTCTCTCATCTCACCCTGCAGAACCTTCCACATTTCTTATAGGAAATGTTTAATGGGGTCAAACTGCCTGGACTTGTCTTCACTGTCCTTCACTTTTTAATGATAGTATGATGGATATAAGACCATTTTTTCTTTTCTTTTTTTATTTAATTTCTTATATATCCATCCCAGTTCCCTCTCCCTTCCATCTTTCCATGGCCCCCCACCGACCCCCCATCCCATCCCACATCCACTCCCCAGGGAAGGTGAGGTCATCCATGAGGGATCATCAAAATCTGTTAAATCATTTGGGGTAGGCCCTCTTCTGTCTCTCTAGGCTAAGGGAGTATCCCTCCATGGGGAATGGGCATCTGAAGTCGGTTTGTGCATTAGTGATACAATCTAGTTCCTCTGTCAGAGGTATTATAGACTGTCCAGGCTTCCTGACTGAGACCCACATTCAGGGGTTCTGGGTCCATCCTATGCTGGTTTCCCAGCTATAAGTCTGGATATAAGATTTTGTTTGGCACTTGTTTCTGTTTCTGGTGACAAAACTCTAGGTGGCATTAAAAAAGATCTCCCAATGTGATGTGTGTCATCCTGCTTCTTTCAAGATTATCCCTTTGCTTTCATCTTGCTTGAGACTTTTGAGTGTCCTGAAGCTTTGTATCATGTCCTTCACAAAATTTTAGGAAGTTTCAGCCATCATTAATTGCTTTTCCTTTTGGATGCTGGCATGGACCACATGGTGACAATTGCTGTTTGACAAAGTTTCAGCCTTTCAGCATTGCAGAACACACTTTTCCAGCACCTTTTGACTTTCATTTTTAATGGTTCTTAATAGTAATGCATTTCCACTTGGGAAACATTGCATGGAATTTGGTAAAAGATGAAAATGTGTACAATGGTAGCCTTTCTAAACAAAATAATTCTTTGGAAAAAATGTCCCCTCCCAGGAATTCCATTGTGCCCTCCACATTGCACCAAGAAATACAAGTGATCCTAAGGATGACATGTCTGCAATTCAAATCCCAAATCTGAGGTCATTTAGAGCAAGTGTTCAGTTAACAAATAAAGTATGGTACAGTATAGTGGGAAGATTAAGACATCAGGTCCTTCCCTTTGGGGAGTGTTATGAGGGGAACAGGCCCATATAGTAAGAATAAGAATTTGTGGGTCTCCAGCTGACCTGAGTAAGTGGGAGCTCATGGACTCCAGACTGACAGCTGGGGAACCAGCATAGGACTGACCCAGACCCCCTGAATGTGGGTGTCAGGTGGGGTGCCTGGACAGTCTATGGGACTACTGGCTGTGGAACCAGGATTTATCCTTAGTGTATGAATGGGCTTTGGGATCCCATTCCCTATGGAGGGATACTCCCAGCCTGGATACTAGGGGGAGGACCTTGATTCTTCCCTAAATGATGAGACAGACTTTGATGATCCCTCATGGGTGGACTCATCCTCCCTGAGGAATGGAATGGGGGGTGAGATAGGAGGTTGGTGGGAGGAGTGGGAGGTCTGGAGGGAGAGGGAAATGGGGTTGGTATGTAAAATAAGATTGTTTTTAATTAAAAAAATAGTCTAAGAAAGAAATTGTAGTAGAGTGCCTTCTCAGTTCTTTTCCTATGGTCAGGCATTTGGATAAGGTTCTCCATTCCCTTGGGGGCTTAAGAAAAATTCCTGCTTTCTTAAGTTTTGAGAAAACAGTCATTCTTCTTATTTCTAGCAAGAGGAATTTGTTACTCTTCCATTAACATATGACTGGTGCCTTTAGTCACAGTCAGTGCTAGATTCCACAACTCCTGATATCAAGCCACACCCCAGGTCACATGACCTAAAAGGGTATTTTTTTTTTTTTTATTTTCAATTAAATGTGCTTGCTGCTAGCCTCAGATTGGGTCCAGCCCCTCCTTCTGTCCCCATCCCACACAGACATCTCTTTGGGGCCTGAATTCCCCATGGAAGCAGCTCTCTAGCAAGATGGCCACACTGTAATTTGGTCCACTCAGTGGTGTTCTATGCGTCTCTTAGACTCTGAATGTTTTTCTTCAATTTTACATTTCTGTCTATTCCTCAGACATAGGAGTTTTTATTATCTTGTTCAAGTTCACTAATGTTTTCTCATAGCATCTTAAGTCTGTATTTGAATAATTTGATTGAATTTTTAAATTTTAATCATACTTTTCAACTCCAAACACTTTTTTTTTGTATTCTTTTTCAGTCATTCTATCTCTTCACTGTTGCTAGTGTATCTATACATTGTTTTCTTGGTGTTTTGCATTTATTAGCTTTATTAAGTTCTTGAAGCACTTTAAAAATAGTTGTTTTAAAGACTTTTTCTAAGGTATCTGCCAACAGTCCCTTTCCACAGACAGCTTGGTTATTATTATTTCTGCCTATGATTGGAACAGTTTTATGTTTCTTCTCCTTTTTAATATTTTTGCTGGGCAGTGGTGGCACATGCCTTTAACCCCAGCATTTGGAAGGCAGAGGCAGGTGAATCTCTGTGGTCTACAAGAGCTAGTTCCTGGACAGGCTCCAAAGAAACACAGGGAAATCCTATCTCCTATCTCGAAAAACCAAATAATAATAATAATGATGATGATGATAATAATAATATCTTGATATTGTAATTTATATTTCCTCCTTCCCTTTCCTCCCACAAAACCCTCTAAGGTATCCCCTTACTCTCCTAAATTAAAGGTCTATTTTCCTTTAATTGTTATTACATATAAATGTATGTATACAAATATGTATATAAATGTAAGTATATAACATATATATTCATATATATGTATATATATATATGTGTGTATATATATATACATATAGGCACACACATATATTCCTAAATATAGAAATACAACCACCTTAGTGCATATGTTATCTGTATATATGTAATTTCATGGCTGACCATATTCTATTCCTTTGTATTGGTTTCTATTTTTTATGGGTTAAAAAGTGTGAATGAATGATGGAGAAAATCAAGGTCAGTTGAAGAACTGAGAGGGCAAAGGCACATTGAAGAACTCAGATTTCTAAGACAAAAAGCATGGGTCAAGGTTAGGAGAACAGTCCTTGTTGGACTCTGATCCTTGGAAGATTTTCAGGGAGCTGCAAAGCATCTACAACTGAAAGTCTTTTATCCAGGCTTTAGAGCCTTAACACTAGACAGTGCTGACTTCCACCAGTGCTGGCTACTGTTCTGTTAGGAGTCAAGTACACTGATATGCAAACTCAGGGATTGTAATCCAAGTGAACCCTTGCCATTGCCAATGTTTCTTGGTGCAGGAAGCCACTGAATATTGGCCTGCTGGAAAACTAGGGTCCTTACTAGACCTGAGTTGTACCCTAGAGCTGTAAGTAAGGGTCTTTGCTTGCCATATATTTCCATCTACATGGAACAAAATTCCCATCCAGCCTGTCATTTATGACATAAACATGTTGGTACAGGAGAGAGAAAAGATTATTAAAAGCTCTGGGTGTTACATGAAGACCTGAATGCCATCCTTGATTTAATAAAATTTGAGTTCCAATTCAACTTTTTGTTTGCTTACTATCTATATTTGGCCATGAAAATATTATTGAACTTAATCATAACCAAGGTCCGCTGAAAGAGGAAGATCTAATCCCATACCCATTGCTCCTGTTGGTGCCTTGGATAAGGGAAACTTGTAACCTACAAGTGACAATCAAGGATTTGAAAGCTGAGCTATATCTTTCCTCTTTTGTACTTTGGGACAAAATGAATTGATTTTTGCCTCAAATATTTTGCATTTGAATTTAAATTTAATGAATATTCTACTAGAGTTTAGAATGTACTTCAATGACTTATTCTCCTAGGTAACACATGCCATCTATTCAAATTACATGGCATTTTTCTTTTTACATTCAATTCATTGGTGCAGAGCTTCTCATGTTTAACATTACATTTCTCTATCATTATGAAAGCATCAGTCTCTTCCACCTCCTTTAGTCACCTTCGGTTCTTTCTATCATACACCACATCCCACTCCTTGCAGGTATGGGTGATCAAAATATACAGGTAACTTTTGACTGTCCTAGAACATACTCCCATCATCTTTGATTTCAAAACCCAGTGGTGTTATTCTTTTACATAGACTCTTCCAGTGGTTTACAGGGCAAATTGCTAATGAGGCCTCCTAAAACCTTTCTTTCCTAAACTCACTCATGATTTCTCTGGCTATACAAGTTAACAATTTCAGGGTCTCCCATTTAACCAAATGCGTAGCTTACTGAGTTGATTCCTAATCTTTGCACAAATATTACCATCATAAGGGGGCATTTACTTTCATCTCATTTTCAATTTCCTTTACCCTCTTTATATACACTTCACTCTACCTATGTTTTCTTCACGTTTGCTCATGGAACTTTTTACTATTTGCTGTCTCACATGCTAAATTAATCATTTCATGTTCTACTTATTGTACCAGAATATATGTGACATGAGGGGAAGAATTTTGCTTTGGGTACCAGTATAACCCTGCTGCCTACACAAGTATCTGAACTATAAAGGGGTCTGGCAAGTATCACATTGAATTTTGCAAAGAAGTAGCATCAGATTATTAGGCATATTTAAAAATCCCTCCCCTTTTTTATTGGTTTTTTGAAACAGTGTTTCCTCTATGTAGCACGGCTATCCTGGAACTCACTCTGTAGACGAGGCTGGCCTGAAACTCACAGAGATCCACTTGCCTCTGCCTCCCAAGTGCTGGTATTAAAGGTGTGCACCACCACTGCAAGACTCACAAATTCTTGAGAGTAATGATTTATTAATAAAATGGGACCATATAAGACAGTGTGGACAGATGATGAGAATCAATACATATTAAGGAAGTGATCGATTTGAGGACTGTGATAGGACTGAAGAGCAGAGATTTGTTCATGGAAAGTGTTCATGGGAACACCATCTGTGTTAATAAAGTAAATGTTGGATATTTTGGCAGTGAGGTATTGTGTTTAGAGTATATGCAGTTCATTCATTATGTCCTAGAGGAAGATTTAATTCAATCAAAGCTATGTATTTATGGAAGTGTGACACAAATAGCATATAATGGTGGTGAGGAAAATAGAAGCACTTGAGGAGAATGTCAGTTGGGCATGATGACTCTGCGATTATGAAATATGATAATAAACAATATGCCGTTACGTTGAATATGCCTAAAGATTAAATTTGCACAGGATGTTCTTTCTCTTTATGTTGTCTTGTGCTAAAATAGCACATTTTAAAGAGTTACCTTGGAATGCCGTGGCCTCAATAAAGACTGCTTCTCAAAACATGTCACCTCTTATCTCCTACATTATCCAGGCTTCTCCTTCAGATGTCGTCAACCTGTCTTTGGTACCCATCCATCCTCTTCATGTCTTATGCTCATTTTCACTTTGGCAGCCTTTCTGCCCATCCATGATTCCTGATCATGCCCATCTTGACTTGTTCCATACCCTCACAATATTGTCTTTTGTTCTGTGCTTGACATCACATAGCTAGTCCATAGTCACAGGTCATTTCTTGCTGGACACAAACCTATTTCTACTTTTAGTCCCTTTTAATCCTCCATGTTTACCTAACCTCAATTCCTCAACTATGAGTAGAACTTAACAAGGCCTAAAAAGGAGATTAGAGGTTATCAATCACAGTCCCTATCTTTCTTTCTCTCCATATAGCTCTGAAATATTGAACTCTCTTTGCCGTGGCCCTGTTCTCTTTCACCCTCATCTCATCCTTTCTACTACTTCTGACATTTTTGTCTTCTTCTCAGCAAATACCATTTTTCTCATTATTTCCTCAGGCTTTTTTATATTCACACTCACTTTCATATTCCCACATGATAAAATCAGAACAAACAAAACCAAACAATCAGAAACAAAATTGCAGCCTTTATTTAACCTTCAAGATTATAATGAAAGACTCGAGACTATAAAGTCAACCAAAGTTTATGCCTTTTATTTCTGCTTACAATTTAGGAATGGTTTCTTCTTCTGCGATTGGCCTGAAACTACTCAGCTGTGGTGATATTTTGTTTATAATCTAACGAATAAAACTTGCGTGAGGATCAGAGCACAGAGCTAGCCACACTAGTTAGCCATAGATGCTTGGCAGCATCTTTAATCCTAGCAGCAACACTAGTTAGCCAAAAATGGCCAGGAAGTGGTGGTATACACCTTTAACCCCGGGCACTTATGAGGCAGTAAGATGGATCTCTTTTTAGTTCAAGGCTGCCCTGGCTACATAAAGTTGATCCAGTCTAAAAGAGAAATAGAGTTCACACAAAGATGATTCCAGCATTTGGAATGCCATGCCTTTTAATCCCAGCATTAAGGTGTTGGGGCAGGACCCTGCATGGACACCCTTTGTGGGAGGGGTTGAGAAGGCACGGAGTCAATGACACAGACTCCCAGAGTAGGTGAGTAGCAGAGCATGCTGCAGACTCATTTATTGTAGAAATCAGGTTTGCCTTTGTATCCTCCTCTAAGCAACCCATTGTTCCTCTAGGCCTGTGGAGGTGTGTTGTCGTGTCTCTATTGGCTCCACCGACCATGTGCCTCCACATCAGCCTTCTCCAGCTGCCAGCAGACTCCAGGTTGGCCCAAGGGGAAGTTACTATAGCGCATGCTCAATGGAGCTTGAATGCTATGGCCCAGTTGGGCCTGTTGGCCGTCTTCCTCCTAAACTAAGGAAGTGGAGACAGGAAGGGATATACCTCTCACACTGCTGTTAAGGGAACCAAGATTTCAACTTATGATCTGGGGAGATAAACTATATCCAAGCAAATGACTTTATTCTCTGTAAATTGCAATATAATTTTTATTCAAAATACAATTCTGCTTCAAAATTTTAGCTTGAAGAATAAAAAAAATAATTTAAATAAATCTTCTGGTTGCCTAAACCTTAATAAACTTATCAAAATGTGAGAGCTATATCAAATGCCTTTTAAAACAAATGAATATTGAAACATCTCTCTTTTTGTGGGTGTGTTATAGCATTGCCCACTGTTAGTCCATTCTTCAACTTATTTCTTTGGAAATTTTTAATAGAAAATGACAGTTGATCACAGTATCTTCATTCTTCTTCCAAAGCAGCACAAAGCTTGAAGTTTTGTTGTTTTCCTAATAGTTCAATAACAACACTACCCTTTCCAGTCCATTTGCAATGTTTTGGAAGTATATAAGTGTATTATGGCCAATGAGATGCAAGTACACTCAATAAAGACTTTGAAAACCTATTCCTTTTTATGTTTTTCCTGTCTGGCCTGGAACGTGAATATGAGAGCTGGTCTTTGAGGAACCATGCTTGATCACAAATCAGACCACTAAAGATTCTATGGACAAAAGGTCCTGACACTGATGACACCATAGCTGCATCTTTTTTATGAACTGCCTGCTTTTAGATTCCTTTTGAGAAAAATAAACTATTTCACTTAGGACTGTTATTTTTCATGCTATTGTTATTGCTAGTCCCCCATGCAGCCATGCCCAATTCCATCTGACAGAATGCTTTTCAATTACATTCCTCAGCAATTTTGTTCAATTTTCCCATCTTATTTAGTAGTCTGGTCTAAGATTTCCAAATTTCACACACAGAAGACAACAGGCAAATAATTTGAATCACATTTTTCACTTTCAAATTTTTTTCTATTGATTCATATTGTGTTCTGCTTATTTTCTAGCAAAATTTCATTGCTTTGTTTATATATTATTGTCATTTATTATTGTGGTACCAAAAATCCCCAAAGAAGTAATTGCTTTTCTCGATGAAAAGGTAGAAAGTGGATTATTAATCACAGACTGGAAAGAATAAAAAGAAAACCTTGACAAAGGAGAAGTTTAAAAAATATGTTGCTTTCACAAAGAGTAACAAGAAAAAGGACCCGTTATTTTAGGATGGACTTTAACATGAGGGGTGAGAAATATTGGAAAAGTGGTGTTTGTGCTCCAAATCTTCAATCACAATGTAAGAAGAATGCCTGCTTTATAAGTGATTGTAGTGTGTAAGGAGGAGGCCAGCACCAATGGAACACAGTAATCAGGATTTAATAAGCATGGGTCACAAAGGCAGGGCAAGTCATTGAGTCTGAATTAGGAAGATGAACAACACAGATCTGTAACTATGGAAACACAATATGCCAAGGATAATTCTAAACCCCCCAATCAGTTTTTGTTTTGCATTAAATGCCACCTGGAAAAGAAGGAAAGTGAAGTGCTGAAAATACTCAAACACGACTACACCGGGCTTCTTAAAGACAAATTAGCAGCGAAGTATTTAATGTTTGCTATAGCTAAGAGCAAAGCAATATACATATGCTTGCTAACCAGATACATGAATGACTCCTCATAGAGGATGCCACATAACAAGCACAATGTTCCATGCTTCTGTTGATACAGAAAATAGAAAATGAAAGGCATTAAAACACATGACCAGATGTGCAGTTTTACAACAGATCCATGCAGTGATTGAAATATAATAGTGGCTAAATATTCACACACCAAAATAGGAGGAACCACAGTGTTACATGAAGCTCCACTTATTACATATAATTATATACAACATATATAATTAGAAGCCATTCTTTGGCTTCTTACACATACACAGGGCTGTAGCTAGCACTGCAACCAAGCTCTCTATTTGGGAAGTTTATATTAAGGGAAAAAGAAGGTATGGATGGCCAGTGGCATAAAATATATCCTTGGAAGTTTGATGCTGCAACTCATCCATTTGCACAAGAAAATTCTCTCAAACTCTCACTCATAAGGTTATTGTTGTTTTGTATACCATCAGCTCAAAATTGAATATCTAGCTATCAAGAATCTAGGGAATTGTATGCTAAATCTAAGACAAGAGGAATGAAGACACTCCAAGATTGTAGAATGTTATTATTAATAGAATTATGTTTAGAATATAATAGTCTTAAAAACTTTAGGAATGCCTGGGAAAACTGTCTTATTTGTATACAAATAACAAAGAGTGACACACCAGTGATGTGAAAACACCAAGATATTTACATTTTTTACTCTGTTATAATTCTGTTATATCATTGTAGGTTAATAAATGCACTTTGTTCTTTAAAGGAATTGGTGTGTGAAGCCCCAATGTTGACAGGACTGATGAAGTAAAAGAAGGAGAAGAGAATTTTCTGTCCCTTGTGTGGTTTTTGTTCTGTTTTGGTTTATTGGGGTTGTTCTTGCTTTTGTTTGCTTGCTTGCCTACTTTGTTTTCTTTTGCAGGGGTACAATGGAGATGAGGAAGGATATGAGGGGACTTGGAGGTGAATAGATTTGGGGTGCATGATGTGAAACCCCCAAAGATTGAATGAAGAAAAGAATAGGTGTGGACGGTGAGAGTCACTATGTGGATAATGAGTATCTGGGTGATGAGTAACAAACAAGAAAAGAGACTAGACACTAAATAATATGCACTTCAAAAGGATGATGAATTTTTTTTGGCTAATGATTTACAGATATTTTCATGAGAAATAAATTACAATAATGAACTCTCCAGCCATAAAGGGACATACTTATGGCAAATAAACAATCAATAGTGCCTAATAGTTCCTATGTACCTACTGTGTGATAAGTATAAAATAGACATTTAAATTTACTTATCACACTTATTTAACTTTGCAATCAACTGTATAGCAAAGTAGTCTATTTATATAAGTGAGAGAAGTGTCAAATGGCTTAATTTAAGGGACATTGTCAAGCATCCATATCATAAACTATGATTCCAGCTCTTAGCTCTAGAATTGTAGCCTATGCCCTTTGAAACATCTTTATACACCTTACACCACATCTCAAGACAGATACTTGTTTTTAATCCATTATTTAAGTCATATGGAAGTGGCATAATCAAATTATGTTTATAGCAAATTTTTGTTTTGAGATATAAACATATGTCAAATACTTATCTACACTTACAGGCATTGTTTTATTCTGTAACTTATAGTAGAGGAATTCCATTAAAATCCCATTTGTTTCCAAAACCTTTCAAGTGGTAGAATATAGCCTGCATTTGGAAGTAGTATTTTTATTTCAAGAGCACAGTATCTTGGACAGATTGGAATACGTTTTTGAAGATCTCTAAACAGTTAGCTCCCTTCAATAGACCTTAAAAAAGTCTTTGATACTTATTACATAATTATTTTTTCACTTTCTCTCAGGAAAAATTTAGCAATTAATAAATTATGTTTATTAATTCAGGTGTGCTTATTCCTGAAAGTAATGAATTGCAGCACTTTGTGAAGGGGGAGATGGAACGTCCTCAACCTCCTACAAGAATTTTTACCTTTTGGCGAGCTTTTCCTCACTTGCTATTCAGTGTCACCATACAGGAGGGCAAAAGCAGGATGTGTGTGTCCATTAAAACATCGGTCCCCATGCATATGAAGTATGAGAGCAGGGCTCACCTATAAGCACTCTCTAAGTGAAAATAATAATCCCCACTTTGAAGCAGTTGTGAGATTGTGCAAAAGTGATCCACAAATTATCTCCCACAGAAAGGGAAAGTCTCTGGCTGAGTGTCTCAGATACTGTGGCATGTTAAAGATGTATCATTGTATCCGTGGAGAAGCCTGTCTCTTGAGAAGTGCTTCACAGCAATGCTAAAAGAAATGGGCATACCAGTGGAGAAATTTGGGAAGAGAGATGTATCTTTTTATTTTTATTTTATTGTTTTAGTTGGCCCACCATGACCCTACAAGTTCACAAACTTAGTCAAAACTGCAGCTTTCATTCGTATCATGGTCTGGTGGTTTCTTCTTTTGCTACTTTCTGCTTTCTCTCACATTGGTTTCCCCCAGTAATTTGTTTGCATATCTAATCCAGTGTTAGCATCTGGTTCTTTGAGAATTCAGGTTGGTAAAAGACGAATGAAGAGCAGGCTAAGGATGTAGGCTGCAAACACCAGTGGGTGAAGAGGATGATCCACTGATTGATGGGTGGTTTGTGTACCCATCAATGAGAAGGTTCAGTTCATGGGTTTTCATTGGTAGTAATTATACTGTGGGAAAACTGGCAACCATGATGATGCTGACATTTTGGAAACATGGGGAGAATAATGTTTACCAACACAGTGTAGTTAGGGGATGGCTACTGTGTTGTGTTGATACAAACACAAGGAACTGAAACCTGATAAACATCAGTTAAATAGTTAAATGTTAAAACCAGAAACACTTGCTAGTAAAGTATGAAGAGACACTCATTAGTTATGGTGGAAAATGGGAGATGGAGATCAAATTTCAAGAGCAGCAGAACTCCAGAGATGTTTGACTATATGTAAAAACACAAGGGCCTAGTAGGAAAATCCTGCAGCTTGAAAACATGGACAAAGACTGAAGTGATGCTGTTGAATACCACATCTCTCTAAAATACTTTGTATTCTCTAGGTTGGCTGATGTGGACCACCATTCTCTAACTAGGGTTAGGACCTCTGCTTTGTTACAATATCCTTCTAAAAAATCTCTCCCTTTCTCCCTTCATGCAAATCAGCAAGTGTTCCTAAAGAGCTCTGCTTGCCCTCTTTTGTAGTTGCCAGACTGACTACCAGGGCTGAATCCCAGCATAACCTGGCTGGGACATGCTAGATCTGAACAGGAAGGAAAAAGATCAGAAACAGAGCATATCAAGCATTGTCTGGCTGACATCATTTTTTTTAATGTTTTTAATGTGTGTGATGTTCTGTCAACACATATGCCTATGTACTATGTGATGCCTGGCCCCCATGGACAAAAGAGGGTGTCAGATATTCTGGGACTGGAGTTGCAGAGGGTTGTGAGCCATGTGGATACTGGGAATCAAATTGTGCTCCTCCGGAAGAGAAGCCAGTGCTCTTACCACTGAGCTATCGCTGCAGCCCTATGGCTGACACTCTTGACGCTCACATTGGAAAGATTCATACATGTGTAAGGACACTGATCTATGTATTATACAAATGAATGTTTCTACCATCATTTTTGGACTCTATCCAGGAGAGACTAGTAGTATGTGCCTTAGTTGTATCAAACAAAATTATTTCTTGACATTGTCAAAAATCCTTTGGGGGAATTGCATGTTGTTCCCTTCATTGCTTTTCCTCCAGGTGTAGAAGGGATGCATACAGGAACAACAAATACATGGAAAAAAAAGACTAGTAGGTGTGTCTTTGAGGAGATGGAGAGGAAGTGAATATGATCAAGACAATAACAGGACACGGGTACACTTGGGATGAGATTTTGATAATCTTTCGTTTGTGAAGAAGGATAAGATGAAACTCATTTCTCTCAGGGCAGCAAATTTACCTGCCACATGGCAAACAAGAGAGGAAGAAATAAAACCACCAGAACTGCACATGACAGAATAGGTATATTTTATGTGACTAAAAGACTGCACCCCCCCACAAAGCATCATGGAATAAAATACAGTTCAAAGAACATGCTGTTTTATTTTGTTTTCTTTTTATTAATTATTTTTTTCTTATTTTACATATTGATCCCAGTTCCCTCTCCCACACCATCCCATGCCCTTTGACCACCCTCCCATCCCACCCATCCCCACTCCACAGGGAGGGTGATGCCTTCCAGGAGGGATCAACAAAATCTGTCATTTGGAGTAGGGACTAGGCCCTCCCCCCTGCCTCTATGTTAAGGGAGTATCCCTCCATGGGGAATGTGCTCCCAAAGTTCTTTTGTGCACCAGGGATACATCCTGGTTCCACTGTCAGACGTCCCTTACACTGCCCAGGCCTTCTAACTGAGATCCATGTTTAGGGGGTCTGAATCGGTCCAATGCTGATTTCCTAGCTATCAGTCTGGGGGACTATAGCTTTCTCCTTGTTCAGGTTCTGTGTGTTTCTGCAGCCTGGTCTTGTCTCCATTTTATTTTATCACTCCCCCCTTTCTTTGCATTTGGATTCCAGTTCAGCTCAGTGTTTAGCTGTGGATGTTTGCTTCTGTTTCCATCAGCTACTAGATGAGGGCTCTATGATAGCAAATAAGTTAGTTATTAATCTCATTAATCTCATTATCAGGGAAGGGCATATAAGGTAGCCTTTCCACTGTTGCTCAGATTGTTAGTTGGGGTCATCCTTGTAGAGTCAGTTTTCTCTTCAAACCCATAATGGCTCCCTCTTTTATGGTCTCTCTCTTCTCTGGTCTATTCCTCTCCTCTCCTCCCATTGTTTTTCTCCTATCTCCCTCTCCACTCACTGCCCCCCCATTTCCAATATGCTCAGGAGATCTTGTTCATTTCCCCTTCTGTGAAGGACCTTGTATGAATCTCTTAGGTTCCTCCTTGTATCCTAGTTTCTCACACTTTTAACAAGGTCATTATAAATTCAATTGTGAGAAGGTACCAGCCTCACTGGAAATTTGTTTGTAAAAGGTAAAAGATTTATGCAATCTGAAGAGAAACCAGAATATAACTGACGTGTTAGTTTTTGTTTTATTTTGTTATTATCCCTTAGAAGACTGTTTGTTTTCTAAATAGAAACAGAAAGGGGATGGATCCATATGGAAGGAGAGGTGTAGAGGAATTGGGAGGAATAGAGAGAGAAGAGACTGTAATCAGGATATAGAAAAATCTATTTTCAATAGAGGGGAAAAATAAAAAAAGCTGTTATATGTAGAAAGGTGATGACAGTAGACAGGCATTGGAAATATACATTGTCATCTGTGGGAATGATGAAGCCGCACTATAACAGAGGTTAGGGATGCTACAGTAAGTATAATGATCATCAAATCCATTGTAGAGAAAGCTAATAAAGCATAATATTTCTAGAAGGAAATGAAGGGAAATGACAGAAAATGCTGCAAGGGACACATATTCTATATTTAGGAATATTGTCTTGGTGAATATACCTGAAAACAGAAAGCTGTCCTTTCAGCATAAAAGGATGTTGTGAGGTATTCATTGCTACGTATACAGAGCAATCTAGCAGGCAACACGATGGGAGAACTATCATGAGTAGGAAAGGTTGTAGAAGTAGATGATGGAATGAATACATATGAAAAATCACAACTAAGGCATCTCAGAGTCCAGTTTGGTGCAATATCAGCCAAACAAACAAAAAAATCTTATGTCATTGAAGAAAAGAAGTCTTGGAATGTGGCTACATCCTGCTAGATATTGGATGCTTAAATAAGCAAGTGACCATATTTCTGAAACTTTCTATTAAAGAGTTGGCATCTGACTGGGCAGTAGTGGCACATGCTTTAATTCCAGCACTTGGAGGGGCAGAGGCAGGTGGATCACTGAGTTTGAGGTCAGCCTAGCCTACAGAGTGAGTTCCAGGATGGTCAGAGCTACACAGAGAAACACTGTGATGCCACCCTGCCCAACAAAAAGCAGTGGACTTCTGTTTAGTAAGCTCACAGGTATTCCATAGAATTATTGAAATGGTCAGAAATCATGAGAATCTACATGAACACATACGCATTACTTCTATCTAATGTACCACTTTTACAATTGACCTCCCCTAGGCACTTTAAGAAGTCCTCTCTGACATCACTGTTTTTGTTGGTCAAATAAAATGTGCAACATGACTGCCTAAACATGGGCTAAACATGTAATATGCTAAAGTGGATAGCAGAAAGATTGCAAGACATCCATCCTACATAAAGAACTACAGATAATTCAGGGGTGCTTAATGGGAGAGATTGCCTTTCTCAGGAAAGAGCACACTATTTGATTATCCAATGGCAATTGGTCATCCTTAAAAACATACATACAAGGAACATTATACACACCAAGCAGGTTATACTTAGTAATACACATGTATATACATATGTATGTATTTATGTAACAATTAATGAAAAAAAAGAGGCCACAAATTTACCTGTAAGAGAGCAAAGAGGGATGCATGGGATATCTTGGAAGAAAGGGAAGGGGGAAATGATATACATTAAGTCTTTGATGAGTTCATACTGAACAGGGCATTAGAAGGTGGTACCCAGTTTGAGAAAGTCGATAACCAGAGAAATGCTATTGAATGTATATTTAGTGTCCTCTCTCTCTCTCTCTCTCTCTATATATATATATATATATATATACATACATACATACATCTTAGGTACACACACACTATCATTCTTCCCTTTTCTCCCAAGATGCAAGCACCATTTCTGCTACTAAGATATTCTGTCTCATATCAGTATATCAGCCCCAAATCAAAGGAACTATTGAAGTCGTACCAATGTCTATGCAAGCATAAGGCAAAATTAATATTCTTTCATTTTAATTATATCATATATTTTGTCACAGCCATGAAATGCTCACCTATATAAAAGACGGGGCTATATATTTTTTAAAAGAGGTCAATGACATAGCCATGTAGAAGGGTATCATTTAAATAAAATGACCAGAAGATAGTGTATAAGGCAATCAGCTATGTGGGTAGCAGTATGTAAACATGCAACATAGGAAGACTTTTTTATTACATACTAACATGCATCAGAAAGTAGTCACCATGAAAAAACACAGAATGACAAAATATGCAAAATAACCAAACACATTGAGGTTACCTGTCGTCATTATCAATGATAATGATGGAGTCGGAGACAGAGATGAGCAATGGAACCAAAGCATGCAATCACATGTACAAAACTGATTTCACTATTGCAGCCTCAGAATGTCCAAATAGTCAGCAACAGAGATAAAGACAGATCCTGACACAGCACTATGCTTTAAGAAGACCAACTGGCCACTTGGTAGTAAGTTGACTATATTGTCACTCTCTGATGGGAGATGTTATTCTGTTAATATGTTTCTCCTATTGGTTAATGAATAAAGCCCTGTTGGCCAGTGGGAAAGCAAGATAGGTGGGACCAGGAGACAAGGAGGATTCTGAGAGATGTAGGGAGTCAAGATGTAGGGACTTGAGAAGAAGGTCCGGACCCTATCTCTGGTAAGATAAGACCACGTGGAAATAATTAGATTGATAGAATTGGGTTAATATTTAAGACATAGCTAGCCAATAAGAAACACTAGCAAAATGCCAATAGCTTTATATCTAAATACAGTGTCTCTGTGTGTTATTTGGGGCTGACACAGCTGTGGGACCAAGATGGTGGGAAAATTGCTTGTAACACCTCTCCCTTCCTAAAAGGGCTGTGTTTCAGTATCTCAGACAGCGCATATATTATTTGGTACAGGCTTGACTTTCTTCCTTCAGAACATTGTCTGTCATCATTATATAAAGGCTAAGTGGTATTGCTGTAGAAGCATGGAACTCCATACATTACAGCATTTATCCAGGAAACCTACTTCTTAAAATGAAGAAGATATAGGATCATCTATCATCATGGAATACACTGATCGTATATTCTACAAGTATAATAAAATGATATCCAAATACAGCCTTGGTGTTAATGCTCTAAAAACAGAGAATTCTAACATCCCAAGTGAAATTTATTTACCAAATTGGAGACATTTATAGACACACATCACCAAAAGGGAAGATAACTGTGTCTGGAAACCAAAGGATGCAGGACTCCCAATTACTGGGATGTTTTTTGATTCCTATTGTTGTAATTCCGTGTTCTGTAGGATTGATCATTCTGGTGTTCAAAGAATACATACTTTATTAAAGCATTCAATATGGATCTAATAGAAAGAAAAATTATGGCCATCTTTGAATGTTATTGACTCAATGTTTGGAATCCATAGGCAAAGACACTAACTATATTGCTGGGGTGATTGACCATAGTCCCCATAGGAAGTAGTATGTGTTTAAACACAGGTGGGAGATCCTGCATAGGGAACCCAAGTGATACTGGAAGTGTTTTCTGTCAGTGTGCTTCTCCCATTGTATCTGTGAAGGAATGTAGACACAAACTTGAATTAAAGAGATATGATGATCAAATATTCAGAACTGTAACATATAATGGTATGGGTCATACCACCCAGAAATCCTGTAAGATTTTAGCTAAAGCCAGAAGAGTTTAGGATGCAAAGTAGAGGGAGAATGCCCAGATCATTTGGTGTGTTGGAGGCTATATAGTTCATATCACTTCGTGTGTGTGTGTGTGTGTGTGTGTGTGTGTGTGTGTGTGTGTGTGTGTGTGTGTGTGTGTGTGTGTGTGTGTATTCCAAAATGAAATTCATTCATCCCTACTGCCTGTAAGAAGTTAATTTTACACAAAGCATGGTGCAAGTGGAATCGCTGTAACATGCCTGCATACATCCTACTCTACAAGGTATATTACCCAGGATCCCAAAACTGTGCTTAGAAGTCCATCACCATATTTGCACACATTTCCCTTCTGGCATATGATTGAGTGTGATGTGGTGTGAGTGTGTCTAAGGAGGCAACAGACTCCCTTCATTTGCTGACTTTGGTCCATAGTGAATTTTTGAATTTTTTTGAACCTACTACAGAGCTCTGGAATACCTCAAACCTTCTCTTCTCTCTTTTGGGCACCAGGTCTTGGTTTCCACTCAGTTCCTCTTAGCCTTCTTCAGCTCCCTGGTTTCTTTTACATATGCCTTTCCCTAACTTCAGCCCACAAACATTTAATCAGTATTGATACCAGTTTCTCAGGGGACTGAACTAACACAGGATTTTATTGTCTGCCTGATTCTTTTGAGAAAAGAGCATTCACCAGTAGACTCACATACAACATTATTTTGATTGCCTCAGCAAGTATTGGTAGTGGTAGACAATCCTTTCAACAGATTTCTGATCCTTGGTATCCCAGAGCTTCCAGCCCACTTTTCAGTTTAAAACAATTTATTGTGAATATCCAAAATAGAGTTTTGAATAAAAATCTTGAAAAAAAATGGAGGCAGATGGTATACCAATTTACTCCAATGCAACATCTGTCATGGAGAGGGGCTGGCTGAGGAGCCTGAGTTCTACACTATGAGAATAAAAGAGGCTGACTATTTTGAAGGCTGGGTAGTATTTGTTTCCCAAGAATTCCCTGTTTTCTGAACAAGGGTTGATAAGTCTTCACAAGAGACACTGACTGCTGCTTCATCTCAGTCATTTGCTTATTGTGTATGTCTTTGTTCATTCATTCAGAGGCAATGATAATTTCAAGAATCTGTTTCTCAGTGTGTGGAACAGTATTGTATTATGAATGAAGACAAGCACAGTTTTTTAACAATTTATTAGTTTTTATTTATAGAAATACAGTTTTGGAAAGTGATATAAGCCAAGCCCTTCAAAGAAAGTTCTTTCAATTTCTGTTGGGCTATGATACATGGACATTGGATATATGTAATCCCAGAACGTGGGAAGCAGAAGCTGATGGCTCTTTCCATGATAGTTCCAGGCCAGTCATAGGTTATTAGGGATGTCTTGACTCAAAAACCTCAAACAAAGCAAAAATACCCTCAGGCCCAGTACCTTTTAGCTATCCTCTTTAGGAGCTTGCTGTGGTGTTATGGTGTGAGACTAGAATAGAAACATACATGAAGTCTTTTGCAGCATTTGAAAGTACAGACAATCATGTTTCTACTATAAACCTTTTTGTTGACCCTACCATAGGTGCTTCCCCTGGTGTCATCTCCACTCTAAAAGGATTATTAAAGAGTTATTCATTCATCACTATTTCTAGTTAAATTGTAAGTCATAACTAAACCTGGAATAGGACACAGTTTTTTTTTTCTCAGCATGGAAGTGAAAATGTCCTTTTCAAGTAGAGGAGAGGGTGCTATGAGCTTCTTAACTTCAACTCACTGAGCTTGAAATTTCTGCTCAAGGCTACAGATGTCTGATGTGTAATTTGATGGGCAAATCCACAAAAACAAAAAAGTGACAAAAGTAAGGAGGCTGAAACAGAGGCATAATGCACTTTAGAGAGCTGCAAAGTGCTGTGCCTTAAAGATGGCGCTGG
Source organism: Cricetiscus sungorus (assembly GCA_030556225.1). Classification (NCBI taxonomy): domain Eukaryota; kingdom Metazoa; phylum Chordata; class Mammalia; order Rodentia; family Cricetidae; genus Cricetiscus; species Cricetiscus sungorus. Next base: position 23,023,766 of record JANBXA010000253.1, read on the forward strand.
CTTCTGCCTTCCACCTCCCTAAGGGTGAGCACTCTCTGGTGTAAACAAGCCCTTATTTGGTTAAGTTTGTTCAGCCTGTCTGCTTCTGTGTTAGAGTAGCCTATCTGCAGGGTCCACGTAGCTCACTGGGGTTGGTTAGCACAAGGGCATTTAAACCTGTGCAGGGGTCCCCCGGGCTCTCATGGGTCAGAGGAATCATATTCAAGGATCCTGATTAAAACTGCACGAAGATGATCTTCCCGGAGTCGCGTCTTCCTTGCTGGCAGGGGTAGGCGCATACAATGCACAGGCAGGGGTAGGCGCATACAATGCACAGGCAGGGAGTATTTGTAAATTGTACAAGATGGGACAGCTCCCTAGTAATCCTGAGTGCACTAACTTACTTGATGAGTGATTATAAGGTAAGGAGGAGATCATTTAATTTGACATAGATTTTCATCATACTTTAACCTGCTTCTCAGTATGTGCCTCAGAAAGGTCATATTTTCAATTTCCCCAGTGGGTGAAAGAAAAATTGCCTTTCATTAACTTCAGACACTTTTTACTTTGTGTGAAAGACTGGAAGTTTGAGAATAAAAAGACACATTCTATATTTCTTGGCTGTTGGAAGCCAGAAAAGAAAATAGAAGGTAGAAGGAACAGATGAGCCCCACAAAAAAGTGGCCTAAGTCCTACCTAAAAGAAATGACGTATGTAAATCATGTGAGCTGCCAAGAACATTTGTCACTTCATAAAGGCAAACATCCTTATAAAGTACCATAGGATGACCTAGGATGTGACTTACTCAACTGACCAGTTCAGACAGGCTGGGTCATGTCTGAACAGAAGAATGCACACAAAGGAAACAGCTCCACTTCCTAAACTGCTGTGATTTTTGGGAAGTGGTTGATAAATTGTCTTTTACAAGAAATAAAATCAGCTCTCATGAGGGAGTTAATAAAGAATAAAGTTCTTGAAGGTTTTATGTGGGATTATTTACACAACATTGTCATAGCACTTACATTTTCACTAAGTATTAATTTAAAAGGTAAGTATAATGGTAACAGAAAAGGAAATGTATGAATCACAACATAAACAAATGAAAAGAATAGGGAGTTTGGTAGGAATGGTGTTTTTAAACCAGGAATGTCAAAAGTTGATCCTATTCGGGATCATGATGAATTGCTTTTATATAATGGCCAAAAACAATTTTAAAAAGGTTGTCTAGGGTTAAATAAAATATTTAGCATATTTTGTTAGTGCATGAAAATTTAGCAGTGCTGGAATCCAAATTCCAAAACAAGATAATTTACTTATGAAGAATACTTATCAAAAAAAATATACAAAATAAGAAAATGCAGCCTGAGTATCAAGAAAAGAAACTGAATCTTTTTTGTGTCACTTTGTTCCACAAAAATACATAAATAAACAAAACTCCCATCAAAAATAGTTCTCCATATTTTCCCCGACCCTGAAAACAAACTTAGGAAACATCAGAACACTAATTAGATATAAACAGTGGACAATGTTGGTGTCAGAAATGGAACTGAGAACTTTCACTTAAAACTTAACAAAAGCTTAAAAAATAGTTTTTAGAAACAAGGGAACAGAGACTAGCAAGACTTCTTGGTAGCAGAATTTTCTCGGTTGGATTTGTTTTGCTGTAGACAGAGATTTGCATGGCTCCTTTAAGGGAGATTTCCAAAAATAACATAAGCGGCAAAAAACCTCCTTGCTTTTAAAGAGCTCTGTTAACAATTCATTGGTGTGTACAAGAGCTTCAATGAAGGTTTACACTGTGTTTTAAAAAAATATGCTGGCTTGGGAGAGAAAAAGAAACAGGATACAATGGTTTAAAAAAGAAATAAGGAAGTAGAATGGCTGGATATGGTGGCACACACCTTTAATCCCAGCACTCGGGAGGCAGAGGCAAGCAGATCTCTGTGATTTCAAAGTAAACTTGGTATACAGTGAATTCCAGGACAGATAAAAGTTACACAGAGAAACCCTGTCTCAAAATATGTAAAAATAGAAGTAGAAGAAATAGAGTAATAAAAAAGCCATGTAAAGATGGAAAGCACAGAGAATCTTTGGATATTCTACACTGTTCTGTTATCTTTAACTTGTTTGACTGCTGAGAAAATAACAACTGATAAAGGAAATGCTGCTGGATTTCAATTTATATATTTTAAAATGCTTTGACTCCAAAATTTAAGTTCAAGGACAAGTTACTGGGGAAAAGTAATTTCTATTTTTGTTTCCACAGAAAATGCAAAGCTGTGGATTCCTTCCAGACTGACATGGTTTGATCAAGCAAGACCCCCTGAAGCAACATCAATGGGACATTGCAACCTTGCAGACCACTACAGCCCGATTTTCTGGGTCTTCTTAGGATCCCCATGACAGTGCACCCTACCAGCAGGAAGTAGTTTGGAAAGAACAACACCCAAATTCCCAAATATTGTTTATAAATGCTTGTTTTCATTTAAATGGGCTTGGTTATAAATGGATAAAGACCACAAGCAATCTTTTTAAACGTAAAAAGGGAATTATGAGATATGAATACTTTGTTTTGGAATAGATTTTCATTTATTGATACAATTTAAGGTCAATTTTGTGATATGTATTTTTCTCCTCTTGTTTAGGTATTGTGTTTATATAGCTCATTGAAAATTGTAATGTATAATTTAATGCAGACTATAGATAGATACCTATAATAGTCAAAATTTAGGTGAGTTAGGTTTTCTAGATATGCAGAGATGTATTTGAGATGAATAGGCATTCTTAAAACCTTTCAAAGACCTACAGAAAATGGCATTTAAAATGGTTTAGGGTTTTTCTTGACAATGAGGCACAACTGCTCCTGGTAACACCACCTGCATCAGAAAGAAAGATTTACTTCAAAGAAACACATAATGGAGTTTGGTTCTAATATGGCAAGACTGGCCATTTGGACAAGGTACTGCTCTTCTGGACTGTTTGACTTTATGCTGTAGAAACTGGACATGCAGAACCCACAAAAAGGTGACTGCTGATTCAAGATGGACATTGCTACAGTATTCCTGCTACATGGAAGAAGCAGACATTCTGCAGGACACAGAGAAAAATGACTGAGAAACTGCCAAAACAGATGGACAGTTTAAAGTTTCCTGCTTTGATGAGGAGTCTGCCAGACACACTAAGGCCTATGGACTGAAGATGGAACATTACAGAAGAACTTTGGGTGACTGACCAGGCATTGAGTTGTCTCTGTAATTTCTGGAGTTTATATAGTATCCTTCCGTGGTCTTTGAAGGAGTTGAAGACAGTTTTGATTATAGTTTTCCTTAGTTAGGATTAAAGATAAGTTACACATAGGACTTCAGACTCACAAAGATAGAATAGATGCTATTTTCTTTAAGTCTTACAAAATGTTAATAGACTAAATATTAACTGTGATTCTTATTTGATAACTGTTGTATGATATATTTTGCTATGTTAAGGTTAAACCCCTTCTTTTTATTTTAGACAGAAAAGAGGAGATGATGGGAGATGTTATTCTGTAAATATGTTTCTCATAGTGGTTAATGAATAAAGCACTGTTGGGCCAATGGGAAAGCAAGATAGGCGGGGCTAGGAGACAAGGAGGAAAGAGGAAGTAGTTAGTAGGAGTCAGCATGTAGAGCGTGGAGGAAGCAAGATGCTGGCCCGCTGCTCGGATAAGATGACCACGTATAATCCACATGGAAATACTTAGATAAGTAGAAATGGGTTAATAATTAAGACAGAGCTAGCCCATAAACAATAATGGTAACTGGCCAACAAGACTGTATCAAATACAGAGTCTCTGTGTGTTATTTGGGACTCCGCGTGGTGGCAGGACCAGGCGGCTGGTGGGGAGGAAGAAAGAGTGGGTCAGGCGGCCTGTGGGAAAAACCTGCTCCTAACACAATGTTCATGTTTTTTTTTCTTTTTTCCTTCTTTTAATTTCATCTTAAATTCCAACCACAGTTCCCCCTCCTACCTCCCCTCCTGCCTCCTCTTGCCTCTACCCACCCCCTCACCTTCTTTCCCCAGCCCATCCACAGTTCACTCCTCCTCACAGATAAGGGCTTCCATGAGGAGCCAACATAATCTGGCACAATAGATTGGGGCAAGGTCTGCTCCCTCTTCCATGCTTTAAGACTGTGTGTGGTACCCCACCATAGTGAATGGGCTCCAATGAGCTAGCTCATATGCCAGGTTTGTATTGTGATTCTATTACTAGGAGCTCCTCAGATAAGGCCTAGTTTAGTACCCTGTAGTTTCCATAATTATAGGTCTGGAGTTCATGAATTTCTACAAGGTTGGTTCAGCTGTCTCTGTAGTTTTCTCCATCATGATTTTGACTTCCCTTGCTCATATATTCCATCATCCCTCTCTTTGACTGGATTCCCTGAGCTCAGCCTGGTTCTTGGTTGTGGATCTCTGTGTCTGGTTCATTAATTACTGTATGAGGGTTCTATGATGATAGTTGGGGTATTCATCAATTTGATTACAGGGTAGGCAAGTTCAGGCATCCTCTCTACTATTGCTAGGACTCTTGGATGTGGTCCTCCTTGTAGATTCTTGGGAGTTACCCTAGTACCAGGTTTCTCTCTAAGTCCATAGTGTCTCTTTCTACTAAGGTATCTCTTTAATTTACTCCTCCACTGCATCCCTCCCCACCTTAGCCCTCCTGTTTCCATCTCCATTCCCCTCCCATTTACTACCCCTACCTTCAGTCTTCCCTGTATATCTCATCTAATTTCTCTTTCCACATGTCCCTCTTCAGGACCTCCTTTTATCTTAGCTTCTCTAGAGCTATGGATTGTAGTTAGGTTATCTTTTGCTTTACATCTAATATTTACTTATGAGCGAATACACACCATGTTTGTCTTTATGAGTCTGGGTCACCTCATAATATTTTTTTCTAGTTCCATTTATTTGCCTGAAAATTTCATGAGGTCATCATTTTTTATAGTTGAGTAGTACTCCACTGTGTAAATGTGCCACATTTTCCTTATTCATTCTTCAGTTCAGGGGCATCTAGGTTGTTTCCAGGTTCTGGCTATTACAAATAATGCTGCTATGAAATATTCATTGTTTTATTACTCGTTTTCTTAATCCTAATTTTGTAATGAGCCCAAGTCACATTTTAAAAGACATGTTTTCTAGCTATACAAAGATATTTAAATTAATTGTCACAAAAAGACATCTAATCTCAGAGGTAGAATGAAAATATGGGTATAAGCATAGGCTGATGTGTGGCAAATCAAAACCAACCAGATCCTGGGGATGGTAAGGAGGGTAATACATTCCAAGTTCTTTTGGTACCCCCTCTTACATATATGTATTCATATATGTAATTTCAACAATATTTGTTATTTTATAAAACATAGTACTACAAAAAACATTTATAAAAATATATGACAACTGGTACATATTTCATGACTTCAATCGTATTTCAAGGGTATCTTCAAAAGTTTATTGTTCCGATTGGATTGATATTTTTTTCATGATCTTGATATTTAGAAATGAATTTTATTGCATTATGAGAAAAAATAAAATTCACAAGCAGCCAGTTCAATTGTAAGTGGGGATCTAGGTTTGCATCTTATGACAATGTACTCTAAAGTAAAAGAAAAAGCCTCTACTAAAGACTCCTCACAATAGGGACCATTTGGAATATAAGGGAACAGAGGATTTGCCTAACCACTCATTCTTCTGATCTCCCCTTATACCAAAAACACATTTGATCACCATCTATTTGTCGAGATTTGGAGACTCATAGTAATATTGGCTTTTGAATAACTTAGCCATATGTAGATTCTCTTCTGATAGTAAGTTGGCAATAAACTGGTCTAATTTTCTGTACTTTCTGTATGTGAAATTAAAAATATCCTGTCATTTCAGTGAAAATGCAATCAGTCTTACTGCTTATAACAACATTAAGGCCTCGATCTTACTGAGTTTGCTTCTGAATGCTATTTTTAATGTGAGCATATTTTTTTCTAGTGTTGCTTCTTCTATGAGCTCACTGGAGTTCTGTGAAGATCAAACCAGCTAAAGTGGGCTTTGAAAGTTATGAACATATATGTAATTATGGAGTAATAAACCTCCAAATGAATTTCTCCCTTAATTTTTGTAATTTGAATACCAAAGAGACTAATCATATCTCCAGTGTTTAAACTTTCTCCACTATCAAAATTCTGATTTAGTAGGGATGGCGGAATGGAAACAAACAAAAACAAATGAATAAGCCAAATCCATCTCAGACTCCTCTGTGGGAAAAAGGTATAAAAGCAATAAGTATGTGTGTACTCTCCTTTCTTATTCCTCAGACTTTATTCCTGGAATGTGTATGCTTCGGCTAGAATGACAACAGCCATCTCACAGCCTGGTAGTGACCTTCAGATCGGAAACTACTAGGCAGGCTGATAGAGTGGGAGGACAGGGATGAAGGGAGCAGCCATCATATCCTGGAGGTGACATATCAAGCCCAGAATATTCAACTCCAGATTGGGTGTGTTCATAGAAGAAAGATCCCCATCTTTTTAATCTGCACTGGTACACATTTTATTTCACAGTCACAGCAGCTTTTCGCTGAATCAGGATAATTGTAGTTTCTTTAACTTCTACTATTTAACATAAAGTAGCCCCGCATCCAATGGTAATATTTGATATTTATCCTGGTGCTACATATGTGTCACATATGTCTCTCTGGCATTCACAGTAACTCAAAACTCAACTCATCCTTTTCAGAATTTCCCTTATTATCTCTGCAAAGCTGTTATTATTCTCTTAGTCAATAAAGCAAAACTGTAGATGCTGAACTTTTACTTCCTGGCTATCAGCTCTGACCTTTGTATCTGGCCTTTAAACCCTTAATATCTTTCATGCAAACTTCTGCAAAATGCTCTGTTCTCAGTGATCCTTCTAAACTAAATGTAATTCACGGTCTTAAAAGGCTTAAAAACCATCTGCACTGTATGGAAAGTATGCGCCGACTTCACTCTTATGTTATACATAGATTCTATGTGTTTATTGGGAGTATTAGGTGAGGCTACTTAGCCAGAGTGACTTTCTCAGAGCCTTTTATAGTCTTCCTAGTCACTGTAGATATGTGTCCTCCTGAAATGTGCACCTGTATTGGACTCTGATGGTCAGTGTGACACAGATCTTCCAGTCTAGTCAATGACTCTCATTTCAAATTTTCCTCAGGCTGCATCCCTTCATGTCCCTGTCCTTTGCCATTTCCAATGAATGATTTTATATGTATAGTCAGGTACCACATGAATACAGTGTATGAAATCTATAAAAATGTATTTAATGTGTGAGGCTTGAGTATCTATAGGAGTACGTCCTCTTTTTAGTCAAACAACTTGATTCTAAAAGTAAAATAATATACAAAAACACTAATTTAAATTTTTATATTAGCAAAATTTGTAAAATACTAAACATCCTTCAATAGGTTACTGGTTAAATATATATCATAGCCACATTCACTTTTCTATAGAGTAACATGGAAATACATTTACTAAAATCTTCAATGAGTAAAACAGGTATGCAGGAGTATTTTTTTCTGATAGTCATACTCAGAAACCAAATCTACACACACACACACACACACACACACACACACACACACACACACACACACACACACCACAGTCTTTTTCTAAAAAAGATGCATTAGAAACTAGCAAAAGCACTGACTCATAGGAGAGACATTGGTGATCAGAGAGGAGAGGGTTGAGATTTGCCTTTGTTTGTATATTTTACCTTTGAACAAACTAAGTGAATATATTACCAGTTAAACAAACAGGGGAAATGAGTTTCAAGGAAACTATGTTTAAAAGGAATGAATTTCAATTACTAATGACAGAATTGTAACTAGTTAGTTTTTCAAACTATATACAGTTTTTATGACAAACGGACAAACCGAATAAGCCAACAAAATTGACATCTGAACAGCTATTAACTAGAAGCTTATATATACATATAATTTTATATATCAGTTATATTAATTTAGATCATAGTATATATGAATTTTAAATGTAAGTGTGTTGAGATTTTACACACACACACATTTTTCTCCCCAAGCTAGATGATAACTATCTTTCTGTCAATTTTTTACTTTTTAATGCATCAAAATAGCCTCTTTAGCTTTCTGAAAAGGATAATAAAATATTTTTATTGCTTGTGAAAGAAATAGATTAGTAATGGGTTTAAAGTCTTTAGTGATTCTAGCCTCTATCTATATGAAATAAAAAAATATAGTAATTCTATTCAGTACCTTCAAATAAACGTTTAGCAGGTACCATCTTCCTTAGCAATTGAGCGATCTCAGAGAGTTATTAGCTATTAACTGGATTTACTGAGTGTAGTCCTCAAATAATCTTCTAGATATATTCATGAAACTTTCAAAAGAAGGTGGAACTATTGCTGTTAAGCTTTAAAGTGAAAGTCATCTAGAAGAGCAAGAACTTGATATAATCACACAGATACCCTCCTGTCGTTTTGGTGAGACATGCTCCCAATGTTCCTTTCTTCTTTGTATACTTACCCTTGTCATCCTGTCATTATTTTTCATCCCGCTTGGCTATTTTTAATAATGCAGTTGAAAATATAAAAGTCTTAGTAAATGCTGACTTTAAAAATGAAAGGTGTAGGAGCAACTCCTGTGGCAAGACTTAAATAAACCTTTTAAAGTACATCTTAAATGGATTCATTTATATGAGTGGCTTTGCATTCATCTTTTCTTCTCTGACAATGGGATAAGAAGGAATAGGTGCCAGAATGGCTAAAGTTGGGAGGGGAAATTGAGGAAGTGGAAGGAATAGCATGATGAGTTTCCAGGCGCAATTCAATGACAGCAGTGAGTGTGCACACAAGATGATCTATTTCAGAAAGTGCATGTGAAATGGAGCATTCACAGCCTCTGAAATGAACAGGGTCTCATAGGTATAGTGGGAGATTCTTGGGAAGACCTTCAAGGGATGACAGGTTACAGACAACTGTGGTGATGCCTTACAGAACAGGATTGTTTGAGAATATAATGGAGAATATAATTGAGATTATAAATATAATTTCATGGGAGCCAGAAACCCTTGATGGGGATCCAAAGGGATGGAAATTCTAGTTGGTCAGTAGGGTTAAGGTCATTATACTCATAGGTCAATGTATCACTCAACCCTCATCAGAGAAGCTTCTTGGAGAAGACAATAATTAACAAAGACCCACAAGTAGACAATGCACAGGCAGTGAGAGGGTTTGGAACACCCCCTCAAGGCCCAGGGATCTATGTGGAAAAGAGGCAGAAACATTGTAATAACCAGAGATGGTGGACAACTCCAAGGAAACACAGCCTTCCAGGCACAGCAGGGCTTACGCACATATAAATCCACAGAGACAGTGATAAGTGACAGCACACACAAGGCATGCACAGGATTAAGCTGGGCAAAATTCTCAGCACTGAGACAAGGAAGTCCCGCACCTAACCAAGAAGCTATTTGCAATTTATGCCTACTTGGAAAGGGAAAATCAGTTTTCTTCCAGTAGAGTGCAACTGGATAAATCAACCACACCCCAGTGCAGGCCTTATGGCCACGAGTAGTTGGCCAAGAAAAAATACTCCACAATTTTTCTGTGTGTGCTTACAGTTTGGGTATATATTTTTTTGTCATTCTATTTTTTTTGTTTGCTTTTATTTTCATTGTTTTTGTTTCTGAACAAGAGAAAAAAAAACATGAAGGTGGGTGGATAAGGAGCTGGAGAGGATCTGGGAGGAAGGAGAGGGGAATGTATGATCAAAATATATTGCAAGAAAATTTTTAAATAATAATAAAAATAGAAAAGGAAAAAAGAAATAATCCAGGCTATTACTAGGTGCTGAATGTTTGCAAGTTTTGCTATGCCATACTTAAACTTTCATGGATGAATTCAATAAATAAATACAACCATGCCCACATGTTCAGATCATGTGCATTAACGCATCTTGTAATTCAAAATGTTAGTCTGCTATTTTGCATGAGAGCAGCACAGTTTCTCTATTACTTGTTGAAATGTTAAAATAATGAATAAATAACATCTTTGCAAATAAACTTCCTGATATTTCTCACTGAGGTTTTTGCTCTCATAAGAACAGATGTAATGATGAGAAAATAGTGAGATTTTTTTTCCCCTAGGGATTTTTTCCTGTCTAGGAATTCTAAACCTATAACAGAAATGTGAACATTTATATTTGTGTATGTGTGTGTATGTGTGTGTGTGTGTGTGTGTGTGTGTGTGTGTATTCTTCATCTTCCAAATTAGAACATGTAGATTTCCTGATAAATATAATTTTTGTTAAAATTCTCTCTCTCTCTCTCTCTCTCTCTCTCTCTCTCTCTCTCTCTCTCTACATATATATATATATGTATATATATGTGTATATATATATATGTGTGTGTGTATATATATTACTCTCTATAACATAAAATATTCACTCTATATGCTCTCAAATGTATATTGTATGATTTATAGTGTATGTATATTGTATGTATATATTTGCATTCTCTTATTTAACTGTCAGGAACTAAATGTTTGTGTGAGAATCATTAGAAACTTCATTTCAAAGGGCAACTGACATTTACATACATTAAGCAAATAAATGCTTGAGTTGAGAGACATCCACTTGAAGGAGGTAAGCTATGATCTGGCAGTTGCTTCCTTGTACAGGATTTTAATGACAGAGTCAGCATGCAAACTTCAGAAAGTCTCAGGAGTCAGTAGCTAACACTGACTAATATGCAACCCATTGCTAGAGCAGTGCCAAGAAGACCTGTGGCAATTAAGTGTGAAATTCAATGGGAACCCAGAGATGTGTGTCCACTTTAAGACCATGAGTTTTTGTTTTTTATAGAGAAAAGAAAAAAACTCATCTTACCTATTTATCAGAACAAAAGAGCTGTTATTAATAATTGTACTCTTATAATAATTAAGACAGTTTATACATTAAATTATTAAGCTATTTAGTTGTTTAATCTATTCTTCAACATACATTAGATGCTTTCCATTATTCTGAAGAACATATAAACTTTGAATATATTATTCTGAACAAAATATAAAGTTTGCTAACATTGACTTTTGGAACAGTATTACTTGGGTCTCTCTAAGTTGATGTCATATGTTTTCAGGTTATCCAGATGACCAAGATGAATAAATTAAATTCTTCCTTTCTTATTTTAAAGCAGTCAGTTTTTAGACTAGGATTTTTTTTTCTAGAGAAGGCTTCTTTTCCTTGAACTCAAGCATTGTTTTAAAATTGAGTTCCATAATATTTGCCGAGTGTCTATTTTCTGCCAGGCAAGGAGGCTGTGAAAAATGTCTTTTACTATGTGCGAAGTACTACCGAGCTCAAATCCTCTGGAAAGCAGAAAGAGTGGGTGCCTTAGTTACATTGCTGCTACTGTGATAAAAAAAAAATCATGATCAGAAACAACTTATGGAAAGAAGAGTTGATTTTAGCTCATGGTTCTAGAGGGATTGTCTATAAATGGCACCGAGCAGGGAGTCATAGTGTTTATAAGGGACCAGAGCAGGAAACTGAGTGATCTCATCTTCAACAAGAATGAAGCATACAGAAAAGCCTGGAAATGGTGTGAGGCCATAAACTCTCAAAGCCTGCCTTCTCAGACATACATTCTCTAGAAGGCTCCTAAAGGCTCCATTGCCTCCCTCAAACAGTGCCTCCAACTGGGGCCAGAACACTCTAATACATCCAAACCACCACAGAGGGCTTCAGTATTTTCCTCCAGGTTATATACTTCCCCAAGCAAGTCCAAGAACCCACCTTTACAAAAGAGAAGCTCTCACAGGACTCCACAACTAACTTACGAACCACTGGGGTATAGTGTCTTTCTTCTCTGAGCTGTGGTCACTGGTAAGTTTCCCAAGCTCCAGTGAATGCCTCCATAGCCACACAGATATGAGCAACACTACGTGAGCTCAGTGTATGATGTGTTGAATGGCTCCTGAATGTGAATACTTGGTCCCCACTTGGTGGTACCCTTCAGAGGGGTTTAGGTCATGGCCTTGCTGGAAGAAGTATGTCACTGGGGGTGGGCTTTGAGAGTTTAAAGCCTTACCCTACTTTCATTCCAGTCTCTCTGCTTGTGTTTGTGGCTCATGGTGTGAGCTCTTAGAATCCATCGTCTGTTGCCATGGCTGCTGCCTGTTGTTGCGCTTACTCCCTACCCTGATGGACCCTCTGGTATCCTAAACCCAAATTAATGATTTTTTTTCTATATTTTCCCATGGTCATAGTGCTTCATGGCAACAGAGTAGTCGCCAACTGAGTTATTTTAAAAAGAAGAGCTTTACAAACTTTGGAGAAGAACATGTTAGTGGGTTCAGGAGCAGCTGAAGCAGACCGTTAGAGATTGATATAATCAAATTACATTGTGTCCCTTCGTGAAATAATCAAAGATGAAAAGGGCTTTTGCTTTTAAAGATATTTTCTAAATTAGCTGACAATCACCCGTAAAAAAAAAAAATGTCTTCAGACTTTCAATTTAGAATCAGACACATGAAGTTTTCTGTAGCTGTTCACCCCTTTCAAGCCCTTCAATCCTCTGGGGTAAAACCCTGAGCTGACTGCATAGAGTGATTACTCAAGGCCCTACCTCAACAAGCACAGGTGTGAGCTTTCAGCATAAGATAGCCCCGTCTGAATTTTCATTTCTCTACCTCATATGCATGGTCAAAAGTAAAATTTTGATGAATTTGTGTAAAGCAATTTAAGAAAAATATACAGGAATTGCTAATATATAAAAGTAGAAAAGACAGTTTGATTTCTTTATTAATCTTAAAACTTTCGTGGTATAAAAAGAGATCCACTAACATGCAAACATGGAGTAATCCTTTGTTTTGCCCTAACATTTGCACTCTCCCCTATCAGGAGAACTGGTATTTCAGTCCTTAAGAGATTTCATAGTCCATTCAAATAAGAATTTTCATTGTCCTACTCTATTAATATAAAAGTAGCAATTAATCCTTTCCACACAAGTCTAATATATGGCTGAGTTTTCCTTGTTCAATTACATTGACTTAAACTTTTATATTAGAAATGTTTTTATTGCTATGCTCTTTTAGCAGAATAATAGCAGTATGTTTAACTTTAGAAATGTCAGATATGGATACAATTTCTTAAGTGGGCCTTAAATCAAGTCAAATTGTTGTTGTTCACTCCCCTAGAGGTGTTGGATGACTCCCAGGAAAGAGTTTTCCAGACACAACAGAACTGATGCATATATGAACTCATAGAGACTGTGGTAGCATGTATAGGACCTGCACAGATTTAAGCCAGACAAAATCCTAGCACTGAGAAGTGAACATTGTGTCTATTCCTAACCAAAAGCTGTTTGTAATTAATACCGTCTGGGAAAGGGAAAATTGATATTGTCCAATGGAGAGTCACTGCATAGATTAGCCATACAAAATAAACTTCACAGTTTCTTTATGGGCCTTTTGTTTGGTGTTCTTTTGGATTTATGTATTTATTTTTTGAGACAGAGAGAACACAAATTTGGATAGGTGGGAAAGTGAGGAGGACCTTGGAGGATTTGGAGGAAAGGGAAAACATGATCACAATGTACTGTGTGGATATATGAAGGGGATCTAAATAGGATAGTTAAATAACTGGGAAGACAGAGCCCCAAACTTGTTTTTTTGTTCTAGTTTGACTTGATTTTTAAATTTTAACTAATTTTGTGTTTTTCACTGTCATTATTATTAATTTAGATAGTTATCTGTATCCTAGTGAGAGATAAAAATAAAGGGTGTGTATTTGGATGAGTGGAGGGGTGGGGATAATCTGGGAAGAGTTAAAGAATAATTAGAATACACTGCAGAAAAAAATGTATTTTCAATAAAAATAAACTACTTGAAAAAATTAAATTATAAGAAGTGAAAAAGATGCTTTTAATAAAACAATTAATTTTTAAACTCTTCCATTGCTTTTTTGGCATTTTAATATCAACATTACACCATTCTTCCCCTCCTCTTCCCTCTAAAGCTTCTCATATATTCCTCCTTGCTCTTTTCAAATTCATGACTTCTCTTTTCATTAATTGTTGTTAAAACCCACAATGACTATATTACATTTTCATAGACCCATTCCAAACATACATTCAATATCTTGTTTCTTCAATCATTTAGTTCAGACAAAAAAATTAGAGTAAATCTGATTCCAAATAATCTAAATTTCTAAATCAAAGGTAGTGAACCAAAATGCATTTTTCTCCAAATCAGCTTATTATACATTGAAGACTATAAAACAGTTCATATTTTGACATTTCAGTAATATTTATTAATCATAGCCTTCAATAAAATTTGTGAATGGCAATGCTTTTGGGCATCTCTTTATATGTAGGAGCAGGAATGTTTATAAGCCCATCTTAAATTATAGTTCAAATACAGAAAATTTTGCTAAAAATAATCTAGAAAAGACATTTTACAAGCACTAAAAGTGTGTGTCCTAGAGAAATGATGTGAGCTTGCCTATTTTGATTTCCTTTCTCTACAAGGTTCATATAATAAAAGTGATGAAGTGTAAAAACTAAACTCTGTGAAGCTGTGTTGCTTTGCCTATCTATGACACCTGATTGGCCTAATAAAGAGCTCATTGGCCAATAATTAGTTAGGAGAAAGGGTAGGTGGGGCTGACAGACATAGAGAATAAATAGGAGAAATTTGGGAACAGAGATCAGGGGGCAAGTAAAGGAAGAGAGGAGGACACCAGGGGCCAGTCACCCAGCTACACAGAAAGCCATGCAGTAAAAACTAAAGAAAGTTATACAGAAACAGAGGAAGATAAAGGCTCAGAGGCAAAAGGTAGATGGGATAGTTTTAAAAAATCTGGATAGAAACAAGCTAAGCTAAGACTGGGCATTCATGATAAATAATAAATTGCTTTGATTTATGTGGGAGCTAGAAGGTGGGCCCCCTAAAGAGCAAAGGGTAAAGAATAAAAAAATCAACAACAGCCCCTCAGAACTGAGCAGCTGTCCTGCTCCCCATTCCTGCTCCCCATCCTCTTCACACAGAAATGGGCTCAGGACAGTTAATGACCCATCCCTGGTTCTAGAGTTGGGTTCAGAATTTATACTTTGGCTGCTGAGCATTTGTTTCTTAGGGGATCAGAATCAGAATCGGATGGTAGAAACTACAGTGCTTGAAAGCTTGTCAGGTGGAGGGCTTTATCATTTAGCTTAGGGACAGAGGACTCCAACTTTGACAAGTTAGAATTTAGTTTTGTATGTCTACCTTAGATTTATTCCCTGAAAAAGTAAAAAGGAGAGAGAGAGAGAGAGAGAGAGAGAGAGAGAGAGAGAGAGAGAGAGAGAGAGAGAGAGAGAGAGAGAGAGAAACAGGCCAAATGTTTACATTGTAGAGATATATAAACACATTGAACTTCCTTTCTTCCTTCTTTTTTCTTTCTTTTCTTCCTTCCTTCCTTTCTTCCTTCCGTCTCCTAACTCCATACATTTCTTTTAAGTAAATCAGTACAGTTTTGTGCATCCCAGAGTATGTAACACAAATAATAAAAACCCAGAGACAGATATTGGGGTTCAAGGTGAAAGATCAGAGAAGCAAAGCAGCCAGCAGCCAGCTCTTATCCCTACCTCAGACCAAAATGGTTGATCCAGTCTCCACAAACCCTCAGAGTGCAAAGCAGACTGCACTACTCTCCATCAAGCCTCAGGCTTTTAATCCTCTGAGTTCCTACCTCCTTCCGCCTTCTTTTCTCTCTCTCCTCCCAGCCATATCACTTCTGTCTCCATCTCCCTAGTGTGGGGATTAAAGGCCTGTGATCCCACGTGCTGAGATCACCTTTGTGTGAGTTGTTTCTTTTAGACTGTATCAATTCCACATTGCTCAGTGTGGCTTTGAACTCTTCCTCTGCTTCCCGTGTCCTGGGATTAAAGGTGTGTACCACCACTGCCTGGCTCTGTGACTGTGACTAGCTTTGCATTTTGATCTCCAGTGGCTTTATTAAATCATAAGAAATATATCACCACAAGAGTAGAAACTTTTAAGGAGAAAGAGCTATTCTAGCAGATCTCTTTTTGTGGCCGTGTTCTTCCCTAACACATGTTTTGTTTGTTTGCTTGTTTTTCTTTTTCTTTTTAACTTCTCTGTGGTCTTATTAGTATCTATGAAATATTTACGAGGTGTCATCTTCCTGTGATCTGACGGAGTTGCTACTATGTAACATCACATTTCCCAGAAAGTTTGATTTATAGTTTTAGAAGAATTGTAGTCAACCACCTTGGAATAAAGAAGCATAAAAGAGTCTAAAATAGGAGTTACAAGCAAGCACTGTGAGAGTGTAGCACACAGGACTTTATTCCATTCAATGTATCAGGGAATGATATAAGAAACCAACCCTTCTAAATTCAGCAGATTTCTGCCATACTCTTAAGTGCTAAAATCTCAGTATGAAAGCATCCTCAGTTGTTCACGTCTGTGAATAATCACGGGACCCTCATCATGGACCTTCACTGTATTGGGATCGTGTTAGTGACCCTTCTTTGAAACACGTTTGAAGTCTCCTCTGAAATGTAGCTTCCTCATTAAGTTGGTCCTTTTCTGGTAAAATCATCTAGAACATGAAAAAGTACCTTTCCCCTGTGGACACAAAAGCAATTCATGGGAATTTATGTGGAGGAAGCTTGTATTGAACTATACACATGTCAAGTAATGAGCTTTGTTGGTTCTTTTCTGCTGATGATCTCATGTCTTCTAAAATATGTATAAAAACATTCCAAAATTTCCAGTCTGTTTTTATTAATATTTTCCCCACAGAGCTGGATTAGTTTTAGGCGGTATTTTATGAGGTACCCAGATGGAAATTCTGCAAGAAACCGCTTTAAATTTGCAGGCAGGAAATGAGGTTTATCTTGTCTCTTCAGACACCCAGTGCACTCAAGAGTCAGAATGCTCTCTGGAGAGGGAGCAAAGGCTCCTGACATACATAATTAGGTTGGCCCTTATCACGACTGAGAGCAGGCTGCAGGGTTTCCATAGCACTGCTATGAGCTGCTTGCCACCAGAAATCTCACAAGTGTCATTGTATTAGGAAGGAATGAGGAAGACATTGTTTTGTGGATAGAAAAAGTATTGAATTATATGAGGCTTTAAGGAGCCCCGTGGGGGCTGACAAGCAGAGAGAGGTTCACATTATAGCCCAAGTTTTGAAAAATCATTATTAGTGGCCTCTATTTTGTAGAATGTCTATGATCATAGAAAGCAGATAAAACAAGTTGTATAGTATACCAGGCTTTTTCTTTTGGGTCACCAACCAGCTCACAAATCAGGACAAAGAAACTTGTTAGTTATGAATGCTTGGCCCTATGCTCATTTCAGGGCAGCTTTTTATCCTCTAACTTAAATTCACTTGTTTCTCTTCATCTATGTTTTACTTTGGACTTTCTACCTTTCTTTCTGCATGTCCTACTCTGTGTCTGCTGGCTGGCCCCAGTAGTCTCCCTCTCTTTTTCCCTTGTTCTCACCTCTTGCTTTATTCCATCCTAGATTCCTCATCCTATTTATTCTCTCTGCCTGCCATCCCACCTATCCTTTTCCTGCCTAGCTATTGGCCATTCAGCTTTTTATCAGATCAGTCAGATGCCTTAGGTAGGCAAAGTGAAACAGCAACACATCTTTTCATAATTAAAAAAATGCAACAAAACAAATGTAATATATCCTTACATCATTAAACAAATGCATCACAAACAAATGTCACATACCTTTACATAAGCACATATTGGGTTATGACAAATATGTGCAATTATTATTAAATATGTATACACATATATATTAAAACAACTAAAGAATTCTCTTAATAAAAGAGAAAAAAATCTCAGCAAGTAAGGACATGGAATTTTATTCTAAAGCCGAGGCATCTTTGTGAAAGAGAGGGCAGTAAGATTGTAAGAACCAGAGGTAGTGGGTGCTTTCAAGGAAACAGCATCTTCCATACACAACAAGGCACATGCATGCAATAATCCACAGCAGGTGTGACAATATGCACAAGACTCATGCTCACTCCAGACAGACACAATTCCAGGGTGTGTGGGGGTGGGGATATGCATTCCTATCACTAGCTAAGGAGCTATAGGCATACTGACATTTGATAGCTGCTAGGAGAGGCTGAGTCAGGTTCATAAAGTGACACAACCCATGGTAGGATGACCATAGCCAGATAAAGTCCCAACCCCAAAACTAGCTATGCAATACAAACTGAACTCAACAGGGGGAAAAAGGCAAGAAAATAGCAATCTCAAAGTCCAATGGGGAGGACTGGGAGGGCTGAAAGGGAGGAGGGGAACTGAGAGGGAGGAGGGGAGGTAGGTTAGTATCTTCAAAACACATTCCATGGAATTTTCAAGCTATTAATTAAAAATGGTATTTAAAATGCAAATTATAGAAGCAACAATATGGTAAGTAAAGTGTAGGCAAACCTTTCTGGACCATTAATTCCAAAATAACTGATATGGAGACTTAATTATATATGCTCAGCTAGTAGATCCGGCTTGTTACTAGCTAACTCTTATAACTTAAATGAACCCACTTATAATAATCTTCATTCTGCCATGTAGAGTTCCCTCTCTTTCATCTTGTATCTTCTGTTTCCTCTCAGTGTCTGTCTGGCTACTCCTTTTACTCAGCCCTACTTGCCAGTGCCCTTAGTCTGGCTTTCCCACACAACTTTTTCCTATTGGCCAGTCAGCATCTTTATTAAGCCAATAACAAATCAATATCACAATGACATATATTCTCCCACTGTAGAGGAATATTCCACAGTGAAATGAAGGAACTACTGCATAAACTTAACACGAGACTGAGAGAGTGGGACAGAGCCAATGATCTGGAACACATCTGAGACACTTTCTGTCAGAACAATGCAGAGAGATAAACTGGGGACCAGCTCCTTCACAGCTCCCAGAACATAATGCATGTTGAGTGTCTCTTGACAGAAGTGGTTCTTCAGGAGGGATGGGATATGTACAGCAATATCAAATCATCTGATGCACACATTACTTCAAGTCCCCAGAGTAAATAAATAAGGAAAGTGGATAGAAGGAAATATTTGAAAACAATAGTTTTAAAAAATTCCTCAAGCTTAGTGGAGGCCTAAATACTGCAGCAGACAGGTGAGCTGAAGGGCACTCTTCCTCTAGCTTCTGATACAGGGTGCTTCTTCCTAAGGAGGTCTGCTAGACCAGGAGGAATGTATATTTAAATATACATTTTGTTATACTTAACAATCTAGGGTGGTAGTACACAAAGGTTAGCCATTAACCACATGTGGCTGTTGAACACTTTGTTCTCTGATGGCATTTTACATGTACTAAAGGACCTTCAGACTGGTTTGAAAGAGACTAGCATATTGTGATTGTGGAGGAAAGGGGTACCAAAGCCTGGGGGATAAAATATCTTGGCTTATCCATCTTTTGGCTCCTTAATAATAATGTACTCACAACCTTTATGCCTAACCCAACACTCTGTGACACGTAGATACAATCATAGAATGTATTAACTTAGTAGACTACTCACTTTGACCAACTCTACTTCTAGGAATGATGTAAGATAGTGTGTCAAAGCCATGGACAAGATTTTCCTGCTCTGCTATAACCTGCCTACTCAATGTTCCCACTAAAGTATATGGTAAGTGCATTGGTTTATAACCTTCTTTTGCTCTATGCCTATTCATATAACTTCTTTCACAATAGAAGGTAACCTAGATCCATGTTCCTGCTGTTGGTCAAAATGAACTGTTATTATTCTCTTTAGCACATGAGCTGTATTTAAGTCAACATTGAAAAGGGGATTGATACATGATGAAATTATACAGGATTTGGGATTAAATAAAACATATTATTAGAAATAATTTTAGTCATTTATTTTTTGTTTCCTTAAACTATGGTAGCAGAAAGTTTTGTGTTATATTAGGATCTTGCACTATTCTTTTAGTGGATCAGAATTTGGTTGGTGAGAGCATTGTAAAGCTAATCAATTTGTTGTCTCAAATCAGAAAATTGAATGTACATAATTTCAGTTGTTTTATTTTGCTACTACTAATTAAACGTTTTATTTTCCTTTGGATCATTTTTAATTGTTTTAATTTGTGTTTCTTGGGAGGGGGAGCCGAAAACACAGTGTATATCAGAAAATGTCATTAATAATTAAGAATGGATGATCCTGAACTGAGCATGTAGCACTTGAGATTTTAAGGTTAGCAGTTTGGGCTGCATGAACTCTATTTCATAGTTCACAACAGTGAAAAGTGGTATGAATATTATGCTTCTTTTCATGTTTTCTTGAGTGTATAATAAGGAATACTAAAATGTCTTAATTTTAGTTCAAATGCTGTGTATAATGGAGACTTCTTAACAAACCACTTAAAACAGAGTGGAACTTAAAATTCTTCATTTTCTTCCCTTTAAAGACTTTTATTTTATTTTCATTTAATAGGCATTCAATTAAAAAACAAACATTGCTTGTAGTCATTAAGAATGCTTAAGAATGCTGTTCAATAACATCTTTTACTGTTACGGGTTGAATGTGAACCACAAAAAGAAAACATCAAAGATATTCATGTATGTTTGAGTACCTGCTGTGTGCCAAGGAATGCCCTGGGACACCGCAGTTTATGTGATGTATGTGATTCTTCTACTCAAGGAGCTCAATCTTGTTGTGGCCATTTTCCCTGCAGAGGTTTGTGTGGTCATTTCCCTGAAATTTTTCTTTCTTTCTCCACTGAATAGTCTGCTTGAGTTTTGTCTTCCATCCTGTCATTTCACCTCTCAGAGAAAGGGAATAGTATGGCTTGCTGTTCTTAGTGGAGTCTCTGCTTCGCCGCTGTCAGACACATCTGTCATAATCCATGTTAGAGGAAGGGATAAGGGTTCCGGAGAAGCCCTGGGGTGGGGAAATGGCTCACAGACATCTGTGTGAAGGAGGGTAGCTCAAAGGTCCATGGTTATTTACCAAACTGGGATATTCAAGAAATTGCCTCTGCAGCTCTTCGTGCCCTGAGAAAAACACTGAAGTCAGTTTTACTGGGATGATCTGTGTATGAGAATTGTTTTTCTAAAATTATTTTGCTCAAGAAGATTTTCTGCTTTCTTCTCCACAGCCTGTATGTCTGTTTCTAACAGTGTACATACTACAAAGGATGTTGAAAATCTGCTGCTATACAATGCTACGAAATATATAAGGTCCCCCACAAAGGCCAAGAATTAGGCAAAACTATGAAAGGTGATTTTATTGTGGCTCTTCAAATTATATTCAAACAAAAAGAAATGAAAGATTTTGAGAAAATAAAATAAGTCCAGTAAGGCAAACCCATTGAGTACTTGGAGCTTATGTGAGAACTTAGAAGACAATGTTCACAGAAATGCAGGTTGCAGAGGCCTGGCTTGTGAAACTTCAGAGGGAAGTTTGAAAGTCCTCAAAAAACACTATCAGGGCCATATCAAGTGATATCGTGAATAAAGAATCTGTAGTTATTTGGTCATCTAGATCTGGAAAAATCAGCTGTCATTAAGAATAGATAAACACCACTAAAGTTAAATCTTCTTGTATTTCTTCAGAATCAACACACAGACACAGTGCTCCAAAGTGAGTCAAGGCTACATCTCAGGTTGTCAGCCAAACTTAAAAATATGTTTAGATCTCCCAAACTGTACTAGTTTGGGAAGCATAAGGGCTGTGGAATTAGGAGGGTCATAGAGAGAAGCTAAGTTTTGATACAATAAGAGTTCAGGAGAGGCCACTGGTAAATTTAAAGCTTTAGTTCAAGTAGATGACCCAGGATAATGGGGATGTCAAGACCACTTCCTGTCCTAGATTGGTTTCTGTTGCTTTGATAAATGTGATCAAAATCAACTTGAAGAGCAAATTATGGTTTCAGATCATGAGTTATCCATGGCCACCATCAAGGGAAGCCAGGGAAGAACTCCACACAGAGGCTTGGAAACAGAAACTGAGACAGATACCAGGGAAGCTACATTGCACATACAAATAAGCATTTTTTCCCAAGGATGTTCCCAAGGTTGTCATTTCCCCCAGTAGATTGGGCTTTCATATATGTATATATATTAGCAATCAGAAAGTGCTCTACAGACATGCTCACAGGCCAATCAGATGGAAGCAATTATACAATTGCTGTTCCCTCTTACCAGGTGTGTCAAGTTAACAATCAAGATTAGCCATCACATTCACAATCTTAAAGAAATCAACCACTTTTTATAATGTGTGATTTTATCCCCAAATACATTGACACTTTCCGGTGTGAGTGATGCCTTCTGTTCATTTGCTTTCAGGACAATTGATTACTTGCTGGAGAATGAGACCATGAACTCCTGAGTGTTAGAATGACAGAGATCAAGGGGGAAAAATTCCCCACCTTAATTTTTTTGAAAAATCTTTGGATGTAGAAAAGACAACAAACATTTGTAGACTTCCTATTGTGAACTGTTCAGGAGCTATTACAATTCAAGATCTTCAAAACTGTTACTAAAAACTACCAATGTTAGTAAGGGTTCTTGAAAGGAACAGAACTGATATAATGAATATATGTTAAATTGGGTTACATTAGATTGGTATACACAACACAGGGCGGGTAGTCCACAATAGCTGCCTTCATACAAGAAAGGGTGAGAAAAAAAAATACATTCCCAGCCCAAAAGGCTGTATGCTTCAGTAGCTCCAATAAGGCCCTGAAGGCACTTCTTTCCAGGAGATGTTCTGGCTTTTCCCAAGCCTTCCACCTTAGTTGACACCAGATTCAAACAAGTTAACAACCAAGACTACCTAAAACACTGCCTTAAAAAGACATGGAAATACATAATTAATCAATTTTAATTGAAAACTTAAAAAATTCTCTTCATTTCATAAAACATCATGAAGATGCCCTAATTGAAACAAAGTGATGCAGATGGCAGACGTGGGGGTGGGGGTGTGCATGCAGATGAGTAACACACAGTTTGGAACAGCAGCAAGCAAAATAAATAAAACATTGAAGAAGTGGTAGCATTTTAATCACTAGTCATTATCTGGCTAGATTCTGTCTTTTTTCTTAGAGATGAAAATAGTTTAATTTAATAGCTGCAGATCAATTTCACAAATAACAGTAAATTGCCAATTGCATCTAAAGTTGTAAGGATATTAAAATCAGTCACAGTAATAAAACGCCTAGGGATTCTGAGAGAACAGGGGAGGCTGGGGTTGGAGTTGATGTCTTGGCAGATATCCACTTGTTGGATGTCTGATTTGAAATAATGGTTGTAAGTTTTAGACATTACAGTGATAACAACACACTCAGCTATACCACAGGTTAAATAAAACTTTGTGCCACTTTAGGGCAAAAAGTTTTTAGCATGTATCTATAGTGTTGAGAAGTTATCTGCCTCAGGTGCCCCACAGGGAGTGGATATTCTGTTGGCAGCCTTCTCCATGAGAGATAATTGTAAGAAGGTGAAGTCTAAATATAACCTTCTAATTCCTCTTAAAAGGCAGTACAGCATCCTCTGATATCTCCCTAAGGCAGAACTCCACTTTGCTGGGAAGTCCAAGTATGCTGTGAGTAAGCTTTTCCCAGGATACCACGAAGCAGGGAAAAGAAGCCTCTAATCCTCTTTTGTTAAGAAAAGGTCTCAGCTTTTGAGCAGTACACTACATACGGACAAGGCTCATATGGATTCTTCCATGTTGTTAACTCAAATTTTGACCACACATCCAGCACAAGTGTTATGCTTCTGGCTGGGAGGTGATTTATCCAGTAAAGTGCTTGCTACATGACCTGAAGGAAGAAGGGTCCCTAAAGGCAGGGTTGTGAGTGGGAAGACTAAGGATAAGTAACAAAGAAAATGAGAAAAGCAATAGCTAGGACCAGGAGGTTTTGCATAAGCTGAAACCTTATGCCACACAAGTTTATAAAGAAGGACAGCATCTTATATACTATTTGCGGGGGGATGAATGGCGAAGGTCAGTAAGAGCTAAGTCATTCAATGTTGGCAAAGAGAACAAAAGATATGTCAGACATAGCTGCCTTTGGACTGATAACCACAGCATGGTGGGGGGATGAGGAGAGTTGGGGCTTCTGAAACTGCAATCTTGACTCTTCTGAACCACCAGCTCCAGTGTCAGACTGGCCTTGTCATGTCTACTCCTGGGCCAGAACACAGAACTAAGTTTCCCTTGTCCTTTAATCAGGGACTCTAAGCAAGCTTTGGTCAGTAAAGCTTTGGTCAACAGCAATGCTAGCACCCACCTAAAATACCATGTCCATTCCATTAGTATACACTTATCATTCCAGCCCCAGAATTTGGAGATAAAAGGACCCCTAGGGCTCACTAGCTAGCTAGCCTTCATCAACCAGTGAAGCCCAGGCCACTGAGTGGCCAAGTCTTAAAAAAAAAAAAAAAAGAAAAGAAAAAAGAAAAAGAGAGAGAGAGAGAGAGAAACAGATTGGGTGGCCCAACTATTAATTTCAGTACACCGAGGCAGAAGCAAATGGATCTCTATGGGTTTAGGGCTATCTTGATCTATATAATGAGTTCTAGACCAGCCAGGCCTATGTAGTAAGACCCTGTCTAACAACAACCAAGGAACCAACAACAAAACATCAACCTAAAATGTACAGTATCTGAAGAATAACACCTAAGGCTGATGTCACTCAGGCCTTCACGTTTGCCTACACACACACACACACACACAGAGAGAGAGAGAGAGAGAGAGAGAGAGAGAGAGAGAGAGAGAGAGAGAGAGAGAGAGAGAGAGTTTTTAAATATTTTATTTGTTCAAATGAGCAAAGCCCATATTAACTTACAGAAATGTAAGCAGCAGGCACAGGGCCTTCTTGGGTATGCAGCAGTTCCCCTGCACACACACCATACTTCCAGTTTTGTACTTTTACAGGACTCCTGAATATGTAAACAAGTGAATCTCTGATTGCCATGTCCTTTCTTGGGGCTCTTTTATTTTCCTGCTGGCTTGTCTTATCCAACTTCAATATGATGAGATGATTTCCACTTTATTGTATTACATTTTATTTTGTTATGTTTTGTTGTTATCTTCTAGGAGCCTGTTCTGTTCTAATGAGACATAGAAAAGGGGTGGGAGTAAATCTGCGAGAAACTGGGAGAAGTTGAGGGAGGGGAAACTCTTCTGATTATAACTATGAGAAAAGAATCTACCTTTTTAAAAAGGATAATTAAATAAAATTTAAAAAAGAAAACTACTTTATGTATTGATAATATTGTGTATCTTTGTTATCCATTTATCAGTTATCCATTTAGAAGATAACTTTTCATCAATATTATTTTTATCTGAACTCATACTTGCTATCTACCCATCTATTTTCATATCTATTTAATTACGTAATTTTGAGTAATGAAGTAGAGCAGAATCCTTGAGTTAAATACATACAAGTGCACTTCCTGTTGAGGATATTGATGGTAAAGAAGACTGATTTGTTCAGCATAACAATCTGGTGATTTTAAAGATCTGCAGCTTGCTTTGAGTAGGAAGCCAAATCCCTTCTCATCTGAGATTTAGGAGAGGGATTCCTTAGGGTGTGCAAATGACTGAGATCTCATCCCTGCTGGTGTTAGAGTGTTTGAAATGTAAAGATTTTTTAAAATGCAAGTGAAATGTAAAGGTATTAAAAAAAGCAAACAAAAACAAACAAAAAGTTTCCCCCTGAAATGTAGTCGAGATGTCTAGCCAGAAACAATAGAAATCCTGGAAAACTCCATACTTCATCATGGTCAAGGAATGAAGTGAAGAACCAGGTTAGGAGCACCATGCCAATTCATATCACCTAGTGTTACAGTCCCAGATCCAACTGTTATTGCTTGTTGACGAAATTGGCTCATTGATGAAATCTGGACCATATTTAAATGTATCATAAAAAAGCTCACCCTGTTGTAAACAGTCATCATTCCTAATTGCCTTTTCTTTTAATTGAAAATAGATTCTTCTCTCATGCATTACATCCCAAGTCTAGTCTCCCCCCACACACACACACACTTCTCCTAGCTTCTCTCCCACTCCCCTGGTCACTAAATACACTCTCACTCTGTTTTCCCTACAGATAAGAGCAGGTTTCTAAGAAACCACAGCCAATCAGGACAAAACAAGATACAATAAGACATCATGAAAGCCCTCAGATTGAGGCTGGACAAGACAGCCCAATAGAAGGAAAAGATTCCCAAGAGCAGGCAAAAGATTCAGAGATACAGCTGCTCCCACTGTTTGGAGTGTCATCAGAACACCAAGCTAGCAGGTATAGCAGAGGGCCTGGTGCAGACCCAGGCAGGCCCAATGCTTCTCATTTCAGTCACTGTGAGCCCATGTGAGCCATGCCTAGTTGATTTGGTGGGCCACATTCACCTGGTGTTCTTCATCCACTCTGATTCCTACAGTCTTCCTCCCCCATCTTCTGTGGGGTTCCTCAATCTCTGAAATGAGGGACCCTATATAGGCCTTCAGTTTAGACTGTCTCTCTGCATAATTTCTGTTTGTGTGTCTCTGCACCTGCTTCCATCTGCTGCTGGAGGAAGCCTCTCTGATGATAAATGGGCAAGACATTGATCTATAAGTATAGCAGAATATCATTAGGAATAATTTCTTTGGCTTTTTTTCCAGTTGTCTTTAGCTATACCTAGGTCTCTGGGCTGTCAAGTCTCTGGTCCCTGACCATCCAGGCAGTGTAGGAAATGGACTTCACCTTGTGGCAAGAGCCTCAACTTAAACCAGACATTGGTTGGCCACTCCCACATGTTCTGCATCACCATTACCCCAACATACTTTGTAAATAGGACAGAGTGAGGTCGAGGCTTCTGTGGCTAGGTTGATGTACAAGTTGTTCTTTCTATAGCCTGCAGAGTACCATCTAGTGCCAAAGAGACTAGAATGTACGAGTGAAGGCCCCAAGCTCAGGTCAGCTTGACCTCTATGTTCAATGAGCTGAGTCAAAGTTGTCCTCAGTAATAGAGTACCATTTTCAGTTCTCTGTCCTAGCATCAGCCTGGGTTGTTTAGGGATCTCCACAGGACCTTCTTCACCAACAGAATGTGACTCAGTCCCATCACTGGGACTTTGCCTGGCTACAAAAGATGGCCAGTTCAGACTTGCTGTAATCATTCCTAATTTCTGTAAACTATAGTGATAAGAAAATAAATGACTTGGATTATATCTGTTCACACAAACTACTCTGACCCAGTCAGAGTATAGAAAATGATTGGGGTGTTAATAACAGAATTTATATGTATTAATTATGAATTAAAGTTTTATTAATTTTACAGTGAAGGATTCGGCTTCATAAAAATATAGTTATAATCAACGTTTCTTTTCTCCCAGTACCATCAAGGAAGCACTGTGTTATGAATCAGTCAGATAAACAAAGTTACGCTATGGTAGTGACATCAACATGAATTCCAGCATTGCACTATAGGTTTGTTTCAGTAACATATTTTATGCTCACAGTAGGACATATCAGAGTCACTCAAGGGTCTTGGTTACAGGAGGAACCAGTATTACAGAACAAGGCAGTAGGGAGGAAAGAAAGGACTGAGGAATTACATGGACGTTTTTCCTGTTCAAGTTTAGGGGATACATATGTCATTTCCACTTGAATTTCTGGAACCAGGACTATTCATATGGAATTGCCTCTTTCTGGCTTGTCACTCAGGAGATGAGTAAGCAGAATTTATCTCTGCACACTTATAATAAAGCACAGACATGGAATCTGAAAGTAGGACAATGTCAAAGAAAAGCCAAACAGCTACTTGGAACTGCATATTAATCACACTTGAAGAGAGGTATGTATGTTGGTGAGTCTGTCTTTCTGCATATTGTTGACACATGATCAATAAACCAATTTTTATTTACACACTTAAGCATAACTCCACTAGGTCTGACCAAAGAGGATGGACTTGCCCTTGTGCCTTCAGCATCTGGCTACAAGCCATATCCTGCTTTGTAATTCCTTAAAAAATCAATGATTTTAGTAGAAAAAAGAAGTATTGCAGAACAGTTTATTGCTAGATAGTGAGTCTAAGGCTTAACAGCATCCTGCTGTGATTAGTAAATCTCTCCATTAAAAAAAATGAGTTGTCACGTGGTTCTACACCATTAAATTCATTAGTTCCAAGCAGGGAAAGGCATTCACCTCCCAAATCAAGTGATAAAATGAATGTGAATGTAAAACACTTCTCTGTGCTTGGACTTAGGGCCTTAGACATTAGTAGCACGTTAAAAAAAAAGAAGAAAAAAAGAAAAGTAGGAAGTGTGATGTTTACTAGAAAAAGTTATACATAATTTATAAACAGAAAAACAGCAACAATAGCAAAAAATACAAAAACAGACAAACAAAAAAACCCCACTATCAACCATTACATAATGTTTGAAGCAAAGGATTTTGAGAAATAACCTTCTCTGTGATTCCCCCAAGGAATACTTTGTGTTTCTGAATTACTTAATAATTCAATAATAATGTTATCTAATTCTAGGACACAAGGCCAAGGTCAGCATTGTAATGCTAGTAAACTGTTATGAAAATCTCAAATGAAGAACACTGAGATGGAAAGTCACTAACTAGATGCTGGTTACTACACAATAGCATATGTTTAAACATACAGGTACTCATGTATACACATACAAAAAGGATACATGCAATTCCTTGCAATGATGGAGCAGGCCTCCTCACCTTTATCTTTTGAGGCCAATAAGTCACGTGTGGGCTCTCTCTTAATTGTAAGGTATCCTATAGCATTCCTGGTCTCTCTTCATGATTGGGGCATCTTTCTTTCCAGATGTGCCAATAAAAATATCTCCAGATATAAGCAGATGCTACACTGCAACAACTAATTTAGAGGGATATAGAACACCAGAAAGCACAACTACAGGTTAAGCTAAGTGACATTATTAAAAGAGAATAAAGAATTTTTTAAAGAAGTGATAGTTCATTTAGAACTAGATAGGCTCATATAAAAGATCATAAAGCAGGGGAAAAGTTCAAGAATAGATGTTTTGAATGAAGGTAAGTGTGTAATGCTACAGGAAAATCAGTCAAGTGATTGGTTGTCATTTGTAGAATTTAGCTCAAATGTGTTGTTTTCTCATTCCCCCGAGTCCTTGTGAGCAGGCATGTGTGAATATCTGTATTCAGGTTTACAGAGCTAAGTTGTCATTGCATGACCCCAAAATAGCTTTCATTAAGCTGGTCCTTGTGCTTAAAGAATATAGTGATACAAACAGAAGTCATGAGGCATGAATTACCCAGCCATCAGATTAACCGATGAGAAAATTATCTAATTTCTCAAAGAATGAGAGTAATGAACTTTTAAACCATCAGAGAAATAAGGTGGTAAATTTCTATTCATTATATACTACCCAAACTCAGGTATTATTTTATACCCATGCAAAACAGACAGTTGAAGAAGTGGAGATGTTTTCAACATATTCTTACAGAGAAAAAATTTATATTCATTATTCATGAATGAAATATAATTTTTTCATGACACATCATAAGTATATATTGTTACAAAGAGAGGAGGAGAAAAGAGATTAATAAGTCATAGAGAAATTGTTTTATAAATGTACATATATTCACACACACACATATATATGTGTGTATATATATATATATATATATATATATTATGGGCATCTACATATATACATGCATACATATAAAAATATAAAACAACCAGTCAGTTTTATGTCAGTATGATGCTGCTTTTATACAGTTCTGTAACACAACTTGAAATCTAGACTGGTAATGCTTCTGGAATTTATTATTCACAATTGTTTTAGCTATCCAGGATTATTGTGTTTCAATACAAAGTTGTAGATTGATTTTTCTGTTTCCATCAAGAATGGTGTTGTAATTTTGATGGGAATTGCACTGAATATGCAGATTGCCTTTGGTAGGATGGCCATTTTCACAATATTAGTCCTACTGATCCTTGAGCATGGATGGTTTTTCCATACTCTTGTGTCTTCTTCAATTTCTTCAGTGTCTTAAGAATTTTTTATCACACGAGTCTTTTGCTTGAGTAAGAGTTATCACAGTATTTTTTGAAGCTGTTTTGAAAAGTACCTTTTCTCTAATTTCTTTCTCAGGATATCATTTGTATATAGGATGTTATTGATATTTGTGTGTTAATTTTGTATCCTGCTATTGTGCTGAAGGTATTATTCCACTGCATAAGTTTCCACATGGATTTTAGGGATTTTAGGGTCTTTTATGTATAGAACTATATTATCTGCAGGCACCTATGCTTAGAAGTAATTGGCCAACACAAAATAGATCTCATATTGTTTTTTCTGTTTTGTTTGTACAGAAGTATGCATACCCCTGTGTGTTTATGTGTTTGTGTGTGTGTGTGTGTGTGTGTGTGTGTTTGCATATTCTCATGCATGTATTTGCACACAATTTTGCTTTGTGTTGGTGTTTTATAATTTACTGTATTTTAGGATGTTGGGGTTTTTGTTATTATTTTGAGAGGGGGCAAATGTAGTTCAGTTGGTAGAATGGTAGATCTTGAAGGAATTAGAGAGGAGAGGAGAAAGATTATCATCAAGATACATTTATTGAAATAATAATATTAAATAATTAAAGAAAGAAAACACACCCCAAAGAACCCTCAAAAATAATTCTACCTAGCCAAAACAGACTGCTATCTAAAGTATCTAACCAGGTCATTTAAAATAATTGTGTTAGAACAACAAAAAGTCAAAGGGAAGGTTATTATTTTTCTTTTGGTACTTTGCACTTTTCTTTTGTTGACCATAACAAAATTTTGCTTTTACTGCTTTGTTTTGTTAGGACAGGGTCTCACTGTATGTTGTTATGGATAGCCTAGAATGCTTTTTGTAGACAAGGATGACTTCAAATTCATAGAAAATTTACTATTGGGAGACATACAGAAGAGTAGACTATGCTAAAAAGTGGTTTTAGCAACATACTGTCACGTTTTTCCTGCTCTATGTTCTTAAACGTTATGAAATCTGTACGTTCAGAAAAAAAAATATTTGTTGTGTACTTTTCTTGAAGATAGAGCTCTATTTTTTTTTATTTCTGTGTCTGTTGCTTTGAGCAGCCTCCAGAACGTAATGATCATTTTAGAATTGCTGAATGAAATAGTAAGTAATGCTTTTCAGGTGGTATAACGCAAAATGCTTAACAGGAAGCTGCTATGCCCATGTGGCTATAATGATATATTCTTGGTCCTGATAACATTATTTCCATGTTGTAATTATTTATTTTTACAAGTCTGATAAATGTTTGAAAAACTCTACTCTTTTAATATATAAACTTTAAAACCATTTTATTTTGTAGTAACTGTCCTTGTTTCTGTATTTCCTGTATATTGGGTAAGTAGAAGGTATAATTACAATTAGATACATTGTACATTCAATTAAATATGACATGTGTCAGTTAATGGAAGATGTTTTGATTCTCAAGGAGATAACTGGAGGCTCAGGTATGTTTTGGTGTCAGAGTTAGAGAGTTGCTTCTGACATCGAGAAGGTAGAGGACAGGTATGAAGCTAAGCACCCTACTATGTGCAGACCTAACTGATTACAGAGAAATGTAGCAATGCGTCAGTAAGGTCACTTCTACATACCTGTATCTGAACTGAATGGACAGAGGGAAGGAATCTTTCAGTAATTAGTGAGATTGTACTCTAAAGTGAACAAACATGGCACAGAAATCTGAATCTCCTAGCACCCTAACACAATACACATTGAAGGTTCTATTTTTGCTTTGTTTTCCTTCTCTCCCTGAGTAACAGGTGGCAGAAATGGTCCTGCGTTCAATGTATGTTAAGGGACTCAAAATAAGGTAAACACTTAAGTGTATATATGGAGCTATTAGGAAGAAAGTTCGCTCATCACAGAGAAGGTCAAGGACAAGCTGAATTTGCGTCAAAAGAGGACTAAAAGCTGAATGAGTGGGTTCTGTGATCTATGGCTACATCATGGGACTGCTAAACAGAGTGCGAATGAATAGTTAACAACATCTGTAAACTACAGCCTTTTGGAAATCCCATTTGGCAGTAAAACATAATAAAAATTCTGTTTCCATAAACTGCATAAAAACTGTATGTGTACTTTCCTTTAAGCTATTTAAACATTGGCAAATCTTGCCAATAAATATGCAAAACCAGCAAATATGACTTCTATAAATGCTACCAAATGAGCGGAGAAGGAAAATAACAAAATAAACTGCAAAGATAATTTAGAAATTTATGTAGTCAATAGAAAAAGTTTAAGTGCATTAAAAGCCAAATTGCAAATTACATTCAGACATCTTTGCATATTTTCCATAGTCTATGCAAATACTAACTGAAATTATGCAAATTTAATGTATTGTGGCAATCTTAATTTAATCTTAACATCAAGGGCAAGAGGAAATACTGAAAAACTGTTTATTATTAACCTTGCTAATGGTGGATCTGAAATAAATTAATTTTTTTTACTTTAAACACATCATCGAGACAAACATGAGTATTTATGAAGAATGAAGGTTAAAATGTTACTTTGAAGTAAAATATACAATTTATGTAATTCAATACACATAAATCTCCCAAAACTATATTTGTGGTACATATTGCAAATAACAGAAGAAAGAAAGTATAAGAACAGCACTGGGGAGTACTGTCCTCTGGGCATGGCATGGGTTTTACCTTTTGAACTCTTAGTATCTCTGTTTACTCCAAGAAGTCTTGCAGGAGACTGGGCTTGTTGACTTCCTCTTAAGGGATTGGGGGGGGCAGTCTTACAAGACCCTTTCTCCCTCCAAAGATTTATAGGCTGTGAATGGCTACTGAGGAGAGGTCTCAATGTATACAGACCAAAGAAGAGTTTAAAGCTAGGGTAAAGATTTTCAGCTGTATAGCAGCTCACAATTTGCCCATACTCTTGTAAATAACCCTTCACCCACTCTCCTGTTTGTAACAGTTGTTAAGCTCATTGTTTTAATGGAGTTAATGTTGAGTAGAATCATATGTTTTTCCATCTGTAGTTGATGTCCCATAGGTAGATGTTTGTCTCTTCAGGAAAATCACATGGCATACAGTGTTCTCAGGACACAAGTCTTTGTATTACTGGTTCTGAACAGCAGGGAAAACAATCTAGAGAAAAATTCGTCTAGTTAAAGAAGGACAGCACTCTTCTGCAGTACAGACATACATTATAGAGACACAAAACCATTAGCCTGATGGGCCAGTTCCTGATGCACAACTCTTCAGAGTCAGAAACGAACTAGAAATCTGGATAGGAATACATCCTAGTATAAAAATCAGTGACACTCAGCAGCTCACAGCAAGAATAGATGGGTAACAATCTATAGACATGATAAAACAAGTAAGGGGAGACATACTAGTATAGTAATCTCATTGAACCATATGTAGAATACCACAGAAGAAGAGGTTGGTTGAAAGGCATTGTTCTCTTGAGGATAATACCAGCAGTATGCTGATAGGACTGGTATGATACCCATAGAAGTAATTTTGTATTATAAAAGGACATGGAATGAATATTAAATTAATATAAAAGAAAGTGATTGCTGCTTATACTCAAATACTCAAATGCTATGAGCACAGGTGATATGAGTAGCAAGTAACTGATAAAACATGAACCAAGAGCTAATCATAAATAAACACATGCATATTCATGTTTACTAGAAATGATTCTAATATCTAAATAGTAGGAGTATTTTGAAATATCTCTTTGCCATTAGTGGGTAGTGTCTTAGTCACTGTTCTATTGCCATGAAGAGACGCCATGATCATTCTAACTCTTATAAAAGAAAGCATTTAATTTGGGCTTGCTTAAAGTTTCAGAGGTTTAGTCCATTGCCACCATGATGGAGAACATGGTAGCATACAGCAAACATGGTGCAGGAGAAGTAGCTGAAAGTTTTATATCCAGATACACAGGCCTCAGGAAGAAATAGACACTGAGCTTGGATTGGGCTTTTGAAACCCCAAAGCCCATCTCCCAGCAAGACCGCACCTACCCTAACAAGGCCACACCTACTCTACTAAGCCTACATGTCCTAATCCTTTTAAAGAGTGAACCCCCCTAAGCACTCAAATACGTGAGCCCACAGGAACTATTCTTATTCAAACCAGCCCTTTCTACTCTCTAGTCCCCCTAGGCTTGTAGACACATCATAATGCAAAACTCCATTCAGCCCAACTCCAAGGTTTTCATAGTCTTTAACAATCTCAACACTGTTTAAATGTCCACAAGTCAAATCTCTTCTGAGACTCATGACAATGCTTTACTATAACCCCCTGTAAAATCAAAATGAAAAAGTACGTTATGTACTTCCAAAATCAGTGTCATAGAATTTACATTACTATTCCAAAAGGGAGGAAAGGTAGCATAATGAGGACATTCTGGACCAAAGCAAGACTGAAAACTAGCCTGGGCAGACTCTAATCTCTGCATCTGTATATCTGATGTCAAAGCCCTCTTCATATTTCCAATTCCTTTCAGTTTTGTCGACTGTAACAAACTTCTCTCTCTTGGGCTGGGTCCAAATCCAATCTTTAGCTTTCCTTGGCAGGTGTCCCTATGACTCTTACATCTCCAGAATCTTGGGGTCTCCAACACAATCTAGGCTTTTCTGTCAGATCTTCATGAAATGACCTGTATGGGGCTCTGTGCAGGGACACCCCTGATACAGGCCTGGCCTTGGTGGCTTTTTGTAGCCTGAGAGGAAAATTTCACAATCCCTTGCTTGTATCTTTGACTCTAAAGCCACAATCATGTGGCCAAAGCTGCCACGTTTGTACCAGCTTTCTATTGTTGATAGTTTCTTTCGCTGTTTAATTTTTTCTTTAATTGCTTTTCACAGTTTGGAAGATTAGCTGAGTGGAATCTTGCCCTGATGTCACTCCTCCCATTATATCATTTAGCATCAAGCTTTCCTTTAAACTTTTAATGTGTTTGGACACTAGACTTAGTTCCACTATACTTCCTAGTACATTTTCTCCTCAAACTGTGCATTTTATATTTTTCCTTGTCAGCTTCTTCTTTTTCATTATGTATCTGCATATGTGTGGCCACTAATTAACTACAAAGTTAATACTAGTCTGCCTTGAAATCTCCTCTGCTAATGGCATGCATCTAAAACTCTTCAATTTAGCTTCAGGCAGATTTTTTTTTTGGACAAGGGCATAAAGAAGCCATATTCTTTGCCAAAATATCACAAGAACTGCCTCTAGGCCACCTATTAATTTTTTTTCTCCTCTGGAAACTCTTGAGACAGGACCTTATAATCTACATTGTTCTTAGCACCACTGTCTTCCATGTTTCTAGTAATATGGCCCACCTAAAATGTTGACTACTTTCATTATCCAAAGTCCCAAAGTCTATATTCTGCCAACAAGAAGCATGGATAGGCCTGCCATAGCAATCCCCCTCACCCAGGTACCAACTTCTGTCTTAGTCAATGTTAGTTTTATTTCACTAAAGTTAGAACATATGCCTAACATTGGTTTGTTGTTTGATGTGATTTGTTTTTGCTAGCCTCTCTAGAGCTGTAGATTGTAGTTTGGTTATCCTATATTTTCCTCCTAATAACCACCTGTGAGTAAATATATACCATGTTTGTCTTTCTGGGTCTGGGTTACCTCACTCAGAATGATTTCTTTCCAGTTCTATCCATTTGACTGAAAATTTCATGAGTCATTGATTTTTTACAGCTTAGTAGTACTTCATTGTGTAAATGTACCACATTTTCCTTACCTAGTCTTTGCTTGAGGGGCATCTAGGTTATTTCAAGGTTCTTTCTAT
Source organism: Cricetiscus sungorus (assembly GCA_030556225.1). NCBI lineage: Eukaryota > Metazoa > Chordata > Mammalia > Rodentia > Cricetidae > Cricetiscus > Cricetiscus sungorus. The sequence continues at coordinate 23,059,616 of JANBXA010000253.1, forward strand.
TATGAATAAAGCTGCTATGAACATATTTGAGCAAGTGTCCTTGTGGTATGATTGCTTACCCTTTGAAATTGGTATAGCTGGCTCTAGAGGTAGATTGATTCTAAATTTTCTAAGAAACGACTGTGCCAATTTCCCAAGTGGATATGCAAGTTTGCACTCCTAGCAGCTGTGGAGAAATATTTCAAAAAAGGGTAAAATTTCTAATAATAAGAAAAATGACCTTGTAGATTATATATTAAAATATTGCTCAAATAAATCTACAATAAAGATGCAGAGAACCCCACCTGATAGACAGTAGCAAAATATTCATCTAAAGAATCACCACAAAGAAATAAAACAAACATTATCAGAGTAAGGTAATATACATGTATTCTCATAATGCAAAGGATATTAAACTCCAAAAGGCTAATAAATATATGGGAAATGTTCAATCTTATGAGAAATCAAGGAAATGTTAAAGCAATATCAAGTTTATTTTTTAGGAGAATGCCAAGATTTCATATGTCTAACAGTAAATGATGGGAAGGGTATAGGCAAGTAGAAATGCCTGGACATTCCTGCCCACACATGATCTCTTGTCAACAAAGGGGATATCTTGTGATACTGGCAGTGCTCGTTCCCAAGATGGGATTGGACAGTGGCTCATCATTCAGTGAGAAACATGCACACATTAGCACAAGGAACCATGTGCAAGCATGCTACTAAGAAAAGATAGACAATTAATATGCTTTACTAGACAGAGTAGAGAAAGGTGATCTTCCAGAATAAAACCTAACACTACAGAGTAATTAAAATGCACCAACTAGTTTCACACATATTAATATGGTTAATAAGAGAAACAAATAGGGCCAGAGAGATGGCTTAGTGGTTAAGAACATTGGCTGCTCTTCCAGAAGACCTGGGCTCAATTCCCAGTATCTACATCACAACTTACAACCTCTGTAATTCCAGTTTCAAGTGATTCAGTACATTCTTCTAGACTCTGTGGGACCACACATGTATATATACATGATATACAGACATACATGGAGGAAAAAAAATCTCATATACATAAACTAAGTTAACAAAATTTTAAAAAAAAAAAATAAACTGACCAATGGACAACCATTGAGTGTCTAAATTTTTTTCCAAAAAAAGGTTTATTTTATTTTATATGTGTGAGCATTTTGTTTACATGTATCTGTGTGTATTATGTGCATGCCTGGTGCTCATGGAGGCAAGAAGAAGGCATATGATCCCCTGGAACTGTAATTAGAAGGTTATGAGAAATTATGTGTGTGCTGGAAACTGAATCCAGGTTCTCTGGAAGAGCCACCTGCCTTCTCTCTAGCCCCAAGTTGCATAAAACTTTTAAAGCTCTAAAAGCAACACCATAAATTATTTACACATATTTACAAATGTAGGAAAAGTGGTAAATTATGGGTGGATGGAAATAGTATATTCAAACTCTGAACAGTGATTACCTCTAGGAAAGGAGTTGATCAAAATGAATTAGGGGATTTTGGTTGCTACACAAAATATTCTTTTTTGTGGGGGGGGAGTAAGATTTGAAACACATCTTATGCCTGGTTGGCACATAGAAAAGTACATAGCTTGGCATTGCTATTTTCTTACTTTTGAGATTGAGTTTGATTTTTAAATATCAAAGGAACTCATATTTATTGATTGGTTTTAAAACACTGTGAAGTTATATTTTTCTAGATACAATATGTAAAATCAAGTCAGTTAGCTGTCCGACCCCTGAGTGGAATCATAATGATTACACACTCTGCCCCTACTCTATGTCTCTGACTTTATTGCTTCCATCATTGAATTACTAGTTTCTCTTTATTGGCAGTTTTCATTATTTTGTGGGTCTTAATCATAAGAAATTAAGAGGAATAACTCAGGGACTTGGCCATTGCAGCAATGTAATTGAGGATGGGAACATAGCTGTGTCTATATGGAAGCATGATTAATGTACTCTCTTATGCTTAATTTCAATTGCTTTTCCTGTACTTGTTTTTGAACAAGAACAATATAAACCAAGAGACTGATATTGGGGCTCAAGTTGAAGATCAGAAAAACAAAGCAGCCAAGCCACCACAGAGATCTTGACATCTACCAAGGCTGGAGGGGGGATCCTGTCCTCACTGTGGCTGGAGACTAATTGCCAAGTGACTCAATATAAGTTCCCTGCTCTTATCTTATATGCCTCTATAATTCTGGGATTAAAGGTGTGCTCTGTTTCCCTTTTAGACTGATTCACTCTTATGTAGCCCTGGGTGGCCTTGAACTCACAGAGATCCATTTACCTGTCTCCTGAGTCCTGGGATTAAAGGTGTGTGACACCATTGTCCAGTTTCTATGACTGTGGCTAGCTTTGCACCCTGATCTTCAGTAGCTTCATTAGATCATAAAAATATATATCACCACATGTTTTCCCACATTTCCTTTTACTAGTTTATGAATAATCATAACTTGTTGGGATATCTACATGGAATTAAGATCTTCCTTGGGAAAGACCAGATTAAAACTTATGAATATATACGTTGAGGGAATGAGGGAGTTATATCTCTTTTTGTGAAAGGAATGAGGAACATTTTCTCTTGCCCTTTAGGCTGTCTTTAGATATTATTGATGGGTTTCTTTTAGTGCAGAAGGTTTTGAGTGTGATGTAGCCCCACCTTTTAAAAGTTGTTTGTTGTCCTCCCCAAAGAAGAGCACAATGATTGGTTGTTCAGTGCCAAATGGAAACATACATTCAAGTAACATTATATAGACTCAACACATTATAGAAATATATAAGCATATATAAATACATATATGTATGCAATAATAATTGATGAAAAAAGAGGCCATGAATTTGAAGGAGAGTGAGGAGTTATATATGGGAGGGTTCTCAAATAGAAAAGAATTGCTTGGTATGAAAGATAGGACCTAGTTGCCTCATTCATGCTAGACAAGCATTATACCACACGTTACATGTTCATCCTTCCCTTTGCTTTAGAATTTTTCAATTTCTGGCTAAGTTACCCAATCTAACTTTGACCTTACTCCATATCCCAGGTTGACATTGAAGTAACAATTGACATGCCTGATCATGCCCCTTGTTGATATGGTTAGAGCCAGCACACTAGGCTAGGATTAGGTTTTACTTTTTTCATTTATGCTTTTTAACATTATAACCATTTTGAGTCAAGTTTTCTTATGGTATGATAACATTTTATTCCATTATTGTGAATATGAATACCCAGTTTTTCAAGAAAATACTTTTCTTTCCCTGCTATGCACTTGTCCTAGCTTACTTTCTAGTATTGTGACAAAACACTGACCAAAAACAACTTGGGGAAGCAAGAGATTTATTTGACTTACAGATTGGAGTCTATCATTGAAGGAAGCCAAGGTAAGAAGTCAAAGTAGGAATCTGGAGGCAGGGACTGAAGCAGGGATCTTGAAGAAGCTGTATACTGACTTGCTCTTCATGGCTTATATGGCTTGCTTTGATGAGAGCTTGCTTCGAGGTTCTAGCAAGGATGTGCAGCAACTTATATATCCTTAACCCATCCTCTTCCATTTCAGTGAGGTCATCATCTTCTACCAAGTGGGATTCACATGGAGTGGTGAATGAGGAAGGAGATAGCTGCCTAGAGGGCCAGATCTGATGAATCAATCCTGGAAGTCAATGGTTTACAGCCAGATCACTTTCATATCCCCAGGTTGCTTTCTTCTGCAACTGAGGACTACTCGCTCAGGGGCTGTGCCATGCTTAACAATTATTAATTAAGAAATGGTCTAACAGACATGCTCACAGAACAATATGACAGAGACAACATTTTAGTTGAGGATTCCTCTTTTTGGGTGATTCTAATTTGTGTTAAGTTGACACAAAATAGCCAGCAAACACTCTTGGCACTGTGTCAAAAGGTTAGTTCTGTGTCAAAATGTTAATTCACTGTAGTTGTGTGGATTTATTGGGGGTTTTATTTATTCAGTCCCATTTTCCACCAGTCTCTATTAATCCCTGAATGCTACTTTGATTACTGTTACTTCATAATATGTTTAATATTAATAAAAAATGATGCCTTTAACTTTGCTCTTTCTCAAGATTGTTCCATATAAGTTTTAAGATTATTTTTTCAGTGAAAAATGTCATTGAAATTTTGATTGGGATTATATTGAATCTGCAGAGTGCTTTGGGTCATATGGTAATTGTAGCAGTATTGACTCTTCCAGATATTAATAGGGTAACTTTCTATTTGTTTGTATTTTACAATTTCTTTCACTACTGTCATATGTTTTTAAATTTGCATTTTAAATTTTGTATATGTGAATCTGAATATGAATCTGTGCATGTGAATGCAGTAATTACAGAGGGCAGATGAGGGGAACAAATATACTGAAGCTGGAGTTACAGGTGGTGCAAGTTGCCTAGTGTGGGTAATATGAACCAAACTCAGGTCCTATGTACATATATATATATATATACATATATATATATACATATACATATACATATGAAATGATCTTATTTTACATATCAATTGCAGTTCCTTCTCCCTCCTATCTTCCCATGCCCTCCACTGACCAGCCCTCATTCCACCCCCCATCTACTTCCCTAACTGTAGGGTTATCTCTCTAGTTTTAATTGTAAAAGCCTTTTGCCTCCAATTTGTTATTAAGCTCTTTATTCCTGATGCTATTATAAATGTGACCATCGTCTTCATTCCTTTTTCTGATAGTGTTGTGGTTTTAATATTAAGTCTCTCCCATAACCTCATGTGTTGCACATTTGCTCTTCAGCTGGTGAGGACTTGCTTTTATAGTATCAGAAGACGTTTTGCCAAGCTGCTACGGGAAGTCTTTGGAACACAGTCCAAGCAAAGAATCATGTGAGGGGAATTCTGAGTGGTTGTGAGAAAACTCCAAGAAAATAAAGTGTTGCGACCTCCGTTTCTTCAAAAAACAAATTTGTTCTTATAGAATGTGTCCTTGTGCCCCTCCTAGGCCTAAAGGATAGAATATAGTTTATTTACTTCAGCTGTGGTTTGCTTCTATGAAAAAACATGTTTTTGCCATGTGTGGCTTGTCCTTGTGATTGAACACCATACTCATGTGAGTCTTCTTAACCCTCAGAGGACAAATTGCCCTGAATAAAGTTGGCTACTGTATTAGACTTTAATTTGCTTCATTTTTAGGTCCTGTTCTCCCAGGTTCATGCTACCAAAGAGAGCAGTAAACAGAAGGAAAGCAAGAAATAGTCCTACCAAGCTGTGTTATATGAACCACAACTGCATGACAAGACATCCCTGAAGGGGCAATCATGACACATATCCTAGTGGTAACTAATAGATATCTGATTTGACTCAACACCCACAAACAGGAGAGAAACCATGCCTGTTACTCTAAACCTGTGAACACATGGGTAGTAGGGTCATCTAACTCATATGAGAACTTACTGCTACCACTTTCCAAAACCAGAATAATTTATAACTGCTTTGTAAATACTTAGCTTTATATCTATAGGTTAATGTAGCTTTCATGCTTCTTCAAAGAAGCTTCATTTTGAAGGTGAAGGAGAGTAGTACAGAAAACCACAACCAGTCAAAATGCAGATAATAAATGACTATGGGGCACTGAGCTCCTGTTGACACATCAACAACTCAATCCCTGCACCCAATGCTGAGGGAACACTGTGCAAGAGAAAGAGGGAAGATTGCAAGAGCCAGGAAGTTTGCTGTGAGCTTGTGTTATGTAGCTTTACCTGTGAAATCTCAACCGCATGGCTTCCTAGAGAAAACCTGAATAATTCCTCTAACAATTGACATTCTAACCTATATGAGAGAAATGTCAGAGGGCTGCATCTTTAGATGAGCTTCCGGCAATTAGCAACTGCTGAGAGAGGAAACCCTGGCATGGTCAGCTCTAGAAACATTCGACGCTGAGTAGACTCAGCAGATTATATTTATTTGTTTGTTAGTGTATGCATGCATGCATGTATGTATGTATGTATGTATGTATGTATGTGTAAAACAAGAATGGTTAAGTAAGGGGAGGCCACAAAATTTGGAGCTGTGGTGGGCAGGCAAAGGCTAGGAAAGAAGAGAGACAGGAAGTAATGTGGTTACATTTTTAAAGGAAATTAATAATAATAAAAAGAAAGAAATGTGTGGGGTAATTTTTAAAAAATAGACAGGAAACCCAAATTGACACCCTTCCAAGAAATCTATAAAAATGACCTATAGATAAATGAGAAGATATTTAATATTATTGGTTATCCGAGACATGTAAATTGGAACCCCAGTGAGGTCTCACTTCCTACCTGTTAGGCTAGCTACTATCAGAAAGACAAAAGTAGCAAGTGGTGGGCTGCAGGGGAAATAGAACTCTTCTATAGTGGGCATGTATGTTGATGCAGTCAGTTCAGAAAGATCATGAAGTTCTTCTAAAGATAAAAGTAGAATGCCCATCTGACACAGCAATTCCATTTCTGTGTCTATATCTACAGAACATGAATTTGGTATCTTGAAATATCTGTACCCTTACATTTTTGGCAACATAATATATGATAGCTATCATATAGAAGTGACCTAAATATGTACTGATAAACAAACACCATTTAGATATGAAAAGAAAGGAAATTGAGTCATTTTTAATTAGCCCTGATGAAACCAGAAAGCATGATGCTAGGATAAATCAGACACAGAAAGGCATGCTCTGCAGGCTGTATATAAAGTAGAATCCAAAATGGTTGAATTCATAGGGACAGAAAATAAAACAGTGGTTAAAACAGTGGCTAGTGGTGGATGAATCAGAGAGAGATGGAGAGATTCTGACCAGAGAGCAAATTCTCAGCCATAAAATGAATAAGTTTTGGGAAACTAACTCCTGCATGGATGTTGGTGAATATGTTTATTAATTAGAAACCAGTGTATGTTACACAATAAATCATGTGATGAAATACAAATAAATACATTTTAATAAATGTTTTTTGACAAGCAAACATAACAAATCAAAAAACCCAATAAAGCAAGTCAACAAGAAGATTAATCAAGGTATTGAATCCTCAGTCCTCCTGTTGTATAGAAATGTGTTCCATAGAGGCAAAAGCACATCTTACAAACCATAATGGCATAATGAGCACTCTTTAACATTAAAATTTTAAATGAAAAAATTGAACACACAAATTAGGATTAAATCAGGAGTCATAATGAGGTCTTATGACATTTTACAAAGTAGGACAAGGGTTTTAAGAATTAAATAACCAAACTAAAGTTAATGCAGCAGAAACATTCAGACCTGGGCATTTTTTAAAACACCAAACCCAGGCTTAGTACTTTGAAATTTTCTGCTACCATTAAATTAGATAACAGTACTCCAGCAAATTACCTAATGTAATATAATGTTAGATAATATAGCACCAAAGTCTTCATCCTACATAATTTTAAGACATTTCTATCCACTATAACTTCCATTCTGAGGTCCTCTTAACTCCACTTAAACCTTCAAAACAATGTCTCATAGTTTCTTTAGAATCAACTGAGCATAAGTTTTTATAATCACAGGAATTTATGAACCCATATTAACAGAACCACAGGATAACGTTCCTCCCAAATATCACTGTCAATTTTCATATATTCTTCCTTTGACACAGTAGGAATATTTATTATGTACATCTTCATGAACAAATGAAACAAAGATTGTCAGATAAAACTTACAGCCCATTATAGACTTTTGATTTTTAATAGTGTTTTGCACAGTGGATTGAATCAGCCCCTGAGGGACTGGAGATTTCTGAATCTTCCAGTTCTCTTGAGATATCTTGAGCATAACTCACAAGAATTTAGAGCAGTAACTGAAAGGATGACAGCACAATTAAGTCATCAATTTTTCCCTGAGAGAATAGAGGGATTCTAAAATGTCAACAAATATTTTTTGAAAAATATCTTAATATGCACACTGATATCTCTTCATAAAAAAGACATGGAAATATACCTGGAGTTTCTAATTTGATATCTTATACACTGCCACTTTATCTCTTAGAGAGTACTTCATCAGACTGTAATAAAATTGAACAGTGTGAACCCTCTCTGAGAATGTGTGATTATGCTGCAATGCATCTATCAATTAGCACACTCCTGTGCTGAGTGTGTTAAATGGGTACTCCATCAGCCGTTCTGACATTGGGAATGAAAACCAGATGAATTGAGAAGCATGGAGATCAGAAAAGAAAAAAGGAAGAACCATCCTCATGTCTACATGCTCTGAGTATCAAGTCTTTTCATTCAGCTAACCCAGCTTTCAACAATGGCTGGGAAGTACCACCACAAGCCTGTTTTCTGACAGTATGCTCCACCTAAAATATTACATAATCTTTCCCAGCCTCCATCTTCAGGCTTGATTTTTGTAGCATTTGCAGCTGTAGTGAGAGGCATTAGAATGACAGAAGGATATTTACAGATCCTCCCATAAATATTAGCAAAAGCACTAAAGCACTCCAGACAATCCCAGTTAATATGTGTGCTCAAAAACAGTTTGTGAATTCAACTACACCTGACATAGTAAGAGAACTTGGTGAGAACACAGAGATGTGGCCTATAATTTATGATTAACTTGATGTGTTTAGAGAATCCAGATTTTGTTTTATTTATTTTTTTTATTTTTCAAACCTTACTAGTAAGCCTCTACAAATACTTAAATGTAGGTTTTTGACTGAGCATAAATTTTCCTTTCTCAAGGCTGTAATTGCGGTCAGGTAGGTGGCTATTACATTCTCGACAGTGCTGTCTGAGTGACTGAGTTTCTCCTCATCTGCCTGTGATGTTTCTGTTGTTCCTTCTGGCGGCTATTCCAGAAAGTGTGTAGCAATAGCTAGTAATTTTAGTTTGTGTTTACATTATGGTTGTTAGCAGGATATGTATTTATTTTTTATCAATTTCTTTGCTGGGCTGAGCTAAAACCCAGGGCCCTGTACATATCAGACAAGAGACTTGTCACTAAGCAGTGTCCTGGCTCCTTGCGTTAAGTATCTTTTCATGAGTTTACTTGACATTTGTATTTTCTCCTCTGTGAAATGTCTATTCATATCTTTTGGTTCTGCTAAGTTATGTTGACTGCTGATTGAGTTTTAAGATATTGTTATGTATTTTAGATAATGATTTTTGTTAAACATGTAGTTTGGGAATAGTGTCTTCACTTCTGTGCTTGTATTTTTTATTCTTTTGATGAGGGCAAGTTTTTCATCTTGATGGAGTCAATTTAATTTTGGAGAGGGGAGTGAATTAGTATTTAGTGTGAAGACTGTGAGGTAAGTCCTAACCAATAACAGCTTCAGATGACTTTCTTCTGAGTTCTTCTAATAGTTGTATAATCTTCTACTTTACATTCAGACCCATGATATATTTTGAATCATTTTTGCTTAAGATATGAGAGTTGAAATTTTCTTTTTCTTTTCTTTATTTTCATGGCAATTAGATGCTTGCTTGTTCTGGCATTATATGATGAAAAAGATCATTATTCCTGTATTAAAATACATTCAAAATGTCATAAAAATCAGTGAGGCCTATGCAGGACTCTTTGTGTATGTTATGCCTGTTAGCTTTGTGTTTTTGTGGGACTCCTAACAGTGGGAGTGGGTGTGTCTCTGACTTTTTTGCCTGCTCTTGGGACTCTTTCCCACCTATTTGGTTTACTTGTCCAACCTCGATATGAAGTCTTCTGCCTTGTCTTATTGCATCTTGTTTGTCATGTTTGGTTGTCTTTTGGAGGCCTGCTCCTTTCTGAAGGGAAATGGAAGAAGAGGGTATCAGGGAAGAGGAGGCTTGCAGGAATGAAGAGGGGGAAACTATGGTCTGGATATATTATAAGAGAGAAGAATCTATTTTTCAAAAGAACAGCGAGGCACACTTTTTATGGGACTGTTTCTGGGCATTCTATTACTTGCACACACATATACATGGACATAGATATATACATATATGGTACATATGTTTGCATATTCTATATATTTATAAAATACAGTCTTAATCAGTGTACATATGTAGCTATGTACTCCAGAAATGTGTAGACTATTAATATACTACTATCTGTTTACACTCAAAAAACTAAATTTAAAGCTTAATTCAAGTTGTGTGTAAGAGTTATTACTTAGTCACTCACTGTTTCAACACAAACAGTATTTGGAACATAAGTTCAGAGCATGTTGTAGGAAGTATAATAGTACATTATAGCAAAATGTACTTGCATGTATACTAATCATCTTTGCTTTCTATATACACTTTCTTAAGATGCACACAGAATTTTTATGAGTTTTGTAGTAAAAAAGAAAAGTACTCTTTCTTGACCATTGGCTGATGTTTTACAAAGTACTTGGTTAGGACTATGGTATGAATGTTGGGTACGTGTTTGTATGTATATATGCAGGTAAAAATGTACATCCTAACTTATTTTTAATTTATAAAAAATCAAAATTAGAATATAATTACATCATTTTAGCCTTCTATTTTCTTCTTCAAGTCTTCCCCACATAACCTCCTCCTTGTTCTCAACCTTCTCTTTTTGGGACAGGGTGTCTCAATGAACCTGGATCTCATCAAGTTGGCTATCCTGGTTAGACAATAAGCTTTAATGACCCATCTAGCTTGGCCTACTGGGTGCTGAGTTAAGGATGCATCATTTTTTGTTTGGCTTATATGCAGGCATTCTGCATGAGAAATCTGGTTGTCTTTATTTCTCAACAGGCACTTTATTGATAGCATTGTGCATCATAAAAATATACATCACATGGAATCTGTGAGGTCACATATCCTAGAGAAGAACTTAATAGTGCTAGTTTTTTAAAAACAAGTATAATCCCAATATGCATTCTAAATACTTATCCTTATATACATAGATAGGTGTATCTTTCACTACCCATCAATGAAGCCTCTTTTTGTAGCAGATGGGATACCATTATAGAAAAACATAACTGGTAATGTTAGAAGTTTCAGCCTCACCTGGTCCATCAGCCATTTAGACCCAAATAAACACACAGACATTTTTTTTATTTGGCTCAGGATTCTTATTGGCTAGCTCTCTCTTGATTACTAACTCATTTCTATTCATCTATGCATTTCCGCATGGCCTTATCTTACCGGAGAATGTCTGGGTGTCCTACCTTCCCAGTAGCTAAATAGCATCTCTCTGTAATGGCTCCTCAATGTTTTTCTCTTCTAAAAATTCTGCTCATCTGGTAGCCCCACCTATACTTCCTGTCTGGCTATGTCCTACCTGTCCATTGGCTGAAACATCTTTATTTATCAACCAATAACAGAAACATGTATTCACAGCAAACAGAAAGTCATCCCTGACCAAACTGGTCAAAATGCATTGAAAAACTGGCTGTCAAGCCTTCAATACTAATTGATATCTGAAAAGAAGTCACACTCTTGAATAAAAAAAAATAAGAAGTAAACATAGGTAACACTAGTCTTTGTAAATATTAACTTTTAATATGAATTTAACCTACGTCACAAATCATTTTACATGAAACCTGATGTGTAATTCTGTGTATAGGTGCAACATAATAAAATGTCAATGAATGGAGATGACACCATAGGCTCATATTCTTAGTCCACAGTAAACAAAAATTTGGGAAGGGTTAGGAGGTGTGGCCTTTGAGGAGAAGGTATGTCCTTGAGGTGGGCTTTGAGGTTTCTATAGCCATGCCAGGCTAAGTGTCTTTCTTTCGCTTCCTGGTACCTGGCAATGAAATGTAAGGCTCTTTGCTACTGCTCCAGAGCCATGGCTGTGTGTTTCCTGCCATGATGATCATAGACTAACTTCTAAAACTATAGGAAAATGTCTAATTAAGTGCTTTCTTTTGTAAGTGTTTCCTTGATCTTCCTATCTTTTCATAGCAATAGAATTATAAGTAAGACAGTCAACTACTAGATTTGCTGATGGATTCTTGCCTTGTTCTAAGTATGAAGATGACCCAGTCTAGTCAGTCCAGACTGAAGGAGGATGAAAAAAGTCCAAAGAAACCTAAAAGTTCCCCTGAAGTCAGGACACACAGTTCTCAGTATCCAGAAACAATCCCTTTCCTAACTGAGATCATAAAATCACAAGCAACAAAAATAATACCTATTAGCAACAACAGATAAATGGCACACAATAAGACTTAGAGGTGATGCCTGTGGTTATTACCTAAATTATGGCGATGGTGACATGATTGAATGTGTGTGTCCAAATTTACCACATTCCACACATAGCTTTTTATACACTATATATTTTAATAAATATGGATAATTAGTAAATAAAGTACATAAGCATAAAAGTACTAAGTAACTATAATGAATAAAGTTGCTGAGAAAATGCAAATGGCATACTTACTTTACCCTATAGAAACACTGGATTTGAAATTTAAATTGTTTATATGATTACTGTTCTTTCCACATTTAAATATTTATAGTCAGTCCTTCCTAATTTTTGCCAATAGGTGTTAAACACATCTCAGAGTGGACAAGGTTTATCTGTGAACCCATGAAGTCATCTTTTCCTCTTCCCATTGCCACCATAAAAGTTTTAAACAGAGTTTATTCTCTTATTTAAGAGCTTTATTACACAGAAGCAATTATAATAATAAGACATTCCATAATTACTTCATTAACTCAAATTTGTCCCAATTCCAAGCTTCCTAGGAAAAATAAAAAGAATCATAATTAAGTTGGACTATTCTAGGAACTTCATTCTTCATTTGCCAGGATAAAACATTAGGAACAAAATTCACTCATCTTTCTGAAACAACTAGGAAACAAAACAAATTATATGAAACAATATTTCCAGAGTTTCAACTCCAAGCAACACAGGACAGCACCTTTTGACACACAGGAACAAATGAGTGTTATAATAGTTCCAAATTGTTCTATGGAGCTATGTTTTAGGAAGAAGTTCATCCAAGGGGAACTCAGCCTGATCCCGCTGCTCACTGTGGAGATGTGAGCTTGAGGTGATGAAAGATTGTGGAACAGAGAATTATAGAAGAGAAAAATGCATAGACCCAGACCATAATAAGATCACCAGAAACATGAAGCACTCCATTTCCTTATTCCATTCAATAATACAGTGATCACCATAAAAAATTCCAGATGAGACAATTCTCAGGCTCCTGAAGGACTGAAAATAGCTTGCCAGTCTAAACTCATGGAGCACTAGGCACAATACTCAGCTGTAATGCTGATGCATTGTCTCAGGAGTGGAGCTATCAAATCTTAAACTATGCCTTCTTGTTCTATGTTGAACAAAAAGTGGGTATTGATGTTCCTAGCTTCTCTAAGTTCACATTAATTCTGGTTGAGATGGTCATGAAGTGAGTAACTGCACACCAACAAACACATTCATATTAGTGATGTTCTATCCAAGCACATTGGGTCAAAAATCAAGGTCTTAATCCGTTGAAACTGAGCCAAAATGCATCTTTTCTCCCTTAAGTTGTTTATGTCAGGCATTTAGGTGGTAGTGATTGAAATTTGCATATAAGCATCATGTCACTCTCATCGTCCATCAAGAAAGCTTCTTCTGTAGCAGATAGATTACAACATGGATCTATAGCTAGTCAAATTTAAGAGAATAAGTAACTGTTAGGTACCCAACCTATCAGGTACATCTACAATACAAACCCTATACCTCAGACACAAAGACTATCAAGGAAGATTGCAAGAGCCAAAGGACCAAGATATTTGCCGTGACATAATCCCTTCTAGACAATACAGGGATTCTGTGTTCATGAACTCACAACAAATATGGTTGCCTAATAGGACTTCAACCCCTAGATGAAGAACTATAGGCAATCAATAACTGATGAAAGAGGAATAATCAGTTTTCTCCAAAGAAGAGAACTCTGATAAGTTATTTAATAATCCTAAGTGGTCAGCTCAAAGTATATGTACATATGAACAATGTTAAATGAACTTAGTAAGGTATGAGTGTCTATATAAGTGTTTCTCAACCTGTGTGGGTCACGACCACGACCCCTTTGGGGGTCAAACAACTCTTTCACAGGGGTCAACTAATGCCATCCCAAACCGCTGATATTTACATTATAGTTTATTACAGTAGTATAAAATAGCAAGAACAACAATTCTATGGTTGGAGGTCACCACAACATGAGAAAGTTTAAGAACCAACATTCTGGATGGCTATCTAATACTACTAAAACAGTCAGGTATCTCATTGAGTGGCAGGAGGAGTTAGAGATGGAAAAGGGAGGGATGAAAATTATGTAAGTACCATTTGCTAATATGTGAAATTCTCAAAAATAAAGGAAGTAATAAACCAAACAACTCTTAGAAACAAGCCTCAAGAAGATCAGAATGTTCCCAAAGAACTTTCAAAGGCCCAGAATAATATTCAAGAACATTGCAGGCATAAAAAAGAAGTTTAGTACCAAAGAAAACATAGAATTAACAAAGCCTAGGGCTCAATTACAAAACAATTATCATGATAGGAAACAAAAATAATATGACTCAAAGTAGAGAAAAAACATTAGAAAGGATAGTGATGGAAATGACACAGATTCTTGACAAAGACCTGGAGCAATCATACATACTTATTTATAGATCTTAAAGAAGGCAAAGTACAAAGGAGTTAGATGAATACCTGGGAAATGTAAGAGTAAAAGCCAAAGGCAATTTTTCTTTCCTTTTACCTTCCTTTTAGACATTGTCTCCTTTATCTTAGACTAGCCTCAAATTCATTATTTATCCAAGGTGAACTCTGACTTCTGATCCTTCCACCTCTGTCTCCCGAGTACTGGGATTACAAGTATGGGCCATCACATCTGTCTTATCCAGGGCTCAGGGTTAAAGCCCAGAGAGGTTCATGCATACCAGACAAGTACCCTATACAGTGTGAGCTATAGCCTAAGACCAAGTCACCTTTTTAGAGATTAATGTGACTATGTGTGAAATGAAATAAAATTAGCAGCAGATTAGAAACAATAAAAACAATCATTGATTTTTAAAGAACAACACTGGAAATTGTGTAAAATCAATATTTGGATAATTTTGATTTAGAAAATGACAGAGCAAAAAACAAACAAACAAACAGATTTATATTAATAAACTACTCAGAGAAACAATGAAAATAGCAATAGCATTCAAGTTTCATCTCAAGGAAATTTTGTTTTGTTTTGTTTTTCAAGACAGGGTTTCTCTGTGAAACAGTCGTGGCTGTCCTGTCTATCACTCTGTAGACCAGTCTGGTCTTTGCCTCCCAAAAAGGAATGTACCACCACTGCCAAGCTAAGAAAATTTTTTTTGATGAGCAATAAAGAAAAATATTTTGAAGCAGCTTAGCTAGCACAGAGGGGAAGACAAAGTATCTATAATAGAAAAATCAAGAGATGAAAACACTTCCTATATGAAAATTTAAGTTTGAATGCTAAGGAAGAATGCTTTCTCAGTGCTAAGAAAGGAAAATGAATTATGGCTCCAACCCCTTGGTACCCACCTGCCAAGGACAGATTAGACTTCTCTAATGGAGTCTTATTGGGTGTATTAACCACACTCCAAGGCGGGCCTCATGACCAGGAGTAGTCGGTCAACACATAATAAACTAAAAGTTATTTTGTAGACTTTTATTTTGTCTCATATAGTTAGTTTGGACATTCTTTGACTGTGTGTGTGTGTGTGTGTGTGTGTGTGTGTGTGTGTGTGTGTGTGTGTTCTCTCCCTGGAACATCTACCTCCCTATGTCAAAATTCCCTCTTCTATTAGTCATGATTCTCAAAAAAGAATGGAAATGATAGAATGAAAATATAAAATAGAAGATTTATTAGAGTGGCTTCCAGGGTGTGGTCTGAGTAATCCAGTAACGGCTCTCTCCTATCAGACAGGCCAAGAATCTAGTTATATGTTCAGACCAGTGCTGGATGTCTCAGCACTTCCAGTCTGGTGCTGGAGTCCAAGGGGATTCTTCAAGAGCTGCTGGACTTCAGTCTACATTGGGTTTTCAAAGAAGTAGGCTCTAATGCCATGAAGGAGAGCCTTAGAGACAGGGTAGATGACCCCCACAGCTTTTCTTTTACTATTCTTTGGGCTATGAACCTATAGAACAAGTCCTCTCTTGGCCACAGCCTCTCCAAACCCAATCAACAAAGGAGCTAAGTATTCAAACCCTTGAGACTCTGGAGGATGCTTTTCATTCAAGCCACTAGTCATTGAGTCATGTCCACAGCCTGTTATAGCTTCTTTAAAAGTGCGAACTCCAAATGAACAGCTATCAATATTAAGTATTATTTCTACCCTTTCAAAGAAAGCAACAATTAGAACAACCATTGTCCTCTGAATTTATACATTATAATCTTCCATTTTTCTAGATTCAATTTTTTAAAAAGATGTTTGACAGTTTTTTACTCACCCTTTTTCATTAGGCCATGTATATGTCTTTTTTTTTTTTTTCTTTCTTGATATATCTATTAGAAGACGTTTGGTGAGCATTTGATGTTAAGGTCAGTTGTGTTGGTTTGAAATCTCATTTTGTCTTTCCTTCTTGAAACATGTGATTCTGGGTTAATGGTTTTTTGGGGGGTGATCTTTGGCATGCTTAGCAAGCACTCTCCCATTTAATTACAGTCCCAGCCCACCCCCTCTTTTATACTTCAAGCTGGCTTTAAATTCCTAATCTTCCTATCTCAGCCTTCCAAGTGCTAAGACTATAGTGCTAAGACTTATATGCTACTAAGCCTCATGTCTTGTATTATCTACTCTGGTTCTGATTGAAGCCATATTTCTCATTTTAACTTTTTTTTAATTTTTTAATTTTTTTTCCTAGGTCCCTATGGTAACTGATCATCTTTATTTATTTGATGGGATTTATAATTGCTTCAAACATACCCCCTAGGTATTTCTTTGAAGATTTTGAGACAGATTTAATGTAGAGAGAGGACTCACCCTGAATGTGGGTAGCACTGTCTCATGGACCAGAATTCTAAACTAAGGAAGGAGAAAGTGAGCTGAGCACCACTATACACTTCTCTTTGCTTTCTGACTGTGCACACAGTGTGAGCTGCTGGACCATGCCCCAGTTGTTATGCCTTCACCACCACGATGGACCACACCTTCAACCTGAGTCAAAATAAACTTTTCTTGAGCCGTTCAGACAGATTTCTGTCCCATCAATCAGCAGCTGATAAATCATTTTTCAGAGTTCCATTTTTTTATTCCCGTGCTATACATTTTACATTTTTTGAACTTGTCTTCCACTTTGCACTAACGTTTTCTAAGATGTGTTGCCTAACCCCTTATGTTTTTAACATGCGATATTTCCTACTAATAAAACTTCTGTTTGATTCATCTTTTGCTCTCTCTACCATGGTTTACAGTCTCATGTTGCTTGTTGTATTTGTTTTCTCTTGTTACCATAAAACATTCCTATGAATTTAGTGGCTACAAATGACACCCATCATAATCAGATGTTCTGTGGAACTTATAGCTAAAACAAAATCTTGAAGGACAAATTCATGATCTTCTTGGAGCTGCATCAGCAACTTTCACAGTACTCCAAGGGTCACGCTGGCTGTTCTATACAGCTGTAGGGCAGAGGTCTCTTATCTTTTCTAGTTGGAGTTTTCAGTTGAGGACCAACCTCAGCTACTATCAGCTGCCTGTACTACCTGGCTTGGGATCTGCTTCACCTGAAACCATTAAAGGTAGATTGAGTTCTCATTCTGATTTCCACTCCTCTTTGTGTTCTCTCCTCTCTACATTTCTCTTCTGCCTTTGAGGGCTGATGCAATTTTCCTGGGCACACTTGAATAATCTGCCATGATATCTCTATTTTAAAATCAGTTGCTCATTCAAAGTGATAAAATCCAACTTCAAAGTTCCTTCACATCAGTGACTACATTAATGTTCCTTTGGACATATAGGTACTAAAACCTTAAAGGAATGTTGTCAGTCGTGCTTACTATCTTTATACTATTTCCAGAATTTTCTTTTATATTTTCAAATGTTAGTCCTCATGATTTTATGGCCTGCATTTAACAATTATAATACTTGATCTCTTTGTCATTCCACTTATTCTGTTATGCACATTATTCCACACCAGTACAATTTGTCAGTTTTTATTAAAACACAACACAAAAGTAGGGCTGGAGAGAAGGCTAAGAAGTTAAGAGTGTTTGCTGTGGAAGTCTGAGTTCAAACCCCCAGCATGCATGTAGAAATCAGGGCATAGTCTGTAACCCCAGTGCTGGGGATGGCAGGAGAACTGGAGGTTTCTTAGACAGCTGAAGGTTCTCATATTTAAAAAAATTCCTTTAAATTTCTGCACATTGGCTATTTCAAGTGACAACTCAATTAATGTGAGTTATCACCATAAAAGTGACCATACTTTTGATATTTGCATTCCCAGGAGTTATCTAGAACGTTTTTGCTGAGTGAAAGTGATTTGTTTGAGTGGAAGATTGTTAGTGCTGCCCTGGAGTAGCAGTTTTAACTATTTTTCTATTTGATGTTGTGTTCCACTAGTAAAATTGGTTCATTTCATTTGTTTTTTCTGCTTTTCCCCCCTAGCATCCACTTCTTACCAAGAATAACTGGAAAAAACATCTGTTTAGTTTGGCAAATTACTTTGGCAAAATATACACTCAAGTACAGATATAAATTACTTGCAAGAAATCAATACAATTTTGGAATAAAAGACTCTTTTACTGACAAACTATTTTTCCTTATTCTTTGAGAAATTCATATACTATTACAACATGTTTTTATCATAACCACAAGTTACTCACATCTAAATCTCCTGTATCCCATTACTCATGTTCCTCTCTCAAATGCATCTCCCCTTCTCCCTCCCTCCTCCTCCTCATCTCCTTCTTCCTCTTCTTTATTCTCCTCTTCTGAATTTACTAAGGCCACATTCATGCTGCTCATATGTGGATGGGTATAGGATCATCCACTAGGGCATGGGTAATCTACTATGGATAACACTGCTGAAGAAAAGTAATTCTTTCTACTCCAGCAGCTATCAACTGTTACTAAGTCTTCAGCTAGGTATATGCCTTGTAAGCCCTCCCTGAAAGCTGTCAGAAAGTTGACTGGCATGATCTAATCAACAGTAGTCCTCTTTAACCTCTGGTTCTTAAACTTTTTCTACTTCTTCAGTGATATTCCTGAACTTGGGATGAAACAGTGTGATATAAATGTCACATATAGGGCTAGACATTCCATAGTAACTTATTCTCTCCAGTTTGTCCAGTTATCATAAATGATCTTACCAAATATTTTGCTGAGGCAGAGATACAGATATGCAACAACATTTTACATTTAGAAAGCACATCAAGACACAAACAACAATGCTATGATTATTGTTTTGTCTCTGTCTCCAATATTGTTAATTAGTAACATTTGTTAAAAGTCAGTTTCTCCACCTCTAAGGCTGAAAATACAAAGACATGGAAATCAAGTAGGGGAATACATCACACACATTAGATAAAAAGGAAGACTGGGTTCTGGACACACTGCATTGTACAGCAGCAACTGGGGCAAATGAAAGACAAGCATGTGTCATCAGGGCCTTTTAAAGTACTTAGAAGAACAGTGAAGGGGTAGTTAGTGAAATTGCTACTATTACCCAGATAAGATCTGATCCTAAGTACGATACTAGAATTTAAAGTGACAATGATTTCCAGCTAACCTTTAAGTAATGCTCAAGATAATAGCAAAAATACTCTCTGCTATAGAGTGGGAGGACAAAGATATGTTTGATCATTTCAAAGACAGCATGCAATGCTCAGATTTAAAAAGCTCGGGAACTTTGATGTCAAAAGGATTACTGTGAAATGAATCAGTCAGTTCTGATATATCAACCAAGCATATAGATGTGGCAAGGAAATAGGATGGCTCAATTAAACAATTTTGGGATAAGTAATACTTTTCTTATACTTGGATAAAAGATGCTTGAAGTAATACATTAAAATTATTCAAGCTTATATTCTGATGTAATTTTTTGAGACCAAAACTTATTCATGATAACTTGAAAATTCATTTTAGTTTTTCATAATAGAAGTGTACCTATCATATAATGTAATTCAGCAGTGATAAATAAAATGACAAGAAGTGAGCAGGATTTAACCAATATTCCAGAACATAAATAAGAGTGTAACATATAATACAGAAAAGAATAAAGGAATAAATGAATTAATTGAACATAGATGATTTCACATAGCAGCACCACTGTATTTTAAGATTGAAGAGAACAAATTTTTATTTGAAAATATAGTTTTCATTAGTAACCACAAGTATCAAAGGCAGGCAATTCATTGTACAATATTTTAGAATGCCTGACACTGCGTGGGTGACCAAGAACCTGAGACTAGATAGTCCATGGACATAGGATAAAATCAAATAATACTGGTCTAAAAAATAGAAAAAAACATGATAAAATGATTCCTAATAATATTCTGTTATATTCATAGACTTGTTCACCCATCATCACAGAAGCTTCCTCCTGCAGCAGATGGGAACAAATATAGAGACTCACAGCCAGACATTACACAGAGAGAGAGAGGCCTTGGAGCACTCATCCCTAAATGGGACATCTCCATCAAATCCTTCCCCTAAGAGCTCAGGGTACTTTATGGAAGAGGAAGTAGAAAGAGTGTAAGAGCCTGAAGGGGTAGAGGACACCAAGAAAACAAAGGCCTTCTAAGTCCACATGATCAAAATTCATGTGAACTTACAGAGACTGAAGCAGTGAGCACAGATGCTCTGTATATGGATAATGGCTTCCAATTTAGCATTTTTATGGGATCCCTAAGCATGTAAAGAAGTAGGTACTGGTTCTAGTACCTTGTACCTTTTCTTGGGCTCTTTTTCTTTTGTTTGTCTGTCTTGTCCAACTTTAATGTGATAGTTTTTGTTTTATCTTACATTTTTTTGTGTTATACTTCAAAAAATGAATGAATGAAAACCTAGCCACTGGGGTAAAGGTTAACAACTGAACTGCTTCTTAAACCTGGTGGGAGAAGGAGAATCATTTTTCTTGAATACAGTGACACTGGATATATGAACCACTCCAAGGACAGGATTCATGTACAGGAGTAGATGACCAAAAATAATGGACCCACATTTTTGTTGTTGTTGTTTTGTTTGTTTGTTTGTTTTTGGTTTCTTTATTTTATTTATTTGTGTGTGTGTGTGTGTGTGTGTGTGTGTGTGTGTGTGTGTGTGTGTGCTTTTGTTTGGTTACAGTTTTTTCCCCTTTTGGAGTAGTGTTTTATTGTTTTTCTTAGTTTTGCAAGCTTTTGATATTGGGTCTTGTTTGTTTCTTGAAAAGGGCTTAAATTTGGGTGGGTAGGGAAGGGAATAGAATCTGGAAGAACTTGGGAGGGGAATAATTAAAATATCTTTCAATTTAAAAATCATTTTAAATAAAGCATTATTTAAAAGATAAATCATGATTTTTAGGATCATTTTGCTATTTATTTTCAAATATAATGTAATTTATTTTCAAATATAATGTAATAAATAGTATCATTTACAAAAATGTTCAAGCCATGTCTTCAATTAAGGAATGTGTTTATGAGGATCAAAAAGCAAAGGTGTATTTTTTCCTCCATTTCCTTTTTAGCAGGAAAGTTCCATACTCTAACACCTCAATCTTTTTCTAACTAGGAGATTATTTCGGTTTTGGTAATTTTATATTTGTTAGTCCATCTTTGGAATGCCAAATATCTTTCTCCTTTTTCATCTTACTTCTTGTTTGTCTGCATGCTTGGAGACTGGTTTTCTTTTTCTTAATGATCATAAATACTTTTCCCTTTTCTCAAGTATGTCATTTTAACTTTTTATTCTGTATTTTACTTCTATCATATTTCAATATTGATACAGTGGAATTACATGACTTTTTTCTATATACAGCAATATCTTTAAATTATGGTTCATTGTTCATATATTGTTTTCTAAAATAAATACTTCATAAAGTAAAAAAATAAATTTAATTAGAGTAAAATGACAGAAACACTATGATGAAGAGATTTCAAATGTTTTTATTCTGCTATGGTCATCTACTGGACATATGCTAACCTGAATGAAGAGTCAGTATCTACAACAAAAGTGGTTAGAGGTCCCTACAAAGTAAGGTAAGCAATGCTCTCATAGTAATAGGAAGAAATTAGTATGCTTTTAGTTATGACCTTCAACATTTGTAATCTTCATGTCAACCCCACATTTGTGAAACTAGGGGCTTTAGTCAGAGTTTTCCTCTGTGAGACTAAGCAGGAGAGAATTCAAAGGACTGTGATTATGTGCTGATATATGTAAAAGTTATACATTGCATTGATGTGTTATTAACTTTAATGTATAACTTTTCTAACTATACTTTAAAAATACTACAAATCGTAACTCACTTTCTCATAACTATTCAAATGGTGTTGCTCAGCACTGAAGTCAGAGAAGCAATAAAACAGCAGGCTGTTTATATGGACTCATAGAAATTAATCATTATGAATTTTCTACTGTAAAATGGACTCACGAATTTTGGAATTTATAACTATTATAATTTCAATTCATGTTGTCTACAAGTTAGTAATTATGCAGTTGGACTTTTCAAAAAAATAAATAAATAAATACACATTTTATTTTGATTACACCAAATGACCATGGCTTGATTCTTTATCAAAGTTTTTTGACAAACACTATAGAAGTGACTTATTCAAGTATTACATTTACTTCTATACTTTATTTTCTGCTTTCAGTTTCATAAGATGATTTTCAAATAACAAATTGATGTTTGAGATGTCATACTGAATTCCAAGTATAAGATGTGGCAAAGGGCCTAACTTCTTTGAAGTTCATTAGCATCATGCTCCTGGAGAAAGCACGTAGATACCTGTCAACACAATTTCAAGCTTAGGTTTCTGGTAGAAGGCATAGACTAGATGCTCTTTCATTGTGTTTCAGAAGACAGATAGTCTCTAAGACAATGAGTGTGAGGCACACACTGGGATGTCAGTGACTCTATCACTGATTTATATGTGTCTGTTATATACAGCTACACCTTACAGCAAATTCTTAGCAAGTCCCAAAGTCACCACAAAGTAGGTAGCAATTGCTTGTCATGGCATGGTCTGATTAACAAAGTCAGGAGCCCAGGAAGGGTACTCTTTGAGGTTAAACATAGGTTCCATCCAGGTGAACACGCCCAGCATCACCACAACAACACCCAAAATATTTACTCCAAGTCCAGCTTTTACCTAGAACATGAAAAAACAAATGTCAGTCTCCCGGGGGGAAAATCCTACAAAGGTTTCAGAATTGCATCTCGCAAAGCACAAACCTGATCTCAATCACCTGTATAAGCTGTGATTATCATCAACTAGCAATATTCTCCTTTTCGTGTCAAATGAGAATCTGTCTCTAATTATCATTTTGGTGGCACCAGAATGCCACCAAAATATGCATTATTTTGGAATATATGCAAAGTCAACCTGCCCTTGTATGTTAAGTTATAATTGGAGTTTGATGATCTTATTTCTCACTGAATAGGTTTCAGAATGCCATGTGATAACTGTATTCTTTGTGATTACTTAGCATTATTGGTTTTCCATGCAAGTATTATTTAACTGAAATTTTGTAATGAAATTTCTATTCCTCTTTCTAAGTGTTGTTAGTTTTGAAAGTCTTACATAATAATTCTAGTGTCTGTCGAATAATCTCAAACTAGCTTTTTTACATATCAGAGGTTGTCAGCTGCTGCTTGCTTTTGTTACTACCATTTGTTTGGTTTTTTTGGTTTTTATTCCCCCTAGACCATAACCTTGCTCTTGTTTATAGAATATCTTTGGCTGGTTATATGATACAATGCTGGATATGGGTAATTGTGACAGAGACTCTATGGCCTGCAAAGCCTTAAATAGTAATAGCCATGGTTTGTTCCTTCACAGGGAATGTTTGGCTGCTCCTGAATTCTCTGCATTAAAACATGGCTTTTGAAAGCAAAAGGGAAATGCTTGGCATAATAACTATGGACATCCTTTACTCTGTCCATGCAAGCCACATATTTATTCATTTATTCCTTAAGTCTTCACACACACACACACACACACACAGAGAGAGAGAGAGAGAGAGAGAGAGAGAGAGAGAGAGAGAGAGAGAGAGAGAGAGAGAGAAAGAGAGAGAGGGAGAGAGACAGAGAGATTTTGTATTAAACATATTCTATTTTCTAACAAAATGTTAATATGCCTAGTACATAGAAATATTTCCAGAAGTTTTATTTTTTGGGGGGTGCAGGACAGCAATCAGGGTAGAAAGAAGGATCAGGAACTCACCTTGTAACTTCATGGGTGTAGATAAGTCCCAGAATTGACTGACTATATTCTTTGTTTGGGTTGGAAGTTGGTGATAGAGATTGTGTTAAGACTAGAATATTCTCAAATTGGTTCTCAGCTATCACTATTTTTGTATTTGGAGATAACATGTGTGTTCTACCACTTAAATTTGCCTTTGTTTCTCCCCTGGATGCCACAGGTGTTAGAAGCTACAACAAAGAGACTTTTCTTCAGGCACTGGGCAGAATCTTCATCATTGCAAATGTGGCATAAACATTTGTGATAAAGAACCATAGTGTTGCTTTGATTTATGGAGTTTTTTGACTTCTTGCTTTAGATTGGATCCTCATCTTGACATAAGTTTAAGGAGTCATGTTAAGAAATTCTGTGCACTTCTCCTTTTCCCCAGACCAGTGCTCATGCATTCCATATCTCTATTTATGACCATAAACTCTAATGGCCTGTCCACTTCTAAGATGTCTGCTTTTTAAAAATAATTCTATGACTAGTCATGCACACAGTTTTAGAAACAGACTTCAAACTCTGATTTTCCCAGTGGTGGATTCCATTTCAAGATAGTACCTATTTGGCCCATTGGATGATACTGTGTGCTTTTAGCAGCTGACTTACCATGTCAATGACTTTCAGGTGGCCATATGAAAAAACAATAGCATTGGGTGGATTTGCAACTGGCAGAAGGAATGCAAATGATGTACAGAGTGTGGAAGGTAGCAAAATATAAAGAGGGTTCACATGAATGGCTTCAGCCTATGGGAAAAGCCAAAAGAGAGTTGAATAAATGCGTAAATTTACTGTAAAATACTTCCCTAGAATTATGTTGAAACCTGATAGCATAAAATCATGCATAATTTATACCTTGCCAGAGTATTTTAAAGTTTCTCTTATTTTTATGGTTATTGTTATGTATTTAGACTTTTATACTTCATCTAGAATGTAAAGTATCACTTATGTCAGAATCTACATAAAACCAAATTTATTTATTGTGTAATTACTGTTATATACATGCACATGATATACTATATAATACAGCAACTTTGTATATTCTTCAAACAGTTTAGAATATCGTAAGATGACTAGTATAGCTCAAAATAATAGATGATGTCACAGAGTTGAGAGTCACCAAAAGAAATTGTCAAGTGGGCAGCTAACAATTAAGAACATCTGGGGAAGGCTCTATGACTCTAGAAATTTTCAGGGTATAGCTAAACCCATCGCTTCTGTGAGAAACTTAAAAATCCTTAGTGATCATAACTTAAGGAGATTTGTTATTATGTGGAACTTGTCACATTCTTTTCTAACAGCTTTATTTCACTAAATAAAAATAGAAAGCATAAAGCTGAGATGACATTTGTCTGTGATTTCTTGCCAATAAGCAATTGATAAACAGCATATATTTCTTTTCTAATTCAAATCAGTATTCAAGTATATGAGCAAATAATTCCATGGAGTGGCTGGAAAGTATATTCAAAAAGACCATTCTTATATATTTAAAACAATTCTTAAAGGGCTTTCTTTGCACCAAAATAACCTACCTGAATCAGGAAAACATTTCAAAGCTATCTCATGTAATTGCTATGGACCATAGAAATGGGTAGGGGGCTCTTTCCCCGTCTCTTATCAAATTGTCCCATTTATTTCTTAGGATTCAGAGAATTGTCTAAGATATTTAGGCCTCAAGGAAGAACTTCACAGAAACTTAGGAACACTGTTCTGAAGGGAGAGATTTAAAATGGCAGGAACTATTGAATCATCTTATAGCTGCAATGGATCCAGGGTAGTTTCATATATTTGCATGAAAACAAAAACAAAAACAAAAACAAAACCCTGGACAGAGAGAAGGATAATTGTTTACTAAAGATTATTCTACTTTAATGTCAGACACCATACCCTTGAACAAAGATCATCTGCTGCAGATAAAGAAAGACCATGTAAATTGTGGTGGTGTTGCACACCTTTAATCCTAGAACTCAGGAGGCAGAGGCAGGCAGAACACTATGAGTTCGAAGGCAGCCTGTTCTGCAGAGAGAGTTCCAGGACAAAAAGAGCTATAGAGAGACCTCGTCTTGAAAAACCAAAACCAAACAAACAAAAAACAAAAACAAAAAGAAACAAACAAACCCCCCAAAACAAGAAAAAAAACATATAAGTTGCTTTTGGGGAAGGTCAAGGTCAATTTGGGGAAAAAGAAACTAAAAAACTCCATACCAAAGATTGAGAACTTGCAGTCAAAAAAAAAAAAAAAAAAAAAAAAACCAGCAAAACATACTCTAAAGGAAAACAATATAAATGTAATACTCACCAAAGGAGATAATATTGGGAAAAGAATGGTGATGGTAGCTGGGTTGCTAGCTACCTCAGTCAAAGACGTGACCATCAGTGAGGATATCAGAATTATTAGCCAAATTGGTAGTGAACCTAAAGGAGATAGTTTACTTCCTATCCAGCTAGATAGTCCCGATACCTACAAAACAAGTTTTCAGTGTTTATTATTCACATAATTCATTTTTAATTAATTACTTTTTATTTACTTTCAACCTGACCACAGTTCCCCTTCTCATCTGTTCCCTCCCCACACCTTCTCTGCTTCCCATCTCCACCCACTCTTTTGTTTCTGTTCAGAAACGGATGGTCTCCCATGAGTTTTACAGAGCATAGCATATCAAGTTGAGATAAGACAAGCTCCTCCCTTTGTATTGAGATGGGCAAGGCAATCCAGTATGAGGCATAGGTTCCCAAAGCCAGTCCGAGCGTCAAGAGAATGTTCTGATCCCACTGCTAGGAGTCTCAAAAATAGAATAAGCTACACAACTGTCACACATCACATAATTCATTTTAATGAAGCACAATTTAATCACACACACACACACACACACACACACACACACACACACACTTACTAAGTTAGTTTCTAAAATATCATTTTCCATATTCTCGTGTTTTGGCAAACATGGATAGTTTTGACATGGACAAGTTTTCAGAATTATACCAATATGATTGTCTTGATTTAAGAAGTTTAATTGTCTCTCTGTGTCTTTCTCTATTAAATGTTAATTTTATGTAATTAACTTATGTAAATGTCTTGATAAGTCAAGATGGACTATAGAGATTTAAGAATAGGGAAGTTTCAGGCTCCCTTCCCTTCTCCTAAACTATATCCCCCAGAAGAAAGAATTTTCAACTGTTATTAGCTATTTGCAGTGACATTTAGGTATTAATACAGTTATGCTTCTCCTAAAAATTTCAATTTGAAACATTATTTACTGATTGCCTAATTTGTTACTTGAGGATTATGTTTCTAATGCCATTAATCATACTTAATATTTTCTGCTGTTTAATTCCTCATTACATAGCAATACTTTGGTTAAATCAACATTTGATATTGACTGTTGTAATTATCTAAATATTGTTCATTGCTGAGCCATTTAACCATCTAAGATCATATTTACTTTTCTTATTTTTCAAAGAAAACATTATTCTGCTTGCTTAGTTCCTCCCAGTAATTTACCATGCTTTTCAAATTATCTGAAGACCTAGCCAAGAAGCAAACAAACACAAGAAGAAAGTAGGTTTGTTTCCTTCATGTTCCCTCAAGATGTCTGTCCTGGAATAGACCCTCCTTCTGCTCCATCTGGACTAGATTCATTTTGAACCTACTTAGCACTCCCTTTGTCTCACCACTCTGCTTTGCGGGAACCCCTCCTATGTTTCATTAGTTTGGAGGAACATATCTTTTCATATGTGCTGAGATTATTGGATAGAAGTCACATTTGCAGAGCCTCTACAGGTCTGAAAATTCTATTTCACTTTACATCATTTTCCTAGTTCTGATTTTGAGAATTATAGCTTTGAAATCAATGAAATTGTTCAGTAATGCTAAGCAATTAATCTATTTTCTCTGTTTTCTGCAGGATTCTTTAGCTTATGTAGTCCAAAAAAAAAAATGTCTGCACTCGAATAATAGGTACTCTATTTTGTTTTTTCCCTCAGAAGAGTAGAAAAAGTCTACCTTTTGTGAAATTATACTTATGACAAACTATGCTATGCAGCATTAAAAAAATTGATTATAAGCAATAAACTCAGTTCCAAAGTGAATACAAACATAACAGACATGGGTACTAGATCTTAGTTGTATTGTTTATTGTTTTGATCCATGTACAGAATTAACTATTTTATTCATTTGTATTTTAGCGCATGTATGTTTGTCAAGTACATGCTTGTGTTGCATGTCTGGGCACGTGTGTGTGTGTGTGTGTGTGTGTGTGTGTAAGCCTGAGTTTGATGTCAAAAATCTTTCCTGATTGCTCTTCATGCTATCTGTGGGGAACTGAATTCAGAGTCCATTGATACAGCTAATCTATCTATCTGTCTTGCTCTGGAATTACAGAGGGTCACTACATCCACCTGGCATTTGTATGTTACTGGGGATTTGAATTCTGTTCCTCAAGCCTGTAGAGGAAGTATCCAATGGACCATATATGAATACAAATATTAGTTTTATGGATTTATACATATATGTATAATGAATATAGCAGTTAGAAGTATAAATACTAAAGTTCAAGGGCTTCCTAGAAGATGAATGAAGAGTCTGTTTTATCTAGGTCTGATTGAGATGTAAGAGGAATGCATCACTTGTTTGTGATCCTTCCTGGAATCCATTATGAAGCTACCTCCACCTCAAGACTATACTTTCAGGGATCATTGCTATAGTTTGTTATCCTTTCCCAATTTTACTTTAGTTTTAATTAAAATATAGTTACATCATTTCTACCCTCTCTTATTTGAAACCTTTCCCATGCTCCCCATTCCCTCTCAAATTCATGTCTCCTTCTTTATTATTGTTATACACATACACACAGACTCACATACATGAGTGCATATACACACATATGCATATATAAATCTATAGGATTCTGAGAGTGTTACTGTTGCTTAAGTGTGGAAGTTGTAGGCTGACCACTTGGCACTGGACAATCATCTCCTTTTAGTGTTTACTGTCTTTTACCCTTTTGTCGTACTTCTGACTGATGTTCAATTTTACCTTTTAACAACATTGCTGTCTTTTAAATATATTGTTGATATCATAATTCTAAGTTTTAGAGAATTACTTTGTGATTCTTTTAAAAATAATATTTCCTTTACTTTTTATATTTTTAATATTTCTAACATCTCTTTGAGGCATCAATGACAAAATTTAATGTGTTTTCTGCTTTGTTCGTTCTTTTTGCCTTTTCCTTGTTCCATTTTGTTTCTATATTTCACTTTATTTTTCTGTCTTTGATAATTGCATATGGGAATTTCCCCAACTTTCTGATGACTTTTGTATACCTACTCATTTTTATTTAAAGAGACCATTAAATGGGTGATTTAAAGCTTTTGGTTGTAAGCAAGGATTATTGGTGGAGACGATACTTCAACTTTGCTATAGAATCAACCAATTTTTATAAAGGCTGTATGGGCCTTCATGAATGGGGATGGTATTTGTAGAAATCACATAACCTGGGAAGCTTTAAAACCATATATAATATCCAGCTCTGGCTTCTCATGTGCTTACAATATAATTTGTTGTTTCCAATTATTTATTCCTTTCAGGATCTTACTCTTAAATAACCTAATTTCTTGAGGACTCTTCCATGTTCTGACCCATGTTGTTCCATCTACTTTAATAAAACCATTTACTTCTACTGTGCTATGCAGTTTTTATCTTTAAAGATGAGAAGGATTTTTTGGTCACTATTATTGTTGTGCTCTTGGGAGTTTAGGAATATTTAAGAAAGCAAGTATTTAATATTTCAGTTATAACTTAGAAAAAACATTTGAGGAATTTGTTAAAAAAAAAAACCAACAACAGAAAAAAAAGTATTTTCTGGTTAGAGTTGGAGTCTAACACTTGTGAGACATCAATCATCTTAAATCAGGGGAATTTAAGAGAAGGTCACAGCATGAGGTAAATAGCATATAATTACTATCTCATACATTTTTTGTTTTCTTTTTCTTTCTTTCTTTTGGAAGTAGAAATATTCTCTGGCTTGAGACATTTGCCAGGCAAAGTATGACTTTGAACAAAAGTTTTTGAAGCCGTTTCCTAGTACTTTGGAAAACAAATTTTTAGGGCCTTATTTGTGTATAGATATTTTTGTTGTGGGAAGCTGAGGACTTCAGTTGGTTACTCAAGAGTTTTTATTTTTCCTGGAAATTCTTGCAGAATGCAGATTCTGGTCAATAGAATTTTTGTAATTAATTTTCTTCCCTTCATGATTTTTCTAATTCTTCCACTGAGAGAGCCATATGCATCAGACTAAATCCACACCTTTTCATTTCCTCAGATTTTGCTGTTCTAGGGTCTGGTCGATGCTTTCAAAGCCACTTTGAGTGTCTAGAGTCCAGTCTAGACATTTTGAGGAGAGATGAGCAAAATTCTTATGAGTGCCAGACTTTCTGATTCTGCTTTCCTCACACTTCAAATAAGCAGACATATAGATGCCAGTGATTTATTCTGAGAATTCAGATCACATTACTGCTGAAATAGTAGAAAAGAAAATTGTTATTGTCTTATATTTCTACCATTTTCATCTGGACAGATTATGAGCCAAGGCGAATCTAAGCCTAAAGAAATTTTGCAAAAGGGTCTCTGAATTGAGATGACTTCTAATACTTACAGTCATTACTGAATCCTATTGCTAAAAGTTCAGAATCTAAACACTATGCAGACACTAGTAATAAAGTTAGAAGCAAATCATATTTTCCTAACAAATTATCAAGAAGAAAAAATAGAAATTTGTCCTGAGAATTGAATTAAGTAGCTAGATAGATAGATAGATAGATAGATAGATAGATAGATAGATACTTAGATACATAGATAGATACATAGATACAAAGATAGATAGATGACTTCTAAGAAGCCATGGGACTTGTCACAATTAACTCCCTTGTCATTCTTCTGTTTGTGACTGAGTATGGATATGGATGCATATCACTCTGAGTATTTAATAGATGACTATGAAACCCACAAGTAAGTGCTTTATAGTCAGATGGAAGGAAACAATATTATTTGCTTTTTCAAAAAAAATTGAGAGCTTCAGACATTGACGCTATATTTACACTGTTCTCAACTTCTCTTCCCAAACTTCTTATTGTCTCCCCTACTAAATTCATGGTCTCTTCTTCAACTATATGTTATTATTCTTATGCAGTCTTTTTATACATATATATGTATATATGTTACACACACTCATATATATATACA
This sequence comes from Cricetiscus sungorus, assembly GCA_030556225.1. NCBI lineage: Eukaryota > Metazoa > Chordata > Mammalia > Rodentia > Cricetidae > Cricetiscus > Cricetiscus sungorus. The sequence goes on from JANBXA010000253.1 coordinate 23,091,169, forward strand.
TATATGTATATGCATATATATATACATATATGTATATATATGTATTACCGAGTCCATTTGATGTTGCTTCTCAAAAATTTTTAGAGAAGATAATTTTTCTAGGAAACCTAAAATGACCAGAGCTATTAGAAGGGATCAAAGCTTTCTTTGTATCTGTCTGCTGGTGGCTAGACTGATGAACTGGCCATCTGTCTAACTCATGATCTTTTCATTTCTTCCTGACAGTGGACTTCATTCACTAGATATATTCAATTGTGGCATTACTTTTCATTCTCCTTATTTGACAATGACAGAATGAAAGCTTATAGAATTGAAACCCAAGAACCCACAAATTCCATATGAAACAACATAAAAATATAAGAAGCAACCAAATAAACATATTCCATTGGGAATCACATTTTTGAATCTCAGTTTTTGCTCTTACTAAACTACTCTTCTAATATAATATCATGAATTAAGAATTTTAATCTTCTTCACATAATTTCTTTTGACACACCGAGACACTGTAACATTATTGTTTACACTTGCAGCCTATAAAAGTTCTTGAAATATGAACTCACCTCATACGTGTGGGATACTACATGTCTATATGAATTCTGCATTAAAATGAGAGGATAATATTCCCAAAGCCTAAATGTGTCTGTGTTCTTCTTTTCAACCACCTAGCTAATTGTTAAATATCTTACACACTGGGCATTACCTGACAGCCATCTGCCAGGGCAAAACCTCCACCAACAAGAATGGCTATGTCCCAGGGCATGAATGACTGGAATTCTTTCCAAGTAATCAGGGGAGAATAATCAAAAGCAACTGCAAAACAAAAAATCCTATAATTAAATATTGTCGAAAATAAGAAAATATGACAATTTTATCAGTACCCCGAATAGTCATTTTGAAAGAAGCCTACAATATTATGATGCCATTTTCTAGGCAGAGATTTGACCTAGACTTTGAGTTTCTACTGATCCTAGGAGGACTATTGTATCATAACAATTAAAAATGCTATAACTTTGGTGCTGTTACATCCACTGGCTGCTCTTTCAGAAGACATGGGTCCAATTCCTACCATCTACGTGGTGACTCATAACTGTCTGTAACTTCTGTTTCAGATATGATACTCTCTTCTGGCCTCTGCAGACACAAGAGATCCAAATAGTGCACATGCACAGGCACCGGGAAACACACATATAAAAATACTTTAATAATTTTCTGAAAATAATTTGGACAAATCTTTCAGATAATATTTGAAGTATGTTTAGGTAAATTTTTATGATGTTGTCATTGTTAATGTTATTCACTCATTGGCTCATTTTTCTACTCTTGCTATAGGACAGTGCATTGAACTCAGCTGCCAAGTGGACATGAGCTAGGATCAGCCGAGAAGTGAGGCTTGATTAAAAATTACCTTGATTGGCTCGGCCTTTAGATATATTTGTGGGGGACTATCTTGACTGTTCATTGATGTGGAAGCCCTGAATTTTATTAGAATAGAGGAAGTTTCAAAAGCATAAATGTATATGTTTCTTTTTGCTCTTGACTGTGAATGTGATATAACTGAAGTTCCTGCCTTAGTATCTACCCAGTGATGGATAGTATCCCAGGACTGTAAGCCAAATGGGCCTCCCCTTCTCTGTGTTGTACTGTTGTGAGGCTATTTATGTCAGCAAGCAGCCAACATGAAACTGTTTCCAAGCTATTATAACTCATTTGCTCTATGTATGTAACATAAGAATTCAGCCCCTGAAAATTGATATTGTTATAAAGCACAGGCATGTGTGAATTGTATGTAAGAAATGCATGTAGGAAAATGTGTGTTCCTACACGTGTGCACTTCTCTGTCCATGGACTGTAAGCGCATTGAGTGTTCCTATTGAGTAACTTTTCCAATGGTGACCCCAGGTTATGACTACATGGGGCTTTTTTTTCTTTTTCTTCAAGGATTTCTGTGAAACTATAAGTAATCTTTCTCATGAAATTCATCCTTTTCAAGTTCCTCAAAAAAAAAATTACAGAGTTCTCATCATGAAGAAGTAATTCCTACATTCTTTTTTCCTTGTTAGTCGATATTTTGATTTTGGTAGGGGAGGTGGTATTACTCATTGAAGAGCTGGAACCTGGGTATAAAAGGAAATCTATTTCTCACGTCTGTAAACTCTAGTGAGTCTTCCTGTAGGTGGAGATAAATGCTGGCTGAATAGGGACTTCAGTGTGTAAATGGGTTATGATATGATAGAAGTTGAGCTAGCATGGCCAATTTTAATATTCTATGTGTTAACTGAAGCTTATGAAATTTTAAATTCTTCAAAAGGTCTTCTATAAATTTGGTGTTAGAAATGATACTCAACCAATTTCTCCTGAAGATGTAGTTTTTGTCAATTTCTTAGCCGGAATTAGAAAGAAAAGTAGTCCTGCAACTAAAGCAACAGTTGAATCTGTAACATAACCAGGGTACCTGAAAAATATGAACAAATGTGTATTAAAGATGGTATGAAGAACTTATATGATATGTCAATTAAGTATGTTAAAAATCCTTAAATAAAAGTGGCAATAAATATAGGTCTTTACTCCTGACAGTCTGAATTGATGGAGCTTATACGGAACAATCATTTCAGAATGCATTCCTAATAATTCAATACATTTCTCATATTATCAATACTGAATAAACAGATGATACTTCATCAGACCAACAGAGCAGAATTATCAGGTAAACTTCAGATTCGTTAACCAATTTTCTCTTTGAAATGTTGCCTTTCATTATAACGTCAGGGAGTTGAAGTTTAAAGAGTTGCTGAAGTTTGGCAAAGACCCATGTAATTGATTTATAATGTCATTCTATTGGATTTAGTGAGACATGCTGTTGCTAGTGCCCCTCAAACTCGTCTATAAACTGTGAAAGCAAATTGATCCGGTTCTCGGATGAAACACCTGCTTTCTACAGTGGGTACCAGACATACATACAAAGGAAAACAACCCATTTGATGCTTTGTCCTCTAGAAACTTAAGAAGATTAATTATCAGAATGGCATACAAGATGCTCACAAATGATCCCTGTACAAATTAAGAATAATTCGGGAACAGATGGAGCTAAGAATTGCCAGACCATTCTAGCAAAAAGACAGGTTCCCGGAAGCCTCAGCAGTTAAGAGGCACCTGGACATTATACAAATGAAATAGACACAAATCATTAGAATACAGCTTGAGAAGTCAGTAGCATCAACTACGTGCACTTTTGTAGCCTGATGAAATATGTACATCATAAGGCTTGTTTGTCTATCTTATATCTCAGTCTAGTTATTTTCTATACAAGTGTCTATACTCTTGTAGTTTATGTGTAAAATTTTAAATAATCAGGGAAGTACATTATTTTTTCTCAATTTAATATATTTTTTAAAAAATTATCTTAGATACAGGGAATTTTTTATCTTCTTAACAAAAAACCTATAGTGGTATAATTATTTCTCAAAACCTGACCAATACTTGTAAATATATTTTTCCTTATTATTATCTTTTAGTTACAATTTTTGGCTAAGCTTTTGCCAAACTGAGCCAGGTGTCATGTAACTGGATTTTGTTTTATATGAAAAGACATATTGAAATCAGTCCAGATTCAAACAGATGGAATGAAAACATTAGGTGGTAGCAATAAATCTTAATATATCATACCAGGTTAGGAAATTGTAACTACCTAAAACCTGCACATAGTATTTTTTTTTTACAAAATAGATACTTTAGTTAAAACATTTTACATTATAATTATTTCATCATTACTTTAAATTTTGACTCATTAAGAACTGAGGTATCTTAGCACTAGCAAATATTTATCCTGTACAGATTTTTATTTGCCTTGTGTTTGTTTTATTTATATTTTCAAGCTCTGTCCTCCTTCCCCTTTCCTATTATTGCCTCTCACAATGCTAGCTGACAGCAGAAGCACCTGCTCATAGCAAACATTGTTTTCCTGCTGCAAACAAAAGCATCTCCTGAATGATGGTATCCTTGCATAAGGAAGAAAAAATTAGATTCTGGTTGTAGTGAGAAGTCTATTGGGACTTTCTCCTAGTTTTTATTTGTTATTATTCCATTTAATTCACAGTGTATTAGAGAGACCAAGAGCAAATACGTGAGGAAGTGAGAGAGACTTAATAATACTGCAGGTTCAATTTTAAAGGGAGGTGGAGCTATTTATTTATTTTGATCTAAATCCTATTAGAAAAATGCAAATTACCAACGCTCTATTAAACAATAGCTTGTTTTAAATAAATAAATGATACTTTTGCTTTGGACCTCTCAAAATGAGAAGTTCTTTGCCTAAAGGAATCAAGAAACCCAAGCTGATGTTTTAAAACTATCCCACCTCCGTGCATTGCTTGAGGCAAGGTGGTCATAAGAAATTTGAATCCCTCCTTTGCGCCTTAAAGATACATTATTGGCAATGCCTGTGAAAACAGAAAAGGCAGGCTGAGGGGAGATGGTGTTTCGGTCTTCTATCACGCCAAATTATGTGTGACTCAAAACAGTTTCAATTTGTGCTCCCAGACTGTGTGGATCCTTGCTGGGAGTGTGAGACGGAAGTGCAAGGGGAAACTCTCCTGGATTTAGGAACCAGAGTATATCGGTCAAAAATAGACTGAGAACACACCACGTAGCATTTATTTCACACGTTTTTTTTTATTAGAAAAAACATAGCAGTGTTCTCTGCGCTACCTTAATTTTCCATCTTCCGAGTAAAAGGAGCGAGAGTGCAGTGCCTTCTTCAGAATTAACAGAAGATTGCTGAGAACAGTGCGGCCAGAGCGGCTCTCATGGCTCCCCTCCTAACAATCATAGGTCCTGATCATTATTGTCCCCACAGCTCCCCTGCTAACCAGTATAGATCCTGGTCTACATGGTGTTCACAGCTCCCCTCCTAGCCAATGTAGATCCTGGTGTATATGCAGCTCAAATTGCCCCATGGGAATAGCCCCAAGTCTAAAGGACCCTGCTTTTTATACACTGTATAATGGCCAGCCTTTCTGCTTTCTTTCCTTATACCTCACCACAGGAGATTAGACATAAAAATATTTTTTCCAAAGAAATGGACTAAATATCTCACACAGTTTTTCAACAGTTGTAGGAAGTGTTTAGCAGAGACACAGCACAGAACAGGAAAAGATGACACACTACCCTAAATACTTACTCTGAAAACAGGACAGACCAGCCAGTGACAAAGCCAGGATCCCGACTGAACCAGAGCAAGGCCATTGCGATGAAGATTACCAAGGTCACAATTTCTTGATACCTGTCGAAAAACCCACAGCTGTCATTTCTTATTTTCTCAGCATTGGTGAAAACTATGAGCTGTTGTCAAGCTGATCTTAAGAGGTCATGGCCTCTGTGGGAACATGATTTGTTTTTATTTGGAGAATGCGAGTGCGGATGCCCTTAGAAAAGACCCTTTATCCTTAGTTTCTGAAGTTTGATTTTGTTTTTTTCTACCTAGCAAATTTTAATTGGGCAGTGGTATTATTTAATTTTAGTGGCTTAGAGTCACTCAACTTTTCAGATTTGTGGTCTTAGTTCAAGTGTTATGGCTCCCTTGCTGGCAAGTTCATGATTTTTTTTTTTTTTACATTAACTGCTTGTGTTTATTTGCGTGAGTTTGCATGCATGCATACATGTGGTGTGTGTGTGTGTGTGTGTGTGTGTGTGTGTGTGTGTGTGTGTGTGAGAGAGAGAGAGAGAGAGAGAGAGAGAGAGAGAGAGAGAGAGAGAGAGAGAGGAGTACTCATGCATATCTTACCTAATTGGCCCAAGTTTTTCATATTCTTGCTTGATCACTTCAGCACATGCTTTTTCTTTGAGTGTTTTGGTTTTGCCACATTTGAACATCTCCTTAAAGCTGGAAAAGAAAAGGAAGCTTTAGAGTTAAGGAAATTTGTAATTATTCCACCTCCCTCTTTATGGAAGAACTTTTGTGAAGGCTGTATAAATATATAATTGTGGTTTTCTGCTGACACCAGGAATCCATACCCTGTGCCCATGAGTCTTTCATTGGCTAGTCTCTTCTAGATGTCTGAGTTTTGCATTGCTTTCCAAAACATCTACCCATCTACTCCCCTTTACAGGTCATTTGTACTACTCACATATTTCCACAGACCACTCATCTTTATCAGGCTCTATACCACGGTAATTATAGATATGCAGTAAACACTTGACATGTATATTACAGTACAATGTGCATTTGTTGGGCATCTTGGTTGCTAAGTTTCTACTGTACATATGGAAGTTTCATCTTTTCATGTAGACGTGCAGGGCAGGGACAGGACAGTCGCATAGATGTTCCCTTTGGCCTAAACACCACTGCATTTTAGCCTTTAGGTACTTGCTTTTGTAGCCTCACTGTCATTTGTTATTTGTCTCAAAGTCTAGTATCTTTAAAATTTTGAACAGTTTGTATGGGACATTACTCTAGGCATAGTATTTTTTAAAATCCTTCTGGAGGATGAATCAGATGAGGAAATAGATACTTAGGGATTGCCTCTTGGAATGATGGTGAGTAGCCCTGTTAGGGCCTTATGTGTGCACAATAAACACAGAAACAAGCTTCTGTAAAGTTATAGTTTGGGAGAGAGGGAAGAGGAAGATGGAACTGTGAGAAAGTCATTACCAACATAGTTTGTGTCTGGCCATCACTGTTTCATATAATTCTGCTATAAAACATGTTTCCGTTTTGAAAGAGCAGAGAATTTTCTTGATTCTTTTTGTTATTGTTGCTTGTCTATTTGTTTAAGATAGTTCTCTCTACATAGTCCTGGCTGTACCAGAACTCATTATGTAGACCAGGCTGGCCTTGAACTCATAAAGATCTGCTTGGCTCTGCCTCTCAAATCCCTGGGTGAACAGAATTTCTGTGATTCTTAAGACATCCATCCTAAACATTCACAGCTATCCTCATGTAAACATGATAACCTCTGACTGAAACTGGTTGGATATTATTTCATTTATGATCAGAATGAATTTTTTCTTTCAATTAAGTTTCTGATGTCAATCTCAAATTTTTATCTCAAATCGCAACATAAATACTATCATTCGAAGAAACACATCTGAGAACCTCCCTGAGAGCTATCTGTAGAAGAGACAATAGTCAAAGACAAAACGTTTCCTTAGAAACCCTTTTCCATCCTCTACACTGCATGCATCCTTGGTCTGCTCAGCTGCAGATAGTAAACAGTTAGGTCAAATGGAATTTGCTGTGCTGCAAATGCAGGTTAATATTGAACAAGGGAACCGATGAAGCATATGAGGATGTGTCTACCTCTCCATTGAAATAAATGCAGAGGACTGATGGATGAGATTCTTGTATGTTGGGGTTGTTTATAATGAGTGAGTTCACTGTAACAGCCAGAACAGAAATCAGAATGTATGGTAGCCTGTCAGGGGAGTGGCAGCTGATTTCTGTTTGTCAGTTTAGAGCCTTTAGAGGTAAACACTCTGGCAAACTGAAAAGGCATCTGAAAAATTAACTGGAACATGAAAATGCCATGTCTAACCAGTACTGGCCAGCAAGAGGACTGTTAAAATACAACACTAATCAGGATTTATGGACTTGGCCTAATAAATGCATTCTTGAGGGATTTTTCAGTTCCTTGTTGGGGATATAATCTAATATTCCTACTCTTTATCATCTTATTTTTTTTTCTCAGTGACATGTTGTATTAAAATAATAATGGAAGTTGCATATGTATTTGTTTAAAGTCATTAAAAATAGCAACAAAGAATGGAAGTCAGTAGTGGGCTAGTCATTGCATAGTGTGTCCATGTCTAGTGCTGGAATTGTTCTTCCTGATTCCAATCTTGCTACCTATGCAATTGGATCAGACCCCTAAAAGCTTGGATTTCCAGGGCAGGGTGCTTAGTATGCAGTTGGCCTGTCATACTGAAGGCCACCTGCTGAAATCAGTGACATTCCACACATTTGCTTCAGCAGGAGGACTGCTACATGCTGCTCCCACAATCTGGATAGAACGTTTTTTAAAACCATCAATCCTATCTTCCAACTACTAGCACAATTGGGCAGTTATAAAGAAAAGCAAAATGAAGAATAAAGAGGTGGAAAATGTCAGTCATTACCTTGCTAGACCTGGAAACTACAGCTAAAACACCACAAGAAGTTCTAGTGGCTGAGATCACCTTAGCTATCTTAGAGAATAGCATGCTACTTGACTCATTGTTCCTTGAGGTCATTTAAATTAAACAATAAAAGTGTATATTAAATATTATATTATCCAGAAAAATATTTTCATGACTTGTGATATACCTAATTCCTAATGAAGTACTCAGAGAAGAAAGTGCAGGCTGCATTTTAGATTGTGTTGATTAGCCCTTTGTGGTTTTCATAGTGGCTGTTGTCTCAGTCATACAACTACTGAGTACTTACCAAACTACCAGCTTCAATCCTAGAAAAGCAGTATCCTGGAACCCTATTGAAATCGGGAATTTGATATTTCAGTGGGATTTGTGGTTCTTTATTGATCAGTATATTTTACTTTGGTTGTTGCCTGTTCAATTTGGACTCTTAAATATTGACTTCCTGATGTGGGATGTGATCTTATCAAACCTATGGGTAAATTCCACTGTTTACAGTGTAAGATGCTGGGACTGATTGTGGACAGTATGCAGAGATTACTCATCTGTCCTGTTCGAAGCTGGGGTTACCTCTTGTGTTTTGAATAGTAATGGCCCTGTCTTAGTTAGGATTTCTATTGTTGTGAAGGAATACTATGACCATAGCAACTATTATAAATGAAAACATTTACTTGAAGTGGCAGCTTACACTTTCAAAGCTTTAGTACATTATCATTATAGCAGGGAGCATAGTGGTGAGGAAGACATGTTGCTGGCTGCATCTTGGTCAGAAGGCAACAGGAAATGGACTGAAACTGGGAGATAGCTTGAGCATAGGAAACCTCAAAACCTATCCCCACAGTGACACACTTCCTGCCCTACCTACTCTCACAAAGACATACCTCCTAATACTGCCATTCCCTATGAGTATATTGAACCAATTGTATTTAAATTACCACAACCACTATAGTCTCTTATCTTTGAATACTTAGTTTCCAGGGAATAGTACTTTTTGAAAGGATTAGAAAGATAAGGAGGTATGACTTTATTGGAGGAAATGTGTTACTGGAGGTGGGATTTGAGATTTCAAAAGCTTATGCCATGCCCATTCTCTCTCTCTCTGTCGGTCTGTCTGTCTGTCTGTCTGTCTGTCTCTCCCCCCTCTCTCTGTCTCCCCCCCTCTCTCCTCGGCCTACAGAGTAGGAAGTAGATCTCAGCTACTTATCTAGCACCATGCAGCTTCCCACCATATTGATAATGGACTAACCTCTGAAACTGTAAGTGAGCTCCCAATTATATGCTTTCTTTTAAAAGAGTTGCCATGGTCATGGTGTGCCCTCACAGCAATAGAAGGGTGATAAAAACACCCCACTTCTCCCAATAACTACTCTAACAGCTACCACAGGAAATCTTCAAAGACTCTATGTCACTTTACATTTTGATGGTGTTATCAACTTTGGAACTAGAATGAAACAGGAAAACCTATGTGTTAATAGTTGAAAGTAACTTGATAATCTAAGGATATTTGACCTAAAACAAGCACATGTCTTCTCACAACTCTACTGTGATGGTTAGATTGGGACAACAATGTAATCAGTTCCTAATGCCTTTTGAGCAGTAACTAAATCTTGTTTAATATTCAAAGGGCATCCTACTGTATTTTATAAACTCTGCCAATGACAGCATTGTTTAAATTATCCCAGCCTAGCCTAAAAATATGTTTCTGTATTTTAAAGTTTTGAGTGTGAAAAATATGGAAACATGCTTTGTGTAGCATAGGGGAGAAAGAGCACTGGATACAGAGCTAAAAGCATGGGGCATAGATAACTTTATCACATTAAAGTAAAATATCTACTTACTTGAATCCTAAGAAAAGCCACTGAAGCCAGATCCAGGACAATAGGAGAAGAATTATGGCAACTGGGAAGGAAAACAAAAACCAGGACCCAAAGTTGAGGCAACGGCACTCAGGGTAACGTCTATATGAAAAGAGAAAGCTGTGTTAGGGAGGAAAGACATAATAAATCTTACATGATGAATTTTCACTGACAGTCACGAGGCTAGGAGCAGCAGTGTATAGCTTTCTTGTGCTCTGGACAGATAAGGGTGCCCTGGAGTGTACTCACAAGTATATATGCTAACTAGCATTCCTTTCTAACTCCTGCCCTCATTCTGTAACTGCATAATTATACCGCACCCCACCAAAGTAGGTGGGGTATGCTTCATTTTTATTCTTTTTAATCAATCTCTAGTGAAACACTTGTGAAAACATCTATCATTTTAGCTTAAATTCATTAAATACAAAAAGGAGTATGTTTTGTTGCTCTTTTTCAAACCAACAGACTAGGAATGACCAAGGAGAATCAGCTGGGCTGAGATCAGGTGAGGTAGGAATAACTCACTATTGGTTACCATTCCCCATTGGTAGTAGGTATCCTCACTCACTATTGGTTACCATTTCCCATTGGTAGTAGATATCCTCACTCACTATTGGTTACCATTCCCCAATGGTACTAGGTATCCTCATACCTATGAAGAACTTAGGCTCTGCTTAGACCATCTCCTCTAGCTATTTTTCAGTTTTGTTTTGTTTTGTCTTAACAAAAACATGGTACAAAAACATAACATCTTGGCTGTATGAGAGCCCATTCTATCCAGGTTTGGCCCAGTCTCATGAGATACTCTGGACCAGAAATATTCTGTGTAAGAAATCTGATTTTTCTTTATCTTCTAGTTATTTTGTTATTTTGCTTTCACATTAACATAATAACAAAACATCATCAAACAAGCAAAGATAACAAACATATTTTTTATTTTTTTGGTGACCTTACATTCATTACTTTAAAATATGGCCTAAATACTAAATAAATTATCACATCACAATCACTTTGTAACTATAGAAGAACACCTGGAAAATTTGAAAAATAATTGGTTTTGAAAAATTTGTCCTTGATGTGATAACAAATGAGAGTTGGAAGCCTAAATATACACAAAAAATGACAACCTGTTTTTAGTGCTTTTTGAAATGACACAATACTGATAGCTTTTGGCAAATAAAGATTTTCAATTTTTGTTATAGTTTATTGCATAGCAATTTCCTCAGAATTGAAGTATAACTTCCTGGAGGGAGGAGTGAAGTTCATAAGACTAAGGAAGTAAACAAATTACACAAGTTCAGGAAGCTGAAACTAAGCCACAAAGCCACTCTCCAAAGTTATAATAAGGAGATAATTGCCAGGAAGATGTTCTGGGACCTGCTAAGCTGCATGCAAGTCCAGCAGAGATCTCTGGGGTTGTAGCATTTCAGAGTCATCACTTTTGCTAGGGTGAGCTTTTTAGTGATTTAGCTACCATTGACTAATCCAAATTCTTGTATGCACCCCTCAACTATTTTCCTGTAAGTAATTCCAATGTGCTTCTCCAACGGAACTGTAATAGAATAGTTTATTACCTTTTCAGAAGACCCTATTTGGGCTCAGTAGACATTTGTTCAGATCTCCTCAGGAAAAGTCATACAAAATATTTCAGTAAGAGTTTGCATTTTGTTACTTAAGAAAATTATATAGCCAATCTGAGAGGCCTGCTCATCAGATAGCACTCGATAGGCTACAAAAAATAGGAAGATATCAAGTTTCCAGGCCCATCTGTGTTACACACACACACACAGTAAGGTTATAACTTTTTAAAAATATATAAATTTTAATGTAGGCATCCCACTTAGCACTGAATGTTCCAAGGCCTCTCACTTTCTGCAAACTCTCTGGCTGTGGGTCTCTGTGTTACTTCCCATCTGCTGAAGAAGTAAGCTTCTCTGATGATGACAGAAAAGAGGAGATGATGGGGTTGCCCTTCTGTATATGTTTGTCTAATTGGTTGATGGATAAAACACTGTTGACCAATAGGACAGCAAGATAGGTGGGTCTAGGAAATGAGGAGAATTCTGGGAGGAGTTGGTAGAGAGCAGTTGCAATATGATTCTGGCAAGAGAGGACAAGAGTCAGTTATTCTCCAGTAAGAAAAGACCATGTAGAAATACATAGATTAGTAGTTATAGCTTAATAATTAAGACAGAGCTAGCCAATAAGAAGCCCTAATTATCATCCAATAGCATTATAATTTTAAAAAGTCTATTTTTAATACTAGAAAATAATCATACAAATTTTGATCTTGGCCATTCTGTATGGGATGAACACAGAGTTCCACCACTAACAAAGAAGCTATTTGCAATTTAGTCCTGCAGGGAAAGAAAAAAATCAGTTTTTTCTAATGAACTGTCAGGTGCAGGAGTAGTTGTCCAACAGACTCCATAATTTGGATATTTTCTTGTTTTCTGTGGACTTTTTGGTTTCTTTGAGTATTCTTCTGTATTATTGGGTTTTTTTTTGTTTCTATCTTTTGATGTTTTTTTTTTGTTTTTGAGAAACAGAAAGAACTAGAAATTTGGTAGGTAAAGATATGGGAAGAATATGGGAGGATCGGAGAGAAAGAAAATATGATCAAAATAAATTGTATGAAAAAATTAAATAAAACATATGAATAAATGAAATTATTTATATTGCATGTATGTAGGAAAGTTACATACTTCAGTTTTTCTTTGAAGACAACTTCTAAGTGATGTAAAGTCCCAGGGCACCTTGCTTATGCTGCCCCCATGGCTTCTAATAAATCTTTACTTTTAACAAAAATAATTAGGTGTTCGTAGTTTTGTACTTATAATTTCTTCTAGCATTTTCTTTGAGTCTATAAAAACTCTTGAATCTCTTGACCTCTGAAGCTGGCATTATCAACTTAATGATAGTTGACATTTTATCTACCTTGAAGAAATTCAAGGGTGGCTTATTTTTGTACAGAGAATAATAAATTTTAAAATGTCTAAAAATTTGTAGAACTAGGTGAAAAGAAAATTTTTATCTTGTACAGGAGGTTCAAGAGGTTCTATTGCTTTTAGATGGAAAACATCTAAAAATCTGAGGATGCACTCAAGCTGCACATTCCATCAGTTATATTAAGCTTGGGTTACAGAATGGCCTATGTTTTTCTGTCTAGCCCTTTGGCACTTGGATGCACTATATGGATTAGGATCACAGCAATGCTGACCAAAGGCTCACTTCACTTGTCATAACACCTTGAATTCAGGCCGCAATGCTTCCCTCTCCCATTGGATAGACTTATCTAAAGCATATTTGACTGAGAAGAAGCTTTTCAAGAGTTTTACGTGGGGAATAGATTACTTAGAAAAAATAATGAAACTCTGAAAAGCTAAATTTGTTGTTATTTCTTTTCTTAAGTAGTAAAGAAGGCTATAAATAACTACATATGAATATGGCCCTGTAAACATCACTGTAACAGATACCTAGAATAAATATTTCAAATAGTATACTATAAAAATTTATTTTTCAAAAGCATTCATTTTCCCATGGCTCTTCATATTCCATAAATTAATGAATGCAATGAATGAACTTAATGAATTTCTTAAGAAATTCACACTAAAGTATGACATATAGGCAATAAGTAAATAAGCAGGTAAAATATAAATAATTTTTAATATATATAATGTTATCTAATGTATAGAAATACAATACATAAAAAAATTAATATATACTAAAATGTAATGTATTACATATAACATGTATAGTATAGAAATATATAAAGAAGTTTTAATGTGTGAATTTAAAGTTTTATTTGGTGATAGTAAAGATAAAAGAAAGCAAGAGGCTTTATCCATTTATAAATTGATTTTCTTATAAATGGGTACATGGAATAAGGCATGATCAAATTTCATTTATCTGAATATCAATCACTATTCAGTTTTCCCAGCAGTACTTCTGAAATGTGCTGTCTCACCTGTGGGTATGAGGATAAGTATATAGTATAATTAGGAATTATGCTGGCTTAGTAAAATGGCCATTGCAGCTTCTCCTCCAATATCCATGACTTCACTAACCCTGAGTAGTGGGATAATTTTGCAGGCATGACTTCCCTCTTGTTGAGTGGCCTTCAGATCCAAGTAGATAGCTAGTGGTTATCCAAGGTATGCATGCAACTAAAAAGGCTTTCCCAGGAGAGAGCCTCCAATTGGTTATCCAATACATGATCAGTCCTGAAATAATATGCATACAAGTAACATTACAGTGACCAAGCAGGTTGCATAACACACACACACACACACACACACACATATATATAAACACACACATACATACATATATGTATATGTAAATGTATGTATGTATGTGTGTTTACATATATATGTGTGTATGTGTGTGTGTTTGTATTATATAATTATTATATATTAAGTATATAATTAAAGAAATAGCAGCCATAAGTTTGAGGGGTTACCTGAGAAGGTTTGGAGGAAAGGAAGGGAGAAACTGATGTAATTATATATTTAATTTAAAAAATTTTAAAGGATCTGTCTTTTCTCTAATGTGTATTTTTGTTGTCTTTGTCAAGAATCAGGTAGTTGTATGTAGGTAGACTTTTGTCTGGGTCCTTAGTTATATGCCACTGACCAATGTGTCTGTTTTTCTGTCAGCTCCATGCTGCCTCTTATTACTGTGACTCTGGAGTATAGCTTGAGGTAAGGTATGGTGATACCTCCAGCAATGTTTTGTTGTTGTTCATCAGGACTGCTTTGTGTGTTCAGTGTCCTTTGTGATTCCTTATGAATTCTATGATTTTCAAAATAGAAATGCTATGAATAGTTCCATTGGAATTTTTATGAGAATTATATTGAATAAACACATTGCTTTGGGCAGGATGGCCATTTTTACAATATCTCCTCTACCAATCCATGAAATTAAGAAGTATTCCCATAGATATGGAGTAAATTTGTTATGTATTAAGATGAAGTTTGAGGGACCAGTTGGCTGAGGAACATGTCATGAGAGGAGCTGATTCATAATAACTCGATATACCCTTATTTTTCTAAGTGACAATGTTTGATAGACCTCTTATATACACAAGTCTAGAGTTAAGAGGAGAATGTAGACATACAGATATAAAATAGATAAACATTAGTGCATAGGTGACATTCTAAGCCAGGCAGGGATGATAAGTTAGGAGTCAAGTGGATTTTCAACCCAGGAGAAGTTTTAACTTAAAACAAAATCATTTATCACTAACCACTGTATCTTGAACTACTGGTCCTTGCTAAAGCTTGAAAATATCACAAAATATCCATAAACTGGCATGAAATCTTTGTCTTTTAAGGGCATTTAAAACAGCTCCATTTTTTAAAATCTAAAACAGACATGTTTGGACCTAAAGCTTGTTGATATGAATGTTGATAATGAATAAGATACCATTGTTAAGTTGCCGATCTTATGACCAGCTATTAACATGATGAATAACTTTAATGAACAAGATGAATAACTTTGAGGCACAGAAATAGCCTTTGTAAGAAAAGGATACAGATATAGAAATCTACAGTCTTGTAAAAGATATGGATCATTAACAGTCATAATGAGTTAGTGTCTACACCAATTATAATCCTTTTTTATTATAATCCTTTTGATTTAGAACTTTTTCAGTTGCGCAAAGCAAAGTTAATTCTCAGCTTTGAATTTGAGGATGCTAAGAGATACTTATTTTTAATAGAAGTTCAAAAATGTTGACTACTTTTTGTTTTCATAAGCCAGACATAATTTCTAACAACAAGAACAAGGGAGTACATATGAATACATGCAGTGTGACAGCATGCACAAGACCTGTACAAGTCTAAGCTAAACTGAATTCCAGCACGAAAAGGAGAGTGGGCATTGGGCATTAAGTCCTGTCCCTAGAAGGGGAGCTATTGCCAATTGCCAACTTCTTGGAAAGAAGGGTCAATTTTTGCAGGAGTTTAATTAACCATGCTTGACCACATACCCAAGAATAATTGTGTAGCACAAACTCGCCTTGATAAGGAAAAACTTAAAGGACATCAAATTGAGTGGACAAGAATGTGCCACGTAGATATGGAGAAGTTGAAGTTGGGAAATGGAAATTAGTATGAATATGGTCAAAACAAGGTGTTTGAAAATCTTAAAGAATGAAGAGAGAGAGACAGAGAGAGAGAGAGAGTGTGTGTGTGTGTGTGTGTGTGAGAGAGAGAGAGAGAGAGAGAGAGAGAGAGAGAGAGAGAGAGAGAGAGAGAGAGAGAGCTGGTAATAAACAAGAGTAGTTGGCAATGCTGCCATTCCCAGGCTCTATGCAGACCCACATATTCACTGCACCTTTATTTTCATGATAATAAATTCTAATAGTTATCCTATTTAGATTACAAAACCCTGATGATCAAAGACATTAAGCTGATATATGACAAGACTAAAATCTGAGCTAACATGATCCAAATTTTGTGATGTCTACTTTCTTAATTAAAAAATGATTATGTATTTCTGTATAAGGTGTATATATATATGTGTGTGTGTGTGTGTGTGTGAGTGAGTGTGTGTGTGTGTGTGTGTGTGTGTGTGTGTGTGTGTGTGTGTTCTTGTCCCAGAACACATATGGCGGTCATAGAACATCCTATATTACTTGGCTTTCACCTTCTATCACATGGGTCCCAATGATTAAATTCAGGTTGCCAGGCTTGGTGGCAAACACCTTTACCTGCTTAGGCATTTTTCTGGTCCCCATATCTGTTCTCTGATAGATTTCATGAAATGTGTTTCTAAGAGATTAATGCTGTTTCAAAGTGAGAGCCATGATAGTTGTTGAAGGGAATTAATACTGTATTGGGAAGGATAAATTTACTTTCTTCATCTCTGATTAGCAAAAACAATAAGGTAGCAAGGTAAGCTTTGAAACCAAGGCAAGTTTCTTTACTGCCCTTGGCCCACAAACCTTAGAATATCAGTCCACCCTTGGCCATAGTTTCATTTTCTGCAGAACAGCTGTCAGCAATCAATCATAATCTAAAATACTCATATTTGTCATGACTCTTTCAATAAAGAAAGTATGTTTTTTATAACCTTCATTATAGTATGTTGCTTTTCTGAGTTTTG
This sequence comes from Cricetiscus sungorus, assembly GCA_030556225.1. Taxonomy (NCBI): domain Eukaryota; kingdom Metazoa; phylum Chordata; class Mammalia; order Rodentia; family Cricetidae; genus Cricetiscus; species Cricetiscus sungorus. Next base: position 23,108,259 of record JANBXA010000253.1, read on the forward strand.
TAAATATCTTCTGGTATTGTAAATATCTTACAGTGACTACTGTGCAAATTCAGTATTATATATGCAAAGTAACAAATGCTATATGTGTGGTTGTATACTATCAATAGATTTAGATATTCACTGAGATTTTTGGAGCCTATCTCATGTACATAAGGTGACTGCTGTAACAATTGGATATGCAATTAGCAATAATGACTGTGAGGATCATAAAATAAGCCTTTCTTCCAAGCTTCTTTCTATGACCATAATTTCACAGCTAAAACTTAAGACCCAAATAATATATTTTTATGATTATCAAGATATGTCATTTTACTTGGGATAACCTTCCCATTTTCTATTTTGATAGCTCTTTCTTGACTGATAACTATCATATTTATTATGTGATATTAATGCATCAAAACCTCCCTACTACTTTGAAAATAACAATTATTCACAACAAATAATACAGTTCTTTCCCAAAGTTTACAATGATATAAAGTTCATTCCATTTTTATGAAAAGCCTCAGAAACTATCAGGACGTTATGGAGTCCATGCATATCTTGATACAGTTGACCTCACATAATACTTGTCCAGTGGATCTCTCCTAACTTCTTCCCTCGACCTCCCTTTTCCAAAGAGTTTCTATATCTTTCAGCTGTTAAAACCACACTGACATCTTACTTATGTTTTAAAAGAATTCCCCCTAAGTTTTGGTCAGGCTGATGTTTAATCTTGTATTCTTCAGCTTTCACTCTTCCCCTCCCCATTATGGACCTACTCCCCTCTTATCAGTCTGAATTGTGTATAACATTGACTGCACTGTTGAACCTACCCTTTTCCAGAACATCAAGGGGAACGTTGGCTTTTCTCAGCCATCTTCTTGCCCCTCTGTCACATCTAGAGCTAATGCTCCACCTTGTCCTCTGAAGATGGACTTCACTTTTGACTCTCAGAATACCATGTGCTTCTGATTGTCCTACTTTAATTAAATCCCTTCACCTTCCTTATTGACAGTATTTCCTCGAAGTATATTCATATTTGTTTCCTCTTAACTATTTTATGTCTTTTTGGCTTTTTTCATGTTCAAGAATTTAATCTGCTCTTATAGGTGAACTACTTGACATATAATTACCTCAGAGAATTCACTTACAAAACCTGTTACAGATCTCCTTGTTGATAGGTTCTCAGTAGGCCAAGTAAGTCTGTCCAGATTAAGTTTTTTAATTCCTATAGTGAATCTTCCTTTCCTTTTCTTGAAGTTCATGGCACCACTCTCTAGCCAGATATCAGCAGAGTTGCTTTAGCCCCTCTTTAACCTCAAACTCTCATGATTAATTATAATGACGTTCTGGCTGTATAGTGCCTTAGATTTAAATCCTAACATCTTAGAAGTAGCCTTTCATCATTTGTCAGCACATTAATAATGCACTCCTAATTGGTTTCCTATCCCCAGACTCTTAGGATGCCAATCTGTGAGCACACTATTACTCTAAGCTATATAAAAAAATAGACATTACCCCCAGTCTTTAAAAAAATATGCTGTAGACATTGCTCCATTGATTTGGGAGTTATTGCACTAATTTTATTACTTTACATAGTGCTTGCCTCTAATATCTTTCTGAATCATGTCAAATTTTCACAGACATGAAACCAAAGTGCTCCTTTAGAACACACCTTAAGTTGCTGGGGAGTATACTTTTCATTAAGGCTATTTTAGAAGTATTTCTATTATGATGATGTTCTATCTATAAAAATGACATATGGATTTATGGGTAGATAGCTAATAACTAGACTATAAATAGATAAATAACAAGAGAAGATTTCAAAGTAGGTTATACAATATTTTCTTTACATTAATACATTTGGAAGATGGCACCTTACTTTAAATATCAATGATAGAAATTGCTGATATTCAAGATTTTTTATATCCTTTAGGAATGGGAGAAAAAAATCATTGCAAATTCATTATTCTTCAAAACAATGGCAAGTCATATCAAAATGAAAACATTGTATTGTCTTGGCTAATTCCTGAATAAAGCAGAATATCTCTCCAGTTCTAAACACATGAAAAATATTATCTATTGGAGAGCTTTAAGCTTCTGACATTTTTTTCAATAGAAATGAATGAGCATTGCTCCATTGCAGTTTTATCACATACTGTGTTTTGCAAAGATGCATTCAAGGAAAAGCTTACTATCTATTTTATTTAATGATATAAATTAAATTTACAAAATGACGTGTTTTTTCCTTTTACAATAGTATTTTTTTATCAAACGGTGAGTCTGATTTTGTTCTAATCATGATTTCCATATGTTATTAGTGCAAAGGCTACAGCATTTTGAGGGAAAAAAATCCATTGCATTTCAAGTTAAATGTAAGTAGCTTCTAAATTTAAAGGAAATTTAAGTCAAATTTCATGATTAGAGACATGAGATTCATGAAAATGGTTATTGAAACATTTGTTTAAATTGTTAAGATGCTCTTGACCAGAAATATATTAGTGTGCATAAAAAATCAAGAGAAAGTAAAATAATAATTTTAAAAACTGGTCCATATACTACACAAAAATACAAAGGCTAGGGACAAATGCTGCAAGGATTCATCTTTATAAAGTGATTTCATTAAAACTATTCTATACATATCAGAAGTTCTCTAACATTGACAGTAGTGAAATTGTTTGAATTAGGTCTCAACATTAGGAAGAAGATTCTGAAGAGCTGGTTGATATATGAAATTTCTTCTCTTAACCATGAGTGTAATTCTAGATTGAAGAAGTAATTCTGGTGCAATTCCAGTGCTAAATATGGCTGTTCATGGAATACAGCCACTCAACACTAAATGTGAGAAGTCCTTCATTATAAATCAAGACCTTTCAAATATTTCTTCCTAAGTATTTGTTTAAACCTATGAAGCTTCACTGAGAAGGAGAAGTGGACAGAAATCTCTGCAATTGATACCTACCAGGAAAGGGAAAGATCAGTTTTCTCCAATGGATTGCTTTGGGCATATCAACCACATTTCAGAGCAGGCCACATGCCAAGGAACACTTAACCAATGGAAAATGTACTCCATAGTTTTAAGGTTTTTATTCATCTTTTTGTGTGTTTATTTGTTTACATTTTTGTCTTGTTTTGGTGAGACAGAGAGAGAAAACATAGGGAGATGGCAAGGATCTTGCAGGAATTGAGAAAGGGAAAATTTCATGTTCAAAATATGTTGTTACAAAAATCATGAAAATATTTTTGGTTGTAAGCCTAGATTTCAATAGCTGAGCCATCCTTCGAGCACATTTATAGTCTCGAAAATAAAGAATTTCTTTAAAAATTAGAAAAATAGCATATATTTATAACAACTATATAAACAAAAATAAATGTATGATGGATGTGTATTCACAGAAACATTAAAAACACACAAATTTCTTACTGATTCTGAAATACATCATTGTTCTTCGTAGACAAGATGGTACTACTTGGAAAATGGGGATTGGCATTCTTAGTGTTGAATTTGTTGGAGAAAATTTGTATGACACCAGTAGCATAGACACTGAGATCAATAACTAATAAATAGGACTTCCTGAAACTGAGACGCTTCTGTAAGGCAAAGGACACAGTAAACAAGACAAATGGCAGCCCACAGAATGGGAAAAGATATTCACCAATCCCATGTCTGACAGAGAGCTGATTTCCAAAATATACAAAGAACTCAAGAGGCTAGTCACAAAACACCAAATAATCCAATTAAATAATGGGGTACAGAACTAAATTGAGAATTCTCAATAGAAGAATCTAAAATGGTGGCTGAAAGACACTTAAGAAAGTGCTCAACGTCCTTAGCCATTTGGGAAATGCAAATCAAAACAACTCTGAGATACCATCTTCTATCAGCATGGCTAAAACAAAAATCACCAAAGACAGTTTATGCTGGAGAGGATGTAGAGAAAGAGGTACACTCCTTCACTGCTGGTGGGAGTGCAAACTTGTACAGCCACTTTGGAAATCAGTATGGTTGTTCCTTAGGAAAATGGGACTCAGTATACCTCAAGATCCAGTAATTCCACTCTTATGTATATACCCAAAATATGTACATTCATACAAGGACATCTGTTCAACTATGTTCATAGCAGCATTATCTGTAATAGCCAGAACCTGGAAGCCCCTCAACTGAAGAATGGATGGAGAAATTATGGTACATTCATGCAATGGAAAACAACTTAGTGGAAAAACACAATGGGATCTTGAAATTCACAGACAAGTGGATGGAACTAGAACAAAACATCCTGAGTGAGGTAACCCAGTCACAAAAAGATGAACATGGTACATACTCACTCATATATGACTTTTAGACATAGAGCAAAGGATCACCAGCCTGCAATCCACACTGCCAGAAAATTAAGTAACAATGAGGAACTTGTTAAGTGAGACATACATGGTCCCCTAAAGAAGGGGAAACGGACAAGATCTCCCAAGTAAATTGAGAGCATATGGAGAGGGGAGAGGGAATTGGAAGAAGAGGAGGGAAGAGGTGAGCTTGAGAGAGCAGGAAGATTGAGTCCTGGGATGAATAGATGAGAGCATGAAAAGAAATACGATAATAGAGGGAGCCATTATAGGCTTTAAGAGAATCTTTAAGAGAAATGTCCAGAGATCTACAAGAATGAGCACAACTAACAATCTTAGCAATAATGGAGAGGCTACTTTAAATGCCCTTCCCTGATAATGAGATTTATCCAGTAGCTGATGGAAGCAGAAGCAGGCACTCACAGCTAAATACTGAGCTAAATTCCTGGAATCCAGTTGCAGAGAGGGAGGAGTAATGAGCAAGGAGGTCAAGACCAGACTGGAGAAACCTACAGAAACTACTGACCTGAACAAGGGGGAGCTCATGGTCTCCAGTCTGATAGCTGGGAAACCAGCATATGACCAACCGAGAAACGATGAATGTGGGTGTTAGTTAAGAGGACTAGGCAATCTATAGAGCCTCTGGTAATGTATCAGTATTCACCCCTAGGATACGAATGGACTTTGGGAGTCTATCCCACGTAAAGGGATACTTCCTCAGCCTAGACACATGGAGGAGGCCCTAGGCCCTGCTCCAAATGAAGACTCCCATGAAAGGCCTCTCTCTTCCTGGGGAGCAGAAAGGGGATGGGACTGGAGGGTGCAGGTACAGATTAACATGTAAAACAAGCTTGTTTCAAATTTAAATAAAAACTTATCAATAAAAATCCCAGCTATTCTAGTAAATATATAAATATCATTTTTAATTGTAAAAAATAAACCCAGAAAATTACTTCATAAAAAATTTGAGAAGGTCCAAAGAGCCTGGAGTTTGTTCTGGAGTGTAATTTTCATAATTCTGAACATTATTTTTATGAGAAATGTCTATCTCCACTTCTTTGACTTTTTAAATGCCATATATACCTTCCCAACACTCTGACAAGTATAAAATGTTTCTTTAATACTTGAAATAGACCTTGTTTCTAAGCTCAGGAAAAACATGTATTTCTAATGGTTGCTCCAAAAATTTTTACATAATACGAAATATAGTAGCATTATTACACATTTAATTCTCATAGTACTTTTTAAAAAATGTGACTATTTTGAACTTCTTCTTTTCAGATTTGTACCCACTTGGTCTCCTTTTGTTGTCTTTCTGCTCTAGCTAGAACTTCTAGTACTACATTGAATAGGTAAGGAGAGAGTGGACAGCCTTGTCTTATTTCTGATTTTAGTAGAATTGCACTGAGTTTCTCTCCATTTAATGTGATGTTGGCTGTCCACTTGTTGTACATTCCCTTTATTATGTTTAGGTATGTTCCTGTTATCCCTGATCTCTCCAGGACCTTTCTCATGAAGGGGTGTTGGATTTTGTCAAAAGCTATTTCAGCATCTAATGAGATCATCGTGTGTGTGTGTGTGTGTGTGTGTGTGTGTGTGTGTGTGTTTCATTTCAGTTTGTTTATATGGTGTATTGCCCTTCATCTCTGAGATGAAGCCTACCTGGTCATGGTGGATGAATTTTTTGATGTATTCTTGGATTCGGTGTGCCAGTGTTTTATTGAATATTTTTGCATCAAGGTCCATGATTAGGTTGGTGTGTAGTTCTCTATCTTTATTGAATCTTTGTGTATTTTTCCCAAGGTAGCTGTAGCCGCATAAAAGGAGTTTGGCAATGTTCCTTCTGTTTCTATTGTGTGGAATAGTTTTAGGACTATAGGTATTACTTCTTATTTGAAGTTCTGGTAGAATTCTGCACAAAAAACCATCTGGCCCAGGGCTTTATTTTTATTTTTTTATTTTTTTATTTTTTTTGGTTGGGAGACTTATGATGACTGCTTCTATATCCTTGGGGGTTATATGTCTATTTAATTTGTTTATCTGGTCTTGATTTAATTTTGGTATGTTGTACCTATCTAGAAAATTGTACATTTCCTTTAAATTTTCCAATTTTGTGGAGTACAAGTTTTCAAAGTATGGCCCGATGATTCTCTGGATTTCCTCAGTGTCTGTTGTTATGCCCTTCTTTTCATTTCTGATTTTTAAAACTTTGATATTCTCTCTTTGTCTTTTGTTTAGTTTAGATAAGGGTTTGTCTGTCTTGTTGATTTTCTTAAAGAACAAACTTTTTGTTTTATTGATTCTTTAAATGATATGATAGTATACATATGCAACTCCAAAAAATTCTACTCAGGAATTCCTACAGCTGATAAACACCTTCAGTAATGTGGCAGGATACAAGAGTAATTTTTAAAACAGCCTTTGTATAGTAGCCCTTCTATATACAAATGATAAAGGAGCTGAGAAAGAAATCAGAGAAATATCACCTTTTACAATAGTCACAAATATAAAATATCTTTGGGTAACATTAACCAAACAAGTAAAAAACCTGTACAAGAACTTTAAGTCCCTAAAGAAAGAAATTGAAGAGGATATCAGAATGGAAAGTTCTCCCATGCTCTTTGATGGGTAGGATCAACATAATAAAAAAGTCTAAAAGTGGTTTGCAGATTCAAAACAATCCATCAAAATCCCAACACAATTCTTCACAGACCTTAAAAGAACAATACTCAAGTTCATATGGAAAAACAAACAAACAAACAAACAAGCAAAAACCCAGAATAGCTAAAATAATTCTATACAATAAAGAAATTTCTGGAGGCATCACCACCCCAGACTTCAAACTCTACTATAGAGCTATAGTAATAAAATCAGCTTGGTATTGGCATAAAAACAGACAGATGGATCAATGGGACCAAATTGAAGACCCAGATATCAATCCAGACACCTATGAACACCTGATTTTTGACAAACAAGCCAAAATGGTACAATGGAAAAAGTAAAATCTCTTTAACAAATGATGCTTACAGAACTGAATGTTAATATGCAGAAGATTGCACATAGATCCATATCCATTGCCATGCACAAAACTCAAATCACGGACTTCAACATAAGTCCAGCTACATTGAACCTGATAGAAGACAAAGTGGGAAGTAGCCTGGAATGAACTGGCACAGAAAACCATTTCCTGAATGTAATACATTTAGCAAAGAAACTGAAAGCACAATCAATAAATGGGACCTTCTGAAATTGAAAAGTTCTGTAATGCAAAGGATACTGTCAATAAGACAAAACATCAGCCTACAGAATGGGAAAGCATTTTCAACAACCCCATGTCTGTCAGAGGGCTGAACTCCAAAATTTATAAAGAACTCAAGAAACTAGATATCAAATTACAAAATAACCCAATTGAAAACTGCAGTACAGAGCTAAACAGAATTCTACTGTTTTAAGTGGCTGAAAGACATTTAAGGAAGTGCTCAACATCTTTAATAATCAAGGAAATGATAATCAAAATGATTCTGAGATACCATTTTACACAAGCCAGAATGGCTAAGATCAAAAATACTAAGGTGTTGGTGAGGACACTCCTCCACTCTTTGTGGGAATGCAAACTTGTACAGTTATTTTGGAAATCAGTATTGTGGTTTCTAAGAAAATTGGGAATAAATCTACCTCAAGACCCACTCTTGGGCATTTACTAAAGGATGCTCAATCATACCAGAATGATATTTAGCTCAATAATGTTTATAGCAGCATTATTCATAACTGACAGAACATGGAAACAACCTAGATGCTCCCTGACTGAAGGATGGATAAGGAAATGTGGCACATTTACACAATGGAGTACTATTCAATGGTAAAAAATGATGACCTCATGGAATTTTCAGGTAAATTGCTGGACCTAGAAAATAGACATCCCGAGTGAGGTTACACAGACTCAGAAAGACAAACAAAGCATGTATTCACTCATAAGTAGATATTAGATGTAAAGCAAAGGATAACCAGACTAAAGTCCACAGCTCCTGAGAAGCTAAGTAACAAGGAGGACCCCAAGAGCAACACATGGATCACTCTGGTAAAAGAAGTTAGATGACATCTACAGGGCAGACTGGGATTAGGGTGTGGAAAGAGGGAGGGTAAGGGGCATGAGAACAGGAGGGGAGGAGATGGCCTAGGCAGGGTGCAATGCTGTGGAGATGTAATGAAAATATCCTAATAGTGTCTCTATGGGCTAAGGGAGAAACCTGGTACTAAGGTAACTCCCAAGAATCCACAAGGAGGACCCCAACTAAGAATACCGGATATAGTAGAGAGGATACCTTAACTGGCCTACTGGTGTAATCAGATTGATGAATACCCCAGCTATCATCATAGAGCCCTCATCCAGTAATTGATGAAACCAGATGTAGAGATCCACAACCAAGAACCAGGCCGAGCTTTAGGAATCCACTTAAATAGGGAGGAGAAAATATATGAGCAAGGGAGGTCAAGATCATAATGGCAAAATCTACAGAGACAGCTAATCCAAGCTGGTAGAAACTCATGAATTCTAGACCTACAACTGTGGAGACTCCAGGACACTGAACTAGGTCCTCCATAAGTGGGAGACAGTTGTGAAGGTTAGACTATCAGAGAGGCCGGTGGCAGTAGGATCATGACACAAACCTGGTACATGAGCTAGCTTGTTGTAGTCCATTCCTTAGGGTGGGATGCCATGCCCAGCGGCAGTAGGACTATGACATAATCCTAAAAGATATCTAGCTTCATATTTTTTTGAAGTTGTCAACCTCAACCACTTGCAATTAGTGCCTATGTTCACATTTCACCATCTAAGTTCAAATACTCAGCACCCAAACTGCATAAATGGTCTAATGCAGCAGACCATTTTCATGCCTGCTCATTATCACATTAGTGAATTAGTTATAATAAAAAAAAATTCCTCTCTGCTAAGATGATCAGATAGGAGTTCTGCTACATCCCATATAGATAAGCATGCTGTCAGTGATGTTGGCCAAATAAGGCCATTTCACAAACTCATGATCTGATCTTAGATTAGCAGAAGAATGAATCTTCTAGTACATGACAATTTACTAGATGCTGCATATTTTATCCTTAGTCCAAAGGAAAATCTGTATCTAGAGACATCCTGATAAGAAACAAAGATAAGTTAATCCTCCATAACAGTTCAGTCCCTAGATTTGATGTGTCAAGTAAGAATCATTTCTATGGTTTGTTTGCTGTCCACTTGTTAAATCACTAATCTGATTTTACTTACGTATTGAAATGCTCAGAGAAGATCAGGTTGGTAGAGGTACCAGTGAGTGTTGTCAGCCCACCAATGGTTGAAGAGTAAGCAACAGATAAACACATGAGTTTACACAGCATGTGGTCCCTCTTTGACCGATATTTTGATCCTGTGACCGAGTTCTGTTAATAAGAAGATACATTATGACAACAGTTTGTGGTCATAACAATGTTTCTTATATAATGAATGTGTCCCAGCTCCCCTCTTCTAAATACATGATGGCATTTGAAGATAGAACCTTTGATAGATAATTAGAGTTAATGCCATGAGGTGAGGTCAAATCTCCTTTAAAAGGAGACATTAAGCTTTCTCTCTATCAAGTGGAAATGCATGGAGGTGGCTATGTTTGTACCCAGGAAGCAACTTTCACCATCTCCTAACTATGTCAGGCCTGTATTCTAGACTTAACTCTGGTAAATGGGGAATTGTGGTATTTTGTTATAGTAGCCAGGGCTAAGTAATAACATAATACCTTCTTGTTCATAGAAATGTAATAACAAAATAAGCATTTAAGTATAACATTAAAATATTTCACAAACATAATTTCAGCAATTCTTTACTGCTTCTTTCCTGTCACTGAGCCAATCCCTTCATTTCTTCTCTCTCACCATAACATCCAAAGATTTCTATAGTTTCATATTGATGGTACATGGTCAGTAAATTCTGCAACATTTTTTGGGAGCTTTTCCCACCATGGTCCTTTGATGGTTGATGGTCATAAGACATCTCACTATAAGCCAAATGTTTTCATCTTCATGATCTTTAGTATTGGGAGATGGAATCAATATCTTATTCCTCCCTATGTCTTCCAAATTATCTTGTGTGCCCATGCAAACACACACACACACACACACACACACACACACACACAAACATTCTCAATCTCTTTCTCTGTGTCATGTATGTTAGACATTTTTCTATACTCTTGAATGTGATATTGTGAAGTAGTAAACTTAGTGCTTTCATTTAATGCTTTTGTCCAGCTATGCCTCTCCATTTTACCCAAAACATATGACCTAGTTTCATTTCTGTTTTTGTGAGAAAATATCCTGGCAAAAAGGAGGCAGAGAAAGAGTTGACTCAGTTTGTAATTCTGGGTTTCATTCAAGCATGGAGGGAAGTAACAGGGGCAGGAGCTAGTCACATCCAACTTGCTTATGCTCAACATAACTTTTCCACACTATACAGTTCAGGATTACCTGAAATACATTGTGTCCATAAGCATTTTATATCACAGTGCGATGGGCAATATTACACCAAATTAAAGATGAAGACATAACACACAGAGAGGTTAAATGAATTATCCAGTGTCAGTACCTAAAAGTGGCTATCGTGGATAATGAAATTATCGTCTTGAGTTCAAGCCCATAACTGCAGCTCTTACTCTGTGTTATTTGTCCTTCTTAAAGTATTATCTTCCTCTACTCACTTAATTCAACTTACTTCATTTTACTTAACGTGCTGTAAACGTGTTTAGATTCCTCCATATCAAATCCATAATGTCACATAAGAAAATAGTATCTATGGCCTGGGTTTATCTAATAACATCTCTGAGACTCCATGAATCAACACTTGATAGTTTCACACTTGTTCTTCAGTCTTGAAATAAATCTAAACATTTTATATCTTTTATCATGCTGTAGTCAAGTGTATTTTAACATGCAAGGATATTTTAAAACCTGTAATGTATGGAACACATCTTAAATAGCCAAGAATTGCTATAAGGACATCCACTAGTTATCTTGGTACCCAATAATACATTTTTTAAAATGTATTTATCCATGTATCTTGGCTGTTGTGGTGGTGCCACAATGAATATTGGGGACTAGATGTTATCTATAACCTTAATTGCATTTCTATTTGATATGTGCCTAGAAGTAGTATTGCTAGATCAGTTCACTTTGTAAAGAACTTTTATAGTATTTCATATAATGGCTGCACCAATGTATACACTCACCCAGCAAGCACAAAAGAGTGCATTGGTATTCTGTACAGATAACCATGCTGTTCATGATACAGGCAGAGTAAGGCCTTTTCACAAATTCATGATAAGGAAAAATGACTGCTCTCTAAAAGTCATCATGAATGTGAAAATAGCAAATAATTTGACAAGGTCAAGTACTATGAACTATAATTTACCTTTTACTTTCTAATTAATGTAAGTGTCATCCCCCAAGGTATCTACTCTTCATCCAAAAGAAAGAAATTAATAAAGACTCTATTTGCCTTATATTTTCTACATGGAAATGATTTGTGTTTTTAATTTATTTCTTTACTAATTAAAAGTTACCTAAAAGGGAATGTAAAATATGGCAAACATCATTAAAAAATTCATGAGTGAAACTAAATGAAATCTGAAATGTATGGCTTACTTATTAAATATTTTTACTACAAAAATAAAAAAACGTTCAACAGTCCAGGAAGTGATGTATAATTTGGACATTATTTAACTGATAGGTATAGATTTTTGAAAATGTAATTTATGAATTGTTACCCATTGACACTAAAACTTATAGATTTAAAAACAAATATAAATATAGACCTTATATGAAAGATGAACTGCAAATATGTACATACATAAACATAATGATTAAAACATCTGGCAAGTTTGTGGTAAACATAATTTCATACTAAGATCCTATAGTGTTTTTTTTACATAAATAATGTAAAAACAGCATTAATTCCGTGTGAGCACATAAACTGATATTCATATAGATATGAGGGATTTAAACAGACAAGTTTAAGGTCAATTCAAATTCCATGATAAGTAGTTCTGTACAATAATCAATCACACCAACCAAAGGTTTAATAGAATATTTTTGTTGTAGAATGGAAGACTCATGTTTTTTTCAAGCTAGTAAACAAGAGCCTCATAATTGGGATTTATTGCCATTTTGTGGTGGGCTGACGTCAACCATTTATGATGAAGTAAGGGGAGTCAATTGTTAATACAGAAAATTATGAAAAAAAATGTTTCAGAGCAAGTTAATCTTTGGTGTCCTCTTAAGATAATAACTTGAATCTAGAACTAGTTCAGAGCAAGAAGAGACTGGATTAAATTACTTGGAATCAACAATAAGACACTGCATAGAAGGACATATGTTTGCAAACACGGGGTAAGAAAATCATAACTCTGTGGCTTCATAGTGGAATAGTTTGGTGAGGGTTGTGCATATGTTTGCTTTATCCTGAGTCATACATGGAGGGAGGAGAACATGAATATGAGAATTTCAAAGAAAAAGATTTAAAATAAAATGTGAAGCATCTACAAATATGAGGTATGAAGTGGCCAGGAATACTCTTGTACCTAGGTGGCCAGGTGACTCTTGTGAAACGGGTGTGTTACAAATGGGAAAATGCTTATGTCATGTCATAAAGTAAAGGAGACTTCTGTGAAATTACATAGACAGATTGATATGTGTCATCAAACCTATAAGTATATCCACATGTACATAGGTGGTTAGGAATAGGTAAAAGGATATATAAAAGGACATACCAAAATATTAATGATATTTCTTGAAGCCATAGCTCCTGAATCTTAGCTTCCCCCTCAGTGATTTCTACTTCACTACCATGCTTTCCAGTGGATTTTTTATGTAAGGTTTTAAGCCTTAATCTAAGACTTTTACCAAATTCCAATACCTGTTATACAGTAGTTATATTAGTTAACACATAGAGCTATGACATCTAAGACCTCCCTAGTGTTTTTCCAGATCTTCTAAATAACTGAAATAGTTTCAATCATGACCAAATGCAAAAGCCTGTGACATAATCATTGGCAAATCAGAGAGAAACATCAGGCCTAGGTACCACTTTGTGACACCTCCTGGTGGCAATGATGGTAGATATCGGGGGCAAGATGCATACTTCCAACTTTGAATGTTGAAATTGTACATGGATGAATTACCAACAGCTAACCAATAATCTCTAGAGGCCCCATAAATTAGTTCACTGAAATGAACTGAATATGCCATGTTTATACTTCAATCATTGCAAAAGGATGATTATAAAAGTTATTAGTTCTGGCTAAGTGGTTTCACCTCGCCAACAGCTAGCTTAAAATATTGCAGATCTTTTTGAGTTTATGTGTATTCACTTTAGTGTTCTGGTGTTCACTAGAGAGTGAACCCAGAACCTTGCATGTGCATCTTTTACTTCTCCATTTAGAAACAGTGAGCTGCTCAGGCTGGTCTTGAACTCACTCTGTAGCCACCCAGGCAGTCCTTGAACTGGAAGTTCTCCTGCCACATTCTCTCAAGTAGCTGAAATTACATGTCTGCACCACCAGTCCCAGCTCAGGCCATATCTTGGTTTCTCAGCTGTAGGCATTGTAATTAAATTTTTATATGCCACATAAACAACATTGAGTATTTTTCCCATGGCTTTCTTCCCTTAACACACCTAGACTTTCTGTGCTTTCATAATCCTAACGTTATAACAACATGATTTGGCTTAGTGTAGAATTCAGTGTTTCAGTGAATAGTAAAATAGCTGGATAAGAATAATTACATGGATTGACAGAAGTAGGCAAAAGAATTCTTGCTCAGGATTTTGTGGAAAGCCACTCAATTCTAAATATTCCCTTCTGTAAAGTTTCTCCCATTATAACCAAATGCTTGGCTACTTTAAACACATTGAATATTCTCAAGTTTCTTTGTCTAGGTTTTATATCTTCCAGGACATCATCTAGTTATTTCCCCTAATTACAAAGAGTTAACGAGATAACTCATACTTCATTGCTCTTTTCATTGGGCATTGATACAGAATGTAAGTAAGCATTATATGGAATTTTGTAGGCACTATTTTGTTTTCTACTATCTCTGAATGTTCTGTATAAGTAGAGAAGAATATTCAGCTATTCATATTTTTAAAATCTTTTAAAAGGAACCAGTCCCTATTCCCTTTGCTTTTCTGAAAACTGGAAGCTTGTGAAACCCTCTTTCTTTCTACCCACTATGTTCTGAGCTCTCAGATTTCAAATGAGATCTGCCCTGTGAGATCTATTTCACCTTCTGGGCTGCCATCAGTAGGACTTTTAATGATAAATGTTTCGTTCCTCCAGTGTGGAAGTTCTCGTGAATTTGTCAAATTTCTTCCCCGCTTTTTTCTCTCCCCCTTTCCTGATTCTCCCATTACTTTAATGCTCTCGTTTCTTCATATTCTATCATCTGAATTTTCCCTTTACAATATGTTCTGAAATCTTTACTCTTTATTTATACGTTATACATTTATTTGCATTGTATATTGCTATATTTTATATTCTTGTCTCCTCTTTCTCTTCTACAGAATGCTGTTTGTATTCTATACATGCAATTTCTTCCTTTATCTCTCTAAACATATTAATGATGTTTTTCTTTCCCATGTTTTCCTCTTCTTTCATGGACTGTTTCCTGCACATAGCAGATTTCTTTATTTGTTTGGAACTTTTCTCCATGCCTCAGGCTTTCTTCAGACGTCTAGGAAATTGGGGTTGCCTGCTCATATTTAAGGCAGTGAAACACTGCTCAGAAGCTCTGCATGTGTGTGTGGGGACTCGCTCATGGCTGTGAGCTTCTCTGGCAGGCCTCTTCTCAGAAAATTCTAATGTCAGGATGTTGTTGTTTATTCTGGAGTACTGATTGCAATCCCTGGGGGAAGACCTTCCTGGACTTATTGTCTGGCCCCAGCAGAATAGAAAGTAGGTCTCAACTGCCTGCTCTCCTGGAGGGCATCTGATCAGCAGGTTCCCACAGGTTCCTATACCCACAGCATGAGCTTCCACTTGGTGCCCATAGTCTCACTGTGATCCCTTCCCTTACTCAGTGACATCACTGATTCTCTTTATTCTCTGTGCTGCCATATCGGAAGATCACTATTCTCCTTGATGGAGGAGCAGCTAGCTAGCTATGTGGAATGGAGGAAGATATTTGGAGATTTAATGGCTTCAGAAGCAAAGTTTGTTAACCTCTCTCACCTTTTGACATAAATACTTTGAAGAAAACACTATGTAAATTGATCTACTGGCTTTCTTCAGTACTGATTTTTAACTCCATGTCCACAGGTAACCAAGTATTTCCCACATATCCACTGGCATTCCAGATTCTGGAATGATTTTGCTGTTATCCCTTCCCTTTATAATTACAAAATCGATTGTGATTTTGCTTTGAAAAGTCTACTTGTTCTTATTTTAATGGAGCTTCAGATAGAATTGAGGTAAACTGGCCTGTTTAACTTGTAATTTCAGAGAAGCTCTGATGAATATATTTCTATTAAAACAACAACAAAAATATAGTATAGACCTGTAGTGCTGTCTACCTAGAAAGCCTAAGCAGAAAGGTCTTTGTTATGCAAAGTGAGTTCAAGGACAGCTATCTATCTTGAAGGCTGAGCCAGGAAAGTCTCTGATTAATTAATGAGTTAAAGGATAATCTGGGCAATTTAGCGAGACCTTGTCTGGAAATAAGAAAGAAAATTAGGCAAGAAATACAGCTCAGTGGTACAGTATGTGCTGACTATGTTCACTACCTTGGGGCAATCCCTTAGCTGCTGTTGTTTTAATTAATTACTCTTTACTAATAATGAATGAGGAGATTAATTTTGGTGCCTTTATATCCCATATGTCAGCAGATAATATAACTAAAGAATGGAAGGTAGAGTGGAAGCTCAAAGGCACAGAGGTATGAAAACATTGAGCCTCATTTTGTTTGCACATTGAGTTTCCATGTGCTCAGTTCAATGGATAACAGATAATGTTATTTAGTTTTAATTAAGCTTGACTTTCCATAATGTGCATATGACTTGAAAGAATTTCTGTAAGGAAATGGTTTCTGCAAAGAAGTCACAGCATGGAACTAATAAGCAAGTGAGCAGAATGAAAGGTAAGAGAGGTTCTTTCCCCAGCTCCTGAGATGGACACTTGATGAAGATCTATTGAAGATCTAGTCAGAGGTAACCTGGGGAACTCAGAATTCAATAACAGAAATTATGGAGAACAGTCTTTGACCTAGGGTCTCCATCCTTTGAGGCTACTAAAGAACAATGTTTCATATTGTGAATAGGAATATCAGTTTACAAAGCAACAGGGAGGTGCACAGGAGAGATTTTAAAAATTTAGCATGCTATTTTTCAGCAATGCTTCAAAAACATCACGATTTTTCATAGTAAATGATTTACTTACAAAGTTGTATTAAGTTAAATGCTAAATATTTGGAAGCTTCCCTTGCAATTTGTAGCGAAGAGAAAAATATATATGTGTGAAACTAGATTAAAGATGTTATTTCTATAGTGGTAAAATGCCTGAAATAATATGCAGATAATAGCATATTATCTATTTAGTATCATAACAAATCAAACTCCCTGTTTAACAATTTTAAATTAAGAACATTAAACATCATTTTAAAAAATATCCCACTAAACTGTATGAAAGAAGAAATCTGTATTAACTGTAAAACAAAGTGCAAGTGAGTTTAATATAAAGGAGTAATGTGTCTGACTTTGCTCAAGAGATTTCATTTATCTTGTTACAAAGGGAATTTGGAATGGAGGAAAATGCCCAAGGCCAGCTGTGTGGGGGGATGAGTATAGGAAAACATTTATAATGCCTATAACCTCTGTAGAGAGAATGAAATGTCAAGTTAAACTAAAGAAAACCACAAAATATCCTGAAATTTCCTGTCATAAGCACTTCAAAGCATAAATTGTCATTAACTTGTATGTTAAGGGAAGTACGGTACTATAATTGAAAACTCTTGTAGGCAGCTGCAGCCCTGAACTCAGAATTTCCTGTGGAGATTTCAAGGAAAATTAGCATTTCGACATTTAGAAGCATGAAACATGCAAGAAAATTGGGTAACAGCATGAGAAAGCCCAGAAAACAAAAATGGTCAGAAAGGGATCAACAAAAGCACCAGAAATTACAGTTATTAAATAGAGGATACTAAGTTTATTAGTCATTAATGATGTTTTAGAAAGCTTTGAAATATTTGTACAAAAAATGAGGTTATAAATTCAAAATTTAAAACATAGTAATTAGGTCCATCAATGAAGAATTGCAGAACTGTAGGAGGATTTCCCCAAATTATTTGTAAATAATCCACAAGTCCACAAGACAAAGAAGAAAACAAATGAGATGTTAGTAATTTTAGGAGACAAGGTTATTTAATATGTTTAATTGGAAGGTGATCTGAGTAGGATTATGGGGATAAAGATTGACAGTTGACTGCTTTTGTAAGAAACAGCACAAACTCAGGTAGTATATAGTCATATAAACATCAAATAATATTCTAAAGACACATATATTTTCTCTTCTTCTCCCTCTCACTGTCCCCTCTCCTCTCCCTCACTGTCCCCTCTCCTCCCCTCTTATATACCCACATATACATACACACATATATCTCTAAAGTAACCGATGAGAAAAAACTACCTTCAAATAATGAGCTGACTTCTTACAAAAAAAAAGTTGCCAAAAGGCAATAGAAATTTAAAGTATGAGAATCCATAACTGCTCAAATATGTTTCAAGAATTACACGTCACTTTCTATCAAACAAAAAAGTAGATTCAACACCAAAAGAGCCTCCTCTAAAGTACAATTTAGTTCTAAACTTGACTAACCTTGTGAGACCAATAAAATAGACCTCAAAGAAAAATTAATATTTAAAAGCACAAGAAAAATATATTAGAATTGACAAAAGATGCACATGTAAATAGTAAAGAAAATAAGTAACATTATAAATAACTGCATGTTTTTCATTTACATAAACTAGAACTACTTAAAGATGAAATAGAAAAATCTGAAGTGTCCTAAGCCCAGTGCAATCATAAGAATCCATTTGCCTTTCTTTCTTTCTTGCCCCTGCTAGCTACTGTCCAGAACGAAGGAGACAGTAGACTTACAATGAACTAAAAGCTTCAGTGCAGAGGTACAGGAAAAACAGAAAGTGAAGGTCAGTCTGGTTGAGGAACTACCACTGCAGCCTGTTTTCATCTTCTTGAAACCCTTTGTATTTTGGATATTTGCTGTAGTGTTCAAACCCATACACATAGGAAAACCAAGAAGAGCACACAATTTTGGGATATGCCTGTCTTTACCAAGGCAGAGGGGTCACTGTTTAAAGGAGAAACAGAACTAGACAAAAGGTTCATGGAAATTTCTAAAATTTTTAATCATTATTTCTAAATCTGGTGTATATGTGCCATTTATTTCATTGTTCCTTAGAAGGTTCCATTACTTTATAAGATATGTATAAGTTGTGAATTTTTACTCAAGATATATTTTATAAAAACAAATCAAGATCCACGTAAACTTACCCCTGATTTAGGATGATACACAGACATTCTTTGCTCCTGTTCTCAAGGAACAGTTCTAAAGTGAATAATTTGCTGTGCAAAGCTTCTTGTAAGTTAGATCAACCTGCAAATTCTTTAAATATGGCTGAGCTTATGTTCTCTGCTCAATAATGATTTTACAATTCATGCAATGAAAAGTTTACTAAGAAAATATACAATCAGCAATAATTTAACAATTCAAATATTTTATTGAAACACAATGATGTATAGCCACCAAAGGGTCTGGAGCTTCAAATTTGGTTGAGATTAAAAATAAATAAATAAATCTAAAGTGAGCTCCTAGATGGCAGATGAAATTTCTAGAGTGTATGCTCATCCCCTCTGTTCATGCTCATATATATCCTTTGGAGACAATGCCTCAGTCATGAGATTTTCACAAGTAGAAGGAAATGTCTAAGTTGAGTCAATGAGAACTGAGCAGCACTGGACTAGTACAGTAATTACCTTAGTGACTGAATTTCACCTGGTCAAGAGTTGGGGAGAAGAATTGAGAATAGAGCCACTGTAATTTAACCAAGAGTACCAACTTCATAGTCTAGCGCCAGGGGTTTTAAATTTCTCGGCCTTACTTTGCAGAACAAACGTGCTTCTCTCCTAATGTGAAGAACTGTGCTTATTACTATGCTTTCCAGACTCTGAATTCTTGGCAAGTATTAAGAAGTGTTGTCTTCTAGAATTTAATTTTCAGCTGTAAGAATTTTCACCCCAAGACTAAACAACACCAAATTAAAAGCTTGATGCAGTTTGTTCAAGGATATTTTTCTCTTAAACTTTTTACTTTTTGAGGAACGAGAAGTTTTATTAAATGAATGAAAAACTATTATCTCGATTTTCTTTTCATACAAGCATACTGATTTTCCAACTTTGTTCATCCAAAGATGCCTGAAGGTTTTGAGATTAGAAGAGTATAAAACTCTGAGCTATTTCTTTGAATAACACTAATGCTCACAGGATGTGTGGGGGGGTGCAAAAGAACCAGTGGCTTCTTCCTTTGATTACCATGGTTTCAGTTCTGGATGCATAGAACTTATTTCTCATGAAAATCCTCTAAGTGGTGTTTGGTCTTCTAGCTGTCACATGGAACCTGAGAAACATCACCCTCAAGTATGCCAGTGCCCTTTGGGATCACCATTTCTCTTTCCAGCTCCTTTCTCTAAAAATATTATAGGCGTGTTTAGAGAGCAGTGTGGAATTCATGGGCCAGCCATGTACCTTCATCAGTAGGACACCTAATAATGCTTAGGACTTTCCCTATAGTAAAAGGAGAACCTGGTGAGAAAAAAATCTCCTTTGCTAGATTTACAGCATAGGAACATGCCCCTTAGATGTGAACAGTATTAAATCTGATCTTGAAACCCAAGGGACAACTGAACAACGATTGCCCTCAATTCCAGCCCACTGTAATCACCATCTCCAGTAATATTTATATCATTTATGGCTTATAGATAAGATCCAGTGTCAAACTATACAGGGTTTATTTTAATCAACACAACACCCTATCTACCTCATAAAGAATAAAGACAAACAAAACATTATGAACTTAAATATGCCTTCTGTTTCATAACTAGATAAATTAGGCATGGATTCTTCCATATAATCAGTCAGTGTCAAATTGTCTAATGTGAACCTGATGTGGAGCAGTGCTTTATAATTGCTTTGTAAACCACGTGACTTGTTTATTCTTGAAAAGAGGGCTATGTTTGTTAAGAATTAAAATAATTTTAGACTTGTAGGTTTTATTTTTGAGTGTTCATAAAAGCCAGGAAACTAGAAAGGGCTAATACTGGGGAGGAGGCGGTGAAGAAAGATTTTTTATGGGGAGGGACAGTGGGGCACATATGGTATGAAGGCAGAAGGTAGACTAATTGGGAGAATATGGATAAAGCAGAGAGGGGTGGGAGAGTAAGGCTGATAAGGAGGCAGGAAAGGGAAAACTAACACTTAGGAGTCTTGAAAGAGTTATATAGAAACCTATTATTTTATAAGACCACCCCCACTGTCCATCTGTCTGTTTGTCTGTGTCTGTGTGTGTGTGTGTGTGTGTGTGTGTGTGTGTGTGTGTGTGTGTGTGTGTGTAAATGGACACTGGAGATATAGCATAGCAATTAAGACTATGCATTGCTCTTGCAGAGGAACCAAGGTTCGCAGAGGAACCAAGGTTCTTCCCTAAAACCCACACCAGGCAGCTCCAGGGGATCTGACACCATATTCTGGCCTCCTCAGTCCCTATGTACTCATGTGTACATATCCATATATTCAATACAGAAACACAATATACATAATTAAATATAATGAAACCTTAGTCTTAAAAGAGACTCAGAGTTGCCCTACATAGGGAGACAACACTCTTCAAGACACAATAGGTTATTAAACAAAGAACCCAGTGTCATATGTGGCTCCCTATTATTTGTTGGTCAGAGACATGTCATAGACCTCCAAAACAGTACACTCTATAGTCATTGCTCCTCGTTACTAAACAGAACTTAAAGATAAGGCCCTATTGCTGAAGATATAACACAGTTGGGGCAGAGAAGGTGGAGAAACCAAGCTGATGATGACCTGGAAGCTTCCTCCCTACTGGCTAGTTTTCATGATATTCAGGCTGGTGCTATTCAGGCTGGTGGGGGAGAAAAATCATCAAGTCTTAACCCAGATGTGAACCTTGTGAGCCATAGCAATGACCAAGTTTGACAAGGTATGTTGTTTGGGTTAAGAGTGATGTGTATATTATGGGGATAGCCAATCACTTTTTGGTTGAATGTAAAGCCCATTTCACAGTACAGAACTGATGTGTGGCACTCCAAACCAGCACGGCTTGGCATTGTTGTTGTTATTGTTATTATTATTATTATTATTATTATTATTATTATTATTATTATTTCCTAAATGGGCATAATATCTAATAACCTTCTAAATCCCCATGAATGAGTATGATTCTCAGTCCTCCTCTAAGAAGCTCCCCCCACCCCCAGTGGACCAGGGTTAATACAGAGACTCACCACTGGCCAAAGGGCAGAGCATAAGAAACTGAAGTGCTCATCTCCAAATGTAACATATTTATCACATCCTCCTTCCCAGAGGAAGAGTCAGAGGTTAGGGAGGACTGTTGAGTGTTTTCTGGATGTAACAGAGCCAGGAACTCAGGAACTCACAACAGCTGTAGCTACTTATGTAAGATCTGCACAAGATCAAGGCAGTAAAAATTCCAGAATCAATGGGGAGGAGCTTATGAGGCCAGTCACTGTCTGAGAAACACTTGGCAGCTCATAGCTGCTCGAAAGGGAGAGTTTTCTTCAATGTAGCTCCAGTTCCACTGGGTGGCCCTACATTTGTGCTAATGGACAGCACTAATTTGGTTCAGTGGTTTACTTTTAGAGGAGGAAGGTATGGAATTGGTTAAGAGACATAGTTGGGCTGAGAGTTTGGGAAGGAAGAGGAATAAGGGGATATGACAGTCAAAATAATTTACATAAATGTATGAAAATTTCAAAGAATAAATAAAAATATATTCTACAGATACAAAGACATGTTTGTTCTCTTTTCTAAAAGCCCATTCTATAGCATCCCCCCCATATTTCCATTATAGCTGAAGTATTTTAAAGTATTAGCGTCTAAGGAGACCACAGAATCGGCACTGGCTGACCATATGTACATTTTTATTCCTTCTGTTTAGACTTGCTAGTTTCCAAGAGCATATGCAAAGTTCATTTTCTAATGCATACTTCTATAACACACCTGCCTCACTGTTAATTTTTAATGTTTTATAAGGAATAGTTCTACCTTTGAAGATAATAGCATTTCATAAATATATGTGAAGTTTTCTCATAAAAAACTTCAGATAGACACAGCTAGTAGTTTATGCCTTATCTTGCATTTATTTTCTCTTTCCATAGAACTCACTCGCTCCTTGAAATTTTTATGAACAACAATAATGTTCCCTTTCCCACTGAGCTGCGTGCTAATGTATCATATGTCCCAAAGAGGGCTTGCTCTCCTCTTCTTAATGCCATGGTTACTGTAGGACTATTTCTAAGTAGGATTATTTTCAGCAGTCTTGGGAAATTCAGCTGCTGGTGCAATGTAGTATAGTGTTTCATATTGATTTATTCTAAGGAAATGAATTATATGGTGCCATTCACCAATTTCTCCTTCCTCTCCTCAACCACGGCTCCCTTGCCTGTATTTGACAGAATCAACTCATGAATTCCACTCATGAATTTTTAATGGAAACAGGAACACAAAAATTACATGATCACTTGCAATTATATGGATAAAGGTATTCTAAGTTGACGACCTGAAGAAACGGGGATGATGCTAATGAAAAACAGTGTAACAGGTCAACAAGATCTAGTAAAAACTGAGAGAGTGTTATACAAGTAGAACGGTGTTTCTTTAAACTCAGTTGTATAATTGCCTACTGAGATTCTAACAAAGGACAAAAGTAATGATTTTGGTTTACAGAGCCTAAAATAATTATCTGGATATCTATCTAAAAGGGCTTATTTTATATAACAGGTATGTATCCAATTACAGTTGTCTATCTAAAAGGGCTTATTTTATATAACTGTATCTAATTACAGTTCTAATGTAATTTGTGTACAAGTATTTAAAAGGAATCAAACGTAATGTACCTTTTCTGTCTCCACCTTGCTTGAAACTTTCCCTGTGTCATTGCCGCTTCTGAAACATAAATTGAACCAGTTTGTAATTTCATTAAAATATAATTTGTAAAATCCTTATAAAAATATCAATAGTCTTTACCCTGGAACTGGTTTTGTTTTCTCTTTTCTCTCATTTGTTTCTTGTCCAATATCAGTTTCTGTAAAATATTAAATAAAAAAATCCCATTTAAATAAAGAGTTATCATTGGGTCTGCATATGTGTATGCATAAATATGTGTGTGCACATGTGTGTATGTATGTATATTTATGCATTAGAAGATAGAAGCATTATTTGAAATTAAAAGTAAATAAATTCACATTATACCAATATAACATTGTTCTTTTATAAGCACAAATACCCTGTAACATCTTCTATTGCATCAGAACAGTTCATCAGAGCAAGAAATGCCAGTGTTGGAATTTATGCTGTATTGTACTCAAACAGGATATAGGAGTTAAAGATCTATAATCTATGCAGGAAAGCCATTTAGGTAAAGGAAAGTAACCTGGATATCTACTGATAAGAATATGACAGTGTTCCATTGGACTGGCTGGAGGGTACAAAGGCATCCTTACTATGCCAGAGAATATATCCAGCAGTTAATCTAAAGTAATTTGTAGAATTCATTTGGATAGATAGTGGGGACTACTAAAACAATGAGGGTAAATGCTTCTCATGCATTTATGCATAAGAAATTCAAAATATAACCCAGCATTCTTTAATTTATGCCTACCGCCCAAAATGACTAGACCCCACTGTGGCCATATCAATACATGATACCATCAACTTCCAGTCCATGGGCAGCAGATTCATTGAAATAAGTCATCTGAGTGGCCTCGGCCTCTGCTTCAGCACTGATGATCTGCTGTGCCACAGCCTCCACGATGGGCATCACCATGGCAGCAGTAGAGGTGTTGCTAAGCCACATAGATAAGAAGGCAGTACTGCTCATGAACCCCAACGTCAGCCTGAAATGAGAGGGTCTTTAGTGTGGAGCTGTGCTATCTAGCTCATGTAGCTCTCTGTATCCAACTGCAGAGGATATTGACCACAAGTTTGGAACTATGTGTTTAATAACACAGAAGATAAAGTTTCTGCCCAGGTGGGGAACTCTGAGGGTAGATAGAAAGGTAGAATCAAGATAAAACATGCAAGTGTTGAGTTATTAAGATATATAAGACTTTGGGACTTAAGCCATTTCTATCAACTTTCAAAAAATACTTGGGGCAGGGGGAGTTTGATCTGGTAGGAGACCCCGCAAATCTTTCAGATCATTCAGAGGCAGATTTTTCTATGAAGCATCAGTTAGAGAACCTTCTTTTTTTTGAAAATAGATCTATATAAACAATTCTATAGCATGTTTCAGACTTGAGCAGCGTGAATACTTTCTATGTGTGAAACAACATAAAACATTTTAGAAATCTGTTTGAACAAGAAGTAAATGTTAATTTAAAGAATGAAGACTTTTAGCATATAGTATCTGTAAAAGGTGTAGTTATTCCATATTAAAAAATATTAGTATCAGGTAAAGCTTTTGCTGATGGAAATGCCTTAAACTAAAGAGCCATATAGTGATGTAACATACAGGAGTTTTGCCTTACTGTGCAGTGTGTTATCCTCTCTCCTGGAGCAATGACCAACCAGATTGTCAAGGGAAAGATTTTTATGATAACCAAGAGGAAGAGACACTATTCCACTGTATTTGCACGATAAATATATTATACAGAAATATATTTGTGTAAAAATTTTTCTAAGCAACATATTTTGTCAAATTTGTCACATATGTCACATGTATACACAGAGAGACGTGTACATGAATATACACACATAGTATTATTATTTTAGCAAAGAATTTACTCCTTAATGATAGAGAGTCTGTTATGCCCTTGAAGAAATTATGCAACAGAAATCAAAATTTTTTTTCTTATTTTCCAAAGAATAATAAGAAGGGGAAAAACCACCTAAAGCTTAAAGCAAAACATTATGCAAATGATTATGAGACTGGAAATGTCCCTTAGCTGATGTTCGTGTTTATAACAAGAGGTGGAGTAGAACCTAAATAGACAATTAATTTAATGGAATAAAAAACATTCATTTCAGTGAAGGGAAATCAGTCAAATGAGTAATTTCACATATAGAAGAAAATTTTCAATTGATTGTTTCACTTTGTAATGCTTGATTTGAAAAGAAAAAATGTGTTCACCTTGAAATTTTTCTGCACAGATTTGTATTCTGTCAGTAATGTCTTTGCCTTTGGTTCATAACATCCTCCCTGTTGATAAAGGATGCCCTCGACTGAGTTTTGAATGTGTAATCAGCCAAATAAACAAAGTGGGACTGAAATCTACTCTGAAGATATCAATCTCCTTTGTTGAGGTTCAAGGCTCCTCTCATCTTTGACTCCAATGTTACATTAAAGGTGAGAGGGTTGTGTGCATTTATTCAGGTCCCTGAAATTGGACCTGCAGTGAATGGAAAGTTGTTTTTTTTTCCTCTTACTCCTCCAGCACACTTCATATCCGTTTCATATTTTCACAGTCACCCTTCTACCCAAGCCATTTCTTTTCTGCATTGCTTATTTGTTATTTGTTCTACATGAAATGACCTACTTAGGATATATGGATGAAGTGAATGTAGCACTTACCAGGCCGGATTCACACCCACCATCATCACCATCCTTAAAGCGATCCTCTTGTGCAAATTCCATTTCTCTATTGACGTTGCTAAACAGATGACTCCAATTAACAGCAGATGAAAGTCTTTGAAATAAGAAGAGGCCACCTGAAATTGCAGTAAAGCCCAAGATTATGTATCTTGGTTGGAAGAATGATGTACAACAAAGACACTCATAGGGTGCTACTCTTAACTGTGACCTTCAACTATGTAATTTTCTATAACGTGTCAAAGGACATGTAAATGTGTTTGAATACAAATTTAAAATTCATCTACAGCTTTGCTCAGAAATGGTGCTATTTGAAAGCATACAGGGAAATATACAGATACAGGACACTAGATTTTTAAATATAAGAATCACTTCATACAAATGGTCCTATGCTATAATTTATTCATCTATTAACTGATGTTGCTTTTAAGATGTCCTGAAGTTGAGTACCAATAACTGACATGTCAGAAAAGTCCACATCAGTCTCCACTTGAGGGGGTACAGCCCTGGTGTTGGCCAGGTCTCAGAGAGGAGGTAAGGAGTCAGCAAGGGGAGGATGAGACAGGAAAGATGGTGGAGAGAATCTTGCAGCCTGACTAACTAGCAGCCAGGATGATTCATTACTTATATAGAATTTAGTAAGCAAGCATAGATTTATGTTGTTCTGAAACACCAATCGTACAATTTTTGTTTCCAGACATGTGTTTAACTGTTTTCTGGGGTCATAAGTTTAGTCAACATTAAAACA
Organism: Cricetiscus sungorus; assembly: GCA_030556225.1. Taxonomy (NCBI): domain Eukaryota; kingdom Metazoa; phylum Chordata; class Mammalia; order Rodentia; family Cricetidae; genus Cricetiscus; species Cricetiscus sungorus. The sequence continues at coordinate 23,135,281 of JANBXA010000253.1, forward strand.
CCTTGACACAGCAGAGATATCTTTTACAATCCATTTTTACACATCCACCCTACAACCGAATTTTTAAGAATCTTGAAGCATGTGAGAGCCTGTTCTCAGGCTGATAGCTTTTGTGGCTTCAAGGTGCTAGAACAAAGGGAAATCTTCAAGACAGCCCAGGCAGATTGCTATGACCCAAGCAGTGTGTGACTTAATGGTCAGAGTGCCTGAGATGCTGTATTTATTATTCAATTTCTGGCATAACATAATGTTTTACATTTTGTATCTATATAGAATTTATTTATACGTCTAATCCTGTAACTATTTTGTCCCTTTGTCATAAAACACAGTGACCCTGCAGGAGCTAACTTTTAGTTCTAAAAGAGGGATGTCCTGACACCTCATTCTTTTGTTATCTTTCTACACCATTCTTTGCCCATCAATATAAAACCCTGTGTAAGGCAGATGTAACTTAGCTAACCTAACTTTGTAGCTGTGTATGCCACATAACCACCTGAGTGTACAGTGGGAATCTTGTAGACTTCTTTAAAGTTCACTCTGTTTTGATTATCTTGTTCCCAAGTAAGTATACGGGTAGATGTTTCAAGAATATCTCAGAGCCTCATGAAGAGACTTTTGGCTTCTTTATGAGTCACAACCTCCAAGGCTTAAGGAAAACCTTCAACTAGATAAGGATATCTTCCTAAAAGCAGGAAGGCTGCTATGCTCAGGACTTTCCTGGTGAAGCATAGATGTAGCACTCCTGGGAAAAGGCATAAATGATTCATAAGAAAGTTCCCATCTTCAATTTGTACAAATATTAAAAATCCCCAAGTATGCAACAGGCAGAAATCAAAACCAACAGTGGCACAGCAGCCATCTTGAGGCTTGGCAGGATCTTTGTCAAGCAGCCATGCTGGCATTATGACTTTTGCCATTGCCATCAGATATGGCTGCACCACTCACCTTCCCAAATCTTCATCCTCACCAACCCAAATGTACATCTTTATCACTTCCTGTTTATTGTATATTTAGAAAGTTCTTTCTGAAGGCCACATTTTAAACCACTTTCACTTACCATCACTCAGTGAGGAGTACAGTGTCCAGCACTTTGAGCAATCATTTGCCAGTAATTCCAAAGAATTTCCAATATGTGGAGTACAAATCTCACAACTCCATCAAAATTGTGTGTTCAATCAAGTTAAGATCCCAACTCTTAAAATACTAGATCTTTCCCCCTTCATAAAAACCTTAGATGATAATTTACCTTACTTTTTTTTTAAAGAACAGTAGCCTAGCATACCACCCATTTTCAGAATTTTAGTATTAATAAATTCACTTTAAATGTGTTAGAAGAAAGTGTCTCATGCAACTGATATTTAGGAATACCAATGTAAGGAAATGACGTGTAAAATTAAATCACAATGCTATGCTGAAAGGAGATCATCAGAGAAAATACCCTTACAACCCCCTGGCAATATGGGGTTCTAATGCCATGAAAGACAAAGAGAAAAAATGAGTTTTGGTGATAATTTTGCTGTTTTGAATCATATCTTCATCTGATGGGAGATGTTATTCTGTATATATATGGTTCTCATACTTGTTAATTAATAAAGCACCGTTGGGCTAATGAGATAGCAAGATAGGCAGGGCTAGGAGACAAGGAGGAAAGAGGAAGTAGAAGTTAGAGTCAAGATGGAGACCTGGGAGAAAGAAGATGCTGGCGGCGGCTCCCGGATAAGATGACCATGTGAAAATACTTAGATAAGTAGAAATGGGTTAATAATTAAAGCAGAGCTAGCCTATAAACAATAATGGTAACTGGCCAACAGGATTGTATCAAATACAGAGTCTCTGAGTGTTATTTGGGGATTACATGGCAGTGGGACCATGGTGGCAGGACTGGGAGGCCGGCGGGGAAAAACCTGCCATAACTGTTGTATGTTATGTTTTGCTATGTTAAGGTTAAACCCCTTCTTTTATTTTAGACAGAAAAGAGGAGATGATGTGAGATGTTATCCTGTAAATATGTTTCTCATACTTGTTAATTAATAAAGCACTGTTGGGCCAATGAGATAGCAAGATAGGCGGGGCTAGAAGACAAGGAGAAAAGAGGAAGTAGTTAGGAGGGGTCAAAAGGTAGACGGGGAGGAAGGAAGATGCCAGCTGCGGCTCCCCGATATGATGACCACGTGGAAATACTTAGATAAGTAGAAATGGGTTAATAATTAAGACAGAGCTAGCCCATAAACAATAATGGTAATTGGCCAACAGGATTATATCAAATACAGAGTCTCAGAGTGTTATTTGGGGCTGGTACGGCTGTGGGCCCAGACTGGCGGCAGGCGGGCGGCGAGCTAGCAGGCTGGCGCCAGCGGGAAAACCTGCAGTAACATTCATCCACGTGTCTGTCATCCATCCTAAAGTGTTAAAGGAACAGAGGATGTGACACCACTGTCTGACAACATGAATGCATTGAAGATGGGCGAAATGAGTTAAGTTAGGCACAGGGAAACAAAAGTAGTTCACACAGGTGGAAACTAAGACATGATTTCATAGAAGCAGAGAGAATGGTGACCAGTAGATGTTACAATGGGGAGCAGAAAGAAGGAAGGTTACAGGCTGGGTACCACAAACTATTAGAACAGAGGTTTAAACTCAAATATGCTAAAGCAGAATAGGTTCACTAGAGTTCACAACAACTGATTATTTCTTTTTAAGAAAAACTGGAAGAAAAGAATTCAAAGATTTGCCACACAAAGAAATGACAACCATTTGAGGAGCTGGAAAAACTTTCAACTGAGTGAAAAGGAAAGAAACATTTTATGGGTTCTTCCCCCTGTGAACTTCTTCAGTGATGAGACATCTGGGGTTTCTAAGTAGGTCCAGATGCCTATCTGGACCCCCCCCCCCGCCTTGCCCCAGTTTCTTTGTCATACCTTAAGACTTCTTTCTTAAGTCCATGCTCCCGGTCTTACCTTTGACACCACATGTCCTCTAGCTTCAGTAAATAAAATTAAATAAATTAAAGAGGAAGTAAAGGAAATTATTCCTAAGTTCCTATGTTTCAAATGTGTTTATTCTGTTCTAAGCCTTCCAGCAACCTAACACTGTGACATTACTTGGCAATAACTCCTTTAGTATATTGATTTTCTAGTGTGTCTATACTTGTGAACATTTTTTACCACCATAGTTTGTTCCTTGCTCTTTGAGAATTTTTTCTTGCCTACTTTGAAAGGTTTTAAATCTGTTCTCACAACTGCATTTACTCTAGACTGTGCCATTTGTGCTCTTCTTATTTCACACATTTAACAGCAAATCATGGAGATGTAATTCCTATTTCTGCATGACTAATATACATACTATTTTATATAGTAGAGATCAACTACATACTTGCTGAATGATGAGTGCTGAGTATAACACTGTGCACTTTGTATCCTCTCAGAGAAGTCCAGGTTCCAGAATATAAGCCCAACAGACACTTTCATTTTCCACAAACATCTAAAAGCATAATAATTCAAAATGGCACCCATTTTCTCACCCCAAATATCTTACATGTTCTTCCTCTTGTTCCCTGTTTAATGAAGAATAAAGATACAAATACTCTGTTGTCTAAGTCAAATTTCAGAATTATTGGCAATTCCCCTTTCATTTCTTGTATATGTATCTAGAAAGGCTATGTTCTTTCAGTTAATTCTGTGGTATCTGGGACCAAATCCTTTATTCTCTTTTTGTTATATATAACCCATCAAACTTCAGGCTCATTTTGTCTTCCCAGCACAATCTCTTATAATTTGGTATTTGTTTCCATGTTTAAGCTGAAATAGACTTTCTGCATTTCTTACAAACTCTTAATCTTCGTTCATGGGTTAAAATAGAAGGTAAATCTCTAAAATTCCTTCTCTGAGAACCTAAGTCTCAGACTGCATGGTATTTCTCCATGTTATGACAAAAATCAGTGCCTATTATGTTGATTTTTGCACATAATTTCCCTTTCAACAGACCAGATAATTTTGAAGATAGAATGAATTACATTGATCAGGTAGTTATGAACTTAGCATGTATGCAGCACATACGGTTTGTTTTAATAGGTATTTAATTAACAAATCCCAATGTTCAATAATCTTATGTTATTAAATGAAATCAAGCAAGTTAGCAAAGAAAGCAAGAACATGTCATGGGTACATGGCAGCTACTTTTTCAAGACATAATTAACTTTCAAAAAAAAAGCAAGTGACCACTCTTTCCTAGGAAATGTGTAAATTTATTATGCAAGACTTGATACTTGAGATTTGAAAAATGATCTTACCTCTGCTTGAGTTTGGCTTATGGAAAAAACTCAATAACTTTATTGACATAATGCTGTTGTTCCCAAAACTATATATACTAGACTGTAACATGAGCATAATACTGGCTCTACTTTTTTATAAAAGAGCGTAACAGAAGCTCCTTCCTCCTTTGCCATAAGTGAAACATCAAGGCAATAGCTAAAGAGCAGAAAGTTAACACTTTTTGTGTGTGTGTATGAATTATTTTATTTTCATTTAATTTTTTATTTATTTAAAAAGGGTGTTTTTTATTTTACATAGTAATTACAGTTCTTCTTCCACCCCCTCCTTCTGCTCTCCCCCCAAACTCCCACCACCACCTAACCCTCTATCTACTCCTCAGTAAGAGTAAGGCCTCCCATGGCGAATCAACAAAGTCTGGCATATCAAGTTGAAGTAGGACAAAGCCCCTTCCCTCTGTATCAAGGATGAACAAGGTATTCCTCTATATGGAATGGGCTCCAAAATGTTAGTATATGTACTAGGGATAACTCCTGGTTGTAACAAGTATTTTTCCCACCGGCCACCCACTTCTGACACCATTATGTTTATAAATGTTTGTTTTCATTTAGGTGGGCTTGGTTATAAATGGTTAATGACCACAAGGAATCTTTTTAAAGGTAAAAAGGGGATTATGGTATTGATATGAATACTTTGTTTTGGAATGGATTTTCATTTATTGATACAAATTTAAGGTCAATTTTATGATATGTATATTTCTCCTCTTGTTTAAGTATTGTGTTTATATAGCTCATTGAAAAATGTAATGTATAATTTACTACAGATTATAGAGAGTTATTTATGATAGTCAAAACTTGGAGTTAAGTTAGTTAAGATTTCTAGATATGCAGAGATGTATTTGAGATGAATAGGCATTCTTCAAACCTTTTAAAGACCTACAGAATATGGCATTTAAAATGGTTTAGGGTTTTTTTGGACAGTAAGGCACAACTGCTCCTGGAAACACCACCTGTGTCAGAAAGAAAGATGGACATCAAAAAAAAAGTGTTATGGAGTTTGCTTCTAATATGGCAAGACTAGCCATTTGGACAAGATACTGCTCTTGTCTAGACTGTTTGATTATATGCTGTATAAATTGGACGTGCAGGACCCACAGAAAAGTGACTGCTGAAACAAGATGGACATTGCTACAGGATTCCTGCTTCATGGAAGAGGCTGCCAGAGAGTCTACAGGACACAGAGAAAATTGACTGACAAACTTCCAATACAGATGGACAGTTTTCTGCTTTGCTGAGGGGTCTGCCAAACACACTATGACCTATAGGCTGAAGATGGAACATTACAGAAGAACTTTGGGTGACTGACCAGGCAGTGAGTTTTCTCTGTCATTTCTAGAGTTTATATATTATCCTTCTGTGGTCTTTGAAGGAGTTGAAGACAGATAGTTTTGGTTATAGTTTTCCTTAGTTAGGATTGAATATAAGTTACATATAGGATTTTAAACTCACAAAGATAGGATAGATAATGAAATATTTTCTTTAAATCTTGTTAAATGTTAATGTACTAAATATTATTATCTGTGATACTTATTTGATAACTGTTGTGTGACATATTTTGCTATGTTAAGGTTAAAACCCTTCTTTTTATTTTAGACAGAAAAGAGGAGATGATGGGAGATGTTATTCTGTAAATATGTTTCTCATACTGGTTATGAATAATGCACTGTTGGCCAATAACAAAGCAAGATATGTGGAGCTAGGAGACTAGGAGGAAAGAGAAAGGAGTAAGGAGGAGTTAGCATGGAGAACCTGGAGAGAACGGCATGTGGGCCCACCACTCTCCAATAAGATGACCATGCAGCAATACTTAGATAAGTAGAAATGGGTTAATCATTAAGACAGAGCTAGCCAGTAAGAAACTAGTACCTGGCCAACAGCCTTATATCAAATACAGCATCTCTGTGTATTATTATTTGGGGCTGGTGCAGCAGTTAAACCAGGCGGGCTGGCGGAAAACATACTCACTACACCTGTTCCCATTGCCAGTGTTCCTACAGACTTCCCAAGCCACAGAACTGTCACTGACATTCATAGGGCCTAATCTGGTCCTATGCAGGTTCCTCAGCTATCAGTCCAGAGTCAGTGAGTTCCCACTTGCTCAGGTCAGCTGTCTCTGTGGGTTTCCCCATCATTATCTTGACCCAATTGCTCATATGATACCTCTTCCCTCTCTTTGACTGAACTTCAGGAACTCTGTCCATTCCTGGGCTGTGAAGCTCTGCATCTGTTTCCATCAGTTTCTGGATGAGAGCTCTATGATGACAATTGAGGTGATCATCAATCTGACTACAGGGAAAGGCTAGGTCAGGAACCCTACCACTATTGCTAGGAGTCTTAGCTAGCATCATTCTAACCCCATAAAAGTTCCCTCTACCAAGATTTCTCTTCACTGCTCTCTCTCTCTCTCTCTCTCTCTCTCTCTCTCTCTCTCTCTCTCTCTCCCTCAACTTAATCATCCAGTTCTCTTATGCTCTCCTATCTCCTCCCCTTTACCTATCCCTCCTCTTCTCACCCTATACTCCCAATTTACTCAGGAGATCTTATCTATTTCCCCTTCACAAGTGCATACATGCATGTCTCCCTCTTAGAGAATTGATAACAGAAGAAACTCAAATGGCCAAAAGGCACTTAAGGAATTGTACAACAACCTTAGCAATCAGGGAAATAAATGCAGATCAAAATGACTCTGAGATACTGTCTTACACCTCTCAGAATGGCTAAGTTTAAAAACACTATGACAGCTCGTGCTGGAGAATATGTGGAGTAAAGGGAACAATCCTCCAATGCTGGTGGGAGTTCAAACTTGTACAGCCACTTTGGAAATCAGTAAAGCAGTTTCTTGGGAAATTGGGAATCAATCTACCTCTAATCCCAGCTATACCACTATTGGGCATGCACCTTCAAAGTATGCACATTCATACTACAAGGACATTTGCTCAACTCTGCTCACAGCAGTATTATTCATAATAACCAGAACATGGAAATAACTTAGATGCCCATCACGTGAAGAATGGATAAAGAAAATGTGGTACATTTACACAATGAAGTATTACTCAGCAGTAAAATACAATGACATCTTGAAATATGAGGGCAAATAAATTGAACTAGAAAGAATCATCTTGAGTGTGGTAACCCAGACCCAGAAAGACAAACATGCTATGTACTTATTCATAAGTGGATGTTAGATGTAGAGAAAGATTTAACCAGACTACAGTCTATAACTCCTGAGAAGCTAGGTAACAAGAAAGTTACCTAACAAGAAAGTTATGTCTTACCAGACACTAGATCTATTGACATTTTAATTGTGTATTTTGGGAGCTGAAAGAGAATGTTAGATCCTCTAGAGCTGAATTTATAGCTAATTGTGAGTTACCCAATGTCAGTTTGTGGTACTATACTCTGATTCTCTACAAGAGCAACAACTGCTCTTAGTTGCTAAAACCATTTCTGCAACCACTCTGCTGGTATTTTTATGCTTGTAATTTCAGCCTCCAGAACAATAAGCAATTAAATTTTAATTGTTTGTAAGTTCATAGTTAAGAGATTTTTAAATTTTGTTTTAGAAGCCTGATAAATAATTCACAAATTTAAAATTGTACTCTGCTCAGAGTTACATAATAAAATCTCACACTATCTTTCTCTATCCATATCAGAATATCAGTCAACCTTTCCTCTAGTGTATACATGATGTATATTACCTCCAAGTTAGTCATTAGTAGCCTTGTTGGTTATCAAATTGATAAGTATGGTACCAAAGTACTTATGTTAAGTAATTCTCATTTGAATTACTGGTGTATCTCAACCAAAAGAAGAAAGCAGGGCATAAAATACAAAAGGGTAGATTAATCCTGGAACTATGTGAGAACACTGAAGATCACTTGTCCATATGGAGTTCAGTACTGCCAAAATTTAGGGGACAATCCCCTAAAAGTGAGGAGAACATACTGCATTAGTAAGTGATTAGGCACAAGACTGAGTTCAGAAATATGAGGGGTTATTTTTTATGGGTATGGGGGAAGGAGACACTGTGAAGGGTCACTTTGTATCCCTGAATGTCCTAGCATTCTGTGTGTAGGCCAGTCTGCCTACAGACTCAGTTATCCACCTGGAACTCTGCCTCTGGAGTGCTAGGATTAATGCTATGCACCACTATGTCCAGAAAGATATTCTTGTAACCTATTTAGTTCCTTGAGGAAGTATCATATTTTTAAAAAGGATAGATAGTAAATGTTCTAGGTTTTTAGACTTAGATTGTCTCTACAACAATTATTCAACTCTGACAATGGTATGTAAGAATCAAATAAAATATACAAAAAATGGCCAGCATTGTATTCAATAAAACTTGAAAATTAGGTACCAAGATGGATTTGCCCTCAGTTTTATAGATTATCAATCCTTTACCACCAAAGTATAGTCTACTTTATGAACAAATTTAAAGAATGAAGTCCATATTCTTTATTCACTATTATAGATTCTATACTCTAGTTTTCATAAGAATCAGACAGACTTGAGATAAAATATGGTGAACAGGAGATAACATCAGAAAACTAGGGACTAGGGATGTGACTCATTTGGTAGAGTGGTTTCCTAGCATACAGAGATCCATGGTCCTGAGTTTTAATATCAGCAACAAATAAATCACAGCCTGGTGCATGCTTTAATATGTAGTCACCCTTGGCTACATATCAAGCTTGAAGCCAGAATTGGGTACATGAGTCTATTAAATAAATAAATAAATAAATAAATATAAATACATATAAATAAATGGAGAAACTGCTGGTGATTTAGAAATGACACTGATAAATATAACTATTTAGAGAGAAAAATGGATATGTCAAGTAAAACTTATGAGATTTAAAGTCTATTTACCAGATCAAGATCATTACATTACTGCCCCCTTTAGATTTCATCTAAAGATATGGAATTTTTCAATCACAACACCTGGGTTTCTGCCTAATTTGTCAGCCTAGAAACCGTCACACAAATCAATAAAAAGTCATAAAATGTTGTTCTTCACATTGTCTGTATGTTAAATAAGAATATTTCTTTAAAATGTGTCTTTTTGGTTAAAATTACTGTGCTTAATTTGTTCATTTCAAAATATTTATTTATGCTGTTTTGCTAAATGCAATGATAAAGTTCCGGGTCTCCGTATTAACTTACTTAAAACCAATTTTGACAGCCTGGTCACTGCGTCATTCTTGAAGAATTTACTTCACTGGATCCTAGGGCTTCACACTTTTCTGCTTTTTATTTTATCTCAGTAACCTTTTCTTCTGGTCTCCTTGCCCAGTATCTTCTCATTTATCATCTTTCATTTTCTTTTGCTTTATTTGAGACTGACTTACCCTATTCACCTTAGAATAAGCTTGAATTCACAAGGTAGCTCAGGCTAGCCTGAAAATTGCCTTCAGAGTACTTATATTACAGGTTTAAGCTACTTTTGATACCCAGCTTCACTAGCCACTCAAGGAATCAGCATCCAAGACTCTGCATCAACCTTCTGTCTTCACTTGCTGCCATAAGTGATCCCATATCATAGATGTTAAAACATTTATATGCTGATGTTTGTCACATAACTAATAACTCTAAATGAAACCATCTTTCATGAACTCTGAACTTCTTTTGAGCCATATTCACATCCATTCTCAGCTTCTTAACTTAGACACCCAACAGGCATTTCAAAAGAACACATCCAGAACAAACCCCATGCGTCCTCCCTTTTCCACAACCAGCCTGCTCCTCCCATAGTGATTTCAATTTCATGCAATGCAATTCCATTTCTCCAATTGTCATGTCAAAAAACCTAGAGGGTATCTGTGAATCTCTCCTTTCAATCCTATGCCATATCTAATAAGTAAATGAAGTCAGTTGGATTTTTTCTTTCAAACTTCAATAACAATATAGTCATATGTGTGTCAGAGCGCTGTCCTTAGTTACCTTGGTCTCTATGTAGCTTTCAGGTTAGTTTCTCAATATAATAGCTCAAATTAGTCTATGAAGATCAAAGTCAGGTTAATCATGTTACTCTTTTGCTACAAATTCTCTATTAAGTTTCTACTTCCTCAGTTGGTAAAAGCTTACCATGGCCTTATATGACCCTGGCCACCCAAAATCTTATCACATTACCTCCCTGACACAAAATAGTTAATTTCCCACTTATTCCTCTGGATACAGCTATACTGTAGGTACTGGCTTGGCTTGAGGCCTTTGTACTGAGTGTTTCTCCCTTAAGTGTGAATTCCTCAATATTCAAATGGCTAACTTCTTTATCTGCAATAACTCTTTGTTCAAGTATATGGGTTGTTCTACCCTGATAACAAGCTCCCTTTAGAATAGACAATCCTATCTGAAATTGCTACCCATTCTGATCTTCACTAAATTTTTGCATTTTTCCTTATCATAGATTATATTTCCTGTGTGTGAGAGAGTACATGATGTACCCATGTGTTTGCATATGTGTGTGTGGGTGCCTGAGCACACACATATGAAGTCAAGAATTGGACATTCATATGTTCATCACATATTTTCTGTGGCAAGTTCTGTCACTGAACTTTTGGCTCAGTGATTATGTAGACTCACTTTTGACTATGTACCTCATATCTTCTATCTCCCTGAAATTGACATTATAGGCTTATGCAGCCATGCCTGGCATGTCTGTGTGTGTGTGTGTGTGTGTGTGTGTGTGTGTGTATGTGTGTGTGTGTGCGCACGTGCATGCTGGGGTTATAGACTCATATTTTTGTGTTTGCATAACAAGTACCTTAGACACTGAATCATTTCTTTAGTGCCCATTAATTACATTCCTAACAAACCATTCAACTTATCTATTTATCAGATATATTATTTACTTTCTCCATTCCCCTAAAACAATAGGGCATTTTCTCTGTTTTATTCATAAAAATTTACCCAAGTTCTACTTATCAATGTTTTCCAAGTGTCTGGCAGGCCCTACCACATAAATATTTATTGAGTGACTGAGTAAATATGTAACATAACATCTATATGCATAGATTTTTCTCATATATTATTTATAAGTATATTTTCAACAATAGTAATACTAATATCTTTTTTAGAAGGTAAAGTTTACTAGACTCAACTATTTAGCTATTTAGATATAATTCAAATAGTATAAAAAATTCAATGGTTGTTAGTAGTTTTCAATTATAGTAATGTGCACAGCAAGATTTAGATATTCAGCATTGGCCTTAAAGTGTATAAGATTTTTTAGATATAGAGCAAGGATCACCAGCCCACAATTCAAACCACCAGAGAAGCTAGGATATAAGGAGGACCCTAAGAGAGTCATACAAGGTTCCTCACAGAAGGGGAAAGGGACAAGATGTCTTGAGCATATTGGGAGTTGGGGTGGGAAAGTGAGTGGAGACTTCAAAGATTTAAACACATCTTACCAGAATATAGATGGTACATTTGTTTGTCTTTGCAGCAGTCCAGATAATTCTAAAATGATCTGTTTTTGTCTGTCTACAAGCTGCATTAACTAGTATTTACTGAGTACTTACTTTGAAGCAGATTTTACATTCAATACCTGTGATAGTTAATATTGTCAATTTGATGAGATATAGATTCGTCTGGTATACAAGCCTGAGGGGATGCCAATAGGGGATTTTATACATTAAGGTAACCTTTAGACATGTCTGAGAAGGATTATCTAGATTAGGTTAGCCTCTAGACATATCTGAAAGGGATTATGTAGATTAGGGCAGCCTCTAACCATACCTGAGAGAGATTATGTAGACTGAGTCAGTTGAGGAAGGAAGACTTGCCCAGTGTGGGCTACAGCATTCCAAGGACTTCTATCCTGGACTGAATACAAATGAGAAATTGAGCTGAACACTAGCACTCACTGCTCTCTGCTTCCTGACTGCAGGTATATTGCTACTGGCTACCTTAAATTCCTGCAACTAACAGGATAATGGACTGTACATCCAACAAACTGTGAGCTAAAATACACCATTACTTCCTTATTTTACTCATGTCAAGATAATTTATCACAGCAACAGGAAACATAGCTAATTCACTAACTGGCTTAATTTTCAGTAGTGCTTACAAACTAGAGCTAGTTCTGTGATGAGAAAAGACAATTGAATGGTGGTGGTGATAGGGTTAGAGGTGATAGGTTGGGAGGGAGAAGTTAAGGTCTAGAAATCACAAAGACTGGAGGTAGAGATTACATTAATTGTAACGTCCAAGAGCTGTTATGTACAAAAGAAAGATGATGATTACTTGTAGAACAGATGTGAGGTAAAAATTGCATGGATCAATGCAATAGAATACCAGACTTGTTCTAAACAATGCTGAATTTCTTCAAAGTCAAAATTATCCCTTATGAGCTACTGAAGACCTACAATCAGAAAGACATGGAGTGACGTCATTTGTAGGACGTAAATGGAAGAGATGCCTACCCTTCAGAAGAACACTTTTCCACCTTTCAGACCCTGATGCTGGCAATGATGTCACCTTTGAAAATAAAGAGTCTGGATCGCCAGCCACAGTGGTACAACAACCATTGGCTCCTACAACATATTTTTCTGTCTCTGGTTGGTCTTACCACCCTTCAACACGTTAAACTATTAAAGAAACTTAGATTTTGCATCTCAGATTCCTAAGAAGCTGAACCTCAGCCTACAGGTAAGAGCCTGTATCATAAGCACAAAAAGATTTTGGCTCCAAAATGGGGAAAAACTATGTGAAAATGAAGTAGGAACAACTTATCTCATAGGAAGAATATAACCAAGACTAGTTAGAAAGAAAATTCTCTGTCCATGTGAAAGATGTGTGAGGACCCAGGCAGTAGCATTGGACTCAAGTAGAAGACAGCAAAGGTATGGCACTGACTGACCTCTTGAAGTTGAACTCTTTCGGATGATTGATGCTACTTTAGTTTAGACATTTATTTGCTTGCTTCCTGGAAAGTACATGGAGATAAGTGCTCTGGTTTTAGGGTGTTTCATGTATTTAAGGAAAAACTGAATCTATTTTCTTTAGATGAGCACCCTTAGACTGCTTAAAGGTACAAAACTTCTCTCAGCAGGAATAAACTCTTCTCAGCAAGAACAAAATAGAAATACACATGGAAGTTAATTTGGCTTTATCTGCTGAAATACCAGGTTTCTGGAAAAGAAAACGGGGATGGTTTCCCTTCATTAAAAGCACAAAGTGTTTCTGTGTGTGTGTGTGTGTGTGTGTGTGTGTGTGTGTGTGTGTGTGTGTGTGTGTCTGTGTGTGTGTGTCTGTGTCTGTGTCTGTGTGCGTGTGCGCTCCCACTCTCTGTCAATTCAAATTCTGAGGAGTAATATGAGATTATTCAGGATGTGAATGGATGGGCCCTTTTGTTGGTAGGAGGGCACCAGCTAGAAATGTCAGTAAGAGAAGATGGGCACCCATTTCTTCTATAGACACATGTGATTCAAGAAGTTCTGACTTGTTTGTTCCTCAAAGGTAGACAAATATGCATAATTTTAGAAAGGGAACACTTGAAAATTTGGGACACTTATGAAGACTGCTTGTCTTAGGATCATAGCTGCTTTTAAAGGCAAATTTTCTCAAATGATGCTACTACATAAAATAAGCATTCTGACGGCATTTGAAGGAGAACTTACATGTGTAGAAGGCATGATTCCAAACATGGGGAACATTAAGCCAGGCAGTAGAGCTGTGATTGACAGGGGTAAGGCCTCTGTGATCCAAAAGATGGCAACAACGAAGAGGACATAGGCACATTCTGCTTCCTACAAAGAGTCAAGAAGGCAAGGCATGAGGTGAAAAAAAATGAGACTCAGAAATCATCCTTCAAATCATGACCACATTTGCTGGGTGGAGCTGAGAGGGAAGGAGCTGTGAAAATTTCTGCATTGTTAAGTTGCTGCCAGACAGTTGTTTTTAAGGGTTTTGGAGTAAAAGTTAATAAACATGGAAACTGGAAGCCTGGGGGGAAACATTTTCTTTCACATTTCCTTCCTAACAGAATATCTTAGAGTCAATTTTGTATGCTCAAATTGTCTGTCTTCACTCACATCTCAGATGTTCTCTGAGTATTGTTGCAATGAAGAACTAGGCAGGCTGTAGACATTTCCTCATGAAATGAGGAATTTCATTGTTTTATTTTTCTCTTTTAACTGTGTGTGTTTGGATGGCAACTGCATCCATATTTGTAACCATCAACCTAGATGACAAGATCCCAGAGTGTATCTCAGAGCAAGAACAGAGATGAAATTGGTGGCTCAGATGAGCCCAAATCTAGATTCTGAGCACATGAATCTGGGGGTGCTAAGGTTCATATGCTTAGAAAAAAACTTACCTTTTGAGGAAGGCAGCTGAGTTACTATGGACAACACAGGGAAGCTCAAAGGAAACCTTAACTGTAATGAAATTTGTTGCTTAGTCAAAAATTGTAGGTTTCTGTTTTTTGGGCACTAAAAAGAAGTGGTTAAATTGATAAGTGTCTACAACTTGTATAATTTGGTATGAAATCCCCTGAGAAGTGCTAAACAGTCAATCAGTGTCGTCATCCACATTGCTGTGTCTTATTCTTGTGTTATTTGCTGTCTGAGAACTCTGGGTTGCATTTGGAAATTTACCAAAAGAGACTGTGGGTAGAGTTTTGATAAGGTCTTTTCTTTAGGCCTGTACAATATCCAGATTTCCTCTCTGTAATTCACCGGCATCAGGCTGCATCCTCTAGGCTGGGCGTTTACTCCCCAGCATCCTTGCTCTGCTTATTAAGGATCTAAGGGATCCTTAATAAGCCCAGGCACTGCCATATCTTCATTGTGTTATATTTTTAAAGGAAAAAGAATAAAGGTGTTTTGATGTTGACAGTTCTTACAGAGTCTGCCTGTATAGTCTTGACAAACAATAAAACAGCAAAATAAAGCCGTGCCTTGACTGAATTCTTCTAAACAGCTCTAGAGAGAATCTGTTGGCACTAGTTTAGTTTAAAATGCCAGTGTGGAGGAAGGCTGTGTATTTTGTTTTAATAACAGGCAGATGGCCCCAAAACTTTTCCTTATAACTTTATATGTTCTGCTGAACTTGCAAGAAACTAGGTTTCAAAGGCAACATGGGCCCCCTGACTATCATATGCTCTCTAGTTCTGGTCAACCAGCCTCCTGGTGCTATTAACTGTCCTAAAACTAAGCCTCAAATCCGCTCCTCTGCCTCTACCTAAGTCCATTAGAGGCAAGCTTGTTTCAAGTCTGGACCATCTTCTAAGAACACAGTTTGATTTCATCATTCTCTTTCATAAAGCTAGGTTAAAGGCCAGTCCACACCAAGACCACTCTAAAGCATCCACATGTAATAGTCTGCCTCAGAAAAACAAAAGGAAAAGTCAACTGGGGCTGGCGGGTTCTGGTCACCACCTCTAACCTCTGTCATGGGCTTGAGATTTACTTCAACAGCCCTAATCTACTCAGGTGGGGCAACTTTGGTGACAGAACAATAAGCAAAATTTTAATTGCTGAGTGATTACCTTTCCTGGGAAAATTTCATATTTTAACTAATGCAGCTGTGACTTCATTGAATCAGCACCTTTTAGTTGTGTTTTTTGTTTTGTTTTTTATAATTTGGGATTTTCATCTTTGTATTCAGTCACCTTTGCTCTACAGTTAAACTTATCCCAATACTTCTTGACATCAATTGTCTGTTTACAGAGATGCTTCTGAGCCAGACATGGTGGCCCATACTTTTATTCCCAGCATTTGGGAGACTGAGGCAGGAGAAGTAAAGCCATGAAATTGAAACTAGTCTGTTCTGCATATCAAGACTGTCTCAAAACAAACAAGTTACCTTTTTAGACCGTTTTGATGGTTGGTTCTGATGGCTAAGCTCCAATTCACAACGTTTAGCCAAGTTGTCTCCCAGGAAGCCTCAGGACCTCCCAGAGGGCTCCTTTTTACCCACTTCTGCTCAATTTCTGGACTCTTTATTTTATGATTTAAAGTAGTTGAAACTCTAAGAAACAAATTCAATTTATTTGACTGACAATGCTTGTGTATCTCTCTACATATATGTAAGATGTATAAATCAGTGGAATTTATATTAAAATACAGTGAAGTTATTTTTAACAACTGAAAGATTGGGTAATGTTAGTGTCATATTGTGACATGGCAACAATTCTCCAGATTCAAAGAAAACCTTAGAGTGTGATAGATGCATTCTTGTTCTGAATAACACCTGGATACTCCCTACTCATCCTCTTCCCTTCCTAGCCTTCCATAGCCTTTGAGTCAGCATCTAGTAACAAGCTATTCCCTCCTCATTCTGACTTTTCTACTTGTATCCAATTCTGGATGTTTTTTGTTTTGGTTTGTTTTTGTTTTTTATTTTTGTTTTTGTTTTGTTTTGTCTTCTTTTCTTGCTCATTTGCTTTCTCTGCATATATCCCATATAATTCATGTATAAGCAATATTGGATCATCTGGGAACTTGCAAGAAATGTAAGGTGCTGGCCTTTTACTGGACATACTGAAACAAGACCAGCATTTCAAGGTAACCAATATACATATATATATATATATATATATATATATATATATATATGTATATGTATATATATATGTGTGTGTGTGTGTGTGTGTGTGTGTGTGTGTGTGTGTGTGTGTGCTTAAGGTAAAGATTGAAAAGCTATTGGGTATATGATGACTTAGTCTTTTCTTCTGATACTTACCTCATGGTCCGGTCAGTGACAGGGAATACCTTTCTGCCAGATGAGATCTCTAAATTATGATGCTATTTGTAAAGTCTGACAATGATCCAATATGCAGTTCAAAATTATGTCTCATTTATAGAGTTTTCTCCAATGACATTTGAGCATCAATTTTTTCCATGTGAACAATTCATGGAATTTTAATTGTACAATATTTCTGTTGTGTCTGTTAGCTAACTTGCCATAATTCATAGTAATTTTTCATGCCTGCTTAAAACTGAAGGCCTACAAAAGGAGGAAATAGAATCACCCCTGTTCAGGTAGAGTGGGACAATTATTTTCTCCACCTCACCCCACCCTCCAAAGTCTAGTGTAAGTGTGCAATACTTGTGATGCTGCTATAATAAACTGCAGCCATGGCAGGAGTACATTTTAATCCAAATTCTGTTCCAGAGTTAGAAAAGCCCTTTAGTATTATAAATTCTTGAACTGAAAGACAGAAACCAGAATAGTGGCTATTTTCATCTTGTTTATATATTATGACAGAAAATACAGGAGGAAGAGAGCTACTTGGAATTATGACTATCGCAGACAGTACAAAACACATTTAAAATCTTTGATGCCTATTTCTAAATGCCATATGTGAAGTGAGCAAAATGAAGATGGGGAAAGAATGAAAAAAAGAAGGGAAGGAAGTAAAAGGAAGACAAAAAACACTCGTGAACTTCCTCAGGACTAAAAATGACACATATCTGTTCAAAACTCTCTAGCTGCCCTGCTTCTCATTCCTGAAATATAATATATATTTTATTTCTAGAAACAGTTCAGGATACTGCTTATTATTTGGTCATTGGATATTCCATTAGATCACATGAAAGTGATACCCTGTTCTGTCCTGTAACCTAGGATGCTTGCCTCTATACCTCCCCTGCCCACTTTTGGCCACCCCTGACTTTTTCTACTGCAGGAAGATTCTCTCCCACTAATGGTGATGGAAGTGTTATGGAAAGACACTGTTACTTTACAGTAAAACATCAAGGTGCTAAAGCTTTGGAGCAAACTATTTTAAAAGAGAATTCAAAGTTCTAAATATTTAGAACAGTTAAAAAAATTACAGAGTTGTTTATCATATTGAATAAGTATGGACATTCAGTCTCCTTTACTTTATTTTTTAAGATATAAAATGTTTTTTGTGAAATGCTAGTCATAGCCATTCCTTTGTATTCTTTCCCTGTACTCATCCCCCAGATTTGCCCCTGTCTAATATGTGGTTTGTCACTTTCCATCTGTATTTTTGTGATTTTTGCTATATAGAAACCATTAGTATTTTCTCCTCCTCCTCAAGTTGGGGGTAGGTAGAAACATGATTTTAAAAAATATCTACAAATATACAAGGATGATCCAAGCTAAGACTCCCAGCAATAGTGGATAGGTACCCTGAACTGGCCACCTCCTGTAATCAGATTGGTGACTATCCCAATTGTCATCTGAGAGTGTTCATCCAGCAACTGTTGGAAACAGATTTAGATGCCCCAGCCAAGTAATGGGCCAAGCTTGGGGAATCCTGTTGAAGAGAGAGAAGGATTGTACGAGCCAGGGGATCAAAGTATTCACACAGGAACCCACTGAAACAACTAACCTGGGCTCATAGGAGCTCATAGAGTCTGAACCAAGAGCTAGGAAACCTGCAAGAGGTTGGCATAGGCTCTCTGCATATGTGTGACAGTTATGTAGCTTGGTATAATTGTGGAACTCCTTGCAGTGGGATCAGGGCTGTTACTAATGCTTTGGCTGGCTTTTGGGAACCTATTCCTTATAATGGGTTTGCCTTACCCAGACTTAATACAAAGGGAGGATCCTAGTCCTCTTTTCAACTTGATGTGCCATGCTTAATACTTTTAGTTTTAAAACAATGACATTTCTCCTAATGTATCTTTCTGAATTCCTGACAATTTTTCTTGCACTTTGGGTGTTGTCACCTCTAGATTGATTTCTGCAGTATTTCCTATTGTAATGCATTCATTTTCTTTGAGATTTTCATATGTATCCTGGTAGTTATTGTTCTATATTTTTTTACTTACATACTTTTAATCTTTTTTAATTAAAGTATAATTACATTGTTTCTCCTTCCCATTCCTCCCTTCAATCCTTTCCACATACCCCCCCACACACACACACACAACACTTGGTTATCGCTCAACTTCATGGCCTCTATTTCTTTAATTTTTGTTGCATATATATGCATACATATTCAGAAATATATCAATACAACCTATAATTCATCTACAGCACAATTTCTGTACCTAAGGATCATGGTTCATAGCAAACGGTGTGGAAAGATTGTAAGAGCCAGATAAACAAGAAATTTGCTGTGAGATTTTGTCTCATAGGAATGTCAAAGAAACTGCATACATGAAGTCTCATCAACATAGCTGTCTAATCAAGATCTAAACAAACATGGTGACAACAATGGACATGTTTACATGAGAAGGAGGAAAGATCATGGTGTTTCAAGCATAGATAGACAAAGATTAACAGGCAACTACGGAATGATGAAAACGGGAGAAATATTCTTCCGTGGGGAAGAACCTTCAAATTGGCTTCAAGTACCCAGTGGTTAGCCCTGAAGTCATGCACACAAAAGGAACTTTACAATTATTTTATTTTCATGCTTTCTCTTTCTCTACTTATGTTCCCACTCTAGGAGTTTTACATTTGACCTCCATTAAGTCTTTAGATAAAATCCTGTCATCTGAGGGTCCTAATCTTGCTTCGTATGACCCAAATGGGACATCTGACTAAATAAGGGAGCTTATTTGTGTGTCTTCCTGGCCTGGGGAACTGGCAGTGCCTGCTTCCTCTGGACCAAAAGCAACAGTCAGTCTTTGTCTCTTGCTTTTCATGGGTTTAAGAGCATCTCTTCAGTCCTTAGTTTCTGGTATTGATCCGGATCTGACTCCAGTATTATTTTGGGGAACTGTTGATCACTGTTTTTTTGTGATCATTCCACCATCATGTTTAGTGATTTACTTTGATGCTTACTTCTTACATGAAACACTTGTCCATCCTAGCACAAGGTACATTAGCTTAGGAATCTGTCACTTTACCTTGTTCCTCTTATTTTCTTCTCTTGTACTTGCTTGGCCCCCGGAAATGTGACCCTCCTCTAACTGAGATTATGTCTTTCCATTTCTGCCCAGAGAGTCCTCATCTCTCCAACCAAAAGAATTATAGCAAAAATATTTATGTGCAGAAGTGATGTCCCCACAGCTAACCTTCTCTCAAATCTCTAGTCCTGATTTAAGAACATCTTAGTCCTTTCTCATCCACCTCAGCTAAGAGCAGCCAAAGTAAATGCAAGTATGACTAGGCAATTTGAATTTTCTCTTTCACAAAGTTCTGTCATCTTATATTGGGATATGTGGCTAATAGGTTAAAAAAATCACCTTGGTTCTCTTTTCATTGATGGCTCCAGAAGGAATTGAAATATAAATTCTGTTTTAAAATATCTTTTTTTATTCCTTCCCACTTTTAAATGACACACTGATGCTGGGGAGTACTTTGGCTGATGACATAGTTCTAAGTTTGAGTAAGAGAGTTCCTTTCCTCCTATCAGAGCTTGAGGATAGCAGACCCATCACAGGTCTCACTTGTGACAACTGATTTCCTGAAGAGAACACAAAGCAATCAAGAAAGGAGGCGGAAGTCATGTACTCTAAGTATGTGTGCTATAAGGAAGATGCTATTACTAGAAAAACCTGAAGAGGCTTTTTGTGATTTCTGACACACCTCCCCACTGCAGCGGTTACTGCACAGAGCTCAATCCACATTAATCACATTTAATTTACTTTAAAAGATCCGTGTCTTTGAAGATGGGAATTATGGAGTTCACTGGTACAGTCAAGGAAAAAATAGCATCTCTCATTAGATTTTAGACTTTAAAATGGATAGCAGAGACAGGCAATTGGGGTCTCCAATATGCCATGTGAGAATATTTTTTAACCACCCTTTTTACTCACCCTCAATACCTAGCTAGCATCCTAAATGCATGACTTTCATCTCACCACCACAACACACACACACCATTGAATTGGAAATAACCATAGTTCTATATTTTATGCAATGGGATTCAATCCATAAATTGCCATCAGAATCACCATAGTGTCCACTGTGGGTCAAGGTTCTGGTGCACACAACAGTTTCTGGCCCAGAGAAGCTGTGTCTCAATGAGCCTTGCGTGGTTTTAAGTGTGGAAACAATGGCTTAATTCAAAATGAGCGTACTCTGTCAAGATCTGATAGAAACACTATTCAACAGCAATGGCATTTCCTAACTAGGTGTGTTTTAATAGAAGAAAATGTCATAGTGTTTCTAATACCTTGTATGTTAGTTTAAAAATTAGAAGAACAAAAAATAACACTGTCCTCTCTGGATGTAAGAGTCCGTTAGTCTATGTTTTTCCAGTCCTTTTGTTCCATTTTTGGGTCCCTGTGACTCTGAGTTTGCTTAACTGAAGAATGGAGAAATTGACTATTTCCACCAATGTCAAAGATGCTTGACTGGTGATCACTGAATCCAGCTGGTATTCTGAAATCAGTACTCTGGTGAGATATTTGGAAGAAGGGGTGTGAAAAGACAATATATGGAAAATTGCAATGAAGGCTGTCATTCAAGGGGAGTACAGTGAGAATGGACATTAGGAAGAAGGTGGGTAGGGAGAGTTAAATCTAGATGAGAAGGCAGCATACTCAGTAATGGAAAGGTAATGGAGCAGGGAGAGCACACATAGGTGGGTGTGGGGCTCATATTTGTATCACAACTCTCCCACTCTCTCCTCCCTTTCAGTCTACCTTGCTGTAAAATATTTTTCAAAGGGAGCCAGAAGTTCCTATGAGAAAACTGAAATGTTACCAGCATTTTACAATCCATTAACTAGTAAGTGTTTCTCAGTACTCACATGATTGTTTCCCTGTCTCTTTATTGTGAAAAAGGTTCCTAGCCAGTGCATCAGCTAGATAGAGTGAGGCATACTTGGAGAAATGCACCCAATAGGATAATATACGATTGCTCGGGGTTTTTCCTACTGCTTCGCAAACAATCTGGGTTTGTTTATGTCTTTACTTATTTAGAGAAACAGTGCCTAGTAAAGCCCATGCTGGCCTTAACCTTGACCTCTGGTCCTCCTGTCTCAATTTCCCAAGTACTGGGATTATAAGCATGTACTACCATACCTTGTATACATGGTACTGAGTCTTGAACTCAGGATTTCACAGATGATAAACAAGCACTTTACTGATTGAGCTATGACTTTAGTTGGTCTTCCTTTTAATCTTTTTGTTTGTTTCATAAATAGCAATAAGAAAAGCCAAGACTGTAAAAATAAGAATGAAAATGAAACTGAACATATACTTAGATTAAAATTAGCAAACTGTTTGAAATAGTCATAAACCAATACAATTACATAGAAAATATAAATGATACTGTGGCATACTGCCTAGGTCAGTGTTAACAGACTTCTGTAGGGAATTATTTAGGGAATTTCCCCTTTAAAGTGAGAAAAGAATACTGTGACTATTTAATTCAAATAAACAGCAGTTGCATTAGAAGTTCGCTTACTAGTCAGTAACTACTAATTGGGGAAGAAATAGAAGTACCTTTGTGATTAGGTGAGAATTTAAAAGTATTACTGGTACTTCCAATTCATAAGATATAATTTATTGAATGAGTCATCTACAGAAATGCACTGAAATTGAACTTCCTACCTTCATAGAAGCAACACAGATTCAGAGATGCATTTGTAATTAATATTTATGGTCAGACAATAGACTCAGACAAGTGTTTGGAAACACAAGCAACCAGGTTATATTCCATTTTTACTCTGAAATTTTTGAGTGAATGAGAAATAGTAATAACCAACTGGCAAAAATTTAAATCTGGTCTTCTCCTTGACTTATGTCCAGAAGTTTCAGAACTAAGGCACAATCTCCTTCCTTATAAAATACCACTCCAATGAAAGCACTGAAAAACATGGGCCTGAGTTCTCATTCAACAAGATGGTATGAAGATACCAACACAGTGCCATGACTCATAGTGAACCCTGGATGGGAAAGGGTCACCGTAACCTGACAACCATGTGATATAACTGGGACACTGTGACATCAGGAAATGGCACACACCTAGCTCATTGCTTCATTTCTCAAAAGACCTTTCCCCAGTGCTGGGAATCAATGCCATATTTCTACATAAAGCCTCTAAATAGCATAATGCTAATTAAGGAAATGGTTAGGATAAGCCTCCTTTGCTCTTTGACTTATTGAAAGCATTATCATAATTAGAACTGCCTAAGTTGTTGACAAATGATTAACTGCCTGAGTTGTTGACAAATGATTAACAATCCACAGGGAATAAGCCTTCAAAAACACAAAATTAAGATGAGTCCAAAACACCTGATAATACTTGAATTCTGAGATTTGACAAGACCCAAGTTCAAATAAGTTTCTCATCCCTTGTTGTATTTGGTGTCTCTGAGTATAGATTCCTTCTAATGTAAAATGAGAATGCTGTCATGTGAGCCATCATCTGTTGGTTTGTTAGAAGGTTAAATATAACAATTTGAGCAAAGCATTTGGCAGAATGCCAGAATGCCTGGAAGAAAGGAGTATCCTGTAAAGATGTCCTTTCTCCTCCCTTTTAACATTGTTTAAAACTTCTCTGAGGGTCCCTTGGTTGATGATACTTTCTTGACTAGCTATAGAATTGAGATATGAGGCAAGGCCAGTCCCTAAAAGCACTAGTCACCAGTAGAAAATATGAAAACATCACATAGACCCAGTGTGTTTTTAAAAAACAATTGGACTTTGTTTTGCTTGAATTTTTCTGTTAACTTATTATTGTGTCTCTCCAAGTGTAGGCTTCCACACTTCAGTACCAAAAAATGTTACATCGTGTTACATCAATGTTAAATTGATGTACATCCTTGCCAATGTAAGTTCCTAGCAAATTTCACACTTTTTTCCTGCTTTCATTTCAAGAGTTAAAACAATGCTCTTTTAAGTTTAGTTGGCAGTTGGTTAATGATAAACTTTCTATTCAAAATAGCCAAAAAATAAAATTTTTTTCTCATTAACATTAACTGAATTTTTACAAATGAGTTGATTGGAAGGAAACAAAATAAAAACACATTCATAAGGACAGTGTGATACAGAACTCATTGCTTTGCAATCAATGTACTTGAGCTAATGTATAGATGTAATATGCTTTTATCATTGCGTGTTTGGACAATTAATGAGTACATTTCTCAGCAATAGTATATTTTCCAGTTAGTGAATCATGAACTCACATTATTGCTTTTTATTTATGTGTTTGTTTTCTGTCTCATAAGGTTGTATTTATTTTCTCTGAAATTATGGATGATAATTAGAGTGACATTCATTTGTACATCAAAGGGAGGAGCAGCACAGATGAGGTGTAGCCATGGCATAAGATTGACTTCAGTTTAATTTACTGTGTTCTCTGCACTCTGCAAGGGCCTATATGGAGACTAAGGCAGAAATGTTAAAATACGGCAAGCACCAATATGTGAATCAAGATGTTCCCATGAGGCGTTTCTGCCACATCTGGAAATGTATAAATCAGTGGGCTTAAAAAGAGGCTATTATGCACACTAGCTATACTAACAGACCTGCAATGTGCTAGAGGGGAGCCAAATTAGAGCCCTGTATGTGTAAGTCAATTCTGTTATCTGCTTTGTCCAGCAGGGTCACACAGCTGCCTAGTCTCATGGGTGGAAATCTAGTGTAGGAAGTTGCAGTGGAATGATCATGCCTGGCAGAGGACCACCCACAGCTGTGGAGCAGGAACAGTCCCTCTGCTGGCTTTTTTGGTATAGAGGGCCCTGGCTGAATACAAAATAGTCTATTTCTGCATGTGAACTTCCTTCAGAGATTCCCAGATAGGTGGCTAAGAATTCCGAGAGAAGCTAGAGTGCCCAGTGAATTGCAATTACTTATTCTATTTTATTAATCCAGTAGTATTCTTGAGAAAAGAGCATCAGGTAGGATCTCTTCTACTAAGTGGAGGGACTGCACATCACAGGAAGAAAGCATCATCCTGGCTGTGCAGGTAACACAGGGAGACTTGAAGGCCCCTACTGTTCATTTCATCCTCACAACAAGCCTCTATGATTCTGCTCTTAGGAGAAAACAGAAGCATGGGGAGGTTATGTAAGTTGTCCAGGTCACACAGCTTGCAAATGCTAAATACGGCATCTCAAGCAGAGAGCCTGTCTCCAACACCTGTTCTCCAACTACCAAATCACACTTGTGCCTGGCACGGAGAAGGCATTCACTAAGTGTTCACTGGTTCAGATGATATCACCAAAACATGGGAAATTTGTTGAGTTTAATATTCTGGACTTAGTATGCTGACTCCTTTCAAAAGCATAATGAAAGATATTCATGATCACACCGAAGAAAGTACACTAAAATCTGAAATGGTCAAAGCATGGTACAATGATTTATTACATTTTCTTATTAACCTGGAAAACAACTTCTCATTTTTAATGTGTCTATTTCAGGAGGAAATTAAATTTCTGGGAAGTTTTGTGGCTGACTCTAAACCCTACATTGCTGATTGCTCTGCCTAGGGTCGTTTAACCTGTAGCCTACAGGTCTCCTGTATCCTAGAATAACTATGAATACAGCACGACACATTTGTAGATAACAACAGCATTGTGTGACAATGTCACAAGATTGGACATCCCTGCTAGTTTTTAACACAGACATTTATCATTGTCTATTCTCAAGGGAAGGGATTGTTATCCATGATACTCTTTACAGGTTGATAAATTCAAAGATCAGATCTGAAGGAGGCTGTGGGTTTTTTTTGTTGTTGTTGTTGTTGTTTTGTTTTGTTTTGTTTTGTTCTTCCTTTTATTTAGTTGACAGCTAGAGAACAATTCTCATTGACTACTATGTTTAGTTATTCCAGTTAATAATGCTGAGAAGAAAATAAGACTATTGAAAACAAAGACAGTGGACAAAATGCAATATATAAGGAATCATAAACAATTACCACTCATTCAGCTATAAACTAGGCCATTATCAACATAGAAGGACAACCTAAAAGCTAAAGGAATGTGCCAGTCTGTGCCCCAGGCTTACTTACCTTGGTGCGAATGATGAGAGGGAGTGGCAGTAACAGGACAACACTTAGAATCACAAGGAGAAAGCGGCGATAGACCAGAACACAATTGAGGAGTTTCATGGTCCTGAACAGGTACCTTCAACCGTGTTCTCCTCACACTCTAGCAGATGTTAAATAACCAGCCTGGATTAATATTTTTCTACCCCTTCATCTCTACTTACTGCCTCAGACAGACCAATGTTAGTTAAAATTAAATCTCATTTTTATTGTTTTACTATCACAATTAAAACAGAGAGATAAGCCCAAGGGTGCTTGAGGACTCAAAGACCATTTGCTTATGTGGTTTGTAAAAAGTAATAGTGGCTCCTTTTCTTTCTTCCTTATAGTACACAGTGACTGGGCTGTAGCCTGGAGACATCAAAAGAAAGTAAGATCGAGAAGTTAACTGAGTTTGTCCACACTTAATCCCCCTTTGACAATTTCTGGCTTCTCCTAGTTAGAATGGCTACCATTGTGATCCCTTCCACATGTCTACACAGAATGTCCCCAGGGCCCTTCCTAAGAAAGCATACTCAGTGGTGTATGAGTTGAAATAGCAACTCTAACATCAGGGACTTCAGTGTTGGGGTGTGGGAAAAGGAAAGGGTTTGGTGCTTGTGAGTTTTCCTGGGGCTTCTCAGGTCCTGTACTGAGTAGGCATTCTGAAAACCTGATAACAATTTTTCTTTTTCCTTTGAAAGCAAGAATCTCTTAGAGATCTTACTCAGTTCTGTAAGAAAAGAAATAAAAATAAACCTTATATAAACCCTCACCTTTAAGACTTTTATGGATTTGAATTGATAATATTGCCCTGATACTAACTATGCAATTGTCAAGGGAGCTGTACAAAGATAATTCACTGAGGATATTCAAGGTGTGTGTGTGTGTGTGTGTGTGTGTGTGTGTGTGTGTGTGTGTGTGTGTGTGTGTGTGAAACAATGAAAACTGTCACAGCGTGGAATAGAGAAGATGACTAGGGACTATCTAGAGTCCTAGTTTAAAATTATAAATTTATTATCCACTAAGGCTCAACTAAGTAACTGTGTCTCAGCCCTGGATTTTGACAAAGCATTTCCCTAGAGTTCCTATAATTTATAGTGAATTTCTCTTGACACAGATTTCACTCTCCCATAACATATGGTTATCATTTAGACCAGACTTATTATTCCATCTTAGTGTTGACTCTGTTTTATTTTTCTGTCAAGGAAAAAAATTCGTTTCAATAACAGTCCTTGTATTAGTAATGTAAATAAGAATTTCTTCTCCTCTAAAACAATACATTTCCAGGCAAATTACACACAGTGGTTCAGGAAAACTAGAGAAGTAAACAGGAAAAAAAAAGAGTTTCTGAATAAGAATAGTGCATTATATATACAATTCACAGATGAAAGACAGGCCATGTGAATAATGATGGTAATATAATTGCGACTACCATGGAGTAGCAATAATAAAGAACATTAAGAACAGATTAAAGAAGTTGAGTTTATCAGAGTTATACCTATTTTTCCCACTAAGGCCCTGACAGTTCATCACATACTTTTACTTTTTCAGCTTTTTAAAGGAAAACTTTTGTTCTGATTTTCTTAGGCCACCTGGTGCGACCATTTGAACTTCACTTTCTCATCTTAGAGGATATTACTTTGTGAAATGCTATCAAAAAAAAAAAATGGAAAGCCATTTGTGTGTCATTTAACCGAAATGAACCCCTATGCAGTGTTGGGAGAGATGGCTCTTCAGTGACAGAAAGGCTAAGGAGAACACTTGTCTGTGCCCCTTCTTTTTTCCGGAGACAGTTTCTCCCTGTAGGGAGGTCTCAGAACTCCTATTCTGTGGGCTGAAGCTACAGCTATACCAGTCTTCTGTGGGTGTCCACACAAGAACCTGCAGCCCATAGATGCAAACTGTCCTCTCTTCTGCTTCACCTCTGCCACACAGCCAGTCCTCAGCTATGTTCTCTTGCTGTCACGGATAGAAAAGATCTGACAAAGTACTTCTCAGTAAACACAAAGATTAGTAGGCAATGAGTGTCACTTGGGAGTCTCCAGGGAATGAAATGTCAAGACATCTGGAACCTCTAGAGAATGTTTCTTAAGAGACTGCAAATTGTGGCCAGGTGTTAGTCAGTTTCAAGTCAAAGACAAGTCAGTTTCCTGTGTCAAAGTTTGCCTCATTTTTATGAAGAGAAACCTAAACTTCTGTGACATACTATAGTTTTGTAATTTTAACATGCAATAATTGTATTGTATATAAATTAAGTTATATCATCAGGTGAACATTAGTTCATTTAAAACACAATTCTGTTCAAGTATAAAAATTCTTAATACTGTTGCCTTGTACAACATCTTCTACTATATACCAGGGAGTTTGCAATTTCCACCCCATTTAATTTTTAAAACCTATTATAATCCAGGCAGGAGGTGCAGGACTATAAATATAGCTACTTGAGAGACTCAGAAAGAAAGATTGAATGTTCAAGGACATTCTGAGATATAAAGTGAGCTTAAGACAAATTTGTGCAATGGTTTCAGTATTTAAAAGCAAAAGGGAGAGTGGGTTGGGATAATAACACAGTGGTGGAGCCATTGCCTAGTAAGCATGAGATTCTGGGTTCAATCTTTCTCTAACAACAGGAACATACCCAAATACAAGTCATGAATATCTGTGTTGTTATTTGCTGTTATAAGAATCAAAGAGGTCAGATAAAATGTGCCAGGAATTAGGCATAGTAATAACTTGAGCCCAACTCTTCTGACTCTCGAGGAAATGCTTTCTTTTTATTTTTTAAAATAGTCCATATATCTACAATGTTGACTATTCAACTGATTAACACATACAGACTTTGGAAGTGAATTGGTAAGTTTAAGGATCATACCTCTGACATTTACCCTAGGTTGTTATGGATAACATAAATGATATGAAAGGTTGAGCACAGATGGAAGGATCCCCCTCCCCCATCTATTTTAAGGCAGTTCAATTGCCCGTCACACTTGAGTTGTGCAGACAATCAGCAGGAACAGAGTAGAAGTGAATTTTCCCTCATACCTGTTTTCTGGGTGTCTTTTTCTTATCACATATTCATTGTCAATTTGTGCTTTTGTTCAAGCCTTTCCTGATAAGAATATACTTTCCTTCTCTCCTCCATTTCTACCCATCTTGAAATTTGATCTTAATAATTCACATCCAATCTGTGTCTGTATAATGGTAGCTCCAATCTGTGCCCAAGTCCCTGAGCCATTACTTTACAAGTCTATCCCAGGAAGCCTCTGATACTAAATGCATCCATGTATCCTGGAGTGCTTGACATAAATGCAAATGAATATATCATTGGACCAAAATGAGTCTTTATACTACACTTGATCTTAGCCAAAAGGCCAAGAAGCAATTCACAGTAAGTCTTGAGACTGTTTATATTTGGTTAGCTTTATATGCAATTTTATGCACCTCAAACTTTGAGCATCATTGATTTAATATCTGTATAATACTCTTTGGTTCCCCTTAAGTAGAATAAATCACACTATTCACTACTTTACAACAGTCCAGTAAGACTGTTGATTCTTTGAATGGTGGGGCATTCATTTACCTCTCATATCTTCAGCAAAGCTCTGAGTATAAGTACATACTCAATGGGTAATCATCTCTGTGCTTGCCTGTGCTTGTAATCAAATGAAGACAAATGGATACATTGCTTATATAGTATGCTGCTGATCAGTAGGGTGTTCAGGTTGCAAAAGACACATGGCATTTCAAAGGCTTCTATGACCAAAACAAAAAGTATCTACTAATGTGCATTTGCTAAAGAGGGTAAAACACATCAAAAGTTAAAATGCTTTTACTCTTACTGAATCAGTATCTGTTTCAATCACACTGCTATTTTTATTCTTTGAGCTTTTAGCATATAAAGTTCATATCAACTTTAGTCAATCAATTTCAACTGAGACTTTTGGTCAGGGAATGATAACCGGATTTTTCCTGGTGTTCATTTCTTCCTAAACCTCCACCAGCCCCAAAACTGAATGTCATTCCTGATGTATTTTTATTTATTTACTTTTAAATTATACTTATGTTTTGTGTATATGACTGTGCAAACACTTCCATGTTATGGCACATGTATAAAGATCAGGGGACCAATGGAGGCACCAGTTCTCATTCTCTCCTTTGGCCATGTGGGTACTGAAGACTGAACTTAAGTCACTGTGCTTGGTACCAGGTGCCTTTAACCTGCTGAGCCATCTCACCAACTGAGACTCCTATTTATATATTCCAAACATCATCATAAATTTCAAAGCTTTTAGAAATTGCATGGGGAAATGAAGTGATGCATGTGAGTTGATCCTCCAAACATTTTACAAGCTATATAAGACATTTTCTTCTTACTACAATCTAGTAGTCCTCTTATTTACCTTGCCATATTTTATTGTTTTCAATTATTTCAGGTTCACTCATTAAAGCCTTATGATGAACAAAACCCTCTTGATGAAACCAAAACATAGGCAGTGATGTTACGTGACTAATACTTGTTCCAAATATTGGGAAGGCTGGCATAGGAGAATTATGACTTCCAGGCCAGCCTAGGCAACATGGGCAACAGAGTGAGTGGGACCTTTCTTCAAAACAAAATAAAAAAGTATTTTGGCAAATTTCTAGGTCCATATACCACCTCCTAAAATGAAGGATAAAATATTTGTCTGATATCTACCATATAGACTGTAGATTCAAACACAAGTTTCCCGAATGCTTAAGTTGGCATCATTCATTAACCATAACCTCAATAATCATGAAGTAAATAACTGACCAAATAGATAAAGATTGAACTGTGTCCTGAGAGGCAGGTACCTAGGCTTCTGTGAACCGAGAAGAGAAGCAAATTCCAAAGGAGGAGGGACTACTCAAGCGAACACAATGATTAGGCAACTGTCTCAGCACCAGGGCCAACACAGGACTGGCCACACCCTCTGCTAGCTTGAGAAAATGCTTCTTCTGGACTCTTACCTCATTTTTAGTTTTGGACCACTGGAAGACAGAAGTGAGAAACACAGAGATGACAAAATGGAGGTGCAGATAGGGAGGGAGGGAAGAAGAGAAAGAAAATTCTGGAGCACTAACTCATTCAAAAGGGTAATAAGCAGTAAATGTTAGTCCATAAGCCCAGAGACTTTAATATTAAATAAAGTTATATGAATGTGTTCTTTATGAAGTATCATGTTTTCTCCCTGGAGTTGCTGGCATTATGATTTGTAAACAAATGCAATTAATTATTACTTACATAATAATTCCAAAGTGCTGCTAGCTAATAATGCAAAAGATGAAGCAATATTTTGAAGTATCAATGTCACTGATAGAAGTAAAGTCATATAATACAGAAGATGTTATTTACTTGATAATCTGAATTTTTTATAATGGGTCATTTTTTTCTAAAGCAAGATCATATTCTATAGAGAAAAATGACCTCCAATATGATATATATAAGTCCTTTTATAAAACCGCTGAGAAAATAGTTTCTGTTTATGGTTTAGTGTCTTAACTTCTGTTTTTATGGACATTTTATATAAAACTGTTTGTAGAGGAAGTAGTAGGGAGGAGTCAGGATGTAGAGCCTGGAGGAATCAAGATGCCGGGGCCGCCGCTCTCCTGTAAGATGAGCCATGTGGAAATACTTAGAATAGTAGAAATGGGTTAATAATTAAGACAGAGCTAGCCCATAAACAATAATGGTAGCTGGCCAACAGGATTGTATCAATACAGAGTCTTTGTGTGTTATTTGGGGCTCATGTGGTGGCGCAGGACCAGGAGGCCAGCAGGGAGGAACAAAGAGTGGGTAAGGCAGCCGGTGGGAAAAACCTGCCAGTAACAGTTTGTTTTATATTATTAGTTATTATTTCTTCAATTAACGTTTTCTTCTTTTATCAAAAATTAGTTAAAATAAAATTACATCACTTCTTCCTTCCTCCTTTCTTCCAACCCATTATATGCCCCCCTTCATTTCCTTTCAAACTGACCACATTTTTTTGATTCTTTATGTGATATACACACATAAATACATAAATACAATCTGTTGAGTCCATTCAGTGTGACCTGTGTGTATATAATTTAGTGTTGACCATTGTGTATTGGGTAATCAAAGGAAGCTCATCTCTAGGAAAGGCTAATTCTTACTCTTCCAGTAGTCATTAGTTACCTATAGTTTTTGTATAGAAAATGGGACTTGGTGAGATTTCCTCCTTTCACATTAGCTTGTCTGTCAGTGGTGTCATTGTTTGATGTTGTTTAGGCAACTATAATGGTTGTGGTATCAGGGTGTCACTTCCTTGTCATTTCTAGTAGGCATAATCTAACAGCCTGGTCCTCTGGCTCTTAGAATATGTTGACCCCTGCTTCTATGATGTTCCCCGTGCCTTCAGCACAGGGCTTGTGTTGTAGCTGTATCTATTGGATCTGGTTCCACATCATCTATTTATCTCTGCATTATGACCTGTTTTAGTTTTCTGTAATGCTCTTTGTTTGCTTTGTTTTCTTTGATTAGGGGTGAGAGCTACAAATGTCTGTAAATACAAGAAATTTTATGATGTATTTAGGAAATATGCTGATCTAGCAAAGTGGTGGTAAATGGTTCCCTTGAAAGGACCCCTGAGCCCCAGGTAGATAGTCTGACTTTTTTTTTTGTTTTTTGCATAGTCTGATTTGCTGTTTGTGAGGAAGAATAGAGCACAAGTTTTTTCTTTATGAACATTTTTCAGTGGGCATTTTTCATAGAGTGGCAATTTATAAATATCTGATATAGAAATAAAGAGATAAATTTATGAACAAAACATCATCTAAACTTTTTAGAACAATTAATAGAATAAAGAGGAAAAGTGAGTAAAGTTACCCTAAGACTGCAAGGATGCACGACCCCTGCATGCTGGTGTCTTTCTTTCCAAGATA
Organism: Cricetiscus sungorus; assembly: GCA_030556225.1. Taxonomy (NCBI): domain Eukaryota; kingdom Metazoa; phylum Chordata; class Mammalia; order Rodentia; family Cricetidae; genus Cricetiscus; species Cricetiscus sungorus. The sequence goes on from JANBXA010000253.1 coordinate 23,168,381, forward strand.
CCTGGTGCAATATTCCCATTTCAACAGTCTTAGTGCTCAGTATCTCTGTTCTAATGGGAGTTGCCTGATTATTCAGAAGCAAACCCAGGACTCCCGAGTGCAGCATTTATTACATTTGCATGAGGATTGAGAAGAAAGTAGACTGTGTGATATTCTAGAACACTGATATAAGTATAGTACTCTCAGCAAGGACCTGAAGACTCTTAGGAATTGATTATTTGAGTCCACCACACAGCTTGAACATGTCCAAGCTATCATACCTCCTGTGATTTCAGAAGATTTCTGTCATGTTGATATATTGAGTCAGTCAGAACCAACTCTCGAGGAAAGCTACAGAAACTAGTTTAAGAAAATGAGTGAGGCCAACACGTTCTGCTACAAAATAATTATTGCTCTCAGTAAAATGTATTTATTTAATCTCTCTTATGAGGAAGGAGAAAATTCCCCTATTCAACTACCAAAATATTGTCCCTTTGAAACATTTCCTGTCCCTGATGATAATGAAAACAAAATGTTAAGGTTCCTAATGGTGATTTTATTTTAAGTATAGTAAATGGCCTTGACACAGTCCAGCTTGCAGTCAAGCTGACCCATCTATTTCAAAAATTATTTTTTACCTAAGTGTAGAATATTTGACAATATGCTATTAGCATGAAGATGGAAGCTGGCCAGACTGCCCTTCTGTAGTAATTTTCTGTTGGCATAGCTACAGCATTCTCTGTTCTTCACCACTTGGATTCTTTTATTATTTTGTTTGGTGACAAATTCCTATTCTTTTATCATAGACATACAGAGATAAAATTTCAGAACATTTTCTTCTTAACTTATATCATTGTATAGTTATACTATCTTACCTGAAAAGCCCTGGGGATCCATCTGAGTATATACTTTGATCTGAATGCACAAACAGTGTGAGCTCTGGGACATTTGAAAGGGAACTGTGCATCTGTGGCTTGTGATAAGTGAGTTCACCCAAAAGTTCCAATGCATGAAATTTAGTCCCCAGTTTACCAATATTGAGAGGCATTGACAAGATGCTTAACAGGTGGAAATCAACAAGGGTTCATTATGAGAACTACATTCATAAAGTCCTTCTCAAGTGATGAGGCTAGCATTCCTAGGACAGGATGGGATCATGGCTGCATTACTGACATTGAGAGTGGCTTAATATCAAACACGCCAGCATCTCCTATGTTTCTGTAGTCATGTGACTACTTGTTTCCTACACATGCCAACTTATCTTCCATCACATGGGCTTCATCACAAGCCAAGCAAAAACAATGTTACCAATGTTATGTTCTTGAACTTCTTCATCTACAAGGAAACATTTTAAAGCAGTTTCCTCAAAGATTCACCAGCCTCAGATACCTTGTTAAAACAACAAAACACAGACCAACTTAGTGGCTAATAAATTAGAACTAAATAAAGTCTCTAGTAATCTCCTTATTTTATCCACAGATACTATCCCTTCCAAAGTCAAAAGCTGTGTGGACATGGCAAGGAATCCTCTGATCTAGTAGAAATAAGACATTTATGCCTTGTTACTTTCATAATTCTTCTACAGTAATTCATTATAAACTCTCAAGCAAATGTCTCATCCTAATATGGTCCTGAACATTTTTAGTCACAGTACTTTTGGTTTGGAAAATTATTCTAAGGCTAAGGAAACAGCATGTCAAAAACCCAATATACTTCTGGATTCCTCTATTGACAAGTGGCTCATTTCTCCTTCCAGATTTAAACATATCCTTTCCTTTGTGTTCGTCTTATTTTTTCATTGACAATGAGCCAAAATTTATCTTCCTGTAGGTTTATCTACTGTCTTAATTATTCTTGGGATTTTTCTCTGTAAGGGAAGATCAAGGGAGAATAGGGGAAATTATGTGGTGTGGTAGAAAATTAACCTGAAGGCAGGCGTATGAAAAATACATATTAAAAATTACTATTTCACAATCCAATTAGAAATATAATTGGAGGGAGTAGTTGAAACGATACCCCATGAGATTAAGTGAGAAGATAGTAGAGATTAAAGGTTTAATCAAGGATAATGGTGGAGGGAAGATTAGGGTAGTGAGAGGTTAAGAAAAAATAAGAATATATAAAAATCTTTATGAAATCCACTAGATATAATGTGAATTTCAAAATATAATTTTAAATGCATCTGAACTAATCTATCCTGAATGTGTGGACAATGCTGGTTCCAGAAGACATGATTTATTAAATGAAACTTACAGTGCCAGACATGGGAATGCTGGAAACACTTCCCAACAAGTTATTGGTCAGGGAGACCATAGAAGCCTCCAAAACAATGCATGCACTTGCCATTACTCTTGGCTGCTTGCCTTTACTATATGGTGAGACTCTATTGTTGAAAAAACACACATTTTGAGTGTAGGATATAAAGAAATCATAGTATGAAATATACATTTGCCCTGTTAAGAATTCTCCAAAACAAAGGATTAGCCTAAGATATTAAAAAATTAGAAATGTTCATATATTCAATAAAGGAATTATAATCCATATAAAATAAACACGATGTCATTTGTGTAAGTAACATGTTCCCCAGATAGTCTTTTCATTTCTTATGTTAAAAAAAAGTATGTAAAAACTCTGAAAGAAGCACTCAGGGATCTCCCCACCACTGAAGAGACCAATGCTGAGAGAACAGTTTTGAAAGAGAAACCACTTCTTAAAGAGGCCACAGCTGAAAGAGAGGCCACTGTTGAAAGAGAGGCCACTGCTGAAGACAGAGTTTCTGTTTTGCCTGGTCCTACAGCCATTCGGTCCCAAATAAACACACAGAGGCTTCTATGAGTATACATTTAAATGGTTTAGCCAGTGGCTCAGGCTTCTTATTGAGTAGCTCTTTCTTAATTTTTAACCCATTTCTATTAAACTACCTATTGGCACGAGGCTGTGGCTTACCTGTAATGCTCTGGCATGTTGGTGTCTCTCTTTTCCCAGCCTACTCTTAGTCTAGTAGCCCTACTTATCCTTCTTGCCTGGCTGCCTCCTGCCTTTCCATTGGCTGAAACAGCTTTGTTTACCAACCAATAAGAGAAACATATATTCACAGCATTCAGAAGCACATCCCCCATGTTGTTTCCCTGGCAGCTTCTTTCTGCTTTCTTCTTCCCAGAATTCTCCTAGTCTGGTAGCCCTGCCTATACTTCTTGCCTAGCTACTGGCCAATCAGCATTTACTCATCAATCAATAAGAGAAACATATTCACAGCAACCAGAAGGATATTCATCATCACACTAATAAAATAAAGGCTACCTACTGCTGTTTGCTGTGTCTCAGAGTCTTCCTGCCTTTTAATTCTTTAATTAGCAATGAGAACCCAATCCAATCAACAACTTAGATGGAAACAGAACTACTAGTCTAATAGAATAGTATCTATCTATCTATCTATCTATCTATCTATCTAGTACTGGAACTTTAATCTGAGGCTTTCACACATGCCAGGTAAACACTCACCTCTAGCTACATCCCTGGCCAAATTGCATGTTTTTTCAATGGCCTACTAGATTAAAATCACAAATATGGTAACAGTGGTAACATCTCCTCCAATGAAGTGTAACAACCTATTCTATATTACAAAATTAAGACATTGTATTTCATTGCTATTTCCCTGGACAGTGGCATCTAGTCTTCTTGGTAAAATTGCCATTTGTAAGTAATTTAGAGAAATGTTAATGATTTTCTGTGAAGAAGATCAAGGTATGAATTCAGAATTCAGTATCCTGCCTTCAGCCCATATTACAAGTTCAAAGTTTCTAACCTCTCCGTGCTCTAGTTTCCATTCTTTACAATGAGGTAAGTGTAGACTTGCCTCACAATTTTTTTAAGTGGGTAAACAGACACAAGTTGTTTAGAATAATGACTTTAAAATCAGCTAGATGGAAACAGACATTGTATTCATCTAGGAGTTGTTGAGACTGTCCATCTTATTATCAATTCCTTAGTATGCCATAATATTTGATACAAAGTTTCAAACTGTGGCAAGGGACCTTCTCAACTGGACATTTGCTCTGGTCTTGGTCCCTTTACTATTACCCTTGGGATGATATTTGCTTTTGTAACCAATTTTGATGTATACAAATAGCATAATAAACAGTTTTTGGCTTCTCTCTAAAATGAAAGGATTGTAGAACCCTAATGAGAGAAAATTTAATTACAAAAACTCTTGATTGTCAATCTCATTCAATTATGCTCTATGACACTAGTAAAGACTGAGGGAAAAAAACATCATTCAAAATAACTACTTAAATTTTTCCAAGATAGGTAAGTGTCTCTACTAACTCCAGAACTCTTGTGCTTTGCCGAAAAACTCATATCCATCACCTAACAATTCTGTGAATAGCACTGTAAATACAATTAAACACCATGCATATAAAAATAATTTCCAGCTCTCTTTTGCTAACTTTATGTGCCATTGTGGTTCCAAGCACAGTCCTGTCCCATCTCCCTAATCAACCCATACAGGAAAGGCTAGATCAGTCCACTGGGCTGAGATTAGAGGGACGTGTTACATCCCCACATGAAGAAGCATAATAAATGCATACAATACCAAAAGTCTTACCATCCAAGGCATTAAAAAAAAATCAACAGGTTTGCAAACTTAAATTTTCCCTAAGGAAAAAAGTACTTGTTCTATTTTTACAGATCTTTCTGCAAATTCTAGTTAATTATTTGAAATGTTGTTTTGTTTAAATTTATTCATTTCCACTTAGAGTCTCTTCATATCTCAGGCATGTGTCATTGGTCTGCTGTTCCCTCTCCATGCACACATTCACACAAAATTTTTTAATTTTGTTTATGTTTTTCCTGAGCTAAGAACAAACCCCTTTATGCTTTGTACAAGAAAGCCAGAGACATGGGCTTCCTAGGACCTGACAGATGTCCTTTAGAAGAGAATAAATTCCTTCAACAGCTGGGCTGTCTATAAACTCTGCTGCTTAGTTTTAAAATTCACTCACAAATCACACTTGGTCTGATACACCTCAGGTACTTTTTTCTATAGCAATCATACTGCTTGGCTGCATTAGCACAGATAGTTCATACAGCATGTTTTTTTTTAATATTTGGAGAAAATTTCCAGCTGTTTACAACTGTTTACTAAGAAGATATATTTATTATGGATACAATTTTCTGCCTACATGCCTGAAGAGGGCATCAGATCTCATTATAGATGGTTGTGAGTCTCCATGTGGTTGCTGGGAACTGAACTTAGGACCTCTGAAAGAACAACCAGTGTTCTGAACCTCTGGGCTATCTCTCCAGCCCCTGACTATTAGTTTGAAAATCCCTTCATTTCTTCCAACGTTTTCAGACTCTTGAATATAGCATCTTCCTATGATTCCGATCAGTGTTAACAAAACAAGTCAAACACAATCAGGAAAACAAAAGGGCAACCCACAGAAAGGGAGAAAATATTGGCAAATAAGATATAAGATCAAGGTATCTGCTACCTATGATACAGCAATAAAACACATAAAAGTAAATGGGTAATATATTTTATTTAATATATTTGAATAATAAATATAAATTAACAAATATATTAAATAAGAAACATTTAAATAATTCTTCTATGTTTATTTTTCATTTATTTATTTATTTTCTTATTTTACATATCATTCCCAGTTTCATCTTCCTCCCTGCCTTTTTCCCTGCCTCTCTCTCTCTCTCCCTGCCTCCCTCTATCCCATGCCCTGTGACCACCCTCCCATTCCCCCCCCCCACTCCACAGGGAGGGTGATGCCTTTCAGGAGAGATCAATAAAATCTGTCAAGTCATTTGGAGTAGGGTTTAGGCCCTTCCTCCTGCCTCTAGGTTAAGGAAGTATACCTCCATGGGGAATGTGCTCTCAAAGTCCTTTTGTGCACCTGGTTCCACTGTCAGAGGTCCTTAGACTGCCCGGGCCTTCCTTCTAACTGAGACCAATGTTCTTTTATATTTATTTAAAACAAAAACCAATAATCCTATTACTTGTTAAAGCAGATATTTTAAGAAACTTTATCCTCCAAAATTAAGGGTGTATTATTTTTCACTCTAACTTTACTGTAAGTTATAACTAACCCATAAAATTTGTATATTTCTTGAAATTTTAATGTATTTATTCAAAGGGAATTGTTGATCAGACTCAAGCTGAATAACCTAATTGTTAACACAGTTATTATTTTCCTTTTGTACCTTATTCTTTTGTGGGTAATGACACATCATTTTTATCCTCTAACTGAATTTTGACTTAATACAACATGGTAAACTGCTGCCAAAATTCTGTTTATTAAGCCTGCAAAATTTACTTATAAATACACTCATAAAACACTGAACATAAATAAAAGTTAAATTGCTTGACCACCATTCCTCTGTTTGTCCTCTTCAGCAGTGGCAGCCACCTTTCCACTCATTTACCATATCTGTGCTAGGAGTGGGGTTACAAGGTGGAAGAGAATATATTTCTTACCTTTGAGAGATTTTCAACCTGGTGAGTTATTAACACACACTTTCTTCAATATGAATTAACTAAATGACCCAGAGACTGATATCTGGGTTCAAGCTGAAGAGAAGCATGGCAACCAGCCATTAGTTCTCACCTCTAGCTCATGCTGAAAGGGCTGATCCATGCATGATGCCTCTACTCTCTGAGACCTTGTTTCTGTCTTATATACTTCCCTAACGTTGGGATAAAAGGAGTGAGCTATAATTCTCTTTCAGTGATAATATTCTTGTGTAGATCTGGATGGCCTTGTACTCACAGAGATCCATGTATGTCTTAATCCTGAGTCCTAGGATTATAGGTGTATACCACCACCTACTAGCATCTGGCTGCGGTATTAAAAGATGTGAGCCTGACTTCTATATCTTGCAGCTGACTTTGCTTTCTGAATACTCAGGAAATCTTATTAAAATCATAAATAATATATCACTGCAATTTTCAGCAATGTGACAGGCATTAAAATTGTTGCTAGGCACATTGTGAGAATACAGAAGAAAATTTACACAACTCTGACAAGGAGACAGTAGAGAATAAAGGTCAGGCATGAGCCAAGATACAAAAGCATGGCCATCTATTATACAATGAGAGAAGAAGTAAGGGTAACGCACCAAAGAGTCATTAGCATTATAATATAAGCAGGTAGAGTCTTGTGCGTTGTTTGGTGTGTCTGGATTATAGTATCTTTATGGATGAGGGGAAAGATAGAGACCGGCAAAGCCAAAAGAGAGTAAATGATGGTAGTTCATAATCTACAGCTTAGGAAATCTAGACTCTATTCCACAAGCAGCAGTGATCCATGAACTACCATATTCTGAACATGAAGAGGTTCGGTTTTGCTTTCAGGAAGATTACTTCAATAGGTTCAAAAATTGAACTGAGCATCCTTAAAGGCTGTTGGTGATACACAGAAAACCTCACCCTCAGGAGAGCTGAAGGACTTGACTCAAGGCTAATCAGAGAATTGACACTCAAAGTCACTTTCAAAATAGATCAAAAAGTGCTGCCACTGGATGCTAGAGTAACCCTGCTGTCATAATACTCCCATTGCCATCATTAACAACGTGGAATCCATGGAAACCATCCTCTTCCACCTGCTCTCCTTGGACTCTGGCTGTTCATGAGCAACTGTAGTTACCATCTCCTTAGTCTCATGTCTGAGGTCTTAGTACTGAGCAGCATGAGAAGGGTTATGCCTGAGGAAGACCAGGTAGTCTGTAATGCAGAAAATCTCCAGTCAAGTTATCAAGGACTGCAGGTGCTGGCTATGTTTTCCAATAGGAAGGCAACCTCACCTGGCCATGCAGCTTATGATGAGTAGGAAAGGATAAACACCAAGAGCACTGTGTATCAGTTCAGGTGATAAATGGATTCTGGTGTCAGCAGTGTGAGTGGAAAGGGAAAATCAAGACTGAACATTTGGCATCAAGTAAGAAACCTCAGAGAGAAAAGAATTTTCAAGACAGACAAAAACGTCATCCTTAACTAGAATTAGAAAAAAGAATATGTATTGATGATAAAGGTAACAAGAGGAAATTGATACATTGATGTATTTTTTGACATCTAAAAAATTAACTTTTAGTGATATAAAAATATTTTGTCTTCCAGTGACATTAACCAAATGAAATAATAAAGTCAAAACATTCCTGGTTCCTGATTCTGTTGAATGAAGTAAACTAAAACCATTTGACTTCTATCTTTTGGAATAGGTATGCATCAAATGATGGTTTTATAAAGGGAAAAATATTAAAGAGTCAACTTCTTCAGTAAATCATCAGATACTGCTTTTCCTGGTAAGTTCATTGCCCAGCTAATGGCCATGTCAGTAATTAATGACTTACTTATCTAAACACATAATTGGTATTGTTATGTAGTATCTATAGGGAACATTTCCCTATGCAAAGTTTGTGGTAATAGCCACTGAAATTGAGCCAGTCTGGACTTCAAACTTAAATAATGAGGAAACATTACTGTTTACCCAGTTATCACCATAGCAGGCTCTATGTGAATTTCTTGAAAATGTCAATGGGAGGAAGCAGTGAACCTGGTCTATTCTCAACAGAGATCTGGCTTAGCCAGTTTTGATTGAGAAGCACAGACTGCCCCTGGCTAAGTACACAGAAAGAGGCTCCAGAGCAATGCAAAGGCCTTGTCTGTGCTCTCTCAGGTTCTTTAGGGACTTTGTTGGGAAACACAAAAACCTTACATTGTCATCTCTGGCATTTGGGCAGGGATAAGCCTTCCTTTTCTTTGCATTTATGCGTGATGAGTGTAGATGGTCTTATCTATTCAAGGGCAGGGTCTAGAAAAGGAGGTTCCTCCTCCTGTTCCAAACACAGATCTGTCTTAATAGATTCCACTCACGTAATCTGCTCTACCTAACTACTGTTACATGGCCTGAAAATTCCACTGTTCATATTTGATTCTGACAGATTTACAAAGCCAACTAACGAACCAACCAACCAGCAACAAAGTGCTTTTGACATCCTTGTATGATCTTTTAAAACAGAGACAAGTAAGTCTAGATTTATCTGTACCTGGGTATGGTACATATAATCTAGTAAGCAAAATATTAGCTGTGATATAAGGGGGAAATGCTGAGGATTGGAGTCATCAAGCATGGTTTCTTTTGTATTTAGAGGTGAGCATATATGTGTTTGGAGCATGCATGCATGTGCACATATATTTGGGAAGTATATGTGCACATGTGTATGTAGAGGGCAGAGGTTGATCATGTGTCTTCATCAATTTTTCTCCAGCTAATTTTTTAAGACAGGGTTTCTCACTAAACCTGGATCTCATTGATTTATCAAAACTAGCTTACCAATATGCTGCCAGGGATCCTCCTCTCTCTGACTCCTACAATCACCTATTAATAGGAAAATGGGTGCATGCTATCAAGCTTGGCTTTTTATATGTGTCCCAGTGATCCAAACCCTAGTCTTCATGTTTTCACAGCAAGCACTTTAGCCCCTGAACCATTTCCAAAGCTCAGTCTTGGGTTCTAGTTCCCATGGTGCAGACTGGTTTTAATTTAAATTGTCTGAATTAAACAAGTCAGTTACCATATTGGACCATTGCCTAAAATGAAGAATCATGTTAAGGGCTTTGAGATCATTCTTGAACTACTATATAAGTTTCTGAGAGTTTCCAAACAGATGGGTCATGAAGGATCCATAGACCAATGAGCTGTGACATGGTTAGGAGTCAGCACAGCCTCTAACATACTCAATGATCTGATCACTCTGAGGAAACTCTATGCTTCCTCTCCTTCATCATCTTCTCTTGACTTACTCTTCCTTGGTTACCTGGTGATCATATATGTCACATCAAGGCTCTGTATGAGTTCATACTGTGGGCAACTTTCTACCATATATTTCCAGCTCTTCTGTCTTCAGGTGAAACATTTTGATAAAAAAGAAATCCAAAGCTCTGTCTGGGGAAACATCTTTAATTAGTGGAGCTGTGGGTGATTAGGGAAAATTCAAGTCTCCTAAATCGTCAGGAAGAGTAGACAATGACACATACAAGAGGCATATTAATCTAACAGTTTTTGAGTATAAACAAGGACAGCCTCTGTGATAGACACTGTCAGAAGGCATGCGTGATTATTGGATGACTAGTACCCGCCACATCTTTTCCATTTTCTTTCTATCTCCTAGTATGACCTTGGATCTCTTGTGTAGGTAACCACCCAGAGGTTTTCCTATTTAGATGGCTCCACATTGTGGCCATCATCATGCATCCACTAGCCTCCAGAGGCTTTTGTTCACATGTCTATGATTTTGTGTTTGTCGAGTATCATGTAGGAGTGCACTCACACAATATACATTTGGCACTAATTACATTGTTTCTGAGATAGAGCTATATTGGATGTGTGACCAACCTCTTCTTTCTTTTTATCACTGACAATATTGTTTTGTGGGTAGATGCAGCCATAACATAAGTGATGGGCACAAGTACAGTTGCCAAGTGTTTCACATCTATATATAAACTATTAAGACATTTGTATTATGTCTTCTGTGAGCTTATGTCCTCTTTGACTTTGAGCAAACACTTAAGAACGGGAATTTTGAGCATTTGGAGAGCACCTAATAGAAAGTTGCCACAGTATTTCCTGGTGAAGCTTGGTCATTTTATCTGTTAGTGGAGTATAAGGTCCAGTTTCCTACATTATCACCAATAGTTGGTACTATCAGTGATTATAAGCTTAATAATTCTGATTGATTTGGACTGGTATCTAACTTAAATTTTATTTCTCTATTGATTAGTGATGTGTTCTTTCTGTGAAGTTATTATAAACTCACATACACACACGCACACACACACACTCATATAAGTTTATTGGTGAGATTTACTAGCAGAGTTTGGTAGCATACAATATGTGGTTGAACTTCAGGTGAGGCCTTCTGTGAAGAGAATAAAAACACTTTTAGATTTTTCTGTGGATCTTCCATGTATATCCACCTCAGAACCCTGTTCCATACCAAGAAACATTTATAAGAATTAAACCAATACACACAAATATGGACAATGTTACCATGACAGCATGGTACTCTCAGAAAGTGTAAATTTTATACCACATGCATAAAATCTAGGTGTTTCCCTTTCTTCACCCTTAACTCCTACCATGCCATTTGCTTTTCCTTTGTCAGTCTACCAACTCAGTGTTGGTCAAGGTTTCTATCTGAGATTTCTGAATTGACTCTTCCATGCTTCCCCTTCCTTTCTTTGTCATTTCACGTTCAATTGTTACTCCTGTCCTCTAACTAGCTTTCTATGTCCAGTCACAACTGCCTGATGGACAGCAAGTCTTTGGAAGTCTCCCCTCAGCTCCTTCTCTAGCATTGTCAATATCACAGTCCCTGTTGCTCCTTTTGAATAAGTATCTATGGGCTTTCTTTAGTTGTTTGAAGTTATCTTGATGTTAATCCAAATGCAACATTCAAATGTGCCTTTTCCTTTTCCCAAAATGTTAAGACAAGTGCCTCTTTTTTGTTCTGGTTATTAACTCTACAGTCTTAATTCATTTGCTTATATGAGACTTATTTGATCTTTAATCTCATAATCATTTGGACTCATCTTTTTAACATTTATCTTTTTTTCTACAGCTACATTTTCTCAACTCCTAGTTTATAGAAAATGCTCAAATATAACTAAATTTTAAAAATTATGACCTTCAGTTTTCAGTTTTCTCCAGATATGTGTTTTCTCAGAGAACTGCTCCTTTGCTTTCCCTTGATTTTCTTGCATTCTAACTACCTGCGATCAAGTTCCCTGTCTATACTGAAGACTGCTTGAGGGAATGAATCGAGAGTTTTCCATTGCAACTCCACAGTCATTGACTGTCATTGACTCCTGTCATTGAATACAGTAGATTGTTGTAATTTGAACATGAAATGCCTCCAACAGACTCCCCTTTTGAATGTTTGTTCTCCTAGTAAGTAGTGTCATTTAGACAAATACAAAGGCCTACAAATCATGGTAAGGTAGGGTCTATCTGGGGTAAACAATTCATGAGGGTCAGACCCTTAAAGGTTTATACCTGGACCTTGGTTTAGACATTTTGACCCCTAGTCATCTGTCATGCCTAAAGCTTCCACCTTTGAGAAAGTTGGCAAATTCTTTTCTGCTCTGTCGGACTTAAACCATCTAAAACCACAATTCAAAGTAAATCTTCCTTCATTTAAATTGCTTGCTCAAGGAATTTTGGTACATCAATGCAAAAGTAACTAATATATAGATGTTCAGAGATGCTATTGGGAATAGGTAAAAGAAAGGATGACTTCCTTATTCTATTATTCTATTTTAAGTAATTACAACACTTTCCCCTTGCATTTCCTCCCTCCAAATACTCCCATATAGCCCTCAGCTCTCTCCTTCAAACTCATGCTCTTTGATAATTGTTATTGCATGTATATACATATTTATTCCTAAATAGAAACTGTGCAATCCATATAATGCTATACTTATGTATGCTTTCACGACTGTTTGACAATGAACAACTAGTGATGTTCTCTTCCCTTGGAAAATGGGGACCACTGCCAATCAAAATATAGAGGTGGGGAGCCAATTCCCAGTGGATACATCACCAAACACTCCACATAAGGCAGGGAACATTGCAGAAAAATGAAAAGATTTTAAAAGCCAGAAGGGAATTTTCTATCAGATTGTGTCTCCTAGTAATATCAGAGCCTACACCTATAAATTCCCACCAACATAACTGCCCAAATGTGAATGGAATAAGGATGAAACCAACAAGCCTCCCACAAAACTGCTTAGCCATATTCTATTACTCTGACTCACTTGCTTCTCAGACTCTTGACAACTCAATCTGATGTAGAGGTTTGGATAGCTAAGATGATCGTCATTTCTTAAACAGCACCTCCAATGCCATGTTTGAAAATGGCTTCTTACTTCAAACTGCTCTGAGCAGGGTTACAATATAGCTGTGCAAAATGGACCTACCCAGGATTTCACAACCCTCAAGACACAAAGGGCTTTGCACATGCAGTTTCCCATTGTGTCTCACATATAGCACACATGTATCTGTCTTTGGATGTCTACATAGACTTCCACAGAAATGTCTTCACTCTTTTACTCTACCTATTGGAATCCACCTGTTGGAACATGCTATAAATCTGAGTAAATACTTTCCTTAATCTTGGTAATGAGTATAGTGGTTTGGGATTGTAAAAACTTACATAAAATTATGGCTTCTGCCTTTTTATGGGTCTAATACGTATGGATGAATTACCTCACCACCTTAAATATCTCCATGCATAAATGGGAGTTATAAGACTGCATTGTTTTCTCTCCATAAGTAGGAATAATAATAGGTTATTATATCAGAAAAGGCTTACAAAGTGCTTTGCATACCACCTGTCATGTGGTAAATACATAATGTTTGAAAATGCTAGCTATTGTTGTGATAAAGTAGTTATTGATAACAATAATTTAAAAGCCCTTTGGCTATTTAGCCTATGCTGACTTCTCCTTTCTATAAATTTCTATTGTACTAAAAGTCAGTTCCACTTGGTGTGGCCCTCATTATTCTTTTACTATTGCATATGTGCAGATTTTGCCGCCTCATATTAATTATGTGCTCCTAGTGCACTCCTCACACAAAAACAACTGCAGGGTAGGGATGCTGTAGGGACTTGCTGATTGGTTGATGGCCTTCACCTTTTCTCAATCTTCTGAAATCTAATTAAAGGAGCAAGGTTTGTGTTGTGTCACCAGATGCAAGGCAAGAGAAGAACAATTAATATTCTTGTTAGAATTAGGATGGAAGTCATTCCTTATGTCAGATATTCTCAGCCTGAACTCCAGAACATCAGATAAACTGGTTTGTCTATAAATACAGTCTCTGTTCTGTGCTTTTAAACATTCACTTATCTACAGACTGGAGTTTCCTTTTCCAAAGCAACAAATTTTTTTGTTGTCAGCTTTCATCATCCTAATGCTGACAATTAAGAACATAGAAAACAGACTAGAGGATGATCATAAATGCCAGAAAATAATGGAGAAAAGATGAACAAAAACCACCTCATTCATCTGTTCCTAAACCTAATGACAAAAGACCTCGCTGTGTACATGCAAAATTTGACTTTAAGGAAATGCATGTGTTAGAAAATCAATTCTAGTAGAATGAATTGAAGCAAGAGTACAAGGAAGGAAGACAGCTATTTAAAAGAACTTGTATGAGCCTTTTTTCTCTCTCCAAATAAGTGTGTGTTTTAATTTTCCAGTCCTGAAAACTGCTAACATAACATCTCCTGTCTCTTGCTATGTTACATTGATTTCTTACATATATTTCCTACATGTATTCAATAACTCATTTAAGTTTTCCTTTTCACCTTTACAACTTGTTGTAGCATCTCCAAACCCTATGCTGTATTAGTTAGGGTTATCCAGAGAGGCTGAACCTATAGACACAGATGACAGAGATACATAAGATGAAATTCATATTGACTCAACTAGTTATGGAAACAAATTCAGAACCCCATGACATGCTATCTCAAACTGAAGAACTAGAAAAGCTAATGGTGTAATTAGGCTGAGTCTCCAAGCCTGGGAACCTGGAAGCCATTGATACTAAATCCTAGAAAACTCTTTATAAAATGAATAATAATAAAGTACTATGATATAGTGACATAGTCACTATGGCATAGTCGAGGAATAAGAGAAGAAAGACACCATGGGTGTATGCTTAGTGTGTGTATTATACCCTCAGACATATAGCAACATAAGGAGGGAATATGAGTGTTACATTTCTCACTTCTCAAGTGGTCACCTGGTTATAGCTTTATTTATAAGCAGCTATTTTCCATTCTTGCCTTCAGCAGGAGATGTAGGTAGTCTTGGTTCTTTGCTTAGCAGGATGAGCCAGTCCTTTCTTTCTAAAGACTCTAGGACATTTATACTCCAGCCATGATTCAGTTTTGTACTTTCACTTTTATTCATTTCAGAGCCTGTCAAAACTAAGTGACCCCAAGAAAGGTCTTCTGATTTGGACATTAATCTTTCTAGTCCCATTGTTGATAATTTCCATGTTCTCTTGGTAGTTCAGATCAGTCACTACAGCCAACATGGTAATTTTCATCTTCAAGTGTTGACTCAGAAGCATGAGAAACACGCAAGGGCCAAACATCAGGTCTCACTTGTAGTTAAGTGGAAATTCTTATATTTACTTTTAGAAGCATTCTTTACCTCTGGAATTGACATATATAATTATCAGAAAATAAAGCTGCCAAGACAAGAAGACAAAATTTAAAAGACAATTGGGTTACTAGTTTGATGAATGATACCACTTCTATTTCTACTCAAGAATTCAGAGAAAGTATAATTAATGTTAGATACTAAGAATGAATGTAGACTCCTAAAGAATCTTTCCTATCCCTGCAAGATAGTCACTTTAGTTGGTTAGCTAGCTGCCTCCAAATGGTGGGAAACATGGTAAGACTAATAAATTCCATTAACCTGGGGCCACTGTTATGAGTTCTTTGATTCTTCACTTAGTTTTTTCTTCGTTGTGTGTGTGTGTGTGTGTGTGTGTGTGTGTGTGTGTGTGTGTACTGAATCGGTATACACACGGATCGGTATACACACATACACACACACACACACACACACACACACACACACACACACATTTTGATTGGATTTGGTTAGGTTCTCTTGGAGGCCAGAAGAGGGCATTGGATGCCTTGGAAGTGGTGTAATCGATAATTGTGAGGTGCCATGTGGTGCTAGGAACTGAACCTAGGTCCTCTGTAAGAGCAGGAAGTGCTCTTAACCAATAAGCCAATTCTCTAGCTGCCATTCGTGAGTCTTTTGATCATAGTAAACTCTGGGTAGAAAGCCATAGAAACAAACAAGGCATTTCATAAATCCTGTGTGTGGTAGTCTGAGAGAAACCGAGTAGAAATAAAACAAATCGGTGTTCACAGTTTGTATTTTTCCTGATCTCATAAAATCACCAGTGAAAGGCTTATCATTATCTGGTCTGCTGTGTGACTTTCTCTTTCACAATTCATCAGAATTGGATGTGTATGAAGCAGCTGGAGAAGACAGTTCACTGGAGGTCCTGTATGCTGTAACCCCTTTGATTCCTACATATCAGTTACTGTGAGACTTTTCCTTTGGCTTCTTTTAACACCCTCCCCCCAAAAAAGAGCCAGACATTTCAAATTTTAAAAAAGTCATATCCACACAGTGATGTGGTTTTTTATACATTTGGCTGGAGTTTATAAAAAAGAAAAGAATCTTGATTATCCAGGGCAGGCTTTATGTATAATTCTGAAGTAGACAAATTTCTTTTCTTACTCTTTTCCATACATATATAAAGCCCTCCCTCATATCCCATATATCAAATTCTAAATCTCGTTAATCCAGGCTCATTTTCAATACAAGTTTGCAGTTCCCCACTTTCCCCATATCCCCATCCTATCTCTCATCTGTTGATGTATCTATTCTGCACACATGCACTGAGCACATGCTACATACCTGCTACCATGCTCCTAATAGATGTATATGATTCAAAAGTCAATTAGATGAGCATGCCGTCTTCCTTAGAGAATTACCTCTGATGTGGGAACTATAGAGAGGAAGGATAAAATATTTCCAAACTCTAATAAGACTCTGAAGAAACAAAGGATGGAGTGGGAGAGGGTATAACAGTAAGGAGGACACCTTACTGCAGTTAGGTAGACTTTCCTGAAATCCAAATGATAGAAAAGAACCAATTGTGCAAATTGAGAGCAACTTCTATACTAGTTAATTTTAATGAATTCTTTTTGGAAACAGGATCTTACTATGAAGCCCTGACTGTTCTGGAACTCACAATATAGACCAGGCTGGCCTCAAACTTACAGAGATCCACCTGCCTCAGCCTCCCGAGTAGTGGGATTAAAGGTATGTATCATTATACCCAGCTAACTTTAATGAATAACTTTTATTTTAAAAATATTTTATCTCCACTAAGTTGAGAGTCATAAAGGGGGTTTATTGGTTTGAAAATTCAAATCACCTATCTGATGCTACTTTTTTCAAAATATGAATAATAATCTCTCATCCAGGGGCTTGGAATAAGAATTAGGGCTAGAGAAATGGCTCAGTGGTTAAGAACACCAGATGGTCATTCAGAGGTCCTGAGTTCAATTTCCAGCAACACATGATGGCTCACAACCATCCATAATGAAATAAGAATTAAATGAGACAGTGAATGAGAGCATAGAATATTTAACCACAGTGTACCCAGTGTTTTACCTAGCTGTAACTGAATAATAATGACCCTTCCAGACACATATTGCCTTAAACAATATATTTCTACATGTATGCAGGTCAGCTAAATGGGCCTTTTCCTATTGTCCTAAAGGTAGATCTCTCACAAGGCTGTATCTCTTTATTTTGTTCTATTTCTTTTTCAGCCCTGGGACTGAACCTAGTACTTTACACATATTGGTGCGTGCTTTATCACTGAGCCTCTATCTCTTTAATTGTCTACTACAACTCAATAGTGTCAAATGTGAGTCCACCTCTTTGACATCTTGACCACTGAGATACCTTTACATCTAAAACATATCACATAGCAATGTAGGAGGTTGGGGAAATCATGTAGTTACAGTTTGATTTTCTCAACATTTCCCTAGCCAACAGGACAAATAGTTGAGCTCAAAAATCAAAGGCCAAAAATTATATTCAGGTGGCCATATGTCCCACACAAGCCACACACTAAGCCCAGCATGTAAGTTGAATAATTTAACCTACCACAATCAACAAACTTCATAGCAACCAATAACCTAGCACATTACTCAGAAATACTTACTTTTCCTGTGACTGGAATTAACACAGACACAAAATGAATGAATGAGATCTACAGCAAACAACGCCTGCACAGTACCAAGTTGATTTTTCTTGGTAATTGACTGAATATACTCCAGATCTGTTTGTTTTGTGCATTTGCCAATTAGCAAATTCATACAAACTTCCTTGGGTTTGTATGAGAAGGTCACACTTTTTATTTTTCTTCTAAAAATCATTATTATAGACTCACTGATGTAGAAAAATCATTCTGCTGATTGATCTTAATGTAACACCTGCCATTCTTTAGAAGGGCAGGGCAGACCCACAAAAGCAGAGTACTGGACTAAGAGTGGACTTTACCACATGGTAAGACAGAGTGCATTGTGATCAGAACACGTGTACATCACCCTTCCTCACCACTGCTCCACACTAACTACTCAGGCTCCTTTTACAGAAGACAACATAACAAAGTTAACAAACAAACAAACAAAAGAACAACAACAACAAAAGGAGATTCCCATGCAAAGACAATAAACCAGTAGGTGCACTGGGAAGGTCTCCCACTCTAAACAGGGTGTGAGGATACTAAAACACATAATGGCCCAATTCCTGAGGCAATCAATCCAGCCAAATTACTCTATATTGGTGCCATGTTGGCTCAGGGAGAAAGGCATCCTGCGTGCCAAATCCAGCATGAGAACAGAATTCTGTGGCTCTTTGCACAGGCTCACCTGTTCCAGAATCTCAGAGTGAACTAAAGGGCTGTTTGGAGACCAAATAATCGCCCTCCCATACTGTGCTTGCCTTTATAAAAGAGCAAATAAGACTTAAAGTGAACAAAATTGCTCAGGATCGTATTTGAGTTTTCATTTATGGGCCTTTGAGGATCTGTTTATCCCAGGAATGGAAATTAGCTTGATTTTCTAAGGTACTAAGCTGGAATCGCTTTATATTTAGTCTCAGTCAAAATGCTGTTAATTCTCATTATTCCACTACCACAGAGTGAAGGAAGGAAAATCAGCGCCATGCTGCTTAAATCCTAATTACGCTCAGGGAAAGAATTTGCCTACTTGAAAACTGCCTTTTGCCTCAGCTCCCCCAAACCCTCTTTTCCCCTAATGCTATCCCAGAGGTGTTTTAAAAGCCCAAAGCAATGGTTCTTTTACGCTGAGAGACAAAGGCAAAGCCAGAAATGACATCCTTGGAAGATAGTGGGCCTTTAGAGGCTGGCTATGGAGACTAAATTTTAGTTTCTGGTTTTGTTCATTGCCAAATTTCTTTACCGTTCCACATTATAAAATACATACTTGCCATATGGTAAACTGGAAACACGCCTAATTAGTATATTTCACAGGTAGTTATTGTGCGGTTGTGGGAATGGATGGAGTTGGAGAGTCGAGCCAGAGAGGAAGCTACTGAAGTTATCCGGCAGTCAAATAGAGGGTGGCTGCTCAGAGCAGTTTGACTCTTCTTCCCTGGGCACTATGCAGACCCTCTATAAGAATTCTGGGAAATTCCTCAAAGCCTAATGAAATAGATGTGTACTAGAACGTCTCTGTGAAATGAACCAGTGTGCTTGTGCTGGTATTGAGTATGTGTCATGGGGAGGGGTAATGCTTAGAAAGTCTCCTGGAGCAAAGGCATCTGGGCAAAGCAGCAAGGTTCAAGACTCTACTTCTCTACTGTGAATGTAGCTCTTGGACCCACAACAAACATCTCAACAACCACTCCTTATGTTTGTTGGCAAAAACAACGTCTTGAAATCTGTCACAAACAGCTCTGTCAGTCAATCCTCTCCGGTCTGTATTTAAACTATGCACAGAATCTGACCACATCTCACTACTTTCACAGCCTTCATGCTTTGCCAGGCCACCTTCCAGCTAGTCAGATATCTGAAGTCACTTGGTAAAAATTTTCTTGCACCCATCCTGGCCACAACTCACCCCCATTCAGAACATTTTCCCCCTTTTATGTAAAATACATTATTTTTTTGTCACATAATACACCCTGATTATGGTTTTCTCCTACTCTGCTCCCAGTTCCTTCCTACCTCCTCTCCCATCCAGATCCACCTCCTTTTTTTTTTTCCTTTTGGTTTTTCAAGACAGAGTTTCTCTCTATGTAACAGCCCTGGATGTCCTGGAACCCACTTTGTAGATCAGGCTGGCCTTGAACTCACCAAGATCCTCCTGCCTGCCTCTGGCTTCCAAATGCTGGGATTAAAGGCATGTGCCACCACCGCCAGGCTCATCCAACTTCTTTTTGTCTATCATTAGAAAACAGGCTTCTAATAGATAATAATAAAATGAATATAGTATAATAATATAAATAAAAATAAACAGAAGAGAATTTGAGAAAACAAACAGAATGAAAAGAGCCCAAAAGAAGGCATAAGAATCAGAGATTCTATTGCTTGAACCCTCAAGAATCCAGTCATTTGTAGGACTTTATTTCTTCCCTCTGACTCTTAATACTTTTTCTGTCTCTTCTTCTTGGGGGAGTCCAGAGCCCTGAGGGGAGGAATTTGATGAAGCCATCCTATATAGGGCTGAGTTTTCAAAGGTCTCTAACTTTCCACATAATGTCTGGCTGTGTGTCTCTGTATTTGTTCCTATCTTCTGAATGATAAACTTCTCTGTTAACAGCTGAGCAAAACACTGATTGATGAATATAGCAAAATTAATTTCATTGGTACTGTTTTTGTTGTTAGAACATTAGTATTTGATTTTACCCTAGGTGCCTGGGATATGTATTTTCAGCCTCTTGGTCAGCAAGCTGTTTCAAGTACGGGTTTCATCTAGAGGAGTGGGCCGTAAGTGAAATCAAATACTGGTTGGTTTCTTCCATAAGTTTTGTGCCAACATTGCTCCAGCATATCTTACAGACAGGACACCATTGTAGATGAAAGGATTTTTGGTTATCTTGGTGCTCATGCTTCTCTTTTTGTAATATACAAAATACCTTCCTGTACCAAAGATATAGAAGTGAAGGCTCTGTGTAGGGACCAGCTTAACTTCTCCATATTCAATGAGTTATGTAGGTGCTGTCTTCAGCAATGGGTACTTGCTGTCAGATTGTGGAGAGCAACCTATAGGCTTGGCAACAGCCTAGGTAGTTTGGGGGTTCCCATGGGACCCCTTTGGCCAACAACTTCTTTAGCTGCAACCCAATCCCCATAGTGGAAGCTTTATTTGGTGATAAGAGATAGCCATTTGGGACTCTGTCCCCATGATTTGGATATTCATTGATATTGCCTTTATATAGGTACATATTTTAAGAAGTTTCTACTGTATTAGGTTCCCATAGTTTCCACACTACTCCTCAAATCCCTTTTAAGAAATCTCCATATTCTCTCTCTGATCTTCCTCTTCTCTCCCATAATCCCCTTGATCCTCTTGTTCCAGCCCACCCCACACCCTTCCATTCATATCTATCTATTCTATGTCCCTTTCCTGAGGAGAACTATCTGTCCCTGCTCAATCTCTTACTCAATACCTAACTTTGTGGTTCCACAGATTATAGCTTGGTTATCATTGACTTAACAACTGATCTCCACATATATTGAAAAAATTATTCATTTATTTTAGATTTTCCAGTTTTCTGGGTACAGGATTATAAAGTATGTCAATGGGTTATTTCAATTCTCTTGTCTCTGTCAAGACTGAGTATGTGCTCAATTTTGGAGAATGTTCCAACAACTGGTGAAAAGATATTTTCTTTTGTGTTTGTGTTTGACATGTCTATTGGTGAGAGTTGAATATTAAAGTCTCTCACTATCAGTGTATGAAGTTAGATATGTGATTTAAATTGTAGTAGTGTTTCTTCTAAGAACTCGGTGTTTGTTGTGTAGATGTTAAGAGCTGCAATGTCATCTTGGTGGATTTTTCCTTTATGTATGTAGTGTCCTTCACTATCTCTTCTGATTAGTTTGAAGTTTATTTTGCCATATATTAAAATGTTTACCCCAGCTTTCTTCTTAGGTCAATTTGCTTGGAATATCTTTACCCTAAAATGATGTCTATTCTTGACGTAAGGTGTGTTTTTTATATGCAGCAGAATGGTGGATCTTGTTTTCACATCTATTCTGATAGTCTGTGGTTTTTTATCAGGGAATTAAGAGCATTGGTAGTAAGAGATACTATTGAGCAGTGTTTGCCGATTCCTGGTACTTTGTTGTTGCTGTAGGGGTGTGTGAGCATACATGTGTGTATTTCTTCTCTTATGATTTGCTTACCTAGGACTATTTATTCCTTGTGTTTTCAATTCATTATGTTAGAGTTTTACTTCTAGCACCTTCTGTAAGACTGTATTTATAGCTAAATATTTACTTTTTCTATCTATTGTAACTGAAAGTTTTTCCGTGTAGTGCGCTCTGGGCTGGCATTTATGGTCTCTTAGTATCTGTGGAACATCTGTTCAGGCCATTGTAGCCTTTATAATTTCCATTGAGAAATCAGGTGTAATTATAATAGATCTGCCATTATATGTTTTTTCTCGCAGTTTTTCATATTCCTCATTTGTTCTGTATGTTTAGGGCTTTGGTTATTATACACATAGAGTAATTTCTTTTCTGGTACAGTCTATTTGTTGTTCTGTACCTTGTACCTTGATAGGTTTCTTCTTTAGGTTAAGAAAAGTTTCTTCTATGATTTTGTTGAAAATATTTTCAGTGCCTTTGACCTGGGTTTCTTCTCCTACCTCTGTTCCATATTATTCATATATTTGGCCTTTTCATAGTATCCCAGATTTCTTGGATGTTTTGTGCCAGGATCCATTTCTTCTGTTGTGTCTTCAATGCCTGAGGTTCTCTCTTCCATCTCTTATATTCTTTTGGGGAGGTTGATCTCTGAGATTCTTGTTCATTTCCTAAATTTTTTCATTTCCAGTTTTGGGTTCTCCTCATTTTGTGTTTTCTTAATGATTCTATTTTTACTTTCAGGTCTTGAACTGCTTTATTTATTTCCATCCAGTACTTTGTTTTCATAGATTTCTTCAAGAGGTTTATTCATTTCTTCTTTATGGGCCTCTATCATAATCATAAAAGTTATCTTAAGGCCTTTGTCTTCTGCTTCTACTATGTTGCAATACCCAGGACCTGCTGTGGTAGGTTTGATGGGCTACAGAGGAGCCATGCTTTTCTGGATGTTACTGGTTGTGTTTTTAAAAGTACCCTTCACATCATGTCAATACAGACATCTATATAATTGTTAGTATTGAATTTCCACATGGTATGTATGTGAAGGTATGAAGTGGGGAATAAAACACACTGAATCCATAGTGACAGTTTCCCAAGCACTCCATGAAGAACAAATAGAATAATCAATCAGATCTTATCCTTGCTCTTTACTGCCATAATTTTTCCTTAGCCATTGCAATATTTTCCAATTTACTCTTGGATGCCTAATGACAATCCATACCTTTATTTTTATGCTATTGTCTTACATGTCACTTTATTGACGCATATGATATTAAGAAACCATTGGCATCTTGCTCCTCCACTTATAGCTATTACTCTATTGTTTTATTTTTTCTTTTTAAAAACTAGATGTTTTATCTATTTGCATTCTTCTACAACCAAAAGAATAGCCGTATACATGATATTTAACTAGGTAAAAAGTAAATTTTGTACTCATTAAAGCTGTACTCAAAAGATGGTTTAATTTACTATTTTAGAGTTTTGTCAACCCTAATATAATGTAACAAAAAAATAGGTGATCTCTTTGGAGTGAAGACAAGAAAAAGAAGGAAATAATCTGCCTTAGAGAAGTAATTGCTCCTTTAACTAAGGCATGGGCATGATAACTTAGGAGAGCCATAGAAATGAGGCAAGAGAAGCCAACTGGTACCTTATAAGGAGAAAAGCATTAAAAAATGAATTTGTAGAGATTCTGTTAGAGTGAAATCAATAGTCTTCTATGTTCATGGCTGTACAAGTGGGCCAGCAGAGGACCAAGACTCATCTCAACTGCCCAAGGTAGTTCTCTTATGTGAGTGAGTGGAGAGTGGTACCTTTCATTCATATGAAGTAGATCTTGCTCAATCAGTGCAGTTTCACTGATGCAGCTAGAAATCTAGAGCTCAATCATCACATGCAAATACAGCATGCTGAACTGCCACCCTGCAGGTTCTGGCTGGATTCACATGAAGATCACTAACGTATTTTTCTAATGTCAGCTAAAATTTAGATAGTCTTTGCCTACTCTTCTCCTTTACCTGCAAGTCATAGAAGTAGAAATTAAGTCACCATGTGACAACATCATAATTCAATATAACATACAACAGTCCTGTGATTTAAAGACAACAGCTAACTATGCTTTGAGTGCCTTCTGAGTGACAAACACATTATTACTTCAGTTTTTACACACACACACACAAATGTATGAGTTAGGAGACATTGAAGTAAGACTATGAGCAATAAAGTAGGCTTCCAAGTACATATGTAAATGGATGAGCCACTTAGGTGATTTGAACATAGGTCTTAATTCCTTAGTAATAAAAATTTCCTTCCTGAGAGAGCATGTATGTTAGGGTGCATATATGTGTATATCCACATATGTATGCATGTGAATGCAAATGAAGTCCAAAGAATAGCTTTAAGTTTTGTGCTTTGGAAACTGTCTACTTTATTGGACAGGATCTCTCTCCAGTCTGAAGTCTTCCAAATAAACTAAGTTGGTTAGCCACAGTAAGTCCCCGAGATCTGCCTATCTCCACCTCCCAGCACTGGGACTGCAAGTGTGTGCCACCACACTTGGCTTATTACATGGGTTCTGGGCATCAAATTCAGATCTCTATTCTTTGAGTCAAGTCCTTTGATGATTGAGTTATTTTACCAACCTAGTATCTTGCCTTGTGGGTTGCTTTCTCTTGCTTAAAACAAATTGCTAAATTATTGGAAACCTGCCGACACCTTCAACTATTTTTCCTGTAATCTCCACCAACTGTACTTAGTATAATATGTTTGCAGACAAGCTATCTTTTTTAAATACATGGAAATGTGATATATTCTTTTAATTAGTTCAAAGAGATTTGAATGATATAGATTAGCAGCTTGGTATAATAAGAATATTTATTTTTATTCTTCTTCTCTAAATTGTGTTTACTTTTGTCATACCATTTCTCAACACCAAAATTTTCACACTTAAATATTTGTCTTGATGTGCATAATTAAACTCAGAATAATTCAAGCTTAAATGGCTAAATCTTGACAAAACTAAATTTAATGCATGAGCTAGAGGAAGGCACTAATATAGCTTAAAATTTTTAAATGTAACTGCTATATTGCACTTTCTGATGCTTGAGCTCACCATGCTAATTTGGTGGATTTAGAAAGAAATGGCTCTTTGATTTGGAAAGACACTGCAGAAAATTGATGGGCATGAATCTAGCATTTTGTCACTCAAGTGAATATGATAATGATGGTATCATTAGGCAAAATAATAATGTGACAGTTTCATGTAATGAAGGAACACTTCTGCACCAGAGTATTTAAATGCTGCGCACCTGGATCCCCAGATGTTTTCCAGTTTCTGCCACACAAACCCCTCTGCTCACCTGTGATTCGTAAATAATGACTTTGATAGGTTCCTGGTAGCTATAGAGCAGAAGTTCAAAGGTATTATCACTGCTATTGGGGAAATCAGTCTGTAGTTTCTCAGCAGCATAGTATTATATGAAATGATGCAGGAAAACAGAAATTAGAACTCAGTTGTGACCTTCATTCTCAAATATTTGTCAAGTATTTAAACAAAAACCAAGGCTTTCATATCTACCCTTACCATTCTTTTAAATACAAAAGGAGGGAGTAGAGGGAGAGGGAGGAAAGAGAGGAAGGGGAGAAAGAGAGACTCAGATTGTATTTTGTATGTGTGGGGTGGAATTTATCTTTGAAGAGAGGGGCTATGTCCTCCATTTAGAAACAATCTCAGCCTCTTTCTATTGTCCTGTGATTGCTGGTTTACAGAGTCTTCAGTCCTGTCTGGAAGCCAATACTTAGTAACTGGTATTTATTCACCATCTTACTGCGATTCACAGGTGACTTGGAACCTGTTGTAACAGGTAAGTCACTGCTAAACATCACCCTCCATTGTCCTAAAGACAATGTCTTGCTTTTCTTTTCACTTATTATTGAAAAGCACAAGATAATAACTGAGAAGGCAGGATTTACTGAAAGAGCAGTTTCATTCAAGTGGACATTTGTAATTATTTACTTCTTCAGTGGCCACAAAGTACTCACCTGCTCACTGTCACTGAACAGTCTGTCATGCCAGCTGGGTTCCTTGGCAGAATGACCTTTCTAATTCCAGTTTCCTTCAGTGGCATATAAGACTGAAGGAAACCACAAGGCTAATGCCGATATGCCTAGAGACCTGATACCACTCACTGGTCCTGCAGCAATGGTTCAGCCGTGGGTACTTGTTGGGACTGCTTAGAAAACTCAAAAAGCAAGATCCCTGAGTCTCTCCTCCAGGTACTCTGACTCAACTGCTCTGAGGGTATGATCCAGGGCTCAGAGCATGTCAAAACTCCCCTAACATGAAGCTGAAAGTTGAGTTCTCTTAGTCAAAGCTTCATAAGCCACTCAGCCAATGACTACTTAATGTTTCTAAGTCACCTCTGGCCATCAATTGTTATTATCAACACATATGCTGACTTTACGTGCTCAAGAACTAATGTAGAATTCCTAGTGCACACCAAATCTCTTTGTGAGTGCTGACTTATTGAACAGTCCTGCTATAGAACAAAGGATATGATTTTTGTTGATGTTTTAAAAAACAGTCTAATTTAGAAAGGATATTCAAGTTTTCCTTTATGTAACCACTCTCGATTGTGACTTTTAGAGATGATTATGAATCTTCTTATTTTTTGATGATGATGTAGAATATTTTTAGTGTATAAAATAGTAAATTTCCTATTGGTTTCTTGTTTCTAAAATCATAAAAAAGCCTCATTAAGGCTCCTTTTCATTATAGAGATAGAGCATTAACTAGAACTCTCAAGGGAATATAGAACCCAATAACTTCCAATAGAACCAGTATGTGGCTTTAAAAACCTCATTTTATTCTGCCCCCAACTCAGAGGAAAGAGATACCTTAAGAGGGGGAGCTGTTATGGGCTTAACAAGAAATCAGCACCAGGGAAATCTCCAGGGATCCACAAAGATGACCCCTAACTAATAATCCAAGCAGTAGTGAAGAGGCTACCTTAATGTCCTTACCCTATAATGAGGTTGATGAATACCTTAAATGCCATCATAGAGACTTCATCCAGTATCTTATGAAAGCAGAAGCAGAGATTCACACTAAGCACTAAGCAAAACTCCTGGAATCCAGTTGTACAGAGGGAGGAGTGATGAGCAAGGGGGTCAAGACCATGCTGGAGAAACCAACAGAAACAGCTGACGTGAGGAAATGGAAACTCATGGACCCCAGTCTGACAGCTGGGGAACCAGCATAAGACCTAACCAGGTCCCCTGAATGTGGGTGTCAGTTGGGGGGCCAGGGAAGTCTATGGAGCCTCTGACAGTGAAACCAGTATGCAAAAATGGACTTTGGGAGCCCATTCTCTATAGAGGGATATTATCTCAGCCTAGATACATGGCGGGAGGGGGGGGTGCTAAGCCTTGGCCCAAATGATGTGACAGACTTTGGTGATACCCCATGGAAGTCCTTACCATCCCTGAGGAGTGGATGGGGGTGGGATGGGAAGACGGTGGAGGGAATGGGAGGAAGGAGAGAGAATTGAGATTGTTTTTAATTTAAATAAAATTAATTTTTAAAACTAATTTATCTGTATGTACTCCTATAAAAATAAAAATTATATTTGAATTATCAATGTGAGGTTTTTTTACTAGAAAAAAATATCACTTTATTCAGAACATTGGTATCTGATATTCCTAGTTGGTGATGTACACCAGAAAGAGTTAATCACTATCTTAATACCTTTTAATGCCTTTTCCTCGTTCAAACAAAAGCTTTCAAACAATCTATAATGTGAAGTATATATTCTTTAACTGGATAATGTCTCATACACATTTCCTAGATTTTCTTATGCTCAAGTATCATCATTCATTATTTGGGCACAGGATTAATTAATCCCTGAG
This sequence comes from Cricetiscus sungorus, assembly GCA_030556225.1. Taxonomy (NCBI): domain Eukaryota; kingdom Metazoa; phylum Chordata; class Mammalia; order Rodentia; family Cricetidae; genus Cricetiscus; species Cricetiscus sungorus. Next base: position 23,196,289 of record JANBXA010000253.1, read on the forward strand.
AAAATCAGGCTTCATGTATGACTATTCATGTATGAATATTCCTAGCAGCTTTCTAAGTTTTCCTGGAAAAGTTCACTGGGATATAGGCCAACCTGGCTGCCACAGTGGTCACTCAGTCAAACTCCAGGGCTGGATATAACAGAACAAAGAATCATCTGCTATTGGATAACAGGGAGAGTGGAACTCCCAGGGCTGTGCTGACTGTCTAGTTTTAACCTTCCAGTTCTAAAATCAGGTAATTAATCTTCACTAAAATATGTCTAAGATTAGAAAATTCCACATCTCAGTCTAGGTCTACTTCTGCTATAAAATCTAAGGCTCCCCTTTCCTCTGTTAAGTGACAAATGTGTCAGGTGAGAGCTCCCCTGTTGGGTTAAAATATATAGTATATTGTCCACTAGGCCAGAGTCCAAGAAGAGTCTATAGAATAATACACTAATGTATAATAATAATATGTAATATGTATTAAACGTATAATTAAATGCTAAAATATGTTACATCTATATTATGTTCTGTGAAAAGTTAAGGATCTATGTCAAAAATATGAAGAATATTAAGAATGCCTTTTCTGAATTGAATTAAATATAACTTCAAATCTACTTTCTAATGGCTGCTTGATCATAAATAGATGATAAGCAACATTAGCAAGTGACTGGTAGAAATGTATAAACAGCCAGCAGTGAGAAATCACAAGAAAGAAAATGCCTTAAGAATCTAAAAATGAAAAGAGCTGGGCTTTTTGGTGTTCTGGTCTTCAGGATTTCCTGTATCAATAACATATCTGCATTGTTGCATTTTAACCTCTGCATCCATTTATGCTTTAGACGGTCTTCAAAAGTCAAATCATAACCAATATATACTTTTCAGTATGATAGAAACATGCAAAATTCTTTCAAAAGATATTTACCTCTGAAAGATTAAATCCATCAATCAAAACATTTTTTTTACCCACATTCCCTTGATTGAAACTCAGTATAAATACGTTGTCCTGTAAGTCTGTGGAAATCCATCTGGACAAGAAGCAAGGTTTCAGGCAGACTATACTCCTTCCTGGAGGACGCAGGGAGAGAACCTATTATTCCGTTGTTCCAATGCTAAAAGCTTGCCTACATCATTTAGCTCTTGGTCTCATTCCTTTATTTTCTCAGTCCTCAATACCTGGTCTGGTAGCTTCATGGTGACCTTTTTTTCCTCCCAGTCTTCAGCTTCCAAGGATCCCTTTCATTGTCAGAGAAAACCCCCCTTCGTGGGTAATATAGAATAAGATCTATATCCAAGAAATTAATATTGGATGAGCAATCTTCTTTCCATCACTGACTTTAATTCCTTTTGCCATACATTTTTTTCCATATTCACAGTTCATAGGGATTAGAAGTCTTGTATTTTGGAGCTGGGAAATAAGGCATAATTATGCTGAACACAGTTTTACTTAAGTAAGTTTTCAAAGCTTTTGTGTGAGTATTCATGTGTTTCTACAGACTTAGATATGAGTGTGTGTGTGTGTGTGTGTGTGTGTGTGTGTAGAGAGAGAGAGACAGAGAGAGACACAGAGAGAGAGAGAGAGAGAGAGAGAGAGAGAGAGAGAGAGAGAGAGAGAGAGAGTGTGTGTGTGTGTGTGTGTGTGTGTGTGTGTGTGAAGGCCCTATGTCAACATCAGACATCTTCCTCCATCACTCTCTACCTTATTTATTGAGGTTGGATCTTTGAGTAGAGCTAGTTTGGCTAGCCAAATTTCTCTAAGGATCTTCAGTCTCTGCATCCTGAGTGCTAGAATTGTAGGCAGGTTTCCAGGTTTCCACACTTACTAGATATTTATATGAGTTCTAAGGAACTGATTTTCCATCCTCCTGATTACACAGTAAGCTCTTTAACCACAGAGCAATACCCTAGTTCTTTTAAGTAAAGTTTCATAATTGAAATAACTCATAAAGTACACTTCAGCTATTATCAAAATAGTAATAAAATGGTTATCAAAGTAATACCTACCTCATATGGTTATCATGAAAAGTAAACAAGGAAATATCCATAAAAATTTTTAAAGTGCATATAGTGTGCTCAAATTTAAATTGTGTAATGGGTCTATACTGTGTAAAAATAGCCCCAAAATTCATGATGAGCCCTTAGCCAAGATTTAATAGTTAGCAAGATGACCGATCTTGAGGTTCAAATGTGAGTATACACCATTGTTTAATTACTTATTCAGATTGTTCTCCTAATATTATCTCTCCCCTAGGCGGAGTCAGAAGTCGATGCAGGGGTAGAATCACAGAGAATTTTGTCAGTGACTAAGGCTTGCCGGTTGTGTGAGTCCACATCTTAGTTCCTAATGACTCAGCATCTGGTGGCCCTAGACATTATGTGATAGACACACCTCAGAAGTGAAGTGTTAACCTGTTCAAAGTCAAACTCATAGTTGGCTCTAAGGACACAGTATGAATATAATCCACAAAGCTGCCAAAGCATTGGCCTCTTCGACCTTCAACCCAGTGTACTACACATAACCCTGATTTCTATATGTTGTGATAGCAAAGAGGACATCAGATATCCATGCTGGTGCCCTGGCTTAAACCCTGTTTCAACAACCTATGGGACCATCTAAGGCTCCTCAGCAGCATTCCAGTTGTCTGAAAGAAGACAGTTCTACCTCAAGTCTCCTCTTTGGTTTTCTAAACTTTTATATCAGGTGTTCTAGGACAGCACCATCTTTGCAGACACTAGATCAGAATCTTCTAAAGACTGACCTCATGGTTTACTTTTCTTGCACATTTAAACATAGTAGAAGTGACCTTTACAATAAGAATAAATTCTATTGGCTGATAAATAGAGCTCAGGGCTAGTGCCTAGAGGAAGGATCTGTGATAAGGATAAGCATATAGATTGATTGTACTGGTGGAGGATTCCAAGTACATGGGGCCTCTTTCATAAAATTGTATTCTATTCACTGCAAAAGTAGAACCTAAACAATTCCCAGGATATTGGTGGGGGAGGGTATTCAAGTGAAGTTTGCTCCTAATAAAACAGCAAAGAATTCTAGGTGTTCAGACATCATTCATTTCCTCCTTGTTTAAGAAAATAGGTCCATAAGAGTGGCAACCCTGGTTTCTACAGTACTTATTCTAAGCTGTGCTTCCTACAAGGATTCATAAAGATTTTACTCCCTTTTATATCAGCTGTAAGACCAAGAGCCTTCAAAGGGGCGTTCCTTAACAGAGTGGCAGAGGTCAGTCCCGATAGACTTATAGTCCCTATAAACCTTAATCTTGACCCTATAGACACCTACATTATATTGTTTAAACCATAAAAGAATTACTTTTAGGAGCCTAATGTCTGTATTTTCCCACCTGCAAAATACTTCAGTGTTTAGGATATCATAATTTAAAATATTGTCTTCTTCTGCTTCTCACTCCAGTGAGAATTATAATGAGAGCAGTAGGCTGCAGATTTGCAGACATCTCAATGATAGTACACATATATATATACCATTCATGAAGATCTGAGTTCAAATCCAGTAGTAAAGAGAGATAGAGATGGGGAGGTGAAGGGAAAGGAGTTGATTGACACATATCAGACTAATATCCCCTTCCAGACCAGAGCTTTAAAAAGCAACTACAACAATCACATATTTTTCACATAGGGCCAAACCCATTTGATTTCAGAAATATATTTTTATATGCATTGGCAATGTGACCTATCACAGACTTTGTGGTCCCACCTCATCTTCTTGTCTCCTGTGCTGGTTTGGATTCTAGGTTTAAACCTGATCTTTAGTGAAATGAAATATTGGGCTAAATGATATCAAATTCTCTTTTTATCTTAAAATCTGAAGATTCTATTATGGTTAAAATTTTTTTGTCTTTGGGATACTCCCTATAGAATGTACATATTCTCCAGGAACTTTGCCTTGGTACCATAGTGCTATTGATGGAGATAGTTGTGATTTTTTTTAATCAGATGCACATTGCTAGCAGCTTTGAATAGTATCAAGTGATTCAATTAGGCAATTTATCAGCAGTTAAGAGAACAATTTCGAAAAACCTTCTGAAGATAGGCAAGTTTATACATCAACTCACTATTTCCAGGTCCTGGACAGCCCAGAAAAAAAAAATCCATATTTATGAAAAGGAGAACACCAGCAGAAGAAGGGTGTGGAACCATCCAGAGTGCTACACTTGTGCTCACATCTCTCACTGAGATGATGCTCAGGGGCCTGAGAGTATTAGCTGTATTACAGACCTTCATTCATTTGGATGATGAAGGACAATATGCCAAGGACATAGTAATTATGAGGGAACATCACAAAGGAAGTAGCGTATGCATGCTCTTGACAGGATGAATTGACCTTTGACGGAAAGAAAGTGTAGGGAAAGAGTTTATCATCATGAATGCTAAATTTACAAGATGACCTTTAACATTCTATGTATATATTGTTCTTTTGTGAAAGTATTTAATTTTGAAACATAGAGGTGCAATCCAGCAATCATGGAACACAGCTTTCCTAGAAAATGCCTTTAAGAAGGACAAACAAATGAGAGTGTGTTGCAATTCTAATAGATCTGCACTTTCACAGAAGGATCTGTGGTGCTCTTCATATCCAGTAATTAGAAACATGCTTTAAAAATTATTAAAAGCACAAAATAAATTGTTTTGCAGATAAGATAAGGCTTGAGAAAAGGAAACATTTTCTATTACCTTCCCACACACTGGTTTCTAAAGCTAAATGTTCTCATCTTTTTAGTGCTTGAGTGTTGGCCTCTTCTTCTGACTTCTTAAGGGGAGGAAATGAATTTGACTTTGAAGACTGGCCAAACACAATTTCCTCTATGGAATTTCTTTGCTAACCACTCTCAAAGATTTTTATCCTGAGTTTTTAGCTATGTCATTATTTGTCTGTCATCTCACCCACTCGACTGTGAGCAATCTGAGCTGAGGAAGATGTTTTGTTATTTTTGTAGTTCTATTTACTTGGTTTGGTGTATGTTTGGAGTTGGTCCTCCCTAAAGACTTTCTTCAATAAATAAATGAAAGTACAATAAAGCATTGGCAAATGTTGTGGTTTGGATGAGGTTTGACTACATTCCCCAAAGATCCGATCATTTAAAACATATTCCCTGCTATAGTGTGAAAGGTGACAATACCTGTAAGAGTTCCAGTGGATATACCCCAGTCATTTGGGCCATGTTTTTAGAACAGACCACAGCATCATTTTGGATTCCTCCCTGTTATACTTTTCCTTACAATCTTTCATGAAAAAAAAAAAACACAAATTCCCTTAAGTATGTTGGGAATTATGTGCTTACAATTCTTTCTTTTCCTAAAACTTACTTCAATGTTCAATAACCCATTTTTTAACAGAGAGAAGAATAGCAATGAGTGATATTGCGATATCCTAAGGGTAATTTCAAATTAAAAGCAGAATAGAAGAGAAAGTATTTGTAACATTTTTCTTACTTTACAAAATCATTTCTGAATTTCCATTATGATAGCTCTGAGATACTTTTGGTATCAACATCAAAGTCAGTTGTTTGGTACACCAGAGATTGTTGCTATGGATATTATAAGGATAGCAGAGTCAACAGCATAGACCTTTATCCTAATAATTAAGAATCTTTCATTCTCATAAAAGAAACTATACCTATCTTGGATGTTCATAATGTTTGTATTCTCACAAGGGATTATAGATTGTAATTTTCTATTTAATAATAAAATCAGGTAATTGGGTGTAGAGGTGGGAGATGCCATTCTGTAAATATGTTTATCCTATTGATTAATGAATAAAGCACTGTTGGCCAATAGGAAATCAAGATAGGCAGGACTAGGAGAAGGGAGAGGAAGGAGTAGGGAGGGGATCCAAGATGGTGGACTGAGAGAGAAGAATGCCACCCATTCTCTCCAGTAAGATGAGACCATGTGGAAATACTTAGATTAATAGAAATGGGTTAATAATTAAGACAGGACTAGCTGATAAAAAAACTAGTAACTGGCCAACAGAATTATATCTAATACACCATCTCTGTGTGTTATTTGAGGCTGGTGCAGTTGTGGAACCAGACCAGCCAGCCAGGAAAAAACTACTCACAACAGTGTGGTATATTCATTTAGCATATATGCTATTAACAGCACATTTTGTAGTAATTTACAACTTCCTAAATTATTATTATTTACATTTATTTTATGTGTTTGCTTGCATGTCCATCATGTTCATTCCTGGTACCCATAGAGGACTCCCTGAATTGGAGTTTTGAAGGCTATGGACTGTCATGTAGGTGCCAGGAAGGGAACCCAGGACCTCTGGAAGAGTATCAAGTTCTCTTAACTCTTAAGCCACCTCTATAGGCCCAGACCCACAAGTCATTATAAGATATTTTAGATTATTAGATCCATGTAATTTCTATGAAATGGGAAGATACACGGCTTCATTTTCCCACCTTATAAATAAAAGTGAAGAGACTCAAGTGAGACCAGTTTATTCGAGGTTTTTGCATCCATAGTATTTTGATAATTTCTCATCACCTTATGCCTTAAACTCATGCCTCTGAATGAATCATTATTTCTAAGTTTAATAATTGATACAAGTTTTTTTTTATATTAGCATCTTTCTCTTATTCTCACAAGCCATGTGTTTCAAGTTGTCAATGTTTTCAGACATTATTCCAAATTTATCACTAAGGAAGTAATAGCTGCAGGTAAAAGAGTATGGGAAAATCCGATATATTTCTAGTAGTGTCTTTATTTGTTTACCACTAAGTATTTCAAGGAAACCAGAAAATACACTTAGCTAAAAGTTAAAAGGATAGACAGTACAAGTGCAAAGTACACTGTTTTATCCATTCCTTTCTCACCAACAACTAACTGAGTACCTAGGTAATAAGCAGCCAATGAGTGTCTGTTGAACACTACCACATCAAATGTGATAAGCAAGGATTTCTCTATCTCTCACACACATGCACAAACAACTAATGCATCCAAATCTCTCACTACTTGTGATTTACTTGATCTTAGAGAAATAAATCTTTCTGAATGTTTGAAAGTAAAGTTTTAAGCATGAAAATAAAATACAGAGATAGACTCATTGACAGGCTTTGCTTAACATGTTTGTTTTAAAAGTCAATGTTGAAGAGGGAAATATTTGACATTAGTCTTTCTCTTTTTCTTTACCCCCTCCTTTCTGGATCTTTCTTCAGGCCTCTTCACTTCTCCGTGTAAGCACTTTTCTTTCTTAATCTTCTCTCTTTTGGGTAGATCATGCCCCCTCAACCCAATTAGGCTTTTCAGGGATTTGTGTCTAGATCTCATTTTGCTTCTTATCCCATCCCCCAGTGATATTTGTCTGATTTGTTTCATTGCCCTAAGAAAACTTATAGTTTCTTAACTAAGATACACTGAGGTTTTAAACACTGAACAAAATTGTATGCACTATCTTACACAAGCACACATACTCATATACACATTCATGCACATACTCACACACACTCATACACACATATTACTGTCTGAATATGGTAACAATTTTTTTCACTACACTGATTTCCATGGGTTCTGGTGATCTAGCAGAGGTTGTGTGAATAAGAAACATGCTGGCTTGGTTTTCTGCTTTTAGTAATTTCAGCTTCAGTCCTAAGAAGTGTAAGTTCTTAATGGAAATGTGTTCATTTTCTAAAGAAGTACGTTGGTGAATCTCTCAAACCCAGTAAAAATGAAGGTAAGGAAGAATATTGATGTTTAATGGGTGTTTATGGTGTATCTCTCCCTTTGTTTGATAAAGATTTATTGAGTGAGATTATGTCCTGGGAATGCAGTTAAATTCACATTTTAACTATAGGCTGCTGCTTATTACAGAGAGTAATGGGCTTATATACCCAAGCCAGGGAATGGGCTAAACATAGGAGGAAGTCATGTACCACCCACACCTGGGTTCAAGGTACGGGCACTGTGCACTGGAAAGTTCTGAGAAAAACATTGTTTGCTCAACCATGAGAACATGGATGTTCTACAGCTGGGTGGGGAGGAAAAGAGCTGTAAGGGACAAGTACTTAAATTTCCCAACCCCTTCCCCCACTCCATAGAGAGGGTGAAGCCTTCCAGGAGGGAATCATCAAAATCTGTCAAGTCATTTGGAGTAGGGACTAGGCCCTCCCTCCTGCCTCTAGGCTAAGGGAATATCTGTCCATAAGGTGTGTGCTCCCAAAGTTCTTTCGTGCACCAGGATACATCCTAGTTCCATCGTCAGAGGTCCCTTAGACTGCCCAGGCCTCCTAACTTAGAACCATGTTCAAGGAGTCTAGTCAGTCCAATGCTGGTTTCCCAGCTATCAGTCTGGGGGTTACTCTAAAGTAATATCATTTTTCCCTCCATTTCTTTTTAAAATATTTTCATTTAGCATTTTTTTCTTATTTTACATATCAATCCCAGTTCCCTCTCCCTCCCATCCTCCTATGCCCCCTCCAGCACCCCTGTACTATTCCCCCTCCACTGCCCAGGAAGGGTGAGATCTTCCATGACAGTTCATCAAAATCTGTCAAGTCATTTGGGGTAGGAGCTAGACCCTCCCTGGTGTCTCTAAGCTAAGGGAATATCACTCCATGGAGAATGTAATCTGGAAGTTTGTTCATGCACTAGGGATATATCCTGGTTCCACTGTTAGAGGTCCCATAGAATGCCCAGGCCTTCTGAGACCCGTGTTCAGGAGGCCTGGGTGGGTCCTCTGCTGGGGTACATGAGCTCCCCCCGTGTTCAGCTCAGCTGTTTCTGTGGGTTTCTTCAGCCTGATCTTGAGCCCTTTGCTCATCACTGCTCCCTCTCTGCAACTGGATTACAGGAGCTCAGCTCAGTGTTCAGCTGTGGGTGTTTGTTTCTGCTTCCATCAGTTACTGGATGAAGGCTCTACGATGGTGTATAAGTTAGTAATCAATTTTATTATCAGGGAAAGGCATTTAAGGAAACCTCTCCACTATGGCTTAGATTATTAGTTAGGATCATCCTTGTAGGTCTCTGGGCAATTCCCTAGTTTCAGATTTCTCTGTAAACATATAATGGCTCCCTCTATTATGGTATCTCTTTTCTTTCTCTCCTCTATTTTTTCCCGGACTCAATCTTTCTGTTCCCTCATATTCTTCTCTCCCCTCCTCTTCTCCCCTTCTCTTTCTCCTAACTCCCTAACCCCCTCCCCAATTTGCTCAGGAGATTTTGTCCCTATCCCCTTCTAGGGGAACCAAGTATGTCTCTCTTAGGGTCCTCCTTGTTTTCTAGCTTCTCTGGCAGTGTGGAGTGTAGGCTTGTGATCTATGTCTAAAATCCATATATAGTGAGTACATACCATGTTTTACTTTTTGTTACTGGGTTACCTCACTAGTTCCATCCATTTGTCTGAGAATTTCAGGATTCCATTGTGCTTTTCCCATTGAGTAGTACTCCATTGTGTAAATGTGCCACATTTTCTTTATCCATTCTTCAGTTGAGGGGCATTTAGTTTGCTTCCAGGTTCTGGCTATTACAAAAAATGATGCTGTGAAAAACAGTTGAACAGATGCCTTTGTTGCATGAATGTGCGTCTTTGGGGTATATACCTAAGAGTGGAATTGCTGGATCTTGTGGTAGACTGATTCTTATTTTCCTGAGGAACCACCATACTGATTTGCAAAGTGGCTGTACAAGTTTGTACTCCCATCAGCAGTGGAGGAGTGTGCCCCTTTCTCCATATCCTCTCCAGCATAAACTGTCATTGTTGTTTTTTACTGTAGCTATTCTGACAGGCTAAGATGGTATCTCAGAATTGTTTTGATTTGCATTTCCCTAATGGCTAAGGATGTTGAGCACTTTTGTAAGTGTCTTTCAGCCATTGTAGATTCCTCTATTGAGAATTCTCTATTTAGTTCCATACCCCATTCTTTAATTGGATTATCTGGTGTTTTGGTGACTACCTTCTTGAATTCTTTGTATATTTTTTACACATAGAAACCAACACTAATGAAAGAGAAACCTTATGAAGATAAAAAAGAGAGCAGTCTGAAGTTCGAGAGAGGTCAAGAATAAAGTTTACCCTCAATGCCTTTATGTGGAGCCACCTTAGGCTAGGCATGAAGGTCAGTCCTTGATAGGTCACTTGCTTACCATATGTGAGATTCAATCTAGAGCAAATAAATAAATAAAACTAAAAAGCAACAAAATAAAGCCTGCATCTTGACCCTGAGTTTGAGACAAGGTCTCATGTAACCCATACTAACTTTGAACTCTACCTAACCAAGAATAAGCACAAATATTGCCCCCATATACCAGTGAGAAGTGCATGATACACAACCATTAACTTTCTCTAACAATGCTGTTCTATTATATAACCTAGTATACTTTAATATGTTGCTATAACTGCTATATCATGTTAATAGTATTACTATAGAAGGAAAAACAGAGTTATCTGTAATACTCTCAGCTAAGAGCAATTTCAATAAAAAGATCTGCTCAACATTCTAAAGGCTAGCATCACTATGCAAAAATGGGAACTTCTGCAAGAAATCCTCTTAGACATGAATCTATCAGTAAGAAATATGATTCTAGTGTTTAAGATTTGGTGTCATGATAGCAGCATGGCATGTACTTACCTTGTGGCTGCTTTATAAACTTCAAATCCCCACTGAAAGGGTGAAATGTTAGATGTGTCCTCATCTTCTACTGGATAATATGCATTTTCCTCATAGGTCTAGAGCTGACTATCTCTGTACACTTGACTATACCAAGATTCAAAGTGAAATGGAGTGGGAAATATATGGATAATCATTAAAGAGACTACCAGGAGCTTGAGATGGTGAGATCTTTCTGCATCACTGGAGCTGAGTATTAACAGGGAAATAAATAAAATTAAAGAGCAGAGATCATAGACTTAATTGTGAAGAGGCAATAAGAAGCTACTCCTAAAGCTTTATTTTATTGAAAAGCTTTTTGGGAAAACATCTGTGTATAAGATCAGAAATGGTTATGGGTGGGTCACTTATTAGCTTGCATTTAAGAGGAGGAATCTATGTAAGTCAAGGTTTCTTTGGACCCAGTTGTGCAAGAGAAGGGCAACAACAATAACAACAAATCAATGAAGGAACAGTTAAGATAGAAAACCAGAAGCAATGTAACAGATGAGGAGGAAAATGAAGTTTCAGCTTACAGAACAAAAGAGCATACTAGTAAACCCAAAGAATGCTCTAGAAGGTGAGGGGATAACAATTATGTTTCAGGAGAAACTCTCTTGTCAAAAGCTTTCTAACACCAGGAGCTCATGTATGGAGTTTGGGTTGTTGACCATGACTGCATGGTGTAGTGTCTTGAAGATTTAAGGTATTCACAGCTGTTTATGTGAACTCCTTTTGGAAACCCATGAGACAGAAAAACAAGAATTGTTACCTTGCTTTCACAGATGAACAAACACAGAATGCAATAGTTACATGTAATGCTCAAATTGTTATGGATTCCTAGAGTCAAAGGAAACCAAAGCATCAATTCCCACATTGTCCTAAAGACATGGAAGTCATCAAGGTAATCATCTAATTCAAACCAGGCTGAGAAGAATGTCTGAAAATAATACCAGAATGGCCTGGAGTATGACAAGATCAAGAATAAAGCTGTTAAAAGTGGTGTGCTTTTGTAAGTTTTGTCAATTGTCATTTTATTTATTCAACATGTTTATTAAACCACATGGAATTACACACACACACACATATATATATGTACATATATATATGTACATATATATGTATATATATATATTACTTTGGATACACACACACACACACACACACACACACACACACACACATATATATATATATATATATATATATATATATATATAATGTGTAGGCTGTTAATCTGCAGGGCATGGATTTCAAACTCAAGAGGGTATTTCAAACAGTAGACTGAAACATTGGGAGGCCATGCTGTGTATTTTTGAGGCTCTAGAAAATTTATTAAGAGGATCAGGGGTACAAGAGAAGAATCAGGACAGAGATCTTGCTTCCTTAAACAAACTCCATTTACTTTCTGAGTTCTTTTCTTTCTCACAGGACTCTTTTTGGTAGTATTTGTTGGTGACTCATGCCATTCTTACTTTAGGAAGCTGAAGACTAGGATATAAGGAGTTGTGCAGATTATAACACAAGGACCGTTTCTTCCATAACTTAATAATAAAATATTTACCTATCAAATAAAGATGCTAAAATATTTTCTCTTTAAAATCTGATGGATTTTATAGGCAATAGGTATCTGCACTATGAAGAAAATTTCAGGTAATTGTTATTTAATCTTCCCCAAACAATTCTCTAGGAATGATGGATTTCCTGTGATGGACAAAGGAAGAATTAGCATACTAAAAAACAGCAGTGTATACCTTCTTCCTGGACACTAGCAAGTCATCAAGAGAACACTCCATTAACTAATGTGGTGGGGGCCTCACCAGCATCTGCTCTACCCTGTCTACTAGTCTGGGATCAGATGAAACTGGACACCAGAAGCCTTTATCCTCTGTCTCCTCTCTTGGTGTTTGACGGTACCCCACTTTCCTCTCCAGAAATAATACTCTGAAAGACAGAAGGCAGGTATCCTTCTCACTACCTGCTCTCCAATTCTCAGAACATAAAACTTTCTGGCTGCCAAGCCTGGCCCCTGGTGGCCTTTAGGTGCTGGGACTCCACCGTGGAGTCTGCCCTCCAGGAACTCAGACCTGCTGTCTGAGAGACAGAGATCACCTCCCTCATTCTTATCAGTGCCCTACATCTTCACTTCCTGTGAGCCATGCTAGCTTTTCTAAGTAAACTTTCAATTGCTTTGAAAGGGATACTGAGTCCCCAGCACTTGGACTCTTTCCACTAAATGGAATAGAGTGGATCTGAAGGGTGGCTTTTCCTCCTGTCATTTTCCCTTAAAGATTGTCCCTCTAAGGAGATGAGTTGGATGTCAGGGTTTGCGACCTGGCTAACAGAACCATCCACACCTGAGCACATGGGATGAAGCCTGGCATATCTTTCCTCACAAAGAGGTGATGATCTGTCCAGCCACACTTTTTACTGTCATAAAAGGCATCAGTAGTCATCATGGAGCAGATGCAGCTGAGTTGGGCAGTGAATTCTCCCTGAATGACTGAGCTGTAGGCACTTAAATGGGACTTAAGAGGCAGGCTGTGTTCCCTTGTCCTGGCATCTGACAAGAGGGGCTCCATAGCCACCTCAATGCCCAGGAGCCACTCTGCCCTCTCCTGGAGGCCACTTCCATCACCTCTGAGGAGTTCCATTGCTCTCCCTACCCTATACCCTGAGACTGGTCTAATTTTCAGGCACACTGTTCCTGAATGGTATGAATGCCAAAGATCACAAGTGTGATGCTGAGAGGCTCCAATATTTGTTAACTAGATACTGCAGGATCTTTGTGGCCCTTTCCTCGGCATTGTTCTACTTTGAGAAGATTTTTCTCCCCAGCTGCACAGACTCTGTACAGCCAGGTGGAACAGTGACACTCCTTCTGTGTCACTTGACCTGGAGGGGAGGAGCCCATTCTGCTCACAGGGCTGAGGGCTTGCTCCTGCATCCCATTAACAACCTCCTGGCCTAGCTGTTCTGTATCAGCTTTCCATCAGCTCAATGGACAGGGTCGTCTCTGCTGTGAGTAGCCAGAGATCCAGGACGGACACTGGACTAGGCAGAGCACAGCTTTTCACTCCAATGCTGCAACTCACTTTTAAGTCCTCCAGCCTCCACCCCTGGCTTCCCTGGCACCAGCAGCAGCTCTACTCACTTTGGTGTTTTCACAGCAGTCCACTAAACCCTCTAAAGCACTGCTACCCCAACCTTTGATGGAACCTTTAGAACTACTTCTACAGTCGTAACTATTGGTTTCCTTTGTTTAACAAATGTGGATCTGCTCTTTTGCATTGTAGCTTCCTTGCTGGAACTGTAGATCTAGACTTGATTCGTGTTGAAATTCCATGGTGAGATTTTTTCCGTTCCATTTGACAATTGGTGGAGGGCTGTTGTTTATGGTGGTACACACATTTAATGAAACAACTGAAACTATAATCTGACCACTTATCCTAGTGGTAGTCACTGACCTCAACTGCCCTGGTTTAGAGCCTCTGAGGGAAGCACACAAACTGGCCAGCTGCTGATCTGGTATCCCCAGCTCTGAACAGAAGGGAAGGTAGCAGGCACTATTCTACTGTCACCCTGTGGTTCTCTAAACATTCTGTTTGCCCATTTTGGCTTTTTTGTCTATTCATTTAAAATTATTAAAGTATACATCATTGTCAGCTTAACAAAAATTCCAATGAACACCCCACAGTTTGAAAAGGGTGAAAAGAGGCTAAAGCAGAAGTATAATTCTTACAATTGACTGGTTTTTGTTTCTGAACCACTGGAAATACAGACTGACCTCCACTTAAGAAACTGTTGTTCTTAGAGGAGAAGAGCCAGACTAATGCAAATCTATACTTACTTCTTTAAAAAAAAATAAAATAAAAGGTGAAACATCTTAGGAGGAGGCATGTCTAATGATGCTCAGATCATGAAATTTTTTAATGTGATAGGCAGTGCGTTTTTTGACACCAAGTATTTTCCACAGCCTTTTCTGAAAACATGAAATCACATTTAAAGCTCTAAAGAATCCCAGTAACCTTTGTACAAAGTGATGGAGGCTGTGGGTGTCTGAAGACATCAGAGTCAATCCTGGTAGCATTAAGTCAAGCATACGCCAATCTTTCCAGCCAGTGTACAGCACAGCCCTTCACAAAACACAAGGATCTGGTGACAACCGTGAAGATCTTTGGAGAGCTATTTATCCTATTATTTCCCCTACAAGGCACACACTAATAGGAACTTAGTCCCTGTGCAATATTGTCAAGAGGCACATTTTCCAAAAGAGGACGAGGGCATGAGAATACTGCCATTATTATGAAACTAATGTCCTTAAAGAAACGCACTGAGGCTGTGTTTGGTGTCTTTTCCCTGCTATGTCACAGTGCAGCAAAATGTTCCTCATCATATGGAACACCTTGATAATGGACAACTCTGCCAGTGCAACTGTGGGAAACCAAATGTCGTGTGTGGTGTGTGTGTGTGTGTGTGTGTGTGTGTGTGTGTGTGTGTGTGTGTGTAAGTATGTCTGAGTAAGCGTGTTGTATTCAAATGTGT
Organism: Cricetiscus sungorus; assembly: GCA_030556225.1. Taxonomy (NCBI): domain Eukaryota; kingdom Metazoa; phylum Chordata; class Mammalia; order Rodentia; family Cricetidae; genus Cricetiscus; species Cricetiscus sungorus. Next base: position 23,211,444 of record JANBXA010000253.1, read on the forward strand.
GATGCATGCAAATGGGTGTACCTCAAAGGCAAGGTATGTGGAGGCCACCAGAGTTCATTGTCTGGTTTTTCCTTCTGTCACTCTCCGTCTGCTGGCTTGAGACAGGATCTCTCCCTGAAAGGGAAGCTGGCACTTTGGCTAGGTTGGCTGAATATCCAGACAGCAAGCTCCTGATTTCCCGGTTTCTACACCTGTAGTTCTGGGGTGAGGGGCAGTTATGCCTGGCTATAGGATTTGGTTTGCTATGTAGATTCAGGTCTCGATGCTCCCAGAGGACTCACTTTTTACCCATTGAGACATCTACCCAACTCTCTGGTTTCTTTTCTTTAAAAACTGCCTTAGCTGTGCCACTATGCTTCAATGGCATAAAATAAATAAGTCACACTGGAGCAATAAAGGAGCTCTGGATGTCAACTCTTTGTGTACTAACTCTTCTCCCTTCCACAGACCTGATGCGGTGATTTATTTTTCCTCTAAGACAATGGCAGCCATTTTATTGTCAACCACAAACAGTGGGAAAATTGGGTTTCATGTAAGTAATGCTGTTCTTTGTACTACAAGTTTTTTTTCATGAAGAACTGGACTACCTTACTGAATGTTATCTCAGTGATCTTGCACAATAACCAAGCATACTATTCCTGGGTACAGACTTTAACAGCACTCAGAATTAGAAACTATAAAATAAACATGCTGCACATATGTTACAATGTCTCAATTGCTGTTTTCACTTTAAAAAGTCAAAATTTTGTCTCTTGCTCTTGAGAAAAATTCCTGATTTCAACATTTCCATTGTGAAATATATGTAAATGTTGAATCATTTTTCTATCTCTGGAAAATATGAAACTTGTTGGGTTCTGGAGGAACACCTGCAGATGCTCAAAGGTGTGTTGTGGTGTCTAAGTGTGGGGATGGTTATATTTTAAACCATATGCTTTGCACAAAGCTGGATTCATGAAACATTGGGAATGGAAGAGACACGGGAAAGCATTTCATCTAATTCTGGCTAAATGGTAAAACATCACCAAAAACATGGATGGAGATGCTTTAAAAGAAGAAAGCAAGGCCAAGAGAAGCATAAGGAAGTGAACAAATGATCATGGCAAACAGAGAGTAGCATCTCCACTTCTTTTTATATTGATTTTATATGTGTCAAAGCAACACATGGATAGGGATGTTGATGGTGGATATATAAACTCCTCGAATCGTAAGACTTGGGACACACACGGATGCACACTCCACGCACACACACACATTTTCTTTCTCTCCATCTCTCTCTCTCTCTCTCTCTCTCTCTCTCTCTCTCTCTCTCTCTCTCTCTTCTCACACACACACACACACACACACACACACACACACACACTTTCTCTCTTTCCTCCTCCCCCACTCTCTCTGTCACACCCACACACACACACCCTTTATTTCTCACTCACTTTCTCTCTCTCTCTGTCTCTGTCTTTTTCTCTGTCTTATACACACACACACACACACACACACACACACACACACACACACTGACACTTTCTCTCTTTCCTTCTCCCTGTCCCTTGCCCTTTCCCTCTCCTCTGCCCTGCCTTACACACAGGCATGCATTACACACACACACACACACACACACACACACACACACACACATACGTGCATGCATGGACATACTCATGCACATAAAGGCAGCCTCTTGTTTTGATTCTCTCACCTTTAGACCTCATTTCCTAGAAAAAATTATTTAAATCTTTTTTGTTTCTTACACTGCTTCTTGATTTTCTAACTCATGTGTTTCTTTTTCTGGGTTGCATTGTCCATTTGTCTTCAGTGATGTACTGTTAATTTCCATTCAGTGCTCAGTCTCATGTTTTTCTACAGTAACAGAGTTCTTATTTAATGTGGGTGTGTTGCCAGGTGGGTTAAAGATGACATTTCCCAGGTTCCATCTCATCCCAGCCAACGGTAACCATGTGACCAGTCATGCATCTCACTGGAAAACACTGTGTGAGCACCTTGGAGAACTCCCTAAAAAACAAGGCTATCAAGGCTAGGGGAATTCCATTCAGAAGTAGGTAGTTCACAAGGCATGGACTTTGAAAAGATGAACAACAGTTAAAAAAAAAAAAAAAAAAAAAACAAATTGTAGCAGGGTTATTCTGGAGCAACCGAAAAATTGTAAGGTGAATACACAGAAGGAAACATCCCTGAGAACTGAGCACGGTACCTGTTACACTTCTGCCAACATTTCAAGAGAAAAAGATGGCAAAACCTCCAAGGTTGACAAAACTTACCAGCAAGTGCTCATTATTGAGGAGAAAGAAAGGGGCTGATTATTTAATCTGAAAAGTAGCTCTGTTGGAAGAAACACAGAAGAATGGAAATCAGTTGAACCATAAACATTTAGGATACACGGGGTGAGGCGATAGCTCAATCAATAAAAAACACTATGTTCATAGTGTGAAGCCAGAGTTTGAACCCCATCACCCCTGTAAAGACAGGGGCATGGTGGGAAAGTGGAGACTGGTAGGCTTGTGGACTCACTGGCCAGTGACCACTACCTATTCAGCCAGCCACAGTGTCCAGCAAGAGACTGTCTCAAAACACAGAGCAGACAACTCCTGAGGAACATGTGAGACTGACCTCTCACCTCTGTAAAAACATGGAATTACAGCACAGCATCTCTGTAGGTTCCAGGGGAATTCGGGGGGGGGGAGGAGGTGGATTTTGACACAATGAAATACAAATTAGAGACCAGGGCGTCCAAATGCAGAGGCTCTGGTAAATGATCACAACTTTAGTTGAGACTGTGAAGAGCTACAGTTCAGAAGGAATAATGGTCCAGAAATAGATGTGCCTTTGTAGCAAACTGCACAAAATTGAGCCTCCAATCATTCCTAGTCTTCACATCTTTGAATGATCTGGGATTTCTAGTAACTCTAGCTGCTGTCCAGCAGCAAAAATAATTATCTCTCAAAGAAGACACTAGCATCATCCTTATATGCATATTATGTTGACTATTAACAAGCTAATATGCTGAAGTAAAAAGTTAAAGTTAAGAATCTAGGGAAGAACTCCCAAATTGGTTATCCAGTAGCAAGAAGTCATTCCTGAAATCATATACATGCAAGTAGCATTATACTGACTGAGCAGGAATATACATAAAATGTATATTTATTTATATATTATATATTTTATATAGATTACATATGATATATATGGCAACATATATATATATATATATGGCAACAAATTTGAGAGAGGAAAGGGAAGGGTGGAAATGATGTCATTCTGTTTTAGTTTCAAAACAAAAGGAATTTGAAAAAAAACAAAAAAACCCTACAAGTTATTGAAAGAGACCAAATGAAATATCCAATACCAAAAGCATAACAGCTAACATTGAATTCTCAGCTAATGGGTTAATTGTATATTGTGAGTAACCAAAGAACACATGGGAGAAGCAGAAAAGTGGAGGAAAGGAACATCTCAGTGGTCAAGAGCACTTGCTGCTGTTGCATAGGACCACAGATTTGTTCCCAGCACCCACACAGAAGCTTACAGCCCTCTGGGAGCCTGGCTCCAGGGGGTCTGGTGTCTTCTGACTTCCACAGGAAGTGTGCTCACTTGGTACACTTGAGTACATGCAGATAAAACATTTATTCACATAAAATAAGTTTAAAAGTCATTTTATAAAGAATGCGAAAAACAGATGTGGCATGGCCGAACGGAGGAAATGAAGAGTAGATTCCTTTCATTCCACTTAAAGTAGGAGAAGCAGGGCCTCCGAAGTAAGAAAGGGGCTGTCTCTTGGGAAGAGTAGAGTTGGAGAAGACATAAGAAGGGACTCTGTGATGCTGGTGATAATCTATTTCTTGACTGCAATTGTGGCTACTTAACCAAGTTTCTATTATAATAATCATTTGGTCTGTATTCATAATTTGGCAATATTAAGTTACAAATAAAAAAGTAATATATTTCTCTATTTTCTCCTGCGTCCTAGAATATAGATATCATGAACTTGTCCAGGTGATGTATTTGAATGGACTTTGAAGGTTATCGGCGTTTTTTACTACTGGATCTAGAGTGTGTGTTTCTAAACTTCAATAATGGGTTCACCATGCATTTAATCCAGCCTTCTTTGTAGTCTCTATCTATCTGTGCATGTGTGTGTGTGTGTGTGTGTGTGTGTGTCCTTGTACTTGCACTTGCATGAGTTCATATATACCAAGTTCATGTAGGAGCCCACGGAGGGCAGAAGAGGGTGTCAAAGCCCCTGGAACTGGAACTAAGGAATATGGAGTTACAAGCCACCATGCCCACATGAGTGCTGGGAAATGAACCTGGGTCCTATGCAAAAGCTGCAAGTGCTGTTGAGTCCTGGGCCTTCTCCCCACTCCCTTCTTTGTATTCGTATTTGTATTGTACACAGTCAAACCTAATCATTGATATACAACTGATATACCCCTCTTTCCCATGTTCCCAATTTGATATCCTCTTATTCATTTGTTAGTAAGTACCATAATTTACATTGTCTGGATACAGAATTATCAAAATTAAATTACACTTGTTTCTACACATCCAGATGGGGATGCTTTGGTATAGGATGGTCCTCTAAACCACCCTCAAAATTCTACTCTGTGAAAAGATCACTGTTTCTGGGCATTAGAACTGCTTTGCCATATGAAAGCCTTACTGGGGAGATTGACTGAGTGATCTTGGAAGAACAATAAAAACAAAAGCAACAGAACTTTAGAAATCTAAAGCTCACACTCTATGCAACAACCAAGCTCATTCTGCCTATATAAAGTGGTTAATTGATTGAAAATTAATTTATCATAAAGTACATTAAATGTAGCTCACAGAATTGTGATGTAAAATGTCAGTTTTTAAATGTATATTTTTGTACAGGCAATGGTCATTGTGACATTTCATTCATCAGACTTCCATCATCCACATTGACTCCCAATACTCTCCCCTGTCTCCTCTAACCTCTTCTCCTCCTTTTCTCTCCAAAGTCTTTTCTCCTTTCATGTTATGTGTGTGTATGTACATATATATAGAGGGGTGCATGTGTATGATACATAGTTTCCACATATGAGAGACATAACATACAATATATAGTTTTCAAAGTCTAGCCTGTTTTATGAAATATGATGGCACTAAATCCAATACACTTCCTTCAAGCAATATAATTTTATTATTATTTATTATGCAACTAATATTTAACATATTATTAATAAATACATGATTTTTATTACTTTTTATCCAATATGTAAGATATCAAAATGTAAGAATAACAAGTATTGGCAATGATGCTTTAGAAAAGTAATTTCTTAGAATATGTGCTTTAGGCAAAAAAGAAAATTATGAAACAAAATTGTATTAAGAAATTAAAAGCTGTTCTAAAGCAGTGATAAGAATCATGGAATATGGGTTTTTATTCATTCATTAATTATGCTTTTCTGTTGTTAATTTTTACAACAGAAGATCTGCTTTTGAAATCAGAAAGCTGTTAAACTTTGTAGAGTGCATTATCTTTAAAAAAAAATACTAGGAGAAAATGGTTAAGGCCTGCAGGCTTGTGCAATCAATCTGGGATCTCTGGCAAAATGAGGCAGGAGGGTGATGTGATGGCCATGTGCTCCTACTACTTTATGTAATAATTAGAAGAATCTAAGGATAAACATTTAGATCTCTCAGAACAAAAGCAGTCAGAATCTTAAACACCAGGAGAGAAACATCCAATTACCTTTTCTTAAAAAAAAAAGCAAAACAAAGCTCCCTGTTGTATTTCATGTTATAGTTAGAATAAATGTGACACTTATTGTATGTCTGGGCTCTAAAAGATATAATGCATCATCTCAGACCATAAAACCAATGCTAATTTAAGTGAAATTTGCATAAGTTCAAATGGGGATCATTAATTGAAAGACATTAATTAAAGAGAAAAACCACCAACCCTGTGTGAGTCTGAATAGCAATATTTCCTGTGCTAAGGAGGCACTGTGCAATCTATCACAGATATTCTTAGTAATGATACTCACCCAGTACTGACTGACCTCCTGATGTGTTCAAGGCTTGTGCTAGTCACTTCGGGAAATACAAGTTCCATATTCTCTGCCTTAAAGATGTTGTCTACTGAGGAAAAATGAAGACTACAATCATGGAAGGTTGCCAAGGAGATGATAAAGGAAACATGTAAGCAATATGTTCCAGGAGCAAAAAGATCTGGAGAACAGACTTCACTATGAATACAAAATAGAAAATGAACTTCAACCATGTTAGCTGTGGGCTCCATTTTGAAAACTGGTAAAGCTGGAGTAGAAAAAAAATAATATGAATTACCCACATGTGCTTCTAAATAAGGATAGGAACACAATGAGATTCACCTGGTGAAATAAACAAGAAAGTAAGCAAGCAAACATGGGAGAAAACATGGGGTCCCCAAAAAGTAATTTACTGAAAAGCACAAGTTTCTTGTCAAGAAAGCATAGGAAACACAAATGGTCAAATGACTGTGGGGGTACCCAGACCCATCAGATGCATCTACAACACAACGCTAGCACCTGATGCTCAATGATCACCAAAAACTCCAAAACAAAACAAAAAGTAGTGAGCAGAAAGACTGTAAGAATCAGAGAGCCAGGAAGTTTGCTGTGAGATTGTGCCACCTAGAAATGACAAGGATGTGACACCCAACAATGTGTCTGCTTAAACAATATCCAAATAGTAACAGTAATAATAGACACACTAAGATGAAATATAAAAATCTCAAGGTTTATCACCCCTAGACAAGAACTATAAGCAGCTGCTGACAAAAAATTAGTTTTCCCCATGGAAGACACCATAATTGGTCACCTGATACCAAGTGGTCAGCCCTAGAATCATATGCATACAAATAATGCCAAATGGGCAGAGTGGGTTGTATGTAGACATGTGGTGTGTGTGTGTGTGTGTGTGTGTGTGACTGACTGTAGAAATCAAAGAAAAAGAGGTCATGGATCTAAGTAGTAAGCAGTAATATGGGAGAGGTTGGAAGAAAGGAAGGGAAGGGGAGAAATGATATGATTACATTTTAACTTTTAAAAATCTAAAGGCACCTGGAGCCTAGGGTGGTTCCCACAGTCAAAGCCTAGCAACCTAAAGCCTAAGCTATCCAAGGATAGAAAGGGACCTCCATAGCGCAAGTACGATAAAGATGAACTCTAGTGAAACCCAGCTAGAAAATACAGCCCATTGCCTTAGAGAGAAAAGTAAAGAGCTCAGAAATTAAGGTGAACAATAGTATCAACAGCTGCCAGGTGGTGGTGGTGGTGGTGAATATTATTTACATAAATATTACTTAAGTAAAAGTAATGTGTAATTATTATGGAAAGAGCAGTTTAACACCCAATATACCAGAGTCACATGAAGAAAGTAACACCATGCCAACCAACGGATGGTACAGTTCTTCCCAGCAGAGAAAAAAAATGACAAAACATTTCTAGAAACAAGGATAAGTCAGAAACAATAGTTTAGTTCTAGCTAAGAGCATTGCTACTGAGTCAACTGACTTATCCCGCATAATGAAGTGCAAAGTCAGCAATTTATCTGAAATAGGCAGGTATTAAATGCTTTAAGTGGTATGCCTGCACATACCTGGGATAATGCTGGGCAGTGGGCACCAAGGCTATTTTCAGAGAATATTTTGGTGTGTATTTTCTGTGTGCCAGGTAAATTCACTGCTGTACAGCCTCACACTTCTAACCCCGATGACTGAACCTTTACAAAGGTGTTGGTTGGGAGTAATTTGAGCTCTCTGGGCTAGTGTCAAGGGCTCAAGCAATCTTTTTATGTCTGTTGACTATTACATGCCTGTTCTGACCATTCCAGATCAAGACTAGAAGATGTCATAATATTCTTCTCTTTTTGCCTTGCTACCTACTCCTATTCTCTGTATTATACCAGTTTACTGCCAACAAATACTACCTGTCATGTTTTACTTAAGAAAAAACTGTTAGTTGATGCTTGAAACTTAAACATCTGAAGGATTGTGTCATAATTTCCACTTCAAAAATAATCTTTCCCAGCTGGTGAGATGGCTCAGCTGGTAAAAGTACTTGCCATCAAGTCTCAAAACCTGAGTTCAATCACTAGTACATACATGGTACAATGAGAGAGCTGACTGATGCAAGCTGCTTTCTGATTTCCACACACATGCTGTGGCCTAAGTTCAGGTGTGTGTGCATGCATACATGCATGTGCACACATTAAAGAAAGAAATAAGTGAAATTTTATTTTTGAATTAAAATTTTCAAATAGCCTTTTGCTCTCCTAAAATAATACATCCTAAACATCCTAAATAGCATAGCTTTTACATCTTCTAAAGATATTTAAAAGGTTAATAAAGCTGAATGTGGTGGTACATGGCTTTAATACCAGTGCTTGGGAGGCAAAGGCAGACAGATCTCAGTGAGTGTTCCCAGCCAGCTACACTGTGGTCTACATAATGAGATAGTCAGGACTGTGCATTGACCTCAAAAAACAAACAATAAAACAAAGCCACTATAAAATATTCTTCATAATCTCATTGATAACTCACATCTTATCTCAGCAAAGAGAGGTTTGTAACCCCAGCACTGCTCAAGACTGAAGGACTCAAATGGATCCAAATATCTTTCACATGGTATACTCTAAGCATGGAGACTGGACTTAAACATCAGATACATGCCACAGTATCAGCTTAGATAACCATGGCTGGTTTAATAGCCCTTTGAGGTCTGATGTCCAAACGTCATCCAAGGTCAACTGGGGCTGATATACTGAAGTTTCCCTTCTGTCGCATCTTCCCTTCTCTGCTCTGAATCTTTGATTAGGCCTCCCTCTCCTGAGGCCCTGAGCAGCAGACTTTCTTGATCTCCTAATGGTCCCTTCTAATTGCTAGCCATTTGGAGGTTGTTATGAATTGGAGATTTCTTCTGCTTTAGGGATGGGGGCATATGTCTGTTTCTTCTTTCACTCTAGGATTTCGTTGGGTGCAGATCCATGCAGCCCCAATGCTTGCTGCCTTGGTTTCTATGAGTTCATGTGTGTGTGTCAATCATGTTGATTTAGAGGACCTTGTTTTCTTGGTGTCCTCCATCCCCTCTGGCTCATAGACTCTTTCTGTCTCCTTTTCCTTGGGGTTCCCTGAGCTTTGAGCGGAGGGATTTGATGGAGACATCCTATTTAGGACTGGATGCTCCAAAGTCTTTCTCTGCATAATGTTCAGCTGTCGGTCTCTGTATTTATTTCCATCTACTGCAGGAGGGAGCTTTTCCAATCATGCCTAAACAAGGCCTGATCTGCTTCTCTGACCTGAGTGGAAGGTTACTTGATTACTTTTTTAAAAAATTAAGTTAAAATAAAATGCTTACAGTTATTTCTCTAATTCTTAATACATTTTCATTTATTAAATAAATACTCATTTATTGAAGAAAGAGAACAAGCTACTCAACGGTCTAGCATGGGGTGGGAAGGAGCTCAGGTGTTCCTACTTCTAACTGAGAAGCAATTAGCAGCTAATGCATCTGGAGGAGAGTTTCTTTAAGAGTGGACTAACCTTGGTGTGTTAGGCCACTGCTAGTTGAAGTCCCACACTCAGTACCCCATTGGCAGAACAAATGAGACTTGATAAGTTATGTTTGTTAAAAAAGTAAATAAATAAAAATTAAAAAAAAAAAGAGGGTCTGGTTAGGCAGGCAGTGATGGTGCACACCTTTAATCCCAGAACTTGGAAGCAGAAACAGGAAGATCTTTGTGAGTTCAGGCCAGCCTGGTCTATAGAGGGAGTTCTATGATGATCTCCAAAGCAACACATAGAAACCCTGTCTCAATAAACCAAGAAAGAAAAGGAGGCTCTGATGTCAGGGAGAGTGGTAAGGATGTAGGGGTTATTGGAGAGAAACTGGGGAAGAGGAGTTATGGATGAATATGACAAAAATATATTATATGAGATTCACAATGGATTTTTTAAATGGGAAGGTGAGATTAAAAACTTTCTAGCAATTGAATTTATACCAATCGTTATAAAGTCAGATGTAATTTTTGAAATAGAAAATATCTTCAGGGCTCTCATTTCGTCAATAAGCCATTTGTTGACATGTGACATCCTGAGATGTTTAAACACCTGGGAAATTTAAGCAAAGAAATGAGAGCAGTCATTTTGGACATGTGAAAATTTGTGATATTAAAGACTAGAGGCATCAGAAAGCAGCAAGCATAGTATAAAAGGCAGGAAGGAACCAATATGTTTGAAACTCAGCCAAAATGTAGCCAAGGAGGGTGGGGGGACAAAGGCTGCAATGCCCAGGGTATCTACCTAGGACACAGGCCCTGGCTTTACAAAACACTGAGACACTACTTCATTATCTCTGCTAATAGAAATAAACCCACAGGCTGACTCTATGGCCATTTTAATAAATAAGTAGATAAGACACAAATGACTAAGTCCTCGGCAACAGCTGGTTAGATTATTACCTTTTTGACCATGAAGTGTAAATCATGGAGCTATTCCTATGGTCAAAGCCGTATTGCCATATGGCTTAAAGGCCGACTTGAGATTTTATATTCAGAGGCAACTAAAAATTATGCCTTTTCCTCACAGGAGAAGCGAAAGTATGCAAAACTGTAATATGGTGCTTAGAAACTGTCCCTGAGAATAATTCAGGTAAGACCATTTCCAGGTCGAGTCTTCTGGGTTGTCCACTCCATTACTCACCATGGCTAGAGGAGGATATGGAGTATATCCAGTGGATTCATGAGTGTCCTCCAGTATACGACTGTAAAGTGGAAAGAGCAAGGTTCACTGCATATGAATGTAGGGTGTTTTCTGACACAAAAGACTAGAAGGAAAAGCAGAAACAGTTGTGAAGGCACACAAATGTCCTGGGAGATGTGTTCTACTAATGCTGGCTTTAAGGTAAACACAACAGAAATTCTTTCTCACTTCAATCAATTCCCTTTCCTCTGAGAAGGCACAGATCTTCACTAATATAATTTGTATTTACCAGCTGCTCTATCTGCTTTTGCAAAAGCTGCCCTGTTAAAATTCAACAGCAGGAAGAAAACATTGAGGAAAGTGCTATCACTTAATAGTCGCTGTTTTCTAATAACCGCTATGAGATTGACTATCTGTAAATGTTAGAGGACGATGTAAAGCTAATGCTACATGAACACCATTCATAGACACTACTAGAGAATCTGGTAATTTTGAGACTAGAGACTACGAAAGTAAATAATAATGCCAGGCCTGGAAACCACTCAAAATTAAGAGTATTAAATTTTTGACTTCTTAGCTATAAAGTTTAACCTGCTTTCTTTTATTTTTCCTCCTCTATTTATGAGCCCAAGAACCACTCACTGTTCCTATGAGAATATGCAGTGGCAATTATATATGCATTGCAGTTTCCCTTTGTAATTTAAGTGGGAAATTAAAATATGAGTATGAAAAGAGCTTACCTTTGATAATTAAGTCTTGCTGCTCCAGTTCTGACTTAGACAGAAAGGGATGAGTGTTTGCCAAGGAAAACCTCTGTCCTTCATTGTTAAATTGAATGAGAGACTTATCAATATTTGACCACTTTACACATATAATAAAAGAAATGTCCTGCAGTTCACATCAATGGAAAAGCTAAGAAAAAATTTTAAATTTACATTTTAAACCATTTTAATCTGATGTGAATATAATTGTTCACTATGAAAACTTCCAAATGCCTTCCCAAGTCCTTTCTTTGTCTCTTCCTATTTTCTTGTCTTGTGATGGAAGTATTCATGTGCTCAAGGAAGAACAGTATGTGGATGTGGATTTTAGGTACATATTTCCTTCCTAAAGTGTTATCAATCCTGACATACATAGCCAAACTACCAAATCAAAGCCAAATATGTTTTTTGTCCTAGGCACACTGAATTACCCAAAGATTAATTGTGTGCATCAGTTAACCAGAGATTTTCATATCAAACCTGATTTTCTAAGTCTGTATAAATGTGGAAGAGGAAAACAATGGATTGATAAAAATGAAAAACTAAAATATATAATTCATATGTATTTCATATGGTAATATTATTTCTATTAAATATAAAGATAATAGTGCTACTAGAAGTCATGAGTTCTCTTCAGTACATGTGAATAATTGGACATGACACAATATTCTTATGTAGAATAATCGGAGGCAATGATTAATGGCCATACTCTCTGTACCTCCCATTTGATGGTAGTGGCAAACCAAGGTCTGTCATAGCTTTGGAAGGTCTATATGTTCCAATATGTAGTTTTGTGATTATTATTCAGGTACGATGTGACAAAAGCAACAGATCGGGAGAAGATTTTTCCATTGAAAAGATAGTCCTTTTTTTCTATCATAGAGCCAGTCAACAAGAATAAGCAAAGAATAGTGACAAATGAGGGGGCAAGTCATGGAAATTCCAAAGTCAGCGAACAGAGGGAGAAGTAGAGATGTGGGGATGTGCCTTTGTTGTGTTTTTATGTTTTTTCAAGAATAAATGGGTGAAGGAAGGGTTCCATGGGTAAGATCAGCAACTTTAAATAATGTAGTGAGTATAAGGACTGCCAGTATTATTTGGCTGGTACCTGGCCTTGATGTGGTTGGGAGCCTCCTGTCCCAGCCATGCAGAGGTAGCTTGATAACAAGGCATTAAGAATTTGAATTTTGGGATGGCCTATAAGGTAGTTTTCAATCTCATTATCATGGAAGGACATTTAAGATAGCCTCTCCACTATTGCTCAGATTGTTGGTTGGGGTCATTCTTGTAGGTATCTTTTTTATTGTTGTTACAACATATATGTATATACATGTATACATGCATTTCTAAGAACAACCTGCTCAGTCTGTATAATGCTATTTTCTTAAATTTGGATCTACTTCTGCCTCATCGTTTCCTTTCACTCACTGCCTAGTCCAAGCATACATCCGCAACTCTCTCTCTATCTCTCCTCTCTCTACTGATTCTTGACATATAAAATAACCTTTGAATTCATAAACTGGTAAGTAATACACATGTATAATTGTCAACGGCCAGAGAGTCAATAAAATCTTTGCACACAAAATGTGAATGCAATGTTGAATTACAGGACATAATTCGGGAATGTGATTCCTAACCATGTGGGAAGTATTTGTGAAATTTCTGATGCTCTGGAAATTATCCTTCATTCCTTTTGTTGTTCATAAACAAAATATCTGGCTGTCAGTATTCAGCATCTCGAAGTTCTAGGTGAATGAAAGTACATCTTGAACTGAAAGTCGGGGGGTACTTCTGGGTGAAAATTAAATAGTGGAAAAGTAGTGTGTGTTATATAATATGGTCATATTTTTGTAAAGGCAAATATTTTGTAAAATCTAGAAAAATGCATAACAGACTATGAGCAAAAATATCTTTATTCTGTTTCTCATAAACATGTATTTAAAGTTATTTGTAATGGTTGTAAATTCTTTTTCTAATGAATTTATTCCTATTTTGCAAAACAAATATTCCCACATCCTCAAGGAATCCTGTAGTGAAGATATTGAACATTATGAAACTGATACATAATGAATAATCACTTCTTTTAATACAGAAATCACTCTACAGGTTCTTTTGCTGTACTTGGAAGCTCAGTCCTTAATCACTAGAATCTCAGTATATGGATCATACTTGAGTCAGTGATACCAACCAATAAAATAAGGACTGTAAGTGAAATCTCTTCTTGGTCATAGCCCAGTAACATAGCTCTGTATTCTGAGATTATTCATATACTAGACGGTGAATCTTTCATGATAAAGCTGGTTGTTAACTACTACAAAGTCTCCATTCAAATCATTTCATTAATCTCAGCTCTTCAGTATTCACTCTGAATTAATTTTATGGTTGTAGATAAAAGGTTCACCTATTTTGCTGCTGAGAAACCACACATTTTGATTATAAAACAAAGAGAATTCAAGCTGGACATAAGTTCGATGATTTCTCCCTACTAGCTACAATCCATTGCCAAAAGATGTTTTGTAGACTAGTTGGGTGGAGAAAATCATTAATTATCTTACCCAGTTGTAGGCCTTATTGGCTGCAGGACTGACCTGCCAGGCAAGACATGCCCATTAGTACACTAATGACATGACAGATATTGGTGAAACTAACTGCTTTCTGATGGGATTTTAAACCATTCCACAGAAGGAAATATATGCCTGGTCAAAAGCCTACAGCTAAGGGCTGAAGAGCTGGATCAATTTGTAAAGTGCTTGCCATGAAAAGTTGAGTCACTAGAACCCACTTTTAAAAGGTGGACACAGTACTGGGGCAATAGGAAACACTAAAATGGGGTATATATTCCTGAACCCACTGGCCGGTCAATCATGTCAAATTAATGAGCTTCAAGTTCTCCATGTTCCCTTGTCTCAAAAATACATGAAGTAGGAGAACAATTGAGGAATACACTAAACTTTAGTTTCTGACCTTCACCCACACACATACATGGATGCATGTCTACTTCATGTACTTGGGAACACACTCACAGAAACAGCTCCATATGCTACCTATTTACCAAACAACACACACTAACAATTCACATATGCATGAAGCCTATACGCTGAAGGTCAGAGACTTTCTGAGGAGCACACCGCCTTTGTTACTAAATGGATGTGTCAAGTTCTCTCCTGAGTATTTATATGCATACCCATGAATTAATGTCACTCTGTGTCTTGGACATAGAAACTTCTTTTTGAAGTGGACAGTTAATGCAGAGATTCCTAACTGTAAGATACCGAGATATTGTGACTATTGAGTGTTCACCTCTAAATGGGACACCAGTATCATCCCCTACTAGGGTCTAGAAGTATCTCAGAAGAAGGTGTACAAAGAATGCAAGAGACAAAGGAAGGCAATGAACACTGTGAATGCTGTCTTCTGAACATGACATGGCTGCTATCCTCCTAAACTTAGAGCAATTTTGGTCTCCTGCACAATACCTACACAAGACTGAGCTTGTCAAAATTTCATCATGGACAAAAGAAGGTCAAGAGGCCCAACCTCTCCTTGAGGAACTATTAGCCATTTATGGTTGCTTAGGGTTTCTTAGGGATGCTTATATCAGTGGTATAGCCACTGGTAGCTCACTCATGCTCCACATGCAAGCCACCCTAATTAAACTCAGTGGGTTATGCACAAAAATAAATGACATTAAAATAGAAGGACTGGTTGAGAAGAAGGTAATCAGCAGGAGTGAGAGATAAATAAGAGAAGTTAATGGAGGTGAATACAATCAAAATAAATGCATGCCATGAAATTGTCAAGTAATAAATTAAAATAGTTTTAAAACAAATTAAAAACAGATTCCTTTTTCTGATAAGAGAAAGATAATAATGAGGTCATAGCCTCCAAAATACTCTACAATTTCAATTTCAGAAAAAAAAGCAACAACATGTCCTCATTCTCTCATATGTTGATAGATCATTGCCTGTAATATATGTATATGTGCAAATACATGTGAACATGGCTCAGCAGGACCTGCAGAAAAGAGAACAAGAAAAGCTACATATTAGAGGATGAGGAAGGACTGAATGCAGGTAATGAAAGCAAGTTGTGACAGAGGATATGAAGCTAATTGTTCTACTTCTAACCATCATGGACTTTTCATCTTTTTGGTAGTGGGTAAGTGCATAGAAATGTACTTGACGGTGAAGGCATAAACTCCAATGTAAAGCTCCATATCTTCAGAATAGCTGTCCTAACTGTATAGATAATCACTGAAATGCATGGTTTATTTCCATGTATGTTGGGGTTTTCTTTTTTTGCAGTTTTTACAATGTTTTTTTTTAAATCCAACAAACTAAAAATAGATTTGTATTCTAATAAGAGTTTAGTCAGTAATCAGATTGTAGCCTCTAAAATACTCTATTTCATGGCTGATGCTGCATAGAAACCAATTCCTTTACAGAAGTTGAATGACAGTGTTTCTGCCTTGGTTTTCTGCAAATTCAGGTTTCTCAGAGAAGTCTGGAATCACAGTATCACAGTACTATTACAGTACAAATCTATAACCACTACTTCCACAGAACCTGAGCAAGAACAACATTACATTCAAACAATAGGATTTATTAGGTGGTACTTTTAGCATGAAGGAATTGCTCTATGTTCCTGACTTCAGGAGATCATGTGAGGCAGTGGTTCTCAACCTCCCTAATGCTGAGACCCTTTAATACAGTTTCCCATGTTGTGGTGACCCTCAACCTTAGAATTATTTTCATTGCTACTTCACAGCTGTATGTTTGCTTCTATTATGAATCATAATGTAAATGTCTGTGTTTTCCAATGGTTTTGGTGACCCCTGTAAAAGGGTTCTTTGACCCTCAGAGGGGTCACAACCCATGGGTTGATCTAAACACTCAGCCCAAAGCAAATATATGCCATCAACTGCTTATATGGCCATCAACTTAAACACCTACATCAAAGAGGAAAAGCAAACTAACTATGTGAACTTATGGTTTTAGATGTTAATCTTAGCTTCAAAGTCAAGTGAGTTTTTGAGGTGCTAAATAAAATTGGAAAAGAACCAAAGAGAAGAATGAGGTCCTGTTAAAGCAAATGGAGAGATAGTTGGTCACTGCTTAATGTCTTAGGGCTCACTCTTATTGGTGATGGAAGAAATCATGAGCCTGTCTGACTAAAGTTCTCTCTTATAACCATGACTTGTCATGAGAAAAAAAAGACAGGAGATAATCCTTTAATTTGTAAACATCTGAAGAGGATGCATTTTTCTTCTGTGATTCTCTGTTAAGTGGTTGTTTTTAGCTTGTTCCCAAAGCAAGTCATCTGTATGACCATGATAAAATGCATTATGATAGGTGAGGGCAAGGCTATGGCACAGGAGTAATGATTCAAAGACCGTGATGTTGAGAGTTATCTAAGTATTTTTACAGTATCTGATGTTAAAGGTCATGAATCTTCCATTAGATATGCCAATTATAGCACAGGTCTGAGATGAAATAAAAGGTAATTGAGTGTGTATTGATAATTAAGCTCAAAGTCTCTGCCAATAGATTCAATTTATGGTATGGCATTAACCTTGAATAAGGTCCTTATTTAGAAAGCAAAGACGTACATGCTTCAGAGAAAATTTCTTAAATGATATACTAAGTGTCCAGAAGAAATATGACATTTCAAAACATTAATTCAGAACTCACAATAATGTAATATTTGGTAAATTACTTAGTAGGCAAAGCTATGATATGTCATCTTTATTGCTAAGTTTAAATTTTTACTATGAAGTATTTCAAAGAATGAGATGAATCCCTATGTCTTCCCAATTCTAAGTTAATGATCATATACCAGTTGCCAGTTCTCTCCTATGTCTACCCTTCTCTACACTGGAAGCAAAACAAAGGTACCATGTGATCTCATTTGATAACATTTCATGTATATGACTGAAAATTTTTATTTATATAACCACCATATTTATACATTAAACATTTAGGGTTCTGGAGAAATGCCTCATTGGTTAAAAGCATGTACCTGATTTTGCTTTCTAGTTATCACACTGGGTGGGCAGCACCTCCTTTTGGCCTTGGTGGGCACCTACACTTATATGCATCTACACATACATCCATAACTATATATAATAATTAAAAATAAAATAAATCTCTAAAACATATATGTTATAATGTATTGGCATTAAAAAGATACCTAAACAACAAAAAACCAGTTTTTTTGGTATTACCAGATATTTTTAATATGTAATATTTATAAGGTATCTATTTTTCTAGTTATTTCTTTGAGTCTGAATCCAACAGAATTCACCTTGTAATATATTGCTTTATTTCCTAGATATCTGTTAATTTGTGAGCACTTCACGCTTATTTTTTTCCCCTTTTCCCAACTTAATTACTAAATAAACTAAGTTGTTTGCATTGTGGTCTGGACTTTGTCGTTGAATCATCTGCAGTCATTAGGCATGCTCCAAGTCTGGATTAATAAGTAATCCACCTCTTTTAAATTGGCAGTTGAATCTAAGCCTGTTCCAAATCAGGACTCTTCGCCCCCACAAGAGTACTCACAGGTGTGGTTCTGTTGAAGCATGAAATGCCACATAGTGTCCAATATTACTGCTTTCTATGGTACACAATCAATGATTGGTGCCTACTTCCAGGAATTCATTGAGTTGAATGATACTACTTCTGTTGTTTCTTGTTCATATGATAATGTGAACTTCCAGTCCAAAAAGGAACATTTCTTCTACCAGTGAATATAATAGGAAAGGTAGAATCAATGACATACTCTTTGCTTTCTTTACTAATTTCTAACTGTTGTAAGTTAAGAGGCTTTCAATTTTAAAGCTACTATAAAGGCTTATATTTATATTATAAGTCAAGATATATTTTTTTTAATCTGTGTAGAGTAAAAAGTTGTTGCTTTATGTGCTGTCTCTTTCAGTTTACAAATCTTCATTAACCACATAGAGAATGTACAGATTTGTCAGTCCTCAGTAGGGCTGTTGGTTTGGTCTCAGTGATTTATTTTGTTTCTTATATAAGAATTTTTAAATTTTGATATTAATATATTATATATAAATAATATGAGATAAATATTAATAATGCATATACATACACACATTAGGTATGTATACCTAAATATATAAGTACAATCTAGTCAGTCCATATACTATTACCTATATGAATATAATATCATGGCTGACTATTGAATAATCAATTGAATGGCTCTTCTTTGAGGTAGACTATTTCTCCTGTTCTCTGCATCCCTAGTTGTCCTTAGTTCTTTGTCTAGGGTTAAATCACGATGAACTCTTACTACTTCATGCTAGCATGTCTATTCATGTCGTAATTGTTCAGGTCTTGTTCAGAAAGCCATGTTGATGTGTCTTTACAGGGATAACATCTCTGTTTTTTTTTTTCAAAAAGAACCAGTCCTTCTGTCTCTTAAAATCTTTTTGTTCATGATGATTCCTCAGCCTTCAGTGAAGGAACCATGTTATAGATGTTACCATTTGCGGCTGGGCACAGCATTATCTCTCAGTCTCTGCAGTTTTGATCATGTGGTTTTCTGTAATGGTCTTGGTCTGTTGCAAAGAGAAGTTTCTTGATGAGGGGTATGAGCAGTTTTATGAGAGTGTTAATTCTTTATTGTTAATTTCAGTATTTTTTGTGGTTAATAGCTGTTTGCATTTTACTTTTACTTAGCTGCTTTTTCAGTCATTTTTTTAATACTTTGTTAAAAATGTTCCTGTGTTTTCCTTTGACTTATTTTCATGGTATTGAAAATGCAATCTAAGAATTGAAGCCTATAAATTGATGAGGAAATATTCAATTTAATTTTTTATATTTTAAGATAAATTTTACTATAAATATTTTTAGACTATTTTAGGTTTGTTTATACTTGGTGTCCATCCACTGATATATGATTTGCATTTTAATGTTTTGAAAATTAATAAAAGGTAAGCAATGACCAATACAGACAGGGTAGATGTTACCAACAGTAATGTTTTTGTACACTGCATATTTTGCTTTGATTAATAGTGGTTATCCTAAAGGGACAAGTCTTTAAGAAAACTAATGACCAGTGATTGTTAATTCCTGTTACATTTTGGTGGCAGTGTTTTGTGTTTCCCTTCTTTGGAGTTTGCTAGTGTGAGGTTATATATTTGGAAGAATACCCTTCTAAGCCTAGATATAAAGGGAGGGACTTCATCCTGCCTCAAAATGATATGCCAGACTTTGTTGACTTCCCATGGAAAGCCTTACCCTCTCTGAGGTATGGGTGGGGATGGGGTGGGAAGAAGGTGGGAGACCATGAGGAAGGGAGGGAGGAGGAACTGGGATTGGTACATAAAATGAGAAAAGATCATTTTAAAATGTTAAAAATATGATAAAAAGAAGGAAATTTAAAGTCTCCTTACAGGGAGTTGAAAATGAGAGAATACTTTTATTTGTAACCTATAACAGAATATGTGGTGATTTTTTTTAACTTAATTCATCTTAAAGTTGAAGCATGAAGAAAGACTGTGAACAAGAGAGGATTCAATGTATGCAGCATTGATTTTGTGAGGATCATTCCTGCCCCTTCACTGGCTCCCAGGTTCCCAACACGGGCATGCTGCTCATAATCCTCCTGCTTGGTATTCATTCTGGGATACGTCTGAGTGTAGTTTAGTCAGTCCATCTTAGAGGAGAAGCTGATGTTCACCCATACCATCTTGCTGACCTGTTGCATTGCCATTACTCATGGAATTAACTTCAATCCTTCTATAATATTCTCACTTACTCCATCCTAACAACAACCCACTATGTTTCTCGCATGACCTTCCAGGTAGAATGGCTGTATCCTGGAAGAAAACCAACCAAGCTTTCTTTCTCTCTTGTCAGACTTAAACTCCCCAGATTTCTCCTTTGTAGCACTCTTCTTCTAGCTCCCTTCTCATTGAATGCTGCATCCAATTTCTTTACCACTGTGACACAGCTAATAGCATCCATCCTATGGTTAGTATTCTCCTACAAGGGAGAATTGATCTCCAAAGAGACCCTTAAACTAGTGCATATGGTACCAACACATGACAGAGGGGAATTAAGACTGAAGATGGAAATAATGTACCTAGTCAGTTTACCTTTAAGTGTAAAAACTTTTCTAGATTACCGAGTTGGGCTAGGTAACATAAAAAATTTCCCTATTTTCTGCCAAGCTTGCTAAGCTGAGTTCAATGAGTTCAATTCCTGGGACTCACGTGGTTAAAAAAAAAAAAGAAAGAAAGAAAAAGAAAAAAAAACAGTGATTCTCTCAGGTTGTGTTGTGACCCCCACAAACTGCACACATGCGCATGTGCACACACACACACACACACACACAGAGAGAGAGAGAGAGAGAGAGAGAGAGAGAGAGAGAGAGAGAGAGAATGTAAAAATAATAAACAGAAATGGAAAGAAGAATCAGGAGAGCAGGTCAGAGTGGTGAGATGGGACAAAACACTCACACACCAGGAAGATGACAACCAGCTAATGAAATTGGTCCCCTACTCTTCAGTGGCAAAGGCCAATTCTTTCTCAGGGACTCTGGAAGAGACACAAACCTAACAGCTTGGTTTTCACTGAGTAAGGTCTGAGCTGGGCTTCCATGGAGCTGTAAGAAGATATGGTCATGCCTGTTATGTCACTGACATTGCAGACTGTAGTGATTTGTTGCTATATCTATAGGAAATCCAATACACCCTCCTTCTCGTTTTTCCTCAAGGATGCTTGTGCCACAGCCAGATTTTCATAGTTGGGGGCAATAAAAGAAGTCAGTTAGATTGCTCCTGGCTTGCAGTGCCTGCTCTGTGAATTTGGCATCATGACCTTGGAAAGTTACAGAAACTTCTCAGACTCCCACTTTCCCTGGACGTTTTACTGCACATAGTGATCTCCTTTTGAATATTTATCACAATTATAATTGCATAACCAATTGAGTGCTTAATTAAACCTATGTCTTTCATTTAAGTAATTGCCTCCTGGGGAGAGAGAGCTTTGCCAGCCTTGCCAACTACTTGTCTCCCTAGTATTAAACCACATTAAAAACATTTGTCAGTCAAAAGGATTTGAGTAAAGTCACCACTTTAGTTGTGACATAGACAATAAAATACCAATGTATTCAGAGAGTAACAAAGCATTACTTTCTCAGTATCAGGGGCCTGAATACCCAAGAGATTTCCAAGTCTCCTGTTCTCAACCCCCATTGCTTTATTGTGTTGTTTCCTTGGCTTTCTTATAAGAAGGCATTTTCCTACTAGCTGGATCCAGAACTACATGTATGCTCTCCCGGGGCATCTGTACTTTGGTAGGGTCCCCAAAGATCCTCACTGTAAAGAAAATATAAATTTAATTCAAAAATCCCTCTTTGGATTTGATGCTGGCTGAACAAAAGACCACCTTTCAATTTACAGTAGGAATTATGTCAGAAGACATGACTGATATATATATATATATATATACAATATATATATATATATATATATATATATGGATCACACTTTGTTAGACAGGAAAATTATTTTCTTTGGGTACAAAACTTGAACAACACAGATTATATAATAATAATAATAATAATACAGAATACATGTAAAAGGAAGTTTTCCAATCAAACAGAACTCAAACTAATGAGTGTTCATTTTATGATGCACCTAGAATTTATATTCTGCATATGGTGATCTACAACAAATAATTTATATATCATGTAAGTATTTACATCTATCAAAACTCTAATCTCAAACTGAAGATGGAGGCACATCTATAATCTCAGCATTTAGGAGACTGAGGCAGGAGAACTGCAGGTTATGAGCCAGCCCATGCTACAAACCCCAATACCCTCAAAGAGCGTCTATTTAAAAGTAGTATAACGAAGTCAAGTTTCACCTCTCAGACCTTGTTTGCACAGCTAAATCTTGAAGACCATTTTCTTCTCAATGAACAAATGTTTGCTTTGCAGGTACTCTCCAAGATGCTATGTCCCACATGGGTCAGCGCAGAGCTCTTGCCACACACACTGAGATCATAAGGGTTTGAAAAGGAGTCTATGAAGTACACTTTCGGCTTTATTCTGTCCTTAAATTGAACTCAACCTTCAAGAAGCTCCAAATTTCCATCATGGAACTCCAATTTCCATAGAAGCATTTTGTTTTCCTTATGCTGGGCTCTAAGCTGTTACAAAAGTGTGTACAGTAATCAACTATGTAAAGATGTGCTGGCAACCTTGCTAAAAATGGATAGACTGTTGTTTATGGAGCCTATTATTTATCTCTGCTGTACAAAGTCCTGACTTATGAAATAATTTTCTTCCTCATCCTCAGGTTTATTAAAGATCAACAAAGAATTCATAACATTAAAACTAGGAATATCTCTATTCATCAGGCCCTAAACATCAGGTGCAATTTTCAAATAATATTTTGTGTGATTGGTTTCACTTTGTTTTTGTGTTACACTATGTAATCAAATGTCAGTCAAACTATCACTGAGCAGCCACTGAGTTTGGAATGTCTCTTAATTAAATGCTTCATTAATCACACAGAACTGCTCTGGTTATGGAGCTGAAACAAATTCTTTGATCAAAGTATCAGAATAAAATCTTTACAATTTCAGATTACTTGTAACAGCTGAAGTAGGCAGGTGTGGACCTTCCTGTAAGTATTGCTATAAGGCATTCATAGATATCTTCGGCATGCGTACTGCTTCAGGTGGTGTTTGCAAGGTTCAAGACGATCTTAGCTCCAGCATCCTAAAGGAGGAAGGATATTTATAACAAGCTCATGGTTAAGGTTATCTTTCCATTTCCTGATGTAGGGTCCTTGAAGTAAATATAAACTACTAAAAATGGCAGTAAGTATACATACTCTTTTGAAAATGTAATTGTGTTTATTGTTATTTTATTTTACTTTTATTTGAGGTGAGGCCTTACTGTGTGACTCTAGTTGGTCTTGAACTCACAAAAATCTGTCTGACTGTGCCTCCCAAGAACAGGGTTTGCATGCCCAGCTGTACTTACTTTTATCTAAAAAGGAGAACTCTGTAACTCGATGTGTTTACTTCTTTCTTTGTCTTTGTGTTTGCTTCTACAAACTCATGATGAAATGGATACATAATCTTTTGTGTAGAGGTAATGAATATTTAATATATACATGAGAATATACATAAATGAATATTTTATATATGCAAGCATATGTTTATACAAATATTAAAATGGTGAAATTAATCTATAGTATTTCATAATGCATATATACATATATATACATGTATACATAGCAGTTTTCTAAAATCATAATGAAATACCTAAAGTTAAATAACTTTTGAAAGAATATAGGTTTTTTTATTTATTATTTGAAAACTTCATACATTTACAATGCATTTTGATCATGTGGATCTTGGACTATCTCCCTCCTCCCTCCTATAACCACTAGTATATACTAACCCATCTTCCTCCCAAATTCATACCTTCCTTTTTTTAAAATTAATAACCACTGAGTAAAATTAGTGCTGGTCATATGCACAAAGATGTAGGACCATCCACTGGGGAGTGGGCAGCATACCAGTGGCCACATCGGAAGGTACAGAAGCTCCTTCCTCAACTGCTGCCAGTGGCTATTAGCACCTCCACCAAAGGTGAGGCCTGAGAAGTCGCATCTCCAAGGGTGTTGGAATTGGCTTGATCTTGTTTAGGTCTTGTGCAGGGAACACAGTTGTTGTGAGTCTCTGCAATAGCTACTGAGCAAAAGAAAGCTGTGTGTAGAAACATCAGTATTCAGAGGGCAAATTGAGTGTAATGACTTGACAAAGCAGCAGCAGTACCTATACCTCTAGGGCTAACAATCGCCCCAGTCAAGGGCATTTGGTCAGTTTTATAGTACCAGGTATGAAATCCCTCCTGTGGAATAGGAAATGAGAAAGTGCTTGGTTAACCCCTTAAACATCACACCACTATTTGACCAGCAGGCACCTTAGCAGGCAGTTCAATATTATAACATGCAGGGCTCAGTGCTGGGTAAAATCTTTTCGGTCTTTCTTCTTCCCTAGCTGGCTGCATAGCACCTTCTAGCACCAAGTAAGCTAGCTTCAAAGAGAAAATTTCCTGATCCATCAAGACTGATTTTTCTACATGCTACAGTCAAAGTGAGTGGGTATCTTTAGGCCCTTACCATCTAGTTATGGTGGATAATAAAGGACAATGGTAATAGCCTATGCTGTTTTATTCATGGTTCTAGAGAAAGGATCTAGGACCAGTTCTGGAGAAAGGATTCAGAGACATCAGAGAGTTGGATGTCACGGCCCACAGTGTCTCAGTGATGACAGCATGTTCAGAGAGGGATTGCGCTGAATTACAGAACCTGGGACCTCAAAAGACCTAAGTTAATCCCTTATACAGACCCATCACTGTCGCCACCACCTCTTTAGGTATCCACCACTACTCTATAGCATCAGTTTGGGGAATACCCCATTAATTCATGGGCCTTTTAAATAAGTTTAAGATATAAACTATAGGATCATGAACACATATAGGCCAAACATAATAAAATTGTGCAGAGTTGACATTAAAACCACTTTATAGGTACCGTTACCCAAGTTTTTATCTAAAATCATTTTACCTTTAATTAGAAAGTGAAAACTCACTACAGTGTGAAATAAAAATATTTTCTTTTCCTCTTCAATGTTATTTTCCCTTATGCTTACTCATATTTATATGTCTTGCAAATCTCAATTATGAAACATTTCACTATTTCCAGCTTATATAGGTATCTACTTGTTTCATATACATATATATAATTTATTCATTTTATACTATTATGGTTTCTATCAATGAGGGGCTATTATTGTATATAATGAGAAGAGTCCAATTTTTTCCTCATATAAAAGGATTTCTCATATTTATTTGTATGAATATGTTTGTATATGCTCTTGAATGTGGGTGTCCATAAAACCAAAAAAAAAAAAAAAAGATGGCCTGGGACCACTTGGAGTTGAAGTTTTGGTGGCTGTCAGTCACCTGAAATGTGTGCTGGCAATCAAACTCTGCTCCTCTAAAAGACAGCAAGCACTCTGAGCAAAATCTCTGGCCCCAAGTTCTGTTATCACAATATCTTTCCCCAAGTGTATTTAGGTCTATTCTACTCCTTTGAACTATAAGCATTTATGTGCAAGCCATAATGTTTAAACTTGAATAAATCATGTTTTAATTTTGTAGTTAGGTATGACTGTGTGTAAAATTAATATTCCTATAATATTAACTTGTCCTTTCTGAAAACATTGAATGTTTTTGCACCTATTCAGATATGATGTATATTTTAAATTTCAATGCCTGTTTCATACATGTTAAAAGTTGTTTTCCCTTCCTGATTTTTGATGGTGTCATTTCTGATTGTTAGTGTACATAACATTTAAATTTTAATCTCACTTCTGTTCTCTTCTTTGTTTTAGTCATAGATATGAAACTAAACATGTGTTTACAGTGGTCATTGTAATTTAAGAAAAGCAGCATGACAGAAAGCCACCATGAGACAGGGTTCAGTCAGAGGGAATTTTTATTAAGGAAAGAAATCATGAAAAGGAGAAAGGGGAAGAGGAAACTGACCTCCAGAGACAGGAGCAGCTGAAGAGAGGAATGGGGCAGAGAAGAGAGGGGGACAGACAGAGAAAAAGGGAGAGAAAGAGAGGAGAGAATGGGAGGTGGGCAGGGCCCTTTTAAAGGGAGCATAGTGAATATGCACAGGTGATGCTCTTAGTGGTTGCAGCTGAGGGTGCATCCTGTCAGAACTCCAAGGACAGGCCAGTTCAGATGCCTGGTTACTAACAGTCATTTTACTAAAATCATGTCTGATTAGATGAAGACAGTCCTCTTAGAGACACTTTAAGGAGAGATTGTCAGTACAATATTCCATAGGTGATAGAAGTTTGTTCCCTGTAATTATGAAAACTGAAGGTCAGTTTATAAAGCTGTGATTCACATACCCCCATTGAGTTTCTCAAGAATGTTTGCAACTTTTTTCTATCATTTAATTCAGGTTTCTGAACTTTACCAAGTCTGATTTTCAGTGTGCTTTAATAGCTTGAATCCCTTGCTAACTATATTCAACTCATGCTTCAGTATTTTGTTACAGTTTTCTTATGGTTTCTTCTAGGGGCCATACAATTATCATTAGCTACATAAGACTTCCATTTTCTTTCCTCATCTTAAAGAACAGAAAATATTGTTCACTGTCATCAAGTGCAAGATAAGAGGAGTTTCAATATGAAAGCAAGAATTGCCACAATCACTTTTATTACTGTATGGGGTGCACTCTGTTCTTGCAACTTGATTTTCTCTCCCTGGGACTTAGATGTCTCTTTGCTATCAAACAAACCCTCTGGCTAATCGTCCATTACTTATTTTCAATTATTCTTTATAATGTTATATATATATTATCAAAAATGATGAAAAATTGAGCCTTTTATCCTTGGAGAATGTTAGTTGATCCTATCTTGCAAGCTGAGCCCTATATACCCAATATCAATAATCTAAGTTTCTTCCCACATTTCCCAAGATTTAAAGAAAAATTAGAAATCTGTAAATAAACCTGGTACCAGATGTACTCCAGCAAATGATAGCGCTTGGAATAGCATCTGAAATGACAATGTGTAGTCACTTGGAATTCAAAAATGAAAATGTCCCTGTGCCTTGCTTCATTACTGAAGGGAATCAGCCTTACACTACAGCAATTGCCTGTTCCCACCAGCTGACAATGAAATGAATACTCTGTAGGAGCTGAGATGATTGTGGCATTAAACTTAGCAGTTGCTCCATGATCCTGGAAGACTGCTACTGAATCTAAACTAAATCAGTTCTGAGAAGAGTCTGTATAGAACTTGTTCATCATTTAAAATCTGGAGGGGAAAATGAGTGAAAGCAAATGAGTTAGGGGAGAGATTATCAGCTCAGAGACAGCTTCAGGATCTGTTTCAGACCAGGCTGAGAAAACATCAGAAACAGCCAGACAGCTTTAGAAGTTCCAACATCATCTGTGAAATCTGAGACTGTTTTATTATCATCATCAGTCACAATCTTGATGATAATAATTGTCATCTAGTGTTCCGTGAGCAGAAAAATACAACACTAGATAGACCATAGAAAGAAAAATACAATACAGATGACCTGGCTGGTAAGGTTTGTGTCTAAGTCACCCAGACTGTGGCCACAACAGGAACATGGAGGGCATCAAGAGATGGTGTCTGACACTGGGAAAGCAGCTGAATACATCATAGGTAGAGGTTGTAATTCTTGGTATCTTTATCTAATCTTTTTCCTTGGTAGTGATTAGTGGAATACCAATCTCAGAGAGTAGCAATAGAGTCAGATAAGAGGAATAGTAATATACATGCTTAGAACTTTCTTTATGTGGTATCTTAATATTCAAACCATGCAATCAGTGAAATACTATGATTTATGTTCTATTTGTGAGGTCATTTTAGCTTGGAGAAATTAAGCAAAATGTCCAAATGCCAGGTGACCAGTAAGGAGGGCACACAGCTGAAGCCCAGGGAGGCAGAGTATGTGGATATCCTTGAACCACAGCTGGACAAGGTGTTGAAATGAAAAGAGTTCAAGGATGTGTTGTTACAGAATGGCCTTGTGTGTATTGCTAAGGCATCCCTCTTTCATCTCAATCAAATTAGATAACAAGAATATTGGTCATTACATGTAACTAGATAATGGTTCATAGTTTTTACTCCTATGGTCAAATGAATAAGATCAAAAATATGTCAGAGACATCATGCTAGAATACACATAAATATTTGACTTGTTAAGACTAGGTTTGACTGTATCTACTAGCCTTTACATCTAGATTGTCAAACTGTCTGAGAGGTATGAAGAAGCATGTTGTTTTCATTTTACATGATATAGATAGATAGATAGATAGATAGATAGATAGATAGATAGATGATAGATAGATAGATAGATGATAGATATCCTTTGTGTGCTTTGATTTATTTACAAACCATGCTGACCTCCACTTAATTTTAGAATTTTATCTGATATGTTACTGTCTTGTCACTATTGCATTACTTTTTTTCCAGAACATATTTGCCAAGAGAAAGTCTTTGCAGTTAGGTAAGTTTTCTGAAAGCAGAATAACACAGTGACACGCAAGCTCAGAACAATTAGCCCTCATTTTAAATTAACAAATATGCATGTGAATGAACAAGTAAAGACTAAATATTTCAAATGTGTTCACTGCAGTGAATCATTTTTTTTTTGCTTGTTTTGGTAACTAGTGATAAATTTAAACATTTCATTTGTATTTTAGATTTCCCTATTTTTTTACAAATACATTAATTTTGTGGTGTTTATTTTGAGTCTTATTTAATACATCTAAATTTGAAATAAGGTGAGCTAATCTTTTTAAGAACAATATCTTGTTCATCATCAATTATATACTTATTTTTTTCTTTGAATGAAACTTGTAGCATGAATAATAAAAACCCAGAGACAGATATTGGGGTTCAAGCTGAAAGATCAGCAAAGCAAAGTGGCCAGACACCAGACAGCTCTTACCTCTCCCAAGGCTGGGGAGATCCTGTTCTCAACATGACCCGAGACTAATTGCCATGTCTGAGACCCTTCTTCTGTCCTACATACCTCTTTATTGCTGGAATTAAAGGTGTACACTACCAACACCCTCCTTCTATGGCTAACTAGTATGACTACTGGGATTATGGTTGTGTACCACAACTACCTGGCCTCTATGGCAGTGGCTATCTTTGCATTCTGAGCTCCAGGCAAGTTTATTCGCTCATAAAAATATATCACCACAGATATTTATACAAATTTACTTGTGTTTGGTTAGTATTGTGGTTTGAAAGAAAATGGCCCCTAAAAAGCAGTAGCACTGTTAGGAGGTGTGGACTTGTTGGAGAAAATGTGTTACTCTGGGGATGGGCTTTGGGGTATCATTTGCTCAAGCATCCTTCAATATGACTTTCAGTCAACTTCCTGTTGAGTCTGAGTCAAGATATAGGACTCTCAACAGCATCATCACATCTACATGTTCTCTGCCATTATGATAATGGACTGAACCTCTGAGACTGTAACCAAGCCCCCACCCCAACTAAATGTTTTCCTTTATAAGAGTTGCTGTGTTCATAGTATCTTCTCACAACAATGAAAACCCTAAGATAGTTAAACATGTATTTTGTCCTTTAACTTTTACAGTTTTTACATTATAATAATATAAGTATTTAAGTTTTTGGTTGATTAGATTATTTGGGGGCTGTCTTAAAAAAAAGTTTCATCTTTTCATCTAGTCCCTTTCCTCTTCTCCACAAGATCATGGTGTCTTTCTTAGGGCCTCTCCTGAGAAAAATGGGAGCAAGTGGGGAGTGGAGAGGGAGTCAGGATAAAGAGAAGGGAAGAAAAGGAGGGGAGAGGAAGACAT
The DNA here is from genome assembly GCA_030556225.1 of Cricetiscus sungorus. NCBI lineage: Eukaryota > Metazoa > Chordata > Mammalia > Rodentia > Cricetidae > Cricetiscus > Cricetiscus sungorus. Next base: position 23,241,361 of record JANBXA010000253.1, read on the forward strand.
AAGGGAGCACGAAGATTGAGTCAGGGCAAGAATAGAGAAGAGCAATAAAAGAGATACCATAATAGAGGGAGCCATTATAGGTTTAAAGAGAAATCTGGCACTAGGGAAATATCCAGAGATCAACAAGGATGACCCCAACTAACAATCTAAGCAATAGTGGAGAGGCTACCTTAAAAGTCCTTCCCCTATAATGAGATTGATGACTACCTTATACGCCATCATAGAGCTTTTATCCAGTAGCTGATGGAAACAGAAGCAGATACAGCTAGACACTGAGCCAAAACCCTGGAATCCGGTTGCAGAGAGGGAGGAGTGATGAGCAAAGGGGTCAAGACCAGGCTGGAGAAACCTACAGAAATAGCTGACCTGAACATTGGGGAGCTCATGGACCCCAGACTGATAGCTAGGAAACCAACATAGGATTGACCCAGACAGACCCCTTGAACATGGGTGTCAGTTATGAGGCCTGGGCAATCTATAGGGCCTCTGGTAGTGGATCAGTATTTATCCCTAGTATACAAATAGACTTTTGGAGTCCATTCCACAAGATGGATACTCTCTCAGCATAGACACATAGGGGAAGGCCTAAGCCCTGCTCCAAATCATATGACAGATTTTGAAGACTCCCCATGGAAGGCCTAACTCTCCCTGGGTAACAGAAAGGGGATGGGATAGGGGTTAGGGGGCAGGGGAGAAGGAGAGGGAGAAAAAACTGGGATTGACATGTAAAAAAAAAGTTTGTTTCTAATTTAAATGTAGAAAAAGCGAAAGTTTCATTATGCAGCCTAGGCTGGCCTTGAATTCAACCTAGGCAATTCTCAAACTTGAAACAAGTTTGAGAACAATATCCTCCTGCCTCAGCCTTCTGGTACAGTAATTGCAGGTATGTTACCATTCTCAAAAAGACATATCCTTTCCTACTTTTGCTTTTCATGATTTCTATAATTTAAATCCAGAATGTTCCCCAAATCTCATATGTAAAGGGTGCACACAAGTTTGCTGCTACTTTGAAGTAAGGGAAACTTTAATAGGCACCTATGAGGGGTGCTCTGGCCATTATGAGTGATCTCAATGGACAGAGTGGGAGCACTGCCCCCTCTGCTCCCTCCCTTTTGCTTCCTAAATCACGATGAGGTATATGTTTTTGCTGTAACATGTTCTCCTTCTGTGGTGTGTTTCTGCAAGTTCAAAACAATGGGGGATAGACAATGGATCAAACATTTTCCCTTGTGAATCCAAGTTAACTTTCTGCTTTTTGAAGTTGTCTCTATAGGCATTTGTTACAATAACATAAACTGACTAATATGTTGGATCTTTCTATTTTAGATAAGTCTTGGTCCTATAATTTAACTTTTCTCTATGGATTCTTGACACTTTAGAGAGCAATGAGAAAGCAATGTATGAGGTTTCTTATTTTTTTTTTATTTTTTGGACACATAATACATAGGATTTTAAAGACAGTGACATCTATTTTCCATTTATTTATCCAAACAATTATGATGTATATAATCAAGGGTGAAGTCTAACACAAACTTTGGTGATTATGAGACATCAATCAATTGTACTTCTGATATATGAGGCTATTTATGTGTAGCCCGAGTGGTATGTTGAAATGTCTCTAAAGATGGCCCTTAAACAATGGTTTTTCTATAGCATGAAAGTAATACACACTTTTTATTGTCTTCATTGTCAGCTAGGTGGAAATAGAAATCACCAAGGAGATACACTCTGAGACTATCTTGAGAGCGTTTCCAGAGAATTTCAACTGAGGAGAACCCATTCTGAATTTGGGTGCCACCATCTATGGTCAGGAGTTCTGGTCTAGAGACAGGTGGGAAGGGGGACTGGGGCTGGGGCAGAGGGAGAACTGAGCACCAGTATCCAACTCTCTTTTACCCTGTCTACAGATATTATGTAAGCAGTCACCCTCAAACTGTGAGCCTCAAGAAATACAGCCATCCTCATGCAGCTTTTGTTAGGTGTTTTGTCACAGTGATGGGGAAAAAAGAGCAAGTAACAAAACAGTCAAAGCAAACCAGACTACAAATTTTTCATTTTGATCTTCTGAGCTGGTGTTGTGTATGATTAGAAGAGTTTTTCATGATATTGGAGAAGGGCAGTGAATCAGGTTCCCAGGTGGCTACGTGGTCATGAGGAGGAAGTCCCAGTGTTCTTTATGTGATAGGCTATGGTGTTCATTGCTCTAAAGTGATTTTTTATTGAAAATTTTCATGCATTATTTTAATCATATTTTCCCTCCCTCAACCCATTCCAGATATTTCTCACCTTTCTACCCACCTAACATTATGTTCTTTTTCTCAGGGCTCTTAGAATACAAACACACACACACACACACACACACACACACACACACACCAACAAAAGAACATTTAACTTACAAACAGCTTCTCAGGACGTCACTACATTATAAGCTGAGGGTCACCTGCATATTTTAATCAACTTAGTTCAGAATCAACATTTTCTGTAAAAATAAAATCTATTTTGTAAAACAACAGCAGCATAGTAATGTGACATATTAAGGGTGTTCATTACAACTGGAATGCTATTACCCTTTTTAGACCTTCAGGAAACACAGCGGAGGAATTACAAACACTGGCACATTTCTATCTTCCTATCTTCCCTGGTTCCATTCTGCCAGGGCACTTTCCTATCTTTTCTCTCATAGTCAGGGAGTAAGTGCCTTAAGATTACACTGTCTGCTAACCATGGTGCTAGTACAAAATAGTACAAGACTATTGCTCTCTAAGAGCTTCTGCTATAGACGTCTTACCCATGACAATTATTGTTTGCTTTAGTTTCATTTTGAGACAGGTTCCTCTGTGTAGCCTCGACTGCCCTGGAACTTGCTCTGTAGACCAGGGTAGCATTGAACTCACAGAGATCTGTCTGCTTCACAGGAAGTATGTGCCACATGGCTTACCTGATGACTCTTTTAATATTACTGTAAGCTAATCTGTAGCAATTCATGGTTTAGATCATCAAATACAAGAAATGTTGTTTCTTAAAATACTGATTGTGTAACACTGAAATTCATCTATATCTTTAATAAAATTAATATGTGAGAGTATTACATTTGTCTGAGTAAATTTTTTTTCTTAGTACATAAAAAGGAACAACTCAAACCTTAATTAAGGGTTGATTTTTTTCCCTCTAGAATAGTGAAATGTAACCCTAAGACATTTAGAAAATATTGTAATTTGTAAAGTAGAAAAAAATATTTCACTGTTTAAAAAGAAATTTGAGGGATTTATATATATATATATTTCTGCAAAGTTATTTGATTAAAAATTAATATGGTATTTTAAAAGAATGGGAGAGAATTCATAGCAATTCTTCTAGAAGACAGATACTCACTAGGACCTCATCTGGATTGATTTGTGCAGAGCACTGGGGGTCTCTGGCAATTCACAGTAAAGACATAATATTGTTTTGGTTTTGATATAATTTTTGTCCTCCATTTTTATGTGCTTGACATTATTTTCCACCAATTACAAAATTTATGCTGAATATTTGCTTAGTTGCTCTCTATATTTTAAATCATATAAAATATTATAAAAATTAAGTTCAATTTGATCATTTCATTGTCCTTTATATTCCACAGAGCTTCATTCAGCTCATGCATAGGTCAATTTTTTTTTAGAAACCACTGTTAGGAGGAGTGAAATGTAATACATCTATCTTAGTTAGAGTAACTATTACTGTGATGAAACACCATGACAAAAACCACCTTGGGAGGAAAGGGTTTATTTGACTTACACTTCCACATCATAGTCCATCACTGAAAGAAGTCAGGACAGTAACTCATGAAGGGAAGGAACTTGGAGGCAGGAGCTGTTGCAGAGGCTCTGGAGGGGTACTGCTTCTTGTCTTGCTTCCCATGGCTTGTTCAACCTGCTTGCTAATAGAACTCAGGACAAACAGATTAGTAATGGCACCATTCATGGTGATGTGGTCCTTCTGTATGCTCTAACTATAAGTTTCTCTTATTGGTTGATGCATAAAGCTGTTTCAGCCAATGGACAGGCAGGATGTAGCCAGGTAGGAAGTATAGGCAGGGATACCAGACTAGGAGAATGCTAGGAGGAGAAACACAGAGAGTCACCAGAAATATGCCATGTAGCCACCTAAGGAGTAACATGCCAGAACAATCATTACAGATAAAGCACAGCCTTGTGACAATACATAGTCTAACAGAAATGTGTTAATAATTCAGAGAGAGCTAGTCAATAAGAACCCTGAGCCGTTGGCCAAATAGTTTATAATTAATATAAGGCTTTGTGTGTTTATTTGGTGCTAAACTGTTGTGGCACCAGGCAGGACATAAGCTCCATAACCACAGTGGGTTGGGTCCTTCCTCATCAATCACTTATTAAGAAAATTATCTACAGGCTTTCCTGCTGCTGGAGCTTATGGAGACATTATCTTTAAAAAACATAATTTTTAATTGTTTCTTTGGGAATTTTACATCATGCACCCCAATCACATCATCTCCTAAACCCTCTGTATCCATCCCTCACTCTTGTATCCCACCCCACAAAGACAAACTAAAAAAAGAAAACATAAGACAAAAATAAATAAATACAAATAAGAATATCAATTTAAAAACAAACAAACAAAAATATACATTGCTGCTGTCTTTCCTATCTCTCTATTGCCTCTTCATTTTTCTTAGTGGCATTGGGAACTATGGTGAATCACACACTATTTATTCCCTTTTGTTCAAACAGCTTTACTTGCAAATGTCCATTGTATGTATGAGTTGTTTTGTCAATTCAAAGCCTCTGGCTTCTGGTACACCATCAGTACTGGATCCTGATCAAAAATACTCTGGAATATCCTGCTGTTGTCCCCAAGTCATAGAGGTCCTGAGGCTATGATTCCATAGGACAAGTCGCTTCGTGAGCTAAAGCAAGTCATAGATGGGGTGGATGCTGGAGATACCAACTCAAATTCCTGGATGTGGGCCTGGGTGGCAGCTGAGTTGATCAGTCTGGTCCAGTAGGACCACTCCCCTCAGGTAAGAGGTGCAGCCAGCTTTCCCAAGTGCTGGGTCCAGCTCTCCTATTGGAGGAGGGGAGAGCTTTCCCATGCATGGTGTCATTAGAGTCACTTAACCCAGGGCCAGCAAGGGTCAGTGTCTGCTCTTCAGTGAGCAGTGCAGTGTTGTGGGTTTCCCTGTTCAGACATCCCTTGGGGGAGGGGGTAAGAAGATGCAGCATGAACAGCTCAGGCACTGGGAGTCAGTGAGTTGCAGAATATGCTGCAGACTCCTTTATTAAGGAAGTTAGGCCTGCCTTTATACCCCCTCCCAAGGTCCCATGGGCTCAGATGGCTGACTCTGCTGCGTTGACCTTTCCTCATTGGTGTCTCTGGGTCAGGTGTCTGTTTGTCAGCAGTCTCTGGGTATAGAGGCCTTTCCTGCCTCGATTGCTCATTCAGGCTGGCCTGTGCACCTGGGCAGGGTGACTGTGGCTTGGGTAGTCTGGCCAGCACTTTCTCCTACAGTATAGTACAGCTCTTTCCAGACAAGTTAAGGGTGGGACAGCTGGGCAAGACCCTAGTACTTCAACACATGGTTGGCATGGGCCCCTCTGGAAACACAGTAATGGACATCAACACAAACCCCAGCTTCAGCAGGACCTTGGACCCAAACATGGTCAACAGCAGCAGCTTGGTCCCGGAGAGGCAAGGCAGGCCTCTCAGGTAATCATGGGCCCAGCAGCAGGGTGGTACCCAGACTCCAACATGGCCCCAGATCATGACCAGAGATAACGGACAGTCACATAGCACCTAATAGCAACAGGAGTCAAGGACCTCAACACAGACTCTGGCACAGACATGGCCCTTGGCAGCAGCCCAGAACAGGACATCACCGAGGCCTCTCACATCAGCCCATTCCTCATCACTTTCACCTCTTCAGATCTCCCTTTCTCCACAGGACATAAATCACTCTGCCTCTCTCCCTCACATACCCTCACATACCACACCATACATTTGGTCACCATAATGGCGCTGAGAGGGCCCATGGCTTCTCCCCATACCCCAGGGAAAATTTCCCCCCATGGAGGGAGGGCAGACTTGTGTGTGTCCATCTCTGCTCACCCTGACCTAATGGTATCAAGCAGGCCTGTGGCATGGGTTAGGTTTTTATCAGTTCAGAAACATCCTGTTAATGGTTTTCTTGATCTTGTCTCATTTTTACCTTCCTTGAATCATTGGTCCAGCTGTCAACTTTGGATATTTTTTTTTAGGCAGCTACTTTCTTTTGTTTATATCTTTGTTTTCTTTAATCAGTGTGGGTGAGAAAGAGTATGTGATATGTGTAGGCGTGTATGCCGTGTGTGTGTGTGTGTGTGTGTGTGTGTGTGTGTGTGTGTGTGTGTGTGTGTGTGTAGGTCAGCAAACACTTTTGTTGAGTTGGTTTTCTCTTTCACCTTTGTGTGGGTTCTGGAAGTCAAACTTAGCAACCAGGCTTTCTGGTAGCTTGTAAGCATCTTTACCTGGTAAGCCATCTCATGACCATGGTTATACCTTACTTTATTTATCAAACTATGTCGGCTTATTTTTTTTCTGTTATATAAACAACTTTGGTATAGGAGTGCGAAAAAAGTTGATAATATTCATTTACATATTTATCAGTTCTCTCCAGTCATCATTGATTTTCTCTATGTGTTTGTTTCATTTTGGGTTTTTCACAAATATTAATGAGTCAAAAAACAATATACTCTGTAGAGGTTATGTACAGGGGACCCACTATGTATGTGACCTTGGCCAAGTTACCTGCCCTTTCTAAGGGCTTCCATCCCATAGCTAAAAAAAATGAGGGTAATAACAGTATTTGCCTCCTAGGGTTTAATGTGAGAATTCAATATTTAGGAGATACACCTGGGACACACATAAGACCAGCACTGTGCATGTGTTAGCTGCTTTTTCTATACTTGTTTTAACTCTATGCAAATGTTACCTTTTCTGCTGTTTTCCTTACTCGTTGTTTATTAATGCAATTATTGCATTTAAGAATAGATTTGAATGCAATATACTATTCTTGATAAGTAATGTAGACCTTTTCATTCACACAACTGATTGCTAGGCCCATGCTGTCACTCAGCAATCTATATTTGTTTTATTTCTCTAGGCGACAGTTTTTATGGAATCCGTCATCTGAGTGCATTTGTTACACAGATGTTTTGTTTTGTTTTGTGACATTAGAACTTTCATAGTGCTTATTTTTGAAAACACATTTTCTACATTTTTCCAAGTAATCATTAATTTTTTTTGTCTTACAAACTCTCTCAACAACTTTGATATCTTTCACAGTAGAGAAAGCTATTTCATTTTTGGTTTTTCTCATTTTGTGTGATGTAGTTTAATTTGCAGGCCCTTTTAGGGAGAAATGGGAGGGAGTTCAGGTGAATCTTGATTTGTGCCTGCTGATTATCTGTAATAAACAGCTACAGCCCTCCCTTTTCTTAATCATTAATTTCTGATTCTCCCAGCATTATCTTCTTTGCCAGCTCCATGGTTTTCTTTCACTTAACTTAAGTTTTATTGGTAGGGAAGCAAAAGAGTGCTTTTAAAAAGTGACAGGTTTTGTTTGTTTGCTTGTTTTGTTTTTATCACTGGGCTGTATGCAAAGTACACTTTCATTTTGAACATGTGCTTTTGTACTTCACTTGTGCAAGACACTAAGGTAAAATCCTACATCACAAAAATGAAATGAAATAGAAAAATAAAGAGATGGGGAAATAAAACATATGCATGCCAAGGCAAGACTTCTGGAAAGAGAATGAGAATTTTGACTAAACAAAATGATAAAACATACAGGAAGGACAATTTTGTTCGTATTGACAGCTGCAAAGAGACATGATTTACAAGTAGAGGAGGCCTGTTGATGCTGACCATGCTCCTGTAAACACATTGAAAAGTCTTGAAACTCACTTGACTCTGCAAGAATTGGGCAATCACAGCCCCACAGAATGGCTCAGCTAAAGAAGCTCAAGGAGTCTTTCTCTTCCCAGGAAAAGCAGCATTATGACCAGAAGCAGAGTGACCATGGTAGGCAGACTAAGACTATGTTCTACAAAAAATAAAAAATAAAAATAAAAAAAAAAAAGGAGGCGGAGGAAGAGGATGGGAGGAGGAAGAAGAGGGAAGGAGGATGGAGAGACGAGGAGGAGGGGAGGAAGAGGGAGAAGGGGAGGAACAGGGGAGGAGGAGGAAGGGAACAGGGGAGGAGGAGGGAGAGGAACAGGGAAGGAGCAAAGGAGAAAGGAGGGGGAGTGGAAAGAGGGGGGAGGAAAGAGGAGGAAGAAAGGGGGAGGGAAGGAGGAGGGAGAGGAACAGGAGAGAAGAGGAGGAGGGAGAGGAGGAAGAGAGGAGGAGGCAGAGCATGAGAGGAATAGGAGGGGAGGAGAGGAAGAAGGTGGCTGCATAAGGCTTGAGTATGTTGGAGATCTGAGAAATGTTGACTATTAAGGACTGAGCACTTTGAACTGGAAAGCAAAGAAAAGAAAGGGCCTGGTGATCCAGTTCTGGCTTTGTTATGAAGAAAATAAATCATGATTTTTTTTTTAATTAGAGAAGGTAAAAGGATCAAATGCTCTGGTGGAAAGGCCCCTGCAGAAAGGTGATACCAAAGAGGGGAAGTGCTTGTAGGACCTGTGTCTCCCCAAATCTCATGAGAGTGGATACATTTGCATAAGGATGGAGGTGTTGGTAATTAGCCAGGACACCTACTAACCAGTTGAAGGTTGTCTTTTAGCTATAATTTCTTGGGAGAGTCCATCATGGCCAGTACTCACGGTAGCCTGGCAGGAGGCTGAGACCCCTAGAAGAAGGTGGGGCTCCTCAGAAGTTAACCTATAGTTCCATGAGGTTGTAGAGGGGTGACAGGATGTGGTAGGAGAAGCCTGAGCATGGATCCAGGAACAACAGAACAGAGCTCTGGCTGTGTGACCTCTGTCCTCATTGGCATCATGAAAAACAGGACTGGATTCCCAGAACTCCAGGAATGAAGATGCAATAAGAAAAGAAATGATGGCAGTGGAGTGTGTAAAAGCATAGTATGCTTTAAGAGAGGACATCTCGTTGACCTGGCATTTATTGAGTAGGCTGGACTGGCTGACCAGTGAGCCCATAGAGCGGCTGCTGCAAGATCTTCAGTGCTTTGATTGCGAGCTTGCAGCATCACATCCAGGGTTTTGTTGTGGTGGCTGTTAGAGTGGGTTTTGATTTCTGGTGTTGTAGATTGCTAGGGATATTATCCAAATCTTCATGGTTTTGAGGCAAACCTTCATGGTTTACTGACTGAGCTATTACTCCAACTCTAAAATAATTTTTATTATTTAATTTTGAGTTTATGGTATAATTATACTATTTCTTCCCGCCAAACCCTCGTGTGTGTGTGTGTGTGTGTGTGTGTGTGTGTGTGTGAGAGAGAGAGAGAGAGAGAGAGAGAGAGAGAGAGGGGTGGCTGTTTCTCCCCTTCTCAGCATTCCTTAGTTGCCTGTATTTATTGCCTGCAGTTCTTTGTGTAAGGTTGAAGCCTGGGGTCTTTCCCCCATCAATCAAAATACAGAGTTGTGGAGCCCAGTGTCAATGGACACATCTGTGAAACAACTGCCACACCTAAGCTCAGGAGAGACAGAAAGGTATGTGAGTTTGCTATGAGACTGTCGTCTAGTAATGTCAGAATCTACATCTGCAATGTCACTGAAGTAAATAGTTTTTAACCCTGGATCACACTTAAGCTCTGAACAGACTTTCAGCCTGAGGGTTTTTTTTAATTAATCTTTAAAATTGTGGAATATTATACTACAGTTATGGTTCTTATTTTGAGTCAACAATCTCTTTGAGAATGACATACATGCATTGCTAGTCCTCCCAGAGAAACAAGCTTGTTTATCATACAGAAAATTTTGTCTAAAATTTAACCTTTGTTAAAAATTCAAAACCTTTTTAGTTCTTGTTATGAGTGTGTGTGTGGTGCAAGTTCCCTTTGGAAGCCAGAAGCAGCAGATGTCCCCGAGCTAAAGTTATGGGTGATTAAGCACCACTTAACATAAGTGATATGAACTGAATTCAGGTTCTCTGAAAGAAAAATTTGTGCTCTTAACTGAGCCATCCATCTCTCCAGTCCCTGTTTGAATATTTTATTTTATCATTTTTGTTTTTATTTATGGTGTGCGTGTGTGGCTGGCTACCAAGGAGTATGAGAAGAGGTCAGAAAATGACTTAGCTTGCACTATAGTGAGTTTCTTGTCAGACTATCTTTGGATTGCCAGCTCCCAAATTGTGACACAGAGACTTACCAGTTATGAAAGCCTGGCCTTTAGCTTAGGTTTGTTTCAAACTATCTCTCCTAACATAATTAACCCATGTACTTTAATCTACATTCTTCCATGTGGCTCAGTTACCTCTCTTCAATACAGCATGTCTGACTTGCTCCAAGTCTGCTGGTGAAATCTGCTTGCCTAAATTCCTCCTCCTCCTCTTCTTCTTTCTCCCCAGAAATCCTGCCTATCCTCTTCTGCTGAGTTATTGGCCATTCAGCTCTATATTACAACAAACCACAGCAATACATCTTCACATAGTGTACAAATATCCCACAACATTCCAGTTTGTGGGCTCCAGGGATCAAATTCAGGTCATCTGGCTTAGCAGCTAGCATCTTTATTTGCTGAACTCATCTTACCAGCTTTCTCCATAAAACTTAATTGTATGTTGTAATTGTTTTCAACTTTTTTCACATGAAAATTTTGATTCAAATTTTAACTTCAGTTGTACTTTTAAAGTATGCCTTGGTGATTTATTCTGTTTGTTTTATGCTATTTTCAAGAAATTCTATCATTTAAATTAATGTCTTCTTATGTGTAATCTTCTCTTAAATCTTGCTTATTGACTATGTTAATTAGAAATATTTGAGTTGTATAAAAACACCACAACAGTAGGAAATTGTGTTCAGCTGCAGCATCTTCAACAGCAGCTACAGTGCTAACAATAAATATTTAATGGGTATGATTGAACTTTATTATTTCAATTTATTACATATGTTCTTTTTACTGCTTCATTGATGATTAAAATTCTTCAATATATTTAGATTTCATATGCATGATACATATGACTAGTAGGTCTCATAAAATATGTATGGACTCTTTGTAAATAAAGTGATCATAAATTTGTCATCAAACAATGACACTGTACAGAGTGCAAGTCTTTTACATTTATGATCAAACACCACATGTGGAAAGGCACTATTTGGCAAGCTAGGACATGTAGTAAACTTATCTATGAAGAACATTACTTGTGATTATAAATAATGTTGCTGGATGAACAGAGTCTACCACCAAAGTTTTCCATTGAAATTCTAATCCTCACTTCCTCAGAATGTGATATAATTAAACATGGAAAATAAGACCTTATGGATGGGTCCTGATCCAATATCATTGGCATCCATATAAAAAGTGATTGGAGGGATACAGATAGAAGTGTTTCCACATGTTCTTATCTTACCAGAGAGAGGGTCCAAACTTTCTTCTCAAGTCCCTACATCTTGAATCTTCTCCTACCTCTCCCCGAATCCCCCTTGTCTCCTGGTTCTGCCTATCTTGCTTTCCCATTGGCCAATAGGGCTTTATTCATTAACCAATACAAGAGACATATTTACGATTGACATCTCCCATCAAATGGGTTAATTTTACTCTTCCATGTCACAGTCTGTTACTGAGGGAAGTCAGGGAAAGAACCCAAGTAGGAACCTACAGGTAGGAACTGAGGTATAGATCTTGCTGGAACGCTGCTTATTAGTTTGCATTCCATGCCTCGTTAAGCCCGCTGTCTTATGAAACTCAGGACCACCTGCTCAGGGGTGAGCCCTCCCCTCGTCAATCAAGCAAGAAAATGCCCACCCTCAGATGGAGATATTTTCTCATCTGAGGTTCCCTCTTTCCAGATGACTCTAGCTTGTGTCAAATTGACAAAATAAATTAATTAAAAAACCTAACCAGTCCAAGTATTTATCTTCTCAAACATGTATCGTGTCTTTTTTATTTTTTAAGCTTTCTTCTTATTTATTCTTTGTGTCTTTAATATCACGCATGTTCATCCCATTCATTCCCACATCCATTTGTGTTCCCTCTGTTCTTGCAAGCCCCCCAAAAGAAAGAATAAAATAAAACAAAATTTAAGGGAAGAAAAAATAGAGAAAAGGAAAAAAATCTCATCATGGAAGCTATAGTGTAACTCAGTGAGTCACGCAGTAAACTCATTCATTCATATATCTTTACTTGCAAGTGTTCATTGCAAAGAGTAATTGGTATGGATCTAAGCCTCTGGTTTCTGCTGCATTATCAATGCTGGACCCTTTCTGGGACTCCTCTTGGATATCCTGTTCTTGTCCTGCGTCTAGAGATTCTGTAGCTGTGTGTCTCCAGGACCTGTCCCTTCATGTGCTCCAGATGTGAATGGGGTGGATGATGGCATGGGCCAACTCATAACCTAGGTTCTGGGCCTGGGTAGTTGCAGAGTTGGTCAGCCCTGTCCTCACCACCAGGTAACTCTCCAGCATTATCCTGGCTAGTTCAACCAGGATAAGCAAGGGGATGGGACAGTTCTCCTGTTTTCCCGGCTCTCAGTGTTGGCTTTCCCACACCTGGACCATAAGGACCAGCTCTGCTGTGTTGCTCAGGTGCAGCAACCACTCCCCTGAGTACTGGAGTTGAGGAGGGGCAGGGACATCTCTCCTGCTCTTATGATCTCAGGGCCAAGTCTCCCATCTACCACAGGCTGTGAAGGGTGGAAGACACCATATTTCAGATGAGAGGCAAGACCATATCTGCCATACTCACATTTTCAGGTGGTTTACCTGTACCCCTTTCAATAGCATCAGCTCCACCTTGCTGCCAGACAATGGCAGGGTCTGCTTTCCTGTGTGTTGCAGCTGCTAAAGGGCAGTTCCAGCTCCCTCATCAGCCAGGGATGAAGGTGGTAGAGGGAATGGGAAGGTAACTTTCCCTCACCACCACTGATGGGGGAAGGCCTACTATATATATGTTTCTCTTATTGGTTGATGAATAAAACCCTGTGTGGCTAATGGCCAGACAAGAAAGATAGGCAGGGCTACCAGAGGAGGATAATTCTGGTAAGTGTAGGCAGACAGGAGTTACAATGTGAGCCTGGAAAGAGAGAACACATGTCAAGTGTTCTCAGGTAAGCCAAGCCCACATGGAAATACATAGATCAATAGCAATGGGATAATAATCAAGACAGAGTTAGCAAATATAAGAAGCCCTAGCCACCGAGCAACAATTTTATAACTTATATATTGTCTGTGTGTTTATTTGGGTGGTGAAAGGCAGCTTTGGAACTGGGCAGGAAATCCTGTAACACACCACAGACCAGGAAGGCAGACCAACTATGCCCTTCCATACCCTTAGGGCTGGCTCATTTGCACCATCTACAGGGTTAACTCTACTGTACTGCCGAGGTGAGACACAGGACCCATTCTCCAGACTGCTACAGCTGGTGAGGGCTTGGGTCAGGTCTCCTACCTACTGCTAGGTAGTAAGTGTAAGGTGTAAGGGGAGGAGAGCATCTTTCCCTCCCTGCCACATGGCAGATGAGAGGCCTGTGATCTGCTCACCTAGAGCATTCTCATGCCCTCAGGGCCAGCTTGGTCGTGCCCATGCAAACAGTATCAGCTCTATTGTGCTGCCCACATGAGGTGTAGGACCCTCTCTTCTGAGTGTTTCAGCCACCAATGAGAGACAACCAGTTCTCTTTAGTATTTCAGGCAGTGAAATGTGGGGCCAACTCTGTATAGCTTTATCCTCTCTACCTTCAGTGGTATCAGGAGCTACAAACATCATGGCAGACCACTGCTACATCAGAACCATGAACCCAGACATGGGCCCCAGCAGCAACTCAGGCCAAGACATCACCATGGCCTTGGGAGGTGATCAAGACACCCACATTATATCACCTCTTTCAGCTTTTCAGATATGCCTCTGTGCCCATGAAATGAACCATTCTCTCTCTCTCTCTCTCTCTCTCTCTCTCTCTCTCTCTCTCTCTCTCTCTCTTTCTCCATCCTATACCATACATTCATTTGCTCACCAAAATAGTGCCTGTCTGCTTGGCTGCATTAGACACTTGGTGGATCTGTGTTTTCTTCTTGGAGGCTGGGACAGGCCTGCATGTGGGTCTCTCCTTGTCCTGCTTAGTCAGTCCATCATGGCTCTGGGAAGCACCATTCTTCCTCCCCATGTATCATACATTTATGGAGAAACTTCTAAGTGTTGAAAAATAACAGTATATCCTTGTCCATTATTATTTGGTATAATAGTGTCAACTTTCTAATGTTTAAGATATGTAGTATATAATATTTTGTTATGGAAACACCAACGAATCAATATAATTCATTCTTATGAAACTTAACATTTATTCCTTTAAAGTTACAAAATTGTGGCTCACCAACTGTTTGCCTTTTATAACAGTGCATATGTGTGTTTGACCTACACACTTTAAAAAATAGTAAATTAGTTTCCAACAAATAACTTAAAACCCAGATACTTTCTTTGAAATCTCAGAAAACCAGACTACATGTTCCACAGAACAATTATTTTTTATCTATTTTCTGTCTTGTAGGTAGTTAGTTAATGGAGTCCTGGCTTCAAAACCATTTCTTTGGAGAAAATCATTGATAATTTATTTAGTAACATTATTATGATTTTGTCCCCTTTGGGTCTGTGTTTTCTTCCCATTGGTTAATCATTGGATAGCTGGTTTGACATCCCCTGTCTTATACACACTTACCTTCTGAGTCATGAGTATAGATTTGAGAAAAGGGTATAGCTCCTAGTACTGTATCAAATCCAATTCTGATCAAATTCTGTGGCTTAGTCAGAAGTTATTTTTTCTTGATTCAGTTGCAGCCCTATCTGTGTTGGAGTGCTCTGCCTGACCCAGACAGTCTCCTTTATTATCTGGTCCTTATGGACAAAGGGTAGAGTTGTCTTTGGAAATGGACAGATTTTCTTTCTCTCCCTGTGTCTGGAAATTGTTAACAGACTACTTTTTTTTCTTAAAAGTTTAGCTGCCATAAGAGTTTTGGGTAGTTAGCCCAGACTGAAGGTCATTCTGGTTTTTAACTCTGCTCTTCAACAGAAGGACAGCAAAGGGAATACTATACTAGCAATAGCAATAGGACTAAGACCTAGCCAGGATTGGTATAACCTTTATCTTAGGAATGTAGCATCCCTTCTCCTGCTTCCTAAATAAGTATTATCATTTGTGATATTACCTGAAAGGCTCACATGTGAGCATTCAGGCTTCAACTGATTGCACTGTTTTGAAAAATCTGAAAATCTTCAGAAGTGGAATCTAGGTCAAAGAAATAGATCACTGCATGCAAGTCATCTGACCCTTTTATGCTCTCTTCTACCTGTTACTATGTGACCAAAATAAAATCTCCTCTGTCACAAATTCCTGCCACTGTAATGTTATTCCCAACTGCATGAGGCCAGGAAATCATGGATGGAACCTTCTAAGACTGATCCAAAGCAAATCTTTTCTCCATAAAGCAGATTGTGTCAGATACTTGTCACAGTGATGAAAACATTAACTAGTCAAAGAGTAACCTCCAGTTTCAAATACAGACTTTCATACAGAAAGTCTCCAGTTGATCCTGTGTGTAGTAAATGAGTGTTTGTAAAGAAAGGAAGACTGATGCCTATAAGAAAACCCCGCATCACTCAGATAGAGGTCAGCTTCTACACCATCTCTTACTGTCCTCAACCTCCTCAAATTGTATCACGATTATAAAGGAGACCTTATCCATAGTCCTTACATAAGTACTACACCAAATTGCATGGTATGTACTCTTGACTTTTACTTCAGATCCTTTTAACACATGGAAAGATTAAAAACACTGAGCTAAATAGGAGAGAATAGAATTGTGCTTTCCAGAGGATGGATGTTTTGAAGTTGGAGATTGAAAAATATTGATCAAAAGTAGATGGAATACATTTAAGAGCTCTTTTATTAATTAAGATCCCTTATAGGAACAGAATCATTAGTACACACACATATGGGAGGTTGGGGTGTATATGTAGTGTGGTATATGGGGATTTGTTTGATTGGGGTATTGAGGTATATACTACACTATTAGAACAATAGCTGTGTGAATTATAGAAAGGTAGAGAGCCCAGAAGACACAGTCCAAGAATGTATAAGTTTTTGGAGCAAGAGGAGACCAACAATGCAGACCCCTGCTGACATGGTGGCTTGGGAGTTTTCAAAAGGGTCATTGGTGTGAATCTGTCTTGAAAGACTAAAGAACCTGAGATCTGATGTGCATAGGTTACAGCAGTGGTAATACACACACTTACCAAGGAAGAGTAGAACTTGTATATGTCAGTTGGCTTTCTCATGTACCTTTATTCCATCAGAGCTCCCAAATGGGAGAGTAGGGCTGTTCATTTCTGAGGTGAGTCTTTCCCCTTAATGACTATTCCACATGTCAACCGTCTCTGGAAATATCCTTACAGACACATCGAGAATGGGATTTACTGATCCCTGTATCTCTGGTTCATCTCAAGGTGACAATCAAGATTAACTGCCACAGATCTACTAGGTCACACTGTAACTACAGTTAGTAACAAGGCACATCCCAGAAAAATGCTGAGGGTATAATTTAAATGTTCTCATTATAAAGAACTATGAGGGTAGCATGTATGCTCATGGCTTACTTCACCCTTTGACATGTATCCATACATGTCAAAACATCAGTTCATGTAAGGAAAATGCATATAGTATTTATTTGCCCGTTAAAATAATTGATTTTGAAAATTAATCTGAACTTAGTCCTCCAAAATTATCCTTTGTTAGAGACAAAGAACACAAATCGTAGGTTTTCTCACATGCTGAGAATTTTGTCAACATTTACAGAGGAAAATAGAAACCAGCTTCCAAATTATTTTCACCTTCAATTCTTTTCTGCTCTGTTGGCCTTTACCTTTTTCTAACTGAGACAAAATATTCAGCAAAGACAGTGACAGATCAGAACAAGTAGTAATATTGTAAATTTACATTAGTTAAAAAGTGGACATTGTACATAAATGCATATTCCAATATGAAATACAGGACAGAGAAACTTGAGTCTCCAATATCAAGCCATAAAACTTACTGAATTTTCAGCCATTCAGTTTTCCTGCACACCAAAGTCATAGCTTTTAAGTACATTCTCTTTGGCCTTCTTTTAATTTGTGTGGAAAATCTCCTTAGTCAGAAAAGTGGTGTCTGAGTAGCAGAATCTTCTAGAAGCAAGTTTACACTTCTGTCGTTTGATTTTTTTTTCATCCCCAAGGAGCTTGTTTGCCTGTGGATATCATCTTCTAGCATATTCTTTTAGACAGCAGAAATCGACACCCCAGGGCTTTCAGGATCATGCTTCTAGTATTGCTCCTGTGCATCTCTGCCAAGTCCCTGCCTTCCAGGCTAACCCTCATTGCGCATATCTCATATTAACTCAAATAAAACTTCCCAAACACCTCGAAAGTACAAGATGCAGTATGAAACACTGAGAATAAAGATACACCAATTTCACAACCATATTTATTTAGGAAGCAGAGCTAACTTATCCAGAGTTCTTATTCTAATATCTCATACCAGTATCTCCCCTCTAGAAATTCATAATCTGATAAAGTAGCTACCTTACACACTTGTATCTAGTGATGCAAGGACAAAACACTTTGCCAGTTGAGTTGTGTGATTATTAGATGCTCAAGGAATTCAGGAGAAAAGAAAGCTTATGGTTGAACATTTAGAAGACCATTTTCCAACATCATTCATTAATTAATTTAAAGGAGTTATCAGCCTAAAGTAGATTATCTTGGGCACTTTTCCCACTTTGTCACAGAAATATACTCATTCCCCATTATTGTACCCATTTTATTTATGTGCATTAAGAATTGAACTTTTTTTTTGTTTGTTTGTTTGAGACAGGATTTCTCTGTATTGCTTTGGAGCCTATCCTGGAACTAGCTCTGTAGACCAGACTGGCCTAGAACCCATAGAAATTCACTTGCCTCTACCTCCTGAGTGCTGGGATTAAAGGAGTGTTCCACCAATGGAATTTTTAAAGTTGTACTAACAAATGTTGTTTAACCCACTTACATGGGAAAAAACATCAGAGGGTGTTCTGCAACAACCTAAATCATTCACTGTGCAAAGCACCCATTCCTAAAGAGAGTAGCCATTTATAATTGCTGAATGCTGTGGCTAGTCTTAATTCACAATTGGGCTGGATTGAGAAGACCCTGGGAGATTATTAGATATCTATAAGGAAGTTTCCAGAAAGAATTTATTTGGGGTAGGCACAGAATGTGGAGTATAGCTAGAGTAAAAGATGAAGGAGGGACTTTATTAACACAGGCTTTCTCTCTCCACTTTCTCACTGCTATGATGTAAGCAGCTATGTACCACCATGCTTTCTGGAACTATTGTTGCCTGAAACTATGAGTCAAAATAAATATCTCCCCTCCAGTCAGCAACAAAATACTAAGAGTAGTCCGGGAAACATTACCATGTCACAATCATTCCCAGTAGCTGAAGTGATCTTTGTGCCAGTACCTGGTAAAAAGTAACAGCCATGCTTCAAGCCAAATTAAGGCCATGAGCCTCAGGCCCAGCTGAATTTGTCAACAACAGAGAATTTCTTAGTTCCACTAGGAATGATTCTCAAGCATTCACATTTCCCATCATCTAAGAAGTCTGTACATAAGCAAATTCCTAAGTACTAAGGGATCAGCCCTGGCAGTTCAGAAACCACCCAGCTGTATCTGAGGCAGGTGGCTCACAGACATCACTGACCTTCAAACGGGAAATAAGTGTGAGAGCAGGCAACAGTGGGAGTAAGTCAGCTCAGGGGACATCTCTTTAGGGTCAGTGTAGCACATCTTTAATCTTAAAGGCCCTAAAGACAAATTTCTCAAGATGAGAATATCAAGATCCATAAGTCTCTCTGCTCAGCTCTACAGAAGGGTACATGAGGAGGTACTGATCATTGGCTAGTAACCCCTTGGCTGTTTAGATTCTCCAATGCTTTAGTTTTCCAGTTGCTACATGAATCATGTGTCCTTACATTTTTTTTTTACATTAAATGTGTGATGTGGGGGGGGGTCATTGTTGTTTTTCTAACAGCTACTGTGCGGGCTAGTTTTCATGTCAGTTCGGCAACCCCTAGTCTCCCTGACTTCCAGGAATAAGCTACCATTCTACTCCATTGCTCTCTACCCATAAGTGGAATCATAGTACTTGCTTTTGTATGGCTAGTTTATTTCACGAAGTTTTATGCCTTCAAGTGTTGTTTATATTATAGCATACCAGAAAACTCTTTCTTCTTCAGGTTAAGAATACAACATATCATATATACATATATACATATGAGTGTGTGTATGTATATGTACATATATGTATATTTTTGTCATTCATATTATAGCATATCATCATACCCATCCTCCTTCAGGCTAAATGATATATCATATCACATACATACACACGCATATGTAAGTGTATATATTATTATATATCATTCATTCATCCACAGGTGAACACATAGATTCACGGAGAGCCATTTTCATACTTATTTCACTGTCATGTCCTTAGCACTTAGAAAAGTTCCTGGTATGTATTAGATGTTGCGATTATCTGCTAAACTAATGAATATTGTAATCGTTAAACGATGTTCTTGATTATAATTATAGGAACATAATGTTCTCTTCCCAATCTTAGAATAAGACAGTGGCTGGAGATTTATTTAATCACAAACAGCAATGATTTCATTAATCATGCCACATAATGTAACCCCACTGAAAGAAAAGTCCCAAGCGGGGTTGCAGTCATGATGTCCCTCTGCTCTGGGTCACCTTTACCTTCACTACTTCCCTTCCCTCACTTTATCTTTTTAGTTCTTCCTTTTACTATCCCAAGTACCTCTTCAATTGACTTCCCCCTGCTTTTGCCTGTTCTTGTCTCTCAGACAAAGATCAATAACCAACTGAAACATTTATGCAGTGATGCTGAATCGAGGCAAGGTGATTGATTCTGTGCACAGTACCTGAGCGAGTATACTATGCAAGCACCTGTGGCCACCTTGGGGCTGTCATACTTCAGTGAGGTTTTTGCATGCAGTGAAATCTGATGTTGTAAATACAGTATTCACTAAGAGTGCTTAATTCATGCCGTACACAGTAGTAGATCTGGAGATAACGTCCTCTGTGAGCTGTGATGAAGCTTAATTTCTACACTTATCCACATTAAAGTGCCTTTTAAGCTGTGCTTTAACCATACTTCTGTAAGCCAAAATGTGTCTGAAAGAAATCAACTTCCATCTCAGGTCAAACGAGGTTGGGCACATTCAGGGTGGTTTGAAGGCAGAGCAATTTGCAAAGCCTACAGTTAAAAGTGATTGAGGTACATTATTCAATTTTTTTTTGAAATTGCTTGCTGCTAGATTCTAGTGTATTTTGTTCAGGTCTAACTGGATTTTATAATGCCAACACTGACAGAACAATATCTCTGTTGGGCCCAACCATTCATTCTTCAAACTGAATTTCTTATTTTTCCCTCTTAGTTTCTTATGCCATTTGACACTGTAACTTACAAAAAAATAGAAGTTCTTGTCTTTTTTTGCTGGACCCAGAAATGCTATTTTTTATGCCAGGTCTCCTTTCTCTAAAAGCAAAGCAAGATCCCCGTGTTTACCATCTTTCCAGATGCACACCATCCTTGAGCAAAGCCATCCTCATCTAAGCATGACCAACAACTGTATCCCTGGTGCCTGTGTCCTGACCTATTGGCCTTAAGAATGGTTATGGTAGATATAATGGGTTTACCACCTCTCCTCTGAAAATATATTACACCTCTTGTGTGTTTTAAAACAAGAGAAAGTCTGAGAAAATGGCTATAGTATGCAAATCTCTTACTTAGTCTGGCAGCCTTATTATGCAAATAGTTATTGGTTTCCAAGCACTTTTATCTAGTGCTAGACCCTGCCTGATATAATACCCACCTGCCAGACAAATGTGCCCACTGGTGCAGGAGGGCATGGCTATGTGTGGGGGTAAGATGTGCTCTACAAGAGAGGATTTGTGCTTGCTGCTGTAAACATGATCAACACCCCTGGTTACAGAAGTCATAGGTTCCAGGGGAGAGCCTATTGACATCATATTTCTAAATAGTCATTTTGTCAATGGGTAAATAAAAATTAATGTTAAAATAGAACTACTTCTATAAAAACAACAATAACAAAACATTTATTAAATGACTAAAGTAGGTGGTAAATAGTTCCATAACTCATATCTTGAGTTACAAACTAACAGAGTTTTCATCTTCAATGCCTCGCCCATCCTCCTAAGACACAGGGAACCCAGGAATGCTCAAAATCATGCATGAAAGGCAAGTACATAATAAACCCAGTTCCTGGGATGGCTAAAAACACTTTTAGCATTTTTTTCTTTTCTATTAGGTTTGGTTTTTTTTTTTTCTGTCCTTGTTTTCTGTAGTCCAACAAGTTTGTAATTGAAGAATCCTAGAGAAATTTTGCTTTAGGTAAGCAATTAGAATGACAAGAATTCACCAAAATTCAGTGAAACTGTAATTGAGCTGGTTTGAACCTGAAGCTGTCTCTATGAGCAAATGTGTGTGTAGGTCTCCTCTAAGGGGTACAGCATGAGTAATCCAAACTGAGATGCTGAATTAGCCATTAGATATCTCCTCCCTAGTGATCTCAAATGCTATTTTTCTGAGCCAAGTATCCTAAAGCAGACACTCCTAGTTAGAACATTAAATGTCTGGTTATTGACAACTGCTTTAAGGGGAGAAAAGGTGCTGGCTGATAGCACTCATTCATTTTCTTTTCCTTCTTTCAGCAGGCTGGTCCTCAAGTCTTTCTGAACCTGGCATCTCTCTGATGTCCTCAAAGACTGTGTAATTAAAATGTGCTTTCTTTCATTTTAGTTTTTCTTGGGAGAATTATCAGTGTGGTACAAGGTAGTCAGCCAGCTGTAACTATAAGTCATGATGGCCATTTTCAAACCGAGCCAGCTCACTAAAACAAAAGCCATGGGGAAAAAAGGGCAGAATAGACTCCATCTTTTTTTTTTTTTTTTTTTTTTTTGTAGCTTGTGTTTTCCATTTTCTTTCTTCTGTGGAATTTGCTCTCACCACTTGCTAATGTGACACATCTCCACATGCTTCCTTATGATACCAACACATTGTACTTCCTTCCTATGGGAAGACTTTCAGAATCATCATGGTTGTTCTGATGCCTCCCTTGTTGAATGAATTATTGTCATCATCATCAACATCATCATTATTTACAAATCTGTCATTCATCTCGGGTTGGTGTCCCTAACACTCTTATTGAATAAACACATGTGTTTCTACTGATTTTTAACAACTACAGTTTTGTAAGCAGTTGTTTTTCCACCATCTTGAGAAACTACCCAACCCATGCAACTGAAAAAGAATATGCAGGTCAGTCTCACTCAAAAATGACACGTTAGTGTGTACATCTTGACGATCAGTAAGCACCTAATGCCCATCCAATGTCCTTTGCACAACTCTTGCCTATGGTGCATCCATCAGTTCATGGGAGGCGTTGGGTTAAAATCTATAATGTTCTTATTGTGGCCAACCAGTGACCTGTGCCAAGGAATGGATGTCAAATTCCAGATTCAGCAGAACCAGTGGACTCTATACAACACAGATCAAGAAACTTTCTAGACTTCTCTGAAGCTTTTATTGCAAGATAGCTCAGAGTTCAAAGTGGGGACAGAGAAGCAAAGATAAATATATGAAGTCATTCTCATCACTTTCAGCACATGTACTCAGGGGGCAGAAGGTCTCACTGCCAAATGAGGGCTGTTTGCATAATGACCTTGATTGTGCTACACTGGCGAAAGGAAACATCTTGCCTGAGGCATTACTTGGGCAGGGGGAGACATTCTTCTCAGGGGAATAAACAAAGATCTAAGGAAGCAAAGCGTACTCAGCAAGATAG
This sequence comes from Cricetiscus sungorus, assembly GCA_030556225.1. Classification (NCBI taxonomy): domain Eukaryota; kingdom Metazoa; phylum Chordata; class Mammalia; order Rodentia; family Cricetidae; genus Cricetiscus; species Cricetiscus sungorus. Next base: position 23,264,441 of record JANBXA010000253.1, read on the forward strand.
TGCAGGAAAGTATTACATCCAGGCTACATGTTCTCATCAAAAAGAAAAAAAAAACATTTTTTTCAATCACTATTTCAGTCTCACTCTGTCCCATAACATATATATTTTTTCCTTAAAATGTTCATCTAAGGAGCCAGAGATGATTTGTTCTCAAATTTACACATTAATGCTTCCCAAGAAGCAAACATTTACATACAAAAATCTTCTTAGAAGAATTTATGGGAGAGTATAGGTAGTGGATTTTGACAGAGGGAAGAGATCAATTAAGGGAGTTATGAGAAAGTACTTTGGGGTCTACAGCTGCACCTTTTTTGAACAATGGGATTAGGTGGTTATTCCCCTACCTGGATAGTCTGTTGAGAAGAGAAGGATGTAGCTGTAGGCAAGATAAGATGGCTACCTTGGCTCAAGGAGTTTCCTGGAGAAGGACTAGACTGAAAATCATAAAATACTAAATTTCTGTGCCTCGTTCTTGGAAGGGGAGTCTCAACAGGAAATTACAGCACTCACTATAGGTACTAAATTAAGCCAGAATCTAAAAGGAGAAAAATTAAAATAAGTAAGTAAAAGCAAAATCCAACTAGCTGAAATTTATGGGGGTTTTTCTTGTTATTCTTAAATAAACAGCAGATGACAACAGTGTGTTAAAGAAGGAAATATCCTAAGGGCTTCATTCATAAAGAGCTGCACTTGTTATTTAAAATAACAAGACCTTGAGAACTTCATTTTTTCTCTCAGAAAATGCTGAAGGTTATCAGAGTTCAACTAATTACTTTTTAAAGAGTAACTTTATTGCTCTCGTGGTTATTTTTTTCCCTTTTCTTTCTTTCTTTCTTTCTTTCTTTCTTTCTTTTTCTTTTTTTTTTTTTTTTTTAACTAGTTTTACCAAGAGGCTTACCAGGGCAATGACCTTCAAGTCAAAACAATGAAAGAGCATAGATTCCTGTCTGGTAGAGGGCTCCTCGCTGTTCTGGAGGTGAATAAATATTCATTAAGATTAGATACTGCAGAAAAAAAGGGGGTGGTGCTTGGTAATGACTGCAGGTCCTTATTTCTATGTCTAATAAACTGAATAATGTTATTCATCTAAAGAGCTGTCATTTTCAATGTATTTATGGATTTAGTTTAAGGAAAATAAGTTGTTAATGTCTAAAATTGTCAAATTTCTAATTTTTTAAGATGGTATTTAAGTGATAAGAACTAGAGGTAGATTATCACTCTCAAACATAAAAATAAAAGGGAGTGCATGGATCCGACACGGTCAGTCATAGCCAGCTGTTACTTGAGAGAATATTGGGCTACAGAAGGTAAGTTAATACATGACTGATGGGAGAGGGGACTAAGAGAGGCACAGGCTGTCTTTGGTGAATCTTCCTGCAACTCCTGGCTATGCATACCAGAGTTTCTTCTATCCAGGACTCAGACTACCATCCACTCCCACCCTGATCTTTTATAGTTCTTTCTTCCAGTACTCCATGATCTCCATGGAACTCTCCAACAGATAATCTGCTAAGTGGTTCTGTGGCAGCAGCAGAATAATGTGTAGGCATCGAGAACATATAGGGTACCAAGTGCATAAAAGGTTCCATAAAAACTGGGCCTTCCTCTCAAGTATCAAATGAAATAGCATCCCCAGTCATGTTTCCAATAGGAAGGAGTTCTGGGTACACTGAATGTTTGGGACACTTGTTTAGAAAAAGAACTTGAGATATCCCTTGAATCACACCATACAGATATAGATGCCAATTTTATTTAATGTCTTTTGTGAATCTAAATTTAGACATCAAGGAGATAATGCTTAGTTCTGTATCACACAATTTATGGAAAATAACAATAATTGGGCAGCAATAAGAGTCACACATCAATAGATACTTTTTAATCCCTTGGATTGATCCTTAATTTCTTTACTTGATACTTTTACACAGACAGAAATTCTTCTCCACTGTTTTAGAAAATTATGCCCTCAAATACATAAAGTGTTCATCCTGATTTCTAAGAATAGCAAAACACCCACCCACACCTGCAAAGTAAATTTAAAGGCTAATAGGAATACTTTAGAATCTCAAGATAGCAATAAACTTTTACTTTTCATTTTCAATATGGCTGCAACTGAGAGATAAAATGTATATACATAAATCATTTGGGGAAGTTTGCCTTTCTTATCACTTAAATAGCATCCTTAAATATTTTCCTTAAACTAAATCCATAATATTGGAAATGATTGCTCTTTAGATGAATACCATTATAATATTCATTAAACATAGAAATAAGGACCTGCAGTCATTACCAAGCTTCCCCCACCCCTTTTTTTCTGCAGTGTTAGTGTTAATGAATACTCCAGAATACACTGTTCACCTCCAGAACAGTGAGGAGCCCTCTACCAGACAGGAATCTCTGCTCTTTGATTCTAGCATCTTGGCAGCAGTGTTCATAAGAGTGTCTCAGTCTAGATATAGAAAACTTCATGCTGCAGTGGTAGCCATCTTATAGGACAGCTGTTGACAGGTTAACTGGTGATATGGACACTAATCTAAGCAGTTACACTAATCTATACTATTTAAGATATTTTATGTGTATTATATACATATATGACAGAAATGAAATTAATAAGAAAAGCCTACCCACACATCATGTGTGTGTATGTATGTATATATATATACATATATATATATATAAAACACAGTATATACATATATATATTTATATGTAATATATTTTTATTTCTATCATATGCATTTAATACACATGAAATATCTCATATATATGTATATATATGAGCATATTTGGCTGAAGGAACCTATTTAAGTAGATATTTTAAAAAGTTTGGTGAGCATACTTGGACACTTTCTAAACTGTCAGTAGATAACAATAACATCTAAACATAAATTCATACCCTGGCTCTCCAAAGCAAGATAGTGCTTAAATCCTGAAGTATAAATCCACTTGCTTATGTATGTTTACACAGTATTGCTGCTTTCTAGGCTCTATGTAACTGAGTAGAAAAGGCTGCTATGTACAGTTTTAAGCTAAACTTCAGAGGCTTTGATTCTTTTGAAACTTAATGTGAGCAATTTTCTTGTTGTTTTGCTTGCCTGGTAAACCAAGGGGTCTAGCAGATAAAATTCTACTTTAAAAGAAAATCATTTTGTAGAAATGTTTCCAACTGGAGTTGGAAGAGGAGCTCTGTGTACTTGCTCCAGGAACAAATCTACTGAAATAGAAAGTGGTTGGCTTTTAATGTGTAAGAATCAGGGGGGGAAAGTGGGTAGTTTAAAATCCTTTTTAGTGACTAAAAAGAAGATACAACTTATCAGGTGACCAAAGTCTGAGCTTTGGTAGTAATGGAACTGTCCATGTATGTGTGCTATTCTCAGACCTGGAAGGTTTTGTTGTCTCGTTAAGTATCTATACACTTCCAACTCGACACTACAGTCACAGCCAGCCCTGTTGGCATCAGACAGACCTGAACCCTGGTTCTAAGCATTCTAACAAAGCACTACATTTCCTGTAAAGAACGGGAAAGGGCATCTAGTAGCTGATGGAAACAGAAATAGACACCCACAGCTAAACACTGAGCTGAACTCCTGGATTCCAGTTGCAGAGAGGTCAGAGTGATAAGAAAATGGGGTAAAGACCAGGCTACAGAAACCCAGAGAGCTGACCTGAACAAGGGGGGCTCATGGACCCCCAGACTGAAAGCTGGGAAACCAGCATTGGACTGACTCAGACCCCCTGAACGTGGGTCTTAGTTAGAAGGTCTGGGCAGTCTAAGGGACTTCTGACAGTAGAACCAGGATGTATTCCTGGTGACAAAAGGGCTATGGGAGCACATTCCTGTTATGTGTATGTTTTCCCACCAGCCTGCCTGGTCCCATTTTGGTCCCGCCACCCCGCTACCACACCAGCCCCCAATAACACTCAGAGACTCTGTATTTGATACAATCCTGTTGGCCAGTTATCATTATTGTTTATGGGCTAGCTCTGTCTTAATTATTAACCCATTTCTACTTATCTAATTATTTCCATGTGGCTCATCTTATCCGGAGCCATGGCTGGCGTCTTCCTTCCTCCCTGGTCTACATCTTGACGCCTCCCAACTACTTCCTCTTTCCTCCTCCTGGTCTCCGAGCCCCACCTATCTTGTTTCCTATTGGCCACAGTGCTTTATAAATTAACCAGTATGAGAAACATATATGCAGAATAACATCTCCCATCACATTCCCTATGGAGGGATACTCCTTCAACCTGGAGGCAGGGGAGAGGGCCTAGTCCCTACACCAAATGATTTGACAGATTTTGATGATCCCTTCTGGAAGACATTACCCTCCCTGTGTAGTGGGGGGGTGGGATGGGAGGGTGTGAGGGGTGAAGTAGGGAGGGAGGAAGGGAGAGGGAACTGGGATTGATATGTACAATAAAAAAATAATAAAAAAAAAAAGAAAGAAAAAAGAACGGGGAGGGGGAAGTGAGTCTAAGGACTGAAATCAAAACCAAGAAAGAGACATGATACCAAAACTACAAATTATAACATAACTTGATATTTTCTTTATGTTTCAAAGGAAGCTAAGGATTCAACCAAGGGTTGTACTCACCATGGGAAAGTGCTCTACCATGGAGTTATAACCCCAACTTGCCTTATACATTTTATTAGAGGACATGGTGACTGGGTCACTGATTTCCCTATGTTGGCCTTGAAGTTATACTGTAGCAAACCATAAATTTGTGATTCTCTCGTCTCAATCTCTCTAGGAGCTGGGATTACTAGATTACTGGTCTGGCTTCCTTTCTACCCTTCATGGAGTTGGGTGGGTGGAGAGGTGGAAAGGATTTGGGAGGAGCTGAGGAGGCAAACCATGATCAGAATATACTGTATGAGTTTTTTTCTTCTATTAAAAAGGCCTACTATATATGGTGAAATTTCAGTATTCTACTTGCTCTTATTTTCTATTATATGTGTGTGTGTGTGTGTGTGTGTGTGTGTAATTTGTTATTGTTAAGCCTTCAAACCTTTATTATCAGGGTAATAGAATATATAGGAAAAATAAAGTAGGTGTATCGTTACTCGAGCTACATATGCATACATGTTCAAGCATGTACACAAAATAAATACATAGTAAACATATGACTGGTTGGTTTTAGAATTAGTGATAAGAGGTCCCAGGGATATGATGACTTGTATTCAATCCCTAGAAACTAAGTAAAATTAAGCCATAAGAGTGTGATTACACCTGTGGTCGAAGCACCTTCTGGAAAGACAAGAGACAGAACCAGGAGAGTCAGCCTCAATGTGTCAGTGGAAATAGCAAGAGAACCCACCTCAAAAATCAAGGTGGAAAGAGAATAAAAATGTGTCCTCTGATTTCTGCTATACACATGTGATACCATAAGTGTACCCCACATACATGTATTCATAAACAGATTTTTTTTAAAAAAGAAAAGGGAAAAGACAAGAATTTGGTTTTTAAAAAGGACGCAAGACAGAAAATCATCCAGCAACCAGAAAGTATGAACTTCCAAGACAGATTTTAGCCAAGACAGATTTAGACTTTGTAGGGAAGAGTTAATCCATGCACTGGATAAGAAATAATAAGATGACTGGAATCTGAAAGTGCTGCCCAACACAGCCATGCTTCAGCCTCTCCTGAGCCCTAATAAAATGTGTGGATACAGAACTAAAAGAAAAATACAAGACTATCAAGTGAGATTTACATCACCAATCAAAAATCAATCATGATGAACCATTACTACATTAATATTAAAAATGTCTTTATAAAAAATGTCCATCCAAGGAATATTTGATGGTTTGAAACATGTATTCCTAATGAATGACCAAAAGAGACTTCATATTAGGATGATCTGCGATAAATGAAGATATAACATTACATACATAGTGACAAATTTACAGGCATATAAATAGCTTAAGCCATATTATGGTCACTCAGCATTCCAATGGACAACTGCATTGGATATTATTTAATCAGCAACCAATTTTCATTACTATGAAGTATATTGTAAATGTATATTTGTATTTGTATTGTTGCTTTTGGTTCTGTTTTGCATTAGAACAAGAAAACCATGTTTCCATGCCAAGGAGGTGCACCGTTTAAGTCGAAGAAACACACTACTCCCCTCTGCTTCCTGACCACCAGCTGCTTAAAACAGCTGTGGCTATAACTTCCCATGCTGATGAACTTCACATGGAAGCTGTAAGTCAAAATAAACCTTTACCTTCCTTAACTTGCTTTCATCAGTGTGTTTTGTTATAATGAAACAAGTAAACAAGATACATACTTATAGAAAATGTCCTACTTATGAATTAGTTTCATTTCTAATGAAATAAGAATTGTTTTAGTACATAAAATAAATTTGTGATTCCTTATGATGTCATTGACAACAATGAGGGGAAGGAACCTTCGGGAATTCACAGTAAAGTATGTAAAAGAAAAAGTAAAGAATAAATAAAAGAATATGCAGAATGAAAAGTCATTATGTCAGATATCACAGCAAAACTATCCTGCTTTTGACTTACCAGACATAGATGAGAGATGCAAACAGCAGTAGAAAACATCATTTTATCAAAGGCATCAGTCATGAATGAGTCCACATCGTTTATACACACTTCAAAGCAGTCATTTAAAGCTACTGCTGTTGACTCTAGATATATCCAGTATGGTAACTGAAGGAAGTGAGTAGCAAGTAGATGTCTGGGAATAAAACTTTGTCCTGGACCTCCAAGAGTTGAAGGACAACGCTAACCACCCTTATAAAGCTTGAGAACAGAATTGTCAATACAGCCACTATCTACCCATTTGCCAAGCATCAATGAACATTAGCCATGGCACACAAATATGGATTAACTCAAGAGAGTAAATTATCTGTGATATGCGATCCTTTTTGCCCTTCTTTCAGTAGATCCTTCTCTACTCTCAGAATCTCACTATAGCAATTCAGCATCAGCTCACAAGTAAAGGAGAAACAGGCTAAATAAAAACTGTATTACAAGCTCACAGCAAGAAATATGTACTTATAATGGGATTTATTCTTCCTTATTGCAGGTGGAATGGACACTTAATTTTCTCCCTAAAATGAAACGAAGCTCTTAGAAAATTTATGGCTGCTCAGAGAGTAGTTTCTCACACGCCAAGTTACGTTAGCAAAGCCGGGAATAAATCATCAAGGAAATCTGAGTCGTGCTACACTGCAGCTCGAGAAAGATAATATTTAACTTCCTACTCACATGAAACCCTTGTAGGGACAACTGTTGTTAATGGGCTCGCAGAAACCAGAGAGATGGCAGGCATCCTTAAGTCATAGACAGCTTCCTTGTCCCCTTCTTCTTGTAAGCCTACACTTCTTTGCTGTTCTTTTCCTCCTTGTCCTCTTCTGTGCCTACTTCTCTGAAAACATCTGTTTCTGCTCTGACACTGTAAGATATGTGATGACTCTTATGCCTCCAGATCTCCCCCTTCTCATCTTCCCATCGTCACTGGAATGAATACTGCTTCCTTGGAAGCCCATCTAGACAGAAATGGCAAGACTCACTGGCTTGTCCTCTGTTTTCAGTGTCAATATAGAATTAGTTAAATGGTACTATTCATTTAGAAAGAGAAAATGACCAACAGTTTTCTCATAAGAAACAGCTGTCTGTCCCATTTTGAAAATGAATTGTATTAATTCTTTAAGACTTTCAGGCATTGTATTTTTATAATATTCACTCCTTTCCCCCAAATCCTCCCAGATCTACCCCTATACACTGAAGTTTATGTCTTCAGAGTTTTTTTAACCCATTGAATCCAATTTTTACTGCCCTTATACTCTTGGCTATGTGACCATACCCTGGATCTTGGTTAAACTACCAAAAGCCACATACTTAAAGAAAACCAATTGACCCCATGGAGCAATTACTAAGTGCTGGGACTACATGCCTAGCTCCTCTTACCATACAGGCATTTGGTCTGTTGTATAAGCCTTATACATGCCGTCACAACCACTGTGAGTCATATGTGCAACTACTTTGCTGTGTCCATAAAACACTGTTTTGTTGTAATTATCCATCTTATGCAGCTTTTATAATTGTTTTGCCCCATCTTCTACAATGATCCCTGAGCCTTGGGAGGAGGGGGTCTCTGATATAGACATCCTTCCTATTCAGGGTTGAGAACTTTGCAGTCTCTTATTCTCTGCATGTTGGCCAGTTGTGCATCTCTGTGCTAATCATCGTCTTCTGCAAAAGGAAGCTTTTCTGATGGTTAAGAGACACACTCACTACTGGATTCAGCAATGAGTCATTAGGAGCTAGTTTTATATTGTCTCCAGTTAGCAGAATAATCATAGTAGGTTTCCTCTTAGGAGTATATGAACTTATTTCTACTATCTTTGTCTGAATCGATTTTGAAATTTTGATGGAAATGAATACAGGAATATTGGATTAAAAATTAAAAGTTTAAGAAGCTTTTAAGTGAAGGATTGTCTTTGCCATTTTGTGACCTCTAATAAACAAATTCATCACTGACAGGAAGAAACCAAAGCTACAAATTAAGAGTCAAATATATATGTATATATATTAATCTCTTTGTCAATTAAAGTCTTAATATGATACAATAATGAAAGCAATAGTGAGGAGTGTTTTGTGGGTGTCTACCCTGTGACAGTGGTTTCTCATCTATTAGTTAAGACACAAAACTCTAAGGTTGTCTCTTGACTCTTGTCAAGACTTGCCTCTGCTATAGAAATGAGTATACATAACCATGAAGAATGATGCTACCAATACGAGTGCTGTTCTCTTGCTTGCCCTTTTCACACTCTCAAAACATAATGTCCATATTGTATGATCCCCAGAACTTGATAATATTTTAATTATGTGGAGGGCATAATTTTGTTGTGCTATAATAACTCACTAAACATAAAGTATTTTTTAAAGTGGTTTACTATCATTATTTCACTTTAAATTATTTTTACTTATTTTTCTCTCACAATTCCCCCTCCCTTCACTCCTCTCATTTCTCCCCTCTAACTCTCCTCTCCCTGAGAGTCACTCCTCCTCCTTTTCCTTTAGGAAAGAAAGCAAGCATCCCAAAGATATCAACATAATACAGCATATTAAGTTACAATAACACTAAGCACAAACCCTCATATTGAGGCTGTATAAGCCAACTCAGTACAAAGAAATGGTCCCAAGAGCAGGCAAAAGACTCAGAAACACCCCCACCTCCCACTGTTAGGAGTTCCATAAGAATGCCAAGCTATGCAATAATACATATATGCGGGGGGACCTGGGTCAGACCCAGGCAGTCTCTGTGAGCCCCTATGAGCCCAGTTAGTTGATTCTGTCGGTTATGTTCTTCTGGTGTCCTCTACCCCTCTGTTCCCACACAATATTCTCCCATCATAAGATATGAACTGACAATTTATATGTTTAAACTTAGAGCTGGTTAAATCTGTCCTTTTGGATCTCCAGTTCTGGGGAAGGCTGAACTCCCCTCAGAAGCATATCCTCACACACACACACACACACACACACACACACACACACACACACACTTTGCTGAGGCACATTCAAGTAAAGGCAGGTACAAAGAAATAGAAAGAAGTGGAATTAATCAAAACTCTGTTGGATTTGATTCCTAGAGTAATACTGCTCAGAAAAAGAAAACATAGCTAATAACATAATAGTTTGACCAGCTTATGGAAAGTGAGTTTGTTGGGGTTTTTTTTTGGGGGGGGAGGAGTTGGAGGGAGTTGTCAATTGCTTTTAGAGATGCTACTTGTCATAAGACAGTCATGTGAAAATGAAAGCTAGTTAATTATCTCTTTCTATGAAAATGTACCTCTGAACATACTTGTTAGACATTAGGACTTACTAAAATTAATTTTCTAAACTGCTTGGGTCCAAGAATTATTTTAAAAGAGCAAAGTGGATTGAAAGCATCCAGGAGTAAAGTTGTGTGAGGGAAGCAGGCCCCTGTGTTCTTATAGAATGTGTACTTTTCAACTTGACACTTACATGCATCATCCACACAGTTCAGGGATATAAAAGCATTATTTCCCTTAGAGGAATCCTAAGCCTTTAACACTACAAATCTTGCCTTAGAAATCTTACCATTGTCAAAGTCCTGCACAGAATCAAATTAGAAACAAGCTTTAAACACAAATTTGTATTGTGTGTACAACATATTGAGTACCTAGTGCATATTGTGGCTTTATATGTATTTAATAATTTAAGCTTTATAACTAAATACATACTACTTTATCCATTTTACAAATGGAAAAACTGAGTCATTTCTGAATTTATAAGCGATTGTTTTCAAATTACTAGTAATGGGCTTACCTGAGATTTGAACCCTGAATTTCCTTGTCCCAAAGTCCATGTGCCAAAACCCTGTGCTAACGCAGGCCCAAAGTTTCATGAGAAAGTATTTTTCCTAAGGCATTGTACTTTCTCATGCATGCAGGTATTATTGCTCTTAATTAGGCTGTGGACTGTGAACCGTTGGACTCTTCCAGGGAGGACCTGGAGGTTGTTCACCTTTGAGTCTACCTCAGCAAATGCCTGAACATTCTAGACTGCTTACAGATTAATAAATGCATCCAAACCAAACCCTTGAGGGAATGAGGCCATCATAGCAGAACTCTTCCCAGAGGGTTAGAAACTTGTATGGAAAATTACACCTTAATTCTGGATTCTCAAAGGCAAGTCCACTCATTCTTTCAAATATTTATGACTGAAATCTACTGAGAACAAAAAAAGTAGCAACAGTGTGGTTATCTCTAATTATCAATTTGACATATCCTAGAATTTCCTGAGAGAGTCTCAAACTGTCTACACCATGTTTATCTGTGGGTGTGTATGAAGAGGGGACTGTCCTAATTTGGTTAATTAATCTGGGGCCACACAGCCCACCATAGAGGGTTCTTTGGTCATGGATTTCTGAACTGTAGATGAGTGCAGGGATCAAGCTTAGCAAGATCAGATGAGTATGCAGCGGCACACATTCATTCTTCTCTGATCTTGATTAGATGTGATGTGATAAGCTTCTTCAAGTCACTACAACCTTGACTTCCATTTAATAGTGTGCCATAACCTTGAATTACAAGCTAAAAGGCTTTGTGCCAAGGCATTTTATCTTATCAGTGGAAATGAGACTAGGTCAGTGTTCTAACAAGGACCCAGACCAGCTCAAGAAGCCCTGAGATCTTTAAGGAGAATCTTGTAGCATGACACAGTTTTCCAGGGCAACACTCCAAAATGCTCATTTGGAAAATAGACCTCTTGATTAGGAGCGGTGATAGTTCATCAAACAGCATGGCCATTTAATCTAAACTAACCTTTCATTTGATCAGATATAGCCTGCCAAAAAAGGGAACTCCTCAAAATTAGGGTTGGAGAAGGGTTTTGTTTTTGTCTTCCAGAAGAATAAAAGCATCCAAACTAAGGAATCTAAAGATCACTAGATAAATAAGACATCAGAAAAATGACAGATAAATCACCCAGAGAAAAATGTCTCAAGAAAAAAAAATCAAAATGGCCTGATGGGATAGCACATTTCCAACAGGATAAAATTTCATAAATCTTCCCAAATGTTTTGTCTGCTGTTCTCTACAGACATATAAGGCAAATTGTCTTTTGGTAGACCCTATACAACTAAAATTCAAGCTGGCTTTGAAGTGTGGATCTCTCATTTTCTAAACCTAAGCATGTTTGTTAAAGGAAAATCCAAAATCTCTGTCTCATATCAGAAGAGACAACTGGTATGGGACAAAAGAAAACCAAAATTAAGGAACTATTCCATTGCCACTAATCTCATAATCCTTTGCCTTTATCTTAATTCTTTAAAACATCTCTTAAGTCATAAATGTTATCTCAAAATATATAAGATTAATTATATGTATATATATGTGTGTGTGTGTGTGTATATATATGCAACAATGATCCCACCTGGATTATAGTAATGCCTATAAACTGACAAACACCACCCAAAAGTCAGATTTGAACTTCAACCTACCCAGGAGACAACTTGAAAGCACTTAGCTAAGATTCTCCAGCCTCACAGACTACTCTAGTCAGGACTTGAGATAAGTCCTATACTTTCCCATCACATTGACACTGAAAAACAGCTAGTTTTCTCAGAACTTGACCATTATCTCAATTTTCTCTGGGTTCTCTAAAAATGTCATCACCCCCAGAAAGCAGGAAGTAATTTTAAGAACATGATGCCCACTTTCCCAAAAGGTGGGACAAGTGGTTTTTACTTATTCAGTGAGTTATGGATGTTTGTCATCTTTCAGGGGGATTTGGTTTCAAATTGTTACTAGTCATGGTAAGGAAGGAAGCTAAGCATGGGAGGTTGGATTAAAGGATCTCATTCTGAAAAGAGAAAGGTAGGGGATAGGAATGATGGAATAAAAGGGTAGATTATTGAATCAACCTTAAACTAAAAAACAATTATTAATCCCAAATATTTCACAAAAAGATAACTAAAATACACAAGCTTGAGATACATAAAAGCTTAAGTTGTTTATCTAAGAAAATGTTTTTAGGTCTAGAAAGATATTATGGTAGAAAGTAGTGTAAGACGTTGAATTCATTAAGATAGGATAAAGTATTTTCTCCAAATATGCCCAATACAATTGAACTTAACATTGTGATTAAAATTCTTACCTAATAATTATTGTTATTGTATACAGTTTTACTATATTAGGATTAAAACCTTTCCTTTTTATTAAGACAAAAAGAGGGAAATGTTATGGAATATTTGTGTCAATTGTGTGAAGATGTCACTATGTCTGGTTTAATAAAGAGCTGAATGGGCAATATATAGGCAAGAGAGAATAGGTGGGATTTTGTAGAACGTGAGAATGCTAGGAAGAAGGATAGTGGAGATATCAGGAAATTGTGAAACAAGTCAATATACAGTACAAAGGAGAGGTAACTGAGCCACATGAGATAAGGTAAATTAATAGAAGCAGGTTAATTTAAGTTATAAGAGCTAGATGAGACAAGCTTAAGCTAAAGGCCAAGCTTTCATAATTAATAAGTCTCCATGTCCTCCCAAAGATCCTCCTAGCTCTAACTTTGGAGAAAGGACCGACAATAAGGATGTCAAGCATACGTCAGCCTGAATCATTCAGGAAACAAAAGCCCAAGGAGGAGGAGAAAAAGGAGGAAGAGGAGGAGGAGGAGAGGAAGAAGAGGAGGAGGAGGAGAGGAAGAAGAGGAGGAGGAGGAGGAGGAGGAGGAGGAGGAGGAGGAGGAGGAGGAGGAGGAGGAGGAGGAGGCAAGGGAAATTTCTTACAAAAGGAGGAACTAAGCAGAATGAAAGAATCTCACACAACAATCGCTTTAGCAGTCCTCTCATCTACTAAGAACAAAATACCACAAAGCAAAATAGCAATAGCTGTCAGTGCTCAATATTGTGTCTTCCTATGGTACCACACACCAACAAGCAAAGGGTGAAGGATTGTCTTACAGATTCTCCAAAGCTGAAAGTTTCCTAAATCCAAGTCCATTTTCTCTTACAAAACAGTGATAAATCTGAGATGAAAACAAGTCGTGGACACAGAAGGAATCTAGACTCTTGTCTATTTATTTACAAATATGTGCTGTTCCTGCACCGTATGGTTTGAACAAAGACATCAGAAAGTGAAAACAACAGCAGGTCTCAGGCATAGCTGCTGCGGCAGAGACAGCTCTGTTTCCAGGTCTGGACTGCTCTCACAGAAACATCCACTCACATTCTGTTCAATCACTAGCGCTATCTATAGAACGCCTCTCTCCACTTTTCCTTGTGGGAGAATTAAATTAATGCTTGGAACATCCATTCTTAAAAGTTAGCCTTCCCTATACAAGTGGTCTTTACATTTGAGAATATTTGCACTGGTGATTCAAATATTGTTTCAGTAACACTGTGTAAGCAAATCAGATCTGAATAGTAGCATGAGCAGTTTGTCTGCAGCCACGTGGTCTCCAGAATTTCTGATGTCTCCACGTTTCCTCATTTCCTGGAACTCTTTTGCAGGCTGGAACCCAGAACCTCAGCTCTCCTCAGCTTCTTCACAAGTCTCTCTGCTATCACTTGGCTTCCCCACACTCCCCAAAACTCTTAGGTAGATAGATAGATTGATAGATAGATAGATAGATAGATAGATAGATAGATAGATAGATAGATAGATAGATGATAGGTAGGTAGACAGACAAGACAGACACAACACAGACAACAGATAGATAGATAGATAGATAGATAGATAGATAGATAGATAGATAGATTAGACAGACAGACAAATAGATAGACAGACGACAGACTGATCAAACCAAAACAAAAATTACAACAGCCTAGGCATGAAGCCACTAGAAAAAAAAAACTCTTCAAACAGTGTGACAGAGATGCTGATGAATAGCACTCCACAAATAATGGCTTCTGGTGCAGGTGTGGGAAGAGAAGGACCGAAGGACCCACCCAGCTCTGTTTTAAAAGGCAGCCACTAAAAATTTGACCATGCTTCAATGAATATATAATGGATGTAATGTTTACTATCTTTTTCTTTTCTTTTTTCACATTACTTTTATCTTTTTTGTGGGGGGGGGAGGATGATTGGGATGTGATTGGGATGTGTGGTGTGAAACTCCCAGAGAATGAATAGAAATGTTATATGGGGAGGGAAAAAGACTTTCTCTGTCCAAAAGAATTCAGCTCTTTCAATTCTCCTGGCCACACTTTAGGCTTGTTCAGCCATCTTCTCACTGTTGCTTCTGGGTACATCTGGGGACTGGTCTCCTCTGGAGTTATTTGAACTTTGTATTACCAGCTCAGCTACTTCTACTCATAACAAAGATTTCAGATAGATAATGAAAACTTGAGAAAATGCTTTACTGGGCATAGGCTGCCCTGGAAGTGGGAGAGTGGGGATAGAGCAGAAGCATAGAGCAGAAGCATGGGAAGTAGATTGCTTATACAGCTGGCCATATTTGTACACAGGCTCCTATCTGACAAGCATACACCCTTTGCATAGTCATAAAATCTGGGTAAGCATTTTAGGGCTGCTTACCCAAGAGCAGAGGAGGTAATCCTCTAGACAGATTAGGGGGGCAGCTTCAGGGGACACTTAGAAGTTATTGATGGAGTCACCAGGAATGGTTTTAAATGGGATGGATCATCTGAATTTGACAAGGCCCAAATTGAGGCTCCCAGAGTCTGTTTCTCTCCTAGCAGAAGCCATGAGAGTTGCAATCATGAGGGTTGCAGTCACTCCTGTGACTGGAAAAAATGTCTTTTCAGAGTCTGTGGAAAGATTGGGGCCTCCCTGGGCTGCCTAAGATGTTTAAACAGTCATGGCCGTCATGATGACAGCTCAAGGAATCTCTGAAGAAATACAGCTTTGTCAGAAATTCTTATGGCTTTCACAAGGATAGCAAAGCTACAGCTGCTCTTATTGCTGTCCTCTATTAATCTCCAGGGATGATGGAAGTGCCATTTACACCTCCACTGAACTTCAGAACTGCTTGGTCTAAGAAAAGTGGCTTCCAATCAGGTCTCATCTTCTCCCTGACTTAGGATAGTTACTGGATTCCAATTCCTGAAAGACTCAGAGAAGAGGTCTGAAAGCTGTAAATCAAGCAGCCAAACTGCCAATACCTGACAGCTTCAGTAATTAAAAAAATTAAAACAAAAGAATAGAAAAGGCCTAAGTGGTGCTTACAACAAAGATTTATCATGAAATCAACATTCTTCTGCAGTGAGATTTATCTAATACTGTTTAACCCTTACACTAAAATCCATAGAAAGTATTGAATCCCCTTGACATGTCTGTCCTTTCTCCCCCAACATTTCCTAGACTACACTCACATTGAAGACATTCTTATTTGCATCTAAACCTTGAAACTGTCATTGTAAGTTAATATGGTCTAAACTAATAATGTATAAAAGGCACATACTAGAGAGATAGCATAAACTAGTATTTAAGAATTGCTTTTGAGATCAAATAATAGTGTTTTAAGTCTGCATTATAATAATCTTTCTTTTGTAGTGGAGGTGTTTGAGACAGGGTTTCTATGAACTTTTCTTCTACTGGATCTTAACTTTATTCTTCTCATATAAAACAACAGAGTGATTATTTTAGATTTATTAAGCAATATATATATATGCTTTGCAAAATACATCGTGTGTGTGTGTGTGCGCGCGCGTGCGTGAATTTGCATTGTCATCTGGTTTAAATTTGGAATCACCTGTGAAACACACTTTTGGGCATGCCTCTGAAAGTGTTTCTAAAGAGGTTTTAGTGAATGTGTGTGGTAACTTTCCAGAGCCTGGCTAATTGGGCTGAATAGAATTGAAAAGTGAAGGGAGTTAACAGAGTGTCAGCCTTCATCTCTGCTTTCTGACTGTGGATGCACTGTGATCACCTGCCTCACACAACTAGTATCAGAGCTAAAGATGCTCCCATACCTTCCCCAGGCATGATGGATTCGCCTTCAGACTCAGAGGTAAAGATAAACCCTCTACACAGTGAGTGGTCTCTGTCATCTACTCTGTAATGAGGAAAGTAACCGATACACACATATGTCACCTGTCTGTCAGTCTTCATAACTTCTATGTGAACTATGCCAGACTAGTGCTTGATTCATTTTTCAAGACATTAGTTAATGTTTATTTAAGATATATATATATATATACATATATATATATATATGTGGTTTTCTGCATGTATATATGAGCACTCCATGTTTCCCTGGTGTCAGCAGAAGCTAAAAAGGGTGTTGGATCCTCTGGACCTGGATGTAAAGACAGTTGGAAGCCACATGTGGATGCTAGGAACCAAACCAGATCATCTGCAAGAGCAGCGAGTGCTTTTAACTGCTTAGCCATCTCTCCAGCCCCTCAAACTTAGTTGAAAATGAGACAATTAGATGCTTAGAGACACTGAGACAGCTGTAATGGTTTAAATGAGGAATGTCTCTCATGGATTTATATATTTGAATCCTTGGTCCTCACATGACTGCACTCTTTGGGAGATTATGGAACCTTTACGTTGTGGAGGCTTGCTGTAGGAAGTACAGTTCTGGGGGAGGATTTTGAGAGTTTATAGCCCTACCCCACTTCTAGTCCATTCTCTCTTGTTTCCCCCTTGAGGCTGTATATGTGATCACTCATACTTTTGATCCAGCTACTTGCAGCTGCCATTTTTTCCTCGCCATTTTGAATTGTCCTTATGGAAACTGAAATCAAAATAAATGCTTTCCTCCTTGGGTTATTTCTGGTCATGATATTCAATCACAGTAACAGAAAATAACTAATGCAAAACTTGACTAAATTTATGTTTTTGTCTCTGTTGATATGAGCTTAGCATCTGTCTCATGTTGCATGGTTTTTATAAAGACAGCCACTTAAGGATACTATATAGGCCATGAAGTACAATTTAAGTCATTGATCCAATCAGGACTGTACAGAAACTAGAAATCTTGGGCTTGTATCTGGCTATGGTGGAAAAATTTCAAGCATTAGCATTACTAGAGAACAAAATACTGTGTAAGAGATAAGTGAGCACAGTAAATTCTTCTCAAAGAAAAGATTCTTGGGAGCAGCAGAAGGGACTGTACTAGCTTTCTGTTGACATGAAGAATATGTCAGAAAGATAACTTCAAATGAGTAAGCATTTAATTTGACTCACAGCTTCAGATATATTAGTCCAAATTCTTACCGCTCTTGATCTGGCTTCATGGTAACAGAGAACTTTGTGGTGGTTCAGCACGTGACAGATATTACTTGCCTCATAGTGGGTTCATAGAAAAGAGGTTGGGACAAGAAACCCCTTCAAGATATGTGTCAGATATTCGCAACTTACTAAGTTTCCAGAACTTCCCAAATAAAATCACCAGATAGGAATCAGGCATTTAACAAAGGAAATTATGGAGTACATTTCATAATGAAGCCATACAAGGTAGGATAAGAAAAGACTCAATTTAAGAGCTATTTTTTTCTTTCTTTGGTTTTCTGTTTCACTGTTAGTAATTTTCCCCAAACCTTCCAGTAGAGTGATAAGTCTTCATGATGCTTTGTTTCAAGCTGTCAAAGGGAAGTTGCACAGATGTAAAAAAAGGCAAAGGAGGAAATTCAACAAATTATTTTAATAGTGGGAATCTCCTTCTCTAAAGCAAAAACAATACATATTTTAAGCCCTGGAGTCACCCAATCAATTGATACTCTAAGATAAGTGTGGTGGTTTGAAATAAAATGACGCCAAAGAGAATGACACTATTAGAAGGTGTGGTACTGTTGGGGGAAATGTGTAACTGTGGAGTGGACTTTGAGGTCTCTTTTTCTCAAGCTTCCCTCAGTGTGACAATCAGTCAACTTCCTGTTGCCTGCAAGATGCAGTGCTCTCAGCTCCAGCACCATGTCTGCCTGCATGCCACCATGCTCCCCACCATGATCATAAGGGACTGAACCTCTGAAATTGTAGTGGAACCCCCCTCAATTAGATGTTTTACCTTATAAAAGTTTCAGTAATCATGAAGTCTCTTCACATCAACAAAAACTGTAACTAACACAATAAGAATAACAGGGGAAAACTGGTCAGTGCAATTAGACCATTTGCATTTGCTAATTGGTACTTAGACTGGTTAGGCTCCTTCTCTTCCTCAGAGACTGGGAAAGAAGAACTTCAAGTTTTCTTGATGGGTACATTTTCAAAGAGATAGCTCCTTTTGAGAAGACATTTCTGGGTCGTAAAACTCTAAAAGAAGATTTTTATTTCAAAGAGGACAGAGAAAGAACCTACAGCAAACAGCTAGCTGTCTAAAGCATGTAATCTAAGGAAAAGGAGCTGAGGAGTATATAGTCAGAGGGAAAACTTCTAAGGTTTAACCATGCTGAAGCAATTTACTAGATGACTTGGCCATTACCTATAAGCATATCAGACTATTAGGCCCTTTTTTTCCTAAATGCTTTCATTCCAAATATCTCTCTTCTTTCTTCAGTCTGATTGGTTACTCTCTATTTTAACTCTGAATAGTTCTCTTAACCTTCTTAGACTTCTATAACAAAATGCAATAAACTAGATGAGTTTAAAACAACAGAAATTTACTTACATGAGTTAGAGACCAGGAAAACCAATATCAGATTATGACCAAAGTTATTAGGGGGTCTCAGTCTGGACTCTGACAGTCCTAATCAATCGGATACCACCATCAGCCCATCTTTAATGAGCCACTTAAAACCTAATAGAAAACAGCAGGAAAAGAAGATTGATTCAAGGTAACCACATTGAAAAGAGGGACAAAGATCCACAGACTATAATAAAGTCCATCTTCAGAGTCTTAATATAAGGATAGTGTTTAATAGAAGGCAAGAGATAACACATAATTAAGAAGTCCTTGCCCAGGTGTCTTTCTGCTCATCATTGACCCAATCACTCTCTCTCTCCCCTCCAGTCAATCCTACAGGGTGTTTTGGCAACCAACTCCTAGTCCCTAATATGATCTTCCACATTCATACAAGAACAGACCACTAAGCTCTTTCTCCAACACAAAGGGGCTTTTTTTAACCACAGCCCCAAACTCTTACATATTCCTTCCCCAAAACAGTTCAAGTCTAGAAGCCAACCAATAAGGTAGTCACAGTGATAGCTCTGCTTCCTACTACCAATTTTATTTGTGAATTACTTTTGATTTTGCTGTGACCAAATTCCTGACAAGATGCAACTTAAGGAACAACTTACTCTAGCTCATGGTTTGAGGGTACAGGCCATCATAGTGGGGAAAACAATAACAGAAATGTCGGACAGTTTGAGACTGTTGACTATGTCAACAGTCAAAAGCAGGAAGAGATAAATGCTGGTGTTCCACAGACTTTTTCCTCACTTTTAATTCATTTCACAGTTCAAGCCCATGGATTGGTATTGCGGACAGTCAGGATGTACTTTCTCAACCTGTGGGTCAAGATTGCCACAGGGGTCTCATATCAGATGAGGGGTCTGCATATAATATAAAATATTTTTATGGTTTTGGGGGGTCACCACAACATGTGGAACTATAACAAGGTCTCAACATTAAAATTGTTGAGTTAAACACTCTGCAAATTCCATCCTTTGCTAGAATGTCACATACCCAAAGGTGTATCTTCTAGGCAATTCCAAACTCAAATTGAGAATGTAGATTGTTCACCACAAATAACATAATTAGTTGTCCCTTGTTTGTGTATTCATATGATGTGAATAGCTTCCCAAGGAATATTTCTTTATGTGAACCATTGATGACTTAGTTTTCCTTCCAGAATAGTGCCCCTTGGTCTTTTCTTCAGAATGCTTCAGTTTCTGTAGGAAGAATTCTCTACTCGTTTTCTAGGAAATGGGAAAGTCACATTCTTGACTATAGATTACTTCAATCCGTTAGTTGGAATATAAAAGGTTATCAAAGAGTCATGTCCCCACAAGAAAACATTACTGAGAGGTAATTGAATCATGAATGAATGAACTTTATAAATGGACTAATGTACTGATAAGTCCATAGTTGAGAGGGTTCTTAATATATAAGTGGAGTTGGAGGAAGTAGTATGCTGGAGACAGAACTTTAAAAGGTAAACTGTGTTCCCAGAAACTGCTCTTCCACCCCCATTCTCTGTCTCCCATCTGCCATGAGGTTTAGAGTTCTATTCCACAATTCCTTATTCAATATAACTTGCTAGCACAACACAAGCCCAAAGCAATGGAACTAAGTGACCATTGATTGAAACAGTAAGTTGAATCCATCTTTTCTCCTTTAGGGTGATTTCTGGAAGATATTTTGTCACTGTGACAGACAGTCTATCATTAAATGAAACAGTGATCAATGGGGTGGGCCTACAAGTTTCCTACATCATCTTTACCACTGTGTTACTGTTGTCTTATTGCAGAATCTCCTCTCTGTTATAATCCTTAGTTATTGGGGATTTTTCCATTCACAAAGTAAATTCCCTAGTGCTTAGTTTTGTTGGGCTACAGTAATGGAGAAATAATCCCTAGGTCCAGCTGCCTCTCAGTGCAGCTTCTAACCCAGTGTTTTGTTTCAGCCCTCTGTTTCACCCAAATTCTGCAATATGGAAGCCTCTGAGCCCTGAATCAAGCTTACTGACAAACCTCTCTCATGTTTATTCACAAAAAAATGCTTACTTTACTGGGTTATTCATTTCTCACTTCCCCCTTTTGGCTTCATTTTGTCATCTCTGGTGTTCTCTCATTCATCTTATAGTTCTTTCAGTTCCTTGTATGAGACTGTCTCCATGCATTCTGTTCACCTTACTAGTACATCAGGGGAAATTAGATAATGAGTGAATAAATTCCTACTTCATGATGAACTTAAGTCTGCCCCCATTACCTTTTACCAAGTGTGGACTATGGCACTGAATATATCCATTACTGTCTAAAAGAGTCATCAGTGATGAAAGCTGGAGTTGCCAGAGAGGAGTAAGCTTACTCTGCAGAGAAGAAAGGGAAGGTCTGAGGGAGGAAAAGAGCAGACAGAGCAATGGGAAGGTTACAGAGAAGCTCTTACAATCTACCCGTTGTCCTGTGTTACACAAGCAGTGATTCATGTCCTCCCCCAAGAAATCCATGCAACACCAGGGTCACATTTCTTTTCTTTCAACATAGGTAGGTTCTAAAAAAAAAAAAAAAAAAAAAAAAAATGATGAATTGCACTGTGAATTAATCCCGTAAGTGGAAAAAAAGCAGTGTTTGTGTTCTGTGAATTCTTACTTTATTTGTATTCTTCACATTCTTGCATGCTACAAATATTAAATACTATCTGTCAAGGGCTCATATATGCCTGGCGGCCATGTCAGAAGAGCAGCAGGTGTCCTTTGAGCTTTGGGAGATCAGCCCACAAAGAAGAAAAGCACTGATCGGTGAATTCTGGATACACAAGGCCCTGAGATCTTTGGTCCAGGATGTCTATTGTTACTGTTATACCTTTATTTGCATGTTTGCCTCTGCCATTTTTCTCTAGTATCTGGCATGGTGTGAATGATCCCCACTGTCTGTAATGTACTGTGATTATCTCATGTAAATATCTCCTTCTAGTGAGCATTTTTACCTATAAATTATTATGAAGATGATTTCCATTTAAGCAAGGATTTTATATAATAATTGAGTTAATTTAAATAGAATTTTTATGATTAGGGTTTTTTTTAACACATATAGTAAGGGATTATTGATGAAGGTTAGTTTAGTGGAAAATCAATATAGGTAAATGCAGGATAGAGTATTGTTCCCACTCTGATAAAGTAAGGGTTGCATAGGATAGAAAATAAGAACAAGGAAGTATCACAGAGATAGGGCTTATAAGTTTCTCTTGAGGAGACTGTGCCTTAGGTTAATGATTAAGAAAAACAATTGAGTCCCAGAAGCTAGGCTAGCTTGAGTTCTCTTAATCTTGAGGTTTGGAGATGTGTTCATGCTTTTTGGTGTATATAATAGCTAAAATGAAACCTTAAATGACTTAAGGTTAGGTTAAGATGTTTTTGTTAATGGCTTTCAGGCAGAAAATCTTGGGGGCACAATTTAAAGTTTAGAAAGGCAAATTTTTAATAGTTAAGTGAAAGACTCATTGAGGTCAGACACTGGAAAGCATGGCAGCCTGGCTATTGCTAGCTGATGTGCCTTTCTCGCTAGGATGGGTTGATGATCAAAGGTGATGATTAATTCCTCATACCCATTTCTGCCTTCAGCTTCCTGATATAAAAAAAAACAAACAAACAAAAAAATCTTGTTAATGAATGTTAATGAGTGCACCCTGAGGATTTAAAGAAGAGCTGACTGGTTGTTTTTCATATATAAAAGTTTAGATTTGTGATTCTTTCAAGATTTTTTTTATAAGATTACCTTTTGAGATAAATAATAAAATGATCAATCATTTCTTTGTAACTGCTAAATGCAGCCTTCCAGTAAAAGAACTGGCTGAGGAATTGCCTTGCTTAATTACAGTCTGTCTGTCAATAGCATGTTACTTGGACATGAGTGTACATGGGTTCTTGGGGATAATTTGTTTTTCACCAGTATTATGTAAAATGTTTAATCATGTAAGGGAAATGAGAAACATGTTGCTTTTCATCTGCATTCGTTATCATCACTCACTTAAGAAATAGAATGTATCCACATTGTAATTTTTATATTGTTTGAAAGATTCTGTTGGGATATATAAACTGTAAAGGAAAAAATAAAGATAAAGAGAGACATGAGAGAGATCCTAAAGGTAGGTGTGTGTGCATATGTGTGTGTGTGTGTGTGTGTGTGTGTGTGTGTGTGTGTGTGTGTGTTTCCCTTTTTTGCTGGCCAAGGTGAATTGCTTTATTCTCTCAGTTAAAAGAAAAGTCAAATTGAGTGATTAGTGTCACCACTCCGTGACTCCCCCGACCCAATTCCTGAGATGCTAATGGCTGACCCTTACAGCAGCGTATATGAATTATGAGCATATGGTCTCAATAAACTTAATGGACAGCTGGGAATACTGAGATGTGAATTGCCATGATGAAAGATGTGTGCAAGTACTATAGCAATGAAAAGACCTATTGATGTGGTCTCTGAACTTCAGTGGCCTGAAAGACCTTGCATTCCACACAAGGGAAGTGAAACTATATGAATTGCCATAGCGTTAACAGTAATCAACTGTTTAGTCAAATGCTTCCAAAATAATATATTATAAATGTTCTCAACACATACATATGGATAAATGTAAGAGTTGATGCTATGGTATTTAACTCAATTATAGTCATCATTTCATAATTTATATGTGTTTTTATATATACAATTTTTATTTAACAACTTAGCCACAATAAAGATAAAAAGGAAATTTCACTAAAAGGATGCCTACCTTGTGTGTAAATATTTTATTAACATTTTTAATACTTGTGCATATGTTTGTGTACGTATGCCAGATGCATATGATATAACACTATTATTCATTTGAACCTGGAGCTAGTCTGGTCATCATAAAGCCCAGCTTTCCTTCTGTCTATACCACCCCCACAATTCTGGGGCTACGAGCATAGTAGCCACACCTCGATTTTTATGTAGGCACTGGGAGTCTTAAACTGAGGTAGCCGTATTTGTACAATAAGCACTTTTGCCAACTGAGCCATCTTCCCATATCCAACATCTTATTAACTAATTAAATAAATATGCACAAAATACCATAGTACTGGTTGGTTTAAAGTTTCTCTTATGTTTAGAGAGAGCTCACTATCTATGGGTCATGATAGGAGAAACAGAGAAAAGAGTCATTCCAACCAGCCCAGAGGAAATGTTTCTGCAACATGTAAGCTGGCAGCTCTTTTCTTTAGGACACAGAAATTAAATTAAAATTTAAGCATTGCATGCCTTTGGCTAGAAATGACTACAAAATGAGAAATCAGTAAGATACATGGTTCACCACTACCAGCTAATAATTTTGAAAAAGCCTGTAGAATGAGAAGCCTTTGTTTCTATGGTCTGAATAGAAGATGGTGTAAATTAATGTTATGCAACAGATGATGTGTCCAGGAATCAGTCACTCCTTTTGTCATTAGGACAGAAATGGTGTAGCACCCTGTACTATATTGTTTGTTCATTTGTTTTATTGTTTCCTTCCTCTCCATCTAAAAATGCTTTAAAAAAATGAGTTGGTTCACTTAAATGAAGGTGCCAAAAGGTAACTCTATTTAAAGTTCTGAAATATATTCTAAAAAGAGAAATACAGGCCATATTTTAAATTTTGTTCCTGTGAGTCACAAAATACAAACTAGAGAGAAATTCCAGAAGTTTAATGATTTCCCATAGCTTGAACCTAATTAATAATGTAGTGGATAGTTCTGCCTGGCCCTTTCATCACCACAGCCATCCTAGCCATGTGTAGTTGGCATGTCATTTGCATCTTGGCAAGACAATTACTTTAATATGCAGTGAAAAAAAATACAGAACCAAAACAGAAAATAGACACCCTTTTAATAACTGATGTATTAGATGAGGAACCATTTCTTTTTCATGAGAACATATTACTTGACCTTCTGCAGAGACAAGTTCACTGGATTTAATTTTTAGAAAATGATTTTTGTTTTTCAGCTAGAGATGGTCTGATTTGACTGTCAGTTAGGATGCAAACAGGCTACCAGGATGATATTTTAGCATTTTTTCCTAAAGAATGGTCCATTAGTGGCTTTTGAATATTTATTCTTCAAATCTCCTGTTCTTTCGTGATGTAATATTATGATGTTTTTATTGATGTAATTAATAACAAACATTACTTGTGATTATCACCAAATTGAGCAGTTAGCAAACATACTCAGGACCCTGCTCTTATAAATTTAATATAGACAGGAGGGGAGTTAATCACCCTACAACATGGAATCAAACATCTTACCATATAAATGAAATTTGAAAGTCGAGAACACACTTTACTGAGTTTAGAACAAAATAATTCTTTTTAAAATAATTTAATTGTGTGTGTTTGGGGGTGACATCTGGGTTCCCTCTGAGGCCAGGAATGAGTGTGTCCTGAGGCTGAAGCTGGGGCAATTGTGAGCTGCCGTTGTGGATGCTCAGAACTGAACTCAGGTCCTCAGGAAGTTACGTGCTCTCAACTTTGAGCCATCTCTTTAGCCCCTAGTTTCTAAATCAAGTCCTTTCCAGTTTCTCACGTTCAAATAATTTATTGTATTTTATCAATATGTCATGCCAAATGAAATGTTAAAAGATCATTTACAATACTAGAATCAAGAAGAATGCTGCAAAGGGCAATGATATGCAACATAGAGACACTAAACTACAAAATAATAAAATAATAATCCATCACTCTGTTCCACTTTTTATCTTGGAACCAAGAAAATCTACCTCTTGTGTGACCTTGAATAATCAGAAAGTTAAGGAGTGGGACACATGCCCACCCTATTACAAATGGGCATATTGTAACCATTAAAGCGTGAGTTTAGGTGAGTGCCAGCTAATCTCAAAATGTCCCAGGGAACTGGATAATTATGACTGAAGAACAGAGAATAGGAGTTTAAGCCACACTACATTAATGTGAAATTTGTTTAAAGACTGGATTTGTGTTTATCCACATTGTTTGACAGGAAGATCAGGCATAACAATAGGTGTTCTTTCCTCTTCTATTCTGGTCCTTGACCCACATGATCAGGTAGGGTTGGGATGGTGGGGATGTGAGGTGTTAAAAAAAACAGGTGGACACTGGCCTGAACTTGACCAGACATAATTAGTATGTAGCTAGAGAGGAAATTGGGTTCCAAGAGGCCAAGGCAGGTTTCTGTTTCCTCCATTGTGTAGGTCAGGAAGTGAAGCTGAGAGGTTGCTTCTTGAACAAAGTCCCACAGCTGGCTAATTATAGTGCTGGGAATCAATTCTCTGTTTTCTGCTTATACAGCCCCCATTTCTCCCACAAGGCTGACTCCTTCAAAAACAACAAAAGAACCTCATGTGGCATCTTATCAACAAAACACCTTTACAATTGGCCCTCCTTTAATAAGAAAATCAAAAGCAAACAAGTATGGCTAACCTTTGCCCATTTTGTTTCACCTCCACTAAAGTTTCACTTTCCTCATCCTGCAGTCCCCTCAGCTGAGCCCTGAACATCTAGAAATGAAGGTAGCCATTGTCTTTTTCATTTCAAGCTTCCCTGTGATGCCTCTATGTCACTATCACATGTGCTGTGTGGAGACTCAACAAAAGAGAGTCCTCTTCTAGACTGATGAGAACACAACAGCTGATGAAAGGGTCTTGTAGGCTAATGAAAAATAAACAAATGACCAAAATAAAATACAATGACAATTCCAGGCACCTATAGGGTAGTGTTGGGAGAGACAGTTTTGGACAGTAGCACTTTCAGAGGTCATATAGATTAAACTACAAAAATAGGAGTCAATTTCACAAAAACATTCAGACATGTGTGTTTATATGGGTGTAACAATGAGTCTCTTCCTTGTTCTGAGAAGATCCTTTACTTTCACTCATTATGTTGCATTTCCTGTCTATGGTCTCTGGGTGCCTAGATCTACCCTGACTATGTAGAACAATTTATGCTCAACATCTTTTGTTCTCTTCCTCTCAAAACTTATCAGTCCAATTTCCCCCTTCATAGTACTCTGCTCTTCATCTGGAAAAATCATATATATATATATATATATATATATATATATATATATATATATATATGTGTGTGTGTGTGTGTGTGTGTGTGTGTGTGTGTGTGTGTATCTTAAAGGGAATTAATATTGAAGGCAATATTGGGCAGCCCTGTCAGTTGTACCAATACTACTTTTTAAATCACACAATTTCCAAAAGATTGAGTATTATGCTTGTTATCTTTTGGACTACAGCATAGAACAATAGCTCCTAAACAAAATGTTTAGCTTTATTTTATCTTGAACTTTGAACCAAGCAACTAAGTTGACCTTTCTTAAACATGAAGTAAATAACAGATATCAGCATGCTGCCTGTAACTTAGGCTGCCTACCTAAAAAAGGAATTAACCTTGGCTTCCTCTGCAAATGTTCACTGCATTGTCTCTTGCTGGCTCTATTAGTAAGACTCTTACAGCTATGACAAAATACTTAGAAAGTAACATTTTTAAGTGAAGAAAGTCTGTCTTGGTTCAGTCCCAGAGGTTTCATTCATCGGTTGGCCATTATTTTCAGAACCGTGGCAAAACAGAAGGTCCATGAGGAAAAAGCACAGGGAAAACTCTTTACATGATGACAGCCAGGATTCAGGGAGGAGAAAGAGGCACAAGTGTCTGAGGACATTGCACACCTTGCTAGGACATCTTAATGATGACCCGTGTCCCCCTGAAATTCTGAAAAAAAAAATATGTTTAAGATATTGTGCGCCTGCTGAGCAATTTGTCTGTATAACCAACCTCAGTTTACATCCATGAGGTCACACAAGGGCTTCGGATCAGAGTAATTATAAGCCTCAAAATTATAAATGCTGATAAGGGACAAAAGCCAGTTACAGTCAACATAAACATGAGTATATTCCAAGATTGTTGAAGAAATAACCCTTCAAAAATCTCTAAGTAGTTTCCTGATACAATCACCTTTCCTAAATCTAAAGGAACAGCTTCTGGTGTCTTGTAAAATAAGTAAAATTTATTGGTGTGTACCTAATTGGGAAAACTATGATCTTAGGAAATATAGCATCTCTAAAGAGAAAATAACGTAGCACAGGGAAGTGTTTATGGAGACTGATGAGTCATTCTAAATGTAAACACTCAGTAATAAAAATTCTCCAATGCACCTTCATCCCTGTCTCAGGGACTTGTTAATTAGAAATGAAGGCCTAAAGTGAAGACAAGTGATAACACTGTCTTCCTTGAGACAAAACCTTGAGAGAAATAACTGGAAGTTGCCAAAGTGAGTGTAGAACCCATTTAAGTGGAGGAAGAATTCACTCTTGGTTTCAGTCCCTGGGACTTGACTCCATCGCTCTCAGACTGTGTGTCGGCAAATGGCACATGGTAGAGGGGAGCTGCTCACCTCCCAGTAGCCAGGAAGCAGGGAGAGACAAAGAAAGGACTTCTATGGTAGGACAGAGCCCCAGGGCATACCCCAGTAAGTTTCTTCCTCCAACTAGGCCTACCATGACAAAACTGCTATGAAATTGTAAATCAGTAAAGTACTGATCCACTTGTTAGATCAGAGACTTAGGATTCAACCTTTTGATAATTAGATCCCACAGCTAAAGAGAAAGCTTGTTGTGGATGGAAAACACAGAAAGAGTCACCAAGATTAGTATATAAACGAGGTTACTTGGTGGAAAGATTGAAAACAATTCCCCTTGTGAGTCCTTGCCATATACAAGCAGAAGGTACACTAAGCTGAAACAATACTAGGTTGTTCCTATCAAAATGGGCCAAGATAGTATCGTCTCCGAGCTTTGAAAATAAACCTGTCACCAGTTCTGGCCTATTTTCAGCCTGGATGTGTTTCTCTCTTTGATAAGCCATCTCCTTTTCTGTTGCTATCCATGTATCTGTTAGACAGACTTAAGAAGCCAGACATTTCCAGAGAGGACTTCTGAACTCAGATTTGTAACATATCTTTAAAACTTCGACCTTTGGGGATTAAAACTAGAATACTCTCTAATTTTGACTCATCGAGTTGGCTTTGCAGCATTGGTTTGTCTTTGCAAAAAAATTAAAAAAAAAATAATATTTGGACAACCTGAGAAAACTAGATTTTTTTTTTGAATGTGTAAAAAAATATGGTTTCTTTAAGACTCAGAATCCAAAATGTGCTCCTTCTCTCCCTCTCTCTCCTCTTCCCTTACTTAACCCCACCCCTCCCTTCTCTCTCACCTCTCTGCCTCTGGGTGGCTCTCTTCCCTACTTCTAGCCACTTCCCAGTTACTTCAGTCTGTCAGTTTTTAAAATTAAATGGTGAGGTAACTTCCGTCTCCTATACATACATACTTGGAATCCACATTGGAAAGGACAAATAACTCCCATATTTACATAGACGTTATAAGAGAATAACTTTGTTGTCCACTTAACTTGACTCACATGCCAGGCAGATTCTAGAGAGAAGAGTATACACACATCAGTCAATAAGGAAAAGAGTTCCTCCCCAACCCCAGAGGCTGGAATAACAAGGGTTCTATGAAATTAGGGTGGTGCCAGCTTCCACAAACAAACAGGGTTTATACTCAGGGCACAAAGCCAGATTCTTCCCGGGGCGACAGAACACATTTAATTTGTAACCTCTTTACACACAATTCCTAAAACCTGTGGCCATTCATCTTTTTAAAAATTGAAGGAATTTGAAGCCACATGATGTTTTTAATGGTTAGCTAAGCCAGTTGCTTAATGTTTCTGAGGAGAAAAGGCCCCGTCAGAAGCTTCAGGATTTGCCTTGGTCAAATTAAAAAAAAAAAAAAAAAGATAACATAACACACTGAGTTTAAAGTGCTTACTTAGCTTTGTCTGAAGTTCTCCATTCAGGGTGCCCTCCCACCAGACGGAGTTCGAAGAATTCTAGGCAGCAACATGGCGGCTGGGGATGGGGTTGCAGTATTTACTGTTAGAAGATGGAAATGAGACGAAGACAGGAATATGAGCTTAACTGGTTACTACTGTTCAGCCTTGCGTGGCTGCCTGTAATTTAACGGAGTTCCCTTGCTGCAAATGGTGGAGAAGCAGCTGTGGGCCACAAAAGAACACATCTGCGTCTGCGCTAAATAGATTGCAGTTGCTGTCCATGGCAAGCCAGGCTAGCAGTACTTAGAGAAGGACTGCTTTTCCCAAATTCAAATTAATTTAACACCTACTATCTGGAACTTTACAACTGTCTGTCAAGAGCTCTCTATAGCGCCACCTTCTTCCTGCTCTAATTTTCACAGGAATGACACTCCTTCCATTCACACATAATTCATGGGTTCCCCTCTCAGAAGCACTTTGCTAACAGTTAAATAATAGACCTCAAATTAGCTACCGTTGTCCTCAGATTGTCATTATTCTCTTCAATTTCTGTAATAAGTCAATGTACTGAGTTCACTTGTGGTTTGAGGATTCATGCTGTTGGGCATATACTGTTCAGCAACAAAGTCCAACAGCTAGAAAAAATTGTGGAAATGCACTAAGCCATCCCAACTGACAAGATAAAGAAATATCCCCCAGGAAAGAGCTAGAACCAAGCAGACAAGAATCATTTCTTTACTTTTAGGGTTGTGTTTTGTTTTGCTGTTGCTGTTGGTTGGTTGGTTGGTTGGATGGTTGGTTGGGTTTTTATTTGTTTAGATTAAGGAAAAGTTTGTGGAGAATTGCTAACTTGAGGCAAATTTGAACATGCATTACTTCATTTAAAATAGTCCTAATCTTACCCAAAGAATCCTTTCCACAACAAGTAAACATTTAATGAAGAACTCCTCTATGTGTACAAACAGAATTGAACAGCAGTCTTCAAAATATGTCTTCTGACATCTTTAGAATAAATGAACTAAAGATTATCTTTTAAATGATATCATAGATTTGAATTTTATTTGGAAAATGGGTTTGTTTATTATGTTCTGGTTCCACAAGCCCAATTTAACTAACCCATTCCATTCATAAAGAAAGAAAAAAGTAATAGCATTGTAGTGCAAGTAGATGACTGAGGGCAATTTGTTTTCTGGGACAACTCAGTGCACAGCTTCTGGGAAGGGTGTCTGTAAAATAACTAATGTGTGAGGCAAAATGGTGTCTAGTAGCCCTGAAGTGGCCAGGGCTTGAATAGCTCCTCAGGAGTTAAGGAGTCTTTTCCTAATACCACATTCATTCATTCAAAAAAATATTTATTGCTCAACTGTGTGCCCCCTTAGCATCTCCAGATGCTCAGAACACATTTTCCAGGAGCATAGGAGGCCTTCCCTTAACGACTTGGCTAGGTGAAAGAACTCTCATTCCCATGACAGCAATGCAGTCGGAAGGTGGATCCTTTCTGATTGGTTGGTACCTGTGTCATTCGTTCGGGTTTGAAGATGTTTTGAATACCCTCTTCCTCTGTGGTGGTTGTGATTGCAAACTTTAGGAACAGGGACGGAGTTCACAAACTTGATACTGAGTGAATGTCAATATAACAGACACAGGACCCTGTGGGAGAATTCAGCAGGGACTATTGTGGGGGTTTTGTGGAGAGGATGATAGTGAGTTTTGCCTGTCAAGAAAGAACTCAGAAATAGGAGATGTCTGGGCACAATTGGAAATTCCAGGGAATACTTCTTAATGTTAATATTTGGTAGTATCTCAAGATGTGATATTTTAAATTCACATTGATATAAAAAAAAACATTTTGATTACCTTTCAAAAATATCTGGAAGCCTTGCTGAAAGTAAACAAATAAAAATGGAACAAACAAGAAAATAAGCAACTAACAGGAATTCATTGGGCTCCAGAAATGTATGTGCAGCATTTTGGATGAGCCTTCTGCCGAGTTCCTGGGCGATGCCACTGCAGTCCCTGAACTGTGGTGCTCCGGGGAAACTGTGGGAAGGTCTTTTGGCTGCCTGCCATCCTCTGAACTGCAGCTCATAAACCACTAAAATGCAATAATAATGGGAAATTATTCTGTTTTTTCCAAATGATTTCAGTATTATTTGGAGAGTTTTCAAATGCTTTCATTTAAGAAAATGATTGCAACCTTAAAATTTTAGAAACATCCAGAAAACTTAAAATAACTCTATTATTTTAAAGTTGAAGTACTTGAAATCTTTGGGCACATTATTTTATAAATTCTTGCATATATCAAAGTTTAAATAAGTGTTTAAATGGCTTTAGAGCCTCAATTTCTTCATTTTAAAGGGAATCTATATGGAATATACATATATATATACATATATATATACATACATACATATATATATGGCTAATAGCAGTGAATTATTGTTGCATATTAGCTTGTTAGTAGGATTAAATCTTATAAGAAAAATTCTTATAGCTTATGAATGTCACCATATGGAAAACCAAAAGTCTCAGTGTGATGGTATATTGTAGCCGGCTAGAGAGTGAACCAGGACGCTTGGCAAAGCACAATGCCTCAATCCTGACCTCTAGAGGCTGTTGTAAGAATGGCACAACTATCTCAACAGTTTGACTGGATTGTGTTAAAGGATTCAAATCTAGATGTACACTAGCCTGTCCCAAATCAAGGCAAGCTCATGAAGGAATCATCTTATTGTAAATAATGTCTTAGTCTAGAAAGAATAATTCCCAGCATTTTTATTGACAATGTAATCCTTAATTCCAGCTGACTGGAATTTCTAGCCTATTCACATGCTGTGACTAGTACTTTCTTCACTCCAGACTCTAGAAAGAATGATAACTCATTAACATTTTCTTATTTTAACTTTGATGATGAATGGGCAGACAGTAATTCAGAACTCATTTCTTAATCTTTGCTTATTTTTATGTGTGTAATGCAGCTTACTTTAAAGATGGTATAGCACTGATGGAGATTCACAGTATTTTATGAAAATTTTCACATGTTTAGATCACTAAGACAGCAAAACACAAGCCTATTAATTGCAGCTAATTAAGTCAGTTTTTTTTTCAGAAATAACTACTGAGATTTAATTAACATGGAAAAAATGTTACTCTGAGCTCCTGCTAGTCCTTACACTGCTGAAGTGTTGTTCTAATAGAGACACACAAGCAGGAATATGTCAGTAGCCACAGAGAAACCTGTTCTCCAGGAACTGAGTACTCAGGACCTCTGGGCCCACAGCACTGGGCACTCATATTTAAGGTCAGAGAAAATTGCGACTCCCAGAACCAACAGTTCCCTGAAGGACTCAAGAAAAACTCCAGTGGCAAAGCCCACCACACCTCTACCTTTCACTACCAAGGTCCATTTTTCCATTCCTAAAATAGGAAGAATACCAGTCCCGCAGTGTCACCAGATTTGTGGGTTGCCTTGTGTGAAGGTCACTGCTGATGAAGCAAAGAGGTAGTGCTCGGGAAAGTGTGTGTCTCCCAGAGGCTGGGCACCTGGAACCTGGCACCTGGGACCTGGCACCTGGCACCTGGCAGAGTTGATGAGGTGTAAACACCCTGTGGTGAGAAGGTGTGACGTGGAGATTTTCCACAAGTCCACAGGGAGCCCATGTCAAAAATGGAGCAGTCCTTACAGACGGGAAAGAGAGCGCAGTGGCAGGTGATGCAATCAAAATATCACATTGTAACTCTTTCTCCATCACAGAAAGTGTGGGGTGGGGGTGGAGAAACAAGGGTTAAGTATTTTTACTTTCTCCATATGGATCCCCCCTCTCTCTCCTTTCTTTCTCTCTCTCGCGTTTCTTACATTGATATTTTGGTGATGCTTGAGTATCACACTATGGATGTAGAGGTCAGAGAACAACTTTCAATATGGTGGTCTTCTTCCACCATGTGGGTCACAGGAGTTTAAAGGCTTTTAATCTTGCAAAAGCCTTCACCCACTAAGTCACCTTGCCAGCCTTGTCTGCACCTGACTTTATCTATTTTCCCCTCTGTATTGTTTCTCTTCTTCTCTTCTCTCTCCTTCTTTCTTCTTTTTCTTCTTGTCTCTTTCTTCCTACATAGTCTATATGCTGTATGACACAGGGAAATGAGGCAGACAAGAAAAACAGGAAATCATGAAAAGCAATATAAATTTTATGCCATAAAATAAAAATAAATCTAGGTAATTATTTTAAATTATAGATATAAAGAATTATTTACCAAAATATATAATTGCCAGACCTATTTTGATATATCACACATATATAAAAGTGCTTATATCTCAATGGGTTAAAAAGTTTACTCAAAAATGACTGTTTCAAATTTGCCTCTTTAGTCAAAACCCACACATGTGAACTATACCTCTGAGCTCCATACAAAAATGTGGAAATTACCAAAATATCTTTGTAGCCTTTGTCTCTAGTTTTGAATCTTCTGTCCCACTTTAGACATGGGTGGCATTCGAGTGTGTATGAAAGTTTGTATGTGTGAGTATGTGCGTGTGTGTGTGTGTGTGTGTGTGTGTGTGTGTGTGTGTGTGTGTGTGTGTGAATATATGCATGACTATATGAACAGAATAATCTGTTTTACACCTGGATTTTATCTCTTAGATTCCCATCCAGTTTCCCCATTTATTCACCATGTTGGGCAGGATCAAACCCTCCATCTTAACTTCCAACTGTAACAATCCATCTGGATATAACCTTCATGAGGAGGCATAACATCCCACACAGAAAAATATTAACCCCTTAAGTTTCACAGTTGTCTCATCCTTGAAGATCACGGTGCAGTAAAATATATCATAGAAACTAAGGGTCATTGCCAGCCTCCCAGTTAGCACATAGGAAGTGCATGATGGAATAGGCAGACTTAAGGCTCCATTATAGCTACTGAGTGCATTGGTGTTTGTTTAAGCCAGTGGCTCTGGGTCAAAGAGGGTTCTGAAATGCTATGGAAAAAATTTCTGTGTCAGATAAAAAGGTAACATTGTAATTACTGGGTGCATGAAAAATAAAAAATTGTTTCACATCCCATACTACTGTTGCAAGTTGTAGCTGACATTGATACTTGTGGAAATTAACCCCAGAACTAAATTCCTGATGACAAAACACGGGAAGCATAGTTTATATAATTTTATGCATGCCAGATTTTATAAAGATGCTAGTAGCCAAATTAAGAGAACCTTTATACTTGGTTTATTTGAGATGCTACAAGAGTTTTATTCCCCTCTTCACATGAGTGGGCTCTAAACAGAATTCTTTCTCTATGATAACTGAATCACTACATCAAAGCATGTATCAGTTTATATTTGTTGCTATTATATCTTTGATGATTCTATGTAAGTACAATTATTCCTATTGAAACCCCCTTATTAGAAATGCTTGGGACCAGGATTCTTTCTGAATGAAATGAAGGAATTGACCACTCCAACATCTGACTGAAGAAAGGGTTTTTTTATTGTAGATATGAGGGAGACGATAGCCAGAGGTATCTGGAAGGATCCAGACTGAACTGGGGGAAGGAAGGGAGTAAGAGGAGAAGAAAAGAAGGGAGGAAGAGGAGTGATGACAAGAGACCAGAGAGGGTGTGGCAGAGATGGCAGGGTTACACAGGAAAGGGAAGCTGGGGGAAGCAGGCCCAGTCCCTGGGCTGGAGAGGGTTAAGGTAGGGCTAGAAGAGCTGAAAGGAGCCACAGGTACTGGGTGATCCTCTAGGCCAGTAGGTACTTTGCTATGCTAATAAGCACCACTGATAGCCATTAGTCCTGGGTATTTTGGGGACCTGATACTTGCCAATTTAAAATATTCAGCTTTGGGAAATCTTCTGATGAATGCATAATGGACTGTATTCCATCAATGAGACCCAGGTCTGAACATGGAACTTAGTTTTGTCTCATGAGCACTTGGATGCATAGAGTAAGAATAATTTCTATGCAACACTTGCAGAGCATGTGCTTTGTGACTGGGATCCATCGTATAAGGTCGGGCTTCTAATGTCTCTTCGGAATTCAGCACACTTCAGCTTCTGGAGTATTTCGGATTTCAGATAAAAGATGTTCAGCCTGCATTACTGATATGCTTTATTTTTGAGCAAAGCTTGATCATTGATGTACTGACATAGATGGACATTTATTATAAATCAATTTCCTTTTATCATTTATATTTAAATTATTTATTGATTTATTTGTAAAAGTGTGGCTATAAATTCACCTTTTTAAACTTGCTAATAAAATTGTAAAAAGAGTTGTTGTGAAATATTTTTATAAAAAGACTATGGCTGGGCGTTGGTGGCACATGCCTTTAGTCCCAGAACTTGGGATGCAGTGGCAGGTGGATCTGTGTGAGTTGGAGGCCAATCTGGTCTACAAGAGCTAGTTCTAGGACGACTTCCCAAGCCACAGAGAAACCCTGTCTTGAAAAACAAAAACAAAACAAAACATAAAACCAAAAAACAAATCAAACAACAACAACAACAACCAAAAAGACTATGATATCAGACATTAATTATCAGGGGCAGAGGGGTGATTAAACACTAAGCCATGTTTGTACCTGACTTTAATTCTGGAACCCACATAATAGGAGAGCCTTCCCCCATGTTGTCCGCTGACCTCCACAAGTACTCTGTGCCACCCCAACAATAAACAAAAAATTAAATAACTAAGTGTGAATTTTAAAGTCTTTACTACTTAAAAAGTTATCAACTTGCTAGACCCTATCTTCAACTAGGAGACAAGCCTCTGGGCACATCTGGATTATTTAAACTAGATTAGCCTCTGGGAATGCTAATGATAGTTTATGTGGGAAGGCCAAATCATTTCTTAACTGGGGTTCTAGAACCCATAAACAAAGGAAAACTAAGTAGACAGCAGAATTCAATGTTCTCTGCTTGCAGACTGCAGATTCAACATGGCCGGCTCCTTCAAGTTCATGCCACCAGGATGTCCCCATGATAAGGGGCTGGCTCTAGGGCTGTTCACCAAGATAGATGCTTCCTTCTGTTGTTTTTGTCAAGGTATGTCATCACAGAACAGAAACAGAACTAAGACAGTGGGCATCACAGCTGAGAGTCATGGGTCTGGCTTTATCCAAGAGTTTCAATGTCAGCTCTACTTTGTAAAAGTTCAATTCTTTACCAGTTTAGGGAAATAAAATGTTTATTATTTGCCAAGAATGGTGAGGACTATTTCCTAAATAGGAAAAGGAATTTTAATGAATGGTGTTTTAAATGATGAAAAACTAATTTTTTCCTCAAAAAATACTGCTAACTCAAGTATTTGTTGTATTTGTTGTGTGTTCCACATTGGAGACACACACAAAAATCTCGAGAAAGCACACATTCATTAAGAAGTCTACTCTAAAGATATACAACTGAACAGAAAGTATTTTTAAAGTTACTTCAGGTGTTGCATTTGACTCTCCCATTGTTCCACACATCCTTGCAAGTGTTTCCACAGTATGTACAAGCTTCACTATAGTAAGCAGTAGGGTTGAACAATCCACACAAACTGGCTCCCAGCTCAAGTTCACACCACAGGCCCCAGATGTGCACAGAGGAAGCCGGGGAAGAATTGTACATGTCGTAATTACATCTTGGAATTACTGAGAAGAAAGAGCACACCTAGGGCAAAATACCAAAGACTGACAAATCGTACCATGAGACATATTTATAAACCTGTTTCTTATATTAATGAAGGCATAACCTGCATTATAATTACAAATTGTATTCATCTCATAAAGCTTTCTCACAAGGAAGAACTATAGAAACAGAGGTGTGTTAATCTCTGTCTTTCTAAGCCACTGAAAGGGTTCCTTCCCATAAAGACAGCAGTACAGGGAGGTGTCATTGAGTTTCTTGTGCTGTGATAAAACACCATAATCAAACACAACTTGGGGAGGAGTTTATTTCACCTTGTACTTCCACATCATGATGATCAAAGGAAAGGAGGATAAAAACTTAAGGTGAAAACCTGGAGGCAGGAGCTGATGCAGAAGCCATGTGTGTGTATGTGGGGTGGGGTGCTGTATACTCTGTGTGTGTGTGTGTGTGTGTGTGTGTGTGTGTGTGTGTGTGTGTGTTTTAAATTTGAAACAAGCTTGTTTTATATGGCAATCCCAGTTCCCACTCCCCACTCCCCATCCATCTTCCAACCCCCATCCCACCCCCTTTCTGCTCAGCAGGGAGGGTGAGGCCTTCCCATGGCTTGTTTCTTAGAGCTTCCTCAACCTGCTTTCTTACAGCACCAAGACCATCAGCACACAGTGAGCTGGGCCCTCTGGCATCAATTATCAGTCAAGAAAACGCACCAAGGCCAATCCGTTAAGGGCAGTTTCTCAATTAAAGTTTCCTAAAACTTCTCTAGCTTGTGTCAAGTTGACATAAAACTAGCTAGCACACAAAGCCACTGTACTAAATGCCCATCTTTTCTGTTTGTTTCAGTTGTTCTCTGCATTAAGAAAAATGCTTCAGTTTTGAAGAGTATTTTGGGATCAGTTCATTACTTTTCCAAGTATGTATAGGTTATTCAATTAAAATTTAATATAATCATTATCTGCAAGTGGATTTTCAAATAATTATTAATTAAATAGTTGAGTCATTTTACTTTAATGAAGTGAAGAAAAACATCTTTCAAGAGAATATTTTTAATTAATGTATTTATTCTCTCCAACTTGTAAGACCCTATTAGTATTCAAGCCTTGCATCTGCCATATAGCTACATATTATGTCATTAAGAGAAGGAAATTATGACCAACAGTGAACAATAGAAACATTGCCTAGAAAAATGAGTGCTTATCTCACTAAAGCTTTCAAAAATGACTTCTGAGATGATATATTATTTTACATCCCATGAATAAGAAGAAACAACTGTAACTATAGTTACCAAGTACACCAAGACCTCTGCTTTCCAGAATAGCTTCTAAACTAAGTATTTATATAAGAAATGTGTTGTGGGAACACAGACAGGGGCAGGAGGTTAGAAATAAAACTTAAATGCACCTGTCACAAGCAATTTATTATGCACTTTCATTATCAACATCTTTCATGAACACTTTTACTTCAAAAATACACTTTTAGAGCTATCCTTCCATAAGTTGTCTATGACATAGAAAAATAACAGTGAACAATCTTTGTCCTAGTATTACATGCCAAGAATGCTTTCTCCTGGATGGCCTAAACTTTGATAATTTTTAATTGGAAAGAAGAAAGTTCTGTTGCTTAACCAAAAATTAGAATGACTAGCTCAGAAAACAAACACTGCCTTCAATTATTTTATGGAGATGACCATTCTACTGTGATAGCTAACTTCTAGAAATGATGATGTACCTCTCAGGAGCTGGACAAAGCTCTTCTACATATTGGTACTAGATGTCTTTGGTTTATTCAGTGGGTAAGGATGTAGGCTCTAAAATCAGGTACATGAATTTAAATATTGGGTACTTTATCTATTAGATCTGTGAGCATAACTTAGTTATGTAATGCTCCTTTAACTCTATTTCCCAGAGAAGTGACAGGTAGCTTCCTCGTGGTTTAGTTATAAGGTGTAAATGAAGTCATTCAAGCAGAGGACCAAGTAATAGCAAGTGAGAATAGAGATGCCAAGCACTCAGTATATGGTATTGTCCCTGGAATAGTGACACATGTTTATCACAGCATTCAAAAGTTAATATTAAGTTCTAAGGTGTTCAAGAGGGAAAGAGAAGGGAGAAATCATACTAAGGATGTTTAAAAAGAGACTTGGGGGCTTATATTAGTTCATGTATACCTCAATAGATATATGAAATATATGAATATGTATTAAATAAAGTTATTTCAGTTGGGCTAACAATACCCCTTACCAAGAACCATAGATCATCTAACACCACCCCCCAAACCAGGCAAGAGAATCTTCTTTCCGAGTTGATGATCAAGGCAGGCCAATAGACTTCCAAAGTGATATAAGCTATTGCTTTAGCCCTTGGTTGCCTCCAGAAACTGAGGATAAATTCCTATTGCTGAAAGCATAATGTACTTTGGACACAGGACTCAAAAGACAGAACTCGGAAAATTCAAGCTGGATCTAATCTGAAAGCTTGAATACGTATATCTTACAAGTTGGAGAGAATAAATAAACTAATTAAAAAAATATTCTCTCAAAAGTTGTTTTTCTTCACTTCATTAAAATAAAATGACTAAACTTTCTTCTGAGAAACTGCTATATTGGATGCAATCTTGAGGCAGCAACATTCTTTACTTCTGCAGGTCAGTGGTGCTGATTCACAAGACATGGAAGTATTCCAGAAAGAAACAGTTTACATTTACAGACATTAGAACTTAGAGTAACAAAACTCACACAGGATGTCACAGAAATCTCACTTTGCAGAAAATCTCTCATTTTTTGTGGCTAAATTGTTGAAATACTTTTTTTTTTACATGCTGTGGGTTTAAGTTGACTAGTTTAATTCTTCTAAATTTTCCTAAAGAAAGAGGGGGAGAGAGAGAGAGAGAGAGAGAGAGAGAGAGAGAGAGATTTTAAAGGTTTATAAAAAAAATATTTTCTAGGTACAAGTATCTCAGATACACTTTAGTTGCTGATTCTTCAAACAAGTCACATGTATTTTAAGTAACCATTAGTAGGATAGAAAAAGTGTACATATTTACATAACTGAAGGAGAAAGAACAAATAAAATTAGTCAATCAAATAAGAAAAGAACACAGTGAATAAAAAATAAGCAGTTAGGACTACTGCACTGGGATGTGACAGAATAGCTGGTTCAAGCATATACAAGTCATGCTGTACCCTGCAAATCATGAATGAGGTATTAAACAGCAGACAGCACGGTACTCTGAGCTCTGGGGAAGAAAAAGCACATAAAGCAAGCCTGGTGATGGCCCTGAATCTCTGCTGGGGTTACCTCTCTGCTGTGACTTTGGGAGGTGCTTCTTATGTAAAAAAACAGGAATTAGGAGGCTAAGAGTAGAATTTCAGGCTGCTGGCCAAAGTTGCCACAGAGTTAGAGGACAGGTGGAAAAATGCAGAGATTGGACACAGGTAACAGAGTTTGGCTGCAAAAGCCCAAGATGAGGCCTTGGAAAACTTACCAGACTTATCAGGGCTAAAGACTAAAGAAAATGACAGGTGTAAAACAGCGCTAGAATGTATTAAGATTCTGGTCCAGCCATATTGAAAATGCCTTGCTGAAGATCTCAGGTAATCTTCTGAGGGGTAAAGTCAGCGAGGGAGGGCAATAGCTTAGAAAAATGGTCATGTCCCAAAATTAAGAGCAAATCTAAAGTGTACAAACCTAGCAAGGACTAAACCTGTTGCCACATCTGGTGAAATAAATGTCAGAGGTATGGTTCAAACCTAAATTTTTCTAACACCTCCCCCCAAGCCTTGTGGTTACAAATACCCTGTAGAAGGAGTTCAGCCCTGCAATGGGTCCAGAGCCACCGAATATAAGGACCAAGTCATGACCATGACAGACACTAATCAGAAACTATACAGACTCATTTTAAATCAGCGCTAGACAGTCTGAGCCCAAACCAGAAAATGATTAAGGATGTAAAGCAAGGTTAGGGTTAACTGTTACAACAATTAATAATAATGATGATTAGATAAATGAACAGTTGCAGGTAATTCTCCACACTAAGTGGAAAACTGTATTGCAGATTACCCGACTGAGAAAAGAGGAATACCCATGACCCCTGTGGCAAAAACACAAAGCCTGAGTGGGAAACCATTACTACACAATGGTTTCCTTCTCTGTGTGCATGTTGACTGACATTTGGGTAATGTAGATTAAGTACTGATGTGTACATCTGTGTCAGTCTGCTTCCTGGTCTCCTAACATCTTCTCCAGTACAGCAGCTATGGGGGTGTTAATTCTTCCTGTGGAGTCCGTGAACACAGAAGGCCAACCTTCAACAAGGACAGCTGAAGTGTGCACACACACACTTCTCAGGGTCCATATATAGGTTTAACCATGTATAATATGCTTAAAATTTGTAACACTGGGAATTCATTCAAGTAATAGCAATAGAGTAAACTAGGGCTCACTAGAAGCTAGGGGGGAAGGGATTGAAGAAACACTGGTCAAAGTTCCCAATATTTCAGACAGGAAGAATTATTTCAAGAGATCAATTGTATCTTATGGTGACTACAATTTCTAACTACCTCACCAAACTTACAAGTGTGCACAATGGTTTGAATATGACTCTACCTCAAGTGTTTTGAGGCAGTCATCCAACTGATGTGGCTGAGGAAAAACTTTTAGCAATAACAACAAAACTATGAAATCAGATTATACACTGTAAGTATGTGTCAAAGTTCTTGTCAAAAAATGAAGGGAAGAAAAGAAAGAATTAAAGTCGATAAGTTATTTTACTAAAAAGATGTCACTTATAGTTTGACTGGAGTATTTGTTTTGGAGTTTTATTTCTCTGCATATTTAATATTTTAAACACTTGTGTTTAAATGCTTTTGTCAGTGGAAGAATATTATTTAATGTAATTATTTATGTTGTCTATAGACAACCAAGTCAGGAAAAATTAAGTCAATGTAAATTTTGCTCCAAAATAGTTTCTTGGATCCAGAAATCCACAGGTATATCTATAATTTAAGCAAATTACACAATTAGTTTAGGCTTCATTTCACTAAAAAATCAGAACATTCCTTAAAGCAGGGAACTGGAAAACAACCTTCTTGCAAAATAGTCTTTGGGTAATCAGGCTTCAACAAACTTCTTTCTGATGCATTTACAATATGAATGAAATGAAATCATATAAAAATTTCATATTTTATATGAAATGAAAATAATCAGTGGAAAGCAAAACTTTTTTATTGCTAAAAGTGAACTGCCATTATGCCAGTGACTACATTCTAAGCTTAAGAATTTCCTTGGATGAACACTCAAATCATTCATGGATGGCATTTCAGAAGTGCTAAAGCAAAAGACTGACCTCAGGTAAGAACAAAGACAAGTGCCACCTAGCCTGCCTGATTGGATGCAAAGGTATGAAAATCTTGAAAGTCAGTATCAGAAAACATTGGCTGTTAGTAGGTATAAAACTCCTTCAGAAAATGGATATAGAATGACTCAGCCATTGAAACAACATAGGGTCTCTCTCTTAATGGTTTTGTGAATGGACGGTTCTCCAGGTTGACATGCATTTAGCTTGAGATCATCAGCTATAAGGGACCCACACAATACACTGTAATTATATGTGCCAAGGAACTTGAACATCAGCATCAAGAAATAATTTGTATACTTTTTTGAAGTTGAATTATGAAATTATGAAAGAAATTTCCCAAATTTTGATTTTAGTTTAGACTTTTCATTTCTGATTGCTAGAACCTGAATTTATTCCCTCTTTTTTTCCCTTTGAGAACTTCAGGAAACCTCCTTTCATTGGAAAGGGAAATTGAGCTCTAATTATTGGCACAGTCACTTATTTCATTAGCACAAACAATTGTCAATGTAATTAAAATTTTGATTTTCAGGAAATGTGTTTCAAGGATATGACTCTGTGTGTCTAATGCACCTTAGAAAGTGTTTGTCTGTGAAATTCTGCACTCCAAAGTATCTCCTGGGCTTTAAAATAGCCACTTGGAATTTGAAAGGAAGCAAAACAGACAGGATACCTTTGACAGACAGATTAAACTTAAGTACAGGTTAATTTAAGTACAGATGATGATGAGGTTTTAAAGGAAGCATTAGGAGCTGAGAGGAAGAAAATATTCAGAAAGAAGATTATCTACTCTAAGTGGAGAATGAAAAAGAGAAGTGTCTTAAAGTATAAGGTCTGAGAAGCTCATGGGAATAGAAAAACTTAGAAAGAATTGAAACCCCAGGTAGAAGAAAAGTCCACATAGAAAGTTTCATGAAATAAAATCCATAGCATTCACTTAACTCCAAGAAGATCAGAAAGATATCAAAGTCAAAAAGTAGGAGTCAACAGGGGTCACATCATATGCTCTTATGAATTACATATTTTATATCCTTTCTGGCACAGAGGCCCTTGTCAGATGAAAATTGTGGACATTAAACTCAAAATAATGCACATAAAATAATATGAAAAATTTTACAGGTCTCATGAAGCAATCTATACACCTGATTTTTCTTTAGTACTGGAGATTCAACGTATTCCATTTCAATGGAACACTTTTCTTGACTCAATACTCCTACAACACAGGTGAGGCAATCTCTCCATCAAACATCCAGCAAGACATTCTTAGAGTCTAATATACACGGGCATGACTCTATATGCAGAAGAAGAAGGTTATAACTCACTATTCTTCACCAGGTAAATGATAGTTTCTCAAGGAGCTCTGCAGTGTCTGCCCATGCAATGGAGGGTCCTCCTTGAGCACTATTGTTCTCTTTTCTTAGTGGGTTGTTTAAAGGGAATAGTCTAAATTTTATTGTCATAACATTGAACTCAACAGAGTCCTCCTATCCTGTCCTAGTTTTTGTGTTTCCAAAAGATAAGTCTTAA
Source organism: Cricetiscus sungorus (assembly GCA_030556225.1). NCBI lineage: Eukaryota > Metazoa > Chordata > Mammalia > Rodentia > Cricetidae > Cricetiscus > Cricetiscus sungorus. The sequence goes on from JANBXA010000253.1 coordinate 23,308,872, forward strand.
TATGTAGGCCTCCTTAGTCTCAAGCTACCTCAGGTCTGAAGATGTCACATTGTGTTTCCTTAAGTAAATATGAAGACTGGAATAAACTTAAGAGTTCAGAGTTCTTCTTCAGGCCACATGAACATCCCATGCCAATTTAATAACATACCTCTAAAACACCAGCCTTTAAGTATTACATATATTAAATATCAATAATAAGAGATCACAATATGATGTGTGAAATTTTGGGGTGTCAATCTATAGCTGAACCATTTCAAGTCAATACTCTAGAAAAATAAAATGTTTGTAATAGTCCTTTAAGAGTCTTGATAACATTACTAATGCTATAACAGCACCTCATTGACTTCCCATTCAATCATTAACTCTGTCCTAGTGTAGGACTTTTCTTCAAGACAAAGTGAGTATGAGTATAAAGTGAATTATATTGCCTGAGAAGACTGGTTGATACCCACTCCCATGCCTTGGTTAGGTTTCTACTTCTATGATGAAACACCATGATTAAAAGTAACTTGAGAGACAAACGATTTGTTTCACTTACACTTTCTGGTATAGTCCATCACTGAGGGAAGTCAGGACATTACATCATACAAGGCAGGATCCTGGAGTCACAGGGCAGGAACCTGAAGTTGAAAACTAAAGCAAAGGCCATGCCAGCTTGTTCCTGATGGCTTACTCAGCCTGCTTTCTTAAAGAACCCAGGACCACCCTCCCAGAAGTGGCATAGTCCACGGTGATGACTTTTCCACATCAGGCATCAGTCAAAAATAATGCACCACAGGGTTGTCCACAGGCAAGTCTTCTGGAGACATTTTCTCAATTGAATTTTCTTCTTCCCAAATGACTCAAGCTTATGTCAAGTCGACATAAAACTAGGCTGTATACCCCAGCCCAGCAGTCTGGGTCTTCACAGGTATAACAAAATTAAAATGAGATATTGTGTGTCACTTCTTAGGGTTACATTAGCAAACAACATCTAGTCACTCAGTAAAGAGCACTAACATTAACAAATTACCAAATTATTTCACTAAAGTCTGCTTTGTGACCCAGTAGATTTATTGGGGTCATCTGTAGGAGCTTGTGTGATTCAAAGGGAAGCTGCTTCACCAAATAGTGTGGGTGATGACTCACAAAAGATGCAGCTTGGAACTCTCAGCCCTACTTACAGGCAGCTCCACAGGAAAATCTCCTCTCTCTAACAACTGACTCTCTTTATAGAAGCTTCAGAAAGAGGCTCAGGAATACTAAAACTTTCATGAGCTACCTAATTCATAGGGACTTCCCTTCCTACCTTCAGGAAATTCAGAGGAGATAATTATACACTCTGAAGTCACACTGAGTGAGAATGCACTGTAATGGAATCATGTCCCTGCTCTTTAAGAGAGACATTTGAGCAAATACACAATGATAAATCTATCAGTATGGAGACAGAGGCTTTAGTGATTCAAGGAGCTTTTAGGGTTAACTGGAAAACACCAGGGCCAAGTGGAGAAGGATGAACAAGAAACTAAACCAGTAGACAATAATGTTGAACTTCTGGCTTTCTAAATGTTATAATACTGTAATGGTTATCTTGAATCCACTCTGTTTGCAGCACTGTGTTCAAAAAGCCCTGGGAAGGTAAAAGAAAAGTTTCAGACATATACACATATTGTGTAACAGCTATTAATGTAAAAAAAACTGCCATGAATTTGAAAGAAAGCAAGAAAGGGTGTATAAGAGGAGGCTGAGAGAGAAAGAGGAAAGAGGAAATCATGCAATTATACTATAATTTCACAAAAGGGTAATCACACACATACTGTTAATAAAGCCCTGTGGCCAATAGAAAACTAGATAGGTGGGGCTAGGAGACTAGGAGGAGGAAGAGGAAGTAGTAGGTGGAGTCGAGATGTAGCCCGGGAAGGAGCAGGAAGCCTGCCGCGCGGCTCCCCGTTAAGACGACCACGTGGAAATACTTAGATAAGTAGAAATGGGTTAATAATTAAGGTAGATCTAGCCCATAAACAATAATGGTAACTGGCCAACAGGATTATATCAAATATAGAGTCTCCTGCGTGTTATTGGGGGCCGGCACGCCAGACCAGCGGCGGGCGGGCTGGCGGAAACATACAAGCTACAAATGGCGCCCAACGTGCAACAGGATTGTATCAAATACAGAGTCTCTGAGTGTTATTTGGGGCTGGTGTGGCTATGGGCCCAGACTGGCGGCAGGCGGAGGCGGGCTAGCAGGCTGGAGCTGGCGGGAACAACCTGCTGTAACATAATTTGTAAATGCAGAATGTCACAGAGAAAGGTCTTGTGATTCTTTGACCTTAGACTAAGATAGTTACACAGTCAGGCAGTTAACCACACATTGGATCCTTGGAGCTACTAATGTAAGACTGTGGAGAAGGGCTTTGGAGAATGCTCTAGAAAGCTTGCATCTGTGCTTCTTTGTAAAATATTATATTGACATTTCTTTTCACCAAAAAGAAAGTAGGTCTGAATTATCTGTTATTCCCATGAAAACACAGTTCAGTATAATATCTAAAACAAATTGAACCAATAAAGGTATTTCAATATTTTCTTAGAAATACATACTCCTAAAAAATGGAAAAAATATTCGAAAACAAAGGGCATAATATTAAGTCAAATAAAAACATGGGAAAGCAAAACAAAAAACGTTTCACCCACAGCCAAACACAACAGAAAATACCAACATACCAGAAAATGTCAGAGATTTTTTTAACCTTTAAAAACAAACAAACAAACAAAAAATCATTTCCCACTGGCTTTAAGAAACTTTCCTTTTAAACAAACATTTTCTTATTTTCTCTTCATTGTAGGAAAGAATATCAACCAATGTGGCATTGTCCCATAAAAGCCAGACTGGCAATGTATTATTTCTACTAATGTGACGTATCTCTTGCCCACCGCTGCCTTCCTTTAAGGGCCTCAGAACACGAACAAGCAAATCCTTAGATTCTGGAGTGACAAAAGAGACTAAAGTGAGTGGCAAATTTAAGATGTTATGAGCAGTTTTTTCCTGCCAGCACCAGCCCCAAATAACACACAGAGATGCTGTGTTGGATATAAATCTGCTGGCCTGCTATTACCATTTCTTATTGACTGGCTCTGGCTCAAATATTAACCCATTTTCTATTAATCTAAGTGTTTCCAAGTGGTCTCATCTTACCAGAAAGAGAGTCCGGATCTCTTCCCTCAATCACCTACATCTTGATTCTCTACTACATCTCCCAGAATCCTTCTTGTCTCCTAGTCCCGCCTATCTTGCCTTCTTATTTCCTAGCAGTGCTTTATTCATTAACCAATAATAGAAACATATTTACAGAATGACATATCCCATCATGTATCTTTCCCTTTGCCTAGAACAACAGAGCAGAGTGGAAGGGCTGTCATCTGAACAGCTGTCAATGCTATCCTGTCATATAATCTGCTTGCTCTGCCCTTCAGAACTAAGGTCTGGAGCAAAAGGGAGAGGTCATTAAGACTTCATTATTTGCTAGCCATTCACCTTGGTACCTAATCTTTAGCTTCCTTATGTACTACTGAACAGTAAAATAATGCTGCCTTGCTCATGTGTTTGCTAACAGGATTCAAGTAACAGAGAAAAACTCAGCAACTCATATACAATATATCTTTATATATAGGCAAATGTAAAGATTTGTGTGTACAGACATTCATGCTGGCTTAGGATATGGAAAGACTGGTTTAAGAGTGACTTTTGCATTGGAGTTGAACTCTACTCCGTTTCTTGGTGTATACATCTGTTCTATGCTCATCACACTCGAACAGCTAAAATTCCAGGAATGAAGTGATATTCCTTTTCTTAGGTAAGAGCTATTATCTCAGCTACTGAAGCCGATAGAAGTTTAGCCTACAGTCCCAACAAACAACGAGAGATATTCATCCAGATGTCTGCATTCATGCTACATGAATTGCTTGGAGGAATCATTGACATGAGTAAGGAAGACTGAGCCAGAGACACAGAAAGGTGGAGGAGGCCTTGTGTCTGTTCACAAGAGGAAGAGCATCTGAGGTATCAGTGGCCACAGTGGTGTTCTCGCCAAGACAATAAGGGACAAAGAACCAAATGTGTTAGTGATCTGGTCCTTCAACAACCCAAGGGAACCTGAGCAAATGTTTAAACATAAACCAACACAGGAAAAAAATGATTCTAGGTCCCTTCATTAAATGTGTCAGTGATCTTGAATCACAGGTTTTCAGCCAATATCAGTTTTTCTTAATAGATAGTTCTTGGAGTGTGTCACTCACTATATTATTTCAAGGATTCAGCTAATCAAAAGTTCCTATATTAAGTCACAGTATTTCAACTTTCAGAATTAACTCTTTCTTTTTCTTTCAATCAGCTTTATTTATTTATTTACCCAGAAGGAAGACTACTTCTCATATTTTGGAAAGGCTTAAGATTAGGTGCAAGCTTTTGTAGGATGAAACCCATAAAAGTTGCAGTGAACTCATGAATATTTGGGATGATACCCCTTTGGAAGGGATCCACTAGATCCTTTTTATAGTGTATGTTATATAACATAATAAATATCCCAGAAGGTCAATTTAGAGAGAATTTCAAATAAAAATTTCACAGAAAAATATCTTTATACTCTTTTTCCTTCCATTCACCACACCTCATTGAATGAGATTGCATTTGTTAGTGAAATATAATTTTTACAATGCAACCCTAAAATTATTTTCAAACCCAATAAAATATGATATAAGTGAGTGCTTAATATTTTCCATGCTGCCATAGGAAATCTCTTGGATTTGCTGCTTGAACTGCATGGTTCCAATCATTAATCAGAATAATCTCCTAACATACAGAAAAATAAACACAATGACATTGTCTGCATTCAGGCCAGTTAGAGGCTTATACCATTGTCATGTGGGAATAATAAAAAGTTAACTGGGATTTTGTGTGCTCACAGAGACACATTCCACTATCATATAAGAACTAAGAATCCGCATTCAAGCTGATCACACAGACATATCCTATTCATTCCTTGGTGTGTGCCCTTTGTGAAATGAAGACTAATGTTCTCATAATGAACTACAAACAAACCAGCAATTTGTTCATTTAATTATTCCCAAAGTAAAGAATTTAGTGTGACAGGTAATAAAACACTAAAAGTTAATTGTATATCATGGCTTTCAAAATCGAATGTATCTGCAGAGATGTTATAATTAGCCATACCACTTTTATGAAAACAGCTAGTAACAAGAAAATATCACAGTAAAGTGTTTGCAATCTCAAAATACATTTCAATTTATTTTCAATGCCTCCTTTTTATGCAAGTATCTTTGAACTTTTGGAGAAAATTAATTATTATGAAGAAATGTATTCATGAACAGAATGATTTTTAAATGTCACTAAACAAACTAAAGAGTTTTCATTCTGCATTGTCCATCTTTTGCTATGAACTAGATTTAAAACTAGATTGCTTCCATGAAAACTCCCTTTTTAAAAGTTTGAGGAATCAAAGATTTACTCTCAAGACTTCTAAATGTTTCTCCAAAATAGGAATAAGGAATTGTGATTGACACTGGATGCTTTCAAGACATCACACACAATGTCAAGCTTTCAACCCAGCATTTTGACATCTCCATTTTGAAGCTGTGAAAAACGGCATGCAAAAACAAACTAACAAAAACCAAAAATACATCATTAACGTTTCTGGCACCTAATTAGGTCAGTAGCTCAATGTGGCTTAAATAAGAAGTTCTGAGAACCTAGGTAAGCTCTTAGCCACTAAGAACTCTGGTCTGCCTGATGCCCATGGTAGACAAGGGAACAATGTTGGTCACAACAGTATTTCTAGCTGTTCATCATGATCTGAAAAATGATCTCTTTATAAATAGCAATAAAAATTTAGAGCTGCTATGACGAAGGTAATGTTTGATCATATTGTTTTTCATATAAATACCTATACAGTGGTTAGATTTCATATTCCTTCTGCTTCTAACTGTATCTTGCCTTCAGAATACAGTTATTATGTTTCTTAGGATTCCACAATTAACCCTCCTTTCATCAAAACTCCATTAGAAGTCTACTGTCCTCTTCCCACAAACCTGCCCCCTACTCCAGCATGCTCCTTTGGTTCTCCACCCCTTTCCCGCTTTTCCTTGCCCTCCCTTCTCACAGCAACAGAAAATATCCTTTTTTTCCCTAACCCCTTTAGAGGCAAGAACTCCCCCTTTCAAGGTATCCCACTATGGAGTTCTAGTGCATGGTTTCTTCGTTCCTTCCTTATAGGTAGTTGCCTTTTTGTTATGTGTTCCCCTGGAAGGAAGAGGGAGGCTAGAAAGAAGAGAGGCAGGATCAAGGAAGATAGTAGAGGAAGGAAGAGGGGAGAGGGAGAAGGCAGAGGAGCAGAGGAGGAGAGGGGAGGGGAAGACAGGGGAGGGGAGGGGAGGACAGGGGAAGACAGGGGAGGACAGGGGAGGGGAGGAGAGGACAGGGGAGGGGAGGGGAGGGGAGGAGAGGACAGGGGAGGGGAGGGGAGGGGAGGGGAGGAGAGGAGAGAAGAGGAGAGGAAAGGAGAGGAGAGGAGAGGAGAGGAGAGGAGAGGAGAGGAGAGGAGAGGAGAGGAGAGGAGAGGAGAGGAGAGGAGAGGAGAGGAGAGGAGAGATTCTCATATCTCTTTCCTTACGGACACTAATCCCATCATGAAGAACCTACACTCAAGAATTCATGTAAATGCAATTATTTCCCAAAGGTCCCTCCCATTTCCAGTGCCATCAGAAAGCAGTTGGGGTTTTAAAACATGTGTATTTGGAAGCAAAAAATTTAGGCCATAGTGTATGGATTTCCCTTGTATGAAATATTTGTGAGTCGTGGTCCAGTTCTATTTTGATGGAAACTTTGTTGCAAAAGCTGACTTATCATGGAAAACCCTTCCAGTTGTCTTTAGCCCTTAGATGTTTCTAAAAGCCCTAAGCCTCCCCCCCCACCGCAACACTAGTCATTGTTGCACACATTATAGCAATACACACTTTCTGTTGCATTATAGTTGATTCTAATCAACCAAGATACTGACAAATTCACCACAAGAACTGGTATCAAAATAACTGAGTTTTAGAAACAATCTTTTTAGTTAAATCAGCAGAAAATTATATTCAAATGCTGCATATATCCTAAGGACAAGTAAGGCAAAGAGCAGTTTTAAGAATTGGATGAGTACACACATTGTACACATTAAGAGGGCCAGAAAACAAAGCAGTGAAAACTGTATAAAACAGCTGGGCCGACTAAGCAACACAAAGACAGGAGCTTGTCAACCTGTGCCTCTGGCCTGCTGCCTGTTGTTCTTTGGGTCTTAAGCAGGAGCTAGCTCATGTATTTGGCACCAAATACCTAGAAGCTCTCTCTTCTCAACTGTGTGGTTTTGAAACACCTAAACATTGAATAATCACTTTTAGCATAACTGGACTTAGGATCATCATGAGAATATGCCTGTAGGTGACTCTATGAATGTGTTCTATCCTGGGTTAATTAAGAAGAGCCCCAGCTTAAATGTGGGAGCTGACATGACGGACTTTATTCTGTAACTATGAGTCAAAATAAACACATCATGCCATAAGATGCATTGTCATTGTCACATAGTTGTGTCCCAGCAATGAGAAGAGTAACTAATATGCCTAAGAACATCAGCTTGAGGCCTTTGGTCAGAAAGAAACTTTCAATGAGGCTGCTTTGTACATATTTTTTAATTGGTGGCTATAAATCAAGGATTGCCCATAGTAAAACCCCTCAATGTTTAACTGCAGAGGTAATCGTTAACACTGGCTAATAATATTTATTCTGTGTAGATTAAAGGACTTTCTGTCCTTAACTTTTGCAGAAGACCAAGCCTCTATAGTTATGCAAATATGATTTAGGAGAGTATAGAATAAAGGCTGGCTGGCCTGGTAATGATAGAACTGAAGATACTTCAGAAATTCTTTGTAATAGTTGACTGTGTCTATCAATCAATCTTGTTGTTGTGGGCATTTTTATCACTAACAAAATACCTTAGAGAAATCAACTTAAAAGAGAAAAAATGTTTTGTCTCGCGGTGTCAGAACACAGTCTAAAGAATAATGCATGGCGAACAATGCCTTGGGGAACTGTAAGAGAGGCTCCAGAAGGAAGGCAGAGGGCCTTTTATCTCAGGTACATTTTGTTCCCTGGATTGTTCTTGGATGTGATTTTGTGCCACCTGCGACAAACATTCTCATTTGGTTTATAAGATATGTTTATTCTTGTTGGATACCAGATCATAGCTATAGATGCCAATCTGGCGAAAGTATGTTCTGAGTGCTGCCCTCTGTATACCTGAATCTGGCTTTGGCCTTCTGTCATGCTTTGTGATTTCCCAGATATAATCTATAGCATGTGCCAGGCAATTTTGTTTATATTGGTCTGTTCTGAGAAAATTCTGGGAAGGGACTGCTCTGTTAACATTTGGTACGTACTTGCTGGCATTTATTTGCATGTTTTTCTGAACTCAATTTTCCTTGGATCATTGCTTTCTTTGTCGCATGCATATACAAAATAATAATAATAATAATAATAATAATAATAATAATAATAATAATACCCTGAAACTGAAATAAAGTTGTGTGAAGCATTAGATGGTAGTCAGCCCCATTCATTTAAGGTTCTCATATCCCAAGTATCACAGACAGATCTGCATAGATCTACAAAAGTTTGACATCACTCTGAGATTTGAGTTCATAGCTTGCTGGCTATACTAACTCTGCTTGACATACATCATGGTGAAAGGTACACAAAAGACAAACCTTGTCACCTCGCTGCAGGCAATAAAGCAAAGAGAGAATGATGAAGAGATAGGTCAGGAAAATGAAAGAGAAAGGAGAGAGAGAATAAAGAGGCAGTGAGTACAAGGCTTTGCCCTCAAAGCATTTCCCCAGTGACTACTTACTCTGCCTGGCCCCACCTCCAAGTAGCCATTTCAGCTATGAACATAGCAATGGAGTAGGTCTTTGATAAACTTTGTACTTTACGAGCCAATCACCTCTTCATATTGCCGCCTGCTGGTGACCAAGCCTTCACTACACCAGCTTGTGGGTCCATATTATATTCATCCAGAACTTGGCTCATTTTAACTGAGATCAGTGAAAATACCTCAGTACAAAGTTCAAAGGAGTCAAAGATATGACTTCTTTGCCCTCTAGTATCACAGTGGTCTTTTTTTTTTTTTTTTTTTTTTTTTTTTGGTATCTTAAACTAGAGTCCCAATAAAATGGGTACCATTTCACCGTGAAGATAGCAAACAAACACAAGAAATTTTGCATAACCTGAGTTTTCAGACTGGAAAACCTCTGCCCAATACAGAGGATAAACAAATGACAACAATGACATCTAGAGTCATTAAGAGTCATTACTCCAAAGCTCATTTTTGTACTAGTGAACTAAAATGCATTTGGAGATATGTTTAAGCTTTGGCCTGCAGAGCAAGACAGCGGACTTGATTGAGAAGCTGTGAAAAGGGCTACATGATCTCTCAGGAACAATATATAATCAATGAGACTTCTCTCCTTCAGGACTCCCAAATTTAAAGCATCAGGACCCTTCCTCCACTCAGACATTTCCGTTCTATAAATGTTATCAAATCTTACACATTCTGCTTCCCAAACAGCATGTTCATTCACCATTTCTTACACCTCTAAGGATTCATATGCTTCAGCGTCTCCTCATAGGGTTAGTGAAATAAAATCCTGAGTCTAGTTATCAGATGATTCTCTAAATAATAGTATGTGGTAACTTAAAGAGAATTCCAGACACTCTGGTCCACATATTTTCTAAACCGTTCCACTAGCCAAGTCTCTATACAAATAAATGTGCTATGTCTTCTCAGTTTGACTCCAAAGTATTTTTCCTTGCAGTCTTATTCTTGTCTCTTCCACTTGAGTCATGCGTCCTAGCCATACTGCTACCTCTAAACCAAACACTAATTACACACACACACACACACACACACACACACACACACACACACACTAAATTCTTTGTTCATCTTTTCATAGTCTGAAATTTTCTTATCTTATAGCTTTAATTGTTTGATTCCATTGTCCCCCAACATCTGATTCCAAACAGTTTGTAATTAATAAAAGTCTCTGTGTGTTATGAGCAGGTTTTTCCTCCACCGCTGGTCTGGTCCCGCCGCCATGCCAGCCCCCAATAACACACTGAGACTCTGTATTTGATGTAAGGCTGTTGGCCAGGTACTAGTTTGTTAATGGCTAGCTCTGTCTTAATGATTAACCCATTTCTACTTATCTAAGTATTTCCACTTGGTCATCTTATAGGAGAGTGGTAGGCACACATCTGTTCTCTCCAGGCTCTACATGCTGACTCCTCCTTCCTACTTCCTCTTTCCTCCTTGTCTCCTAGCCCCACCTATCTTGCTTTCCTATTGGCCTTTATTCATTAACTGAGATCAGTGCTTTATTCATTAACCAGTATGAGAAACCTATTTACAGAACAACATCTCCCATCATCTCCTCTTTTCTGTCTAAAATAAAAAGGATTTTAACCTTAGCATAGCAAAATATATCACACAATAGTTATCAAATAAGAATCACAGTTATCAATATTTAGTCCATTAACATTTTGTAAGACTTAAAGAAAATATCATCTATCCTATCTCTATGAGTCTAAAGTCCTATATGTAACTTATCTTTAATCCTAACTAAGGAAAACTATATCCATAACTATCTGTCTTCAACTCCATCAAAGACCACAGAAGGATAATATATAAACTCTAGAAATGACAGAGACAACTCACTGCCTGGTCAATCACCTGAAGTTCTTCTGTAATGTTCCATTTTCAGACTATAGGCCATAGTGTGTCTGGCAGACTCTTTCATGAAGCAGGAACCCTGTAGCACTGTCCATCTTGTTTCAGCAGTCACTTTTCTGTGGGTCCTACATATCCAGTTTATACAGCATAAAGTCAAACAGTCCAGACAAGAGCAGTACTTTGCCCAAATGGCTAGTCTTTCCATATTAGAAGCAAACTCCATAATGTGTTTCTTCAATGCCCATCTTCCTTTCTGACACAGGTGGTGTTACCAGGAGCAGTTGTGCCTCACTGTCAAGAAAAACCCTAGACCATTTTAAATGCCATATTCTGTAGGCCTTTAAAAGGTTTGAAGAATGCCTATTTATCTCAAATACATCTCCACATATCTAGAAATCCTAACTAACTTAACTCCAAGTTTTGACTATTATAGGTAATGCTCTATAATCTGTACTAAGTTATACATTACATTTTTCAATGAGCTATAAAAACACAATGCCTAAAAAAGAGGAGAAATATACATACCACAAAATTGACCTTAAATTTGTATCAATAAATGAAAATCCATTCCAAAACAAAGCATTCATATCTATACCATATCCGTGTGCTTATTTGGGATTGAATGGCAGAACAGAAATTTCCATCTACATGTAGCACCCAAATGTGTGGCAAGAATTTCCACATAAAACCTGACAAAAGCTTAAAAAAATATTCTGAACACAAAAGAACAGAATCAAGCATGCTTCTTGGTAGCAGCATTTTCTCTGGTGGGCTGTGTTTGCTAAAGGCAAGTAAAGGCATGGCTTCTTTAAGAGAGTCTTCCTGACTCAGCATTCACAGCAAAAACCAAAAAGCTCTTTTAAGAGGCTCCATTAGCAAACACTTAAATGATGTTTTTCAGCAGAGGGCGGCATGCTTCCTTGTGGTGACATGGACCTAGTCACTCTGCTGAGTTGTGCAATTAACATGGCTCCCACCAGTACCTCTGCTATGAAGCTTGACTCTCAGGAAGCCAAGGAAGGAGGCAGAGCCAGCTGTTGCTTTAATCCTAGCCATGCTTTTTAGCAGATTAAAGACTCATGTGGTCAGAAAAAGATAGAGATATTCAGTAAAGACTGATTCAGATGAAAGAAAACATCTAAACAGTTTAAAGTGTGTTTAAAAATATACATAGGCTTGGGAGAGCAAAAGAAAGAAAAAGGGTAGAAAAAGTCCTTTAAAAATAAATAGAGTAGCTGTGTATTGTGGCTCATACCTTTAGTCACCACAATCTGGAGGCAGAGGCATGCAGATCTCTGTGATTTCAAGGCCAGCCTGATATACAGAGTGAATTCATAAACAGCAGAAAATACACAGGGAAACCCTGTTTGAAAAAAAAAAAAAAAAATAAATAAATAAATAAATAAGTGAAGTAATTAAAAAAATGTAAAGACAGAAAATACACAAAGAGTCTGGATACTGTATGCTATTATGCTGTCTTTGAATTGTTTGACTGCTGAGGAAAGAGCAAACAGCTGCCTAAAGATATTTTGATTATAAGTGCTGCTGAATTAATCTAACCTATATATTTTGAAAATGCCTTGACTTCAAAACTTAAGTCAAAAGATATATTACTTTGATAAGAGGATTTGCTTTTGTTTCCACAGGAAATGAGAGGCTTAGGATTCATTCTTGGTTAAGAAAAATAAGGTTTGATTGAGGAAGAGTTCCTGAAAATTCTCCAGTGGGAATGGATGGACCAGATGATCGAATGATTTAGAGCACCTCTGTTGTAGTTTATTCTGAGTTGAGCACCTCTGTTGTAGTTTATTCTGAGTTCTATACTGAGAACAGCTTCAAGGCTGCTGTCTGAAATGATCCAGCCTCACAGAATACTTCAGTCAGGACTAAATTTTCTTTGGGTCCCCATAAGATTAATGGTATCCAATCTGCAGGAAGTAGCCTAATGGTTAAGACAAAAGCTAAACAAAGGAGATTAGATTCAGGGTTCTTGTTTTGAAAAGAAAAGGGGAAAATTATGTGGGATAATGCTCTGGCTCACTGTAAAGATTTGCCACTTGTATTGGTTTAATAAAATGCTGATGGTCAGTAACCAGGCATGAAGTATAGGTGGGGGCTACCAGACTAGGATAATTATGGGAAAAAGAAAGGCAGAATGTGGTCGCCAACAGATGTAGAGGAAGCAAGATGAGAATGCTTGGTACCTTACTGAGAAAAGGTACCAAGCCATGTGGCTAAAATAAATAAGAATTATGGGTTAATTTAAGTTGTAAGAATTTTTTAGTAATAAGCCTGAGCAATAGGCCAAGCAGTTTATAATTAATATAAGACTCTGTGTGTTTATTTGGACTAAACAGCTGCAGGACAGGGCAAAATAGCAACTTCCATCTACAACCATGAGTCTCTGAAAATCAATGCCTGTATTTGAATTACCTTTGTACTTACAAAAAACCTGTGTCAAATGCACTTGCTACCAGATTAAGTAATAAACTTCACAATATTGATTTTTTTAGAAAAATAAACTTTATTCCAACTAATTACATTTTTTTCTTCCCCAATTCTACTTTGACTTTTGCAAATTTCATAAGTAATTGCAATTCCCAGGTGTGTATCCTCTATGTATGCTCTAAAAGATCAACCAATCCATATAAACAAGTTTTAGAACAGTTTCTAGTGACAGAACACTACCAAAATCAAAATAAGTAGAAGTAAAATGTCCCTTTTTATATGTGACTCCTTATTGACTTTAGCTTGAATTTAATGTTGTTATAGATTAAAGATATATGATTAGATTGCTTAAGACTACATGTGTATCTATACCTGCAATTATTTTAAATGCTGATAAAATAAAAACAAGAGAATAGACTTAGCATTGAAAATAAATTGTCCACATTTAGTTAAAAAACTCTGTAAAAAATTGATCAAGGTATCAGATTTTCTATTATCAAAATATTGTCATGTTCAGCAATGATAGATGAAAAAAGACATGATTAGTGTTAATGATCACTGCACTAGAATTTTAAGAACTCAGGAGATGCTTATTGCAGAACATCTCCATGGTGACTCCAAGGCCTGAAGGCACACAGATGCATTTGCAGTAGGAGCTCTGAAGTGGTCTGATAGAAAACCTCTCTGAACTAAGAAATCACAATAATCACAATCCCACTCAACAATTCTTCCCTAAAACCACGGAGATTTCAAAGCTCCTTGGTAGTCTTTTCATTCTGCCCCTTTCCTTGGAAGACAAAATCGAGAGGGGGGAAAAATGCTTTTCTTTAGAATTCTTAAACTCATTGGGTAGTGCCATGTTTGTGTTGTCTGACTCTGTTAAAACTTCCTCAGAAGTATTGGTTTACAATGCATACTTTCATGTCTAACTCAAGCTTAACAGATTAATGTTTAGATGGTTCTGGGAAACTGAGTATCTTCATATAGAATATTGAAATTTCACCCTTGTCTATCACTCTGTATTTTAAAAAAAATGAATTCAGAATGGATCAAAATCCTTGAGTAATCACTAAAGCCACAAGAGAAAAACAGGCTCTCGAGGGCATTGGCAAAGGTGACAATTTCCTGGATAATACTCAAAAAGTAAAAAGAAACAAAAGCAAAAATTAAAAAATTAGTTTAAATCAAATTTTCAAACTGACATGAATTAAAGAGTTAACATCTGGAATATGTAAATAACTCAAAAATCAAGCAATACAATAGAAATGAGCAAATAATATTACATGAACAATTCTCAAAAGAAGAAATAAAATACCTAGTAAACATGTGAAAATTATTCACATAATTACCAGAAAAGCAAAACATTAACAAATACTGTTGTTGATATAGTCAAAAAATACTCACAGTGTGGAGATTCTTCAAACAACTAAAAATAATACTACCATGTGATCTATCTACTGTTTGGCATATACCTAAAGGAAATAAAGTCATAACGCAGAAGTCATACCTAACTGCTTATATTTGGCACTGAATTATTGATTCAGCCCAGGTACCTGGGACATGATGAGTATTAGTTAGCCATAAAACAGGATGAAATATTTGTAGCAAAATGAAAGGAACTACAGATCATTGTTAGATAAGATAAGCCAGACATAGAAAGACAAATATCTCGTGTTCTTTCTCATGTGTGTAATTTTAAAAACATCTTAAATAATCAACCTGAAGAAGAGGAATTTCTAGATATAAGGAAGCTGGCTAGAATGGTGGTAATGGTAAAAGGGGATAGACATGATTAATGAAGTGTCTGCATCCACCGCAACATTGAATCAGAACCTGTTAAATTGAATGATTAGTGCTGGGTGGTGATGCACATCTTTAATCCCAGCACTTGAGAGGCAGAGACAAGCAGAACTCTCTGAGTTCAAGGCCAGTTGATCTATCCAGAGAGTTCCAGGACAGGCTCCAAAGCTACAGAGAAACCCTTTCTCAAAAAAAAAAAAAACAAAAACAAAAACAAAAACAAAAAAGTGTACAATTAATATGTATTATAATAATAAACTTTAATAAATAGTAATATGTGCAGTTATTAATTTAAAACACTGGATTTTGGAAAGACCAGACCAGTGTTCTATAACAGCTTCCTCCTAGATTGCAACATTCCATTCAGAAGGAAAGCTCCTTGAGCAGTAAACAACTCAAAACAGCTTCAGGAAGTCCCTGAAACTGACTAGATTCGCTAAATCCATCCCTTTCCCTCACTGCCAGAGTAAACAAACAAAGCTGCAAAGAAGACTCTCAGAGAAAGATTAAAAAAAAAAAAATCTGAAAATCAGACAAGGATGGGAGGGTGAGGGGGTGTGGAAGAGGTGCAAACCAACCCAACTCCCTGAAAGATGCTTAGATGGGGACAGTGATTCTCAACCATACTAATGCTGTGACCCTTTAATACAGGTCCTCATGTTGTGGTGATTCTCAACCATAAAATAATTTTTGCTGCTACCTCATAATTGTAATTTTTCTACTGTTATGAATCATAATGTAAGCACCTGCTTTCTGGTGATTTGTCTGTGCCTACCTCAGCCGGCAAGGAAGATGCAACTCAGGGAAGATCTTCTTCAAGCAGTTAATTCAGGAACCTTGTACATCAGCTTCTGCTTCTCCCAGCCCCAGCAAGCCCTTAAATGTGCTCTCACAGCCCAATCAGCTCATGCCACCTGGCAATCCCAGATAGGCCACAGAAGGAGGAACCGCACCAGATCCATCAAGCACTTCCAAATAAGTCTTGTTTACAGCTAAACTTGAACTACCTGGCATTCAGCCAGGTGCCATCTTGGGGCTGTGGCTTCCCACAGTTCCCCCTTTTATGTTTTAAACACAACAGGCAAGGGTAGAGGTCTGATCTCTAATGAACAAGGGACATTGTAATGGCCCCACGCCCAGTTATTAGCCAAGCAGGTGCCACACTAGTTCTTTTCTCAGAGATGGGAATAGGATACCAACCCATATGCAATCAGACTTGCCCTCCATGAGGCTGTTAGAAGCTAGCCTCAAGTGCAGTACTTTGTCTCACATACTGAGCGTGATGACTGCTTAGCCCTTTAACAGAGTTAACCAAGTCTGAGGTGATTGCCCTGCCTCCAGGGCTGTGAAGGCTTGTACAATCATGGCATTACTTCTCCTCTATGTAACCCTCATCCTGCAGATACACCATAAGGCAATGAGACTGACTAGGATAAGCACCCATCCCAGGGCACCCATTCCTGCCCATTCTTTTAGATGATTCGTGGCTTGGGTGATCCATGCAGACAGTCCCTCAGCAACAGAGACATCGGCCCCAGGTAGAATCCACAATCATGATAGAGAGCTTCAGGTTGTGCATCAACTTACCAATTTCGCCAGACCAATTACCTAAAAGATACTGTGAGAGCTGTTTAGACATATTGGCTGCTAAAGAATAATTCTGGTAGGATATTGCGGTCACACACAAGCAGGTCATCTTCCATTCATAGTCCAGCTGTGCCAACTGCCATAGAGCATCGACCTGTTCCTGAACAAGGTCAATGCATTGATTCATTATACCACCTTTCTGCTGGGCATTAAGGGAAGACTGCACATCCAAGGCAGTAGCCACATTAGCTGACAAGTTATTCAAAGTGTCTGCAGTTTGGACAGTGGAATGCATGGCAATGGCAGCTGTGGTGCCAGCAACAACTGCAGTTGTAATCGCCACCACAATAGCAGCAGTAATCCCGAAGTCTCTTTTCTGTCTAAACATAGTTATGGCACTTGGACTCTCTACTGGAAGGGAACATATCTAGGCATTCTGGTAACCATGGCAAAAGGAAATTTGCTTCCATCCCAGCATAGGGAATAAAAGCATATTTGAGGAGTACAATTTAAAACCCCTCCATCCAAAAAGGTAACACATTTAATATTCTGACTAATATTAGATACTATAAAGAAACACAAATTCCCTTCCAACCCAAAACTAATATTACCCTGTACAGAACTTATATCTTTCTAAAGGCAAATAAGGTAAATTCAAGCTTAAATTGCTACTAAAAAACCTAGGAAAAACTTGAGCCGAGTGCCTAATCAGCATGGGCTTTGTGAACACCGACAGGATTCCCCATGGCTGGTCTGCTTTCATCTCGTGATCAGCATCACCATCATTAGCAGCAGCATCAGGTGAATCAACCCACAATGTGCCCTAATATGTTGAATGTAAAAAGGCTGTAAATGCCTCCAAATGAACTCTTGCAGCTGTATTATATATGGCTGAATAGGGCTATTTACCTTTACATTCCCCACCACCTCCAATTCTCTAACCAAATTAACAACAGCCTTGCAGCATTTTTGATCCTCTAGGCAGCTGGGAACAAGTTTCCCTGACTTCAATGTTCCCTGTGTCCAGGCAAAATCTAGATCCTTCCCAAGTTTGTCCCAGCAGCTGGTAGTTAAATTGCCCGAGACGGCAAACCAGGGAGCTACAGTCTCAACTTCCCTAAGAAATCTTTCTAATGTGCTTTTCTTTAGTTTCAACCCTTTTGAATGTAACAGCTCTTGAAGAGTGAGTTGCAATGTTGTATTCCCCATACTTTCACTTTTGGCTTCTTCTACTTTGTCTGAACACAGAACTTTATTGCTCCTTACCAGAGACCTTATTGCCTCTTTAAGGCCGAGGGCCTTAGCTTGGTCCCAACTTACCTGGGACTTACCAGTCAACTGCCCTGACTTGTCCGAAGTTCTGAGCCGTTCACCCATGGAGAGGTTCCCCATACGGGCCACCACTTGTCCGTGCCTATCCCGGCCAGCAAGGAAGAATCAACTCAGGGAAGATCTTCTTCAAGCAGTTTATTCAGGAACCTTGTACATCAGCTTCTGCTTCTCCCAGCCCCAGCAAGCCCTTAAATGTGCTCTCACAGCCCAATCAGCTCATGCCACCAGGCAATCCAGGATAGGCCACAGAAGGAGGAAGCACACCAGATCCATCAAGCACTTCCAAATAAGTCTTGTTTACAGCTAAACTTGAACTACCTGGCATTCAGCCAGGCGCCACCTTGGGGCTGTGGCTTCCCACAGTGATTTAGGGGTTGCACCTTACAGATTGAGAGCCACTGGGTTACTTCTCAAGAAAAGTTTTGTCATACAACAACCAGCTGAAGCGGGACAGGGAAACTGGAGCGTGGAGAGAGAGGAAGAGCAAGAAAAGCACAGCATAGAAATGTGTAGATGCCATTACTTCACACGGTACCTTGAAACATGTTTGAAAACTGTAAAAAGAGGTGTTAAGATGCTTAAAAATTATAAAATCCTGAGTCCTTCAAAAATATTAATTCATTTTACTTCAGGGGTTCAGGAGTGATTGGGAAGAGAATTTGACTATCACACCAGACATCAGGCCCAAGACAAGCACTCAACCATAGTATTTCATCCTGTGTCCAACAAGCTCATGCCATTCTTTTATACAGAATATGTTCATTCTATCCCAGTAGTGCCCACAATTTTATTTTATTCAGCATTTAGTGTCCAAATTTATTTCTAATGAGAAAGGTTAAGACTCTAACCATGACTGTCCTGAGAAAATTCTGCAGCTGTGAGACTGTGAAATAAAAACAAGTCATCTGCTTCCAAACTATGATTGTTTGAAAGGCATAGAATAGACATCATCATTTCAAATGGACTGGTCAGCAAAGGAGTAGTAACTGGTTCTACATGAGGTAGTAACACCAGATTTTAAGTAAGACTCTAGAATGACTCTGTGCACCTTCACATAGGATGCAAGTACAATGATTGGCCTTCAAAGGACTCTGCTAGATTCAGCTGACACAGCGGTTCTCAGGTGTAAATATCTAATGCACACCATTCCCCTTGGTTCGGGGAATAGATCTGTACTTCAGGCATATTAGTTGAGACTCTACTCCTGTGGCTCTGCCAGGTATTGTGTCAGTGAGGACTATGTAAAATGGATCTTTCCCTGTTGAATTTCATGCCCAAGTCTTGGGGCTGCCCTCAGCCATCTTCTAAACAGATAAAAGCCGTCATGGCTCCCTGTCCAGGCTTACCGATTGTCTCCTACAGGGAAGTGGTTCAAATTGCATCTGGGCTCTTACTGTACAGACAAATGTGATTTCCTGAAATTCAAGGAGCTGAATCAAAATGCACACATGATTGTTCTTCCGGAGTTCTGGACCCATGATGGGAAGAACAGCATCAATGATCTCCTAAGTGTTGTGGTAACTCAGTCCACTTAGCCAGAGATTTGGAGTGAGTAGCCCTATGGGCGTGGTTTTGTCTGATATGTGATTGGATAAGAGCTGAGCAGGGTTGGGAGAAGTGGGGGAGTATCCTGATATACTATTTAGTGATCTGGTCTGCATTTTCTTCATCCTTCCCTGGTGAGTGATACCTAGATAGAGCTAGAAATCCATGGTTGTTTGGGAAGAAGACTTATTTATTAAGGGATGAGATAAAGAACACACAAGTACAGTGGGAAGGGACTCTGTTGCCTCTATGTCCACAGGGAAGGATGGAGAAAGCTCTGGATTAGGTCACCAAATAGTACATTAGGAAGCCTTCTGCATCCAAGTCAGAGAAAGCCGCAACCCCCTTGCCCCACCACAGTTCTTATCCAGTCTCATGTCAGAAAAAAAAACAAAAACAAAAACAAAACAAAAACAAAATAAAAAAACAAAAAAAACATGCCCATATGGCTAGTCACCCCAAATGTTATTGGCTAAACGGATCGAGCTCCCACAACACCTAAGTGCATTCTGGGTCATTTGACCTTTATCAAAGGGTCACTCGGTTACACCCTTCAGTATTTGCCTATTGTTTACATGGATAGGCTTCAAGTTTTCCAAATGTTTGTGCACTGCATCACTAAAACTATACCTTTCATCTTTAAGTCCCCTCTTTACATTTTTCTTTTTCTTGCACTTTTTATTTTGATGAGCACTCATGACAGAGAGGCATATGGTATTGTTCTTTCCTTTTTACAAATTAAGTCTCTTTTCCTCTCTCATTTTACTATGCCCAATTCAAGGGAAATGCACAGCACCCAGAATGTTTTGTTGCTGGATAGTTGTCCTACAATAAATACATCCTAGTTTATTACTCCCAAGTTCTCCTCCATTCTACAGCACTGCAGAATTTGAGGCAAATTCTCTGACAGATTTTACAAAATACAGATAGCCATTACTCCATTTCTTATGCTTTGTTTCTCATTGCTTCCCAGGCCCTCATCAGAATGGCCTTTATTACTATATTTCTGTCAAATTCTGATAATGGTCACTGAAGTCTCTATAAGAAGTTTAAGCTTTTATTGTGTCTCTCCTTCTCAGCCATCACTGAGATCATGTGTAATGGCTCTTTCGTGAGAATAGGGTTTCATTTACAAACTATCCCAGGTTCTGCCCACTCCAGGATTCCAAGCCAGCTACATACACATACATGCTCTTTGCTATGCCCTGCTACTCTGGAACCAATTTTCGGTTTAAGTCTGTATTACTATCAAAACACAATTTATAATGGGCAGATTTGCATTTGAATTATGTATTTTGGGTTTTGCCCCATAGTTCTGGAGTCTGAACGATCTAATGCGAAGGTGCCCACCATTCATGAGAGCCTTCTGTAGCACTCAAGTCACAGCACTACTACTATGAAGTCTTCTTACCTGTTCCTCAAAGAGAAACCCTAAAGATTTTTTTCTCATTTGTTATTAGTTCTTTGAGAATTCCATACAATGTAGTTTATCATATTTACTCTCTTCCTCCAAATCTTTCCAGATCTACCCCTCTTTCCCTATACAACTTCTTGTCTTTCTTTCATAAATACCACTGAGTCTAATTTTCACTGTCTGTATTTTCTTGGAACCTTCTCCTGGAGTGTGGCCGATCCATTAATAGAACTTAGAAAGTAAACATAGGCAGGCAAAGCTATTCTAATATTGGACAAAATAGATTTCAAACCAAAACTAGTCAGAAAAGATAAGAAGTGACACTTTAAACTCATCAAAGGAAAAATCCACCAGCAAGATATTACAGTCTTAAACATATATGCACCAAACACAGCAGCATTCAATTTCATAAAGGAAATGCTGTTAGATCTAAAACCACAGATTGGTCCCAACACATGGACAGTTGATCATTTTATTACTGCCCTCTGATTATTTAGGTATTAAAATGGCATAAAGTTATAGTAGGTGTGTTTTTCCAGATTTTATGGGATATTGGCTATCATTATTTTCATAAGTATCTACATAGTCACATTACTTACAGATTTATTATACTTCCTTTCTTAACTTCCCTTCCAATTTCTATGATAAACTATCCTGTTAAAAAATAGCTTACATTCCATCATTGTGGAGAAGTCAAAGTGCCAGGAATGTGAAGCAGGTAGTCACATCACACCCACAGCCTAAAGCAAAGAGGAATGAATTAATGCAGACATGCTACTGCTCAGCTCACCCTCCACTCTTACTCAATCCAGGATTGACTGCACAGAGAATGATGCCACCCACGGTAGATATCTCTTCTCACCTCAATAAACATAATCAGAAAAACCTCACATTATTGCCTGCAGACCCATATAGATTCTCACTCATGCAGACAGGCTTCCAACATGTTAATGGTAGTTTGAATAAAAACAGCCCCAATAAGCTCATGTATTTGAATGCTTAGCCATAAAGGGAGTGACACTATTTGAAAGGATTAGAGGTATGGCTTTGTTAGGGCAGGAATTGTTGAATGAGGTTTCAAAAGCCCATGCCTCTCTCTCTCTCCTCTCTCCTCTCTCCTCTCTCCTCTCTCCTCTCTCCTCTCTCCTCTCTCTCCCTCTCTCCCTCCCTCCCTCCCTCCTCCCTCCCTCCCTTCCTATAGATCTGGATATAGTGACTTAGCTACTTCTCCAGCACTGTGTCTGCTGCCACCATCCTCTTCTCCATGATAATAGACTAAGTCTCTGAAACTTTAAGCAAGCCCCCAATTCAATGTTTTCTTTTTGTAATAGTTGCCATAGTCATAGTTTCTCTTCAAAGATAAGACAGTGTTGTAGGTTGTTCCCAGTTGACAATTAAAACCAATCATTACATGGCTATAGTGATACAGATAAATTTTCTCATATTTTCTTTTCATAGAGAATCAGTGTGGTAATCACAAAGAATTTTTGAGCATAGCTAAGAAACAATATATGGCTGGGCTGGGATTTAAGCAGAGACCATAGAAAAGCATAGACAAGAAGGCAGCATAGGGTGATAAACAGGACCAGTGGAGTCTGGAAGCTGGTGGGAGCAAAGGACTACTTAAATAAGACAACTAAAGTAAGTAAGCTTTTAGTAAGGAAGTAGGAGGTGGTAGTTCCATAGAGAGGTATTTGAATTTGGTGTTGTAGTCTCTTTATAGCCTGGTGTTACATTGTAAGTGACCACCCTCCTAAAGTGTAAGTAATCACCATAACTGCTCTTTGTACTATAACTCACTCCTTATCTGTGTATGTTATTTGCATGGAGTGTCCTTGGGGAAAGGGTCAGTACAATTGCCTCATATGTGAGCTCAGAATTGGATGCCCAATGGTTTAGAACTCCATGATTTTCTTCGAGAGTTGGAGAAGGGAATTGCTGCAGAGAACTTGAAACCGAAAGCTTACCTGCTCTGAAATATGGGCTTCTGAAAGCTTGTAGGATCATCAGCTAAAAAGCATTTTTATTAGGAAGAACAAGGCTACATGTGTTACCCTCAGACCACATAAGGGATTTTCTCCCAGGAGCCAAAGGAAAGAGAGAGTGTTGTTCTGACATTCAAAAATAGAAGTAGGAAGTGCAGGCAAAAATTCCTAAGCTCATCAGCTGGAAGCTAATGCACACAGTTCTTAAAAGAGCATAGGTTCAGAGCAAAGATTCCCAATCTATTTTTCACAAACACACACACACACACACACACACACACAAACGCACACACACACACACCACATGCAATTTTAAATCTAGGTTCTACATATTAAAAAACACAGTTGTTGTAAACTTATAAAAATCCCATTTTTTTTTCTATCTATAACGTGAAGTACTAATATCCCATTTGCCAAGATATTGGGAAGACTGGGTATTTATCCTCTTTTATTAAAAGTGGATTCTTTTCTCATGCAATATATCCTGGTTACCAGTTCGACCTCACCATACTCAATGAGTTATCTGGATGTTGTCTTCTGCAATAGGATGTTGCCGTTAAATTGTACAGAGCACCATCTTGCCTTGGCAACAGCCTGGTACTTTGGGGTTTTTCATGGGACCCCTTTGGCCAACAACTCAATTGGATGTAACCCATTCTTGGCATAGGAAGTTTCATGTGATGACAAGAAATTGGCCAACTGGAACTCTGTGTCCTTATTTGGACACTTCATTAGGATTACCTTCATAATATTATAAAGTTTCCACTGCTTTAGCTTTCTACATCAACCCTTAAATGCCCCTCAATTCTAGCTGTTTCTCCCTGAACTCTTTCCCTGAACCCCATCTCCCTCCCCCTCTCTGTTGGGGGCCCTGCTGGTTAAACATTATAGTCCACTGTGTCCATATAGCTCTTTTCAAGATCAGCACAGGATGGAGGAACCCCACACACATTCACACACAATGGGGGCTTCCTGCTCTCAGCCTGACCTTATTTGGAGATTGTCCCTGAGCCTGGATGCCAGACTTATTTTAGGTGTGACTTTGGACACAGTTCAACCCCCCCCCACCCCCGCTGTCACATATGGTAATTAGACATTGTGCTAGGAGCTTCCCAATAGGAACATGATGGTGAACACAAATTAGGCAATGGCCCAGCTGCTATTCCCATCCTGTATCTTTCCATCACTCTGGAATAGAACTGAGCTGTAACACTGAAACTGTCTCCTGGAAGGCTATTTCCATTGTGCACAGTCTGTACAAAGCCCTGCTCCTTTTGTCCTCATGGTCTGGTCACCAATCAACCACAAAGAAAAAGGAGACCCCACATCTCCACCTGATCACCCCATCCCCAGTCCATTCATAAAATCTATTCTATTTTCCCATCACAGGGAGATCCATGTGCCCCCACTACAACCTTCATCTGTACCTAACCTTTCCAGCTCTACTGTTTGTAGTTTTGTTATCATTTATTTCATGGCTAATGTCCACATAAAAGTAAATACATACCTTAATTATCCCTATGGGTTCAATTTTTAGCACCCACATGGCAACTGTGGTTCATATCTGTCTGAACTCCAGTTCCAGGATTTCTGATACCCTCACACAGACATACATGCAGGCAAAACACCAAATGAACCAAGGTTTTGCGGAAGAGCTCTTAACTGATGAGCCATCTCTCCAGCCCCATGCTTTATCCATTATTTTGTTGAGAGACATCTATGTTGTTTCCAATTTCTGGCTATTTTCAATAAGATTACAATGAACAAGGTTTGAGTGAGTAACCTAATGGTAGAATAAATCATCCTTTGGGTATATGCCCAAGAGTGGTGTTCCAGGCTCAGGAAGGAAATCAATTCCCATCTTTCTAAGGAACACCCACACTGATTTCCATAGTGGCTATATAAGTTTTTACTCCCACCAGCAATGGATGAGTGTTCTGCAGACATAAATTCACACATACATAAATTGAGTCACATCCTCACCAGCATGAGCTGTCACTTGTATTATTGATCCTAGCTATTCTGACAGATGTAAGATGAAATATCAAAGCAATTTTGATTTGCATTTCCCTGATGACTAAGAATGTTGAACATGTCTTAAAGTGTTTTTCATCCATTTGAATTAATTCTCTGTTTAAAATTTTCTCACATTTTTAAAATTGGATTATTTGGTTTTGTTTTTAGAGGATTTTTTTTGATTATTTAGTTTCTTGAGTTCTTTATTTGTTTTGGATATTAGTCCTCTATCAGATGTGGAGTTGATAAAAATCTTTCCCATCATATAGACTGCCACTTTGTGCAAGTGATGATGTCCTTTGTTTCACAGACACTTCTCAGTTTCATGAGGTCCCATTTATTAATAGATGGTCTTAGTGTCTATGATAATTGTGTTCTGTTCAGAAAGTATTCTCCTGTGCCAATGAATTCAAAGCTATTCTCCACTTTCTCTCCTAACAGGTTCAGTGAGTCTGTTTTTATGTTGAGGTCTTTGATCTATTTGGAGTTGAATTTTGTGCAGGGTGATAAGAATAGATATATTTACATTGTTATATGAATGCTTTGTTTTGGAATAAAATTTCATTTATTGATACAAATTTAAGGTCAATTTTGTGATATGTATATTTCTCCTCTTGTTTAGGTATTGTGTTTACATAGCTCATTGAAAAATGTAATGTATAACTTAGTACAGATTATAGAGCATTACCTATGATAGTCAAAACTTGGAGTTAAGTTAGTTAGGATTTCTAGATATGCAGAGATGTATTTGAGATAAATAGGCATTCTTCAAACCTTTCAAAGGCCTACAGAATATGGCATTTAAAATGATTTAGGGATTTCTTGACAGTGAGACATAACTGCTCCTGGCAACACCACCTGCATCAGAAAGGAAGATGGACTTTGAAGACACGCATTATGGAGTTTGCCTCAAATATGGCAAGACTAGCCATTGTACAAGATGCTGCTCTTGTCTAGACTATTTGATTATATGCTGTATAAACTGGATATGCAGGACCCACAGAAAAGTGACTGCTAAAACAAGATGGACATTGCTACAGGATTCCTGCTTCATGGAAGAGGCTGCCATGAAAAATGACTGACAAACTGCCAATACAGATGGACAGTTTTCTGCTTTGCTGAGGAGTCTGCCAGATACACTATGGCCTATGGGCTGAAGATCGAACATTACAGAAGAACTTCAGGTGACTGACCAGGCAGTGAACTGTCTCTGTCATTTCTAGAGTTTATATATGTGGTCTTTGATGGAGTTGAAGACAGATAGTTATGGTCATAGTTTTCCTTAGTTAGGATTAAAGATAAGTTACATATAGGACTTTAGACTCACAAAGATAGGATAGATGATAGAATATTTTCTTTAAATCTTGCTAAATGTTAATGGACTAAATATTGATAACTGTGGTTCTTATTTGATAACTGTTGTGTGGTTTATTTTGCTATGCTAAGGTTAAAACCCTTCTTTTTATTTTAGACAGAAAAGAGGAGATGATGGGAGATGTTGTTCTGTAAATATGTTTCTCATACTGGTTAATGAATAAAGCACTGTTAGCCAATAGGAAAGCAAGATAGAAGGGACTATGAGACTAGGAGGAAAGAGGAAGTAGTTGAGAGGAGTCAGAATGTAGAGACTGGAGAGAACAGAAGTCCGGGCCCACTCTCCGGTAAGATGAGACCACGTGGAAATACTTAGATTAATAGAAATGGGTTAATATTTAAGACAGAGCTAGCCAATAAGAAATGATAGTAACTGGCCAACAGAATTATATCAAATACAAAGTCTCTGCATGTTATTTGGAGCTGGTGTGGCGGTGGGACCAGGAGGCCGGCAGCTAGAAACAAAGAATGGGAACAGGCGGCCGACGGGGAAAACATACTCATTACATGCAGCCATCCAGCTTGACCAACACCATTTGTTGAAAATGTTGTCTTTTTTTTCCAGTGTGTATTTCTGACTTCTTTATCTAAAGTTAGATGTCCACATGTGTGTGAATTTAAGTCTGAGTATTCAACATGTCTGTTCTTATACCAGTATCATGTTGTTTTTATTACTATAGTTTTGTAGTCGTATTTGAAATTGAGACTGGTAAGACTTCCAGCAGTTCTGTTACAGTCCAAAATTGTTTTACCTATCCAATCTTTTTCAAATAAAACTGAGAATTGCCTTTTTCCAGATATAAAAAGAGTTGTGTTGGAATTTTTATGAGTATTGCATTGAATCTGGAGCTTGATTTTGTTAAGATATCTTACCATATTAATCACACTGATCCATGAGAGATCTTTTCATCTTCTGATATCTTTTTCAATTTATTTTTTCAAAGACTTCAAGTTTCTGTCATGCAAGTCTTTCATTTGCTTGGTTAGAGTTACCTGTAGATATTTCTATATTATTTGAGGCATTGTGAAAAATGTTATTTCTCTGATTTCTTTCTCAGTCTGCCTTCGTATATAGGAAAGCTACTGAGTTTTTGTGAATTAATTTTGTATTCATATACTTTGCTTAAAGTATAAACTGTAGGAGTTCACCAGTGGATTTTTTAAGAATTATTTGGGTATCAGGGTGACTGTAGTCTCATAAAATAAATTGAGCAATATTCCTTTTGTTTCATTTTGTGAAGTAATTTAAAGATTAATGGTGTTAACTCTTGAAAAGTTTGGTTGAAGTGTGTTTCTTGGATGCAGAAGGTTCCATCCTGTTTTCATATCTATTCTGTCTGTTTGTGCCCTTTTATTGGAGGAGTGAGATCCTGGATGTTTTGTGTCAGGACTTTTAGTTTTAATATTTACTTTATCTGATATATTCATTTCTTCTATTATATCGCCAGTACCTGAGAGTCTTTCTTCCATATCTTGTATTCTATTGGTTAAACTTGCCCCTGTAATTCCTTTTAGAATTCCTAAATTTTTCATTTCCAGAATTCCCTCACTTTGGGCTTTCTTTTATTATTATTCTAATTCCATTTGTAGGTCTTGAGTAATTTTCTTCATTTCCTTATACTGTGTTTTACTGTATTTATTTAGGCATTTGTTAATGTCCTTTTTAAGGAACTCTATCATCTTGCTGTAGGCTGTTTTTAAGGTCTCCTTTCTTGTGATTCAGATATGTTGGAATACCCAGGGCCTGCTGTGGTAGAGTTGCTGAGTTCCAATGGAGACAAATTTTCCTAGCTGTTACTGATTTGTTTTTACACTGGCTTCTAGGCATCTGAGATTGGGATGGTTATAGGCCAAGGTGCTGATATCTGGTCTTGTGTTTGTTGGGTAGGTGATTTGCTCCTTGGTTTCTGTTATCCTCTCTGGATATTCAGAGAGCATGTTGGCTGTATATTGCCTGAGAGGAAAGTTTTCTGTGGACCTAATTGGTGTGGTCACTGGGGGCTGGGGGGGGGGAGGGGTTCCAAACAAATATGTTTCTGAGTATTGGGAACAGCACTTAGAGATTCAGTCTGAAGAGGGTCACAGGACAGAAGAGAGCAGTATATTCCACCAAGATCTGCTTATTTAGTCTCCTTGTAATAGGTGAAGAGAGGTCACACCAGATAGTCTGCTATGGAGCTGGGGATGAGACTGGTGTGGTGGGGGAGGGGTTGATCTGGAGGAACAGAAAGAGAGGGGAAGATCTACAAGTCAGCCCATGTGCTTCCCTGGCAGGAGTGGCCTGTGTGTTTGCAGGGGTGTCTGCTGGAGTTGGTCTCTGGGATAAAGTGACTTAGGAGGGAAAGGTCTAAGGGATCCTCAAGAGATACAGGTGGGGGCAATGGTGAAAGGGAGGCTGCAGCAAGTATTCTGTTGCAGAGCTAAGGATGAAAATGGGGAATTGGGTTTGGAAAAGAGGGGAGTCCTGAAGTTCTTCAGTTGGCTCATTTGTCTCCCTAACCTGCTCAGCCAATATCAGCAGTTTTGTTTTTGTTTTTGCTTTGTTATTGTTGTTGTTGTTTACTTTGTTTTCAATTGTATACTGTTGCACTTTGTATTAACAAGGTAATTGCTAACCCACAGATGGCTTCTAGTGCAAGCTGGAAGACAAGACAGTCTTAAAAAATTAAAATGAAGACAGAGTGATATTGAAATGATTCTGCTGTTATTGAATCTTATGCCAAGAAAAGAGACATGTGAAAAATTTGCCAAGCTTGCATATGATTTGTTTCCTACAGCTACTCACAACACATGTAAGTATTAGTGTCCTGTAATTGAGTATAGATTAATCTAAGAAAGTGGAAAAGTAGAGTGTTTGCCACACTGGAGAGATAACCACCAAGAGTTTTGAAAGATTGGCAGCAGGTTTGAATATACCTACCCTCAACAGAAAACTGAAGTATGAGAAACTATGAACGTTGGCAACAAAGTCAATTTTTTTGTCTGCCTAGTACTTATTAACAGGTAGCCCTAATTTAGTTTTTATTGAAAAACTATTCATGAGCTTTAAAGACCTTTTCAAATATGTTCAGTTAAATGTATGTATATTTAGTCATCTGTTCTAAAAATGTAATACTATCCATGTCCTAACATTTGTTCATTTTAAGTAATTTAAATTAGAAATCATGCTGGGGTGTGGCATGGGCCTGTAACCACATCTTTCAGGAGGCTGGTGCAGAAAGATTGCCAGGAGTTCCATTCTACATAATGAATTCTAGATTAGCATAGGCAACTTAGTGAGACATTATCCCAAAATTTATGAAGAAGGAAAAGGAGAACAAGGAGGAAGGCTGGGAGGAAGGGACGGATATTTTAAATAGCATGGTATGAGTTAAAATCTTCCATCTGGGGAAGTTGCTTAATTAGCAAGTTGCCCTAAAGAGAGGAGAAACATCCCACCCTGCAGGGGAGCTCATTAATGGTCAGGAAGTAAACAACTCAGAAGTTTCTGGACATCCTTGAAACTGACTAGATTCACTAGGCTCCTCCCTCCTTAGCTTACTGTATTAGTTTGGGTTTTATTGCTATTAACAGACACCATGACCATAGCAACTCTTATAAAGAAAACATTTCATTTGGACTGGCTTACAGGTTCAGAGGTTTAGTCCATGAGGAAGCATGGCGGTATGCAGGCAGACATGGCAGAAATAGCTGGAGTTGTAGAAAAGTAGCTGAGAGTTCTATTTCTGGATCATCACGCATCAGGAAGAGAGTGACACTGGGCCTTACTTGAGCATGTGAAACTTCAAAGCCCACGCAGAGCCACACACTTCCTCCAACAAGTCCACATCTGCTCCAATGAGAACACACCTCCTAATAGGGCCAGTCCCTATGAGTCTATGGAGACCATTTTCATTCAGACACCACACTTAATATAAACAGCAATAACTGCTGAGGGATACTCTCAGACAAGACAAGCTGCTCAAAAGATGCTAAAACCATGCAAGCCACCTGGAAAGGCAGAGACCAGCCGTGCTTCAGGAAAGAGGCTCAGACCAACTGAGAAGCTTAAAAGAGACACTCTTCAACCTGCTGCATACAGTACAGTGAGCTCAAGTTTTCCACCTTTCATGAGTCTCCCCATGTTGGAGTGGGACCCTAGGTGACATGGCTGTCTTTAAATCATTTCTGCTCCTGAAAGTAAGCACTGATCCATAATCCTGTAATTAACCACAATAAACTTATTGGATCATCAAGTTGAACTGTGTAGTATTTTGACTTTGGTCTGTCATCAGTTCCTTACCTAGCGAGAATTGATGTATTTTCGTGTCTCCTTGGGAATAAGGTCACACAACACATAGCAGTATAAAGTATTTATCAATATATTTATGCAGTGAAGCATGATACCAATTAGTCTTATCAATAAAAAGCTGGAGTCAGATATGGAGATGTATACTGAAAGATCAGAAAAGCAAAGGAACAATCATAGTCACCCCTTACCTCTCCAAATCCTCTCACCGAAAAGGGCCAAGAACCTGTCTACACCCCACATTATTACTTCCTTTCTCTGCTCCATGTTGTCACTTCTTGTCTCTCCTCATTGTACAGACCTTCAGACCTCTATGGTTAACTCATGTCTAGCTTCATCCTCTATTCTCCAGGAAAGCTTTATTTGTCAAAATGCAAACTATCACACAACAATGTATATCCTGAAAGCACTTTCATTTGTCCACTCATTGACTGACTCTGGCATACCTAGTAAGAACATGGTTTTGGCACAGGAGATACCACACTCAGGCACTCCCTGAAGCTTTCCTTTGAAAATGAAGGCTAAGATGTATTTCAAACCAAATTTTCTCAAGACTCAAACATGATTGGAGAACTGATGCAGGTTATTGAGTCTTATTGAGGACGAAACAGTCTACAAGAGCTGTCAAATAATGGGCCCTTCTGTGTGGTATAAGTCCTGAAATCTAGGGCCACTCTCCCAATTGTTCGGGAAGTTACCTACTAACCATGGGCCTCCGTGTTTTTTATCTGACAGGTGAACAAATTAAATAGGAAAACTATATGAAGAGCAATCTTAAGTTGAGGAAAGGAACCAATCATGAAAAAATTAAGTAATCAAAGTGTTTATTTCCCTATTTAAAAAAAGACATCAAGACATAGATACATACATACATACACACACACAGACACACACACACACACACACACACACATATATATATATACTACATATATATATATATATATATATATATATGTCACTAGGCACTTTTTATTTCTCTCTAGGCATCTATAGATTTTTACCTAAGAAACCTTGCCCTTTATGATTATTGTAATTAATTCTTCTTTAAGGATTCCATCGAGAACATGACCTCAGCTTTTGCTGTGAATCTTGGCTGCCTCTCAGGAACATGGCACAACTTCAGGTTTCCATCTTGTGTGGAAGCCCTTGACTGACATACAGTCGCTATGCAAATATGACATATAGAAGTTCAGATTTGTTTAAAAGATAGTTTTTCTTTATAAAAATTAAAAGTATTGTTATAGGATATGTCCCATTAATTATAATGTGTGTCACTGAACACCTTTTTAAAACTGTGTATACATATTTCCCTCTGCAATGTCCTATAGAGAATGACTGACGGCTACCAAAGAGTTTAGCGTAAGATAGAGCTACACAAGAGACAACTAGAGCTCTAAAACTGTAAATTAGTTTTAAATGGGGGGTATAAGTGGCATCTTGTAAACATGAAATGAATTATGCATTATGATTGAAATACTAGTGACAGCCCAGGGACTATGCTTTAGACTGATATTTAGCCTAGCAGTAGAAGCATTAGGCAAATGACATGAGACAATTTTGTTGGCTTGCCCTGAGCTCTGCCACTCCATCTCTTGTTATGTTGATGTGACTCAGAAGGTTTTAGTGCAGCAGACAATAGTTAAGATAACCACCCTCTTGAAGGATATCATGGATGTTGATGGTTGCAGCTTTCTTGACCTCAGTTGTCACACTAACAAGAGTCAGTCATTAACTGCATGGGGTCCAGAAGCTCCCTCCTTTTCTCAGGGCCTGGCAGTTTCTGTGGAACAACTCTCATCTCTCATTGCATCAAGCTGGCCTTAGACTGTTCTAAAACCACATTCGACTCAACTTCTTGGTCTCTTTTCTCTACTGTATTCCTCAATTAGATTTTTCTGTGGCGTGACAGCAGCCATGATGAATGGGATAGAGTCAAGGATAAATTTCTGGTACCTGGGAGTGAGCTAGGGTCTTGGAGCAGGTTGCAGAATGCAGAATGTTACTACAGAGGCATGTTCCTATGAGACAGAACCAAAATACCCCTCTGAGAAGTCTTGAAGGAACACCAGGCAGTGTTAGTTGCTAGTAAAAGAACACAATACAAGATTTGCACAAGTAGATCTCTGGTGGGAATTAAAGGCACAGTAGAACAGGTAGCTAGAAGACTCTGTTATGCAAATTCTGCAAAAAAAAAAATGATTGTGTTTCTCTGCAGAACCTGGGGACACTCCCCTCTCTTGGCAAGCCTAGCTTCTGCTCTGCCAACAAGAAAAGAGGAAGCAGGTTTGAAAGGCAACAGACCTTGCCTAGTGGGTAGAGCTCTCCAGAACACATTCCAAAGAGAATTTGATGAGTGTTATCAGACCAAGCTTCTAAAAACAATATGAGTCAGATTTCATTAAAATAAAAATATATGGAAAATGAGTAGAAAAAAAATGTATCAGAAAGAATTTAAATACTTTCAAGAAAATCTGTGAGTGTTTAAAAAAAAAAAAAGTAACAGCACACCTTCTCTTCCTTAAAGAAAGGCAACAATAATTGATGCTGACTCAGTCTGGAGAGTATTTTATTTGTGCTGGGTATCAACTTGACACAGAGAGTTTGTGTTAGGGCCGATCAGAACCAGCATTTCATAGATCTTTCTGGATCCAGCCATCTCAGAATGGGAAAGCAGAAACTTGATATGTAAGCATAAGACTCTGGAAGCAGCACAGAGCAGAGCCTTTATCTGACCATGGGAGAGCAGACAAAACAGGAAGGCAAGCACTTCAAATGGAGCAGAGAGTATGTAACAAGAGCAATTACAGCTAGGGCAATCACAGCCTGGAGAATCAGTGCTTTTGCTATTGTGTCACAGAAAGGGTATTCGGAGTCATTGACACATGGTGTGTTAGGAAAGAACATAATGTTGGCCCCAGAGAAAGGTGCTTTGTAGGCATGAAAACTACAGTTCCCCTCCTAACATCTGTCACCTTTGCTTATGCCGAAAATGTGGTTACTGTTGCTTTTCTCACAATGTATTTTAGACTTTCATTTTTCCGCAAGATCTCACACACACATCGCCCATCAATCCTTTTGCAACATTTGCTGAGACATATGGGTAGAGCAGTGAGCAGCAGAATATCATTGGCGAAGAGAAGAAAAAACGGAGCCAAGATCAGTTCTCATCAGTTAACCCAGAGTTCCCCTGGGATGGAGTCATAGGAGCAAGGAAGTTTGCAAAACAGAGGAATCACAAAACTCTTGAAGTAGACTCTCCAACTGCTGCCATATCTGTGTTTAAACATAAAAGAGAACCACACACAAACAAAGAACTCATCACTGAGTACATAGCAGCATCTCTACCCGGACGCTACCATGATTTATATGCATTTGGCTCTCAACAGTTAATATATTCTATTTCAAAACATGGGGCCTACTGTATTGTAAAGGCACCAAGAAAGGAGTGCTGGACGGACTTGTCTTCACAGATTTATCATCTGAAGGAATGGATGTCTTTATTAATCAGTTCTCTTCTAATCTGCCACTTACCTCTCTCCACTCACCTATATCAGCATAATAGGATCATAAATGGCAGGGAAGGAAGCCCCAAAGATGCACAGTATCACAGGATGGTCAGTGATTAATAGCATCTTCTTTCAAAATGTATTATTTTCTCACCTTCTGAAAAATATCTGTGTAACTATTGTCATGGATAAAGGCCAAAACTTTTATCCTTGAATGTCCTTTGGCATAGCTGTCCAGACACATATTTTCTAGTAACAGGGATGATAATAGTGCCAGATAATTTTCAAATATCTTATAGAATGTACTTCATCTGTTGCCTCATTTTCTGAAATAACGACATGACCCAGTGTAGCTCAAAACAGAGACTTTTGCTTTTACCTAGTAGGGAAGACAGAATAACAAATAGAATGAGGAGGAGAAGAAGAGGAAGCAGCAGCAGCAGCCACCATTGTCCTCTAGTTCAAATCAGGTCATAGTACCTGGAAAAATACTGTTTTACTGCAAAACCTCACCCCTGAGAAATTGAAAATCAAAGGAAATCCAAAATCCATGTAGCATGGAACCCTAGAAATCTAGAGGGTTAGGACTGTTCTGAAACTAACAATTTCTCATGTGATTTAGGTCAGTCTATCCTTGGATGTTTTGGTTTAATAAGACAGACATAAAACCAGGAAGTCTCATGACTGGAAGGTTGACCAAAGCTCCAGGGAGACAGTATGTCAGAGTCAACATCTTCTACAGATAACAGTAGTAGCCAAGCAAGGGCAATAAAAGGGTCTGGGAAGAAGTTGTATCTTGCAGAAGGCTGACACAAAAGAAAGGGACTTCCTTTCGGGAGTTCACAGCCAGAGCCTCTGAGAAGAAATTGCTGGTAACTTGTAGCTGAGTCTACTTTTGTGTGAGGCCACAACCTCCCAAGTTGAAAATCAGCTTACAGCACTCTTAATTGGCTGTTCCTCAGTACATGGCTATATAAAAAGTTATTTCTCTATGAAGAACATTTCACTTTAGGACACTAAAGTATAAATTTAGCCAAATGAGAATTTATGAGGAGCCTAGAGTTAGAAATGTTAACATTACTCTGTGCATAAGCCAATGATTTGAGCCTTGGATTTCTACAAAGTGAAAAGAAAGGGAAAGGATCCAGACTACACAGAAGGGCCCTTCAGTGAAAGTACAGGCTAAAGAAAATCTGCCTGTATGAGACAAAGCCTCACAAGGGAAA
Organism: Cricetiscus sungorus; assembly: GCA_030556225.1. Taxonomy (NCBI): domain Eukaryota; kingdom Metazoa; phylum Chordata; class Mammalia; order Rodentia; family Cricetidae; genus Cricetiscus; species Cricetiscus sungorus. The sequence continues at coordinate 23,344,213 of JANBXA010000253.1, forward strand.
AAAACACATAAAAAGTCATTATGTTTCCAGAGAGTATAATACTAGCAGTTTTAAAAATGTTTGAACTCCATTGATCTACTTGTCTATTTTTCTGTGGGGGGGGGGTTGGGCGGGGAAGGCAGGGGAGGACAGGAGGGTGAGGGAATTGTGATTGACATGTAAAACAATCTTGTTTCAAATTTAAATTTAAAACATTATCAAAAAGCAAGAAATATTTGAACTGTAGACAGGCTCACATTGAGCCTGGAATTTACATGTAACTGATGGTAGATGCCATTCTGTAAATATGTTCTCTTATAACACTGTGGCCAATGAGGCAGGATGATAGGTGGGACTAGGAGACAAGGAGGATTCTGGGAAGTGTAGGCAGAGAAGAGTCTTCATGTGATCCCAGGCTGTGACATAGCAGGGCAGAATCAAAATATAAGCAGGGCAAACAGGAAATTGTTCTCTGTGGAGATGTTGAGCAATTGAGTTGGGGGATGCATAAGAGGTCCCTGGACCTTTCTCCAGTAAGATAAGACCACATGGAAATACTTAGATTGACAGAAATGAGTTAATAATTAAGTCAGGGCTGACCTATAAGAAACCATAGCGAATGGCCAAGAGTTTCATAATGAATATAGTGTCTATGTGCTTCTTTGGGGCAGAGAAGGGCCACAAAGGAACCTAGCCAGACCAAGAAAACCTCACGTTACATGTAACTTATTTACATAGTCATAAAAGTCTTACATCAACAAGCAATAAAGGGTTGGCAGAATGGCTCCTCTAGGAAGTGTGCTCACCACCAGATCTGATGACCTATGTTCAATCCCCAGAACCCACATGCAAGAAAGCCAGAACCAACTGCTGTAGTTGTTTCTGACTTTCATACATATGCCATGGTAACATGCAAATGGCTAAGCATGAATAACAATTCTAATGTATAATGTACATCTATAGTACAAATCTAATGTTTCCAGATTTCATTAACAACTGGTTTGATGAGAAAATTAGTCAAGTAAATAAAATACAACATTAAAATGTATCAACTACTACATATTTATAACTATTTGATTATATATAATTCATAAACCACTGTCAATGAACAAATTTAAAGAATAGTAATAGTATAAATTTGTACTCCCACCAGCAATAGATGAGTGTTCCACTTATTCCATGTCCTTGTAAACATGAACTGTAACTTGTGTTATTGATCTTAGCCATTCTGACAGGTGTATGATGAAATCTCAAAGTACTTTGGATTTGCGCTTCCCTGATGTTGTATATCTTTAAGTGTTTCTCAACATTTCAGTTTCCTCTTTTGAGAATTATCTGATTAGATCTGTACCTCATTTTTAATTGGGTTATTTGTCTTCTTGACGTATATGGTTTTTTGACTTCTTAATATATTTTGGTATCAGCCCTCTATCAGATGTGTATTTGGCAAAATTCTTTTTTCCTATTTTGCAGGCTGCCGCATTGTCTGAATGACTATGTCCTTTCCTGTGCATAAGTTCTTCATGAGGTCTGATTTATTAATTATTGATATCAGCCTCTGTGCTAACTGTAAGAAGGAGTTCTTAATTGGTCTAAATAATAAAAACCTGGAGTCAGATATAGAAGAAACTGCTGAGAGAACAAAGAGAAGAAGGGAGAAGCCAAAGCCACCATTGCCTCCTTTAGGTCTCAGCAGACAAGAGAGAGTTCTTGTTTCTCCCTGTTTATATTCTCTCCTCCCAGCCATCTCACTTTCTGTCTGTCTGTACAGACCTCCTGACCTCTATGGATAGCTAGTGGCAAGCCCCGTCCTCTGATCTTCAGACAGGCTTCATTTGAACAAACAAGATATCACCTCAGCTAATTGTGGCTGAATCTGGCTTATATTCAGCAACACCTCTCACTCTGCTCAGGGCCTCCTGGTAGGGACAGTGTTGCCCACTGAGACCTGGGCCCTGCTATGTGAACTAACAAGACAATCCTTTATAGATGTGTTGACATGACAGTATACTCTCAGATGAATCTAGGTTGAATCAAGTTCACAGTTAAATCTAAGAAACATTATCATTGATATTTTATAAATTTTATACTGTTCAAAGTAAATGGCATCTTTTTGTCTCTTACTCTGTTTTGGGACAAACTGTGTGGCTTTGAACTTGAGAACTTTCTGCCTCAACACCCGCGCGCGCGCACGCGCACACACACGCACACACACACACACACACACTTACAGGATTATAAGAATGTGCTACTGTAGCAGGCTATAACTCTTGAGTTTTAATAATTGCTTCTCTATGATTTAAACAAAGCCTCAAATCATTTCAAACATGTTAGAAACAGTTATTGGCTTGTGTCCTAAAGGAGCTTTCAGGGGATAAGAAATTCAAATAAAATCCTGCCATAATCTCAAGTTTTGGAACTAGCCAAAAAAATGTGAAAGAAATGAGGCACCCATTCCCACAGATCTACAATAACTGAGTCTACACATAATATAATCCTTAGAAAGATGCAAAAAGCAGGCATTGGTTTGTTTGTTAGTATTTTGAATAATTTTTCACACAAAGCTCAAAAAGATTCATGCATAAATCTTTCAATGCTCACCCATCACTACTCATAATACCCTCATCATGCAAGCAGATTTTCCATTCTAATACAACTCTCCCACCTTCTCCCTACTTAGAACTGTAATTTGTGAGCATTAGAATTGCTAAATCTGGAAATTAGCAGTTAGAGACAATTCCCACCGTAGGAGAAAAATCCCTCGGCATGACTACAGACTTCTAGATGTTTTGAAGTAAATCGTCTTCATTATGCCTTCCTGAATTTCACAAAGTCTATTGTCCTTGCTTCAAGCTCTTACAGATGAGAAGCCTCCTCGAAACTTTGTGCAATGGGCTCCTGAGAGGGAGTGAAGATGAATGAACTTGCATATGGCACAGGAAATCATAGCTAACCAATTTGGTAGTGGATTTTTCCATTTTTAGAGAGGGGAATTGTTAACAGAAGGCATTTAAGACACCCAGGCTCCTCCTTCTCACACCTTGGCTGCTCTGTACATCCTCCCTGTTTTAATAAATGCAGGCACCCAGCTTGAAGCTCATCTCTGCCTCCTCCTCATTCCCTCTGTAACATAGATTAACTGGACTTTCTTATTCTTTTATCATCCTATGCTTCCCATCTAGACCTCTTTTTAGCATTCTGGTAACTCCATTCTGAGCTTGTAACTCTTCATTTCAAGTGTCTGCTAAGTTGGCACTGCCTGAAGTTATAAGAAACGTTACTGTCTTAACTGCTTTTTGTCCCATTTGCAAACTGCACAGTACACATACACACAGAGACAGACAGAGACAAAAAGACAGATGCAGAGAGATAGAGACAGAGAAAGACAGAAAGAGAAAAGCAAAGGAAATAAGACATATTGACCAAAATTTGTAATTCTTCTTCCCAGCTACTTCTAAAAGGGTTTCCATTTGAGGGGGCATGTGAATAGACCTTTTATATTTTCATCAAATTCTTCAACTTCTGTTATTTATCTTCCTGGTAGATTCATACTACATACTTGGATTATTTATATAAGAAGAAAGAAGGAAGGAAAGGAGAAAACACAAGAAAAATACCAAGTGGGAAGAATCAAGGAATAATATATTTAACCGTTATCTCGGTTGCATATCCAGTGTCAGCTTGGAAGTATGCTCATTTTACTAACCCTTGTTTCGTCATTTCATAGTAATAAGGGAGCAGGCATCTTGACTTCCAACATCTCCACGAAGGAGAGAAGGGAAACTTACACATCATTTCACGTCTGTTGCCAAATAGCTCTGAAGCAATGACAGTCACAATTACCTCCTGCATTCTCAGGCCCTATATATTTTTTTTAATTTATTTATTTTATTTTTTTAGTTTTACGCATCAGTCCCAGTTCTTCCTCCCTCCTCTCATTCTGCTCCCCCCACCTTCCCCTCATCCCACCCTGCATCTTCTCCTCAGAAAGGGTATGGCCTCCCATGCAAAGTCAATGAAGTCTGTCCTATCGCCGTGATGAGGTCTGACCAATTCCCAAACCCCACCCCCACCCCCTGGGTTTAGACTGAGAAAGGTATTTATTTCTTCATAGGAAATGGGCTCTAAAAAAGCCAGTTCATGTAGTAGGGGTAGATCCTGGACCTACTGCCAGTGGCCTCATTAACTGCCCAATCCATCCACTCTCACCTGCATTGTGGAGATCTAGTTTCGAAGCTATCAGTCAGTCTGGAGATGGTTAGCTCTCACTAGTTTGGGTCAGTTGTGCCTATGAAGAATACACAAACATGACCAATAAAACTCTAAGCAATAGTGGAGAGGGGGACAGAACTTGTCTTCCCCTGTAATCAGATTGAGGTCTACTGTAATTGTCATCATAGAACCTTCATCTATTAACTGATAAAAGCAGACACAGAGTCACAACTAACCACTAAGTGAAGCACCTGGAGTTCAGTGGAAGAGATGGAGGAGCAATAATATGAGCAAGGGGTCTAGGCCCTTCAATTTTTCTATGTAAGGTGTGAGGACATACTCCAGGTCATTCATTCATGTTACTAGTGCTTTAACATGCTTACAACTCAACATATCTAACAACTCTGGAATCAGCAGGAGGTTGTTTATCTTGAATGGCAGGGTACATAGTGTATAAAACTTAGAATGGAAAGGTAGAAGAATGTTGCTTCCAGCTAGATTTTAGTGAACACTTATCAGTCCAGAAACAGGATCTACTCCATAACTCATCCATCAGTGTGAAATGGAGGAACTATGAACTACACTATTTATTACTATGAAACCAACTCAGTCTGGGGAGTTGGTAACGGGTGTGTTATAAAGGCTGATAAGGAAAAGATTCCCAATGAATAGAGCATTGCCTCCGCTGTTAAGCAGAGCCAGGGGCCGCGACTCTACACTGACTCTGAGAAAGAGCTGTCCTCACTGTCTTATGCTGGACACCCTGGTGCTAATTTGGCACAGCAGTAGCTGTGCTGGGAAAATAGGAAGCTTTCTGGCATCAGAACAAGACTTCCTCTACTTTATTCCACATGGGACATTTCACACTCCATCCACTACTTCAATAGGTACTTGCCAAGCAAATTGAGTGAGTGGATGGACAAGTAAAATGACAATTAGAGGAAGGTGCTCAGTATTGGTGAAAAAAGAAACCACTGTTTAGTAATGTTTTTCACAGATTGGAATGGAGGTTGGGTTGCCAGAGGCCCAGATGGTCATGGCAGCATTGTTTAGTGGGGGGTGGGGGCATGGAGATAGGAAGGAAAGCTATATCAGAAGCCCTTATGGACAGAGTTAATAACACTAGGATATCTGGCTCTGATGCTCGAAATTAAAGAAGTTCCAGCACAAAAGATGAATACAAAGGAAGAGGTTGTGAATTTTGCCTAGAAACTAGCCTTCTGGCAAATGACTTTGGCTTTTATGTTCAATAAGAAGCACTTTTGGTCACGAGATTTACAAGAAAGAAATTTGACATAGGATCAATCAATTTTGAACTAAAAGGAAAGAAAAAACGGAGGTAGACATTTTCTTATGAAGACCATGGCCAAATAATTTATGCCAAAGGTAAATATATCCCAGAACTCTGGCTGAATGACTGACTTGTGAAATCCCCTAGCCAGCTCCCCATTCCAATCACAGTCACCCACAGATAACTGCAGGGAAATCTCCTGGAGACATGTGTGGTGAACAGGGTGTCAACTCCAAGCACGGGGGTGGTAAAGGGGTGAGGGAGATAAAAATAAGAATAATGACATGGCAAATAAAATTAACATCAGAAAGAGAAAAGAGCTAGGAATCTAAGTATACATAACCAGCAGAGGCAGCAGTAGCTGTTCCTTGACTGGTGAGGAGATTGGAGAAGGCAGGCGTAGCCCTTTTCCTTTCCGTGAGAACTTCCAGAAGGCCACCTGCAGCTTTCTACTACCCCTCCCACCCATCAGCCCATACTCTTCCAGCCCCGCCCCACTATGTTCTTGACCTGGGCTTGCTTTCCTTGGCACCTGGCCAGCAAAAATATAAATTCCACACACATGCAATGGAGCACACAGATGCAACATCCTCCTGGACAATAAACCCACATGAGCAGTTGACTTTCCTGAAGACTCAACGCAACCAGCAAATAGATGTCCTCAATGTGTTGACATTTAGTGTACTAATCGAGGGCACTAGATCAGGGAGCAGCGCACCTTCTGCCACTGCTCTAGCAAGGCTTTGCCAGTTGGTTACAGCATAAAACAAGCAGCTTGCCTTGCCACAATCACAACAGCGGCATAAATTATTAATGTGGGTAAGCAGAGACAATCGTGAAATTAAAACATCGTTAATGAGTTTCACCCTGTCCTGCCTGGTCTTTGTTCTGCTGTGCTTTAAAGCTTTTCAGAATAAAAGGCCTGCGGTGTGAGAGGGACGGTGTGATAGAACATAATAATCGGAATAGTCTTTCTGGTTCAAGTCTAGTAAAAGTTCTCTTCAATTCTTTACCACTGCCAAATAAATCGGACAAGTTCTGTGAAGCACTTGGCAGGTTTGTCAAACAAACAAAGAAGTACAATGTATAAATATTCTAATACATTTGGTCATTGTGAGCGTGGTGTGTGTGTGTGTGTGTGTGTGTGTGTGTGTGTGTGTGTGTGCGCGCGCGTAACTCTGTCCTATAAATATTTGGGTTTAATGTCATGGTGAGGAACAAATGTGACTTCAAAGAAAAATAACTTTTGATGATCCCTCTAGAAGGCTTTGCCCTACATGTGGAGTGGGGAGGGTGGTAGAAGGGGAGGATGGGAGAGAGGGAGAGATGGAGGGAGGGAGGGAGGCAGAGAAGGACGACGGAGGGAGAGGGAAATGGGATCCATATGTAAAATAAAGAAAAAGAATTTTGTTCCAAAAAAAAAAGAAAAAAGTAAAATAACTTTGTAAGATTAATAAGTAATTCAGCCTTTTAAAAGCCTGTTTGTAGAATCAGTAGCACACACTCCATGTAATTGTTTTGGTAATTAAATAATTCCTTTTATTTAATATATAACATAATGGTGTTTCCTATATAGAAAATGTTATTGTTACTTAAAAGATGGTTGTCCACTGCTAAAGCTCAGGCCACACCAGTCAGAAGAACAGGTGAATGGCCCTCCTGGCTGTGGGACTGCCCCACTCCCTAGATTCAGACCCCAAAGATCCAATCTGCCACTCCCCCACCACCAGTGCTATCCCCTTTTGCTGTTGTGCCTCCAGCCCCAATTCAGGTGAACTATTTCCTGTATTTGGGGAGAGGTGTAGTTAACCTCCTTTGGTTGAAGTTTTCCTTCTAATATCTTTTATAGGGTAGAATTTGTAGATAGATTTGTTTAAATTTGATTTTGTCGTGAAATACTTTTTTTTCTCCAAATATGGTGATTGGTAGTTTTGCAGGATGTAGTAGTCTGGGCTGCCAGCTGCGGTCTCATAGAGTCTGCAGCACATCTGTCTAAGCCTTTCTGGCTTTTAAGAGTCTACATTGAGAAGTTGGGTATAATTCTAATAGGTAGGTTTACCTTTATATGTTACTTGACATTTATCCCTTGACATTTTTAATATTCACACACCAGTAAAACACAAGGAAGGTAAACACAAGCAAATACACACACACACACACACACACACACACACACACACACACACAGAGGGGGAGGAGACAGAGAGGGAGAGAGAGAGAGAGAGAGAGAGAGAGAGAGAGAGAGAGAGAGAGAGAGAGAGAATACCACTGCCAACAACAAAATAACAGGAATCAACAATCATTGGTTATTAATACCTTTCAATATCACAGGAGTCAATTCACCAATAAAAAAAAAATGCAAGCTAACCTAACACATACTAAAATAGGACTCATCCTTCTGCTGCACACTAGAAATATACCTCAACATTAAAGATAGACATTACTGTAAAGGGTTGGAAAAAGATGTCCCAAGCAAGTAGACCCAAGAAACAAGCTGGTGTGGCTATTCTGATAGCTAACAAAATAGACTTCAAATCAAAATATTTCATACTAATCAAAGGAAATATCTATCAAGTTTGGCGACCTGTCTTTTGCCTATCACTTCAGCATAGGAGTGACTCAGCAAAATTGCCTCTGCCTAGCTACTGCTGACGTGGTGAATCATAATTGGCCCTTACACCTAACCTGAGGTCCCCACCCTCTTTCTCAACTCTATGTAAGTGCAAGCCTGTTGCAATAAAATGAGTTGCTGCTTCCACAGGCTCCCAGCTCAGTGTGTTTCTCCCAGATAACTAGGAAATCCTCAAACTCACCAGCCTGCTCAGCCCTGGGAGGAGACTGGCTGGACCAGCTCCTTCCCCAGCCCTTCCTGGGGACTCAACAGCCTCATGCCCAGGAGCAGCTGCCCAACACAAAATGGACCCCATGTTTTGTTGTAGGTGTTTGTCTGGGAGGGGATTGTCTGGTATTTGTTTGGGTATTTGTGTGTGTGTGTGTGTGTGTGTGTGTGTGTGTGTGTGTGTGTGTGTGTGTATGTATTGTTTGTTTGTTGATTGGTTGATTTACTTTTGATTTTCATTTTTATTTTGTTTTTGTTGAGAGAGACTATGAAGTTGGGTGGGATGAGAGGTGGGAAGGATTATGACAAGAATTTTAATTAAAAAGAGAAAATTGGTAATGGAATAAAAACAGCTAAGAAAAATGACAAGGTCAAAGACAAACACATGAGACTGATTTGGCATGCATGGTATTTTAAAGGGGATTATTTTCCATCATTTAAACCTAAAAATGAAAGTAAATATATGCTATTTTAGCACCTTTGAGCTAATTACAAGTTTTCCCCCATCACTACCAAATTATCAATAGCAGTTTCCTCCTGAATTTCATGTTAACTCCACTGTTCCCTGGCACCTTATGTAAGTCTGGTCACATTGATCAACACTTAATCACGGCTGCTATTTTTATACTTCATCTACCTAGTACAGGTGCAGTCCCTGGGTGGTTTAGAATTGAACTGATTCTGAAAATAGTCTCCATCCACAACTCCAAGACACACTAATAAAAATGCAACTGAATAAAGAGATCATGAGGTTAGAAAGGCAGAGACTTTTGCACCAAATCCTTTAAATGAACCCTAGAGGAATTTTGAGAACTGATTTTGTGGATTTGCATCTGCTCTCTGCCTTTTGGTTAATTTGAGTAAAGGTTTGTCTGTTTTATTGATTTTTCTCGAAGAACCAACTCTTTGTTTCATTGATTCTTTGTATTGTTTTCTTTGCTTCTACTTTATTGATTTCAGCCTTCAATGTGATTATTTCCTGGTGTCTACTCCTCTGGGGCGAGATTGCTTCTTTTTGTTCTAGAGCTTTCAGGTGTGCTGTGCAGTCTTTGGAGTGACTATTCTCCAGTTTCTTTATGTAGGCACTTAGTCCTATGAGCTTTCCTCTTAGCACTACTTTCAAAGTGTCCTATAAGCTTGGATATGTTATGCCTTCATTTTCATTGTATTCTAGGAAGTCTTTAATTTCTTTTTTTATTTCTTCTTTTACCCAGGAATGATGCAATGGCACATTGCCCAGATTCCATGAGTTTCTAAGATTTCTGCAATTTGTGTTGTTGTTGAATTATATCTTTAAACCATGCTGATCCAATAAGATACAAGGATTATTCCAATTTTTTTTAATCTGTTGAGATTTTCTATGTTGCCAAGTATGTGGTGGATTTTAGAGAAGGTTCCATGAGGCACTGAGTAGAAGGTATATTCTGTGTTTGGATGGATTGTTCTATAGAAGTCTGTTAAACCTAGAAAAGTCATAATTCCTGTTAGTTCCTTTGTTTCTTTGTTAAGTTTCTATCTGGTGGTCCTGTTCAGTGGTAAGATTGGGGTGTCGAAGTCTCCCACTATAAGTGTGAGGGGTTTTATGTGTGATTTGAATTTTAGTAATGTCTCTTTTACAAATGTGGGTGCTTTTTTATTTGAAACATAGATATTCAGAATTGAGACTTCATCTTGATAAATTTTTCCTGTGAAAAATATGGAATGACCTTCATCTCTTTTGATTAATTTTAGTCTGAAGTCTAATTTGTTAGATATTAGGATAGCTATACCAGCTTGTTTCTTTGGTCCATTTGATTGTAAAATATTTTCCCAACCCTTTAGTCTGAAGTAACATCTGAAGTCTTTGAAGATGAGGAGTGTTTCTTGCATGCAGCAGAAGGATGGATTCTGTCATTGTATCCATTCTGTTAGCCTATATCTTTTTATTACTGTCAAGAGACATCATGACCACAACAGATCTTACAAAGGAAAACACTTCTTTGTGGCTGACTTACAGTTCAGTGGTTTAGTTCATTATTGTCATGGCAGGAAGTATGATAGCATGCAGCAGATATGGTACAGGAGAGGTAACTGAGAGTTCTCTACATCTGGATCCACAGGTATCAGGAAGAGCAAGTGAGCCAAAGTAAGTCTAGTTTGAGCATCTGAGATCTCAAGCCCACACATTTCCTTCAACAACCCAACTATTGCAACAAGGCCATACTTCCAAACAGGGCTACTCCCTATGATCCTATGGGGTTTATTTTCTTTCAAACTACCACTATGCCTTAGAGCTAGCTAAGCTACCATTTTGATCCTGTATTATTTCTAAGTATTTAGAGGAAAAAAAATGTATCTTTCTTATATAAGACACTGTATTTCACCTTATTTAGGTTTTTGTTTAATTGTAGCTGAATCTAACTATAACTGTTATTCCAGTTGTGCTTCAAGTAATATTAATTTGAATAAACAATATCATCACTCATAGACAAGTTATTGAAAATTCCTTTCATTCAGCCTACAGCATGCCCATAAGGGAGAAGGCTATGATGACAAAGAATCTTGACTATATAAAGAAAGGGAGAAAAATAAGTCTTGGCTATATCACTTGGAGATAATCTTAACATTTTCCACACTTACTAAGCTATTTCAGGGCCTGTATGTGCCAAGATTAACTCTGTGTTATTATTGCCATCCTACCTAGGATACAACACAATTAGAGCAAAACGATTATCTTCTCTTCAAAATTTAGTTGTTCAATATTATTTTCCCAAAAGGTCAAATTAGACTGTCCAGTAACATTAAACTTGCTAGCCAAATAATAATAATAATAATAATAATAATAATAATAATAATAATAATGGCAATTGGCTTCTAGCCTTTTGTTTTTATTACACATGTCCTCCTTCCATGGAAATGAAATTTTGTGGGGAATTAAAATGTATAAATTCATCTTCATAAATAAGCTGAAATAAAAATAAGCAAATTTTCCATTATCCAATCTTATTATAGGCACTCTGTGATCCATATGTTGATTCTAAAGATATTTCTCAAAAGCCATACCGGTACATAAATTTACACTGCAACATTTCTTTCTTCCTGCTGCAGAGTTTTTAAAATTCAAATGCAAAGAGACCATCCTTAAATTATCTTGCCTTGTGAATGACATCCTCCATTAAGGCCCAAATTTACCTTCAGCCCACATAGATGCAGGGTCCACAGAGTCACTGCAGTGAATTTTAATAGCTGGAATGAAAAATAGTGAATTGGAGGTTTGAGAAATTACTTGTGCTAGAAAGACTTTGCCTCATGTCACGTTAGATATTCTTCCTGAACAATCAGCCTCAGAGAAGGAGATTTAGCAACAAGCCGCCTCTGACTTGGTACTCCCAGAAGAACAGGAGGCACAAGGCAGTAAACATGCCACCAGCTGGTTTTATCCCTTGAGATGGGGCACAGCCCTGTGGCATCTTTAAAGTGATAGAGCTGGATTGGCGATGAGGGACAGGAATCCTGTGCTGTGTCCTACCAAGTGTCAAGAAGGTTAAAAGTGAATCATGGTCATATCTATAAAAATGAGGGTAAAGCACCATATGAAAAAGAGAACAGTGAATAATGAGGGGAGAGCTGTGCTATCAGGAGCAATGCACAGAAGAAAGGCCCTGGGAATGGCAACTTGGATGGGGTGAGGGCAGGGATAGACCCAGGTATTCTGGTCCTACTGTTGGAAGAGAGAAGAGGCAGAATGTACTGAAAGGTGTAGCTCAAGAATGCTTAGGAAGGGAAACGATGTGCTGGTGACACGATATACTGCCCAGTCTTCTCCCTCTTTCTGCCTTCTAAACGAGGTCCTAACCTTCCTTGCCAGCCTCCACACCTCCACACCTCCACCCCTGGAACCTATTTACCCTTGACCTTGACACACCTATTTAAGAATCCCTCATTTCTAGTCTTCAAAACTCACAGGTAGAAGGGAATCTGTAAGCTGTAAGAAGAAGAATCCTCTGCTTCTTTTCTTAAATATGCTCAGGCAAACCTAATTTAGCATTATTTATTCATTTGTTAATTCCTAGAAATTTTTGGTTTCCTTCTTTCCTTGTCATTCTCCTCATGTGTCTCCATGCAGGGCTTGCAGTTTCCTGTACCTTGAAGTTGCTTATGTGGGAACATTTATATACACCAAATGGGGGTTGTTTGTGCAACTTCAAATATTCTGGAATTCTACCCCTAATCAGACAGGCAATCAGTAGGGCTAAAAACAAGGTCAAGATCTGTATAGCCTATTTTAGTGATTGTAAAGGACACATTACTTGGGAACAACTAGATCACTGGATACTTTAAAGTTATAATTCATCATATTATTCACATTAAAAATAAGTTATCACCTACTGGGAGCCTCCTGGGGACTGAGCAAGGGGGAAGGTCATTCTGGCAGACCAGCCTATCCAGAGTCTGCCTGTGTCCTAGTCCCACCTCTACCCACAGGAGGGGGTAAGCATGGTCTGTTTATGGACTAATTTCCAGGGCCTTGCTCAGAGTCTCCTGAGGACTGTGGACAGTGCATGGGGCGACCCATCCCAGTGAACTAAATCATGTGCCAGAACCCTAGTTCTGCAACCACCCACTGAAAGAGGAGAGCCATGGGAGTATTGGACCTGCTTGCACCCACCAGAAGAGAACATTGACCCTCTACCCACCAGGAGAGGGAAAGACCCCACCAGTATGCACTGGAAGAAGAGGTGGGTAGATGACAGTATAAGAACACAGTCAACAACAGAAAGATAAATATGACACAACAAGAGTCTAGGGACTCTACACCAGCAAGACCTGAGCTTCCCAACAGAAATGAAGCAGAAGATAATGACCCTAAGAACATCTTCATGAAGATGATAGAGACCCTAAAAGAGGAAATGAGGAAATCAATTAAAGAAATGGAAGGAAACACAAACCAAAAACAAAAAGACAAAAAACAAACAAACAAACAAAAACACCACTGTCTGAGGGAGTGGTGGAAACAAAAATTTGGATAAACATCCAAGAACCGCAGATGCAAGCAAATCCAACAGAATACAAGAGATGGAAGAGAGAATCTCGGGCATTGAATACACTAGGAGAAATAGATTCATCAACCAAAGAAAATCTTAAGTCCAACAAATCCCTAACACAAAATATCCAGGAAATATGGGACACCATGAAAAGGCCAAACCTAAGAATAATAGGTATAGAAGAAGGTGAAGAAACCCAACTCAAAGGTGCAGAAAATACATTCAACAAAATCTTAGAAGAAAACTTTCACAATCTAAAGAAGGACATGCCCATGAAAGTACAAGAAGCTTACAGCACTCCAAATAGACTGGACCAAAATAAATAAAAAAAAGTTCCCTCACCACATAATAATGAAAACACCAAACATACAGAATAAAGAAAGGACATTCCATGGAAAATTAGATTTAAACAATACATATTAACTAACCCAGCCCTACAGAACGTTCTGGAAGGAAAACTCCAACCCAAGGAAGTTAACTACACCCACAAAATTATAGGTAATAGATAATCCCACATTACCAACACCTAAAAGAAAAATGGGGGAAAATCCATACACAATACCAACAGCAAAAACAAATCCAAAACAAACAAGAATTAACAACCAATGCTCATTGATATCCCTCAATATTAATGGTCTTAACTCACATATAAAAAGACACAGGCTAACATAATGGATATGAAGACAGAATCCATCCTTCTACTGCATACAAAAAAACACACCTCAACTTCAAAAACAGATATTACCTCAGAGTTAAGGGTTGGGAAAAGATTTTCCAATCAAATGGACCTAAGAAACAAGCAGGTGTAGCTATCCTAATATCTAACAAATTAGACTTTAAACTAAAATCAATCCAAAGAGATGAAGAAGGTCATTTCATATTCACCATAGGAGAAAAACATCAAGATGAAGTTTCAACTCTGAACATCTATGCCCCAAATGCAAAGGCACCCACATTTGTAAAAGAAACATTACTAAAACTTAGATCACACATAAAACCTCACACACTTATAATGGGAGATTTCAATACCCCACTGTCAACACTAGACAAGTTGACCAGATAGAAACTTAACAAAGAAACAAAGGAACTAACATGTTATGACCCAATTGGGTTTAACAGATATTTATAGAACATTCCATCCAAACACCAAGAATATACCTTCTTCTCAGCTCCACATAGAACAAAAAAAATTGGAATAACCCCTGCATATTATCAGACCACATGCTTTAAAGTTAGAATTCAACAACAAAACAAATTGTAGAAACCCTATAAACTCATGGAAATTGAACAATGTGCTGCTGTACTATTCCTGGGTCAAGGAAGAAATAAGGAAAAATATTAAAGACTTCTTAGAATTCAATGAGAATGAAGACACAACATACCCAAACTTATGGGATACTTTGAAAGCAGTGCTGAGAAGAAAGTTCATAACACTAAGTGCCCACATGAAGAAACTGGAGAATATTTACACTAGAGAATTAACATCACAACCGAAAGCTCTAAAACAAAAAGAAACAAATTCACCCCAGAAAAGTAGACACTAGGAAATAATCAAATTGAGGACTGAAATCAATTAAGTAAAAACTAGGAAAACAATACAAAGAATCAATGTAACAAAGATTTAGTTTTTTGACAAAAATAAACAAAATAGACAAACCTTTATCCAAACTAACCAAAAGGGACAGAGAGAGTATGCAAATTAACAAAATCAAAAATGAAAAGGGGGACATAACAATAGACACTTAGGAAATGTAGAGAACGATCAGGCCATATTTTGAAAGCCTGTACTCCACAAAATTTGAAAATTTGACAGAAATGAACAATTTTCTGGATAGATATCATTTACCAAAATTATATCAAGAACAGATAAGTAATTTAAATAGACTTATATCCCTTAATGAAACAGAAGCACTCATCAAAAGTCTCCCAACCAAAAAAAGTTCAGGGCCATATGATTTCAGTGCAGAACACTACCAGAAATTCAAAAACAGCTAATACTGGCACTCCTCAAAGTGTTCCACACAATAGAAGCAGAAAGGTCATTGTCAAACTTTTTTTAAGGCTACAAGTACCTTGGTACCCAAGCCACACAAAGACAACTAAGAAAAAGAACTACAGACCAATATCCCTCATGATCAATGATGCAAAAATATTCAATAAAATACTGGCACAATGAATCCAAGAACACATCGGAGATCTCTGAAGCAAATTGGGAGCATTGGGGAGGGGAAAGGGAATTAGGAAAAAGAGAAGGGAAGAGGAGGGGAAAGAAGGAGGGGAGAGGAGGGCATGAAGGTACAGAAAGATTCTTTCCTTAAAGAATAAAGGACAGCAAGAAAAGAGATACCATACTAGAGAGAGTCATTATGAGTTTAAAGAGAAATGTAGCACTAGGGAAATATCCAGAAGTCTACAAGGATGACCCCAAATAACAATCTAAGCAATAGTGGAGAGGCTACCTTAAATGCCCTTCCCTGATAATAAGATTGATGACTACCTTATATGCCATCCTAGAGCCTTCATCCAACAGCTGATGGAAGCAGAAGCAGACACCCACAAAGCTAAACACTGAACCTAACTCCTGGAATTTAGGTGCAGAGGGGGAGAAGTGATGATCAAAGGGGTCAAGTCCAGGCTGGGGAAACCCACAGAAACTGCCAGCCTTGAACAAGGAAGAGATCATGGAACCCAGTCTGATAGCAGGGAAATCACCATAGAATCAATCCAGACCACCTGAACGTGGGTGTTAGTTAGAAGGACTGGGCAGTCTATGGGGCTTCTGGTAGTGGATCAATATTTATCCCTAGAATACGAATGGACTTTGGAAGCCCATTCCACATAGAAAGACACTCCCTCAACCTAGACACATGTGGGAGAGTCTAGGCCCTGCTCCAAGGGATATGACAGACTTTGAAGATCCCACATTGAAGGCCTCACCCTCACTGGGGAGCAAAAAGGGGATGGGATGAGGATTAGGGGGTACAGGGGAGGAGGGGAGGGTGGAAGAACTAGGATTGACATGTAAAACAAGCCTATTTCCAATTTAAATAAAAATAGCATCATAAAAATGATTAAATAAATAAACAGTTATCTCAACCAATTATTTTGAATGCTGAGTGCAGAGCTTGACCCCCCCACACACACACATTCTCCACTTTAGGTGAATGTGAATCCCACGCAGGCCCAACTCCCCCTATCCCCACCTTGGAGCTTTCTGGGTCTGCTCAGCATGTAATAAACCCTCCCTGGCAAGCTGAACCATCCAGAGTCTGCCCACATCTTAGTCTCACCCTCTGGGTGAGTAGAACATCAGAAGAGGCAGGACCACCCAGAGTTGCTGACATCAAGTCTTGGGCCACCTACACCCTCCAGAAGACAAGAAGAAAGGGATAAACCACACCTGCACCCACTGGAAGAAGGGATAGTAAGACAACATTATAAGAACACATTCAACAACAGAAAGACCAATACCATACCCCCAGAATCTAGGGACTCTACACCAACAAGACCTGAACATCCCAATGCAAATGAAGTGAAGAGAAGGACCTTACAAACAACTTTATGAAGATAATAGAGATCCTCAAAGAGAAAATGAGAGAATCCCTTAAAGAAATGAAAATAAACAAAAAATTACAGAAAATGGAGGAAAAGAAAAACCAAAAATTTCAAGAAATAAATCTCTTAAAGAAAGCAAGGAAAGCCAAGTAAAAGCAACCAAACAAATGAAGGAAACAATTTAAACAGTTTAAGGCTTGAAAGCTGAAATAAAAACAGTAAAGAAAACACAGAATGAGGGAATGTTGGAAATAGAAAAGCTAGGTCAACAATCAGGAACTACAGATGTAAGTAAAACCAATAGAATATAAAAGATGGAAGAGTTAAATGCTCTTCCCTGATAATGAGATTGATGACTACCTTATATGCCATCCTGAGTGAGGTAACATTCAAACCCACTCACAGAAAGACAAGCATGGTGTGTACTCACTCATATATGCATATTAGATGTAAAGCAAAGGACTACCACCTACAATCCACATCACCAGTGAAGCTAGGAAACAGGGAGAACCCTAAGTGAGAAATACATAGTCCCCTGTAGAAGGGGAAAGAGACAAGAACTCCTGAGCAAATTGTGAGCATGGGGTGGGGGTGGGGGTAGAAAAAAGAGGAGAGAAGAAAAGGGTAGGTGAACAAGAGGGATCAGGAATACTGCGTCAGGGGAGGAATAGAGGAGACCAAGAAAAGAGATACCTCAATAGAGGGAGCCAGTATAGCATTACTGAGAAATCTGGCTCTAGGGAGCTGTTCAGAGATCCATAAAGATGACCTCCTAAGAATCTAGGCAGTAGTGGAGATGCCGCCTTTGATGCCCTTCCCCTATAATGAGATTGATTACTACCTTAATTGCCATCCTAGAGCCATCATCCAATAGTTGATGGAAGGGGAAGCAGGCACCCACAGCTAAGCACTGAGCCAAACTCCTGGAATCCAGTTGTAGAGAGGGAGGAGGGATGAGCAAAGAATTTGAGCCCTGGCTGGAGAAACCTACAGAAACACCTCACCTGACCTATTGAGAGCACAGGGACCCCTGTCATAAAGCTGGCGAACCAGCATTGAACCATTGGACTGAACCAAGCCCTCTCTGAATGTGGGTGTTTGATTAACCCCCATGGAAGGTCTCACTATCCTTGGGGAGTGCATGGGTGTGGGCTGCGGGGGGGGGGGGGTCAGTGGGGGACATGGGAGGATGGGAAGGAGAGGAAATGGGGAGATTGTTATGTAAAATAAGATCGCTTCTAAATTAAAAAAGAAAAAATAAATAAAATAAAAGCTGAGTGCATTTTCTTATTGTTAGCTGGTTGCCATCCTTTTTTATCATACATATATATTACGTGTATTATTTTCTCCCTCAATAAATAAATTGACATCGGCATTATTATCCTTTTGTTTTTTTCTGTCTACTTCATTTCTCCATGCCTCCTCTGACTGCATTTTGGATTTACAAGCTTAAATTTCTTATTTACACAAAAGTAACTAAGGACCAGCAACAATATGGGAAAGGACAATCAGAAATCTTCTGTGCTGGAATGCATGGCCCAGAGATGGGAGAGAGGGCTCACAGGAAAGTTTTCAAGAGATGAAGGAAGCTGGTCCTTAAAATGAGTCAGCTTCCCATAGTCCTGAATTACTCTTGTGTTTTTTTCCTAGCATAAAGTCAATCATTTCTTTGTCTCATTGTAAAATTCCATATTCTAAGATACCCCTAGCCATTAGAAATCTCACTGGAGGACATTTTTTCCAACTATAACGACTTCCACAATTTGTAAAAATGCATAGATAAATAAATGCTTTTTAACTGCCTAAGTGTAAATTAGAAACACTTTTATTGTGGAAGTGCCTCTGAAGAGTAATAAAAGCAGTTTCATGTCACTGTAAATAACATTGTTTTCCTCTATCTTATGTGAACATGTGCCAAGAATGATAAAAGTGGGTATTTCCAGAGCTAATTATGATCTAATGTTACATATATTGCCGATTATTGCTTTTCTTATCATAGTTCAATTCTAATACCCTTATACTATGAACACATAATTGTTCAGGGAGGTGAAACAAAGCCAACAGATTATATATATAAGATTGTATATAATATATAAGATTACACACACACATATATATGTATATATGTACATTATATATATATATGTAAGAAAAATATATATAAGTTTTCTTCAGTCCTGTTTGGTTCTATCCTAGGTCTCTGGGCCATCCAGCCTCTGGGTCCTGACCCTCCAGACAGTGTCAGGTGTCAGGGATGGGCAGACTCTCATGGCATAAGTCTGAGGCTGGACCAGTCCCACAATCTCTACACTACCTTTAACCCAGCACATTCTATAGGTAGGAAAGATTGTAGATCAATGATTATGTGGCTGGCATGGCATCCCAATCTCTCCACTGGGAGCCTTGTCTGGTCACAGGAGATGGCTAGTTCAGGCTATATATGCCCCATTGTTGGGAGTGTTAGTTGGTGTCATCCTTGTAGATTTCTGGAAGTTTCTCTTGCACGAGTCACCTCTTTCAGTACTCTCCCCCCACCCCCGTGTCCCTCCCCCACCTGATCTCTCATGTTCCCATCCCCACCTGCCCCCAACCCACCCACAAAATCTCTTCTACTTCCTCTTCCCAGGGAGATCCTTGCAACCACCACCCCTACGCCTGCCCCCACCTTGTTACTTAGCTTCTCTGGTCCTATGGATTGTAGCATGGCTATCCTTTACTTTATAGCTAATATCCACTTGTAAATGAATACATACCATGTTTTTCCAAGTCTGGATTACTTCACTCAGAATGAAGTGAATTTTATCTAGTTCCATCCACTTGCCTTCAAATTTCACTGTCATTGTTTGTAACAGTTGAGTAATACTCTATTGTGTAAGTGTACCACATTTTCTTTATCCATTCTTCAGTTGAGATACATCTGCTATGCTCACAGACTGTCATCAGAGAGGCTTCATCCAGGAATTGATGGAAATAGATGAAGAGACCCATAGCCAAACATTAAGAGGAGCTCATGAAGTCCTGCTGAAGAGAAGGTGGGGGGAAGATTATAGGAGCCAGAGGGGTCAAGAAAAATCACAAGAAAACCCACAGAATCAACTAACCTGGGCTTATAGGATAGCTCAAAGAGACTGGAGTGATGACCAGGGAGCCTGCAAGAGGCTGACCTTTTTTCATTGTTATTACTTGCATATATATATATATATATGTGTGTGTGTGTGTGTGTGTGTGTGTGTGTGTGTGTGTGTATGTATATGTATATGTATATGTATGTGTGTGTGTATATATATATATGTGTTATATATATATATATATATATATATATATATAAATTGTGTAGATTGATCTTCTTATGGGACTCCTAACAATAAGACCAGGAGCTGTCTTTAACTCTTTTGCTGGCTTTTGGGAACATAATCCTCTTATTGTGTTGCCTTGTCCAGTCATAATACAAGGGGAGGTGCTTAGTCTTACTGCAACTTGATATGCCATGCTTTATTGATAATCATGTAAGACCTGCACTTTTCTGAACAGAAACAGGGGACTAGGGGAAAAAAGAAGGAAGGGGAACTGTGGGATGTATAACAAATTAATTAATTAATTAAAAACAAACTTTTAAAGGTAATGTATTTTCCTTCCATTTTTCTCAATATTCATCTTCAGAAAGCATGCTATCCAGAAGGGGTATACTTCCAAAGAGTGAAGGATAAAGCTGCATGCCCATCATTCTAATAACACCAAAAAACATGTAGGTACAAATATAATGTGACAATATAAACTTGATAAAATTAAAAAATGTTAATATATCAGAAAACTATATACCAAAATGTATATTAATATATATTATTTATTTATCATATTCATTATTCTAATTATAGTCATTTTATTTCATCTTATAAAGTATTTACACCTTAACACACCCTAGTAACATACATAAAAATACTAGTAGCTACAGAACAAATATTTTAGAGTACAGACTTTATTACTTTGAATATACAGAGAAGTCAATTATAACATCTTTTAAAGTTGATGCAATTCTTTCTAACTTTTCATGCATAATTCTTTTTAATTATTCTCTAAAACTGAATATCACCCTGATTTAGTTGAGAAAGTGCCTTTTATCATGATTTTTGTATTGTAAATAAATGATTATTTTAATTGCTTATACAATGCACTATTGAAAGTTAGGTAATGAACAGTAACCTATATATTTATCAGTGTTATTTTCATAAGAATAGTCTCTTCAAAACATGAATTGTGAAAGGTGACAAAAGTGTTAATTTCCATTAGTTCCTGTATCATATAAATTGTATTTGCTCTTTTTTGTGTTTTATAAAAATATAGCCTGTTATTTATCTTCTATATCTTTATTATATTTCAGATTATATTAACAATTTTACATAAAATGATGAGCTACACTTTTCTGACAAAGAAATTCCAATTTGGCTGATTAAGTTGAATATGAACACTGACTTTTGAAAATCATGTTATATAAACATGCATTTAACAACAACTAATGAAAAAGAGGAGGTCATGAGTTTGAAAGAGATAAAAGAGAACTTATATAGAAAGGTTTAGAGAGAGGGAATGTTGAGGAAAATTATGTATTATAATTTCAAAAACTAATAAATTAAAAATATTCTTAAAAACTAAGTTAGATAGTGAGAATATGCAAAAGTTGTGTTAGTCAGGGTTCCTCAATGAACATTTGACAAGAATAGACATGTAAGAGATTGACTGGGGATAAACTCCTGTGGAGACTAATGAGAAAAGACCAGGCAATATCAGCACAGCTATGTACCACAGCACAGTTTTGACACATGGGAAAGGATCAAAGAAAGGAACCGGAAGACAGTCTCAAGCAGCAGCTAAGCAGAGAGAAAGTTTTAGCTAAAGCACTTCATATGTATTGTTTGGGGCCAGCATTACTAATCTCACCATTGGTTGGGAGCAATCCAAGGGAAGAGCAGCCACCTGTGGTGGTGACAGGAAGGAACATTCATTCCATTACTATCTCCTTGGGGTATGTTCCATAACCACTGTAAACTAAGTTAAATCTGTAGTCCATAGTTTTAAATTTTGAAAAGAATATTTTACAATATGTCTATGTAATATTTTACATATTACAACATGTAAACAAAACAACTATTGTTGGTGTCATCATTTGGATGGTGTTCAGGCAGACACAGCTTTTTGAGAATTCGTGGACATAGCATCCCTGACAATTCTAGGGGACACAATCTCACAGTACATTTCCCGTTTCTCTGGCTCTTAGACTCTTTCCACGTCCTCTTCTGAGATGTTCCTTGAGCCTTGTATGCAGTAATTGGGTTGTAGATCGATCTGTCAGGTCTGGGTAGCACACAGTCACGTGTTCTCTGCATTTTTATTGGCTGTGGTTTCCCGTAATGGCCTCCCTCTGTTGCAAAGAGAAGTTCCCTCAAAGAAGAACAGGAGCTACATCCTATTCCAAGGGAAAGAAGAAATGAGGTTGCAGAAACAAGTTCCCTTGATAAAGTACAGGAGCTACATCCTATTCCAAGGGAAAGGAGGAATGAGGAAGAGTTATGAGGAAGTCCAAAATCCCAGGGTTACTAGAAGGTTACTAGACAAGAAGACAAAGAACAGGGGCACTGACCAGCCACCCCAATTAAGCTATCTCTTCCTTCACTTGTTCTGAAAGAGATAATTTTTCCTGTATAAACAGAAAGGAAAGTTTTCATCTGCCTGGATCTTTGAAATCACTACCAGAAACAAAAATCATAGAGTATGTTGGGTCCCTCTGATTCCCACCAGATGACAAATATATATGACTTCCCATTGGTGGTGTTTGATCACTAAAGGTACCACATTTTAAGAAAAAATTTCGCCTCACTGGACATGACTCCAGATGTCAATTACCAGTACCCATGATTTGGGTTAATGTAACCTTAATACAGCCTTAAGACCTAATTTACATCAAAGGACAAGATAGTCAAATAACTCTACCAGGAGAATACCACTCAATGAACCTTCCTAACTCATAAAATGTTCACCTCTACTTTCCATAGCATTGTCCCATCCTTATGTCATCAGTCACTCAAAGTCACTGTCACTGCTCTCCATTGTGCTTCCTCCAGCATTTGTCGGTCAGCTGGCCCAGTCTATAAATTCTTTTAATGATGAGACTAAGAACATGGACAGACTTTCTCAGGCAAACTTCCTGTATTAGTCATGGCTCTTTAGAGTAACAGAACTTATAAACTGAACACACACACACACACACACACACACACACACACACACACACGCACGCACGCACGCACGCACGCACGCACTCACGCACGCACGCACGTATGCACATACACACAAATGTTTTACAGATTTTGACCCAACTAATCCAACAATGCCTAGCTATGAACAGAAATTCTAAGAATCCAATAGTTGCTCACATTGTGTATATCTCTGCCGGTCATCAGTATACACTGGCATCCCAAAGAAGTAGGGTCTAATGCCAGGGGTGGAATGGACTTGCTAGCAAGGCAAAAGGAAGCATGCAAAGAGCAAAACTTCATTCTTCCCTGTCTTTATAGAGGCTTCCAGCAGAAGGTGTGGCTCAGATTAGAGGTGGATTTTTCCAGCTCAATTGATCTAGATTAAAGGCATGTTTCATAATTAAAGATTCAGATTAGAAGTGGACTTCCTACTTTAAATTAAACAAAGCTCCCTCACAGATGAGCCTCCTTTGGGTGATTTTAGTTAATTCCAGATGTAGTCAAGTTGACAATCAAGAATATCTGTTACACTTCTCTACAACAAAGCTAGGAAGGCAAACGCTGCTAAATCTTACAAGTAATAATACTATTGTTTCAATGCCCTACTGGCCCAACCCACTGAAATAGTGGCCCTGTGCTTAGTGTTTCTGTTTTCACTAACAGCACCTTCATGTCCATGTATCTCAAAACCCTTTCAGCCTTTATTCACCAGCCTGTTCCAAAACCCTTCCACGCCTTTATTTCTCATGATAGATTTCCCATTCTTGGTATCAAACTCTATATTAATCGAGGTTTTTCCAGAGAAATAAAACCAAAAAATAACTTCTATATAATTACATCTGTAAGTTAGAGGAAATACTGGGAGGGAGAATTCCAAACAGAAGTAGTAGTTAAAACAAGTATTCCCAAACAGCAAATCCCCAAGAGTTCACACTTACATGGGGAGATATAAACATCAACACCAAACACGTTAACCAGAAGCCCTTCTCAGGGTGGGTGAGGTGGGGCTGTATTTGCCTTCCTGCAGAATACTAGAAAATGGAAATCCAGATCTCTCACAGTCTATGACTTTGTTCCTGACTGGAATTGCCTACCTATGGATATAGCTGACCTTCCCAATGGGGCTGAACTTTATTGAGGCATATTTAGCCTCTCTCACAATGCAATATAACACAAGCCAGAGAACAGAGACAATAGGCAGTTGGAAGGGAAATGACAGTGGACTGAGCATACTGATATAATTTTAAAACATTCCTCATCTGGATTTATAGTTGATTAAACTTCTAAAATAAATCTACTTTGAGTTAACATTTTTAGTTGAGTAGTTTTAAAACCTAATAAAGTCAGTCAATGATAGGTACTCTTATAAATTATATCAGAGAAAGTCATTTTAAGCCAAAAATTAAATTATGCATTACACATGTAATTGCATATGAATAAAAATCTGCCTCAAATTTTCCTTGCCAGAAATATGGCTTTAATTCATATATGAATCTGAGAACCATAATGTGCACAGAGTGAATCTGAGGACTCAACTCAAGCAATTAAAGATGTGTAATTAATCACTTTTTTAATTTTTGAGTTACTGTGCCTTTCACCCTGGAAATTTCATATATTTGTGTCATTGCACTTTGTTCTTTTATTCTATTTCCTCTGCCACCAACTTTGTCCCCATTTTGTTGGCCTGCTTCTTCTTACCAGAGTTGCCCTAGTCATATAAAAGTCACATATATTCATAACCCCTTTCTCATCCCTTTAAGATCTCCTCCTTCCCTCTCATGGATTCACACGGTCACATACACATACAGACACTAAAACATACACTCATACACATACAAGCATACACACAAATAAACACACACTCACATACATGCATACTCATTCACACACTCACATACAGGCATACTCATTCACACACATACACATACTCATACACACAATTACACTCACACATACTCAGACACACAAATATACACACACACACATTCACACACATATACACACTCACATACCATACACATACACTCACACACACTCACATAAACTCACACACTCACACATGCATATGGATCCTAGTTCCTTCTTTATCCCATTCTCCCATACCCCCTATAAACCCCCATCCCATCCCCCATCCACTCCCCAGAGAGGGTGAGGCCTTCAATGAGGGATCATCAAAGTTTGTCAAATCATTTTGGGTAGAACCTAGGCCCTCCCCTGTGTCTCTGGGCTAAGAGAGTATTCCTCCAAGGGGAATGGGCTCCTCCTGAAGTCCGTTCCTGCACTAGGGAGCATCCTGGTTCCATTGTTAGAGGTACCATACACTTCCGGGCCTTCTAACTGAGATCCACTTTCAGAGGATCTGGGTCAGTCTTATGCTGGTTTCCCAGCTATCAGTCTGAGCTCCCCCTTGTTCAGGTCAGCTGTTTCTGTGGGTTTTTCCAGCCTGGTCTGGACCCCTATGCTCATCACTTCTTCTCTACAACTGGATTTCGAGAGTTTGGCTCAGTGTTTAGCTGTGGGTGTTTGCTTCTGCTTCCATCAGCTACTAGATGAAGACTATAGGATGGCATATGAGGTAGTCATCAATCTCGTTATTAGGGGAGGGCATTTAAGGTAGCCTCTCCACTGTTGCTTAGATGGTTAGTTGGGGTCAGGTGAGGGCAGGCTCCTGATGGTCCTGCATGGCAGGGCGGGTCCACTATGCACAGAGCTGACCATGGAAGTTCCAAGGAAAGGGTGGGGGTGTTGGACCCAAGCTGGCCAAATACTCACCTCAAGCATAGCAAGAATGTGTTTTTATGATGTGTCAGATACTTAAAGCTGCTTTTCCCTTCTCCATCTTTAGGTACCTGCTGGAGAAAGCCTGCCCAGGCTGCCATTTTGGCTTACTTAATGAATTTTTCCTAAGAATCACTTAAGACTAAACCACAAAGGATGGTTAGAAAGGCAAATCAAAGGGACTGGGAATGTGGCTGAACTCTTTTTTAAAACACCTCCTTCTGAAGCAGTAATATATTTGAATGTATGTTACTATTCCGCAACTATATTTTGAAGTCTAAATGATGGTTTAACATGCCTGTGACATGGGGCATTATTTCCCCTATATGCTGCTCTTAGAACCAGGAAAGCAACATAATGGACTGCTGTAACAGGACCCCATGGCACAGCATGTGAGATATCATTTTGCTTTCCCATGACTTATAAAATGATGAGAATAAAATAAGATGTAGCAAGAAAAAAAAAACTGAAAATGTGTTCTTTTTCAACCAGGTGTTACAAGTCTCAACTTGTGAAACACAGAGATTATAAACTGTTCTAAGAAAACAGTTACTTGACCAGGTCTCTGAAGAATTATGTTGGAGTCCCAAATTCCAATCCAGTGGGAATATTGTGCCATTTTAAGGAAGTTCTTCCCTGAACAACTGGTTCCAAGGTTGATTGGCTGGGAAATAATTAACTCTTCAAACGGGATATGTGGCATAATAGAGGAAGAGGCCAATCTCAGCTTGATTTTTGCTCCAAGTCTTAATGGTTAATTTCAATTAGGAGATGGGCTTCTGGGCTTGCCTGGTAGGGTTATCTTGATTGAGTTGAGTTGTAAAGACCTACACAGTATGGGTGGCACCATTCCCTGGGCTGAGATGATGCACTGAGAGAGAGGGAGGGGGAGAGAGAGATAAAGAGATAGAGAGATTGTAAGTGAGCTACAAGTATTTATCTCTGCCTCTTGACAGTGGAAACAAAGTGACCAATGGCCTTAACTCCTGCTTCTTTGACTTCCCAACAATAATGGCATACAAGTTCAAACTGAGCCAAAATAAACCTTTTTCCCTTATGCCGTGGTTTGAAAGTAAATGGCAGTCCCCAAAGGGAATAACAGTAATGGGAGGTGTGGCTTTGTTGGGGTAGATTGTTGGAGAAAGTGTGTCACTGAGGAGGCAGGCTTTGAGGTCTCATATATGCTCAAGCCATGCCCAGTGAGACAGACCACTTTCCATTGCCTATAAGTCAAGATGTACTAACCGTTGGCTCCTGCTCCAGCACAATGCCTGCCTGCACACGCCTATTCCCCACAATGATGACAATAGACTGAACCTCTGAACTGTAAACAAGCAATTACAATTAAATGATTTTTTCTACAAGAGTTACTGTGGTCATGGTGTCTTTTCACAACAATAGATACCCTAACTAAGACATATTATCTTACTTTTGTCAGGGTATTTTTAATCATAGCAACAGAAAAAGTAACCAGGACACAGGCTTGTATGTTCTGAAGACAGCTTAGAAAACAATGTGAAGTAGAGAGCATTAGTCATTGAGCATTATATATTGACCCATGGTTTCAACCATACATGGCCTTCTGTAAGACAGACCTCCAATTCTAGGGTGTTGACAACTAGGTGGTGCCGTAATTGGCTCTTTGGTGGGATGTTTTACTTCATTTGTCAAAGCACATATTTTTTAGGTGTAAAATCAGCAATTCTGTGCAAGAAGCCTACTGTCTTCCTTCTCTGTGGTATGAGTTCCTTGTTCAAGGTAATGCAACATGAGATACGGTCATAGCGAGCACGACTTTCTATAGGTACTTGTGTTAACAGGGATACTATAAACCAATAAGATAAATCAGTGCATACTATTTATTTCATGAGTACAAATTTATACCCAAGCTATAATGAAAAAGATTCAATAAAATCAGCCACCAGATCACATGCTAGTTTCCCTGGGATGTAGTGGGTCATTTCTGCCTTGTGTTGTGGATAGTCACCCAGCTGTGATCGGAGCAAAGTCAGACTATGAAAAAATACTCAAATTCTCTGTTAAGCTCATGAACAAGCTCCATTTATACTGGCGGATCAATTTTGCAAATGGTCCCTGAGAACAAGCTCAAGAAGGACCTGGTAAACAACACTGCTTTATATCACAACACAGCTTCCTCTGCAGTAAGTGGTCTATGAAATGCATTTACATAGGACATGTCTATATCCTTCCTGAACTCCTTACTCCCTAATTATCTGGTATTCTTTCTACAATTGTAGCCAGTTGGTTTACTGTTAGTCACTGTCATAGATCACTAATGGAGCTATACAAACAACCATTTTCCATTTCACAAAAATATGGTAAACAGATATAAAGACTGGTATTTTATCTTTTGGAAAGAGTCTCAAATCATTACCTCTGTCTTCTGTGGTCACCTCATGTGTGGATGAAGACAACGGCCAGCAGGTGTGCATACCCAACCCTAAACCAGATCTTTTCTTGACAGGGTATGCAGATCTTCTTCAAAGCAGTTCATTTTCATAATCTCATTAAGAGGCTATAGGAAACCATAGCTACTAGCTGAGAAATAAATGAAAACTGAGAAAAAAGCACAGTATGCCATGAGACGCTGAACTACTTGCTTTATGCAATTTACTTATAACTTTCAGACCTAAAAGGATACCAATAAATCTGTATCTATACCATCTAATGAATCAACTATCTGTTTATATACAATATAACTTCCAATAAACAATTTCTAGATTATATGGAATGATACTATGCATAGTCAGCATGATTATTAGATAATCTGACAACATACAGTCTCTTACGGGTGTTATGAGTAACATAGTCACTGGGTGAATCGTGACTAGGTGTTCAGTTTTTATCATGACCCCAAAGAAGACCAGAGGAATAAGAATGCTTGATGACAGCAGAAAGCAAGAATGTTTGATGACAGCAGAAAGCAAGGGCTTACTCCCATACTCTTATATCCTATTGTCCTCAGTGGAATTTGTCAGAAGCTCCACTCAGCATTTTTTCTTCTACAGACATGGCCAAAACTATTTCATCTGCTCAGCCACATGTTCCCAAGTTGTAAAACAGCTTGTATGGCTATAGTGCCTTTTCTTTGCTCGAGCACCAACCTTAGCTGCATATGGTGGCACATGCCTAATTGATATCTCATGATATCCTTTTCCCAAGAATTATTCCATGTTTTCTTTGTTACCATCCATCCACAACAGTGAGAATTCTAACTTGGCTGCTTTGCTTTTCTGATCTTCAGCTTGAAGCTTGAACCCCAATATCAATCTCTGGGTCTTTTATGTATCATGCTACAAGGGCCTCTGGTTTTTGATACACATCCTCACTGGATCTTCACTAGAGCTCTTCTGGAGATATTGCAAGTATTGATCCATAGGACCAGTCTCTTCACATAGCTTTTATAACTTAAATTAATCCACTTATTATAATCTACATTCTGTCTTGTGGCTCATTATCTCATCTCTCTGTACTTCCCATGCTGTTTCCTACAAGTCTTGCTGGTGACTCTGTCTTCTTCCCAGAGTACTCTCTCTCTGCTAAGAAGTCTCACCTACACCTGCTTCCTCGCTATTGGCTGTTCAACTTTTTATTACACCAATCACAGCAGTACATTTTCACACAATGTACAAATACCCCACAACATTTCCACCTTTTTGTCTAAATAAAAAGGAAATATTTTTAACTCTGATATAGTAAAAATATATACAAAAAGAACAATTATCAAGTAAGAATTACATTCATAATGTTTAGTCCATATGTATTTGGCAAATTTAGAAAAGGTACTATATTATCTATTAACTCAAAGTCCTACTATTAAATACATTAGCACTTTTAGCATCTGGGGGTTCAATCATGTGAGCCCACTACAACCTCACAGAAGGTAAATAAAATGACAAAAACTAAGCCCTATTAATCACAATCATTCTTGGGGCTTCTTTCACAGCCCTTCAAGCATCAGAATATTTAGAAACCTCATTCTCTATCTCAGATGGAATTTATGGATCTCCATTCTTTATAGCAACAGGATTTCATGGCCTGCATGTAATCAATTACAGCACACCTTATTTGACAACTAAAATATTTTACATCAAAACACCATTTTGGCTTCGAAGCTGCAGAATGAGATTGACACTTTGTAGATGTAGTTTGACTATTCCTATATGTATCTATTTATTGATAAAGATCCTACTTTCATTGTATGCTTAATACAATTGAATTCCAATCAGTAAGATCTAGATTTAACCTAAAAGAGAGAAATTAACTTAATATTGGCTATTTCTATTAACACTCTACTGTCACTTATCCTAATCAGATAAGTGATTCCTAATCAGAATCACTTTCTGACTATCCCAGCTTAACACCTACACAGAGAAAGCAAGTCCCTACGAATGTGGATTTGACCCTACCAGCTCAGCTCATCTACCCTTCTCCATAATTTTTTTTCTTATGGCAACTATATTCCTTCTATTTGACTACCATAAGCCACGTAATCTATGAGCCTTAAAGTAACACTAACTATAGCTTTCCTGTAGAGTCCAAGGTTTCATACCTAAACTATTTTCTATCATAACTTGTATTACCATTGTAAAAATACCTTTTAAAAGCATATTAGATAAATAATGTAAGCTTTTAGTTTCCATTTCTCTTATATAGATTTTTTTCTGAATTTGATAACAAGGAAAACTGTATACTATTTAGTTTTCAATCCCCATCAGAGACCCAAGAAAGATATACTATTACCCGAGAAAAGTAAGTGCAGAGCAGGCAACTTCCAAAACTATAGAAACAGCAGAGACATCTGACTGCCTGGACAGTCACCCAAGGTTCCTCTACAACATTGTGGTATCCATCTTCAACCTACAGGCCTAGAATATCTAGCAGGCTTTTCTGTGAAGCAGAAAATTTCTGTCCTATTTGTCTTGGCAATGTTTGATAATCATCTACTTTTGTATTCTACTGTCTAATTTGGACAGCCTACTGTCAGCAGTCAAGGCAAGGAAAGATTTTTGCCCAGTGATTAATTTTGCCACAATAAAAGCAAACTCCATATGGAGGTGTTTTGATGTCCAACATTCTTTTTTGAAGTAAATGTCTCAGTGTAGTGAAAAGCCTTAGGTTATTAAAACATCTTAAATGCCATATTCTCTGAAGTTTGAAGACCATTTGTCTATCATATATATAATATATATATACATATATATATATATATATATATATATATATGCTTGACCTTGAAAGCATACCTGACATTGCCACAAAGTTGATTGTTAGATGAACTACTAATCTATATTTCTTAATTATTCTAAATAGTTTGTAATAATAACTTCCAAGAACTAGAAATTTATATCACACTGTTAAGTGAGCTCGATAGGTACAATACCTTAAACAAAAGTAGAAAAGTGTGTGTGTGTGGTGTACATATATGAAAAAATAACCTTAAATTATCAGTATACAAAAATATCTTAAACAACAAGAGTAGAAACATATATAGAGTATTTTCTCACAAAATAACCTTAAATTAATATAATTATAAAAATCCATACCAATATAAAACATTTGACACTAGCAGTTTTTTAAAAGTAGACTCAACAACCCACCCTTTTATTCTATCTTTTATACTATCTCCCCCCTTTTTTATCTTTTTAGAAAGGGATTTTTGAATCTAACTTTTGTTTAGTTTTCTCTCTGACCATGACCACTAATAATTTGCAATCAACCACCCTAAACAATGATAAGCATCCATAATCCACCAAATGACCATAAACTACCAACCCACCTCATGGGAATGTAAGTGTTGTGTTCTCTAGTCTGCTTCCGGTTGTCTGGGGGTAACAGCATCCTTAGGGGATCCTGAGAAAATTGATGTAATGATCAAGTCCAGGGAGAGCTAACTGTGTTACTTTCCGTTTAGTCTCTGTATGATGGGAAAGCACAGAGCTCATCTAAAGTCTTGACTCACGTGTAGTCTGAGAGACTGAACCATCTCAGCTAGCAGCTTTGAACTTGTTCTAGATGTAGATTTTTGAAGAAATTGCAACAGAGCCATTCTGAGAGACTGGATCACCTGGGCTATTTGTCTTTTTATTGGTGTCGGGTCCCTTTGCTCTGAAAACACACAAACTTTCAAAGGTAACATATATATCTGTATTAACACAAGTGTGGAATGCGCAGTGTGTGCATTAGCTAAAGATGATTTTCTGTTTTATGTTTGAGCATGTTAAAGGCATCTGTCAACTTTATAAGTCCTTTTGGACTGTATAACTACTCATGAGGACTCTGTAGCCAAATAGATTTATCATGTCTCATCCAGTTTAGAGCTGTTCCCAAGTAAAGGGATAAGCATACATGTCACCTGCCCTTGTGGTCTTGATTTCTTTTTTTAATGTGTGTAGCCAAGATTTTCAGATCTTCCAAATCAAATCTGATCTTGATAATTTTGAAGATATCCATACTTTTGATACCTGTAGAAACAAAGGCATAACCTCTCCCCCAAAGCAACATATGTTTTGAGTTCCATTTTGAAAATAAGACTTTTAAAAAATATATGTTAGTGTAATGTAGTGGTTTCCATAATCCAATGTCTCTGAGCAGCTATTGTTTTTTGTACATTAGCATTTAAAAACTTCAAAGTCAACAAAGAACCATACAGAATCCAGATGCCCTTTGTATTTCCTATCCTTATGTGACTCATTTTTATTTTTAATTACTTATTCTTTCCTTAAAGACTTCATTTTATTATTTTAAATTATTTTTCTATGACAGCTATGCCTATTTTGTTTTCTTTCTTTAGCATCTAAGTACATTTTTAAACATACTATAGGTATGTGGAGGTTAGGGTGTTTTGGTTTGGTTTGGTTTTGGAGATATTTTGTTTGCTTAGTTGTTTTTGTTGTTGTTATTCTTTGGTTGGTTTGGTTTTGTTTGGGGGAGTTGCTTTTGTTTTTGTTTTCTGTATTTGGACCTGGCTTTACTAAGCACCTAAAGCATTCTCTGACTGAATAAGACAAATCTTATCCTGTCGTGTAAGCTGCTGTTTGACTCAGCTTAGTAGTTGGCACTGACACATTGTACTGGCAGCTGCTCTAGCCCACAAGCAATAGCAGGGAGCTGTGTCTGTACACCCCTGAGCACTGACCTGCCAGAGAAACTGCAGGACTAGGAATCCACATCCAGTCCAGAACTTTTCTTATCTTTCTCGGGCCATATGTTTGGATATTTGAGGCTCCACATTGAATGCCATATGCAATGAGTCTTCCTCTGTCCTACCAGCCAGCTTCCAAACAATGACACTGAGGCTTATTAGTAATTAAGGAAGTGTGGCTTTAGCTTAGGCTTGTCCCACTATCTCTAATAACTTAAATCAACCCATTTATCGTAATCTACGTTCTGTCATGTGGCTCGTTAGCTCATGTCTCCATACTGCTTCACCGTGTCTTGCTGGTGACTCTACATTATTTTTCCCAGAGTTCTCTCTCTGTACAGAAGTCCTGCCTATACCTCCTGCGTGGCTATTGGCCATGTGGGTTTTTATTACACCAGTCACAGCAATACATTTTCACACAGTGTACTAATATCCCTCAACAATAGTTAGATGGAAATATGGTGAGAGTCCTCACCTATCCTGTCACTTATGGCATCAGTTATCCCATGAATGTGGTGCTGTTTTGACTCTTTCTATAGAAGAAGATGCATAGGTACTCTCTAGGGATTTCACTGGCCTTCCCTACTCTAACCGTAGGAATGTTCATCACAGGAGAGAGACAATATATACAGGAATATTGCCAGTAACTAACTACATGTGTTTCTGCTTCATATTCTAGGAATGAGAAAATAAAAACAGGATGAGTCTACCATTTAATTAATGAAGGCATTAGGTCAATCAATGCATCAACTATCTATCCTGAACTGATACTCTACCAGGGGACCATAATACTTCAAATCAAGGAATCAGGTCATTTGAAAACCAATTTCTATGAATCCCCAGCACTTCTGGGCATTTATCTTCTCCCAAAGGATTCCCTCCTGGTAAAGAGCACTGCTGCTGCTGGATATGTGGATGAGCAGTCATGGGAAAAACCCTTCAATGCCTCTCTACCTGTCTGTGAAGAGGCTTCCAGCTGAAAATGTTGTGTGTGATTGTGACTCTCCACTCTGGTACCTTAGACACGGGGTACCTTTTTTTACTTTTTTTAGGATAATATTTTTTTATTTTAATTTGAAACAAGTTTGTTTTACATGTCAATCCCAGTTCCCTCACCTTCCCCTCCTCCCCTGTCCCCACCCAAACCATATCCCATCTTCTTACTGCTCCCCAGGGAGAGTGAGGCCTTCCATGGGGAGTCTTCAAAGTCTGTCATATCATTTGGGGAAGGGCCTAGGACCCATGTGTCTAGGCTGGAGAGCATCCCTCTATGTGGGATGGACTCCCAAAGTCCATTCCTATACTAGGGATAAATACTGATCCACTACCAGAAGCCCCATAGACTGCCAGTCTTTCTAACTAACACCCGCGTTTAGGGGATCTCGGTCAGTCCTGTGCTGGTTTCCCAGCTATCAGACTGGGGTCCATGAGCTTCCCCCCTTGTTCAGGTCAGCTGTCTCTGTGGATTTCTCCAGCCTGGTCTTGAACCATTTGCTCATCACTCCTCCCTCTCTGTTACTGGATTCCAGGAGTTAAGCTCAGTGTTTAGCTGTGGGTGTCTGCTTCTGCTTCCATTAGCTACTGGATAATAAAGGCTCTAGGGTGGCATATAAGGTAGTCATCATTTAAGGTAGTCTCTCCACAATTGCTTAGATTATTACTTGGGGTCATTCTTGTAGATCTCTGGACATTTCCCTAGTGACAGATTTCTCTTTAAACCTATATTGGCGCTCTCTAGTATGGTATCTCTTTTCTTGCTCTCCTCTATTCTTTCCTGACTCAATCTTCCTGCTCCACCATGTCCTCCTCTCCCTTCATTTCTCCCCTCTCTCTTTCTGATAACTCCCTCCCCACCCCACACCCCCATGCTCCCAATTTGCTCTGGAGATATTGTTCCTGTCCCCTTCTCCGGAAGACCATGTATGTCTCTCTTAGGGTCTTCCTTGTTTCCTAGATTTTCTGGCAGTGTGAATTGTATGCTGGCAATCCTTTGCGCTATGTCTAAAATCCATATATAAATGAGTACATACCATGTTTGTCTTTTTTGTGACTGGGTTACCTTGCTCAGTATGGTTTCTTCTAGTTCCATCCATTTGCCTACAAATTTCAAGATTCCATTATTTTTGTTTTGAGTTTTTTTCCTGCTGAGTAGTATTCCACTGTGGAAATATACCACATTTTCTTTATCCATTCTTCAGTTGAGGGGCATCTAGGTTGCTTCCAGTGTCTGGACATTACAAATAATGATGCTATGCAGCACCTGGGATCACATGTCTTTTGTCCCAGCTCTAGGGAATGATATGGCTGAGTGGAGAAAGCGATAAAAGGTAGGAGGAGACCGGAATGAAAAGCTATTATCTCTGAGGATTTGTGGAGATAGTATTGCCATTTCCACTAAGTAGATGTACGCTTTGCTTCTCTGATCTTCAGTTTGAAGCTTGAGCCCCAGTATCTGTCTCTGGGTTTTTATTTAGCATGTTATAAGAAATAATAAATTTTCAGATATAAGATCATTCTAGATTAAATCGATAGGCCCCAAAGCAAATAAGGCATAAACATGTAGAAAGAAGGGTGACTTTGAACATGGAAGAGGAAGGCCATCTAAGGAAATACAGACAATAAAGAAAGAGGTGTTAAAGCACCAGAGACTGCCAAGAGGTAAGGCTTGGTATGGATTCCTCAGGAGGCCTGAGATTGAGTGAAGTGATAGAGAGCTCACTTAGATCCACACATCCTGAACTTCATTCCTAACAATTCAAAAGTAAAACAAGATTCTGGAGACAGCGCAATTCTGCAAATACCTTAAGATGTCTGGACTTTAAAATGAAAGAAAATATGTTTCTTTTGTTTTAAACTTCCAAATACATGCCAGTTTACTATGATAATCCTGGGAAACAATGCAGGAAACAATTACTCAATCTGAAACTCACCCTATCTTGGAACTTATGCAGCCCATACTGACATCAAACTTACTATCCTCCAGCCTCTGTACCTTGAGTGCTTTCTGGGATAACAACTGTCTTAAGAAACCATTTGAGGCGATATGTGAAGTATATACATTGTGATAGTTTGAATGTAATTGGCCCCCATATGCTCATAGGGAGTGGCACTATCATGAGGGATGGCTTTATTGGAGGAAATGTGTCACTGTAGAGGTTGACGTTGAGGACTCATATGTGATCAGGCCACCCTCTGTGTCTCAGTTCACATCCTGTAGTCTTTGGATCAATATGTAGGACTCTCAGCTCCAGCATCATGTCTGCCTGAACACTGCCGTACACCCAGCTGTCTTGCTTCCTGCTATGAAGAGTTTGCTGTGGTCATGGTGGCTCTTCACAGCAAAGGAATTTTAAGAGAGAGAGAGAGAGAGAGAGAGAAAGAGAGAGAGAGAGAGAGAGAGAGAGAGAGAGAGAGAGAGAGAGAATGAATGGAGGTAAGCAGCAGCATCAATAATATATTTCCTCTTCTATGATGCTGTGCTCACTTTGGGCCTATAGTAACAGTGTCCAGCAAACAGGTGCTGACAATTCTGGAAACATAATCCCAAATAAATGTTTCCTGATCACTTTTCTGTAACATTTTGTCACAATGATGGGAAGCTAACTAACATAGTCACTAATTGCCTCACCTATTATCTCTCTCTGTTTTATTCTCCATCCACACTACATATTGTGCCAGCTGATGATAGTCTGAACAATTGTCAGGTGACCCTATGCTGCATATTACCTTAGTCCTGTTCCTCCATAGACAGGAGGCCAAACACATGAACAATCCAAGCTTAAAGCTACATTTTCAGTTTATCTTCTTGAGACTACTCATAGGGGCCAATTACTGCTGTGGCCAGAATCCAGAAAGGACCTATTGGTATACTGTTGTGGTTTGAATACAAATGTCCTGCATAGACTCGTGTTTTCACATTTGGTTCCTAGCTGCTGGCTTTGTTTGGGAAAGTTTTAAATCTTTAAGAGAAAGAACCTTGGTAGAGGAAGTATCATATCACTGGGAGCACTTTGAAGTTTTACAGCCTGACCTCATGTCCTATTCTCTTTCTCTGGTTTCTATGTGGGAATGAAATGTGATCAGCCAGATTTCTTGACTACTAGATTGGCTTCAGACTCTTGCTGCCAGACTGTCCCCACGATAATAAACTGTATCCCACCACCACCCCCGCTAGAATAGGAAATCAAAATCAACTCTTTCTCCCTTAACTTGCTTTTAATCCAAATATTTTATTCCAGCAACAGAAAAGTAACTAACACATATCTAAACTACTTAAATTGAGAAGGATTGTCCAAAAAGAGAGGACACTAAGGAAATCAACAAAAGCAAGCCATCTTAAAAGTTCTTACAAAAACAGAAACAGGCTTTCAAGTGAAATATAGAAAGTAGGCAGGAAACATCCAGAGTACCAGCCCAGCCATTGTCCCCATCACCAAGCCTTGGATATAGGTGAATTTGGGTCTAATCCTGCTTGGGTGGATTCTCCCCTAAACCCTCCCCTGGAAATCTCTGGGTGGATCCCGGATCTTGCTGCCCCTGCATCCTGTCCCCACTGAGAGTGCTCTTGGAACTCCGATATACCCCCACCCACTCCCACCGAGAGCCTGCCCTCCCCCTACCCTCTTCCCTACCCTGCCCACAGTACCACCTCTCTGGCTGGGCACTGAGCCAGAGGGTGGATTCAACAATCCAGCCACCTTTGGGAAATTCCTGGAGCTGAACTGAGCACAATAGGCCTGCCTATCCACGTGGACCATCCCTAATTTCCACCTGCCTGGTCTCTGACCCCCACCACCAGTCAGGAACCACGATGACAATCTGGCAGCCAGTCCTGTATCCACAGGTGTCAAATTTACTGCAATGATGGCCACTCGCAGCTGTGCCATCAGGTCATAAAAGTCAGCAGACCAATTTCCTAAAAGATAGCTAGACAACTGTTGTGACAAATTAGCAGCACATGTAAAATTCTCATACTGAATGCTGGTAACACACAACCCTGGATACTTTATTTTACATCCCAATTGAGCCAGCTGCCACAAGGTATCTATTTGCTCCTGTACCAGATCAATTCTTAGGTTTAAAATCATTAAACCTCCTTTTAGTTGAGCACCAATTGTGGATTGAGCATCCAAGGCGGTATCCATACTCTTGAACATCTCATTCAGCTTAGAGGCTATCTGCCCCGATGTACTCATAGGCACAGCAGCCGGGACTGAATCCACAATTGCAAAAGAGATAGCTACAACTATGGCTGCTGTAATGCCAAAATCTCTCTCTGTAGCCTCTACCAAACAGGCCATAAAATCTGAAAATGGTTCAATTGGGCCTTGCAGTATCTTAGTGAGGTTACCACTAACCTCTCTCTTATTGGGTAATGACTTCCATGCCTTTATGGCAATCTGATTTACTTGTTCAAGACTTAAGTCATTTCATAAGGCTTTCCAGACCTCAGGGCAAAAGGAATGCCCTGTACCTGGGCCCCGCCCTTCCTCACTGTGATCAGAAGGCCCCGAAGGCATTGTTCCAGGAGGGTCCCTCCCCTTCCCACATAGCCATTTCTCCTCTCCCTTTCCCCTCTGTCCCTTAGGAGATTGTTTCTGAACTCCTTTTATGAGGGCTTGTAATTCTTCCTCAGCCCAGCACGCTACCTTGATGTCTCCCAAAACTGTGAACCAAGGTGCAATGGCATCACATTCGCTCAGGAATCTTTCTAGTGTGCTTTTCTTTATTTTAACTTTCTTTGACAAAAGTGGCTCCTGAAGAGCCAGAAAAATTGGATGAGACTGGGAAGTCCCCATCTTAAAAATTTTACTTTCAGTTTGTTACAACCGCTCCCTCAATGCCTGAGACTTTATTGCTGCTTTTTTTTCCCTGTGGTCTTTAACTTTGTCCCAACTTACCTGGGACTTCATTGCTCCTTACCAGAGACCTCATCGCCTCTTTGCTGAGGGCCTTAAATTTGGTCCCAACTTAGCTTGGGAACTTGCCAGCGCTGCCCTGACTCCAAGAAGTTCTGATCTGAAAAATTCCCGGTAAGGGCCGCCATCTGTGCAAGCCTACCCTGCCCAGCAAGGACAGAAGCGACTCCGGGTAGATCTTCTTCACGCAATTTTAATCAGGATCCTTGAAACATGTTTCCTCTGACCAGAGAGTGAGCAGGGGACCCCTGCACAGGCTTAACTATCCTTGAGCTAACCAACCCCAGTGAGCCACGTGGACCCTACAGATAGGCTACTCTAATGCAGAAGCAGACAGGCTGAACAGACTTAACCAATTAAGGGCTTGTTTACACCAGAGAGCCCTCACCAACGAGAAGGTGAAGGCGGAAGCCAGCGCCACTTTAAGGCGTGGCACTTCTCGGCTCTCTACATCTTCCAATCAAATGGACCCAAGAAGCAAGCAGATGTGGCTATCCTAATATCTAACAAGTTAGACTTCAAACCAAAATTAATCAAAAGAGATGAACGTGGTCATTTCATATTCATCGCAGGAGAAATCCATCAAAAAAAGGTCTCGATTCTGAATATCTATGCCACAAATACAAAGGCACCCACATTCGTAAAAGAAACTCCACTAAAACTCAAAGCTCACATGAAACCTCACACACTTGTAGTGGAAGACTTCAACACACCACTCTCACCACTAGACAGGACCACCAATCAGAAACTCAACAAAGAAACAAAAGAACTAACAGAAGTTATGTCTCAACTGGGTTTAACAGACATATATAGAACATTCCATCCAAACACAAAAGAATATTCCTTCTTTTCTGCTCCACATGGAACCTTCTCTAAAATCGACCACATACTAGGTGGCATAACAAACCTCAACAGATACAAAAGAATTGGAATAGTCCCCTGTATCTTAACAGACCACCATGCTTTAAAATTGGAATTCAACAACAACACAAATCAAAGAAACTCTACAAACTTATGGAAACTGAACAATGGTAATTGCACCACACCTGGGTCAAAGAAGAAATAAAGAAAGAACTTCCTAAAATTCAATGAGAATGAGGACACGACATATCCAAACTTATGGGACACCTTGAAAGCAGTGTTACGAGGGAAGTTCATTGCACTGAGTGCCCATATGAAGACACCAGAAGATAGTCACATTAGAGCACTAACAGCGCAACTGAAAGCCTTAGAACAAAAAGAAGCAAACTCAGCCCAGAGGAGTAGATACCAGGAAATAATCAATTTGAGGGCTGAAATCAATAAAATAGAAACCAATACAAAAAAAATCAATGCACAAAGAGTTGGTTTTTCTAGAAAATCAATAAGACAGACAAGCCTTTATCCAAACTAACGAAAAAGCAGAGAAAGAACATGCAAATTAACAAAATCAGAAATGAAAAGGGGAACATAGCAACAGACACAGAAGAAATCCAGACAACTTTCAGGTCATACTTTGAAAACCTGTACTCTACAAAATTTGAAATGGACAAAGGAAATGGACAAATTTCTGGACAACTATCACTTACCAAAATTAAACTAAGAACAGACAAACAACTTAAATAGACCTATAACCCCCAATGAAATCAAAACAGTCATTGAAAGCCTTCCAACCAAATAAAGCCCAGGGCCAGATGGCTTCAGTGCAGAATTCTACCAGAAATTCAAGGAAGAGCTAATTCCAATACTCCTCAAATTGTTCCACACAATAGAGACAGAAGGCACATTACCAAACACTTTCTACGAGGCCACAATCACCGTGGTACCCAAGCCTCACAAAGATACAAGTAAGAAAGAAAACTACAGACCAATATCCCTGATGAACATAGATGCAAAAATACTCAATTAAATACTGACAAACCGAATCCAAGAACACACCAGAGAAATCAAACACCATGACCAAATAGGCTTCATCCCTGGGTTGCAAGGATGGTTTAACATATGAAAATCTATCAACGTGATCCACCATATAAACAAACTAAAAAAGAAAAACCATATGATCATCTCCCTAGATGCTGAAAAAAGCCTTCGACACAATTCAACACCCTTTCATTATAAAGGTCTTGGAGAGATCAGGGATAACAAGAAAATACCTAAACATAACAAGAGCAATATACAGTAAACCAACAGGCAACAACAAACTGAATGGAGAGAATCTTAAGCAATTCCTCTAAAATCAGGAGCAAGACAAGGCTGTCTCTCTCCATATCTCTTCAATATTGTACTTGAAGTTCTACCTAAAGCTGTAAGACAACAAAAGGAGATCAAGGGGATCCAAATTGGAAAGGAAGAAGTCAAACTGTCTCTATTTGCAGATGATATGATAGTTTACATAAGCGACCCAATAAATTCTACCAGGGAACTCCTACAGCTGATAAACACCTTCAGCAAACTAGCAGGATACAAGATAAACCCAAAAAAATCAGTAGCCCTACTTTATTCAGACGACAAAGACACTGAGAAAAAATCAGAAATATATCACCCTTTACAATAGCCACAAACAACATAAAATATCTCGGGGTAACACTTACCAAACATGTGAAAGACCTATACAATAAGAACTTTGTGGCTTTAAAGAAAGAAATTAAAGAAGATACCAGAAAATGGAAAGATCTTCCATGCCCTTGGGTTGGAAGGATAAATATAGTAAAAATCTACAGATTCAATGCAATACCCATTAAAATCCCAGCATAATTCTTCACTGACCTTGAAAGGATAATAGTCAACTTTGTATGGAAACACAAAAGACCCAGGATAGCCAAAACAACCCTGTACAATAAAAGAACTTCAGGAGGCATCACCATCCCTGACTTTAAGCTCTATTACAGAGCTTTAGTCCTGAAAACAGCCTGGTATTGGCACAAAAATAGACAGGTAGACCAATGGAATCAAATCGAAAATCCCGATAATTATCCACACACCTACGAACACCTGATTTTCGACAAAACAGCTAAAAAAAATACAATGGGGGGAGGAAAGCATCTTCAACAAATGGTGCTGGCACAATTGTATGATGGTGTGTAGAAGACTTCAGATAGACCCATGTCTATCGCCAAGCACAAAACTCAAGTCCAAATGGATCAAAGACCTCAACATAAACCCAGCCACACTGAATCTCTTAGAAGAGAAAGTAAGAGGTACCCTTAAACAAATTGTTATAGGAGACCGCTTCCTGAATATAACTCCAATAGCACACACACACACACAC
Organism: Cricetiscus sungorus; assembly: GCA_030556225.1. NCBI lineage: Eukaryota > Metazoa > Chordata > Mammalia > Rodentia > Cricetidae > Cricetiscus > Cricetiscus sungorus. Next base: position 23,386,472 of record JANBXA010000253.1, read on the forward strand.
ACTGAGATCAACAATTAATAAATGGGACCTCCTCAAACTGAGAAGCTTTTGTAAGGCAAAGGACACAGTTAACAAGACCAAATAGCAGCCTACAGACTGGGAAATAAATTTACCAATCCTACATCTGACAGAGGGCTGATGTCCAAAATATACAAAGAACTCAAGAAACTAGTCAACAAAACACCAAATAGCCCTATTAAAATATGGGGTACAGAATTGAAGAAATAATTATCAATAGAGGAAATCAAAGAGGCTGAAAGACACTTAAGAAAATGTTCAACATCCTTAGCTATCATGAGATACCATCTTACTCCTGCCAGAATGGCTAAAATTAGAAACACCAATGACAATTTATGCTGGAGAGGATGTGGAGAAAGGTGAACATTCCTTCACTGCTGGTGGAAGTGCAAACTCATACAGCCATTTTGGAGATAACTATGGCGGTTCCTCAGGAATATGGGAATTAGCTTACCACAGGACCCAGCAATTCCACTCTTGGGTATATACCCAAATGACTCACATCCATGCAACAAAGACATGTGCTCAACTATGTTCATAGTAGCATTATTTGTAATAGCAAGAAACTGGAAGCAACCTAGATGCCCCTCACCTGAAGAATGGATAAAGACGATGTGGCACATCTACACAATGGAATACTACTCTGCAGAAAAAAATAACAGAATCTTGAAATTCACAGTCAAGTGGATGGAACTTGAAGAAACCATCCTGAATGAGGTAAACCCAGTCACAAAAAGAGGAACATGGAATGTACTCGCTCATATATGGATTTTAGACCTAGAGCAAAGGACCACTAGCCTATAATACACACCACCAGACAAACTGGGGTACAAGGTGTATTCAAGAGATTCATATATGGTACCTCACAAAAGGGGGAAGGGACAAGTCCCTTAGAGCACATGGGAAATGGAGGGGGCAGTGAATGGAGAGAGAACTAGGAGAAAGAGAAGGGGAGGAGAAGAAAACACGTGTGACTAGATAGATTGAGTCAGGGTAAGATAGAGGGGGGCCATAAAAGAGGGAGCCATTATTGGTGTGAAGAGAAAACTAAACCTAAAGAAAGGTCTAGAGAACTACAAGCCCAACTCCAATTCGAGCAACCATGGAAAGGCTACTATAAATGCCCTTCCCTGAGAGTGAGATCATCAACTAAATTATCCACCATCATGGAGTCCTCATCTAGTACCTGTTGGAAACAGAATCAAGCACCCATAACCAAACACTGAGTCGAACTAGAATTCAGATGCAGAGAGAAGGGACAAGACCAGTTTGCAGAAACTCACAAAGACAGCTGACCTGAACAAGGAGGAGCTTGGGCCTCCCAGACTGATGGCTAGGAACCCAGCAAGGGACTGAATCAGACCCCCTGAATATGGGTCTCAGCTAGAAGGACTGAGCAGTCTGGGGGACCTCAGACAGTAGAAACAGGATCTATTTCTGGTGCACAAAAGGACCTTGTGGACACATCCCCCATGGAGGGATACCTCCTTAACCTAGAGACAGGAGAGAAGTCTTAGTCCCTACTTCAAATGACTTGACAGATTTACATGACCCAACCCGGATAACATAGCCCTACAAGTGGAATGGGGGTGTGGGGATGGGAGGGGAGGGTGGCCAGGGTGCATGTCACAGGGGAAAGAGGGTAAGAGGGAGGGAGGAAGGGAGGGAGAGATGGAGGAAGGGAGGGAGGGAGGGTTGGAGGGAGGAAGGGAGAGAAAACTGGGATCCACATGTAAAATTTTTAAATTATATTATTAATAAAAAAGAAGGAAAAATGCTGCTAGATTAATTATATAAATATATATATATATTTATATATATAAATATATATATTTAAAATGTTTTGACTTCAAAATTTAAGCCTAAGCACAAGTTATTGGGGAAAAGGATTTCTAATTTTTTTTCCACAGAAAATGAAAAGCTGTGGATCCCTTCCAGACTAATGTGGTTTGATCGAGCAAGACCCCCTGAAGCCATGTCAATGGGACAATGCAGCCTTGCAGACCACTACAGCCAGGATTTCTGCGTCTTCTTAGGATTCCCCCATGACAGCGCCCCCTACAAGCAGGAAACAGTTTGGAAAGAACAACACCCAAATTCCCAAATATTGTTTATAAATGTTTGTTTTCATTTAAAAAAAAAAAAGGGGGGGGCATGTATACTTATGTCCAGCATAAAATAAATAAATGTCTAAAAAAAAAAAGAAAAGATTTGGGCTTGATACAAAACTATACACAAAACAGTGAATAACAAGTGTGCTTTAAGAAAAGGAAAATCGACAACAAAACGACCTACATATCTAGTCCTAGGATGAAGGCATAATGAAGTTTACAATAGAGTTATCCTAAGCTGGAAAGCTTAAGTCTAGTGCCTAATATATCTAACTAGGAAGAGAGACTAATAGTAGTGATAGTTTAATCTATAACCTCATCAAGACCTGAGAAGGAAAATAGCGATACTAGGGTAAACAGGAATTGCGGATGGGCAACTTCCAAAAGATGCATCGAAGACAGAAACAGCAAGCTACCTGGATAGTCACCCAAGGTCTCACAGCAACACTGGTGCAGCCAGTTTTGGCTAAGGCCAAGAGTACCTGACAGACCACAACAAAAGCAGGGAGGTAGAAAGGCTGTCTTACCTTGACTTGGCAAGGTTCAGCAGTCTTCTGTTTGATTCCTGCAAGCACATAGGACCGCATGTCCAGATCAGTGGTCAAGATAGGGGCAGTTCCTTGCCCAAGAGGCCATAGCTGAAGTGAGGATGAACTCCAGAAGGAGCAACAACAGTGTCCAACATACTTTTGGAAAAGTGCACGGTGCTGTCAGGAGCAGCAGTGTCTCATGTCAATGGAGTACTAATCTTAAAACATTTAAATGCCGTGTTCTGCAGGTCTATGAAGTGATTGGAGATTAAGCATCTATGTCTGACTAATCTCATAGGTAAAGGAAACACAGGTGAGGATAATACTCAGGAACTTAGCTAAAAAACCTGATTAAAACTTCCTTGAGTAAAGCAAGGATACATACCTAAACAATATAACTATGCACATGTAAATTCCTAAAGTAGAGGTAGAGTAGAAATGTCTAGACAAGAGGTAGCTTTGAAGGGCAGCAAGATAAATATCCCAAATTGTATCAATACACAAATTGTCTTGAACACAAACAAAGTATACATACATAGAATATGGCAAGGATAATGTGCATAAAACATAAATGAAAGATTTTACACAATATGACAAAATATAATGTACAATTCTTCCAGTACATAGGTTACCACAGATAAGAATATATAGTAATGTAAGCTGTAATACTAATATTTCACTCTTACTAAATAATTCACAAGAAGGTAGACTAATATACCTATATCCATTCTGAACCATATCTTTCCCAACCATACCCTATTCTTGTCTAAAAGAGGGAGGAAGGGTTGGAGGGAGGAAGGGAGAGGAAACTGGAATCCATATGTAAAATTTTTAAATTGTATTATTAATCAAAAAAAGAAAGAAAGAAAGAAAGAAAGAAAGAAAGAAAGAAAGAAAGAAAGAAAGAAAGAAAGAAAAGAAAGAAAGAAAGAAAGAAAGAAAGAAAGAAAGAAAGAAAGAAAGAAAGAAAGAAAGAAAGAAAGGAAACCATCCTCCTGGCCCCAAGATTTCTGGTATGCACTACCACACATGAATTTATTTTTATGTTCTGGGAATCAAACCCAAAATAGCATGCATGGAGACATTCCCAGCTCATTTTTGGTTTGTTTCATATTAATAGTTTTGTTAAGATACCAAGTAATAGGTTTCATTGTGGCATTTTCATTCATGTTTATCATTATACCTTGTTCATGTTTGACATACCCCCAACAGGTAGCTTTCCTAATGTCCCCTCTCCCTCTTGTTGGTCCATTTTCTCTCTCAAAATAGTCTGTTTTTCTGCTTTTATTGTATATATTATTTTCCTTCTTCCTCTTTACCCTTCCCTGTGTACCTCTTCCTCTCTCACAGTCCCTTTTCTACTTTCATGCCCCACATATATACACATACATATACATGATAAAAAAAAAAGAAGGCAGAAGATCTAATAAAATTAAAGGAGAGTTGTTCATGCCAGAGGTAGATCCAACCAAAGCCATGGTCTTAGAAAAACACAGCCACTACCAACAGACCAAGAAAGCAACAGGATTATGTGGAGAAATGAATATCCTAACATCTAGTTATCAGGCTTTGAGTGTCTATTTCCTTCTCTCTGTTTACTTCTTGTCTTCTATTCCTAGGAGCTAATGTTCTAGCCAATTGTTTCATCAGTGAGGCAAGGGGGCTCATAAAGTCCTTCATTTGATCCTATCTGGCTATTTTCCCCTCACCACCTTCTCAATTCTTCTCAGAGCTGACAAATTATCTTGGACTATGTTGAAAAAATCTGGTTATTCTCATTCCTGTGTAAACCTGGATGTGTCCATGATAAATTGTTCCCGTTCAATAAGTGATCGGTCTGGTTCTATTCTAGTCTCAACTGGAAGTTTTTGTTAAGAAAGTCCTCAGGCTGTCTGAACTATTAATCAAAAAGGAAACAGTGCTATAAAGTTTTCTTCTAAATGCTTGGCTCCTTAATGACAAGTGTCATGCTCTTGCTATGTAAGCAAAACTTGTAGATATGCTAAATATATGCTGCTAAAATATCAAGTGTTTATATGTAACAAATATTTATAATGAATTTATTGATCTCTAAACTTGAAAGAGTGCCAATTACAAAATATTAGAATAAAATACATGTTTCTCTACAATGATGTAATATAAGTGAACTATTACTATTTGATTCCCACTTTTAGTTGTTTTCTTGCCCAAATGTTTTCTATTTATTCTTCCATATCTGTTCAACCATTGTCTACCCTGTCCTGTAAAGCCATGTGAACTTTGATTCTCTGCTTCCTTCCTTTTGAGATTTTTCCATTGAAGAAGGCAACTGGAACAAAGCAGAAGTGTGAGGTTGAGGGCTTATTTTCTGGTTCTTGAGGTCATCTTGGGTTGGTCCCTAGTCCTCTCAATGATCTAATTTCCTTTGCACTCTGTCAGGGGTCCCTGGCTTCTCCCTCCCCAAGTACTGGGTACTGTGGGATAGATTCAGTGTGTCTGGATCTCACCCTGGATCCCTGTGTCCTTCTGTTTCCCTGTTTCATGTATATCTTAGAACAGGTCCTTTTGTAAATAAACTCTTCTTGAATCATGCTATTTTTGGTATACCATTTCTGGATGCATCAACATTCATCACTGATTCCAGACAGGTATAGAGTGAAGGTTATTGTTGAGTTTATTGAGAAGTAGGCTGACAGTTGATTTAATCAAGTTCATACTTCTTACAGAATCTGAACGTTTCCCCACAAGGAGTCTCCTCCATAAATAACATTTCCACTGTTTTTCTTGTTTCATGGCATGCAAAGCAGATTTGTTTGTTTACAATTTTTCTTGGATTATGTGATTAAAAGGTAAAAGATAATAAAAGTAAAAAATCCAAATACTTAATCAAAATACAGGTATGTTACAGAATAATTATACTCATAAAGTGTAGGTTAAATAAATTATTTTCTTTGAAAGTTAAGACAAGGCTTTGTTTGCCTGTTGTATTTTGACTATAAAGCATTTAGGGTTTTTTAACTTAACATTAAAATAGAGAAAATTGTCTGTTCAATTATTAATCTTAGAAACAAAATTAGATTAATTTAGTACTAGCCACCCAACAATGGTTCATGTATACAGATTTTTTTCTATTCAAATAACTTGAAATACTATGAATAAAACAAATACCAATGGAAATATAAGTGGTTTCCTTATTATATGCGCTTTGTATTACTCTCTTAGTAGAGAACAAAAATGCTCATCATCAGAATGTATTCCTGAGCTCCCTAAGGTTGAGTCCCACGGGGTTCTATCACTTTAGGTGGCCTATCTGTGCAGTATTTATTTCTGATCTCTTCTATTTCACCATCTTCAAGTATAAGTGAAGCCAGCACTGGAATCTGTGAAAAATAGTTTTTAGCCAGGATATGTTTGTGCTTGATCTTGTGAATAAAAAGGCGTCCATACCCCTGCAAAGAAAAGAAAATAAGATTCTATGGAAATCCATACATATATTTTGCCAGATGAAACATAACCATGTTTTAGTATGCTTTTGTTTGTTTGTTTGGTACGACTATATTTATCAGTTTATCCAACCTATGATACATTTTCTTCTCACTATGTCTCTTATCTTTCAGAGCTTAGTTCTTGTGATGCTTCAATTTAAAGTCTACCAGGACATGCTCTCTCTCTCTCTCTCTCTCTCTCTCTCTCTCTCTCTCTCTCTCTCTCTCTCTCTCTCTCTCTCTCTCTACCTGTCTCTGTCTCCCTCCCCCTCTTAAGTCCAAATTATTGTTGTTATTAATCCTACACTCCTCCCTTCCATTTGTATATATAACAGTTATGTGATGTGGGATAGGATATACCCAGGCTTGTATGTTTTATTCCAGTGGCATGTAACACGTGACAAATTTATATGCTTACACATACATACATTTGGACAAAGCTTACATTTTAAGGTGGTTTCTTAGAAAGACTCATGCATCAAGCAGCTTTATACTTTTGCCATACCTGAGCCATAGATACGACACTGATGAAGTTAACATCTTTCACTGTAGATCCATATGCATGAGGGGGAAAGCTGGGAGTTAGAGGAAGCTAGGGAAAGGCTGGAAGAGCTGAGTTTCTGAAAACATTGTGCAAGCACCATCCTAGCTAGGAACTACCACCTATTGTGTAAGAAAACCTCCTTATTGTGTAAGAAAACCTCCAATTTGATTAGGTCATGATATATTTGCTCACTCTCTTATTACAGTTGAGCCTAAATGCAACCAAAACAATGAAGCATTGTGTTCATTACATTTCTTTGCTGTTGCTGCTTTTTTTTCCCACTTTGCACAATATTTGGCATATTCAAAATAAATTCTGGCTAAATTAATAAATATCAGCTATTCTCTTCAATGTTCTCAATCAGATGTCTATTCATCCAATCACAATGCTTCCTATGTCTCCCTTAAGTTTTATTTTCTGAGATATATTTTGCACTGCAGAACCTTTATAAGGCCAGGGAATAAAGTCAAAGAAAGCTCCGAGAACAAGAAAGTGTGCAGTAGAAATAGCCTGGCTCAAAGTACATTCATAGACAGAGTTATTACCCAAAGTAACTAATGTCAGACACTAAGTGGAGATCATTAGTGGCCTGTTTGTTTCCAAAACGTCATTAAGAAGAGACAGCATCATCTCCTTGCTATAGATGAAAAAACGAGAGTATCACATGGGAATCAAGGCACACTGGACTGGGTATGAATTAAGTGAGGTTTATTCGGGGAGAATTCACTTACACATGAAACAGATGACCGCCGCGGGTTCCCACTCCAGGGATGTCACCCTACCACCCGAATGCTCTCCGCAAGAGAGCGAGCTGGGCTCAGGGACTCCAGACTTAGCCGTCCCCGAGGTCATGTCCTCACCTATGACTATGCCCAAACGGGCGTGGTCAGTGCTACAGGGTGGATATCTCACTACAGGAGAGCATTAAAGCATTCACAAAGGTGCCCCATCTACTTCATGAGGTCACTGCAACTTTCATTCTTTTGTTAACACCACGTTTTTAACCAATCTTCTCAATTTTCATAACACAAAGATAGTAAGTCTTCACGTGCACAGCTCAATAGTGTCAAAGACACTGGGACATGGCAGAAGAGTTTTAGTGAACCACCGGCCCAGCTTTAGCCAATTTATATGCTGTGAGGGAGAGTTTAGTCCTCCTAACTCTGCCTTGCTGCAAGGAATGGAGATCACTTTATACTCTATGATGATGGAGGTTGTTACAGTGGTTATGGTGGTGGTAATTTTTTTTTCTTTTTGGTTTTTCAAGACAGGGTTATCTCTGAATTGCTTTGGAGCCTGCCCCAGAACTAGCTGTGTAGACCAGGCTGGCCTCGAACTCACAGAGATCCATGTGCCTCTGCCTCCTGAGTGCTGAGATTAAAGGCATGTGCCACCAACGCCCAGCTGGTGGTGGTGATTTTTATGGAGGTGGTGGTGGTTGCTGTTTTGTGGTTTGTTTGTTTGTTTGTTGGCTCTGTTTGTTGTTGATTCAGGGAAAACAGGTGTGTGTGTCTTTAAAGAGCAGTCTGGAAATGCATTGATTTGCTGCAAAAACTTGACCTATTCAAAAGGGAACGGACAGTAAGGCTTACAGGACAGCACACAGGAGGCTGCAGAGAGAGGGAAAGGCTTGGCATTAGAGCAACAGACTCTGTTCTACTCGCAGAATTCAGAACGACTGGTGTCCTGAGATTAGAAATGCTCCTGAATGGAGCATTTAATTTGCGACTTCAGTGATCTGATTAGGTACACAAAGGAGTTGTGTGGATTAATTGAAGAAGAACTGGAATGTCAGCTTTGGGAATGAATTTCAGTTTCATCGTGGGTCCTAGATGAAATGATATCAAATGATATCGCTAGTAACTGTCTGTGCTTCCAGTGATTAAATATTTATGAAGCAGCTTAGTTTACTAAATATAACATTTAACATAGTTTCAATTTCTTTCTGCCCTTTCTTTCAATCCCTAGAGTGAATCTTTTTCATAGTCTGGCTTCTTAGAACTCAAAAATTATTGGGAAAGGCTAAAATTGTAACTAGTTTCCTCTCTTTATATAATTTCCTCAACCTCCCTTTAAAAAAACAAACAGCAGTAGCATCTTGCTTGGGACAGCACTGTTCAGCACAGCTGAATTGTTTTGTTCTCCTTTAGTTGCATCTTGTGCAGAGAGATAAAGATACGCAGAATAATAAATTGAGAGAGAATTGAGCCAGCTCTTGGGATTGCACTTGCTGAATGTAAATGGAGCCCTCCAGGAATGCTTTAAGGGCCCCTCAAGTTCATTCATCAGAATGCATTACAGATTTCATCTGAGAAGTTACTGGGATTAAGTAGTAGTTAAGTTTTGCAGTGCTTTCCCCACTCTTAGTCAGGAGGAAGCAAATGGAAGAATGGAATCTCATCATTATGAATGCTCTTTATATCACAAAGTTATGAATAGAATTTACTCGACAACTGAGTTCTTTTTAAGGCAAACTCCTGCTGGTAAATCAAAGGACAAACTCTGGGTTCCATAATATTTATATATTAATAACAAGCATTCTTTATTGTAAAGGTACTCATTTGGGACCTTATGTTGTAAATTAACTTGCAAAATAATTTCATCATGGCATCTTCAGACAAGAATGTCATATACTTGGCTAATGTTCATCTCATCTCTTTTCTTCTCCTTCTCTAGTCATTGCTGACTCTTTTCCTCCCCCAAATAATCCCTCTTCTACTTTATTGTATTTTTTTAATTTTACATTTTATATGTAGAAGAAAGCATGCTATTTGTCTGTTCAACTCTGACTTACTTTAGCACTATGTTCTGACTACATTAACACTATGTTCTAACTACAATGCAAATACACACACAGCATTACATATGTATATCCATTCATTGGTTGATTGGACAGAGGTTGATTCCATATCTTGTCTGTGAGGAAGAGTGCAACAGAAAAATTGTGTGCAGGCCTCTCTGTGGCATTCAGACTTAGATTTCATTAGGCATGTACTCAGGAAATATCGTAGCTGAATCACATGGTAGGTCCACCACTAGGATGTTGAGGATTTCCATGCTGACTTCCATAGTGGATGTGCCAGTCTACATCCCGCTAGCTGTGCCCCCCACACACTGGCCAAGAGTTATTCAACAAATGCTTATCAAACTCCTGGTCTTCAGCCGGCATTATAATTATAGGTGCTAAAGGGATAGAAACACATAAGTGAAATGAAGTCCTTCACAGAACTCACCGTGAAATGAACGTGCCTGGACTTATTAGAAGAGAATAAGACAGTGTTAGATGCTTATATAATAAATCTCTCCTCCTTACCCCAATATACCTTACCGTTCCTTTCATTTTCATACCCGCAATACACAACATAAACACTATTTTGCTATTTCCACTCCATATATGGGTCTCTTGATTCAACACAAACTCTTCAGACAGTCATTGGTATATTAAAGGGTACTCAACAACCCTATTGGCTAAGTTAAAGTTTCAGAATGAAGCCTCTTACCTGCTCAATACTCTCCAGCTTGAGATGAGCTTCCCCTTCATCCTTGGTGAGAAGAATGCAGTTCCAGGGAGACCACTCCACGTTCTTATCCCACCTGACCATGACCAGGTCATTGAGATCATCCCAGGCACTGAGGATGGACTGGGAGGCCCAGATGTTCTCTGTCAAGTACTTAATATCTTGGAGCTACATGCCAAAATAAGGTTGAACAGTAATTTTGTTTCCTTCTAAATAAATGGTTTAAATATCATCATGTTCATTGGGAAAACAATTAAAACAGGATGAATGAATTTTCAAAGGGGAACATCATTCAAAAGACTTTTCTTTCTTGAGCTACAGCCCAAACTTTGTCATCTTTCAACATCACCCACACAAAATCTGCTATCAGACATCTCATTCTCTGACTATGACTACCAGTCTCCTGTAGCTAGCATACTCCATCATACATGCTGTCATTCTTTTTAACATCTGCCTTCTGTTCTAAGATGCAATGTCTGATTTACCAGTGAATTTTCAGAGCCTAGTATAGAACTTAAACACCAAGAGCACATCTGTGCGTGAAACCCTGGAATGCCATAGCTGTCTACTTTAGGAAATCCTATTTAATGTTTTCCAGACAAAACTATGTTCAAATGTATTGAACTTTGTGTCAGTGCAGCCCCTTAGGAGACAGGCATCCTTTATAGATTGTACCTGCATGAGGAAAGCAATCTGAGAGTTATCCCCATAGTCAGCTTCTGTGTAATAGAGCCGCTGAAGTAAACACTTGTACTTCAAAAACGATTCCCGTTTTTCAGTCTCATTCGCAAGGTTCACACAGTGACGGCAGCGGTATACACGATGTGAGGTAGGTGACACAGAAAATTCCACAGACGGCAAATACAACTGGCAACTGTGGCAGAAATAAATCTTATCATAAAACTTCAGTGGATCTTGAGGGACCTAAATAGAAAAAAATAAAAGATGATGCAAATCCAAGCCACATTCTAAACAGAAACACTGAAGACTGCTTAGAATTAATTCTAACACTAGTTACTTTTAATAGTCCTATTTTGCCTCTTAACTGCTTATTCTGTATAAAATTTAAATTACAAGGAAGAGTCATTTCTCTGATCAAAGCATTAAAAATCTTTGGATAGATGATGGTAGAGTATTTAGAAAATCAAAGTTCTGACTCTTAGTACATTTTAACAATATATTCTTTTTGTCTATTACTGGGAACGAGGGATAGCTATCTGCACTCGGTGATCTCATTCAATATTATATTGAGAGTTGTTTTCTGGAGTAATGCAGAAGGGAAATAAATCGATTCATGTGGAAGAAGCAGAAGGTAACTTTGCTGTTGACCTAAGAGCTTTGCAGAGGCTGTCTTGACTGTCCTTTCGTCTACGATGTTTCCAGTAAGAAATCTGCTGCTGTCCTTATTTTTGCCCTACTGTGTATGGACTGCTCTTTCTCCCTGGCTGTTGGTGGGACTTGGTGTCTTTTCCTTTGTTCCTTGTACTTCATGCTTCCCTGACTTGTCTACGGGTTTACTTTTTATTCACCAAATTCAGAATACTGCTGGCCATAATTTTAACAGAGTGTTTCCTCTAGCCTTCACTCTCCTCCAATTTGAGTCTCTGACATACACTAAGAAGGTCCTTGAGCTTTCTTTTCCCACAGCTCAGTGATGCTAGTATTGGTTGTTGCTCTGTCTCCATATGTAGTCATTCTGCATAGGTTTTATTGTCTTCCAGTTCAGTGACTTTTTTCTTTATCAATATAACCAATCTCCAGTTAATTTAAACCAGTGTTGTTTTCCAACTTAGGTGAGGAGGCCTTCTTCTTCAGAAGTTTCACACTACGCCTTCAGTAACTTCTCTCAATTTTTGAACATCTAAAGAATTCTTAAGGACTGATCAAATTTCTTTTCCACTAATTCCCACTTTTGTCATTGTTAGGCCAACTCTGAATAATGATTTAGCTACTCATTTCATTTATCACATTTTGTTTCTATGTCTCATAAGTTTTTGGATGCTAGATGTGATGAATTTTACTTTAATTGTGAATATCTTTATACCTATCAATAACCTTATACTTTTTTTCTGAGACACAGTTAAACTACTTATAAAAGTCTGATCTATTAATGTTTTGGTTTTAAGTTTGTTTATTTGTTGTTTGTTTTAAAGCAAGAATAAATCAGTTCTCCATTTAGGAGTGCCTTCGTTTGCCTGCCAATTACCAGATGAACTAGCATGTTCCAGTCTATCTTGGGAATTGGTACCATACAACCAGCCTTGTGTTGAATGTTGTTACCATTTGTTCTTATGGGCGTCTTTCCTCAAACTTGGGCATGATCCCTACATTCAGGCTGTGCAGAATTCAGTTGAATATGAAAAAAAAAAAGTCATGTGGAGTTTTTCCTCTGTGCAATCCACTCACGTTAGCGCCGTGGCCCTCAGCCTTTAGTCACAGAGGGACTGACAGAGGGACTGACTGTCTCATTGTTTCAATTCAGCTTGGAGACTCCGCAGCAGGTTCTTTACCCTTGCGCACAGCCATCTTTCAGAGCCAATGAGATCGGTATAGACTTGTTCTGTTTGTTTTTCTTCTTCCAGAAATTACAATCTTCCATTGCCTTATGGCTAGTGTCTCAAAAAGCATTGTTTACCTTTCTTTACTCCAAATAGGTAGGCAACTCTGAGCTAGTCAGTGTTGGCCAGAAATACAAAAAAAAAAAAAAAAAAAAAAGGGGGGAAACTATGTGTGACAAAGGAGTCATGACAGTTCAGTGAAGATTTGTCCTTTTTATTTTTTTTAGTATGAAAAACAGTTGACAAAACTAAACAAGAAAATGGCCTTGACTAACCTTTGTAGTGTAAGAAAAATAACACAAAATGTTTCAAAGCCCCAATTGTAAAACTAGGATAAGACAGAAGGCAACATTTGCTCCCTGAAGTAAGGCTCATTAGTTAAGTACAAAAGAAGTATTGTGATCCATTTCTTTTAACCCTTTAACTTGTTTTAATGTTTCTTCAAAAATGGTGAAAATACTAAAGTAACTGAAGTACAGACAAGGGATAATCATAATGTTGTGTTCAACATTATGAATATAGAATTATAATTTTTTTATTATTTTGCATATCAATCCCAGTTCCCTCTCCCTCCCATCCTTCCTTGCCTACTACCCCCAACCCCCATCCCACTCCCCAGGGAGAGTGAGGCCTTCCATGAGGGATCATCAAAATCTGTCACATCATTTGGGGCAGGGCCTAGGTAGGCCCTCCCTATCAACCCCTTCCAGGGTATCTGAGAGATTATCCCTCCATGGAGGAATAGACTCCCAAAGTACATTCATGCACTAGGAATAAATACTGGTTCCACCACAAGAGGCCACATGGACTGCCCAAACCTCCTAACTGTCACCCACTTACCCACATTCAGAAGGCCTGGTTTGTTCCTATGCTGGTACCCTAGATGTCTGTCTCAGGACCATGATCTCCCCCTTGTTCAGGTCAGCTGTTTCTGTGGCTTTCCCCAGGATGGCCTTGACTCCTTTGCTTATCACTCCTCCCTCTCTACAACTGGATTCTCAGTGCTTAGCTGACATTTTCTGCTTTAAAAACTAAATCTGTGCCTGATCTCTGACCCCCACTCTACCAGAGTTCCAGGCCTTGGCCAGGGATCCACCTACCCCTGCTGGACCATCCTTAGTCCCTGCCTGCCTGATCTCTGACCCCGATCACTGGGCCTCTGCTAGAGGGCCTCTGCTGGAGCCTGAACTTTTACCACTATTGCCTGGCCCCTACCTGAGGAGAGACCTCCTAGAGAGTTTGGACCACCCAGAGCTACAGACAACAAACTTCTGAGCCACCAAAGCCCACCAGGGGTATAGCATAGAGAGAGAGAGAGACCCCACCTGCACCCACTGGAAGAAGCAATGGGAAGAAGGTAATACAAGAAAACAACTTACAATAGAAAGACAAGCATGACACCACCAGAATCTAGGGACTCTACACCAACTATACCTAAACACCACAAAGCAGATGAAACAGAAGAGAATGACTTAAAAAATATCTTCATAAAAATGATAGAGGCCTTCAAAGACAATGTGAGAAAATCCCTTAAAGAAATGGAAGAAAAAACAAACAAAAATTGGAAGAAATAAACAAATCTTTTAAAGAAAGGAAGGAAAGCCAAGAAAAAAACAAACAGGTGAAGGAAACAGTTCAAGACTTGAAAACTAAATAGAGACAATAAAGAAAACACAAACTGAAGGAATGCTAGAAATAGAAAAACTGGGCAAACAATTGGGAACTACACACTCAAGTATAACCAACAGAATACAAAGGATGGAAGAGAGAATCTCCGGCACTGAAGATAAACTAGAGAAAATAGTTTCATCAACCAAAGAAAATCTTCAATCCAACAAATCCTTAACACAAAATATCCAAGAAATGTGGGACACTGTGAAAAGGCCAAACCTAAGAATAATAGGCATAGAGGAAGGCAAAAAAGCCCAGCTCAAAGGTGCAGAAAACATATTCAATAAAATCATTGAAGACAATTTTCCCAATCTCAAGAAGGACATGCCCATGAAAGTGCAAGAAGCCTACTGAACACCAAATAGGCTGGACCAAAGAAAAAAGATCCCTCAATACATAATAACCAAAACACCTAACATACAGAATAAAGAAAGAATATTAAGAGCAGTGAAGGAAAAGGGCGAGGTAACATATAAAGGCAGAACTATCAAAAATTACACTTGACTTCTCCATAGAAACTCTCAAGGCCAGAAGGTCGTGGATAGATGTTCTACAAGTACTAAGAGTCCACAGATGCCAGCCCAGGCTACTATACCCAGCATAACTCTCAATCACTATAGATGGAGAAAACAAGATATTTAATGACAAAGCCAGATTTTCACAATACATATCTACAAATCCAGCCCTACAGAAAGTTCTAGAAGGAAAACTCCAACCCAAGGAAGTTAACTACACTCACAGAAACATAGGCAATAGATAATTCCACTTCACCAGAACCCAAGGGTAAAGCAGAGCAAATATATTCACAATACCACTGCCAATAACAAATCTAAAACAAACAATAATTAACAATCAATGATCCTTACTTTCCCTCAACATTAATGGTCTTAACTTGCCTATAAAAAGACACGGGCTAACAGAATGGATACAAAGACAGAATCCATCCTTCTGATGCATACAAGAAACACATCTAAGCTTCAAAGATAGACATTACCAAAGGGTAAAGGGTTGGGAAAAGATCTTCCAATCAAATGAATCCAAGAAGCAAGCAGGTGTGAGTATCCTAATATCTAACAAGTTAGACTTCAAACCAAAATCAATCAAAAGAGATGAAGATGGTCATTTCATATTCATCACAGGAGAAATCCATCAGCACAGAGTCTCAATTCTGAACATCTATGCCCCAAATACAAAGGCACCCACATTGGTAAAAGAAATGCTACTAAAACTCAAAGCTTACATAAAGCCTCACACACTTATAGTGGGAGACTTCAACACCTCACTCTCACCGCTAGACAGAACCACCAGGCAGAAACTTAACAAAGAAACAAAAACACTAAAAAAGTTATGCCTCAATTGGGTTTCACAGACATCTATAGAACATTCTATCCAAACACAAAAGAATATACCTTCTTCTCTGCTTCACAAGGAACCTTCTCTAAAATTGACCACATACTAGGCAACATAAACCTCAGCAGATACCAAAAAAAAAAATTGGAATAGTCCCCACCATGCTTTAAAGTTGGAATTCAACAACACAAATTGCAGAAACCCTACAAACTCATGGAAACTGAACAAAGTGAAATTGTACCATACCTGGGTCAAGAAGAAATAAAGGAAGAAATTAAGGACTTTCTAAAACTCAATGAGAATGAGGACACAACATACCCAATGGGACACTTTGAAATCAGTGGTATGAGGAAAGTTCATTCCACTAAGTGCTCATATGAAGAAAACAAGATAGTCACATTAGAGAATTAACAGCACAACTGAAAGCCTTAGAACCAAAAGAAGCAAACTCATTCCAGGAGATAAGACACCAGGAAATAAACAATTTGAGGGCTGAAATCAATAAAGTAGAAACCAGGAAAACAATACAAAAAAAAAAAAAATCAATGCAACAATGAGTTGGGTTTTTTTGTGAAAATCAACAAGATAGACTGATGGGAGATGTTATTCTGTAAATATGTTTCTCATACTGGTTAATTAATAAAGCACTGTTGGGCCAATGAGAAAGCAAGATAGGTGGGGCTAGGAGATTAGAAGGAGGAAAGAGGAAGTAGTTAGGAGGAGTCAGCATGTAGACCAGAAAGGAAGACACCGGCCGCGGCTCTCTGATAAGATGACCACGTGGAAATACTTAGATAAGTAGAAATGGGTTAATAATTAAGACAGAGCTAGCCCATTAACAATGATAGTCACTGGCCCACAGGATTGTATCAAATACAGCGTCTCTGAGTGTTATTTGGGGCCAGAGCGCCAGACCAGCAGCGGGCGGGCTGGTGGGCTGGCAGAAAACAACAAGCTACAATAGGCAAACCCTTATCCAAACTAACCAAAAAGCAGAGAGAACATGCTGAAAAAGCCTGCGACAAAATTCAACACACTTTCATAACAAAGGTCTTAGAGAGATCAGGGATAACAGGAACATACCTAAACATAATAAAAGCAATATACAGTAAACCAACAGTGAACATCAAACTGAATGGATAGAAGTTTCAGGCAATTCCTTTAAAATCAGGAACAAGATAAGGCTGTCCTCTCTCTCCATATCTCTTCAATATTGTATTGAAGTTCTACCTAAAGATATAAGACAAGAAAAGGAGATCAAGGGGATCCAAACTGGAAAGGAAGAAGTCAGACTTTCACAATTTGCAGATGATATGATAGTTTACATAAGCGACCCAAAAAAAACTCTGTCAGGGAACTCCTACAGCTGATAAACACCTTCAGCAAACTAGCAAGATACAAGATAAACTCAAGAAAATAAGTAGCCCTATTATATACAGAGGACAGAGGGGCTGCGAAAGAAATCAGAGAAACATCGCCCTTTACAATAGCCACAAACAACATAAAGTATCTTGGGATAATGCTTACCAAATAAGTGAAAGACCTATACAGCAAGAACTTTGTGTCTTTAAAGAAAGAAATTAAAGAAGAGCCCAGAAAATGGAAAGATGCTTTTGGATAGGTAGTAAACATAGTAAAAATGGCAATCTTGCCAAAAGCAATCTATAGATTCAATGCAATCCCCATTAAAATCCCAGCACAAATCTCCACTGACCTTGAAAGAATAATAATCAATTTTATATGGAAAAACAAAAGACCCAGGATAGCCAAAACAACCCTATACAATAAAGGAACTTCAGGAAGCATCACCATCCCCTACTTTAAGCTCTATTACAGAGCTATAGTTCTGAAAACAGCCTGGTATTGGCACAAAAATAGATAAGTAAACGAATGGAATTGAATTGAAAATCCTGATATTAATCCACACACCTATGAACACCTGACCTTTGACAAAACAGCTAAAAGTATACAATGGGGGGAGGAAAGCATCTTCAACAAATGGTGCTGACACAACTAGTTGATCCTGTGTAGAAGACTTCAGATAGACCCATGTCTATCGCCATGTACAAAACTCAAGTCCAAATGGATCAAAGACCTCAACATAAACCCAGCCACACTGAACCTCTTAGAAGGGAAAGTGGGAGGTATCCTTGAACAAATTGATACAGGAGACTGCTTCCTGAACATAACTCCAGTAGCACAGACACTGAGATCAACAATTAATAAATGGGACCTCCTCAAACTGAGAAGCTTCTGTAAGGCAATGGACACAGTTAACAAGACCAAATAGCAGCCCACAGACTGGGAAAAGATCTTTACCAATCTTACATCTGACAGAGGGCTGATCTCCAAAATATACAAAGAACTCAAGAAACTAGTCAATAAAACACCAAATAACCCTATTAAAAATGGAGAACTCTCAACAGAGGAAATCAAAAAGGCTGAAAGACACTTAAGAAAATGTTCAAGATCCTTAGCTATCAGGGAAATGCATATCAAAACAACTTTGGGATACCATCTTACTCCTGCAAGAATGGATAAAATTAGAAACACCAATGACAACTTATGCTGGAGAGGATGTGGAGAAAGGGAAACACTCCTCCACTGCTGGTGGAAGTGCAAACATGTACAGCCATTTTGGAGATCAGTATGGCGATTCCTCAGGAAAATGGAAATCAGTCTACCACAGGACCCAGCAATCCCCCTCTTAGGCATATACCCAAATGATCCACATCCATGCAACAAAGACATGTGTTCAACTATGTTCATAGCAGCATTATTTGTAATAGCAAGAACCTGGAAGCAACCTAGATGCCCCTCAACTGAAGAATGGATAAAGAAGATGTGGCTGTAAGGTTCCTCACAGAAAGGGAAAGGGACAAATCTTTTTAGCATATGGGGATTGGGGGGGGCAGTGAGTGGAGATGGAACTAGGAGAAAGAGAAGGGGAGGAGAGGAAAGTACATGAGACTAGGAAGATTGCGTCAGGGAAGGAATAGACAAGAGAAGAGAGAGAGAAAGAGAGAGAGAGACAGAGAGACAGATACAGAGAGACAGAGAGACAGAGACCATAAAACAGGGAGCCATTATAGCCAGAGACCCACAAGCCTGACCCCAACTAACCACCAATTTGAGCAATGGTGGAAAGGCTACCATAAATGCTCTTCCCTGATAATGAGATCGAAGACTAACTTATCCACCATCATAGAGCCCTCATCTAGTAGCTGATGGAAACAGAAGCAGACACCCACAGCTAAACACTGAGCCGAACTGGAATCCAGATGCAGAGAGGGAGGACAAGACCAGGCTGCAGAAACACATAGAGACAGCTGACCTGAACAAGGGGGAGCTAATGGGCCCCAGACTAATAGCTGGGAATCTAGCATTGGACTGACTCAGACCCCCTGAACATGGGTCTCAGCTAGAATGCCTGGGCAGTCCAAGGGACCTCTGACAGTGGAACCAGGATATATCCCTGGTGCACAAAAGGACTTTGGGAGCACATTCCCCGTGGAGGGATACTCCCTTAACCTAGAGACAGGAGAGAAGGCCTAGTCCCTACTCCAGATGACTTGACAGACTTAGATGACCTCGCCTGGAAGGCATTTCCCACATGTGGAGTGGGGGGGGTGATGGGAGAGGAGGGTGGTTGGGGGACATGAGAGGGTGGGAAAGAGAAAAATAGGAAGGGAGAGGGAACTGGGATTGATATGTAAAATAAAAATAAAAAAATAAACTAAATCTGATCATCAATGCAGTTCTGCAGGTCTCTCCAGTAGGGCCAGGCTCTACGTTCCTGACAGTGCTCACCTTTATCCATTTCCCAAGTTCTCCATGTCTGCCTCTTCTGCCTCCCATCTGTCCCAGCACAATAAACTCTGCTGCCCATAGCTGCTGCTCTGTTCACCATATTGACTTAGAAAGCCTGGTTGTAGGATCCAGTCTGAGGAGGGTTACAGTAACACGCTGCTGTCCATGGCTACTCTGCTGTCCATAGCTGCCAAGCTGACCATAGGGGTTCTGCTGAGAGTAACTGCTCTGATCATAACCAGTACACTGTGGAAAAGAGTAGCTGGTAGGAGGACAGATGGAGACACAGTGACTGGCTGCAAGGGGGAGCTCCCAGATACGTGGGGATAATTGTAGTTTTTTTGTCCATATCCTAGGCTGGGCTGGTTATATCTGAAGTAATACAATGGGAAACTTTTCCTCCAGGCTTTTGAACAGCACAATCACTTTCTAATTAATGAAATAGAATATGAATAGTGAGCATCTTTTGTTTTTTCTAAATTTTTGTCTACATTTTCAAGTTTGTTTTGCTAAAAATCTAAAGATAATCGATGCCCTGGATTATAATTCTTTTAAAAAATTTTTGCAACTATGACTCTTTAATGAAACTTCCCAATATACTAAAGTTTGTTAAATAGCTTTGTAATAAAATAATGAGGTATACATATTCCCTAAAAACATAATCATAGTGGAGTGAGAATATATGATTGAACTCAAATACAAGCTCCATTTGGAGTTCTTTGGGCTGTCCTTGTGAATCCAGTCACAGATACTTACACTTGCATGCTAAATGCTCGAGGAAGACAGATAAGACACAATAGGAGAATTTTAGAAGTTGAAAGGCCAACTCTTTCTGAGGTCTCAAGAGAGAAAAGTAGCAAGAGCTTGGCTTCTGAAAATGAGTAGGAGTTGGCGGGAGCAAACAGAGCATAGCACTATGGGTGGAGGCAAAATCTGGGAATAGGAGAGATCACTGTGTCTTCAACTCTATGCAACAACTGGAAAGTAAATTTAGCTCTCAGAAAAGGATTCAGGGCAGAAATTTCATATACAGAAGAGGTTAATGGGAAAGTTGAGTTTATCAACATTACTAAATCCAGAGGTCTCACTGAGTGGATGCTCTTACTTAGATTTGTACTTAAATATAGAAGCAGAGATTGAATATCTTTCAATTAATGATATAACATCTTGGGACTTTGAAAATAAGTACAGTAAAGACAGTACCTTAAGGTATCTTGCAACTTCAGGATTAAAAAGAGGTGTTTTGATATAGTGAAAAAAGAGTGTCGTAATCCTTTTTCTGAGTCCTTCAAGATTATGAGGTTTGACTCCTCTCATCATAAGGTCAACTTCTCTGTCAATCAATTCTAGGATTTCTTGGGTCAGTTTGCACTCATGTTCCTATACAAAACACAGACATACTCAGTACAATTATTTTAAATCATTTTTTTTTGAAAATACCAAACCAATAGGAATCCATGTTTTGTCTGTTTCAGTCTCTCTCCTCTCCCCTGTGTGCATATCTGTCTGTCTGTCTCTGAAACGCTAAGTGATTCTAGTGTATACTCAGATTTGAAATTTATTGGTCTTTATTAGTATATATTTGAATGTGCAGATGCACATAGACATCTTCAAGTAGATTAAAATGTTATTAGGCTTATTTTAGGTCAATGGAGTCAGAATTTGAGTTATGTTTATTCCTTTGCCTTCTTCAAAATATTGTTAAATGAATTTCATCCCAATAGTTTTGGATAAACAAATTCAGACATGTGGGTTATCTTTGGAATTCATCCCTGGCCTCTTTAGTTGACTAGGGATTGTTCCTAATTACCAGGATTCCCAGGATTCCCTACATGTGCTCACTCTGTGTCTTTGCCAACCTTGTCCCTCTAGAAGCATCCTTATTTCTTGTCTCTCAACTTTGTTTTTCTTTTGCTATCTAAGGAGGTTTCTACCAAGGCTGTTCACAACACTAGCATCTTTGCAAAAGTAGCCCAGAGAAAAAGCAACTCATCCCTCTCCTCCCCAGACAGGCAGAAATGCACCAAACCTGTAAACTATTTATCTAACTCTCTAGTGTGTCTTGGGACCCTTGTGTGTTGGGGTTCTGACTTTTCTCAACAGAAGAGTTCTATGTAGTTAAGGGACAAAGAACCCAAAGGCGCTATCTTCAAGTTACAATTGTAAAATTCTCAGGCTTGCCAACAAGCGTTTGGTTAGATGACATTAAATACAACCAGTCCCCCCCCCCAGTTGTTATTTTTAGTGAAACACTTTTTTATTAGTATGTCTATATGCACTTGCTTTTAACTGTGGGTCATACCGATGGCAAAACTGACTGACCACACAGTTATTTAATCTATTACTTATGTCCAAACTTTAATTCTTTCATATAGATGATCACTCATAGACAGTTGTTGTCACATTATTCCATAATTATGTCACAAAAAGAGAAGCTGCCAAGAACTTATCTTCAGGAACTCAGAACACAACTTAAAAACCAAAAACTGTGCCTGAATCCCTCATTTAATTTCCTCAGCAATCCCAATGGTATATGCCCAAGATTACTTCATTCTAAGATGCCAAATGCAAGAGTACTACTGGTCCTAGTGATGATGGAATGTCTTTCCATGGTGTGTGAGTGTGTGTGTGTGTGTGTGTGTGTGTGTGTGTGTGTGTGTGTGTGTGTGTGTGTGTTTCCCACCTTTAGAATATGGAAAACATACACCTTGCAGCAAATGGAGTGAGGTTCTTGGACGCCCCCACCCCGCCCCCACATATCAGGACTGAACCACTGCTAGCTCTGGCATGTAGCAGACAAGAATTCTTCACCAATATGTTTCTCTCTCTCTCTCTCTCTCTCTCTCTCTCTCTCTCTCTCTCTCTCTCTCTCTCTCTCTCTCTCTCTCTCTCTCCATCCCCCTACTTTCTCTCTGAGATTGCCCATGGCCATTTTGGCTGAAGTTAACTACTACATTAGTCCAAAATCTAGCCTTGCTCAAAGCCATGTCAGGTGTCATCTCAGGGACATTCTGAATCAAATAACTAATCAACTAAGGACAAAAAAAAAAGCACCAGGATTTCCATGTGAACCCAGAGTAAATGGGAATAAAAAGCTAATGGATTTCTGGCCTAAGTTGAGCTCACAAAAGAGATTCAGGAGGTTCAGAGAGAGAGAATCAGAGTTGTTAATCTGTTCTGTGATTGTGTATTTGAAATGGAATATGCTGGAGTTGGCACAGCGTCCTTTTCTCTGATTACATTGAGTTGTGAGGTAGTGTAACCAAGAAGATCAAGTGGAAGCTTCTGAAAATGCCCTCACCTGGGGGTGGCAGGCGCAGGGACAGGGACAGGGACGGCCCCACTTACCTCTTGGAGATGTTTTGCCTTCTACGCCTTAAACTTGGGGCAATTCAAGTTTAAAGGTCCCTGATTCCTAAGTTTAAAAACTTTCAGTAGAGGATACACTACTCCTTTGAGCTCTAATTCTCCCTGGGGAAAGGAGATCTGGAGGGGAGAGTATCTACATCCTTATAAAGGAAACTGACTCTGATTTCCAAAAGACACTGGAGGTATTATTACCCCCTGGCACAAGGAATCATGTGCTTGGCACTCAGGTCTAGGTATCTCCTGGTAAACACTTGCATAATTTTGAGAGAAGAGCACATTGCCCAGTATTCTAGAAAGCCCCACGGAGAGACAGGAACGTTGTGAAGCTATCCGTGCTAATCCAGGGTGAGGAAACATTAAAACGAATAGCAGAGGAAAAACGGGAATCTTTGTGGCCTTGATGCCTGTAAGTACAACAGAGACTTTGTTCAATAACATCACTACTACAATTTTATTCAGGAAAAGAAAAAGATCGATCCAAATCGGAGAAACGGATACCAAGGAAGAAGATCGGAGCAGCAGCTGCCTGTGTTCTGTAGCCGGACTGGAAGCTCTCGTTCGCAACATCACTACTACAATTTTATTCAGGAAAAGAAAAAGATCGATCCAAATCGGAGAAACGGATACCAAGGAAGAAGATCGGAGCAGCAGCTGCCTGTGTTCTGTAGCCGGACTGGAAGCTCTCGTTCGCCCCCTCCTGGTGATTCGTGGGAAGACAACCTTCAACTCGGTCACTTGGTTAGTGCTGCTTCCAGAGACTACTTAGGGCAAACTCACACCCTTAATTCAGTAAAACATGTAACAGTCCTGCCCCTTGGTCTGACACGGGGCAAATCCTCACAGCATGCCCAGCTTTAAAGTTCTGGTGAAACTAATGCGATTGTGCCCGCTCTTGGTGCCCGAATGATGACATGAACATTTTTCTATCTACTTTCTATATCCAAGCATGCCCAGGAAAACTTCTGATTTCAAATTCTTCTTGGAGTCTATTTCTGGAGGAAACCTAACCCATGACATCCACTATATAATTTTCAATTAAAGGCAGAAAATTAATAATATATGGGGGAGGGGAGGCAAACACATATGGATTTGGCTAAACAACCTCTTAAAAAACAGAACATTTAGGTGGCTCAGTGATAAGAGCATTTGCAAGCTTGTTGACTTGGCTACCCATCTCAGAGGGAGGAAGGAGAAAAATCAACCCCAGAAAATTAGCTGGGGCCTCTATGTGTGCATTGTGACACACATGCACAAACACACACTAGCAATAACAATAGATAAAATTTGTGATGACTAAGGACAGCTGTTCATTGAAAATTGTCCAAAATGCAGAAAACAATTGCTGCTTTTTAGTTCCATTTTTAAAATCATGGCTTACATGGCTTATATTACTTTTAAAACCATAGATTTACATGGCTATATAAAAGATGAATTTGCATTTGAATGTACTATGTTTATATGTTATTATGTCATCATAAAATACGCATATAATTTTTTCAAGGATGCAAATCAGACCCATGGCTTTGTGCTTCATTGTCATCAACATAGCACAAGATTTTTATAAGTTTTAGTTAAGTATTAATTCATAAGCCATTTTTATCCCCAAATTATCAAAATAACTTAGCTGTTTATACAATTTCATGTATGCATGCATTTATTAATAACTTTATAATTACTTAAAGAAAAAGTGCTTTTAGGGCAGTGGTGGCACACACCTTTAATTCCAGCACTTGGGAGGAAGAGATAGGTGGATCTCTGAGTTAGAGGCCAGCCTGGTCTACAAACCTAGTTTCAGGACAGCCAGAGCTGTTACACAGAGAAATCCTGTCTTTAGAAAGAAAGGAAGGAAGAAAGAAAGGAAGGAAGGAAGGAAGAAGTGAGGGAGCAGGGAGGGAAGAAAGGAGGGGGGGGAAGAAGAAGGAAGAAACAAGGAAACAAGGAAACAAGGAAGGAAGGAAGGAAGGAAGGAAGGAAGGAAGGAAGGAAGGAAGGAAGGAAGGAGACAAACTTGTTGATTCCAGTATCTTTGATCACCTGATCTTTTTGTTGATGACCTTGACTTGAAACCTAAGAGACTGGGCGTACCTTCACAGTATGACAGCAGACATACCTTACAGTGTGACAGCGGACATACCTTACAGTGTGACAGCAGACATACCTTACAGTGTGACAGCAGACATACCTTCACAGTGTGCTTCAGTGTCAGGAGTATGTCCAGCCTCTCATCCTGAGAGAGGTCTCTCAGCATGATACACTTGTAGATGCTCTGCAGTTCTCTGGCTCTTATAGTGAACTGTGTGTCCATTTCAATGGTCTTGCCATCAGGTCTCCTCCACATCTTTGGAGCTGAACACTTTAAAATAATATTGTTGCAAATTATAGTTAATTAAGGACCAAAAGTTTATCCCATCCACTGAAAATCTGTCTTCAGTCATAACTAAAAGCATTGCTAAAATTTAAGAAAGATAATTGAAGAAATCCTAGAATATTTATATTTGATGAACTGCAGGTTGAATTTGAGGTTTCTGTTTTTAAGATTTATTTATTCATTATGTATACAGTATTCTGCCCACATGTATACCTGAAGGTCAGAAGAAAGGCACCCGATCTCATGGTTGTGAGCCACCATGTGGTTGCTGGGAGTTGAACTCAGGACCTCTGGAAGAGCAGCTAGTGCTCTTAACCACTGAGCCATCTCACTGGCCCAAAGTTGAGGTTTCTTCTATGGTATGCTAGGTAAGGACTCTACCATTGCCAAGTGTTGGCAAAAACTCTCACTTTCTATTGACTAATATGGCATAGAGAACCCCAGCCTAGTATACATCCTGAATTGAGGGTGATCAGGTTCACTTGCCCTAATGTTCAACTAAGGATTCCCAGACTACAAAGTTAGAGGCACTGCATGGGGTCTGAGCTGTCTACTAGATGTAGAACTGAAATGGTTTTTTAAGAATGATGCTCTATGCTTAGCACTGACCTGTCTCCACCTACCAAGAGTTTGAGAGCAGAGGATTCCTTCCGCTAGTATCCCTTTGGAGTCACTTGCTATTTGTTTTCCCTTTTACTTTAAAGGGAAAAAAGCTGTTTTACTTCTTTGCCTCATCATAGTCCTTCTGCAAGCCTGTGTTGATCACAACTGCTGGCTTTTTAGATACTGGATGTTTCTGTAGGCTGACTAGTCATTGCTTTGGGGTCCCTGTATCCAGATTTACAACATAATTGCAACCACTTAAATCTTAGATGTGGTTTAATTTTTAATTTAAGCGGTGATCTCTATGTGTTGTTGGAGCAAATCATTGGAAATTCACAGCGACACGAGGCTGTATGTAGAATGACAGTTTACAATGAAAAGTTTAGTTATGGTATCAGTTTACCTCCATTGTTAACATGCTAGATTGAGAAATACAAAGTTACCCCTTATAATTATACTCGATATGTTTTCAAAACAACAGTATCCTTATAGTTACATGTAAAATAAAAGTTACTTAGAGCTAGTAACCTCCAGTAGAAATTTCAGATTCCTAGTTCAAGTCTGTATCTGGAGAATGGCAAGCTGCAGCACTATGCCTGGCTTATAACATCAAAGCAGACATAGAACAATATGTAACATTATCTAGACAGATGATAGGCTAGAGCTAAGCTGGCTGAAGAGTTGCAAACGTAAAATAGGTTAATATTAAGATACTTTCATTGTTATCCATTAGAAATAATGCAATTTTACGACCAAAAGAGACTTACACTGAGTATTTTGCTCAATTACAATGCCTCTTTCAAAGCTCATTTTTGAAGTTTTAAAGAATAATTATGCTAAATTTCTTCTGTAATATCCTCAAGTCTAACTCATATCTTAATCTTCATATGCTAATATCCTCAGCCTGACTCCATAAAATGTAATTTCTTTTCCACCATTACTAAGTATAGTGGATTTTACTCTGCAGGGTGGTATCTTATTTCGTTTGTAATAATCCTTCTAACAACATGTTCCTGAAATGCCTACTTTGTCTAATTTATTGTATATTGGCAGTTGCTACACTATTTAATTCTACTTGCAAATGAGTGTTGGTCACAATTACTGACTTTTTATGGCTCTAGTGAATGCAAGACACTATAGTAATATCTTGGGCTTTTGCAAATGTAGATCCAAATCCTGCAAGCCTTACATGTTCCAAGAAATGCTCTCTAGTACTACAACTGGAACGCATACTATCACTTACATTTGAAATCCTTCTAGAGTTATAAACACACACACGTATGTCACACACACACACACACACACACACACATACGCACATCTCTATTTCAGTAATTCATGCCAAAGAAAATTGGATCTCAATTGCTCAATAAGTGTTTTATGATTTTAATTTTATTTTACTAAAAGGTTATAAAAAGTAAATTTCCCAGCTAATTCTGTATATTTCACAGGGTCTACAGTGCTCATTCATTCACTTAATAAACACTGATTGTGTCTATACTAGTTAGTGCACTGGGCACTGAATGAATAAAATGCTATCCTGATTTCAAAAGCTCTCAGATCTCATGGGATATAAAGATAAGAAAATGACTAATTGAAGTAGAGAATGAGCATGGCTGATAGCTGCAGTAAACAGGCGAGGACAGACTGTCTATAAAGCACTTAACTCCTAAGAAGAAAGCCAGACCTATAGTGAGACCAAGAGAATAAACAAGAGTTAGCCAGATTCAAGAGAACTGAATGATATAATCAGATAATCCTATGTATAAAGTGCCAGTCCCCAAGAGCTGGCACAAACAAGATATATATGTTCAGCAAAGCTGTTTTTATCTTTGGTTGCCAGCACTGATAACTTCATCTTCAAATACAAGTTTCTTTGATTTCAGTCCTTAAGTTGCTTTTTTTTTCTACTCTGATGAGGGAAAATGTCAGCTTTGCTTTTTTTTCTCTTTCCTGGTTCCTTTTTTCTTTGAATGCTTTGGCTATAATAAGAGATGTACAACAAATGTGTTCTTAAATGGCTTCAGAAATAGAGGTGTAATAAACTCCACTTAGCTGCCAACAAATGAGACAGCGGAGGCTTGTGGGACAGAGCAACAGAAGAACAGCGGGACAGGATGGGGAGGTGGGCAGAAGACCACAAAAGCCTTGAGAGCAGCAGACCTCCCCAGAGAAGAAAAATGGCCGCACTGGGAGAATAACCCTTTTCTTCCTCCAGAATTAATTCTCAGGTCCCCAAGGGTACAAATTAAGCATCAAGTTAAGTCCCCCAAAAGCCACTGGGTTGTGATCAACTTTTCTTTTATACAGCAAAGGGGTTTTTATTCACCCACAGTGACCCCCTGTGAAATGCACAGCTCAGAGAGAGGTAGATGCATTTTTTTTTCTATTCCATTAGCTGTGGGCCACCTGAGGCATAGAGAAAAAGCATTTATGTGGCACAGCTCACAAAAAAAAAAAAAAAAAATGCTGTTTTTAAGCTTGTGACTGTGAGAAACGATGTATGAATCAAGGAAGTAAATGGCCTCAACTCTAGGGATAATCGCTTACAGAAATGCAAATGATCTTTTCACATAGTTTGGTAAAATGCACCCAAAACATTAAAACCAGAAACCAACTGGTGGCCTTTCATTTAGACATCACTACCTAAATTCCTTGACCTCAGTCAACCTGTCAGATCTTAATGGCTAGTGACCTGCAGAAGACAAGGTTGGATGCTGTAAATTACAATTTAATTAATGCTTTAAAGATCTTTAGAGTAGGGATTGGAGAGATGGCTCAGAAGAGCACTGACTGAGGACACAGGTTCAATTCCTAGCACCAGCATGGCTGCTCACCACTGTAACTGTCCAGGAGTTCAGACACCTACACACAGGCAAAAACACCAATGTACATGAAATTCAATTGAATTTTAAAAAATCTTTCAAAAGAGTGAGAACTATAAGGACTTTAGTTCAATTTTTTGATTAGACCAACGAAACCATGTCAGTCATTATTCACAGAAATAGTCTGTTCAGTCTAAGATAAAACAATAAAACTTTTTCAATAGTTCTCACAGTCGTTGGGAATAAATAAATTTGAACTGAAACTAAATTAAATGTCTATCTTTTGAAGTTATTTCTAAATGATAAGAAACTAAACTTTTGCTTTAAGTATCTCCTTCATAGTGTTTTTGATGATAAATGTTACATTGTAAACCTGCTTGCTTGTTACTTTCAATGTCTAAATAACTGACTTCTGGGATAACTATAAACTGTTTTATCAGCAATCAAAAAATCCAGTAAGACAGTACATTGCTTCAGCATTTGTGAAATGAATACTAACCCCTCCTTGATATTAGAGACGATGGAGGTATGAAGATATAGGGAATGAACAAACATGAAGAGCAGACCTCTCATAACTATTTTCTAGGAGAGTCTGCATCATTTGCCTTCTTTTCTAGATATTTAGTACAACTTCGTATACAAAAACATAACTTCAGATGATCTTGGATTACAGTGGTGTCAAGGTTTTCAGCTTCACTGGTTCTGGATTCAAAGCCAGTTATTGCTGTTTTTCTTGGCCCTTACAACTTTTCCACACACACACACACACTCACACACTCACACACACTTTGATTTGATGTTTTATTTACTTAACAATAAGAACAAATAATCCCCTCATTGCCTTCCAACTGTCTCCTCAGTCTACTTTCCAGGACAACATCAAAATCCAAATCCACCTCCTCGGACTTCCCAGCAGGTCCCTGTAATAGGGCAGATCTTCCTATATTAAGAGACCTTCAAGACTTTGGACTCTACTCTTTACAAAGTATTTAGAAATTAAAACCAGATCTTCCTGTTATAAATTCTTCTGAAAAATATTTATCAATTTTTTCTTTATTTTGAATGAAATTCATATAAAAATCTTCTTAGTATGCTATATATACTTCATGAGAAAGGATGATGGTAATCAATTGGTTCTAGAATCAGTTTCATATTTGTGCTTTGACCCACTGAGATAGATAGATAGATAGATAGATAGATAGATAGATAGATAGATAGACAATCCACATATATAATTTCAAAAAGTACTTAGAGGCAATACTAGATATGGGGCCCAAAGATAAGGTAGCAAAGTATTTAATGCATAAATAAGAAGATACATTGTATAAGGGTTTACAGTAGAATTCAGACTACCTTATAAGAAATAGTACGAAGACAGAATATCATAAAGAGAAAGTCCTGAAGAAGACAAGTTTCAAATAAGAATGCATGAGTGCTACCTGTCATTCTTGTCCATTGGTACCC
Source organism: Cricetiscus sungorus (assembly GCA_030556225.1). NCBI lineage: Eukaryota > Metazoa > Chordata > Mammalia > Rodentia > Cricetidae > Cricetiscus > Cricetiscus sungorus. Next base: position 23,416,675 of record JANBXA010000253.1, read on the forward strand.
AGAAGCCTCCATCTCTTGCAAATACTCAGGCTGCACCAGCTCCATGCCATCACCTCTAGTAAGGTTAAAAAGCATGTAAACCCACCCTAGGCATCGAGCAGGTTCAAGATAAAGCAACTTGTTTAAACAATAAATTTACTTTGAAATATGATTGTGAGAAATACTGTTCTAGTCAGTGTTCTGTTGCTACACTGTGACCAAGGCAACTCTTTAAAAATCAAGCACTCAATTGTGGGCATCTTACAATTTCAGAGGTTAGTCCTTCAATATCATGGTAGATGGCATGACAGGAGGCATGGAAGGTGTAGTGGGATATTCACTGTGTCTGCTTCTGTGGTACTGACCACACCCATTGAGGGATGGAGCCAGGGGCGGAAGTGACCTGTGGGACTAGGTCTCCCAAGGAGGCCAAGAACACTCTCTTTCTGGCAGGACGCAGAGAGAGGAGCATCCAGTTCCAACTGTTGCGTTCATCTGTCTGTGTTGTTAGTTGTTTCTCCCTTAATAAACATCTATTTGGCCTATTTGTTTATCCTGACCCTTATTAAACCGCAATATCTGGTGTCAGAAGCGGGATCAGGATTTTCAGAGCACCTGGATTTCACCCAGGCGGCAAAAGCCGCAACCCTTCCCCCCACCTTCCCCGAACAGGCAGGGTCCCTTACCTAATCAGGCAGATATACCCTGGCCCTAGAACTCCTTTTATCTCCATCGTGGCCCTGAGACCACTGCTCATCTTCTGCCCATTCCCTCGGATTGCATTCGCACAGAGCCCTGCATCATCAGCCCTGCCTTTTGTGTTGCCGCACAAGGCCCGGACTCGGCCTGCTCTGTGTGTTTGCGGGCTCAGGTTCTGGTGGCACAGTGGCAGCCGGCGGGCTGGCAGAACATATACATGCTACAGTTGCAGGCAGCTCCTGTTATCCCTGTGTTCTTAACAATTTGTACAAGGCTTATTTCATTCCTTCATTTAACAAAATTTTGCTTGCCTTAGTTTGTTAAAAAGCTATTCTACAGGGACTGGGATCAGAAGGATCCTCTGCTGCCAGACGCTATTTACTGGTACACCTCCGAGTGTAACTACAGCAAGTTGAGATCTACAACTAAAAGCAACAAAGCTCCAGGACAGCGGAATTACACCTAAGGTAATTGTAACATCTTTTGCAATTTAAGCTGATATATCTGAGATCAATTTTTCCATAGCTATGGCAGATAATTTTACAATGCAGGACTTTAGGAATTTTTTTACTTCATATATAGAAGGAATCTTAGCAGAAGAAAATTATGACAGGATCAATATATACACATTTTTCATAATAGTAATGGGTTTTATCATTAATATGATATTCTTAAAGAAATGGTTTGAGATTAGCGCAAACAATAAGGAACTTTTACAAACCATAAGAGACTTAGTAACAAGGATTCAAAACATTGAAAATGAGAGAACGCAAAACATAGAATGTTTAGGGTAAAAGGTTCAGAATATTGATGATGGCAACAGAGAGCTGACAGGTAGAATACAAAACATGGAACATAAAAATGACCAAATAGAAAACAAAATTTGTTCCAGGTCTGATGTTGCCTCAACAACCAAATCAGAAACAATGCAATGCATTAACACGCTAGCAGAAACAGCTCGTTCCTGATTGGATGAAACTACTAATAAGGTTAAAAAAAAAACTGGAACATCAGATGGAAAGAGTAGTAGATAGACTCTCTTCCATGTCTGAGGATAATGGCAAGCTAGCGGATAGAACATTGTTTCTGGAAGGAAGTTTACATGCCATTCAGATAATATCTAAGGATGAGAATATCAAAAACATGGAATCACTCGTAGTTGGAGAAAGTAAGAAACTGACCCATGCAATGAAGGCTCTAGAAAGGGATATGCTTCAAGAAGTTCAGACACTCAAAGAAGCAATGGTTAATAGACTTCAGGCTTCAGAAGAACTTCAATCTGATACATCAGAAGAAGAGCTCCAGGTAACAGGGCATGAAAAAAAAACCTAAAATTTTCTACACCATTTAGGGTCAGGGGAGCTTTCCCTGTATCTATTAATGAAAAGTCAGCAACGAAAAAACACCCAAAAGGTGGTGTTGCTTATCAGTGGGAACCAATATGTATGAAAGATTTAAAAAGTATAAAGGAAGCAGTAGTCTCTTATGGCATACACTCACCATATGTGAAGCAATTAATAGAATCATGGGCAAGGAATAACAAGGTAACCCCTAAGGATTGGGATCAATTAATGTCGGCTGTCCTTGAAAACTCCTCTCAATTAGAATGGAGGGCTTTATAGAGAGAGGAAGCAAAGGCTCTTGAACTTCAGGGCTTAAAGAAAGGTTATGAAGCTCCCAAAAATAAAATTCTTGGTGAGGGTATTTATGCTGACCCAGAAACCCAAGCTGCCTATAATGAACATATCTAGTCTCTATGCAGTACGGCAGCTCTGAATGCTTGGGATAAGGTTCAAGAACTAGGGGAGAGGATAGAATCTTATACCAAAATAAGGCAAGGACCAAGAGAATGCTTCAGTGTGTTTCTAGAAAGGTTGTCTAGAACAGTACAATTAGAGGTAGGTGACATAGATTCTAGGCGAATACTCATAGAATCGTTAGCCTATGAGAATGCAAACAAGTGCTTTGACCTTTAAAAATTCGATCAGCACCTTTGGATGAATGGGTCCTATATACAGCCAACATTGAGTATAATGGCAACAACACTGAAGCATGGGTAGGAGAAGCTATATCTAAAGGTTTGAGAAGACATCAAGATAACAGAAGTCTTAACTATGGTGACATAGAAACTTGGATAGGGGACGCCATCTCCAAAGGTTTAAAGAGATATCAACATGTCAGATGTTATAACTGTGGTAAGATAGGTCATCTAAAAAGAAATTGTAGGCAAAGCATCTCTAGAAAGCATTCATCCCAGGAATGAATCGAACAGAAGGCCTCAGCCTCCTGGGTTATGTAGAAGGTGTGGCAAAGGCAGACACTGGACAAATGAGATCGACTAGAGACAAGCAAGGAAACCCTTTACCACCGGGAAACTCCTTGGGGGGCCTCTCGAAGGCCCCCATGTTAAAGGTGGTCCGAATATTCCCAGTCACAGTGGAGGACAATCTCCCACAGGACAATTAGAAAATCATTTGCCTATTGTAAAAACTCATACCGCTCTGGATGACAAAGTAGTGACAGAAGGAAATAAAAAACGTATATTTTGGCAAACCTCTATAAACAATCAAAGGTCTGGATTGATAGTTGAAATGAATAACAGACTGTTTGAAGGCTTATGGACACAAGGGTGGATGTAACTATCATAACTAATAAATCCTGGCCTCGAAATTGGCCCCTGAGAGAGGTAAATGTTCAATTCTTAGGAATTGGAACCCTGTCTCAGGTAAAACAAAGCACGAGATGGATTGAATATGTAGGACCAGAAGGACAGTGAGGAAGGTTAAGACCATATGTGGCTGATAAAGACCATATGTAGTGATAAATTTATGGGGTCGTGATCTATTACAGCAATGGAATACACAGATTAACATTCCTCCAGTATTAGATAGGAATAATAAACGACCTCATGATTGTGGAAAAAATGCTATAAAGTACTATACGAGACAGACACCAAATATCCAGGCTGTACAAAGACAGAAAGTGCTGAACAAACAGAGGAACCAAAAGCTCTACCCTTAAAATGGTTAACAGAGGAACCTGTCTGGGTAGGGCAATGGCCTATGACCTCTGAGAAGGTAGAAGCTTTAGCAAACCTGGTTCAGGAACAGCTAAATGCTGGACATTTCGAGAAATCAACCAGCCCTTGGAATTCTCCTGTATTTGTTATCAAAAATAAATCTGGTAAATGGAGAATGCTTACAGACCTGAGAGCCATTAATAAAGTTATCCAGCCAATGGGCTCTTTATAGCCTGGAATGCCATTGCCTTCTTTGATACCTAAAGAATGGCCTATTATAGTTATTGATTTAAAGGATTGCTTCTTCACTATACCTTTACAAGAACAAGATAAAGAGAAATTTGCCTTCAAGGTACCTAATTAACAATAATTCTCAACCAGTGAAGAGATATCAAGGGAAGGTTTTGCCACAGGGAATGCTAAATAGCCCCACTCTGTGCCAATATTTTGCACAAAAACCACTGGAAATAATTTGTAAACAGTTTCCACAATCCATAATCTATCATTACATGGATGATATATTGTTAGCTGGCTCTAAAGCAGAAATATTAGACAAAATGTTTGAGAAAGTAAAGGAAGTTTTACCTCACTGGGGATTACAAATTGCACCTGAAAAAAAAATACAAAATGGGGAGTCTATCAACTACTTAGGATATAAAATATGTCTACAGAAAATTAGACCACAAAAAGTACAGATCAGGCAAGATCGCTACCAGACTCAATGATCTTCAAAAATTACTAGGAGAGATTTCTCAACTGCAAACCATTATTGGAGTTGAAGGGCATGATTTGAAAAACTTGAAAATGGCCCTAAAAGAGGACAAGGATTTGAATAGTCCATGATTACTATCAGCTTAAGAAGAAAAGGAATTAGAATGGGTAGAAAAGAGGATATTAGAAGCACATGTGGACTGTGGGGATCCAAATCTAGACTGTATTCTGGTTATATTACCATCTAGAGAATATCCTTCAGGGATTTTGATGCAGAGAGAAGACATCATATTAGAATGGATATTCTTACCACATAAACAGAATAAAAAACTAAAAACATATGTAGAAAAGATCTCTGACTTGATTATAAAAGGTAAATTAAGGCTTCATCAACTAACAGGAAGGGATCCAGCAGAAATTATAGTACCTTTAACTAATGAGGTAATTTCTTCCTTATGGAAAGATAATGAATATTGGCAGAAAGCATATAGTATTTTGGGGGGGAATAATTAGCAATAATTATCCAAAAAGTGAAAGAATCAAATTCATAAAGAAGACGATTTGGATCCTTCCACGCATTGTAAGACAAACACCTATCTCTGGAGTTCCTACACTCTATACTGATGCAAACAAATCTGGTAAGGCAGGATATAAATCAGGAGAAATAAGCAAAGTAGTTCAAAGCCCTTTCTGTACAAAAGGCAGAATTGTATGTCATTCTCATGGTACTTATGGATTTTATAGAACACCTCAATATAGTTACTGTCTCTCAATATGCACAGAGAGTAGTCTTACAATCAAGACTGCAGAATTTATTCCTGATGATACAGAATTAACTTCATTGTTTATACAGTTACAAGATACTATCAAAAAGAGGATTCATCCTATATATATATTAGACACATCAGATCCCACAAGGGTCTGCCAGGTCCTCTAGCACAAGGCAATGATGAAATTGATCGGTTATTGATAGGAAGTGTGCTAGAAGCCTCAAAGATTCATAAGAAACACCATGTGAACACCATAAGATTGAAAAAGGATTTTTCTATCACTTGGCAACAAGCCAAGGAAATAGTAAGGAAATGTCCTACTTGCTCATTCTATAACCAAACACCTTTACCACCAGGCAGTAACCCTAAAGGTATAAATAGAAATGAAATATGGCAAATGGATGTATTTCATTTTGCAGAATTTGGAAAATTAAAATACGTACATCACACTATAGATACATTTTCAGGGTTTTAATGGGCTACTGCTCTGAGCTCTGAAAAGGCTGATTCTGTTATCACACCTTTTAGAGGTAATGGCCATTATGAGCATACCTGCACAAATAAAATCCGACAATGCTCTGGCATATATTTCCAGAAAATTGAAACAGTTTTTTGAGTATTATAACATAAAATACATAACTGGTATACCACACAATCCTACAGGACAAGCAGTAGTTGAGAGATCTAGTTGTACTTTAGAGGAAATGCCCATAAACAGGCAGGAGGAACCAAGACACCCAAACACAGATTACATAATGCTTTATTAACATTAAACTTTCTTAATGGTGATGAAAAAGGAAAAACAGCTGCAGAATGACACTGGACAATAGAAAGAACTTCTGAACTAAATCAGCCAGTGTACTTCAAGGATGTATTGACCTCAGAATGGAAACCAGGATATGTGTTATGTTGGGGTAGGGGTTTTGCATTTGTATCTACAGGAGAAGAAAAGCTATGGATATCATCTAAGTTAATCAAGAACCGAGTTGAACAACAGAAACATCTTAATGAAGAGAAATGACAAGTCATCCAATAAATTAGGTCCCATGAGATGTGCAGAGACTTCTCAAAAGTAGGGGAAGGGTTCTGTTCTTGTACTTAAAGGAAAACAGAGAACACCTTTCTTCAAACAGCCAAGAGACAATGAACATGTAGGTACCTACAGAAGAGAAGACAGCTCTCCAGAAAGAATCACTTAATGAAGAGGAATCTGATTTATGGTAAAAAATATTTAAGAATAGTAAACTGTTTCTATACTGACATCTATTTCTCTTTACTATCTAGTATTTCTGTAGTCCCGATTCATGTAAACCAATGCTGGCTTTGGAGTTGGATTTGGCTTTCCTTCTCTAAATTCAAGCATGTTGTTAAGATTAAATTTACAGTTTCTACCTTATATCAAGAAGCCAATTGATGTAAGGCAGAAGAAAACAAAATCTAAGGACTCATTCACTTATTTGCAATTTTCTCTCTGAAATCCTAATTTTCTCATATACATTTTAATGCTTATTGTTGCCTTTCCCTAATGCATACCATAAAAATTAAAAAATTTACTTTGATATTGATATTTAAGTTTTCCACTAGGAATAATAACAGTTCCCAATAGCAATCTCTGAACACTCTGGAGAGAAGATGGGGCCCCAATTGGACATTTCCACTTGACTCAACCTGATGCATCTGGACTACAAACTTCACCCTAAAACCAGTTTGAGACTGCTTTGTTCGAAACAACTCATGACTAGCTAGCTGTATTGGTGCACCTTCTTATTACAACCTGGCCAGAGTTTCAAGTTGAATTCCACTCAAGCATTTTCTGCCACACAATGACTACCTACATATGTTACAGCCAGTTCTGTTGAGAAATTTGGTTGCTTAAAATGTTCTTCCTACAGGATCCCATGGAGAAATCATCGTCCCATTTCAGCAGGAAGTAATCTTAAGATAATGATGCCCCTTTCCCCACTCTTGAAATTTAGGAATAATATTCATCTTCATAGGGTTGGTATTAGTTACTTGGGGTTGGGTATGGAAGGTGATACTTAGACTTGGTTATCTCTTTTAGACAGGAATAGGGTATAGTTGGGAAAGGTATTGTTTAGAAAGGTATTGTTTAGATTAGCCTATTTTCTTGTGAATTATTTAGTAAGAGTGAGACATTAGTATTACAGCTTACATTGTTATATATTCTTATCTGTGGTAACCTATGTAAAATTAAGTTTATTCCCTTCCTGGAAGAATTGTATATTATATTTGTTATATTGTGTGAAATCTTTCCATTTATGATGTTTTATGCACATTATTCTTGCCATATTCTATGTATGTATAGTTTTGCTTGTGTTCAAGACATTTTGTATATTGATACTAATTGGGATATTTGTCTTGCTGCCCTTTAGAGCTCTACCTCTTGTTTAGACGTTTCTACTCTACCTCTACTTTAGGAATTTACATATATATATATATGTGTGTGTGTGTATATATATATATGTATATATATATGTGTGTGTATATATATATACACATATATATGTGTGTGTGTGTATATGTATATATATATGTATATATATATATATATATATATGTGTGTGTGTGTGTGTGTGTGTGTGTGTGTGTGTACATAGTTTATTGTTTAGGTATTTATCCTTGCTTTACTCACGGAAGTTTTAATTGGGTTTTTTAGCTAAATTCCTTAGTATTACAGATTATCCTCACCCATGTTTCCTTTGCCTATGAGATTAGTCAGACATAGATGCTTAATCTTCAATCATTTCAAGACCTGCAGAACATGGCATTTAAATGTTTTTATATTAGTACTCTGTTGACATGAGACACTATTGCTCCTGACAGCACCGTGCACTTTCCTGAAAATATGTTGGACACTGTTGTTGCTCCTTCTGGAGTTCATCCTCGCTTCAGCTAATGGCCTCTTGGGCAAGGAATTGCCTCAACCTTGACCACCGATTTGGACATGCGGTCCTATGTGCTTGCAGGAGACAAACATAGAAGACTGCTGAACCTTGCCAAGTCAGGATAAGACAGCCTTTCTACCTCCCTGCTTTTGTTGTGGTCTGTCAAATACTCCTGGCCTTAGCCAAAACTGGCTGTACCAACGTTGCTGTGAGACCTTGGGTGACTGTTCATAGCTTGCTGTTTCTGTCCTCACTGCACCTTTTGGAAGTTGCCCATCCACATTTCCTGTCTACCCTAGTATCATTATTTTCCTTCTCAGGTCTTGATGAGGTTGTAGATTAAACTATCATAAGTATTATTCTCTCTTCCTAGTTAGATATATTAGGTACTAGACTTAAGCTTTCCAGCTTAGGACAACTCTATTATAAACTCCCTTATGCCTTCACCCTAGGACTAGATATGTTTGTAGTTTTGTTCTCGATTTTCCTTTTCTTAGAGCACACTTGTTATTCACTGTTTTGTATATAGTTTTGTATCAAGCTTAAATCTTTTCTTTAGACTAAAAGGGGAATTGTAGTGGGATATTCACTGTGTCTGCTTTTGTGGCACTGACCATACCCATTGAGGGGTGGAGCCAGGAGCAGAAGTGACCTATGGGACTAGGTCTCCGAAGGAGGCAGAGAACACTTTCTTTCTGGCAGGACGTAGAAAGAGGAGCATCCAGTTCCAACTGCTGCGTTCATCGTTCTGTGTTGTGAGTTGTTTCTCCCTTAATAAACATCTATTTGGCCTATGTGTTTATCCTGACCCTTATTAAACCGCAATAGGAAGGCATGATGCTAGAACAGTAGCTGAGACCTACATCCTGATCCTCAGGCAGAGAAGCAGAAAGACTGCCCCTATCCTGGGCATTTTTAAAGTTCGGTTCCTACTCCCCTCCCCCAGGACACACTTTTTCCAACAAGGCCACACATCATAATCCTTCCAATCCTATCAAAGAGTTCTGCATCCTGGTGACTTAGTATTCAAATGTGCAAGCCTATGAGGTCCATTCTTATCCAAACCACCACAATTATGGATATTACAGTTTCCCACAATTGTCTTTCCTAGAAGGAAGATATTTGAAAATTTTAACAAAGGTGATGTCTACATGACTTGTTCTTTATTTTGGAACATGAAATTCAAACCATTATTTTCTACTCATAATTTCCTGTCTTTCTCCATAAACATGTATTGATCATCAATAATAAATGTAAGGAATGTGTGAAGGTGTGAGAACATAGAGATAAAGAGTATCTCTTACCATAAGAATATCATAATAAAACAGTTGAGTGTGCTGGCACATCATATATTTAATCTCAGCACTCCACAGTAGAGGCACTTGGATCTCTGTGACTTTGAAGTCACCCTGGTCTATATAATGAGACACAGACTAATGAAGGCTAAATAGTAAGACCCTGTCTCAAAAGGAAAATCTTGAAAGTCAGTAAATGGTTAAGACATTAGATACAACACAAATTGCTACCATGTATAAAGTCAGAGGTGAGACTGAGTTTCCTGAGAGCAATGAGCATCATCTAAAGGAAGAGGGGTATTAACCCTCTCTTTGCTGAAGGAGGCAGCATCTAGGCTTGTGTGAAAGGGAAAGTGACTGACAACTAAGAAACCTGGAAAGGAAGCCACACAGAGGCAAGTCAGATGCAGAAGCATCAAGAGTGCAAGGTCTTTCTAGAGACATGCAAGTGACTGAGCATGACTGGAGTCATTTATCACACAGCACACACACACACACACACACACACACACACACACACACACACACACACAGAGAGTAATGATGGTAATACAAAGATGGGATACGGGGTGCACAGGGCACAGGAGAAGTCCAGAAGGACAGGATCTAGGTGTACCCACTAAGGTCTTCCCAGTAGTCAACTGGATGATGGGACAGAGCACTGAGAATTTAGACTGGAGAACTGGCCCCACGTGGTAACAAGTGATCCAGATGAGAAGATGACCATATTCACTTAAATGAGTATCCATTGAGATGCACAAGATACAAAGAAAGGCAACCCCACTTCATGGTGATTTCCATGGAGGGAGAGGGAAGGAAAAGATAGAAGTTGCTATACCCTCCCACCCTCCTAGTAACAGGTTGATTACAAAGCATTCCAATCAGACTCAGACATCTGTAGTTCATGTCTTTGCCTGCATGGCCTATTTGACACAGGCAACATCTTTAAGATGCATAACAGAGCCATTTCCCTGCTCAACCTGCTTGGTTGGTAAAAGAACACATAAATAATTAGGGGAAAACAAAGCAACAGCAAAAAGCAGGTTGGTAGGCAAGTAGAGAAGTCAATAATAACATTCATGTTTCTATCAAGAGTAGTGGTTCTCAACCTCCCTAATGCTGTGACACTTTAACACAGTTCCCCATGTTGTGGTGACCACCAACCATGAAATTATTGTCGTTGCTATTTTATAACTGTAATTTTGTTACTGTTGTAAATTCTAATGTAAATATCTGTGTTTTCCAATGCCATAGGCAACTCCTGTGGAAGGGTTGGTTATCTGGCTCTCAAAGCTGTTGCGACCCATAGGTTGAGAACTGCTATCTAGGTCAAGCGAATAGATGAGACACACAGAGACAGGTTAGATGAACTCTACAGACCAGGACTCATATGGGGGTGAGGGTGGCTTGGGACTGTCACATCACCCTGTGGAATACTCAGGATCTGCAAAAGGGTGGAGACAGTGGGAATTGGACAATTGGACACATGGTTTAAAAGTTCCTAAGAATCTGTTCTGGAACCAGAACTAAAATTCTGAAGTTAAGTAGAAGGGGTGCACAAATGAGAAGACAGGGGGGCATCTAAAATAATTTTTAAAGTGTTTTTTTAAGAAAAAGTCTCAAATAATAAGAACCACAGAAGTAGAATCACAACAAGCAAGTATCTTAGGAAACTGTAGCTTTTTCTTCTTCTGGATTGATTAGCTTTAATTGTCTGGAAAGATCAGGTTTCTAAAAGGAAACTTGTTACTATGGAAACAGCTTTCAATATCGAACAGGCAGTTTGACCACAAGGTAATTACTTTAGTTTTCCCCTTAATTGCATGCTTTCCTGCATATATATATATATATGTGTGTGGGTGTGTGTATATATATACATACATATATATATACATATATATACATATATACATATATATATATATATATATATATATATATATATATATATATATATATATCTCCTGTTGGTCAGAAATGTCCAGCCAACTAGGGCTGTGGTGAGCCAAAGCATACACATAGGTCTCCAGCTAACTTCCCAAGCTGGGGACCACTGAGTACCACAGACCCAGACATCATTCTGGGACTTCAATACTTTACACACCATCAGAGTGGGTATCTCTCCAAATTCAAGTAACCATCCCACCTTTTCTCCTATGAGCAAATCCCCTCAGTCAAGCACATGAGAATCTCATGGTCCCTGTCAGCCCATTCAAGGGTACAGTTCAAGTATTCAGCTGTATTAAAACAAGTAAACATATAGGATTTAAAGAAATATCAAAATTTCAATTATCAATTATCAATATTAATGTCTCCTTTAGATCCTAATTTCACATTGCTAAACTCAGGACCCACTCATGTTTAAAGAAATCCACTAACCTTATCCATAAAACTTTGTATAGCTGTTTCTTGGCTCTCCATATGAGCAATGTATCTATGTCTCCCAATGGAAGCAATTATCTGTGTTTCTTTTTCCAAAAGTTCGCACAGAGCAGCCTTCCTTTCAGCTTGAGTTAAATGTTGGTCAATTTGTGCAACTTCTTTTTGACGCCAAACTAGAGGGATAACATGAAAGACTCTTGAGTTGTCAAAATACACAGCTTTTTAAAAAGTGGAGATTTTTTGTTTTTTAATGATATTAATTCACCTAATTACATTAATATTTTTATTTTTGAGTATGACTGCTGGGGGGAGCTGGACACGAGTATGGATGTTCTTGAAGGCCAGAGGTATCGGATCCCTCTGGACCTGGAACTACAGGTGAGGTGATTATAGCCACCTTATGTGATTGCTGGGTATCAAACTCAGTCCCCAGATCTCCAACACGTAAGATAAAATAATTTGGTGCAACTCTTAGCTCATATGCACTAAGTGTTCTTAACAGTTTTGTGTCCTCCACACCAATGCTCATATATTCACTCTTTTAGCTTCTGCAAGTCTGAAGACTTTCTTTGATGTCCTCTGTCCTTTCTCCCCTTTCTCTATTGATTCTTTCTTCATCTTAGGATCTGCTTCCCCGAGGACCCAAAACAGTAGTTTTATACACAATAGTTTACATTACTTATCACGTTTATCACATCACTTTCTATTTTGACAAAACTCTAAATCACATCATGCAAATTTTAGATTAACTGCATTTCATTATAATAATCCTTAAGGTGTTTTAAAGCACTGGTCACTATAATAAAGATGATATTGCATAAATATAGTCCAAGATTATATAAAAAAAAACCTCCAAAGAGCAAAAATTTAGTAAACCTATTCTATCAAAATATAGACCTACATTGTCACATATGAATTTCTATATCATACCTCAAGCTTAAATTGAAGTTTCTAGACTCCAATGTGTTTTTAATAAAGGTTCTATTCAAATCCTTAAGCAAACTAAATTTGAGGAATAAAATTATTTTTCACTTCACATTTCAAAAGTATCAAGCCTATAGAGGCAGAAGCATAGAGTAGGAAATGACCTTAGAAATTAAATTGCTCAATCCTATATCCAATCACGTCGCCTCCTCTCGGTGGCTTGGATAGAAGTAATTTACCTGCCACCGAAGCAATTTCTTGAGCTACATGTCATCCCTTTGCCCAGCTGAAGGTAACGTCTCATGTCTCTCTTACATTTTCCCTTCTCAAGACATAAACACTTCCATTCTTAAATTGTACATTATGTGATATAATTTCCTCTCACATCCAGGTCAACCATTTCCTGTTTCCTAACACACCACTCAAAATATGCTGTCAAATTCTGTCAAAACAGAGGCTTCCACACAACCTGCCACACACTCTCCTGACTGATGTGACAAAAATATGAAGGATGGTGAAGGAGAGAGATGTACAGCATCAATAGAAACAAGAAACAAATGTGCTATGCCAATGACAGGCACAATTCCCAGGAAATACAATGAAGATTTGGGTGAATAAATTAAAAATAAACTATCCCCCAACTATTCAAGCACTGTTCACCAAACTGTCACAGTATCATTTCCAGAAGGGAGGGTCTCATGGAAGGTGATGGTAAATCTCTAGCTTAACTGAAAGCTAGAGAAAGGTGGACTGTGAACCCAGTTGGTAGTTCCCATGCCTTAAGAAAGTCTCTAAAAAGCCTAAAGAGAATGTCTAACATTTTAAATCACAGCTAGAAACACTGGTAACTATGTTGGCATATACAAAAAAAAAAAAATTGGAGCAAAGGATAAAGAAAGGGGAATAAAGCAATGGGTAATAATAGCCCTCATCTAGATCTAGTAGCTGATGGAAACAGAAGCAGACACCCATAGCTAAACACTGAGCCAAACTGCAGAGAGGGAGGACAAGGCCAGGCTACAGAAACCCACAGAAACAGCTGACCTGAACAAGGAGGAGCTAATGGGCCTCCAAACTGATAGCTGGGAATCCAGCGTTGAACCCACTCAGACCCCCTGAACATGGGTCTCAGTTAGAAGGCCTGGGTAGACTAAGGGACCTTGAACAGTGGAACCAGTATGTATCCCTAGTGCATGAAAGGACTTTGGGAGGTGCATGAAAGGACTTTGGGAGCAGGTTCCCCATGGAGGGATACTCCCTCAACCTAGAGGCAGAAGGGAGGGCCTAGTCCCTACTCCAAATGACTTGACCGATTTTGTTGATCCCTCCTGGAAGGCATTAGGTCCCCTGTGGAATGGGGGGGGTAGGATGGGAGGATGGTTGGGGGAAATGGGAAGGAGGGAGGGAGAGAGGGAGAAAGGAAGGGAGGGAGGGGGAACTGGAATCAATATGTAAAATAAGAAAAATATAAAAAATAAAGTATGGTTGTATTTACATATTAATGTGTAATTATAATACATATTAGTTTACATGATAATCTGTTGCAGTTTAAATAGAGTAACTTTGAAGATTTCTTTCCTTTCTTTTTTTTTTTTTTTTTTTTTTTTTGAGAAAGTTTCTCTGTATAGCTCTGGCTGTCCTAGAACCTACTCTGAAGACAAGGCTAGCCTCGATCTCACAGAGATCCGCCTGCTTCTGCCTCCCTGAGTGCTGGGATTAAAGGTGTGCACCATCACTGCCATGCAACTTTGAAGACTTTTAACAGTTATTTTTATTTATGTGCACGTGTGTCTGTCTTGTGTATATGCCACAAGTACCACAGAAGCCAGAAGAGGGTGGCAGATCTCCTAGAGCTTGTGATACAGATTGTTGTGGGCCAAGCAACTTAAGCACTAACTCAAGTCCTCTGAAAGAGCAGCAAGCACCCTTCACCACTGAGCCATTTTTTCCACACCCAAAATAGAAGAACTTTGGAGAATTACAATGGCATGATATTCTCAAGAGGCATGTTTGAAACAAAGTGAGACCAAAATTGAAACATGGAAAATGGGTCAGGATGAGCAAAATGAAAGCAGGACCCATATCATTCCTGTAAGAAACAGGATGAAAGAACTCACAACCTGACATGAAAGATCATTCATTCTATGACCTGACTGTTGTGACTGTTTATACCAGAAACCCTGTGATCGCCTTCCATCCATCCATCCATCCATCCATCCATCCATCCATCCATCCATCCAAATACAACTGTAGCAAGTTTATGTTACATTGCAGAAAGCAGGACAAAGTACAAATGTGTTTATTTACAAATACTTCAACATAGGAGCCAGTTGAATTTCCCAACAAGTCAATGGGGCAGGTTCTGTCATCTCCTGTCTTAGTGAAAAGAGAACTGAGGGAAAGAATGTTGTAAAACTCCCCTAAGACATACACCTAGAAAATGCTGGGGTCATGACCCACGCTTGGGCAGACATGCTGTGTGGAAAATGATTCTGTCAAAAACAAAAAGCCATGATATCCTTTCTTTTGAACATGGGACTTAGCAGTTGGTTCACTACAAAGGCTTCACTTAATCTAGTGATTAAGCCTTCTCTCTGCATGGAAATAGCATGTAAGTATAGTGTCTGGATGATGTTTCTAAGGAAGCTCCCAGATTCTCTTCTGTTCACACAATCCTATCTTTACTCTGAACTTCTTTTCTTTTTTTTTTTTCTTATTATACATATCGATTCCAGTTCCCCCTCCCTCCCTCTCTTCTACCCTCCCATTTCTCCCCCCCCCACTGCCACCCTCCCATCCCCACCCCCCTGTCCACAGGGAGGGTGATGCCTTCCTGGAGGGGTCATCTAAATCTGTCAAGTCATTTGGAGTAGGGACTATGCCCTCCCTCCTGCCTCTAGGCTAAGGGAGCATCCCTCTATGAGGAACCTGCTACCAAAGTCCTTTTTTTTTTTTTTTTTTTTTTTTGTGCACCAGGAATACATCCTGGTTCCACTGCATGAGGTCCTTTAGACTGCCCAGGCCTTCTAACTGAGACCCATGTTCAGAGGGTCTGAGTCAGTCCAAAGCTGGATTTCCAGCTATCAGTCTGGAGGCCCATTAGCTCCTCCTTGTTGAGGTCAGCTGTCTCTGTGGGTTTCTGTAGCCTGGACTTGTCCTCCCTCTCTGCATTTGGATTCCAGTTCGGCTCAGTGTTTAGCTGTGGGTGTCTGCTTCTGTTTCCATCAGCTACTAGATGAGGGCTCTATGATGGTGGATAAGTTAATCATCAATCTCTTTATCAGGGAAGGGCATTTATGGTAGCCTTTCCACTGTTGCTCAAATTGTTAGTTGGGGTCAGTCTTGTAGGTCTCTGAGCATTTCTCTAGAGTCAGTTTTCTCTTCAAACCTATAATGGCTCCCTCTTTCATGGTCTCTCTGTCTCTTTCTGTCTCTCTCTGTCACTCTGTCTCTGTCTCTCTCTCTTTCTCTTTCTTTCTCCTTCTCTTGTCTATTCTTCCTCTGACTCAATCTTCCTAGTCCCACGTGCTTTCCTCTCCTCCCCTTGTCTTTTTCCTAGCCCCATATACACTGCTGGTGGGAGTGCAAACTTGTACAGCCATTTTGGAGATCAGTATGGCGGTTCCTCAGGAAAATGGGAAGCAGTCTACCACAGGACCCAGCAATCCCACTTTTAGGCATATATCCAAATGATCCACATCCATGCAACAAAGACATGTGTTCAACTATGTTCATAGCAGCATTATTTGTAATAGCAAGAACCTGGAAGCAACCTAGATGCCCCTCAACTGTAGAATGGATAAAGAAGATGTGGCACATTTACACAATGAAATACTACTCTGGACTTTTTAAAGCCTTTTCTAACCCAGTGGTGGCTACGCACACTTTTTATTCCAGCAGGAGGCAGAGGCAGGTGGGTCTTTTTGGGTTTGAGGCCAGCCTGGTCTACAGAGCAAGTGCCAAGGCAGGCTCCAAAGCTACACGGAGAAGCCCTGTCTCAAAATAAACAAATTAATTAATTAATTAATTAATTAATTAAAAGCCTTTTTTCTTGTATGGCTACCATACCTGTCAAGGTCCTATCACCAATGTGTCAGTAGTTATTATGTAAAAGGAGATCTGTAAGATGATGGGGAAAATAAAGTGAGATGCCTTACTTTCTTCTTCAAGAAATTAACACATTTCCTAGCCTCTATATAATTGGATAGGTGATTTTAAAAAATTCCAAAAGAACAGAGTTTCTGCTTCTCTTTCAGTTTATCATCCTTCAGTGCCCAGCACTTTCTACCACTGGGTGTTAAGAATTTGTTTGAATAGATGCATCTTGACATGAGAGTTTATGTCTTATTCTACAGACATGATCCAAGCATATGTACTCCCCTACTGTTGTGTTACAGGCATGGTTACTTTCTCACGGGGCTACAGGAACATTTCAAAATGTATTTCTTTTATATGAACTTATATAGTTAGAAAGCATTTCTTTTCTACTAAAACTCCAGATTTACATTAATAGTCACTAGGAATTATAAAATAAATATCTAAAGCCCGAGTGTGGGTTTTGGCCTTCCATTTCTAGCCACTACCTTTTATAATACTTTGTTTTGCAATTTTATCAGGATATTTCTTTGTCCTCTCATATTTCAAGTTGGAACCATCCAGATCAGGTCAAAAAATTGCTAG
The DNA here is from genome assembly GCA_030556225.1 of Cricetiscus sungorus. Classification (NCBI taxonomy): domain Eukaryota; kingdom Metazoa; phylum Chordata; class Mammalia; order Rodentia; family Cricetidae; genus Cricetiscus; species Cricetiscus sungorus. The sequence goes on from JANBXA010000253.1 coordinate 23,434,040, forward strand.
TCCCATTCTTTGTTAGAACCCTGTCTGTCCTTTATCAGGAATACATTATTCAAACACTGTCCAGCTTGATCTATCAAGCAAGAGGATTTGGAAATGCAAAAGCTAAATTATCTTCAGCAAAGATTGTAGAGTTTGAGAGCTAAATTATATTATAGAAATCTAGGATATCTCTGACTGATGAGTTTGTTATTAAAAAGTGGCTTTGCCAACCCGAATAAGAAATATGACAAACCCCATATACCAAAAGGCAGTTGATCAATAAAGGCAAATTGTTTGCTTGTAGGAATAATAACTGAGAATATTTATCTCAAAGGATTACAAAGTTGCTCCCAAAAAGCAAATAAAAGCTGACTAGTATTAGTGAGCCTATTTTATTTTCCAGCTTTATATCCGGAACACCCAATGCCTAAAGTAAGTTTAGGTGTGAAGTTATTATCCAAACCAGTCTGGAAATTTCAAAGAGGGATGTATTGTTTTCCTGTATCAATACTTGGCTGAAATCCCGAAATACACAGATATAGCCAAACACACACATAGACTCAACTTTCACATTCTTGTACTGACGTTGGAAACAAAATCAATGAATCTTAATTTTAATTAAAACAAAAAACTTTTCATTAGATGAAGACAACATATCTGTATTAAGGGACAAAATACAACAGGATAATCTCCCAACCACAAAAAATAAATAAATAAATAAATAAATAAATAAATAAATAAATAAATAAATGAGTGGAAAGTCACAGAGCAGAGACCACTGAACTATTCCAAGGAAGTCTGGTTTGCTAGAACTGCTGAAACCAAGTACCCTTAGATCTTGATACATTTAGCAACAGAATTCCATTTCCTGACAGCTCTGGAAGCCACAAGCCCAAGATTAATATGCTGTCTGGGGTGTTGCTCCTGAGGCCTCTGTTCCTGTGGCCATTTTCTCCTAGTACTCTGCCTAATATTCCACCTATGTACTAATCAAATATTTTATAGGGACACCAGTCCTTATTGAGCTAAGGCATGCTCATATGCCTATTTATTTTTCTTTATTGCCTCTTTTTAAAAGAATACATTGCCACATACAACCACACTTGAGGTACAAAGAATCCAGATGTCAACAAAAGAATTTTGGGGAACACACTCTCAACCAATAAAGAAGCCAGTAACAACAAAAAAAAAATTGAGGCAAAATATATCAAATAAATTGGTTAATTGGAAATAATAAAATTAACTTTTCCCTTAAACTTCTGTTCTTAGACAAATTTCATATTCACTCTGAAACATCTTATTTGAACTTGTTATCTCTAAGCAAGAAATCTTTGAAGCCACAGTAGTTTTGTCTCCCGTGGCAGTTAAATGCATCCATATTGTAAGCTCTCATCATAAACTGGAAAGCCAAATGACCTAAAAAAGGACAACATACACTTCATGAGACTGTCAAGATGAGAAGCTAGAAGGAGAAAGGAATAAAAATAATAGGCATATTTAAACACATAACAGTAAGCTGGTGAACATGTAAATTAAGTAGACCTTTTGAAACACAAATACAGAGCAGACAGTACAAAAAATGGATACTTGATTGTCTCAATAGCCACATTAAATCTAAACAGTCCAGTGAAAAGGCACAGGTCAGTTGAATAGGTTTTGAGGATGATATAAAATTATATTTCCTGAATATGAAAACACAAAGATCAAAAAGTCACAGAATACTGAGAGGTGTATTACATTAGCAGTGATCTAAAGAAAGCTGGGACTGAGCATAGAGATGTACCCTTGAAGTTCTGACACAGCCAGGAGGATTGCGAGCTCTAGGCTAGCTTAGGTTACAAAGTGAGACTTTATCGGAATAGAAGGAAGAGTGGGGGATGAGGAGAGAGAGAAGAAAGGGGAGCAGAGGGGGAGGGATAAGGAGAGAGGGAAAAGAAGGAAGGGAGAAGAATATATTGATATCGGTCCAAGTTTATCATAGTAAAAAATGCTACAAGAAATAAGGACATTCATAATGATAAAGGCTTCAATCTATCATTAACATATGTATTAACACATAATTCTAAATATTTCCTCATCCAATAAGAGAGGTTCCAACTACATCAAACAATACCTAATTGAACTGCATAGGAAAACTGAAGAAACTGTAGTCATAGTTTGGGACTGCCGTACTTTGCTCTTATCCTTTGATAAACTGGTAGGTGAGGAATTAGTAAACACATAGATTGGCATAATACTCTGAACCAAGCTTATATAACTGATACTTATCAACCATCCCTCCCAACTATTACAGAACACAAACTTTTCTCAGGTACAACAGAACATTTTCCAAAATGACTTATATTGTATTACTAAAACAAGCTGAGATAAATTTAGAAGAACTCAAGTCATGTAGAAGTATATTCCATAACCAAATTAGAAATCAGTAACAAAGGTCCGTGAAAAAAAAAATCTTTAAACAACATACTTCAAAACAGTCTGTCAGTCAAAGACCAATTATAAAGGTAATCAGAAAGTATTTTGAAGAGAAAGAAAATCAAACTTGACACATCATAGAGTTGGGAAACAGCCAATGCAGCAGTAGTTGAACCAGGGTCTCAGGACAATGGTCTTTGCTTTCACCATATGATGAGAAAAAGAGCAGTAAACTGAACCAAAAGTAAGCAGAATGGAGGAAATGATAATTTAAAAAAAAAAAAGCAGCAGACAACAGTAAAAACAAAAGAAATCCAAGATACAGAAATCAATAAAAAAGTAATAAGATTGTAAACCCACCAGGAAAAAATGAATAAAGAGAGAATATCAGTATTAGGAGTTTGGGGTGATATTATTACAGATCCTACAGATAACAAAAGGATAATATAGAATACTGTTAACATCTTTATGTTAACACATTCATAAATATACATGAAATAAATAAGTTACATAAATGATGTAAATTAACAAAGCTCAGTACAGGAAATACATACTATAAATAAGATATCTATCAAAGTCATTGCATTTAGAATCTCAAGCTTTCCCACAAGAAAAACCCAAGGCCTTGGTGGCCTTATTGGTAAATTAGAAACATTTTAAGAACAAAATACTAATTCTATACAAAGTTTTAAAAAATGAAGAAAAAAAGAATATATCAGTATCCAGACATCAACGGTAAAGACAGTCACTCTAGCAAAGCCACCAAGGGTGAGAAGATATAATCTAACTTAGCTGAGCAGAGTCCTTCTTCTTCCAGCCTGACTGGTAACTCATGCTTACTATCTTGGGGTACTTGAGCTGAATCTCCCATTTAGGGGTGCCAGCTGTTCACTTTGAGCCTCTTACTGACAAAATTCCATCATTTTTCCAGGTGCCCCACTGAACAAGAGAGTTGAGAGCTTAGCCTTGTTTGTTCACTCTCCTGTATAGGCTTCTGTGTTTCTGCTCAAAATACCCTGCGAATTGTAACCATCTCAATGTTGTCTTCTGTATCTCCAGCATCCTCAGCTGCAGTCTGACACTGACCTACCAGGACAAGGGCTACTACCACTCCTCTGTGTCCCTAAAACCAAAGGAGCTTATTTCAAAGACCACCAAGAGGGCTCTCTTTAAATACCTCTCACAGTCCTCTTGGAAACAACTCCAAAGTAATGGCTCACTTAAAAAACAAAACAAGAGAAAACCACTTCTACTAGCTGCTTTGTAACTTTCCTTCTTTTTTATTCCTTTGATCTTACTAAGTAGTTCACAGGCCAAGGCAAGTTCTCAATTTATTTCTTCTATAAAGGCTTTACTAGGGGGACAGGATGTCTTACACTGACTCTGATATCCTGATATCTAACCTCTGTGGCTCTCGGTCAAAAATGAATTGAGGTGATAGTGCTGCACATCCTCCTGAAAGAGCAAAATGAAGACAGACACGTCTGAGGTTAGGTAGAATGACTGAGTAATTATCAATTACACTTTCCTCAAAAGGGACAAACTGTTTTTATCTCTTCAAGGCTGTCTATTGGTGCACTAAAGCTGAAAACTGCACATGCTGTGAACCATGTGCACTCCTAAGTCTTACACCCTAGAGAGATGCACACTTCCATGCTTCAACAAAGAGCACTACTTATATGTTGAAAAAGACAGAGCCTGGGTACAAATCCATAGTAAGGTGGATAAAATAATTGTGGCCCTTTTCTATAATGCATAGTCTATAGAAATGAGATTGAGCAAGCTGAATTACATGTGATAACATAGACAGAACTCACAGTATAATATAGAAGCTTAAAAGACAGACATAAAAAATCATTCTGAATAATTCTACTTACATAAAACTGAAAACAAGGAAGACAAGCCCAATTGCTCCTTAGAATACGGGTACTCAAACCAACAGTCTTTGGCTATTGGCATTCATGGAAATTCTGCTTAATGGAAATCTGCCCTATCATACTGCTATAAAAAAGAACAATACGGCATCATGTACCAGCTTGAGATGATCTTGACTAATGTATAGTAGATGGTAGTATTTATCATCTTAAATAAGTATCATTCTGTTTTTATTACTAAGGACAGAATTAAAAAAAAAAAAAAAACTGGATTATGAATTGTAGTTCAAGCCATACAATTGTCCCTCTGAACCACAAGAGGGCAGCAATTACAAGGCACAGTTGGGAAGATAGGCTGAAAAACAATGAATTAAATGGAGTCATGACATAAAACATAGATCTTGTAAACAGATATTGAGCACCCCCTCCAAAAATAGTTTTGAAATTATTCTAAATATTTAACTTCTAATTTTAAGATGAAAAAACTGAAATAAATTTCCTATGTAAGAAATTTGTATTTGTTTTCATTTTCACCATACAATAAAATGCATGTTCTACTTTAACATAGAAATCCTGTTAAGATTAGTCACCACAGGGCAGGCACTCACACATGCATTTCACTCTATTGAGCCTTCTGAATAAGATGAAGGCTCTGAAACTGTTGAATCCTTTTCAGAGTTGGGGAAACTAAGGTTTACAAGAAAAAGACAATTTGTACTACCTAACACTGTTGAACAGGGAGGGAAGAATTTGATCTTTTCTGATGTTTTTCACGGTTGCCCATCATCATGACAAAAATAATAGTGACATCCTTGGCTGATTCATATATGATTTAAAATATCATTATCATAGATCCCTGCTATAATAGAATGTTAATTTTATGATTATAGGATTTTTTCCAGGAAACATGGCTAACAATGATCTCCATAAACCACTAATTTAAGAATTGATCCTTATACCACATGGGCTAATCACAAAAACAGATAACAGTGCTTATAAATAATCAGAAAAGACAACCTATTCTCTTAGCTTGAAGGACACTGTTCCACTACAATGAAATTGGGGCTACTTTTAATTGTTAAAAAAAAAATCAGTATCCTTACAAGAACCTGATCTCTCCATTCTCAGATATGCAGTGTAAGAAAGGGCTCCTGTCTTCAGACAGTTATATTTATCTGTTTCTGGGTTTCTTCCTTACCTCCTTCATTAATTCATTTTAGTGGATATTGTTAGGCATATGAGTTAAACACAGAAAAATAAACATTGCCCAAATATAAATAAATCATTCACACATGGAGTTTGTACTCCACTGGTAAAAACAAATACTAAAAATGCTAAACACAAGGTGTCGATGACACTGAAAACTTGGCAGGGCAGTGAGGATCATCAGATACCAACAGCAGTGTGACACAGCTGATTTTCATTAACCTGGGTTTCCGTGAATGCCAATAGCTGGAGAACAGGGTTTGATTACCCACTTTCTAAGAAGGGCCTGGAGTAATTGGACTTGTCTATTGGCTTTATCTTCCTTCTTTTCCATTTTTATGTATTCCATTACAGGAACTCTTTACTTGGGACAATAGATATAACATTTCCCTCCTTGGAGCCCTTCCTTTCTTCCCTATCTTCCATCATGTTTTCTGTCACAAAAGCTTTTGAGTAGGTGACACAGACCCCAACACTGGAAGTTATGAAATGTTTGCCTTTATCTCTAAAGAACACACACCCTATAGAGAACACAAGGTAAAATTGTTATTGTGTTGGGGGCTAAACGGGAATTGCTAGAGTGTAATCAGATGGAATGTGGTATGTAGGAGCATCATGGTTCAATGCTGAATTCACAAGCCGTTCAAAGCATCACACAATCAGGTGAGCGATCATTTGAACTTACGTGGCTGAAGCATCAGTGCAATGGCTGAAGCATCAGTGCAAAGATATTCTAAAACTCCACAGTTCTCACAACCATGTACACATATGTTGTTATTTAAAACACTTGTAATCTTTTGTCATTCTTAACTCCTGTTACAAATATAACACATGTGCTGGGTGTAGTAGAGAAGAGCATGTATTTAATCCCAGCAGAGAGAGATAGACTTCAGAGGCCAGTCAGTATAGTCTACATAGTGAGTTCCAAGGCAACCAGGGATGTGCAGAGAGAGAGAGAGAGAGAGAGAGAGAGAGAGAGAGAGAGAGAGAGAGAGAGAGGGAGGGAGGGAGGGAGGGAGGGAGGGAGGGAGGGAGAGAGGGAGGGGGGAGAGGGAGGGAGGGAGGGAGGGAGGGAGGGAGGGAGGGAGGGAGGGAGAGAGAGAGAGGGAGAGAGGGAGAGAGAGAGAGAGAAAGAGAGGAATATAACCTAGACTCCCAAGACAAGCCCCTACAACAAAGGTGTCATTCTTTTGTTCTCATCAAGTCAAGCCTATGTGTCCTGCAAAGCTGTTGCGGCACTTACGCTCCATAGCATTGTAAAGGAGCTCAAAGTCTTCCCTCGTCTTCGGGTTGTGCCTCCGGTAGTAGTCCATCTGCACCAATTCCTCCTTTTCTCTGATCTTCTTGAGCTCTTGCTCTTCCTCCCACTCCAGCCTCCTTTTCTTCTGTTGTCTTAAACTGTCCACATAGCGTTTAGCATGCCACTTCCTGTAGCAAGTCTGTATCACAATCACCTGTGTTTAAATCAAAAGGAACAAAGTGTCATTGACTGGTTAATCAGAACATAAGGAAAGGCAACAATGAGTGTTTACATTCAAATTCAACAACAAAAAAATACTGGTGATTTAGTTCTAATCTTTCTGAGACATTATGCATAATAATATAAAAACTATGAATAATGTGCCATTTTTTTTTTATATGTGCCACTTTGACTTTGAAATCTAGGAACAAGTTTTCTATAAGAGACCATTTGTAAATGCTGAAGAGCACAGACTCAGAGGGCCAGCCACCTAGCAGTGGAACCACAGCTCCTCCCCAGTCTGTCTACCCTACCCTTCCTCAGGCCAACACCATCACAGCTTGTCCCTGGCCCTGCTACTGCTGGACTCCCAACCCCAATCCCAGCTGAACTTCTACTACTGAGGCACAGAACACTCCAGTCAGAAAGGGTAAGTGACCCACCTACCAGTGGACAGTGGAACTACACTACACCCATCTGGATTCTTCCACTGTGGGCATTTCCCAAGCCCTAATCCAGGCCCTCCTCCTTACCTCAGGAGATTTCCCACAGGCAGGCCCAGGCCATACAAACCAGGATGTCTAAGTGACACACCTAGAAGCAGAACTGTACCTCTCCCTGGATTTTATCCACCAGGACCCTTCCCCAGGGCAAAGCCACCCCAGCTCATCCCTGTCCCTTCTGCTGCTGCTGCTGTCTCCAACCTCAATGCACTTCGGCCACTGAGGCACAGACCACACCAACCACAAATGCCCTCACCAATCCACAAGCAGCTCTTCCCTAGAACTCTAGCAGAATCCATAGGCCCAAACACAATCCACACCAGTAGGAAAAACTGACACCATAGGCCCAAAATACAGTCCATACCATTCAAAAGAACAGCCCTAGCATCTCTACTGGTGGCCAGGCTGGTCCTGGGTAGCCAGAAACAAGACTCTGGATCTACTAGAGACCAGGCTGGTCCTGGTTACCCCAGAAGACGCAGGCTCTACTAGAGACCAGGATTGATCTAGAGACCCAAGAAGACTTTGGAGGCCAGACCAGATCAAGGGACCCAAGACCCCCCCCCCAAACCTCAGTGGAGACATTACTGGATCTGAGGACTCAGCAATCACCAGAACCCTTGGCCTGTTAGTCCAGAAGACTAGTGAAGAAACAGAAACCAAGGAACAGAACACCTATCCAACAAAGACAAACACAGAAATCAACACCTAGATTGATAGCCACCCAAAAACTAGATGCCTAAATGCCAGTATAAGAACACAATTAATAACAGAAAGGGCAATATGTCACCACCAGAACCCAGGTATCCTACAACAAGAAGACCTGAACATTCCAAAAGCACCTGAAGCACAAGAAAATGACCTTAAAATCTTAAAAATAACTTTATGAAAATGATAGAGGTCCTACAAGAGGAAATGAAAAAAAAAAATCCCTTAAAGAAATGGAGGAAAAGACCACCCAAAAAATGGAGGAAATCAATAAATCTGTTAAAGAAAACCAAGAAGAAACAAATGGTTGACAAAAACAAAATTGTTTAAGACCTGAAAATGGCAGAAATAGAAGCAATTAAAACACACATGCAAATACACACACACACACACACACACACACACACACACACACACATAAATGAGAGAATTCTGGAAATGAAAAACCTCAGTGAGCAAACAGGAACTACAGATACAGAAACTACCAACAGAATAAAAGAGATGAAAGAGAGAACCTCAGGCATTGAAGATACAATAGAGGAAATAGATTCATTGGTCAAAAAAAAAGTTATGTCTAAAAAAAACCCTAAAACAAAACATCCAGGAAATTTGGGACACCATGAAGCGACCAAAACTAAGAATAATATGAATAGAAGAATTCCAGCTCAAAGGTCAAAAAATATATTCAACAAAATCATAAAAGAAAATTTTTCCAACCTACAGAAGGACATACCTATAAAGGTACAAGAAACATACAGAACACCAAATAGATTGGACCAGAAAAAAATAAAGTCCCCTCACCAGATAAGAATAAAAACACTAAAAATATAGAACAAAGAAAGAATATTAAAAGCTGCAAAGAAAAAGGGTCAACTAACATATAAAGACAGACCTATTAGAATTACACCTGACTTCCCAATGGAGACTCTAAAAGCTATAAGGCCTGGACAGATGTCTTGCAGACTCTAAGAGACCCTGAATGTCAGCCCAGAGTACTATACCCAGCAAAATTTTCAATCACCAATGACCAAGTCAAATTTAATTAATATCTATCCACAAACCCAGCTCTACAGAGGTACTAAAATGAAAAACTCCAACCCAAGGAAGTTAGCTGCACCCACAAAGCACAAACAATAGATAATTCCACTCAGGCGAAAAACACACACAACAACGACAAAAAAAATAACAAGAATCAGCAATCACCAGTCATTAAAATCTCTCAATATCAATGGACTCAATTTGCTAATAAAAAGACATAGACTAAGAGAATGTATATGAAAACAGGATCCATCTCTCTACTATATGCAAGAAATACACCTCAACATCAAACACAGACATTATCTCAAAATAAAGGGTTGGAAAATGATTTTCCAATCAAACAGACCTAAGAAGCAAACTAATGCAGCTATTCTAACATCTAACAATATAGACTTCAAGCCAAAATAAATGAAAAGAGATGGAGAAGGACATTTCATATTCATCAAAGGAAAAATCTACCAAGATGATTTCTCAATTCTGAACATCTAGGCCACAAACACAAATGCATCTGCATTTATAAAATAAACATTTGCAAAGCTAAAATCTCATATCAAACCCACACATTAATTGTGGGAGACTTCAACACCTCATTCACACAAATGGACAGGTCATGCAGGTATAGACTAAACAGAGAAATAACAGAACTAACAGATGTTATGAGCTAACATCTAATAGATATTTACAAACTATTTCACCCAAACACCAAAAAATATGCCTTCTTCTCTGAACTTCATGCTACCTTCTCCAAAATTGACCATATACTTGGTCACAAAACAAGTCTTAACAGATATACACACACAAACAAAAAAAAGTGGAATAACCCTCTGTATCTTGTAAGAGTACCATGGATTAAAGTTGGAATTCAACAGTACAAACTACAGAAAGCCTACAAACTCAAGGGAACTGAACAACTCTCAACTGAATTATCACTGGATTAAGGAAGAAATAAAGAAAAAAATTAAAGACTTCCTGGAATTCAATGAATATGAATACATATTCAAACTTACAGGACACAATGAAAGTAGCACTAACAGCCAAGTGTATAGCACTAAGTGTCTTCATAAAAAAATTTGGAGAAACTTCATACTAGAGACTTAACAGAACACCTAAAAGCTCTAGAACAAAAACAAGCAAACACAGCCAAGAGGAGTAGGTGGCAGGAAATAATCAAACTGAAGGCTGAAATCAATAAAATAGGAACAAAGGGAACAATACAAAGAATCAGTGAAACAAAGAATCAAGTCTTTTAGAAAATCAACAAGACAAACAAACTCTTATCCAAATTAACTAAAAAAGGCAGAAAGAGATTATCCAAATTAACAAAATCAGAAATAAAAGAGGGACCATAACAACAGACACTAAGAAAATCCATACAATAATTAGATCGTACTTTAAAATCCACAAAATCTAAATCTTGATAGATACCACATAACAAAATTAAACCAAGATCAAATGAACAATTTAATAGACCTATAGCCACCAAGGAAACAGAAGTGGTCATTAAAGGACTTCCAACCAAAAGCAGCCTAGATGGTTTCAGTGCAAAATTCTATCAGACTTTCAAAGAAGAGCTAATATCTCAAAATATTCTTCAAATTAGTCCAAAGTACTCCTCTAATCATTTTACAAAATAGAAACAGAAGGAACATTGCCAAATTAGTTCTACCAGGCTACAGTTACCCTGATACCAAAACCACACAAAGCCTCAACAAAGAAAGTTCCCTCATGAACAATTTCCCTCATGAACGTTGATGTAAAAAAAAAAACTCAATAAAATGCTGGCAAAATGAATCCAAAAGTACATTAAAAAAGATCATCCACTCTGATCAAGTGGGCTTCATCCCAGAGATATATGAAAGTCTGTCAATGTAATCCACCACATAAACAAACTGAGAGGGGAACAAAAAGCCACATGATCATCTCATTAGATACTGAAAAAGCCTTTGACAAAATCCAACAGGCCTTCATGTTAAAAGACTTGGAGAGATCAGGGGTCATGGAACATACCTTAATATAAGAATAGAGATAACCAGCAAGCCAACTGCCAACATAAAATTAAATGGAGAGAAACTCAAAGCAATTCCACTAAAATCAGGAGCAGGACAAGGCTTTCCTCTCTCTCTCTCTCTCTCTCTCTCTCTCTCTCTCTCTCTCTCTCTCTCTCTCAATATATATATATATATATATATATATATATATATATATATATATTCAGTATAGTACTCGAAGTTCTAAAGTTCTAGCTAGAGCAATTACAACAACAACAACAAAAAAAAAAGATCAAGGGAGTAAAAATTGGAAAAGAAAAAATCAAAGTATCCCTTTTTGCAGATGACATGATAGTATATATAAGCAACCAAAAAAATTCCACCAGGAAATTTCTATAGCTGATAAACACCATTAGTGAAGCAGCTGGATAAAAGACTGACTCAAAAAAATCAGTAGCCCACTTTTATACAAATAATAAAAGAGCTGAGAAAGAAATCAGAGAAACAACACCCTTCACAATCGCCTCAAACAGTATCAAATATCTTGAGGTAACTCTAACCAAGCAAGTGAAAGAAAGACCTGTAAAACAGGCACTTCAAGTCTTTGAAGAAAGAAATAGAGAAGAAATCAGAGGATAGAAAAATATCAAGCACATGGTTTGGTAGGATTAACATAGTAAAAATGGGCATTTCACCAAAAGCAATCTATAGATTCAATGCAATCCCCAACAATCATATAATAAAGGGACTGCTGGAAGTACCACCAACCCTGATCTCAAGCTCTATTACAGAGCTATGATAATAAAAACTGTATAATGTTGGCATAAAAACAGACACATGGGTCAATGGAACTGAATCAAAGACCCAGGTATAAATCCACACTCCTACTGAAATGCCTCTGCAAGGCAGAGGACACTGTCAATAGGACAAAACAGCAGCCTACAAAAATGGGGAAATACCTTCACCAACCCCACATTCAACAGAGGGCTGATCTCCAAAATATATAAAGAATTCAAGATACTAGACATCAAAACAACAAATAATCCAATTAAAAAAAGTAAATAGGGTACTGGCCTAAGTAGAGAAGTCTCAACAGTAGAATCTCAAATGGCCAAGAAACACTTAAAGAAATGTTCAACATTCTTAGCCATAAGGAAAATGCACATCAAGATGACTCTGAGATTTCATCTTAACACTAGTCAGAATGGCTAAGACCAAACCACAAGTCAGTTCTTGCTGGCAAGGATGTGGAAAAAGAGGGCCATTCCTCGATTGCTGGTGGGAGCCCAAACTTATACAGTCACTTTGGAAAGCAATATGGCCATTTCTCAGAAAACTGGGAATTCATCAACCTCAAGACCCAGGAATACAACTCCTGAGCATATACCCAAAGAATGCTCAACCATACCACAAGGACATTTGATCAACTACATTCACAGCAGCTTTATTCATAACAGTCAGAACCTGGGAACAACCTAGAGGTCCCTCAACAAAGAGATGGATAAAGAAAATGTGGTGCATTTACACAATGGAGTATTACTCGACTGTTAAAAGCAATGGCACCAGGAAATTGGAAGGGAAATGGATGGAACTAGAAAAAAAAATCATCTTGAGTGAGGTAATCCAGACTCAGAAAGACAAACATGGTACGTACTCACTCATAAGTATGTATTAACTGTAAAGGATAACCAGGCCCAAGGAAATAGGGGGTGGGGTGCATGGATCTCCCAAGGAAGGAGGAATAGAAGAGATCTCTTAGTTGTATTGGAGATTAGTGGGCATGGAAACTTGAAGGATCAGGTTGGGATGGGTAGAGAGGAAGAGTGCTAAGGAAGATGACTAGAAATGGGGGACTTTTATGGAGTCAGGTAAAAGCCAGATGGAAAGGAAACTTCCAGGAATCCACAATGATGGCCCTAGCTAAGGCTCCTGACAACAGTAGAGGCATAGCCTGAACTGGCCATCCCCTGTGATCAGATTGGTTACTACTCAGGTCATCATTGGAAAGCCTTCATCCTGTGACTGGTGGTGGCAGAATCAGAGACCCAGGTCAAACAGTGGGTTGAGCTCTGGGAGTCCCACTGAGGATAGGGAGGAGGGACTGTAGGAGCCAGGGACATCAGGGACAATGAAAGAAAACCCAGAGAAATGGCTAGCCCTCACTCATAGAACTCACAGAGTCTGAACCAACAACCAGAGAGCCTGCATGGGACCTACCTAGGCCCTCTGCATATGTCTGACTGTTGTGTAACTTGGTCTATTTGTGGGACTCCTGGTAATGGGAGCAGGGCTGTCCCTGGTGCTTTGGCTGGCCTTGGGAAGCTATTCCTCACACTGGATTGCCTTGCCCAGCCTAAACACAGTGGAAAGTTCATGGTCTTGTGGCAGCTTGATATGTCATGCTTTGCTCATGCCCATGGGAGAGAGAGGGGAAGGAAATGGGGGGAGGGGAGGCTACAGTCAGTATGTAAAATCAATCAATTAATTGATTGATTAATCAATTTAAAAAGAGCACAAATTCTAGAACATTGGTACAAATTTTCCTTCTGCTATTTCCTTGTTACCTGGCTTTAAGTAACTAACCACTCTCTATACAATAGCAGTAGCTAACCACTCTCTATACAATAGCATAAAAAGTATTTAGCTGAAGACTAGTTCAATAAACATTACAGCCCTTAAAAAAAAAAAAACCCTGTCTCTAGATTATAGAGTGGCTACTAGTTTAAACACATATTTACAACAAAATTGTATTTTTGAAACAGGTAGCAAGAAGGTATATGTGCATATATTGAAAAAACAAGTTGGAGCTAGTGGTTCTCAAACTGTGGGTCGTGACCCCTTGGGTCACATACTAGATATTTACATTATGACTCATAACATTATCAAAATTACAGTATGAAATGGCAATGAAATAATTTTATGATGGGAGTCACCTCAGAATAAGGAACTGTATTAACAGGATACATCATTAGGAAGGTTGAGAACTACTGGGTTCGACTGCTATTATATTTGGAAGCATAGAGGAAAAATTTTTGTCTGTGTAGACCTTCACTTGTGTAGACTTGCACTAAATGAAATCTACCCAATGGAGTCTCCATGACTTCCTTGAATATGAGAACAAGTGATTCCCCACACTTAAAGGACATTTTGAAAGATGCCCCAGTCCAAATGACAAAAACAAATCATTAAAACTATATATGTATATGTATACACATACATACAGGTATACACATAATGGCATGCATTACACTTTTTAAGGCAAATAGTTAATAAGATGATCCCTTGTGGCTTTTTCAGACATTCATAATGTTATTTTATCCATCTCCTTCCTCCTGGAGTATTACCTCCCTCCACCTTCCCTAGGGAGTCTCCTCTTTGCCCTCTTCCCCTATCAGATCACTTGTATCTGTTTGTTCCTCTTTAGCCTCCTCCTCCCGTCAGTATTTATATCCCACCCCCTCCTAAAGACTCCTCTTTCCCATTTCCCTGATCAGATCAACCGTACCCTGCTATTGAGAGAATAGACACATTCACAACTCTAGTCACTTTGCGCTGGAGGAAGCTGCACCGTGGTCCATGACACAGCATATGCTGAACCATTTACATACAGCCTTCTTATGCACTCACAGTACCAAGAGTACTTAAGTTTCTCAATAGTCTGTGTAATTGCATCCTTTCCCTAGTTTAATTTAAAAGTAAAAAACTCATCAGGTTGACATAGCTGACACTAATAAAGTCAGGTTACAAGCTAGCCCAGAAATGGCCCTGGTAGAGTTTCCACAGGAGCAACAGTTAATAGGTTTTAACTTTTTTGTATTACATATTCATTGCTCAAGATCTTGGTCAGGCTAAGCTACAAAAAGAGTCTGGCTTATATATACATATAATATATATAATATATAATATATGTATATATAATATGTATCTCATATATTGATATTTATTCACTCCCAAATGATGATAGATGACAGATACTATTGTAAGCTGTCTATAAGAAATCAATTAGGTTGGAAGTAAAATGATGAAAAAAATACAGATCATCCAAATACTAAAATAGTGGAGAGATTACATAAGTATCAGAGAAGTCAAACTGCCATGCTGTGTTTTACCTCAATTAGTTGGGGAGGTCCCCATTTGACTATACTGACATAAGGATTATGAGTAAAGTACAGAAGTGTTAAGAACTCTAGTAACGGCCAAAGGCTACACAAAAACACCTGAGGAGACTCCTTGGGGAACAGGGAGAATTGGCAAACTTTTAAATTCTGTTTTTTTTTTTTATATGGAGTCCAGTTATTTAAATGGAGGGTTATTCAGGATGATTGTCTTTAGTAACAATTGAATGCTATTCATGTCACTCTTCCTCAAGCTGACATGTTAGGGAAATACACACAGAAGAATGGGCATAGACATCTAATATTCAGTGTTCAACCACAGTGAATGCTATCTTACCGCACGCAACCTTTGGGCATGGTATTCTGCTGCTGTAAAGTACTTTCCTGGCTTGAGCAATTTGTCGGTCATGTTTGATACATACACACCAATTTTATTCATCTGAGTGGATGTTGTGTTTGTAGTTTGTTGCATCTTTTTCCTCTGAAAAACTGTCTAAAATAAAAAAACATTAAAAATAAGCACCTATTGTACAATTCCTATTATAAAGAAAATCTTACAAACATCTGCAAGTGGAAAGTGTTTTACTATGTATTTACATTAATCTTTCTTTTGTTATATTACTTGCCATACAATTAACTATATGGGGAGTAGATGAGTGGGTATGTATGACTGACATGAGCATAGCCTTGTCAAGGACACAGTGCCTCAGACCCTTAGAAATCACAAAGCCTTCCTCAGATCAGAAACCAGGACAGTAGCAAGACCTTCCCTTGGTCAAAGTAATGATGTGGACAGTGTGTGTAAAAAAGAACCACAGCTTCCTCCACCCAGATGACTGCAGCCTGGCAGTGCTCCCCAAGAGACCCTACAAAACTCCTTATCAGTTTGATACAATGAACAAACCTCCTCCCTCCACAGTAGAGTCCACATTCAGTGACACATAATAAATACACAGAGTTTCTGGGCTCTGGTGAATCTCCATCAGAGCATAGGACTCACCACCAGATTCTCATTTATCTGTCATTTCTTCATTTCTTACCTGTCACCCCAAAGGTCAATCCCAAAGCTGTTTGGCTTGTGGCAAATTTTAAGGGACTCATAGACTATGTCATTACTGATTCTATAATGCCACACTCATAATCAGGAAACTGAAAAAATTACCTGGGTGTCCCTACAAAACAGATTGGGGTTTTCATGAATCTTTCTTGGTACGGTTTGCGTTCCAGCATTGTGGTATTCTACTCCTGTTATTTTATGTCTAAATCCACCAAGAAATGGCTTGTGGAAGTCGGTTTTTATTATCTCAACAGCTACCTCCTCGTAGTGATCGGTTCCTAAAAAGATGAAAACCAAAACTGAAAGAAAGTGCAACACAAGGGCACTCTGGAACACCTTCTAAAAGACATCAGCAGACTCACCAGTCTGTATGGTGACCGTTATGATCTGGGAGCCCTCGCTCAAGCCTTCTATTCTTCTGACTGGATATTCATCGGGATGTGTGGAAAATATCTCCAACTGGACAATTTCCTGTGGTTTAACTCCATGCTGTATTAGAGATTCATTATTCCCAACAATTATTCCTGAGAAAATGAAAGTGTTAAGATGGTTTATGGCAATGAAATGGCTGTTTCTGTTCACTTTTACTTTAAATTGAGAAAACTGTGTGTTTAAGTTGTACCAAACGATGTTACAATCAACACATGCCCAGGTTGTGAAATGGTTAAATCAAATTAACAAATCCTATACTTCACACCCTTTCTATGGTGAGTACACTTAAATTTTACTATCTTAGTAGTTTTCAAGTGTGTAATGCATGCTTTTAAGTACAATCATGATTATATGCAGTGATCAACAGTCATTCCTATTTTAAGGAAAGGGTAATATCAAAGATGCTTGTAGGAACACGTCAGTAAATACTAGATGCAGTATTAGTGATTTCTACATCACGCTATAATGTTAGTACAGAAAAGTCCACAAGACAGTAACTATAACTCAAAACAATTTAACATATTGAATAGATAACATAAAAAGAGTTAAAAAGATGGAAATTTTGATTATTCTGCTTTATTGATTCATATTTTAAATCTTGCTGAAGCATCATAAACATGCATGTGATTACATATCAATAGAAGTAAATAAATCCAGTCATGGCGATTCATGGCTATAATTCTAGCAAAGGAGAGGCTGAGGCAGAATGTTCACCAACCTAAGAGTTCAAGTACAACCTAAGCTAAATAGGCTGGGTTACAGTGGGAGACTCTGTCTAAGGAGATGGAAATGATAGCTATATGATTAACTCTGCATGGGGTAGATTTATCACATAATCATCTCGTGTCCCATAAATAGGTCTAAATAAAATTAAAATAAGTAAAACTCCATAATATGGATAGTTAGTGGATTTTTATAAAGAAATGTAGCAGTATAAATAGCACTATGTGCCAGTCCTTTAGAAATATAAATACCTAATAATCATGAAACTCTATAAACACTTGAAAATAAAATCATCCTATGGTATGAGCAGAATCACATGCTAAATGCTTACACAAAAGACAACACGGGCCATGACCAAATGGGTGAGCATGGCCTACCACTCTAGAAGCTGGAATAGCAAGCAAGCAGACCTCACCACTAGCAATCCCACTCCCCAGTGTAGAAAAGCATTGACTCAGAATTCCAAGGAATCATTCATTCCCTTTCTCTTCCAACAGAGTCTTACACAGTGAGTGGCAGGTGGAGGCAAGCTTCAGATATATCACTTCATGTTTCTATTACATTGCTTCAACTTCTGCTCATTCCTTCCTGTTCTGCACTACTGCTGCTGTATTCAACTTAGCAGCTAATACTTTCCTAGTTTATGGGATATAAAAATACAGTAAAGGGCTAAGAATGGCCCAGTTGGTAATGGACTTCCTGCACAAGCAGGAGGGCAGCCTTGGCGAGGAGGATTCTGGGTCTTGCTCCATAGCTGGTCTAGTCAAGTCAATCGGTTTGGGTGAATCTGGTTGAGTGAATCTACTTGTGACAGGTTGAAAGGTGGCACCAAGAGTAACCCATGCCCTTATCCTTAGGACCTAATCTTACAGAGCAACAATGACTGCAGATTTGGTTAAAGACTTAAAATAGAGAGCTAATCCTCACTGTCTATCTGTGCTGTGCATCACACATGCCCTTGATAGAGAAGGGAAAAAAGAGACTTGACTCGGGGGATAAGGCAATGTGACAGAAGAAAAGTGAGGCCTGTCTAAATATGTGTATGGCCAAGGAAGAACTGAATGCTAGACCTTCAACTCTAGAAGCAGGAGTGGCAAGCAGGTAGATTTCCATCTAGATACCCCAGACACCTTATGTTTATCCTACTGAAAATGACATGGGAACTCTGCCATCCAGAACAGTAAAGGAAGTTTACTTTGTGCCTCTAGGTTATATTAATCATTACAGCAGCCATAGAAAGCTAACACACATTCCTTGAGCTCTCTTCATTCCTATGTTCTTTTCTAGAGTGAGCACAGACCCATCAAGTTTGAGCTACAGCTCTCCTCCAGGAAGAAAGCACCTGTTCTGCAGGGTGGTTGGCTGGCATGGAATCTCACATTTCTCTCTTTGGTGCTGACTTGTCACCCAGAGGTTGTACCAGTAACTATAAAGAATGGTCAGTCATAAAACACCAAGGACAGAGATCCCCTTTATTGATATCCTTTACTTGATCTCTGAGTTTTCTGTAGGCTCTGATTCTAAACTTCACATTTGAGTTAATAACCTGTAGTTTAAACGTCCCTCTTTGATGTCATTCATTTCAAACTCAGCCACTTATTAGCATGTTGACTTTATAGGAGTTCCCTTAGTTTACTCTCCAAATAGTTAGTAATAATATATATCTCCCTCAAATGGTTGCTGTGTGAATTAAATGAATAATCATAATATTTTATAGAAATACTAACACATGCTAATGACTCTACCATTGTGATCATCATTATCATTTTTTGACAATCACTCCATACTTTAGCTTGATCTGCCCAATCAACCTTTAATTGGTTTTCAATACATCTTAACATTTGGCTTTTGTTCACTCTTTTAGGGTTTAAAACTTTTATTGTACCTTATTCCCTTATTTATTATTTGTGTGTTGTTGTGTGTGTGTGTGTGTGTGTGTGTGTGTGTGTGTTCATGCACATGTGTGTGTGTGCATGTAATGGCACAGGAGTGACAGCCAGAGGACAAATTGAAGGAGTCAGTTCTCTCCTTCCACCATTTTGTCCCAGGGATGAAACTCATGTTTTAAGGCTCGCATCAAGTACTTTGACCTGCTGTGCCACCATACCATGCCTAGGCTTTTAGAATTTAATTTATAACTAAATTTATTCCCTGAAAGCTATTTGTAACACCCTTATAAATCAATACAGAAAACCATTTTAATGAAAATATTAGGATTTGTTCATATATGTCCAACATAAACATATCAGCTATGCTAACCTAGTAGACCAGCACAGTTACAAAGAACTTACCTAATTACCACATGAGGCTGAGTAGCATAAGCAGAGATTCTCAACAACATCCACAAAATGCAAGGAAATTTTACATTGTGAAAATGACCTTAGTGTATATAGCACTCAGGAACTATATTTATGCTCTATGTTTTCTTCAGCATCCATTTTTGTCCGGTTTCATTTCCCTTCCACTCACTTAAGACATCATCAAGTTTCCCCACCCCTTTGGAACTTAGCCTCAAAATTATCACTTTCATTGTCTGAAATGTCCTACAGCCACCTAGGTTCCTTCTCCTGTAATATTCAAGTTTGAGTGGTCATTGCCATGAAAGTACCTCCATGGTTATGTGATAACTACCCCCATGCAATCCTTCCTTGATAATCTGTAAATGACCTGAGGACAGGAATAGTTCTTCGTGATTCTGAGAATGTCCAGTTATATCCAAAGTATCTAGACTGAAATGTGTGTTTATAGAGGCATGTTACAAGAGCTAATGTATAACCCCCATTTGCATGCTGATAGTTTTAAAAATCAAAGGTGTTTTACATGTTAAAACCAAGACAGTCTTGGATCAATTTCTTAGCCTTCAAACTCACCTGCATGTGTTATTTGCAGTACATAATGTGGGATACGCAAGAGGTGTGCAAAGTGCTCCTTGAGGAATCTAAATGGAACATCAACTCTAAAAGGCATTATGATTTCCTGGCCTACAGAAGTAAGTACAATTTTCACTGTAAACAAAAAGAGAAAAAAAATCATCAGCAAATACAGCAAGGGTCAGCAACCTGTATCTAAAGAACGGGAAAGTGGGACACGGGATTTTCTTTTCTTTTTTTCATTTGTTTGTTTGCTTTTCATCACTATGCATGTGCTCTGAATTACATTAACAGGGATTACTAAAATATCCAAATAGCATAAAAGTTCATGTGGAATAACTAATTTGAGAGCTACTGGGCTCTATCTGGTGAGACTGGCAAACTTTGTCTTCTCAGTCTGCTCCTTGTCATTCTTACCACAGCACGGCACTCAGCATCATCAAGCCGCCACCTCTATGTTTTAGAGCTACATTTCACCAAAGCCATTTGCTGCTCTTGAGGTAGGCTAGAAAGACAGGGAAGCTGTAGGGCCATGAGAAGGGAAAGGAACCCCTCAACTATCAGATTGCTGCCATTCGATGGGTAACAAGCAGGGATTCCAGTAGAGCTTAAACAGCTTACAGCCTTTCTCCCAGCCCAGCTCTAAGCCTGCAGTCCTCAGGGAATCTCACCAGAAAACCCGTAGATAGAGAAAGGACACATGCAATCCTACTGGCTCCTTGTTCTGCTTTATCAGACTATAATTCCATCCTATAATCTCACTTAAAAAGAGAGAGAGAGAAGGAAATAAATATCTCAAACAACCTTTTGAAGTGAAACTTGAAAAGCCACCAAAATGGTATATATGGTAAATGGTAAGGCAGTTAATTAGGACTCTTGTAGAGTCCACACCCATGCTCTCAGGTGTGGTTTACTCCCCCCCCCAACTTCCCTTTCTTAGAAGCCATACTTAGAGCCTGTAGCAAAACACCTGTAACAAATTCTCCAACTCTGCACCATCTTGGCTTGTTCTGAAATTGCCTTCTGTGTTGGAGTTACAATACCAGTTAGGCTTAGGTTGAATGAGGTCCCTAAAGGATTTCTGGAGCTCTTCAGTGCTGAGGGTGACAGTAGGAGCTGTCTCTACCCCCTCATTGCTGATGCTATTACTGCTGTTAAACAGTAATCCCCAATTCTTTTTGCTATGGGTGGAAATTCTCAAAATTCACTAAGCACTGAGCAGTCAGCAGCAATGTAACCATTGTGTTGTTACTGTTATCAAGTATTGACAACACCTACATGGCATCCGTGTTGTTCTATATATGTCATTAAAACTGACCTAAAATGAAAGCCAAAATACATTTTCCTGAGCTGTACATATGGTTTTGTAACAACCATCCAAAAACAAACAAACAAAAATGTAAAGATATAAAAGCACCACAGTATATAATGGAATACCCAAAGTGAGGATCTGGAATCAGCTTCCATATTATATATTGCTAGGTATGTGCACCAATTAATTCCACAGGCTACAGAGATAGTTTAGAGGCTAAGAGCATTGGCTGTTCATCCAGGGGTCCTGAGTTCAATTTCCAGCAACCACATGGTGGCTCACAACCATCTAAAATGAGATCTGGTACCCTCTTCTGTCATGTAATCAGAACAATATATATATATATATATATATATATATATGTACATATATATATATTATTAAAAACAAAACAAAAACAAAAAACAGTAACTCCAAATCTCTAATCCAAAACAATGATAAAATGAATTTACTAAGAACCTGTTCCCCATTTTCAAAGTTTCTAAATACGTTCAATTCCTATTCTGTTTGAAATACATAAAACACACACACACACACACACACACACACACACACACACACACACACGAATTTTAAACTAAACTTCTAAATCTTTTCATTTAATTTTAAATTAGACAAAAAAAGTTACCCTTTGAAACA
Organism: Cricetiscus sungorus; assembly: GCA_030556225.1. Taxonomy (NCBI): domain Eukaryota; kingdom Metazoa; phylum Chordata; class Mammalia; order Rodentia; family Cricetidae; genus Cricetiscus; species Cricetiscus sungorus. The sequence goes on from JANBXA010000253.1 coordinate 23,456,358, forward strand.
GAGAAATACAATGTCTTGTCTCTTATGACTACTACCTGTTGCTGAAGATTCTTTTATTGACATCTGCACATTCTCCTTTATAGCTTTTATTTGATTCAGAAACACCATGTGGTCCTCTTCTAGTCTCCGATACTCTGCATACATCTGCTTTTCTCCCTGAGAGCGTGACTCGCCCTCATCCCTGTGTTTGGGATCATACGATTTTGCAGTGGAAATGCTGTGTTCACTGAGCACCTCTGTCGTTCCCTCGCTCTCCGTGAATTCCTCTATTTCCAATTCTTGCTCGGCAGTAACATCTGACCCTTCTGCTTCTTCTGAAGGCCGAGGGATACTGATGACATCGGCAGTCGCTTCACTGTCTGCTGTGGACTCGGCTTTCTTCTGAAGGTCAACATTCTCCTCCGTGTCAGACATTTTCCTAAATTAAGACAAATAATTAAAGTTGCCATGCACGTAAGAGCTACTAGCTGGAGTGGCACGGATGGCTATGCGGTTAAGAGCACTTGCTGATATTGCAGAGGACCCGGGTTTGGTTCCCTAGCATTATGGGGAGGCTCACAGTTCCAGGGGATCTGATGCCGTCTTCTGGCATCCATAAATACCAGCCACATATGTGGCGCACATACATATATGCAGACAAAGCTCTCAGACACCAGAAATACTGATCCTTATTTTTTTAAGGTTTATTTTCTTACTAGTGACAGGTTAAATGACAGATGGGTGATTTAATTTTTAAAAAATACTAAAAATTTGAAAAAAAAAAACCCAGAGAACCTTAAAATAGAATTTGGAATATGATATTCTCTGGGAACATTTAGAAGTAAAAAACTTATTTTTTTTTTATTCAATAAAGCTTACTTCTTTAAATTTAGGGAATTTTTTAATATAAAACTAATGCAATATGATAGCTTCTGGCAATAGAAAGGATTCAAATTTTCAAACAATCAACCAGCTAATGTACACTGGACCTCTCTCTCTCTCTCTCTCTCTCTCTCTCTCTCTCTCTCTCTCTCTCTCTCTCTCTCTCTCTCCATTAGCTCTACTCACACAAACAGAAGCAGAGACCCCATTGACCTCTGACCCCCAAATAGACATCAAATGTAGGACATGTTGCAAGGTCATTGGAGTCAAAGTTACAGTAACTGAGAGCTTTGGGCTTATAACTCCAGAGGTTCCTGTGTTGCAAGGTTGGCCTTACTTGATTCAGTTTAAATGATGGAACCTAGTGGAAGGTCACCAGGGTCTCCATTCAGAAGGCATTGCTGCAGTCATCTTAAGATTCCAAGATTCATATTTTTTGAAAGAAACGTGGTTTCCCGCCACATGGTGCCAATCTGGCAAGGGAATCTCTGGCTGCACCATCTCATGTCAGATAGCACCAGGGTAGAAGGAAAGGTCTTGCTTGGAACTGCCAATTCCACCCATATGAACAAGCTAAGATTTGGGGAATGCCCCAATGTGTGTTACTGGCCAGCTCTAGAAGTTAAACAGAAATTTCACAATCAGAAACTATCTTGTATTTGCAAGTCAAAACATGCCAATGATTTCAAATGGAGTAGAGGGTACACACTGCAGGTTTTCATCCTCACTCAGCTAGGGTAAGTTGCTAATTAATATCTATTCCTCTCTATATGTTTATTAACACACTCTACTTGCATACATAAATTTGTATAAACACTCACTGCAGCACGTTTCACTTGCAAATAACCAAAAATACACACTACTGTATGAGCTGGAAAGGGCTGTAAAGCCCAGCCTGAATAGGTACCTACAGCATCCCAGCTATAATTTGGAACTATTTTTAAATTGATGTTTAACTTTCTAAATTTTATTATAATTTTATAACACAAGCTATGAAAGAGGATATAAAGAGAGATGTCTTCTAATTCTAATTTTTGTCACCAACTATTTTGGGTTTAGTGGTGAATAAGTACATAAAATACATATTTGATATTTGTGAAGGAAAATTAATAACTAAAAGATACAGTGATGAGAGATGTTATTCTGTAAATATGTTTCTCATACTGGTTAATGAATAAAGCACTGTGGCCAATGGGAAAGCAAGATAGGTGGGGTTAGGAGACTAGGAGGAGGAAAGTGGAAGTAGTTGGGAGGAGTCAGCATGTAGAGCCTGGAGGAAACAAGATGCCGGCCTGCCGCACTCTGATAAGATGACCACGTGGAAATACTTAGATAAGTAGAAATGGGTTAATCATTAAGACAAAGCTAGCCAACAAACAATGATAATAAGTGGTCAACAGCTTGAATCAAATACAGAGTCTCTGCGTGTTATCGGGGCGCGCGTGGTGGCGGGACCAGGTGGCCGGTGGGGAGGAACAAAGAGTGGGACCAGACCTTCGGTGGGGAAAAACGTGCTCGTAACAATACAGGACTCATGGCAAGAAGGAAAAACCAGAAAGAACAAGTGCTTCTGCCAACAGATACAGATAACTCCCTGACTAGAGAGTACATTCTCCCTGCTCCCCATTATCTTAAGGACAAGGCCACTGAGCTGGCCCGTCCTGGAGAAAGAAAACCCCCTAACCTTGCAGTTGCACTAAACAATCTCGCCTTGTAAAAACTTTGTACTCTATGAAATCTTTGTAACCTTGGAAACCTTATGGGCTGAGACTAGCAGTCTCAAACCTCCCTTTCCTTTTGAAAATACTTCGCAATTGTAAGCAGGCACCTTACTCTTCTGATAGAGTGAGGTCCCAGCCAGTTTGGTTCTTAGTAATAAAAACCTTTTGCTTTTGGGAGTTGCTTCCTTGGAGGTTGAGGAAACCCAGTAGGCACAACAATATTTAAAGTGTAAAATTGAATGTCAAGTTTCACATCTTTCATTTCAAATGCCTATTCTAACTGTATAAAACTCCACTGAGTTGTATAGACCTTGGGTCTGGTTAATTTGAGTTTCTGACGTTTTTATTTATTAGCAAGTTTTTAAATTAATATTATACAGTGTTATTAAATAATTTCATTTTTAAGAGGCCATAATATTTTTAAAAGAAAAACTATAGGTACTAGGACAGAAAGGGATAAAATAAACAGTAACAGAAACCTCTTATTGTTAATACTCTAGTTTTATCTCTCAGTGTGGAGCAATACAGTTCTACAAATTGTCACAGATGAAGTTATAATTGGAACCATATATCTTTAACTATATAAATATTTCTGTACATTTTAAACATTGATGCAGTTTACTTGTTTTTCACTTAATATATCTTTAACATTTATTTGGTTGGTTGGGGTTTTTGTTTGTTTGTTTGTTTCAAGACAGGGTTTCTCTGTGTTCTGGCTGTCCTGGAACTGGCTTTGTAGACCAGGCTGGCCTCAAACTCACAGAGATCTGCCTACCTCTGCCTCCCAAGTGCTGGGTTAAAGGCGTGTGCCACCACTGCCAAGCCTATACTTAACATTTTTAAACATTTATTTGTACCTTATTTTTCTCAACAATTGTGTAGTAACTTCATTGTAGAGTTAAGAAAGCCATATTATGTTCCATTCTAGTGAAGAACATTTCAAATGTCTCCAAAGATGTACAAGTAAAAAGCAGGGCTGCAACACATGTACATCATCTTTATCTACAAGCTAAAACACACTATAAAAGATTTTCTGTAATTAGATGAAGATGTCAAAATACATTCAGATCTCCATTAAATTCCATCAATTTTTATTTTAATTCAACACCATATTGCTTGCTGCCCCTTGATATTTCCTTTCAGCTTTGTATTGGGACATTAAGTATCTTCATTTAAACAACCCTTTGTTGTATATTATAAATGTACTACCTACCAATTGTGTACTTGATGTAATATTGTCTTTTACTAGACTGGTTTTGAATTCTTTGGTAGGGAAATTTATGAATTTTTTGCTTATGAGTTTCCAAGTTATATGATATCCTTAGAAACACTGCCTCACATGTAGCCTCACCACCTACACGTATCCACACAAATGTATGAAAAATAAAGCAGGGGAGGAAATACCTATAGGAAATTACTCTGAGATATACAGTCTTAATACAGAACAGTGTGCACTCATGTCAACTTCACCTACATGGCACTTATACTTTGAACACCTCTGGGATGGGTGGAGAGGAAGGAAATGAGTAGGTGAAAGATGTCTGATATTCAATTTTTTATTGTTAGAGCATGTGGTGGTTTGAATAAGAACAGCCCCTATATACTCATATATTTGAATGCTTAGTCAGCAGAGAGTGGAACGCTGATGGGATTAAGAGGATGTGGAGGTGTAGCCTTGTTAGAGGAAGTGTGTCACTAGAAGTGGGCTTTGAGGTTTTTAAAGCCCAGTCTAGCCAGTCCTCTCCCCCCACTTCTCTGTGAGTGGATCAGGATGTAGCTGTCAGCTACTGTTTCAGCACCTGTTTGTATGTCACCATGCTCCCTGCCTTGAGGATAATAGACTAACTAACCTCTGAAACTGTAAGTGTCCCACCCCCAATTAAATGCTTTCCTTTTATAAGAGTTACCTTGGTCATGGTATCTCGTCACAGAAATAGAACAGTGAATAAGACAGACCGACTCTCATGCTGTTTAGTGGAGGTGCAGGTCTCTTAACACAACACATCACTATGTAATCAAGGCTGCCCTTCAACTTGTCATCCTCCTACCTCATTTCTACAGTGCTAAGAGACATGCATCCCCAAGGGTGAATAATGTTCCTTGTTTTTATATATTATCTATTCAAAAAGGTTCTAGTCTTATGGTTTAAAAATAAAACACGATAGCTATTAAGTTCTGCCCTTTGGGCCTCTAATGGGTGATTTCATTTCTTCCCATTTAAAGCCTGCTGCATCTGGAATACTGGTAAGGCTGCTGCCTTCTATGAAATGGGCCTACTTAAGTAGGTGAAATGATGAGTGCAGGAAAGCAGTGTGTTTGGTGAGGAAAGTCTGAAGGCCCTGAATCCTTGGAGACTGGAAACGGTCTCCATAGGAAGCCAGATGCAGGCTCCCGACTCTCCTTCTCCAGCGTTAACCATCATCATCACCCAGGAGGAAGGGTGATGTACAACTCCCATCTTGGCCCTGTTGATTGAAGATATCAAATCGGGGGGAGGGGGTGGTAGTTAGAGAAGGGGCAAAAAAAGAGGTGTTGTCTAAAGTTATGAAGCATTATCTACAGACTAGACAGTCCTGGAGCCCAACAGAGATTGGCACACCTGTAAGGTCCATACACAGTCACCCTCATTTGGAACCAGCAGTCATCTAGAAGAGGGATGCCAAATGTGTCCCCTTACCGGCTCAAGAAACACAGCTATACAGACACAGCCAGCTCCAGTCCTGGGAAGCAGTCCCTTCCTGCTTAGATGTTATGTTGCTGGCCGTATCCTAGCAACTAGCAGCTTCCTCCTCCAGGGCACCGCCCCCGCGCAGTTACAAGGGAACTAGGAAGCAAGAGCAAAGAGAAGACAAAAATGGAGATTGTTAGATGCCAGGAACCTAGACCTTAGCATGATTCGAAGCTAACCTCTCTCCTCCGGCAGCTCTTTCACTTTGAAAACATAATCGGTAGCAGTCTAAACTCACAGGTTATTTTCTTTAAAAATGCAAATATAAACACTGAGAGACAGGGTTGACAAAATAGCACAAGTTTACAACAGTGTCTACTTTCTTATTGTCCAGTTTCAACCCTTGCTGTAGCTTCCTGGCTGCCAGAGCAATCAGGAGAACTATTAAATACTCCTCTTTCTGTCCTCAACTTCTTTAAAGCTTTAAAATACCAATTTTGGAGAAAAGATATGTGCACTGCACCAATTTCATGTGGTTATCTCATAACAGCTAACGTTTAGTAAGTATTGTCATTAAGCACCCTATCTGTATTTTGAATAATTAATGCAATGATTCTATTGAGGGACTGTTATTAGCATCATTATATTTTTCTGGAAAATGAAACACACCAAGATTTAATAAGAGAGCCAGGATTAAACCCAGCCCAGATTTTAAACTCCTTTTATTGTTAGTATTCAGGCACCTATACTGGCCTGTCCTTGGGTTTTTGACAGATACACCCTACAGCTGTAGCCACTAAAAGCACCACCTGTGCACATTCACTATGCTCCCTTTTAAAAGGGCCTTGCCTACCTACCATCTTCCCCCTCCTCTATATCTCTGTCTCTTCTCCTCCTGCCCCTTCTGCTGCTCAGGTTCCCAGAGACCTGTCTCCCCTCTCCCTGCCCCCCTTTTCCCATTCGCTTTCCCCCAATAAAAAGCCTGCCACCCAAGCTGTTGCATGGCATCTCTCATGTGCCACTTTTCTAAATTACAATATGTGCTGCTGTGTTTAACATCCTTTGATATTTAAAGAGATTAATAAAATAAAAACTTGTTATACAGTCTGTTCCCTCATCCACACTAGTCATTGCCTTCATTCTTTATACCTTGTTGCTACAATTCCACTCTCCTCTCTCCATTAACATTCATTTTCTCACCCCTTCACTTCAAAGGTTTATCATTATTTCTCATCCTTTTAGGGACAGTATGAAAACACTGTGGATAGAATAGAGGTCGGAAATGGGGCAGACAACAGGCAGCAGAAAGGTTTGTGTTCTTTCCACTGATATCCACTACCCATCTCAAAGTACTGATAACGAACATACTATGAATGCAACTTTTTATGCTCAACTTTACAACAGCCTTGCTTAGAGTGTACTTTGCTTATGTGGTCTATGTAAATAGCTGACTAATACATCAAGAGTGTACTCACTCTCTCACAAACACATGAAGGTGTCAATATCTCCTGAATAAAAATGATAGGAAAATACTATTAATTACAAAATGAAAGTAGTGTCATACTAAAGCCTTTGATTTTACTTTTTATCCTAAATCTGTACACTTTCTTAGGTTTTGTTGTCAAAATGACTCCATTACCTTCAGTCATCTCTGATGGGAGATGTCATTTTGTACATATGTTTCTCTTATTAGTTAATGAATAAAGCACTGTTGGCAAACAGGTGGGCCTAGAAGACAATGATTCTGGGAGGTGTAGTAGGAGATTCAAGATGTAGAGACTTGAGAAAGCAGAGGTCTGGAGCCTCCAGTAAGATAAGACCACATAAAAACAGATTAATAGAAATGGGTTAACATTTAAGACAGAGCTAGCCAATAAGAAATGCTAGTCACAGGCCAACAGCTGTATAGCTAATAGAGTCTCTATGTGTTATTTGGGACTGGTGCAGCAGTGGGACCAGGCTGGTGGGAAAATTGCTCTTAACACATCTCAGCATTTATTTATAAGCTATTTCTTTTAACATGCTCCCATTTTTATGAAGATGCCACCTGGTGGCCTTATGAAATCAAGCATTTCAAAGTAACTATGGAAATGCATCTAGATAAAAAAAAAATGGCTAAGTAGGAAAAATACTAGCATAATTATTTACGATACTAAGGAGTTGGAAATTGCTTTGGAAATTATCTCTGGACTAAATCTGTATCATTTGTGAAAATGTGAAGGCCCATTATCATGTTACCAAAATTTTTGAAGTGTGTCAGATATGTTTGATACGATTTTACTAAATTTTGGAAGGTAATGTCAGTACATAGTGTGTATTAATTAACACATCTTCAATCCTGAATCAAATACATTGGCACTTCTGTGACAAAAATGATTATTCATATTAAAATGGGATATGGACCAGAAATAGTCTTTTATCAACTTAGGTTTGGTTATGGGAAAACATTCTATTCCACAATTTTTAAAACTTAAAAGACTTGTGGGTCTATTTTGCCCTGAAGAAAAGGAATCTATGTTCAGAGAGTAAAATGTGACATTCTGTAACAAGGTAGTGGTGTTTATCTCTAAGAAAGCTACACACACACACACACACACACACACACACACACACAATCAAAAAATCCATTAACTTATCTTGCAATTTAGTTGTATACAGAAATTAATGTCATCAATTACATTTAGGTATGCCTCCAAAAGATTATATGCTGTGAAACTACAAAGAAACTGAAAACTAGTGTGTGGCAAACATAATTTGTGAGTTCTATGGCACTTTCAGAACATACTTTGTCTTTATTCATGTAATTTGCTATATTCCAATTCCTCATAGCCATGTTCACGGAAGAATGTTCTGGAAGCAGCAGCTTAGCCTGTGTCCCTTCCTGGTAGAACTCTTTGGAGCACCTTTTGTCAAGTCTCCTTGAGTGTGTACTATAGAATGCTTGATTTGTAAGAATTTAAATTTGATTCCCAGAACCCATGTCTACAGAAGCCAGGGTTAATGGCACATGCTTGTAATCCCAGTGCTGGAGAACCTTCCCAGGTCAATGAGATATTCTGTCCAAAAAAAAAATTAGTGAAATAAAAAACTTTTAAAGATATAAAGTGAATGATACCAGGGAACAACACATTTTGTTATCAAATGGTTCCCAAGCACATACACACACACACACACACACACACACACAGAGACACACACAGAGAGAGAGAGAGAGAGAGAGAGAGAGAGAGAGAGAGAGAGAGAGAGAGAGAGAGAGAGTCAGTTCTTTGCACTACTTCATTTCACTAACTAGTTTCAGTTGACTATCTCTAAAAAAGACTTTCAAATGTATCTGTAGTCCCTAGCAATTAAATTCCTTATCAACTAGGATGTACAATCTAGGATCTCATTGAACAAGTTTTTAAGGAAAATTGAACTTACTGAATGTAAGCAAAAACATGTGGTTATCTAGCAATTTGGCATTTATCTTATGGCACAGCACATGCTTATACAGGGACACAACTTGTGTAACCACAGAGACTTCCAAGAAAAAGGAGCTGATACTCTTAACAGGGAATTGCCCCCACAGGTTTTTGTCATTTTAAAGAGACACCCATACTCACTCTACTGACTGCTCCCCAAGAAAGGAGGAAGTCAAGAGACAAGCTTTTTCTTCTAACCTGCACATCCGAGTGAAAGGTGAGGGGGAGAATGAGACTCAAAGGGCACAATGAAAACTGTCTGGTGGCATCACACTCAACAACAGACTGGCCTCCAGTAAGTGGCAGCCTCCAGAGACTTACTCTAGTAGGGTGTCATATGCTGTTTGTCCAGGATAGTCCACTATATAGGTTCCATCCTTATGAAATCATTATACACCCATTCACAATCATTCCAAGATGAATACATCTTTGATTATGCTAGGTAAAGCCATTTTCATTCCAAAACAAAGACTGTCCAGTAACTGCAAAATATATTCAGCATTAAGTGCAGAAAGGGCAGGGGACAACAAATCTTAAGACCATTTTCTTGTCTACACAGCTAAATCTGATTGGATTCTTTTTGGAAGCATCTAGGACCTAGTAAGAATTTGAGCATGAGTTATTGGAAGGCTACTGAGAAAATAGCAAGAAGCCATTGTAAAAACTACTCAAATTAGTCTAGAAGATATTCTGCAACATTAAAATTCTAGGGCAAACAGAATCATCTGGGTAACCAGAACTTTAATCTGGATGTTTATAAAATACATGGGAAAGAAATGAAGGACTAAAAACAAGTGTAAGGTTGTGTGGGCCATAAGAATGGTAACAAGTGCAAGAATAGATTAAGACAGCTACTCTTACTATAATTGTCTATGCCCAATATAAAGACCTTGGCACATGACTTCCAGTGACTTCAGCTCAGGTACTTTGACAGACAAGTCAAGGAAGGAGGATCACGGCATGTTTGGAACAAGCTATATCGTACAGGCTGGAGTGACTATTGTATCCAAGCATGTTAGTAAAGAGCAACATGATGCCTGTTTGATGGGAGATGTTATTCTGTAAATATGTTTCTCATACTGGTTAATGAATAAAGCACTGTGGCCAATGGGAAAGCAAGATAGGCGGGGCTAGGAGACAGGGAGGAAAGAGGAAGTAGTTAGGAGGGGTCAGCATATAGAGCCTAGAGGAAGCAAGATGCCAGCCCACAGCACTCAGATAAGATGACCACGTGGAAATACTTAGATAAGTAGAAATGGGTTAATAATTAAGACAGAGCTAGCCCATAAACAATAATAGCAACTGGCCAACAGGATTGTATCAAATACAGTCTCTGAGTGTTATTGGGGCTCACGTGGCGGCGGGACCTGGCGGCTGGCAGGGAGGAACAAAGAGCGGGACATGACCGGTAGTGGGTAAAAGGTGCTCGTAACACCTGTTAGGAGTATGAGTTCTAGAGATACACTGCTTATGTCACCCTGTTACTATCATCACTGCCTCAGTTCCTCCAGTACACCTTGTTCTACAGTGTCACATCACTCGAGTGGCTTCTAGTTTTCTAACCAGACCAATAGAGATAAACTACAGTATCCCACTCTGAACAGTTGTGTGATTTAGTTATGTATTGAGAAGAGTGACTGGCACTCATATTCAAGGTGCAGAGAACATTATGATCACATTTAAGTATCAACTACCAGAAATTCCTACACAAACACCAATAAAGTCCCCTGCACTAAACATGCTATAGCAGCTCTGCTGATGAAATGTCAAAGATGCTCAAAAATAACAGGAGGAATTCAGTAAAGAATGGCAAAGGCACAGCCAGCTTACTGTGTGACCTCAGAAATGAAAACCAGAAAGCCAGTGAGAAAGGGTTCATATGACCTCATTGCCATAACCAATGTTGTCTCCTAAATATGTCTCGGAAACAGGGTATGCACATACTACTTTTTTGAATTGTAAGATGTCAATGACTTGGACACATTGTAGCATAACAGAACATTTAATTGCATGTTTAGTTCTCATCGGCCACCAGGAACTGTGATCATATGGGCCACTTCCACTGGTTGGCAGGAGGCTCCTCCACCAGGGGCTCCCATGGCTTCCACTGCAGCATTTTCCTTGCCAGACTCAGTTCATTTTCAGCCTATTAGTAAAAGACAAATTGAAAACAGAGTCATCTGATAGATTATTCAAGAGGTATTTTCAGAGTAATACCCAGAAGTCCTCTACTAGAACTCACACTTTCACCATCAGGATACTAATGTCATGATATAACCTACCATCAAATATTGTGCCATTACAAAATTAAAGTTTCAGAGCCACACGGTCACCACTAAGATGGGTCACCTCGGAATTCTGAGAAGGAGAGCTGCAGAAATTAGTGTTCACCAACTCTGAGAGACGTGAAGCCAGTCCTTCCCTCACAACAGTAGCTTCCAGGTTTCACCCAAGCCCTCACTTAGCCGTCAGCTGCAAGTGTGGAGCTGCACGGGGCACCGGACACTGAACATCCACGGTTCTTTACCTGAAGAATCACCTCTTCCACTTCGCCACCCTGAAGCAGGGTTTCTAATTTTTTAACATCTGATTCCTACAATTTTAAGCAGAAAGGAAGAAAGAAAATTATACACAGAAGCATAATACCTGAATAATTTAATATCCTACTTGTTAAAAACATAGATAAAAGCCCTTCTGGCAAGCAGTTTTGTCTCAACATGCTCTTGATGTTTTTACCAAAAATATGATGCAAATCTATTTCATTTCTTACTATCCCATTACTTTTGTCTTAATATTAAAAAACTATTAAATATTAACATAGCAAAGGTTAGACATGATACATAGTGTTTCTAAAATAGTTTTCAAATATTTTGTTTTTGTAAACATTTTTTATACCACCTGTAAAAGAATTAACAATAAATGCTAGCAGATAACAAAAAAACTCCTCTTCTGGGTACATACCAAACATGCACAAAAATGTCACAGAAGTAATAAATTACACCCCAAAACTAGAAATAGCCTAAATGACCACCACCAATAGAACTGATCTGTCAATTATGGTACTGAGATACATAGGATACTAACCATATGGCAATGTTAAGGGACAAATTACATGTACTAACCCAAATGATTCCCTCATATAGTAACCCAAATATACTAGTAAGTAGGAAAAAGCAGATATGAATGGGTATATGAAAGTTCCTACAGTTTAGAAATAGGCAAAATGAATCTATTATGTTAAAAAATAATCAAAATAGTAGCTACCATTAGGAGGGTAGTAACTTGTAATAAATAATTCGAAACATGGAATGTCACTTTTTTGTCTGGTACTAATTAGAATGTGATTAATTCTGAAAATCCATCTAGCCCTATGCTTACAATTTCTGTATATTTTTAATGTATATTATTCTTTAAGAAAATCACTAATAAACCTAGACAATCTTAAGAAACTTTTCTCTAATAGACTGAACTTTTTAGTGTCATTATGCAGGTGGGTTTTGTTCCATAAATGAAATGAAAAGAGCATTAATGATAGCAACTTTGTCCTTTCGATGGTATAGGAAAAAAGAAGCCTTCACCCAACTGCTGGGCTACAAGCCCAGGAACACCTAGTTCTTGGAGCGGGCATATTCAAACCAGCTAGGTAAGGAAAGGGGCATTCGAGAGAAAATAAAGTGACCACAAAAATAAAGCTGCATGGAATCCTCAGAACTACCAGCAGCTGCTGACCTGAGAGACCTAACAGGAAAAGGCAGGGGGGATTAAGAAGATAAACAAAAGCTAGGCCTCAGCAGACCTTACAGACCATGCCAAAATTAACCACGACTACCTCCAAAGACATTAGTTAAAGTTGAATTTCATATACTCAGCTCAGGAAGAGGCTTAAAACTCAGTCTCTCAGAAAGAAACAACACAGAAAATCACAGGATGATTTTTCAACAGAAAAAAAAAGATGTAAGATTAACATACTGAGAACTTTCCTACATAATGGGTTGTGACCTGGAAGGCTAAATCAACCTTTTCCACCCCATGTTGTTTTTGGTCACAACTTTAACACACTAAAATAAAGCAAAACATAACATACAGGAAATATCCTGTCTGCATGCCCAGGGTCTACTGAAACTGAATTCATAAACAGGTCTTTCTACAGGGGGCTACATGACAAAAGGTTGCAGTATGCATGCTGCCCAATATTTAATGAGATACATGGTTGTTTTGTATTCTCTTGCACAGAAAGGGAAGAAGGAACCCATTGATACTTGTTTGAGAAAGCCAGCCATGAGCCCAGCACCAAAGCACAACAAATAGAATGAAATTATAGGTCAAAACCCTATAACTGCATGTATAGGTATAACTGCAAATATTTTTAAAAAGTCAAGTATGGCTGGGGCCCAGGTGTGTTGGCAAGGTGCCTGCCTCTTTCTATGTATAAGGTCATCACTTTCTCTGCTCCCACCACCACAGGGAGTGCCTCATGCTTGAAATCAGAAAGTGGAGGCAGGAGAATTAGAAGTTCAAGGTAATCCCCATCTAGGGCTCATACATGCTAAGAGTTCTGCCACTGAACCACACCTCTAGCTTTTTGTTTTAAACAAAGTCTCATAAAGTTACCCAGGCTGGCTCCGAGCTTCCTCTGGAGCCCAAGGTGGCAATGAATTTATGGTCTTTCTGCCTCAGCTTTCGTAAAAGCTGGGAATTAGGGACTTGCGTGACCAATTATTCTAAAATAATTATTTTTGACAGTTTTCTGTAACATCACACCATGACACAGGTCTCTTGTGTTTTTGTTCTTCTCTACAGTGATTAGAATTGAGGCGGATGCTTCTATCAAAGTGTTTGCTGAATAAAAGGTGAAAAGACGGAAGAGTAGCACTGAAAGAAGGACAGTGCAAACTGAGAGCTAAAATAAGCCACTGTAAATATTCCTTAGATGTCTTACTGGACATATAAACCAAATTGACTTAACTACTTACCGCCTTGACCATATCCAGCCTCTCATTGGTGATCTGTTCTGTGTATTTTCTATAGGCTGCATGTTTAGGGAACTGTTTCATAATATCAAGAATCTTTGTATATAATATTGTTAGCCTCTGAAAAGACAAACCATACACATTTCACTACGTTAAAATACCACCAAAGATTAGACAGAATGCATTTAAGTATCTCACAGGAAAAACTAAAAGAGGATTCACAATTTTAAACTGAGCTTTACTAAAATTCATATCTATGCTCAATGTCACTCTTTATAACCTAAGGAAAAGTGGAATACAAACACAAAAATTCTATTTGTGATGTGTATAAAATTGTGTGTATATCTATCAAAAGTGGAATAATAAGCTAAATAAAAAATAACTTGTAGCTAATGTCTTCTTTGGAAACTAAAACACGTGTTAAAGCAGAATTCCTCATCTTGAGGTAATGGGTAATATGAATTGTACAGACCACATTGGAAATGCCTGGACTATGGGAGGACCACCAAGGACAGCAACAAGCTGTTTGTACTGTGTTTAGCAGGGTCTATATATAGAAGAGACTGGTAAAAAAACAAGAGGAGGAAAACACAAAATTCTTTTATGGTAGGCCACGGTAAGATACAGAGCAGGGAGGCAGTACTAAACAAAACTAAGAGCTCATTGTTTGCATTCACATAGCTCCACAGCCTTGTTGCCTGGACAAGCTGCTTCTATCTAGATGTCCTCATTCCTCATCCATAAGATGTAGAGAACATACATACATGACTTGATAAGAGAAGTCAGCACTTGATACAGAAATAGAAGAATTAACTATTTATAGATGGTGAAATCATTAGATTGTCTCCACTCAATGAGAGTAGAGCCAATCTAAATTTAAAAACTAAGACCTGGGTCATGAATACCAAAACAAAGCATAAAATTGGAGAAATGAGGAGCAACCAGAAAAGGCAAAGGATTAGGGAAAAAGAGTAAAGAACAACCCCCCCCCAAAAAAAACAAAACAAAACAAAAACTAAAAATAGGACACTGAGAAGCCCTGACACCCAGTAAACAAAGTATTTAATGTAGAGCATCAAAACCGTTGGAAATGCTATTCTTGGGCCAGGAGATGGACCAGTAGGTAAAGATGCTTGCACCAGGCCCATGACCTGAGTGGGTTAGCTCCCCCAGGAGCTACAGGGTGAAGGAGAGAAATAACTCCAGAGTTATTACCTAACCTACACACACACACACACACACACACACACACACACACACACACACACACACAGAGGCACACATACAAATAAATAAATGTAAAGGAAATATTTTCAATGTTATTCTTGGTAATATTAAGAGAAATGTGAACTGACTGGATTTAGTATCACTGGTATCAAGGGTAACACTGAAAAGAACAGGTCTGGCTGAAGTATGCTGAAGAGGTAACGAGAAGCTAGAAACAATAAATATTGATAACTCCAGTACACAGGGAAAGAGAGAAACCGTGTAATTGCCGAAAGGAGGGAAACTACAAGATTTTTGTTTAGGTTTGTTTGGTTTTGTTTTGTGCTTACCCCACCCCCCAATGGATACTGAAGGTGGCAACTATTAGGGTTGCCAGTGTGTGAAATCAAAAGCAGAAATGTTTAAGACAGGGAAAGGATGAAAAATGAAAATGCAAACTTGGGGAGTGCTGAGAATAATCCATACAACTGAAACTACGGAAATACCAAAACAAAGGTCAAGAAGAAACAGTCTTAACAGAGAGACCATGGCAAAGACAACGTCAAAATGGGTGACATGGGGTCAGCGAAGCTGATGATGCTGTTGTGGCAAGAGCTCTGGGGGGTTGTACTCTCCTGCCCCGTTAACTTGGCGAGTCCAAGGACACACACACACACACACACACACACACACACACACACACACACAGCTCCTGTCCCATTACACACACTCATTCTCTCTCTCTCTCTCTCTCTCTCTCTCTCTCTCTCTCTCTCTCTCTCTCTCACACTCACACACACACACACACACACACACACACACACACAGAGCTCCTGTCCTGTTACACACACTCATTCACACACACAGCTCATGACCCGTTAACCTTGCAAGACCAAGGTCACATGCACACGCGCGAGCGTACACACACACACACACACACACACACACACACACACACACACACACACACACACCCGTACTCACCTCGTGTGGAGTGTTACACACAGCCAATCCCACCAGGCCGGTGGTCTGTTGAGAAACAAAACACAACCGTGCTGTTTACCGTACCCCAGGCGTCCCCGCGCGCAGGAGAGCCAGCCCGGCCGCGGGTGCGCCGACCCTCCGGACCCCTCCCGGGGCAACGCAACGCTCCCCAACGCGGTCGGCTTAGCGTGTGCACCCACGGGTGAAGGAGACGCGGCCGCCTACCGCCCGGTCCACAGCACCACGGTGACCTCCACTCGCTCACCTTCTTCAACAAACCCGCCATGACAGCTACCCGGAGCCCCGAGCGCGCGCGGCCCTCTGGGAACCTCTGCCAGGCCCGCTCAATCGAGCGTCGATGCTGCTGCTGCTGCTGCGTCACCTAGGAAACGACTTGGCTACAATCGCTCCTGCAGGAGGGCGAGGGCGGGGGCGGGCGGGGCGGGGGTGGTGGCGGCGGTTTATTCCCGCCCACATGGAAGGGATTTACGCGTACAAGGCTCTGCGGGGTCTGTGCACAGCAAAGACACACCGAACCCCGCTGTTAGGACTAACGGGTCGAGAAGAAACTCTACAATGCGGAAAAACCTCAAACGTAGCCACTGCAGGAGAGCCTTCTTCCATTGGTGTTTTGACCCGCGCTTCCCTGGCTTATTGAAATGCGGGTGACAGCCAGCCATGAAAAATGCTCTCCTCCGCACCGGTGTGTGAATACATTCTCATAAACGGAAACTGTAAAGTGGAATTAACCATCTGATGCATCCGTTTCCTCCTACGGAAACGGATGGATAGGAGACTATGAAGTCATAGTCTCTGTTCCCTCTGCCTCCAGAGTTGAGAGTGTTCTAGAATGTGGAACCATGGCTTTATAAAAGATGCATGTGTTCTTTGTAACTTTGGATTCAGGCATCTGCTGTGCGGTATTTGCTAAAGACACCGAGGGTAGACAGACCTGGCTGATCCTGGCTAAGATACTACAAAACCGATTGCTTCGTGTGGTACAAAAATATGTAGGTTTCTGAACCAAGCTTTTGTAGAGGGGGACACTGTGAATGAAGGCTCGCTAGTGGTATTCTAAGCTAGGGACAGTGGAATTCGCTATAAAGGGACACATCCTGTGCCATCTGTGTTATCAGAAGGGGATCTAGGAATGTCCTAACAAACATTATAAGAGGATAGAATGTTCTGCATTCTCAGGTGGTAGAAGGGCACTGTATGTTCCAATCCTAGGAAAGATGGATGTTAGGAAATTCTGTAAATACTAGAGAGAGATTAGAGCCAGGAGAGCTAAAGCCAAACTTTTGACCCTGCAGCTTACAGAATTTGCTCTTTGGGCCCTCTATCCTGTTCAAAGAGAGTTAGAGCCTCCCGTTCTGCTCGGTGATGGGGTGATGGAAGCTTTTTTTTTTTTTTTTTAGTTAAAGGCGGCTTGATCTTATCAAAGTTAGGTGACCAAACCATCTCCTTGAAACCCAGGCCTCTGGCTCCACTGAGGGAACTACTAGGAAAACAATTGAAAGAGTTGAAAGAGAGAGTCTTTGTTCCCAGTGATGGTGAGGTCATTCCTGAAAAACCTGCCCAACAGGACAGCTCCTTCCTTTGACATCTGTTTCTTACTCACAAGCAGGGAGCAAAGGTGAAAATAATGCCAAACCAGAGAGCTTGCATCCCCCTCCAGTAGGGGCGTGAGGGGAGAAAGAGGTGAGTCATTAAAGTAGAATAACAACCAGATATTTGAAAACTATATATCTCTTATACCATTTTGTCCAGGAACAGACTTCTTTCAACTATTTACACTTTTCTCAGAGTTTTCAGTCTTACTGTGGACACTGGTAGAAAGTGTAACGATGGTGACATCTAATAGTCCAACCTGGATTGAAATTAAGTTAAATATTTAGATTAAATATGTTTTCTGTTGAAGATACATGGAGAAAAGCCAAAAGGGCCCCAAGTAATAATGTTATGTGACTACCTCACCCTGCTCTGGAAGGTGTCTCTTACCACTTCTGCATACCTCATTAAAAATCAAGAAAGAAAGATAAAGAAGAAAATGAAATTTTTGATGAAGATAAAAAGTCTCATGATATGAACATAAATGAGTGTGGTCTGTAAATGATAGAATATACTAATAGATAAAAATCCATGGTTATTTAAAAAAAAAAAACCAATACCCTTACACTTATAAATAAAAAGATAAAATTAGGCACAAGAAATAAATTTAAATATGACAAAAATAAAAGTATTTCCCAAGTGTTAATACTGTTTGATTAATCTCATTCAATATAAAATGACAAACTAAGTAAAATAAGACTAGTAGAACAGAGAATAACTAATGTAAAGAAAGGACTTCACAAATGAATTTAAATGTAATCACACAGCACAAGGCTGAACTAATCATTTACTAAGCTGTTGTACTGATTGTTTATCCTGTGACAGCCAGAGGTGTAGGAACAATAAAGCTCTGCTCAGAGTGAGAGTCGGGTCTCAGTCCCCAACAAGCTTTGTAGTGGCTAGACACAGAAAAAAACACTTCAACAAAATTAGTAAGCAATGGGGTACCCTGTGAGCATTTCTGAAGGGAACGAACAGTGTGCAGCTTGTACTTAGGAGGGCACAGAAGCTTCTCTGAGAAAATGATATTTATGTGGAGACATGAGGTGAGTAAGGAATTCTTGTCACACAGGACTAGCTGAAGGATGCTGCAGCCAGAGGGAACAGTCAGAGCAGAAGTACAGAGGACAGAAAGTCCTGCTGACCCTGGCAGTTTCAATGCCAACATCACTTAACAAAGGCACCTTCTGATGAATTCAAACCTTCAGCTCTCAGATTGCTCTAACTAACTGGACTCTCATTTTAGCAATGCCTGCTTCTTTGGAAAAATTCCACTAGAAAGAAGCAAACAATAGCAAAACGTCATGTTTCCTAATAGGTCTGGTCAAAACATTTAAAGAGCAGTACAATGGGGTAAAAAAGGGAGGGGGGTGATAAATTTAAAATGTGATGCCTACTTTAGGAACTGACAGGGAGATGGACAACAACACCGGCATTAACAACTGGGGCAAAGAAAACTTTGAGAAGCTCCCAAACTCTGACTAAAGATGGAATTTTCATACTAATCTGCATATTTTGAAGGCCAGGGTAAATATGTTTACCATATATGTGCCCCCCCACACACACACACACACTTTAAAATTTCAGTCAGTCAGCATGACTTTGGGGCCTAAGAACTTCCTTGTTTGTAATATAAAATATTACATAACACAGAATCTGTAACTCATGATGCAGTAAGTAAGTAGTCTTAAGAGTCTTTACATTTAAACAACCTGCCCTTTCTGTGCTACCAAGTAATCCTGTATTGCAGAAATAGTTGAAACATCCCAATTGTCTGTTCCTTTTCCAGGTAACTGATAAGACATACAGCTTTTTGACCAGCAGGTGGTGGTAAAAGTTAATGTTAGATGATGAAGGATTTGTTTTGCTGGTGTGTGTGTGTGTGTGTGTGTGTGTGTGTGTGTGTGTGTGTGTGTGTGTGTGTGTGTGTGTTCTTTTACATTTTCTGGAAGATTCATTTGAGATGAAATATAATCAGTAAATCACAAAAGAGTCTGGGCTAAAATATCTCAGCATCGTAAATCATAGAGGAAAAAAAAATCTATTCCTTTAAAGTAGCAAGTACTCAAACAGATCCACCTGCCATTCGAACAGTCATAGATAATAACAGTAAATAACTTAACGAAGCCTCATCCATGTGGCTTTATATTATATTTAAGTGTGTTACATCACACGCATTTTTAACAGAGGAGCTGTGAGACTGATTTAAGGGGCTGGAGAAATAAGGGAATAAAGGAGTCAGTATGTTGTCAGTGCCTCTAGAAAGAGACTGGGGTGACAAAAGGTGTTTATGGTTACAAAGGAAAACCACCAGGGCAAGAGGTGGGGCAGGAATGTTCCAAGAAGCTGGACACCAAAGAATGAGATGGAGGAAGAAAGTTAAGTGGAATTAACACTCTATCTTAAAAGCACAGCTGTGATGGCTGTGGGCCAGCTGGCGGGGAGACTCTTAAGGAAACTTTGGGAGGAAAGCAAACCAAACAAAATGGGTTGCCTGGGAAGTTACAAGAAGATGCAGAAGGAAAGTACAGCCTGGTGAAAATTACATCAGTGAGTGATTTAGACGGTTAGAGATGTGAAGAAATAATGATTGCTCTGATTGTTTCTGTTAAGGGAAAATGTGTTATGATAGGGTAATGTTAAACCCTTGCCAATCAAACTTAAAGCTTGCCAGCTCTTAAAAAACTGCCTTCAAATCTCATTTACTCTAGCAGGTACCCGTACTCACCTCTCCCTCTCCCCCAAGATTGTTATTATTTTTAACATGGTTACATCTTACTAATTTAATGAAACAGAAAACCTACCATTTCTCTGTTTCAGGGCTGGGTAAAGAAGAAGAGGATTGCAAACTTAACCATATTATTTTGACTTAATTTCATTCAATAATCACTTTTCTTTGATGATAACAAATGAAGGGAATACTTTCAAATTCCATGTTAAATGAAGCACATTTCCAGTGATCCTTAGTTCACCATTCCCTTCACTTGCTCATATCCTTTCCCCCAAAATGTCCCTTGGGGTCACTTTTGGTGGTGGTGGGGATTTCTTTTATGTAGAATTGACTACCAAATCCCATCTTTTTGTGAATCTCTGTCGGAGTACTTCTGCCTACTCTGCTCTAGTTTCTCAACACTTAAAAAAAAAAAAAAAAAAAAAAAAAAAAAAAAAAAAAAAAACTGCTTCTGAGTAACTCACAAACCCAGATCACTTCCAAAACATTGCTTCTCCAGTCTTGGAAAGGTGCCAGCATCATCTGAAAGTTTATTAAACAGAGAATGCTGGATGTCACCCAACACCTGCTCAATCAAAACTGCCCCCCAAATCCTAGTTAATGGTGCTTAGCAGAGTTGTGAACTCTAGGATAAGAACTATATCTGAATTTCTAATGAATTCCCTGATATTTGGTGAGAGTGGACCCCACACTCCAGAAACAGTTTCACTGCGTTGCTTACTTCCTAGCCTTGCCCTCCCAATACTCAGGTATAGCTCCCCATTGCCTGTCTGCCTGTGTTTAAGGACTTCCCACATGGTGTCTCACACCCTACCTACCTATTTTATTGCTGTTGCTTTCCCCACAGCCTTACAGTTCTACACTTCTCCCCTCGATCCTGTGTACTTTGTATAAAATATTTTATGTCATGTAATATATTTTTGAGTAATAAATACACTGCTGATCCAGCAGCAAACAGTTCACAAAATGTAGAAGTTCTTGTCTTGTTTCCCTTGATTCATTATTTCTTTTTCTACTTTTCTATTTCAGTCTTTAATTCTTCATTGGATTTATATTGATCCTGTTAATTCCCAGGCCCTTTGGATTCTAAGACACAAAGGAGAGAGGTAAAAATTCAATGCACATGCATTAATCTTAGTCAATGAGGTTCGTTTACATTTTGGTATGATAGATATAGCTGTGCTCTGATTATTTTAAAATACTTTCCTATATATTCAGTTTTTGTAGTTCATCAAGTATTTAGAAAGAGTGACTTTTTTAAATTTAGTAGGTAACAAATATATAACTCCCTAGGTTTTTCGGTTTTGTTATATAACACCTATTATTATACTGATAGGAAAAATATATATTATATCCTTTCTCCTGTCTCCTCTGCATCCCCTCTTCTATTGATTTTAATAAAATCTTGTGTTTCTTAACATCTGCTTTCATGTAATATGCTTGAACTTCCAGTATTTGCTACATCATTCAGGATATCTCCTTTCACCTTCACTACTCCTGCTGAGACATCCGATAGCACTTGACTTCCCCCTTGTCTCTGAAGTGTATTAATAGATTCATTTCTAATGTCAGGGCGTAGGACATCCCAGGCCCTGCATTTATTTCATCACGAGTCCTACTGTGGAATGTTTCCAGCAGTCTCCACTAATCTATTTCTCATACTTATTTCTGTCTTTACCATTTGGTTCAAGACAGTCTCACAATTTTCTAAGGAGATCTGGTGGGACTCTTCCTGTTATTGGGTGAAAAACAGACCCAAGTGTTCCAAGTCTGAGTATTTGGAAGCCATACCTTTGGAGATATGTTACATGGAGCTGTGTTTCCTCTTATAAACAATTAAATTTTTTTTTAATTTGAACTCATATTTTCTTATTTCTTCAAAATCCACTGGTATTGCTAGTTCACATCTCTATACTGACAGCTGCTGTGACTTTTTCCTGGTGTTTGTAGCTTGTCTTTTGTTTACATTCAAAATCTTCGCCGGGCATTGAGGGCACATACCTTTAATCCCAGCACTTGGGAGGCAGAGGCAGGTGGATCTCTGTGAGTTCCAGGACAGGCTCCAAAGCCATACAGAGAAACCCTGTCAAAAAAAAAAAAAAAAAAAAAAAAGAAAAAAAGAAAAAAAAAAAAACTTCTCTTACTTCAGGAATATTTCTTTGATGTATGTCTCAATTCTTGCTTGTTAATTACAAATTTTCCTTCTTTAGGGCTCTAACTATACCTTCAGACAGCCTTTTTTCAACCGTTTTATTTGGACATGATATAAACATATAGAGGCATGAGAATACACTGTGCTATCTTTTTTAAATGTTTTCTTGTCTTGCGTTTTGTTTTCCCTTAACTCTTTTAAAGTTCAGTTATTAATATTTTAGATAAGTATCTCTTGCATTATGATTGCTATTAAAGTAGCACCCATCAAATCTCTGTACTGCTATGTACACACTTATAATGGTCATGTGTTTGTTTCCACATTCTTTGCCATTACCAATTTGCTCTTAGGCAAAATATACTGCGAGTGCTCTCAGCAATACCTGAGTAGATTTTCTAATTTTCCCCTTGTCTTAATCTATGCATGACTCTTGTTTGATGACTTAGAAGATAACGTAGTCAGAATGAAAGTTAAAAATTAACTGAAAGCGAATTTGAAATCTACCTGGTACTATGGGATTCACAAGTCTATATAAAGTCCTTTATCTTCTGGGAATGAAGTTAATTATGGAAAAATCACGCAAATTAATTATTTGCTAGGTTCTTACTTAAAAACATGTTGGAATTGCTATGGAATGCATTATGAATTTGGCTTAAGACACCAATTCATCATTTCATATATTATAAAGGTCCTATTTAGATATTGATTGAAGTAAAACACATAAAGCACAAGGTGAAGTTGGAGGTTCCTCCTGCCATTGTTCAGCCCCTGGCCTTGAGTTAATTCCTATTTGTCAAATATCCACCCTGTGAAAAACCCAGTGTCACTCGGCCAGTCTTCAATAAAACCTGATATAATATAGGGACAAAAATAATTACTCTTGAAGACAAGTGAAACATGGTATGAAAATGAAGGAAGAAGGAAATGGGTTCTGGAATGATTAGGAAAAATTCATGGGAAAGGTGGGAGAAAACTTAGGCTGTGTCTTTGTGGTGGTTTGTGTGAGAATTACCCCCATAGGCTCATATATTTGAATGCTTAGTCATGGAGAGGGGGCACTATTTGAGAAGGATTAGGAGGTGTAGCCATGTTGGAGGAAGTCTGTCACTGGAGATTTCAAATACCCACACAAGACCTGCCTGCCTCTCTGCCTATGGATTAGGATGTAGCTCTGGTACCATGTGGGATGCCATGCTTCCTACCATCATGATAATGGAATAAACTTCTGAAACTGTAAGCAAGCCCTCAATTAAATACTTTCTCTTCCACTAGTTGCCTTGGTCATGGTTTATCTTCACAGCAATAGAACAGTGACTAAGACAGTCTTAAAGGAACAAAACAAAACACTGGAATGATGAAATGACAAGAAGGTCCTGTGACCCAAGAGACAGAGTGAAGGTCAGGAGCAAAAGGTTCAGCCTGAGGCAGTGAGCTGCAGCATGAGGAGAACCCTCTCCTTGGACCTCAGTGGGATAAGTATTTGATATGCTCTGAAGAAAAGAGTTTCAGGGTACCTAAGTTACCTGTCTATTGATATGAAGAGACACCATGACCAAAGCAACTTATAGAAGAAAGAATTTATTTGAGACTTAACAATTTCAAAGGTAAGTCTATGACCATCATGGCAGGAAGCATGGCAGCAGGTGGGCAGGCATGACATCTATCTCATCCACAAGCATGAGGCAGAGAGAGAGAGAGAGAGAGAGAGAGAGAGAGAGAGAGAGAGAGAGAGAGAGAGAGAGAGAGAACAAATATTTTGGGCTTTTGAGATCACAAAGCCCAACCCAAGTGACACACCTCTTCCAACAAGACCACACCTCCTCATCCCTCCCAAACTGTTTCACCAACTAAGGATCAAATATTCAGATAGGAACATATGAAGGTCATTCGAATTAAAAATGGCCACCCAGAGTGAGTCAATGTGACACAAAGATTATTTGTTTGTTAAAGTGATAACACATACTTTAGACTTAAGCACTGTGTACCATTAAGCAAGAGGTAGACCTGTCAGGGCTGGAGAGATGGCTCAGAGGTTAAGAGCACTGGCTGTTTTTCCAGAGGTCCAGGGTTCAATTCCCAGCACCCACATGGCACCTCACAGCTATCAGCAACTCTAGTTCCAGAGGATCTGACACCTTCACAGCAATGCACATAAAATAAAGTTAAATGAATTTATATATTTAAAAAAAAAAGAAGTAGACCTGTCTTAACACCTATAATCAAGAGCCAGGTGTGGTGGTGCACACCTTTAATCCCAGTGGCTGGGAGGCAGGGGCAGATGAATCTCTGTGAGTTCAAGACCAGCCTTGTGTACAAAGTGAGTTCCAAGACAACCAGGGCTGTTACACAGAGAAACCTTGTCAAAAAAAAGAAAAAAAAAACTATAATGAAGATTAAATAAGGTTTAAAAATTAGGTAAAGCTCAAAATTAGGTTAAGAATAAAAGCTGGCTTGTTTATTTCTCTTAAAGAATTTCCTCTTGTAAATGAAACTGTGTGGCAGTTTATGAAGCACAATGTTCAGGTACAGGAATGAGAGAGAGTGCCAACAAGGTTAAACTCAAAGAGAGAGTAGGTTTTGGCTTTAGGCCTGTCCACTTGCCATTTTCACAGTCTTGTTCAAGATATTTCTCAGAAAAGAAAGTATTGTTTTTATATAGTCTATCTTCACAGCAGGTTTGAGTTTGTGAGATGTGTAGAGAATTGTTGACTTTCACCCAACAAGAAATGAAAATCAGAACCCTGAAGGTGAGGAGTCCTTCCCATAGGGCCCTTTAAATTTACCCATCTTTCCTTCCTGCTCAGAAATCTTGTACACCTGTCCATTCAGAGAGGGAAATGTTTATGTAAGGCCACAGGTGAACCCCTAAGGTGTATTACATATATACCCAGGTTTTCTGCCACAGGGCCTGACAGGTTCTCTGTCCTGCTGCTTGAGTGACTTGAGTCACTGAGAGAAATAACCATGACAATCAAATTTGCTAGGCACAGGGAGAGCTCTGCCTCCTTTCATTCGGGTAGGAAGACACATACAGTATTTATGGCTTAACTGGGAGCAGAAGGGCTGTGATTATGCCAAGTAGTGTCTGTTCCCAAACACATTCGCACTTCTGAGAACATCTAGCATCACGCTTAACTCTATCTTGGTTAAAATCCTAGCTGGTCCTTTCATTAGCTAACTGGCTGTGCAGAAGTTTAATTAGTCCTTGAGTTTTTCCTTCCTCCCTGGAAAATGGTCACATTGTTAGGCCATGTCACCTACCTTTCAGGAAGGCTATGGTGATTAAATGGGATTGTTCATAGAGGACAAGGGTTGCTCTGTACAAGTCAGGAACTCAGAAACTTCTCTCTTGGTGGAGGTGACCCTTCATCAAAGCACCACGTAAGGATCTAGTGTTGAAAGTGGATTTAATCTTTTTGCTCCTTCACTCAAGTGCCTTTGTGCAGGCCTTAAGCTGCATACCTGCACAGAAGCTCCAAGCAAAGGACTTGATACAATGTTTAGTTATAACAAAAACTCACCAAACACTACCCAACATTATGATTATTAAGAGACAAACCACCCCAAAAGCAACAGTGCTGAAGTAATGTAGGAGACTACCAGATTACTTCTGTTATGGTAAGAGACCAATATTTACAATACATAGCTCCATCCTGGAAGAGTTCAAAATAGATAATTGGGAAACAAGCTGAACAGAAATCTATGCTCATGTGTTCATCTTTATTGTGGGTACAGCATGAGCTTTGATGAACTCTGGCAGACCTTACTTCCCTTTAACTTGTCTTCTATTTCTGATAACTCCATAGCCACATGATACCTATCTCCCTTCTATGAGCTCTTTGTTGTGGCAGCTGTATCACATCTCTCACAGAGAGTGAATGTTGGGCAATATTATTAAGCACAGCCTGTGGAAGGCTATGGCTCTATAACCTGTGCGCAGAAACTCTCTAACTTCCCAACACAGAATTTGAAAACAAAATATCATCAATAATTCATCTATAAAATAACTTTAATTTTTACTATTGTGCTCATTAATAATTGAGTAGAGGAGAGGTGGGATAGAACCATTTAATATGCAATTATAAAAAATAAATTCCCAGATGCCTACATTCAGGATACAGAATGGGATCCTGCCCTGCGAAAATCCTAATGGTATATTTTTGTATCTTCGGCTTTTGATGTTCTGGCTTCTAAAATGTTTATGATGTTCTCTACATGATCGACAAGTTTCTAAATATCTTTTCTAAAAGTGTGTGTGTGTGTGTGTGTGTGTGTGTGTGTGTGTGTGTGTGTGGGAAGAGCTCAACACTGAATGCCTTCTTCTATGGATGTCTATCTTTTTTCTTTTCTTTTTTTTTTTAAGGCAGCGTCTCTCACTAATATTGAAGTTCATTGGTTGGCCAGCAAGATTCAAGAATCCACTTGTCTCCTCCTTTCTCCTCCTTCACAGCGTTTGTACAGGTGCTGGAGCTCAGAGATCGAGTCTCCCTGCTTCATGGCAGGCACTGTACTGGCTAAGCCATCTCTCCCATCCTTAGTGTTCTTTGATTTGAACAAATCAAACTATGAGAACTTATCTTTGTGCCTGACACATAGTAATTAATAAATGCATGCTTAGTAGATAAATGGATACCTTATATATAAGTGGGGGATGCGTCTTATTTAGGTGTTCAGAGGTGATGAGAGGACTTAAGTAAATCTTAAGAAATTATTAGCCTCTTATTCACAGTATAATTCATACACAAGGGAAAGACAGGGTAAAGAACACATAATCATTTTAGCAAAATCTCAAACTGTAAAATAGGGGATGCTTGAAAGGTAGAACTTGAAACAATGACATTCTAGGTTCTAAAATTAAAGAGAAACCAAAGCTCATCAAACTCCAAACACAACACAAGCCTAAGCATTTCATGTGAAAGGGAGACTCCAGCCAAAAAAGACAAGGACCTAGACGCTCCACTCTGATGATCTTAGGAGATGGTGTTAGAAAGTGGAGATCCTTCTTTCTTCTCTCAGCAGTGCCTCTTTATTTTTCTTGTTTGTATGCTCAGTTTATGAGCTTTTCAGCATGCCGGCTTCCTGTTCAAAAAATTTAGTAGAATCTATCCTCCATCACTACTTCAACACACATACACACACACACACACACACACACACACACACACCCTTTTGGCATCCATAATGCTGAGGCACTACACACAAAGAGAAGTTAAGGAAATCCACTTGAAGTCCTTAGACCAGATAAGAGCTCTGAAAAGCGACTGAGTCAAAATCAGTACACAAAGAAAGCTAATTGTCAGTATACTGAAACCCATGGTTTCAAGTACATTAAAGAATGACAATTTTACTCAGAAAGTAGTAAAAATTACAAAATACTAATGAATAAGGACTGTTCACTCTTTCATTAAGGATCTTTGAGACTTTATTAATTCAAAATAAAAATTTAAATAAAATGAGACATGTAGTTTTCCTGGAGAAAAGTCAGTATCTTGCAATTGTCAGTTTCCCAGATCAATCTATTTTTGGTGTATCTTCAGTTGCAATTTCATTTTTATTACTGGAAGCAATTTTGAAAATCATGTGTAAGGAACAACATGTGACATAAAGAATTTTGAAATAAAAATAAAAGTCTGCTCTCCCAAATGTCACACCATTCTGTGCTACTGCAATGATTAAGATACTGTGGCACAAGTAAAGGAAATAGACAGGCAAATGAATGTGTTAGCATTCTTCGGTGGGATATAATTAACTGAACAGAGAAATCAAATAACCTTGCATTTGAGTTATATACATTTCCCCTCTTACAGATTCACTGTTGTAGACTAATGGTTCTGAAAAATAAACTGTTTATTCTTGTTAGAAGTTGATGAAGCAAATTTATTCATACAAGAGAGACAATTCCTTCCCCTTTGCTCTAAAGAATAATTTAGGAATCACTAGCGTAGACCTATAACAGGTAAGAATTAATATATAATACAGCTAAACTAACATTTGTACTGTCTTACCTGGGTTTCAACCTTACTGCTCTTTATTTTTCAAAGATTTTCAGCCTGAGGACCCCACTGGGCTTCAGTGGGTAGTTCTAATCCAGTGGTTACACTGATGTCCCTGGGTAAACTAAATATGTCACAAAACTAATTCAAAAGTCATAAAACTAGAAAAGGGATGAGTAGTGGTGCCGGAGGCTCTGGGGGTCAATAGACCTGGGAGGGAGACAAAAGTGGGGATACATGTATAAAATTGTCAAATAACAGCATAGGGGATGGGAAATGGGCACAAAGTCCCACTCCTAACCACGAAGTTATTTGCAATTGATACCTCAAGGTAGAGGGAAAATCCATTTTCTTCAATGTGTCTATCAACTACACTTTAGAGTAGACCTCATGCTCAGGAATAGTTGACCAATACAGAATGGACTCCATAGTATTTTGTAGTTCTTGTTGTGGTGGTAATAGTGGTGGTAGTGTGTGTGTGTGTGTGTGTGTGTGTGTGTGTGTGTGTGTGTGTGTGTGTATGTGTGTGTGTGTGTGTGTGTGTGTTGTTTTGAATTTTTTAAGAGAGGGAAGCATATGTAGTCTGGGTATGGAGGTGAGGATCTGGAAGGAGTTGGAGAAGGAAAAAAAACATGATCAAAATATATTGTATGAATATTTAAATTAAATTTAAAAAAATACTTTAGTTTTATTAAAGTCCTATCGACAAGTGAAATTTGTGTAAACTTAAAGTATATAATGTGGTGATTAATATATGTAGATAAGTAAAATTATTACCACAAACTAATTAATATAGCTATCATCTGAGATAATTGTTTATGATGAGAACATTTATGATCTACTATTTTAACAAGCTATGGCATATAACATATTACCATGTTATACATTAGAAATCTCAAATTTATTCATTTACAACTCGAAATTATGAAATGGGGGCCACCCTGCTGACCCTGGAAAACACTATTGTACTCTGTTTCTGTGAATTATGTTTTTTAGTTTCCTCATGTGTTTCCACATGCAGTGTTTGTCTCTTTGTATCTGGATTATTTCACATAGGTCCTCCTAGGCTCATCCATCTTGCTGTACATAGTAGGAATCTTTTTTTTTTTTTTTTGTAAGGCTGGATAACATTCCATTACAATATGTACTGGGTGCCTACTGGTAGATATTTGGCTTTATTGTATATCTTGGAATCATGCTACAATGAACACAGGTGGGCACATATCCATTTGAGATGCTGATTTTTAATTCCAGTGTCCATATGCTCAGAAATAGGATGCTAGATATTGACTCTTCAGCTCACCTGAGCAGATCCTGTCTTCTGGACCTGGGATCTGGGGGCCTAAAAGAATGGGACAGACTACAGTCAAATGCTGTAGACAACCTTACTTCGACTTCAGTGTACTTTCATACGTGAATGAAACAAAGGAAGGTAGAGTTCAGTAGAACATGTAAATAAACATCAGTAAGCGCATAATAAATATTAACAGAGCAGCCCTTTCCCAGAACTTTCTTAGGACAGACCAATTTAAACACAATGCCTAGCACATACTATAGATTACATCTGGAAAAGTACAAAAGCCAGGGTACATTGCCCAGATAGGGTTCTATAGCTATTTCTGACATTCAAAAAGAACAAACATGTCTTATGAATTAAACATAAATGTGTGTCACAGGAGGCAGGAGATCACATCTAAGAACAACCCAAGGAACAAAATGCACCTGAGGTAAAAGGCCCCCTGCCTTTCTCCTGGAGCCTCTCTCACAGTTCCCCAAGGCATTGTTCACCATGGGCCATTCTTTAGACAGTGTTCTGACACTGGACCACATGGATTTTTATTTTCAATTTTTTGAGAAATTTTATTAAAATGTAGCTCCAAAATTAAGTTTGTGATGCTGCTTGTCAGTAAAATGACCAGAATGACATCAGCAGTATGAGTTCTTCCACAGATGTAAGATGTGAGCACTACTGGAGGGGTTTGGTGCTAAAACATTTGACTCCCTGACAGATCTTTGGTTTTCAGCCTGAAAAAACAAGGCCATTATCTAAGCACTAGGAAGCAAGCCGGAAACTGATGGCTTCCTTTCTTGCATTTCTACTTTGTTCTGAATGGGAAATACACAGGCATTGCTTACTGTCAGCACAATGCTAGGGTAGCAAGTATAGAGTAGGACTTGCCCACAGATTTTTCAGAAGACGGAGGTTAGTTTGCCGATCTTACAGGGCTTTACAAAAATGAGCTAGTCTAGTGGGAGCATGATAAATGGCTCTGAGAGACAGTGCATGGGTTATATGTAATGATCGCAAGAGACATATTTCATTTCCTGATGACAAGCCTGCAGACCTCACACTTGTTTTCAGGGACACACAGTACCTGTGGTAAAGTGAGGCATTCAGGGCCAGCAGGTGCCTTAAACCTGAACACAGGGATGCCCCACCACTCCTTTGGAATTCCCATTCAGTATCACTCAAACCCCCTTATTCCCTAAATAGAAACGGGCGAGTCCAAGGGCAGCCTCTAACAGTTCATCTCAGCCGTTCTAACCTGAGATTCTCCATGTCCTTTGCTATAATTATCATCCTGAACCAGGACATGCATGTGTTCCTAAATATAGAGAGAAGGGAGGTGTCTCTGGTTGTCATTCTCATTGCATGCATCTTCATCAGAATGGCGCTACTCAAAATCCTTTGCTCTCCAGTCACACCTCTCCTGAAACTCACCCTCCACTAGCAAAGCAAAGACATCTTTAAAAAAAATATTTACTATTTCACAATTTCACAGGTGCATTGAAATCTGAGGCTCATTCCATTTTCATTTTGAGAAAATGCTCAGAAAAATGACACTTTAGAACAAGCCAAATGTGAAGGTAATTATTAATACCATGAGTAGATCACTCTTTACTCAAAGGGTGTTACTACTTATATGTAGGGATGGTTGACTACTTAATAAAGGTGGTGAGTGGTGAGTGATGTGGTCACATTAGTTTTACAGTTTCCATAATACAGATGAGTACATTGAGTATCACTACTTTTTGTTCCTTGGGAAAGGGTCTTAGTCTGTAGTCCCAGCTGGCCTTAAGCAAATGATCCCTCTGCCTTTGTCTCCCCAGGCATCTGCCACTACACAGGCCTCAAAACATTAAAGGAAATCTCAGGTGTCAGAAACCATGAGAGAAAACAATATTTATTTGTAAGTCTATTACTCAGTAGCTTGTGTCATTCACCTAACCACAAAGTCTCTCATTTTCATCCTTTTTGTGAGCTACTTAAAACATATTCAACATGATTTGGAACAGGAATCTACAGTAACTTCTATACATGTGACAGCACAACATGATTAAGAGCAAACACATCACTGCAATGCACTGAATCAAGTTTAAAAGTGTTGAATTCACATTTTTCCATAAATTCCACTAAACTCGGGTGATTTATTTGAAGTTTTAATATGGACATTAAAGCAGAGGAGTTGTATGAAAATTGAATTATTGAGCATCTCTTGTGCCTTTTGTAACAGTTTTTATGGAAAAGTATTATTGGGTTAATAATTTAGAATATATGCATGCCTCTTTATTCCCCATCCTTTACTCTTTTGGTGTTCAGTTAACAGTTACATGAATGTGAATTGTTTTTCAAAGTTTTGCCCCAAGGGTGACAGAAGCATGCCTTGTTTATCACAGCCAACTAGGAGGCAGGAGGGCCTCTCCTTTCATACCTGTGCTTTTCTGGAGTGTAGGAACAAAGGCAGATTGGCTACAGAATTCATATTCACTCACTGACCCCAAAGACAAAGAGATGAAAAACAAAACAAAACAAAACAATCATGTCTAGCATTCAAAGGCTTCCAGAACCCTACAGTAGAAAAGGCAGGAATAGCAATGCCTGTGAATCCAATTTGGAGCTGTGAGATGCCGAATGAGGAGTGCCACTTGGCCCCAGAAGGCCAAAGATCCTTGGGCAGGGTTGTGTCAGTGGGGAAAGGGAGAGGGACAGACAGAAGCCAGATGGCTTTGTGGATGTTGACGTGGCCTGGGTAACGCAAAGATAGCACTGTCAAAATAAACTCAAGGCAGGTTGTTTCCATCAGGAAACTAGTAAGGTGGTAGATTTTACTGGTTGTAATATTTTTCTTCTAATTTTGTGGTTCTTCAAAAAATTGCCCCTTAAACTAAATCCCACCCCCATTTTTTTTTTGCTTGCTTTACATCTGCTACAATTTATTTATTTGTTTTACTATTCCATATACTCGTGCATTTGGGGTCAGAATAGATACAGCTGAGAGCTCTGTCTGTGTTTTTGGTTCACAGTGGCAGTTACTAAAAGCAAGTCACAGTGAAGATAGATTGGTGTAAGAGGATCTAGTCCAGTGTCGTTTGATTTGGGTCTAACAGTTGAAGAATAAAAAGACAAGCAGGCATTGAGACCTACCAGAAGGATGGGGGTCCACGGACACACAATTTACCTCTTGAATTCATCCTACAGTATGCTTTGGCTCGCGTGGGTGGAAGGTCTTGTTCCTTCATCAAGAAGCCGCCCTCTGAGTTGGCAGCTCATGTTTTCTATAAACTCTCTAAACCAATGAGGACATAGTTAGTCTTATTATTCTTCCATGGGCTTGTGTTTCTTTTGATGAGAGTCAGCAGAAGTCATGCGTAATTCTTTCCCGTGTGCCAGGGAACACTTGTGTTTCTGCTGCACAAGGTCAGATCTTATTTTAAACACCGACTGGATACTTAATTTTAGATACACTGAGGAACACATTAGCTCCAAGGTGCTTCCTCTGGTTTAGGAAAGCAAGGCCCTGGATAAGAATAACAAGACGATCATTCCAAAAGGTGAGACTATGAAATATTTGATCTGTACCTTGCCAGCTCGCTTATGGAGTATCAGCATTGGAAATATTTGAAGCAGATGGACACGCAGGGTGTGGTGGAAACTCGTCCTTTGAAATCTGACTAATCACCTATGGGCTCACCTACCTAATTATAGCATAAACTAGGGATTGATTCATTGATTCACAGAGCATCAACTCAATAATTACTGTACATTACAGAAATACATCAGGAAAAAAACAGATAAAGTAGGAATATACTAACACAGAACACCCATGTGGATAATGTAGAGCCCCAAGGGCCTTATCTGTTCCCATGGTTTCTGAGGAGGTGGGAATGACTTGTGAGTAATTAACATATATTCTATGAAGACTTATTTTTATCATTATACACAAAAAGATAGATGTTTGTGTTCAGATTTAAAAAAAAAAATCCTTTAAGATGTAAAAGGAAAAAAAAGCAGAACTCAGTAGATCTAGAAATTTACTCCTGCAGATAATACCAGAGAATGATGAGGCTGCCAGCCCTTCAAATGTAGTAGCTGCCAATGCTCAGTGGGTCTTAACTGAAGAACTTCTGGGAAATAGTCTATGTAGAAAATGGTTTGATTTCCACAAAATACCTATTACTGTTTCATAGTGGAAGCATTAAAAACATCATGATTTTGTACTTTGCTTTTATAAGAATATCTAATAATTTCAAATGAAAATCTGCCTATAATTTTTTTTTAATCTGGAGTCAGTTTGTGAATTGTGAAATGGAGAATTGTGAAAACAATTCTTTTATAAAACTTTTATGAAGCTTATGAGCTTTTAGGTTATGAAATGAGACTTGCACTTAATGAATTCCTTCAGCTGTAGTGAACCAGCTAAACCCATCTGGCCTGTTAGAGATGACCAGACTTACACCCGCATCCCCACCATCCGTTTAATGGGTGAGCATGAGCAGACCTTCTGGCCAACTCGACTTTGGTTTCCCCTATAAATCTGGAGGAGTGTGCTGTGAGCTCTGAATACTCAATCCATTCAATGCATACAGTGCAGGAGGCCTCAGAACACAATAACTATGGTAATTGTTAAATTCATAAAATACATATTTCTTGAGGAGCTACAGTGTGTTTGTCTCAGAGCTAACACTGAAGGAGAGAAAAGAGAATGAGGATGGTGTCTACCATGCACTGTTTCCTAAAGGTTTTATTTATTTTAGCAAGTTTTCATTGCATTTATTTTGTGGTGTGTGTGTGTGTGTGTGTGTGTGTGTGTGTGTGTGTGTGTGCGCGTGCGCGCGTGTGTGATTGCATGTGCAAGCTATGACTTCGCACACTTGTATAGTTCAGAAGAGAATTTATTTTCGGGAGTGGGTTCTCAACTTCTACCACATGGAAACCAAGGATTGATCTCAGATCATTTGAACTTGGCAGTGAGCAACTTTACCAACTAACCCATTTTGATAACCCAATTTTATTATTTATTTGCATATGCACATGTATGTATGTGTATACATGTACATCTGGATGCCTGAGGTCAGAACTGGATATTTCCCACTGTCATTCTCCACTTTGTATTTTGAGACAGGATCTTTAGCTGAACCTGGAGAATGAGCTCCAGGAGTCCACCTGTCTCCAGTTCCCTAGTGCTAGGGTTATAGACATGAGGGACCATGCTGGGTGTTTTGTCTGTTTGTGTTTGGTTTGGTTTTTATATGGGTGCTGGGTATTCTAACATGGGTCTTCATACTTGTGAGCAGTAGGTGCTTTACTGGTTGAGCCAGCACCTAAAACACAGTATTTAAAAGTGGGAAACTCTAATGATGTTGGTACTGATGGGTGAGTGGGATCTGGATAGCCTGAATTCCCTTGGAAATATTACTGCTGGGAATGCATGGGCCTTGGTGTCTTTGTCCATCAGTAGAGAAATGCCCATCCATACTCTGTATCTATCTTTCAACAAGGTATTGGACATGAGTATCAAAAAAGAGACATGAGTACTAGATGGTAGTGTCTTTAAGAGGATTTGTAAGTGGATAAACAGCTTTTCTCAAGGGTGCTAAGTAAACAGACCCATGCCAGTCTGGAGGCCTCTGTCCTGTCCTAATTTCTGTTTCACATTTGTCCTTGTCAAACGAGCACAAGAACATAAAAGCTGTGCGTACCCTGTCTGCAAGTAGAAGAATAGCTGGGAGGGTAGAAATGCATTCAATCTTAGCAGATAGGGATAAAGTTCCTACTTTAACAAGATGAAAAAAAGCACGAATAAAAAAAGAGTGATATGGAGCATGACTCAGCAAATAGTGTGAAAAATATAGCTTATAGAACTTGGGGCAAAAGAAGTTCATATCCATTGTGCAACATGATAGTCTGCAAGCTTCTTTGACCTGCCTAATTTAATAGATGTGTAATGTATAAGAAGAGAGAGGTGAGTGTGTCCACTTGATGGTGTGCTGTTCTGCACACCTATTGGGCTGCACTCTTAGAGCCTCTTTTAGAAAGCAATGGTTAAGTGTGTTCACAGGAAAGCTGTCAAGATGACAAGAGTCATTTAATCCTGTGACAATGAGAGACAATGTGCTCAGGGGAGTCCTGACAGCCTTCAAGGAGGTTTTGAAAGGCTCCAGAGGAGCCATGGTTTCTCAGCACAGTTATGAAACAGAGAACTGAGCCTATTGAGTTTAGGTTTCAAGGTAAGCATAGGAGTTTGATGCTCCTCCCAACCCATAAATCTAGTCAAGGCATCAAGGGGCCATGTGGAGATAAGGAAGCTCCCTGCCACTGTACTTATGCTGAAGTTAGCTAGACATGCATTGGGCATGTTGCAAATGGGACTTTTGGTGGACTACCTGATGAGTTTCAACTCTGCAGTGGCTGGTTCCATGGAAAAGGAAGGGGAATAAAATATCATAGATACTAGAGGACTTGTCCATGGATGAGTCAAAATTGCTCAGACATGATAGGCACCTCCTTCCTCATTCCAGAGAAGTCCAGCCATCCAATGACATGCAGTGTTTACTGACTTCCAGGATGTTGATGTGGGCAGGCTAGGACTGGAGGAGAGATTTGTCCTCCAGCAGGAGGAAATTAATGATCTGTGCATGATTTTAACACAACTATTGAGTTATGCAACAGCTTGGTATTGCTTGAGTGAGTCTAAAATAGACTTGAGTACTGTGCTGGAATTTTTTATGTCCAGCAAAATGAACCATGCCTAGGAACAAGTATTTGAAGAGGATGTGTACATACCCATGTATGTATGTATGCATGTATGTATGTATGTATGTATGTGTGCATATATGTATATGAATAATAAAAGGTTTGAAAATAGCTCAGTATATACAGTCCTTGCCACACAATCATGAGGACTAGAGTTCAGATTCCTAGTACCCACATAAGATCAAGGTGGCTATGGAGGCTACCTTTTATCCCAGCCCTCTACAGGTGGAGCAGGGGATCCCCAGGGCAAACTAAACTAAACTAAACAACTAAACTAAACTAAACTAAACTAGCTAAAGCATTCAACTTCAAATTCAGAAAGAGATGGCTTCAGTGTAAATGAAGTAGAAGACTATGAAAGAAAACACTCTAGCCTTCACACAAATACACCCACCCACCTACACACACACACACACACACACACACACACACACACACACACACACGCATGCATGATACTCTTTAAGAAGTGTTTACTGTGATTATAACTCACTTATGTACTCACCCTCCCAACTGTGTAAGCCAAATGTGCTTTTTCAATTATTTAAAATTGCATTATCTCCCTTAGGAACTACCTCTCACTAACCATCAAAATATAAAAACTTCTCCTCATGCAGACATCTATGCTTAAGTGGATTTATCTGACAGATTTCTGTTGCTCCCCAAGCCAAGAAATACCCTCACCTGCTTTATTGGAATACAGGTAGATCATCCCTCTTAGGGTTAACTGCTGCCCAAGAGGTATGTGCTGACACCTTCTCAAGGGGGCTTGAAAGTTAGACTCCAAAAAGTTTATCTTAGTTCCTTTGACTATTGATGATAAAAATACCTGAGACCTACCTTCGTACATTTCAAGTGTAGGGTATTGTGTTATTAGCTGTAGACTCGTTGCCATATGATAGATCCTCAAATTTCTTCATTTTGCATAACTGAAACTTCACACCCTTTGAAAGATATCTCCCTAAATGCCCACTCCAAAGCCTCTGGCTATTTCATCCAATTATGTTTCTGGGAGTCCAACTCTTTTGGATTCCATGTTTTGAGTTCTTCCAATATCTTCCTTCTGATGTTTTATTCATTTCATGTAATATAATGCTCAACAGCTTCATCCTATTTGTCACAAATAACATCATACCCATCTTTTTAGGACAGTATAACATTCCACAGTAAATATACAACATGTTTTCTTCATCCATTCCTGGGTATTTAACTTGATTCTACCTTTGATTATTGTGAATAATGCCACAGTGGGCATGAGAGTGGAGATCTCAGTTTCTCTAGAGATTCCTAGAAATAGACCTGATCATTTATCTCTATTTAAATTTTTTTGTGGAACCTCCACATGTATGATGGCAATTCCAAAAATTAATTAAGTAGCTATGTAAGATGGGGTTTTCAAATTAGCTATATTGTAGTAACCATTGAATTCTCAAGTTACGTACCTGTGATGGTTTGATGAGTGTTTCAGATGACACGGCATGGGTGGGAGTTTACATAGGTCTATCGTAAGAAGACTCAGAGATAATTTAAGAATGAACTTAGCCATTGCAAGGATCCCCAGACTCAATGAACTGAACTGCTCTCCCTACGCCCACGGCATTTTAATTTTTCTCAATATTTACACTTTAGCTGGTTGATTACTATATACTCTGAATAACTTGAGGCTTCCAAAAATACAATTCCATGTGCAAATTTTCAATTCATCAGATACCACAGTTTTCTGGATTTCCTGAGCCAAGTTTTGCATAGGCTTTTGTATCCTTGGGGAACTCTCAGACAAGGTTCACATAGGGGACAAAAGGTATCTGCTCAACAAAGGATGGGTTATGGCTAGGTGCTAAGCCAGGTGTGGCCCAGTTGGGGTTAGGGCTAATTGCTATCACTCTGGCACTGGCCAGCAGGATTCTGCTGCAGATGAGATGTTCTCCATATTCTCGGGTATTGGAATACTTGGTCCAGACTTTGTGGCACTGTTTGGGTATGATTAGGAGGTACAGCCTTGCTAGAGGAAGTGTGTTACTAGGAACTAGCTTTGAAAGTGTAAAACTTATCATCATTTCAAGTTTGTCCCTACTTTCTGTCTATGGCTTGAGATATGAGTTCTCAGATGTTCTTGCTGCCATGTTTAATGCCTGCTGCTACACTTCCCTGGCATGATGGTAATGGATTCTTATGCCTCTGGAACCATAAGTCCAAAATAAATCCCTTTCCTTGTAGAAATTACCTTGGTCACAGTGTTTTATCACAACAATAGAAAAGTAGTACAGTGCCTTTCCAAGGTCGTCTTGTTTCCTTTAATCTTAGTAAAACTGAAGGACTAAAAGTCAATCTTATTTTATAAAAGTGTCTGCTTGTATTTGGTTAAATGATTACCGTTCTTGAGTATGACACCAAGGATTCTTCTAATATTAACTCTAATAACTGTACTGTATCTATTTATCATAGACCATTTGAGTTGTTTCAAAGGTTTTGGCTATTTAAATTCAGATATGCATCCTCACATTCCAATCTTTTCCTACATCCTGATCATTTTCATAAGATAGATGACTAGATGGAGAGTTATAGAGGAATTTTTTAAAATCTGTGATTGCTTTCTCTTGTAATGGGAGCCCATTCATCCCTCAGTGGTCCTTAGCGCAGAGCTCTTCCCTTTCTGGTACTCTTGTTTTCCTCCGGAAGCCCTTGTGTGTAGGAACAGAAAGCTCCTTCCTACTCTCTGAGTCATTTCCTAAAGCTACCATGTTTCCTCCTACCTTTCTGTCATAAATGAATTTGACTTAGAAATTAATAGTGGAGAGGAAAATGTCAACATTTGCAATGTGAAGCTTGAAATGAACAAAGCTGGTAAAAACAGGTCCTATTGATAGAGAATCTTCATGAAAATCAAATATGCATTAGTGCAGTCCCAAAACTAGAAGTGAATTTGACAAAAAGCAAAAAGTATGTATGACACAAAGAAAAACAAGATAAATCTACTTCCAATCTCATCTTAAGAGTAATGTATATGAATTTGCTTGAGTATTCATTCATGCAGCCAATTCTTACTAAATTCTAACCACATAATCAGCTGTTACACGAGGATTCATTGCATTTTTTATTTCATCTGTTTTTATTTTTTTTTATCTCATCTGCCTTTTAATTCTTTTTCCAAAATATTAAGTTATGTATCTTTGAGGCAACACGAAAATGATATTTGTTTTCTGGACTAAGGTCTGTGCGTACATGTGTGTTTGTGCATGCTATTGGTGCATGTATGCTATATTGTGCTATATTGGTGTGTGTGTGTGTGTGTGTGTGTGTGTGTGTATCACATGTGCCAAAAGGATACTTTGTTCCTTTAAGAAAGACACTATTTGAATGTATCTAGTTATTCCCATCATTCATAGGCTTTCTTTTATAGAAAAAGCAATTCTCATAAAGAATTGTTTCACTGTGCTTCTTGTAAAGAAAGGTCACGTGTCTGTGAGGAGGAGCCCAGGTCTGACAGGTGTATCTCTCTGTGGCTAGTGAATTCTGTTGCTCAAATCAGCAATTAAAACTATGTATCCAATTTGCTAGTTAGTGCTAAAGGGTACTGAGTGAAATGACTGGAGCCAGCCAGAGCATAGCAAACTTGGCTCTGGCAGGCCTCACCCTTCTCCCCCATTCCCTCTGCCTTGCTAAAAAACAGTTAGATTACATTTTCCAAGCTAGTCACCAAGCTCCATTAACTTATTTGGTGACCTCCTCCTCCTGAGGCTGACTACTAAGGTCCAGCTATCAAACTATTGAAGTCCAGCAATCAGAAACCCTCCTTTGGCCACCTAGTTAACATGCCCAATACAAATTAAACACTTTATACCAGCATGGGGTTCCACTTTTATGTTATAAACTTCCATTTGCCTATGGACCACATCTGTCTCCTCTGTATCCAGAGGCAGTCCTTTGTCTCTCTGGAACAAATATCACTGCTCCTCTCTCTTTTCCCCTTCCCCTTCTCCCTCATCCTCTACCTCCTGCCTTTGTCTCCTATTCCCTGCCCTCTGTCCCTCTGGGACAAATAAATCTCCTTTGGGCTGAGATGTGGGGAGTCCTTTCACTGAGAAAATAAGTATGTATGACCACCAATAAGTATCCATGTCATAAAAATATTGTATTTACAAAAATGGCTGTTTAAAAAAATCACAAATACAAATGGCATAATGCAGATAATATAAGCATAACTTAATATAATATAATAACTTTTCTTAACAAAACCAAAAATTTGAACTATTCATGCTGAACTCTGGCCTTTCCTCTGGTAGAGTGAATACCCATGTTCTTCTCTGGGATGACAGGAGACCAGCTCACCAATTGGAAATCACAACCCTTTCAAGGTGAAAGAGAAATCCCTCTGTGACCAGGCTCAGCATTTCACACAGCAGAAACCCACCCTTCCTTTGGAAAGCCAGGGTCTGAGGATGGGATATGCGTGTATATAGAAGAAAACCTAATTTTCCAGGGCTGCCCCACTGTATTTCAGCCAGTTACCTTCTGCCATCTTGCCACTCATGCTGTTCCTGAAGCTCTTTCTAGAAATCCTGGCTCTACAGCAGAGACCAGTATGGTGCTATAGGCATTTTGCTTTTTGATTTGAAATGATCTCTGATGTATGGTTAGTTCAGGCTGACCTTTGGCTCTCCTGCCTCTCAGTCACTCATATGCTACCTAGGATCAGAAGACTGTACCCCAGTGCCCAGCTGCTACTGGCATTTTCAAAAGGACACTGGAAGAGAGGACAATGTCCCCTACAGGACAGTCTCTCACTAATGTGACAGAATGATATTGACAGGTGCTGAGAGCAGTATGAGATTGATGGACATGGAGCTTTTCCTTGCATTGTGAAAGCAACTGTCCATTGAGCTGATTTCCACACCACTCTTGGTATTGACTGATAGAGAGGATTTTGTTTTGTTATGCACAAGACAGAGTCATGGGAGATGGGGCAACAGACTTGGATGTAATCAGGAGTGAGCCTACAAAATAATCCATGAGAAATGAGATTGTTTTTATGCCTGTTATGGGGGAAAGGAAAACAATGATTTCATGACACAGGACCTAGCACAATCCAAGGAATGCTCGGATGGGTGTCATGAACCTACCAGCCACCTTGACAGTAAGGCATCAGTGCAGTTACAGGAAGGGAGACACGATGCCCTGGTGCTCTCTCCTGAATTGTGCCTTGCAACACTATCCCAACCTCCTGACCACTTCAGTCAGGCACCAATTGGCACATGATTTTTATTTTTATTTTATTTATTTGCTTGTTTATTCATTTATTTATTTTGGACAATGATTTTTAGACTCCAAAACAAAAAGGATGGAATGAAGACAAGTTTAGGAAACCTCAGACCACCCTATGCAACACAAAACCTCCCTGCACAGAGCCAAAGGAAGGGATTTACATGACTTTGGGACCTAGTATTTATTTTTGGAAGTTATTGTCACCAAGTGCTGACTGTTAAGAACAGGATCAAAGTGTTTTCTGTCAAAGACAACAGACTGCGCTTCTGAAGGCTTTGAAGAGCATGTTCTCCTTGCTTTACTCAGGCTGTTATCAGCAGATTAAGGCTCAACTTCCACTTCTCCACAATAATCCATAATTGTCTACAACATACAATTAGAATAAGGATTGAAAATGGGCATGTATGCAGAGTGCCTTTTTTCTTTTTTATAATTTGTTAGTTTTTATTTCATGTGTATTTGTGTTTGCCCACATATATGTCTGTGTGAGGGTATCTGATCACCTCGAACTAGAATTACAGAACTGTGAGCTGCTCGTGTGGGTGCTGAGAATTGAACCCTGGTCCTCTGGAAGAACAGCCAGTTCTCTTAACTGCTGAGCCATCTCTTCAGCCCCATGCAAAGTTCTTGAGACAAATCCAGCCCTCCATGATTTATGGCTTATGGCACTGTCACTATCCTTATTCTTTCCAAACATATTCTACAATTTTCATAGTCACCAAACTTTCCTTTACATCTAAATTTGGGATTCAACTCAGCCCATCTGTAAAAAGTTTAATAACCATTTAAATCTTAACTAAACATTTGAGACTTAGCATTTAGAAACCTCGAATTTGGCGTTTTTTGTTTGTTTGTTTTGCTAGCTAAAACTTAAAAAGTCTTTGGAGTGTTCATGAGTTACCTTTACATTCGAAGCTGCATGTCCCTTCAGAGATAGGGAGTCCTTAATTTCCCACTAAATATGTTCCTGCTCTTAGCAAGGTTAACCAGTGCTGTAAATGAAATCAATTTACACAAAAATTTCTTAACATTTGGGTTAGTGCCTGCTGAGCAAGTGTAAGGACCTGAATTCAGATCCCCAGCACCCATATAAAACACCAAGCACCTTGGTGAA
Organism: Cricetiscus sungorus; assembly: GCA_030556225.1. Taxonomy (NCBI): domain Eukaryota; kingdom Metazoa; phylum Chordata; class Mammalia; order Rodentia; family Cricetidae; genus Cricetiscus; species Cricetiscus sungorus. The sequence continues at coordinate 23,499,127 of JANBXA010000253.1, forward strand.
CATCTGTAAACTCAGCGCTGAGGAAGAGGGTAACATCTGGATTTTGAGAGCTCCTTGTCCAGCCAGTCTATGTGAGAATGTGAGCCCCATGTTTAGTGAGAGAATCTCTCACAAAAAATACTGTGAGAGCCATAGTAGAAGCAACCAACTTTGATTGCTGGCCTACACAAAGACACACAGGTACACACACAGATACACACACACGATACACACACACACACACACACTCCTTCTTTCTCTCTCACACACACTACACTCACATGCTCTCTCTCTCTCCTCTCTTTCTCACACACACACTCTCTTACGCACACATATACTCACACACACTCTCTCACACACGTACACACACTCATACACTCTCCCTCTCTCACATACACACACACACTCCCTCTCTCACACATACATATACACTCACACACTCTAACACACACACACACACACACACACACACACACGTATGTGCGCACAAGAGTGGGGGTTGCTTTAGTCATTTTCTAAGACAGCCACTACTGAAGAGCGGGTGCTCCCACTATTGGCTTCTCCAGAAGAATATTAAGTGCACTATGGTATTGTTCTTAAGAGAGGACCAAGTCATTTCTCTAGACTAGACTGAGAAGTGAGACACTTGATGCCAAAAATGCTCTCTGGCCTTTCTTCATACCCTTGAGAAGCTCTTTCTTTAATGATTTCTAATTGTTCTGCCTGCATCCTCATTTCAAGTTTTCAATACAGATCAACCACTCTGTGGCTGCCTTTCTCATTGTTCCTTAATACCTCCAGGCTATCCCAAAGCACCCCTTCAGGGACACTCTGACACCTGACTGTACCTATACAAAACTAACTGTCATCTAAATTGTCAGTTCTGCTGAAGACAGCTCATAGGTTGGAGGTGTTCTGGTGTTCTGTCACAGTTTTTCCCATAATTTCACCAGTTTTTGTTGTTGTTGTTTGTTTGTTTTTTGGTTTTTTTTATGGCTGTAGAACAACCAAGAATATTGACAACATCTTCCACCACCACCCTCTTTTCCATTTTGATTTTTCTAGACAGGGTTTCTCTGTATAACCCTGGCTAGCCTAGAACTGGCTCTGTAGACCAAGCTGGCCTTGAACTCACAAAGTTCCTCCTGCCTCTGCCTGCAGAGTACTAGGCCTGTCTGATAACATCCCTCTTGATGATAGTTAAAAGACTATTGAAAACTGTTGGGAAGCTCCAAACAGTTCTGACAACCTGGGCTCTAAGGGGCATGCTGAGCTTCATGCTTAGGGGCAACCATACCTGGCTGTCCAGGTTTCATTCAGGGTTAGACTTAAACTGGGTATTTGAACAAGTGAGCGAGAGGCTCTCCATCCCATACTGATCTCGTAACCACACAAGCCCCATCTCTGAACAGTTACATCAACAAAAAAGGCAGCAGTGTGCAAAGCTTAACTGTGTCGTGTAATTGTGTTACCTGAAGAACTCACTGCATAGTTGTTGGAAATGAGCCAAGAACTTCTGTCTCCCCCCCCCCCCCCACTGAAAAGTCATTTGCCACTTAGAAGAGCAGAGTAAATTAGGAGTGGGAATAACAAAGAAAACTCTGTAAAAGAGAAACCGTGGCCTGTGGCCTAGGGTGTGGCTCAGTGTTAGCCTAGCATGTGTGACACCCTGGGTAACTAGCACTGCCAGAGAGAAATTCTCTCCCTCTCTCTCTTTCTGTCTCTCTCTGTCTCGGGAAAGCAATAATAGTCCAGTAAGAACAAAACCACAAACGTGTGCAGAATTTTCAAAGCAGAGATGAAACACATGCAAATTCAAGTGACAAGCAATGTTACATAAGAAGAAATATTCACAGAAAGAGGGCGAGAGAGGAAGTGGAGAATTCCAGCAAGGGCTGCTCTAAGAGGCAGCTTCTTGTGCCAGGCTTGAGGCAGTGGGGGCCAGGATGAAGAGCAGCTGGAACAGCCTTGTGAAGAAACAAACAGATGTAAAAACAGACCAGAGGAAAATGAAGCCAGATATGTAGTCAGCAGTCAATTTGTTCAGTTGGAAAAGAAAAAACTAAAACTGCATTCCTGAGAGAAATGATCATTTGTAAGAACAAGGAAGAATTCAGTGACTCCTCGTTCATTAATTAGCTCCATCATTTATCATCCAAGGCACATGTAAAGACCCCAGACCATGCAGATGTGCTATCCTAGTTCTCTGACCTTGTATAGTCAGTCTATGGACAAAAGACAATGGACCAGCTTTAAATAAATAAATAAATAAATAAATAAATAAATAAATAAATAAATAAATAAATAAATACCATTTAAATGGATTTGGCAAGGAAGATCCCAGATATGCACATTGACCTATGAGGTCACAACTTTGCCAGTGTTAGGGAGCATGCTCAGTTGGGCATGGGACAATCTCTCATTCAGTCTCATAGCATCATGGTTTATGTCTCTGTTCTAAAATAGTCTCAAGGCCCCTTATACAAAACAATGTTGTTAGTGGTATTTTATTTGTTGTTTTGAAATGAGGTCTCATTACTGCAGCTTAGGCTGGCCTGAAACGTAAGGTCGTCCTATCTCAGCCTCCTGAGTGCTGGGACCGCAGAGGGCATATCTCCAGGCAAGGCTCTGTACAGAAAAATGAAGAACAAAATCCTCACAGTGCCAGAGTTTCTGTGCAGTCTGTCCAGAGACTGGGGAGCTTGGCTGTCAGCACCTCTAAAGCTGTCTGTCAAGATTATGTGACCTTGACTGAGAAGACACACAGCGGATGTCAACTGTGTCTAGAAATTGCTTACAGAACTTTGTTTCTCCCCTCAAAAAGGCACAGTGCCGTGTCAAATGTCAGAAGGAATGCACTGGGCTTGGGAATACTGCTAACTAATGATAATTTCATATTGCTTAGTCCCAACACTGTCGGACTGTTTTCAACTTCTATACTTACTAAACATCGTGCCTGAACCACAAGAGCTGACTTAACATTAAAGATAGAAAGTTACTTTTCTAATTTGATATTTAAAACAATAAACCAGCTAGCCTTCTGTCTTTTCATTTTTACATATTATCCTCAGGGGAGTCAGACTAGCCAAAAGCAGTGGCTTGTGATAAGTGGACAGACATGATTAGGGGAATTAATGGAGCATCTGCAGAAGCCCTGGTCAATAACTGACATTAAGATGACCCTCATTTCAAATGGGCAATTGATCTGAGAGCAGCAGACCTGACATGAGGATGGTAGAGAATACGAAAGGATCATTGTTGACTGACCCCTTCTCCTCCAGTTGAGTTCTAAGGTTCTAATGTGCTATGTAACCTGAGTTAGTATCCATTAGAAACTTGAAAAGACAACAAGCCCTTCTGTAGACAGTGCTGGAAAGTCAAAGTTCAAAGACCAGACATTCAAGAGGAAGACAATTAAAGGTTTCAATAGAACATTTGAAGTTAATAAGATGGAGTTTACATATACATGGGTTAAGATCTCAGCTATTTGTATGTATGTATCAAGGAGAGGTGAATGAATTCTGCTTTTCATTTTGTATTTGTGACGTTAATTGCACCTGTTGTCCTGAATCCCTTGCTGAGAATAAGAAAATCACCTCTTTCAAAATTATTTGCAGATATGGATATTAATGATGACCCTAATGAAGACCATCTTGCAAGTTATGACATTCAGCTCTGTATTCAGGAGTCCATTGAAGCAAGCCAAGCTGTAGTCCATCCTGAAAGGTAGCATTCTAACCATATACCCTCAACAGATTTCTTTATGAGAGTCATTTTGCTAGAAGACTCATACCTCCTCTATAAAAATGCTTGCTTTCCCCCCATAACACACATACTCTTTTTCTGGTATGAAGTCTAACAACTTCAAAATGTCAACTTTGCACATGTATATGTACTGATCAATTGATTAAATACTTCTAACATGCACATGGACCATAAACTCCCAAGTGTCTCTCGGCAATTACTAAGAGCCAAGTACCATTTAGTGAGCACACAATTTTGAAAGTTGGAGGAAGGAGTCTCAGCAATATCCCTATTCTTCATCCCACCCAGATGAAGAAACCAACACCCAGAAAGACTACTGGATTTTCCCAAGGCCAAGAAGTCAGGCCGGCACCCAAACCCTTGACTCTGACTCTAGTCATTTATTCCATTTCAACTGTTGAGAGAGATTGCCCCAACCCTCTTAATCTTGTATTTTGCTCTCTTCACTAGTACGCTCTCTGTCTGACCTTTGAGAAATTTTAAGGTGGAGAAATTCAGCTACATAATTTTCTTACCAATTTTGATTATGACAGATATTTACAAAAACTCAAGTATATTGTTCAGATCCTTAAAATACATCACCAATACAAATATGGCTTGATTGGTTTTTTGTTTGTTTGTTTGTTTGTGTTTTTTCTCTGCTAGATTGGTACCACTAAGTGATCAAAACCGAAAGCTTGTAGAGGCCATACGGCAAGGTGAGTGGGCATGTGCTCTACAAAGAGAAGAAACTGAAAGTTCATCTTGTGAGGGCCGGTGTGTAACAAGTCCACGCATTTCATGCAGGTCACATTTTTGAGCTCCAAAAGTATGTGCAATATAAATATGCTCTGGATGAAGCTGATGAGAAGGGCTGGTTCCCACTGCACGAGGCTGTTGTTCAGCCCATTCAACAGATACTCGAGACTGTTCTGGACGGTAAGAAATTATGACAACCTTTGCACAAAGCGGAGTTCCAAATGAACATAACAAGCAAAAATAAAAAGCAGAACAAAAAACTGGCACAAATTGTGGCTTCTGCAATTCAGCGTTTGTATCTATTCACCTAAGAATGTCATACAGGATGGTGGAAAGGCAGTGTTGCCATCTTGGGTTGATCAATCGCAAATCAGTTGACTAAAATAGGAAATTTTTTAAAAGTGAATTTGAGGGGCTGGAGAGATGGATCTGCAGTTAAGAGCACTTGCTACTCTTTCAGAGTGTGGTTTTCAGCATGCATTATCAGGCAGCTCACAAACACCTATAACCCTAGCTGTAGGGGATCCAACAGTCTGTTCTGGCCTGAGCAGAAGAATACATGTGGCATATACTCACATGTATTAATGTGCATACACAGACATACGCATCAATAGAGAAACAAAAAGTAAAGGACTTCTAAGAGTTACTTTAAATTTTTCCATCTTCAACTATTCTTGATATAGTTTCAAAAGAACATACATTATATGTCTATCTATATATTATAACAAATAATACAATTGTCTCTATATTACATTAATCTTTTCATAATGTAAACATCACTGTGATCAATCAACACATTGTGTTTTAAGTGTTTTTCACATCTCAGCATTTTATAGAACATATAAGGATGTCTTACTATGTAAGCTTCAGTGTTGCTTCCTAGTTTTGTATTTTGAGAGATGAGAAATATTTTGATAATTATCTAGCCAATTTGAGAATTAGATGACCAGACAACAGATATAGATGACATTGATGATATTTTTTCTGTAACACAATGAGATGTCAATTCAAATGTATTTCTCATTTACATTCATTTGCCAAAACCAATCTCATGTATAATTTGGAGAGTTAATTTACAATGTATTCAGAAATCAGAATTAGTAACCTGTCTTAAGGAAAAACTTGTTGAAGCATTGGTGTTGGTTTCCTAGCTTTGAACTGGATTAGCAAGTCTGTGTGTGTCTGCTACTCCTTGCTGTATTTGAAAAAAATTTTTATTGTATATTCTCTTATCCTTCATTTATCATTAATTACTTTGCTTAATATTACGTGTACAACATTAGGTGGTTCTAATTTAAATAAAATCACATAAGCAAATATGTTTCTTAACTTTTCAACAAAATGCTTTCACATCTCAGCATCCTATAAGACAGTCTGGGAATTCAAGACCTGTGATGGAGAAACACCCTTGACTCTGGCAGTCAAAGCTGATCTTGTGGAAAATGTCAAGACGTTGCTAGAAAAGGGGATCTGGCCCAACAGCAAAAATGACAAAGGAGAGACGCCCCTTCTGATTGGTAAGTTATTTTTTTCTAGAATGTTTATAATTGGAAACAAATATAATCATTTAACAAATGTTTATTAGAAGCCACTGTACAACTGTACACTGGCTATAATTTGCTACCTGAATGTCTTCCCTTGTCCAATGTTTCCATGTTCCCAGCCCTATTTCACCTGCCCATGAGTTACCCTGTCACGAGATGGCCACATAGTTTAACTCTCAAATATAGAGTACAGATAACCACAGCAGGGACCTAAATTAGTTCAGTGACGAGGTGTCAAGTCTAAAGGAATACCCTCATGCTAGGGTGTTACAGCAGGTCTCCCCGCCGGCCTCCCGGTCCCGCTGCCATGTGGGCCCTCTGGGCCCTCTGCTGCGCCAGCCCCAAATAACAATCAGAGACTCTGTATTTGATACAATCCTGTTGGCCAGTTACCATTATTGTTAATGGGCTAGCTCTGCCTTAATTATTAACCCATTTCTACTTATCTAAGTATTTCCACGTGGTCGTCTTATCCGGGAGCCGCGCGGCAGGCGTCCTGCTTCTTCCAGGGCTCCATGTCGACTCCACCTACTACTTCCTCTTCCTCCTCCTAGTCTCCTAGCCCCACCTATCTAGTTTTCTATTGGCCACAGGGCTTTATTAACAGTATGAGAAACATATATACAGAATCACATCTCCCATCACTAGGGTCAAGCTGAAAGGGGGAGGGGGAGTTGTGTGTGCAAGATGCTGCCAGAAGAACAAGATAAAAAGGTGATGACAAGTGGAGGAATATCTGTTCCACATCAGAGCAGTCAAACAAGACACTGCATCAACTTCTCAGGCTTTTGTCCTCTGCTAATTGCTGAGCAAGAGTCTGCTGAATAAGAAGGAAGGTTAGACTGACTGTATATGTATGATCCAAAATGACATTGCCTTTTCTGGGGGATGGTACCTGAGATCTGTGAACTTATATCTTAGCTGTGAGACTGTAGTAATGGACTTCACGTCCTCACATATGATGGTTGCCCAAGAAAAGAGAAGTTACATTAAAGCCAGATGCTTTGTCAGATATAAAGATATTGATTAATCCTTTCCTTTAAATGTGTAAGAGAACTAGATAAACTTAAGAGGAAAGTTAATATAAATGCTACAATTAAGGCTCATACTTAAAGTAAGGAAATAAAAAAGTCATTGCATCTGCAAAACCTCCACAGGGATTTAATCCCCTGACCTGACTTTAGTAATATAGAGACATCAGCAATAGGACTTTTTTAAGTTTTCCAAGAAAATGCATCATTCATGTCTGTATATCAGTTTTGCTACTTAGAAACTTGCTACTCATGCCTCCTTAACTTGCAAAGGAGATGTAAAAGGGAGAAAGTTCCTTCTTCCACGTAATTCCATTTTTGATATTTTTCTTCACTTAATTGTTCATCATTTCATGAGGTATGCTCAGATAGCAGAAATAAAGCTGTCATAGTTCTAGCCAGGGCCCCTCCTCCCACTCAGCCATCTCTCTGACTTGCAAGGCTCTGTGCTTCACAGTCATGTCACTGTTCCTGGATGAATGCTATGTATTGGATTTGCTGTGATCTAACCCTGATTAGGGGTTTTCCACTGTTGGATGGACTCCCTGCTCATCCGAGGGATGTACTGTCACCTTTCTTCTGCTGGACAGTCATGCTTAGCCTTTGCCTGGTTGGAGAAGAAGCCCCAGAAACTGTTTCCCATGGGGTCTCAGATCTACGGTTTCCATTCTCTATGACTTTCCACATTCATACAGCTCTTTATGTCACCTCTCTCTCAATGTGTGAGTTCCTGTCTCTCAAATCACAGCACACCCTCCCAGACTGTTTCCTATCCTACTTTTCCAGTCTGTGCCCAGATGTCTCAGCACTCCCTTCCCTGTGATTTTATGAGTCAGGAAATCACTCAGAGCTACTATGTAAATTACATGAATGAAACCCGTATATTCAGAAAAAGGAAGAAAGTGACAAATTAGAAATAAAAATGGAATACCAAAAAAACCATACATTTCCAAGAAAATCTTAAGTAATACTAAACAATTCTAAATTGGTGGTTTTCAAATTTTATAGAACTTGTATGTAAAGCATACATAAAAGACTAAGTATAAAACTGTATATATAAGTTCATGTTTTATTATCAACTGTGTTAAACTAATAATGTGCCTTACAGATTTAATTACTTCAATTGGTTATTTGGTTAGACCAGTGGTTCTCATCCTTCCTAATGCTACAACCCTTTAATATAGTTCTTCATGTTGTGGTGACCCCAAAGCACAAAATTATTTCATTGATACTTCATAACTATAATTTTACTACTATTCTTAATTATAATGTAAATATCTGATATGCAGGATATCTGATATATGATCCCTAAAGAGGTCATGACCCACAGGTTGAGAACCACTGTTTTATTTTAGATTATCTGTGAAATATGATGACTCCCCATTATTGGCATCATTATTTCTATGGAAAATGCATTCTTCCAAAGTATTAAATAAGTGGAAATTTTAAGGAACTGCTTTAAGTTGAAGACTCCCTGCAAACACTGCTGTTTTCATAAAGAAGTTAATCTTGCTACCAACATGGTTCACCAGTGAAGCAGAAGGGCAGCATCCTAAATGGGAAAGCATCATTATTGTGAGATTCCCACCCGAAACAGTTAGCACTAAGATTAAAATCAGGCTCACTCCTCACTGCAGTGAGACCAGCTAGGATGAGGTAATGCACCACAGTTAGAACCACAATGGCAAATGGACAGATATCAACACATGATGAAGTAGTAGGAGGAGATGAATTTTACCTCCCTCATCTGAGGCAGGGTCCAGTTCTTCACCTGTTGATTGTCTGAAGTACAATATATTGACAAATACTGTCTTTGGTGGTGAAAATAATATGTGTTTCTATGGGGAACAAACCTTATAATGTTATATATGGAGCACCAGGGCTCTAGAAATTATGCTGATACTAAGAATCATTTATTGTGTTCATAATTTATACTTGGTACTATACTTAATGGTTAACATACATTATTTAATTTGTATAAGCCTATAGTATGTTGTTCCCATTTTTTAGAAAATTGGTTGAGGTTGGGAGTGAGTATACAAGATGAACATTTTTCATGAGATTCTTACCCCACTCTTTTTCTTGAAGACTTAAACTTCACAAATAGAAATTTGGGCACAAGAAAGAGAAAGCATGTAAGAAATATAATATCCTTTTAAAAACGGATATTTTGGTATTAGTTTAATTCCATATAAAGTACTCATGTTGATAATGGCAACTTCATGTTAATATTCCTGTTCTTTTTTTAAAAAAAAAATTTCAAGCTATAAAAAATGGCTCCTATGACATGGTATCTGCACTGATGAAATACAATACCAGCCTTGACCAACCCTGTGTCAAGCGATGGTCAGCAATGCATGAGGCAGCTAAGCAAGGCCGAAAAGATATTATAGCCCTACTACTGAGCCAAGGCGGCAACGTTCACCTGAGAGATGGATTTGGAGTCACACCTTTAGGAGTCGCTGCTGAGTATGGTCACTATGATGTCTTAGAACATCTGATCCACAAAGGTATGTGAAATGAGTTATTCTATCCTGATCACAGACTCTCCTCTTCAATGCCCGTGGGCTCTTTCTACTGAATTTAACTGGGTGAGCCTTTAAATCCTATCCCCTCATTAAACCCTAAAGCCACAACTGAAGCCCTGTTAACTGTGGTCAACCCTAATTGCTTTTTGCAGACAACCTAGTTTCCATGCAGATTGGTGGCAAGGGTTTTACTGTCATCTTTGCTGAATTCCTCCTCTTTTCTCATTTGTTGATGTCACAGTCTCTCTTAACTGGGACTGAAGGGTTAGATCTACCTGCAAATCTATCACTTTCTTTCCCAAACTCAGTTGGTTGCCAAATATCATAGTTGCTCTTGTGTTCATGTTGCCTATCATCTTGGCCAGGTCCTTCCCATCTTCTCCGGACCATGTAAGCATTTGCTAACAATTCTCCAGGCTTCCATTTTGCCTGTCAGAGAATCCGTATTATGTACTATAACTTAATTCCTCTCCCTCAAGTACAACCTCAATAATGTATTCTACTCAAAACATTACTGCAACTGCATAACTTAGAATTTTTTTTCAGGCTTAAACTTCACTATTCCAATCCTGTGTGTCCCACTCCAGTAAAACAGAAGATGAGTGTTCTCTTTGCCTCAGTTTGGGTCAGATCCTTGCTTTTCATTGGAATCACATTCAGCAAAATTCAAAGTCAGTCTCTTGAGACATTTTCAGAAATCCATTCCTCACTCCCAAGACCCCAAACACTTAAAATGTACAACCAAGAATGAAGAAGCTCACCTCCTCTTTATGAGACCTTTGGCTACTTAAGTGCCCAGCCCCAGATCCCTCATCTATAAGTCAGCCACATGATCCCCAAAGGATTTGTATGGGTGAAAATTGGCATTTTTGTGCTTCCCAAAGTAAATTAATTGAAATTATCACATAGCCCCTAGAAATATGCTACACTAGTTTACAGACAAAGAAATAGAGACACATAAAAACCCTATCCCAATGAAGTATGCAGCAGATCCATAATCAAAGATGTCTCTCTTCCCTTACAGAGTGCTCCTACCAAAGCTGTCACTCCAGCGTCAGATACTGTATGTCCTCTAGTTACATCGTCACTTGCTCTTTAAGCTCCTTTAGTCAGGCTAATTCAGCTTAGGGTTGCATGTAGTGTTTACACCTCCTAGGTATCCATAAATATTTGTTGGATTGAAAGAGTACTACCTGTTGTCACCAAATTAAAGTCTCACGATCATAATTCTGCCAGCATGCACCCATCGTAGCAGCTGTTTTTCAATTGTGCTTTTGTGACTACCTATCCCTGAAAGTTTAATAAAATGAAAGATGATGCCCAGCTGTTGTTGAAACTATTAAAAAAACAACAAAAGCAAACAAACCAAGCCAAACATAGATGGTCAAAAGTGTATAAGTCAAGCTTTAACCAGAAAGGAAGATGACAGATGACTTTAACAGACTAACTTAACACTACTCAACCTAAGCCACATGCTTTACACTGCCAGGTGGTGATGTGTTTGCTTTGGCGGATGATGGGGCATCTGTGTTATTCGAGGCAGCAGGAGGTGGGAACCCTGACTGTATTTCCCTCCTGCTGGAATATGGAGGAAGTGGCAATGTGCCAAACAGAGCAGGACATCTTCCAATACACCGAGCTGCCTATGAGGGACATTATCTGTGAGTAAGATATTGAGGTGATCACTCTAAGTTGTGTATGTGTTACAGTACAATCTCATAACATATGATACTCCCCAAGTCTTCAAAGGGAAAGATTCACACTTTTTATATTTTAATGCTTAGAGTTGATTCGATAGCTTTTCCTCTTTCATTCTATAGTCTTGATTTCCACAGAAGGAAATTATTCAATTCTGTTAATAAGAATTCTTTGTAGAGGAATAAAGTTGTAATTGAGAAATCTTCACCAACTGGCAAGAAGTATTTCTGTGTTAAAAAAAAATGCTTCAACAAATGGCTATAAAGTTTCTAAACATTTTGCCATTGACTGAGCATTAGAATCTGTAATGACATTGTGCTTTATTCCAGTTATTTCTTGACATTGTCATATGTATATAATACCATAATGGCAAATATACTACTGGATAAAAAAGATTCATTATACATTTAATTTCTTTTTGCCACACAAACAGTTGAGTGGACTTTTCAACCATAAAGTATGTTATAACCAACACAGTAATAGAAGTCTAGAATCATAATATTAAATTATTCACCAAGAGATAAAAATTAAGAATATCTTATATGTTCAAAAATTTTGAAGTAGCTAGGCTTCATTATATCTGGTGGCCACACTGGCAAAGATAAGGGGCCAATGATGCATAATTGATGCGAAGTGACATGTTGTTAAAGTTTACCTGGATTTACTCCCAGTGTTCATAAATTCACACATGATAGCTCTGAATTAGGCACAGGAGATCAAGTTATCCTTGCTTGTGGCTCTCACAAATGTCTAAATGGTTAGTGAAGTGTGAAATTCACAAGTATTCATCACATGTATTTAGAAACATGAGCTATGGACAGTTACTTCATCTGGATGGATGCAAGTTTGATCAGATCTTAAAGATTCTTCTTTTCACTAAGAATTCACTTGTGAGCTGCATAGGAGACAAGAAAAACACAGGCAATATTAATAGATGGCTTAGGAATCAATGAAAAGGAAGTAACAAGAATCAAAAGATTAAAATGCTATCCCTTCCTTCCAAATGGAACTTACGACCTTGGACAAGGCATGCTCCCTCTTAAGAGCCTCCATTTTGTTCATCTTTAACTGAAAGGGTTGTATTGATGCTGTCCAAGGTCATTTGCCAAGACTTCCTGGTTTCTAATGGTCAGGATTATGTAGTGTATTATTTCTATGCCATCAGAGGAGCTTGCTCTCTTTGGCATTTTTACAATTGCACCTATTGATCTTACAAATTTTTATTGTTCAGAGACAGAATTGTAAAGTGGAGAGAGTTCTGAGGACTCAAACCTAGAACCAAACACATAAGATCGCAGGCTGTTCCTTGGGAATTTTTAGAATGGGAAACTAAATTAAACAGGAGTATCTTGATTTGCAAAAGGTAAACAAGTCTGTACAGATTCATATGAAGGAAATATGGAAAGCTAAACCAACTGAATCCACTTACCTAACAAGAAAGTTTTATTTGATCACTTGATTTTCTTTATGCAATGGGTGTGTTTAAGGAGGTGTTGCTTCTTTGCTCTAGTGCTCTGAAATATCTCATCCCAGTAACATCCAAACGCGCAATCCGGAAAAGTGGCCTAACCCCAGTTCACTCAGCAGCAGATGGACAAAACGCCCAGTGCCTGGAACTGCTCATTGATAACGGTTTTGATGTTAATGCCATACTTGCTGACCACATCTCCCAGAGCTATGACGATGAGAGAAAGACTGCACTTTATTTTGCTGTCTCTAACAATGACATCCACTGCACAGAAGTCCTTCTGGCTGCAGGTGCAGACCCAAACCTAGATCCCCTCAACTGTCTACTTGTGGCAGTGAGGGCCAATAGCCATGAGATTGTCCGGCTGCTCCTCTGCTACGGGGCCAACGTCAATTGTTATTTTATGCATGTGAATGACACTCGTTTTCCCAGTGCCATCCAGTATGCCCTGAATGATGAGGTTATGCTGAGACTCTTGCTGAATAACGGCTACCAAGTGGAACTGTGCTTTGACTGCATGCACGGAGACATCTTTGGGAATTCGTTCGTGTGGTCAGAGTTAGAGGAGGAGGTACTGCCAGGATGGACATCTTGTATCATAAAAGATAACCCAGTGAGTTGCATCTTTTCCTTCATTTTGGGCTGGTATCCTAACTCATATTTGTGTCAAGAAATCTTCCAAGTTTTGATCTTTTAACCCTTTTGATTTGTTCATTGACTCCCCCAAAGCTGATCAAGAGCATGTTGCTTAACTTTTATTTACTTTTAAACTTCCACATTTCTTCCTGTTACTATTCATTGATATATACCACTGTGGTATTAAATATCATTGAATGACTTGGTATTAGAGGCATTAAGCCTTGTTTTATAGCCCAATGTATAATCTATTCTGGAAGGTGTTCCATGTTCTAAGTAAAATATATAATCTACAGTTTAAATCATAAAATTTCACTCACTTAAGGATGTTACAAGCAAAGAAAAAAATCAACTTTAATTTATATGCTTTTTCTTATTATACACAGATAAGCAAAAATGGGCCAAGAAACAGGGCTATCTCTTTCCTTGGATTGGAAATAGTGTCAAGTAGTTTTCAAATCTTTGCAATTATTCACTTGTGTCTAGTTGGTGGGATAATGGTGCTAGAGAGAAAAGGCTTGGATCTCCCATGTCATGTTCACTTTGATCCAAAGGAGAACCATGAATATGCATTTAGCATTATTAGTTCAAATAAATAATCGTGACATCTCCTTTTCATTTTTTGTTCATCATAAGTAGGGATATTTTTCTTTCCTGTAACAAGATGAAGAGTAACTTTTCATAGCAATACTGCTTGTGTGTATGATATATTAAAAGTGTCGCTAAATTCACTGTTATCAATTTTCTCAGTTCTGTGAGTTTATTACGGTTCCGTGGATGAAGCATCTGGTGGGCAGCACTGTCCGTATACTAATAGATTACATGGACTATGTCCCTCTATGTGCGAAACTGAAGTCTGTGCTGGAAGTGCAGAGAGAATGGCCAGAAATCCGGCAAATAATAGGTAAAAACAAATGTTTCCTTTAGTTTAAGTCTTTTATCTATTTGTTTATTATGGGTATGTGTGGCTGTGAATGTGATTGTGAGTGTGTGTTTCTAGCCTTAGGACAGCTTGTAATTAGCAATGACCATAGTAATTTCAAGCATCCCTCTCGCACAGAATTTGGTGTAGAAATGCCAATACCTGTGAAAGGAAATTGTAAATGATGATGAGTCCCTTCCTGAGGAAGGAAATGCATCAGAATGAACTTGGAGCATCTGCTCACCTCGGGCAGCCAACAAACTCAGTGGCTACCAGAATGGGCTCAGAAGAGTCCATGCACCAACTTGAAGAAACTCTCAGTGGCCAAAGAGGACCATTCAAGTTTCAAAAACACAGTATAGTTCTAATGAATAACATAAATATGTCCAAAATGTCTAAATGCATGAAATCTTAAAACCAAAAATGATCATTTTAAAGGAATTATAGAAAATCAATTACCTTGAAATTAAAAAAAAAAAACTTAGCCATTTTTTCTCCTGCCTTGTTTAAAGTATACATGCTACTGATAATCAAAATAGATGAGCAAAAACTCTTCATGAAAATGTCTCAAATAATAAATGAAAATTTACATAGCTATCATTTCATTCCCTGAATAAATAAAAGGATGTGTTTGTTATACTTTGGCTATTGTCAGTATCATATAATAGAGGTCCCAAACAAGAGAAAATCATTTGCCAAATAGATCAGATGTAGGAATGCTCAATCTCTGGATCCAACTACCATCTTCCAAAAACTGGAAGAAACAATAGGACATGAAGCTACACTATTCTAGCCATGGGAAAACATAGGCATTTGGATTCTTCAATGATTAAGTGATGTGATCTAAAAAATGGATAGAAAAAGAGCTTGAAGATCAAAAGGTATTTAAAGGGTATTGGCTAATGTTTTAATCCCCCAGCTATAGGAAAGCCCTGAAGGAATGACAGCTGACGCTGAGACTTCTGAACTATATATATGCATATACATACTCATGTAGGCATATATACACAAACACAACAATGTAAGCACACACACACACACAAACGCAACAATATAGGCATGTACACACAAACACAATAAAAAGAAATGATGGGGGTTATTCACCTCAACAATAAAAGTGATCCCATTTTTGTTATTTGATTATAAAATTTCAAATTACATCCTTTTAATTTTAAAACAAATTTAGCCTTGGCGGCATATGCCTGTAATCCCAATATTTGGAAGCCAGGGCAGGAAGGTCACAGTTTTTATCCATCCTATGGTTAGTGTAAGGACAGATCGCTTAGATGACAAAACTTTAAAAAGGGGCGATTGCTTTACAAATGAGAATTATGGTGATTTGTAAGAGAGGGAAGAGGGAAGGTTGGCAAGGTTGGGCAAGCATTCTCTATGACCAAGTTCTATTTCATAACCTGAGAGGTAGTCAAAGATGCTCATCTACTTGACATTTGTAATTTATGAAACCATGCATGTATGTAGTAGTCTCATATTTAAAAACTTCAAATCCAAAAGGCTTAAATGGTTTGGCTATTTAAAAGTGAATCACCACTTAACCATAAATTTATTTCCCGAAGTATTGGGCCTGGGGAGCAACAAAGTCAGGATTTGTGACTTATTGATCTCAATTGGTAGCATAGGCTTTTTCTGCAATAATCATTGGTATTTCTGTCATAAGGAACATGGATTTTGCTAGGAAATGAGAATTAATGGTCCACATGTTTTTTTTATTGCAAATGAATTCTAAACTGTGATGATTTTAGAAAGATATTCCAGGTAAGAATGAACTTGGGATGCTTCTTTGTTATTTTACTTCAGCAATCAGCTTGCTGGCTGGTTGCTGTGAGCCTGCTAACCACTGGATGTCAGGGCTCCTTCAGCTATAGAAAGATGGTTGGTTTCTTAAGGAACAACATAAAATTGCTATTCTAATAAAACATCGGAGGGTGCCTATTTGATGATATTTTTGCCTCAAGTTTTTAGAAAACGTCCTAATGTATTTTTGAGATGAGTTTTGCTATGCATCCCAGATATATGTATCTGGCTGGCCTCAAACCTGTGGTCTTCCTGCCTTGGCCACCAAATGCTGAGATTACAGGCATATGCCACCAAGGCTAACTTTGTTTTAATATTAAAAGAATGTGATTTGAAATTTACTAATCAAATATAAGAAAAATAGGGCCACTTTCATCATTGAAGTGAATAACCCCTAATGCTTCTTTTTGTTATGTTTGTGTATGTACTAATACAAAGTGCACATGAGTGTGTATGTGCATGCGTAACCCAGAAGTCTCAACCTCAGATGTCATTCCCCCAGACTAGGTAGGCTGGCCAGCCAGTGAGCTTCAAGGATCTACCTGTTACTGCCTCCCTAGCATTGGGATTACAAGCATGCACCACCATATCTGAATTTTTCCGTTGGTTCCAGAGATACCACTCAAGTCTCTATGTTCACACAGCAAATATATTACCTACTGAGCTGTCTCCCTTTCACAACCTTTATTGAATGTTATGGTCCAGTGTATCAAGGATTTTCTTGTTGTTTACATGAACTATTTAGCCTCAGGTGATCCTCTGAAGGAAGTACTATTGTAATCCACCTTGTGTAAATGAGAATACTAATGATATGGGTTAAGCCTCTTGTGCAAGGTCATACAAAATAACAAAGGCAGGGTCTTAATCTCAGCTGACTGGGTTGAGGGCCAACATTTACTTGTGTATTTGTAATGCTGCCTCTTCGCTGGGTCTAATATAAAATAAGATTTTAAGAATTATATTTATATATCAGCAGACATGTAAATGTTAGTATCTAGTATGTAGCAGCCACAGGAAACAAGCCTCTGAATGATTTGTGAATGATTTATGAAACCATCTAGCGATGTTTTACTGATAATTCTTCATCAGAAAGACTAATAGAAATGAGGGGAAGTAAAAAAAAATATGTCTATATACTAGTTATTAAAAAATGAGAAATATGTGACCATTTGCTTTTAAAAATTAAATCCATTTGTTAACAAACTGTAGTTGGACACCCATCAGGAGCCAGGCTTGGCTCCTGGCACAGATGCAAATGGAACTCCCATCCTATTGGAGCTCAGATCATGAGCAAAGAGCTAGAGTACTTAATTGAAATGCAAATTGAGGTCATAACCATCAGCTGCTGATGTGTGTGCTTTCCAAATAACATTCCTCATGCTACTCTGAAGCAATCTGTATCTTCAATGGACTTCTGAATTTCCTGTTTGTTTTCCCATTTCTTTCAGAGAATCCCTGCTCACTAAGGCACCTGTGCCGGTTAAAAATCCGCAGACTTATGGGACTCGAGCGACTCTGCCAGCCGGCTTCCATGGAGAAACTCCCTCTCCCAGCAGCGATTCGAAGATACTTACTATTTAAAGAATATGATCTCTACGGACAACAGCTCAAGTTAACATAACTTTAAAGTGATATTTTAAAATGTGATTCTTAAAGTTCTTTAAAATGTGATTTCCCCTAGAGAAGTCATTGGAATCTTTTATATTCTTAAGTGTATCCAAATCCACTGAGAATTTTGTAGTTGTGTCCCGTCCTTATGGGTAGAACAAGGACACTCCTAACGACTTTTAGGTTTCTAAGATAAGCAATAGCCTGTATTTGAATTTCTATTGATTGTCTTCAGTTGTTACAAGTCTTCAAATTCTCCCTATCAACTGAAGGTCAGTGACTGAGACTCTAGGCGAAACAGCAAGTGATGACTTTCTCAAACCCCTGCTTGTATCTGCCCATCGTTGCCCAGTTCTAGTGTTAGAACCCTGTTCTATTGTTCTAGAAAAGCACCTGTGTACTTGTAGATTCGGCCGTAACCAGGCTTCCCGAATCCTCCTCAGTTCACAGTCCCTAACAACTTCCTTGCTGCTAAATTTGAATAACAACTTTCACTCCCTCTTCCTGTTGATTCTTGCAGCATCTAAC
The DNA here is from genome assembly GCA_030556225.1 of Cricetiscus sungorus. NCBI lineage: Eukaryota > Metazoa > Chordata > Mammalia > Rodentia > Cricetidae > Cricetiscus > Cricetiscus sungorus. The sequence continues at coordinate 23,517,384 of JANBXA010000253.1, forward strand.
TCCACTTCCTGTATCTTCCTTGGTTTTCGTCATAGGGATATCTCACTGTTTCCCCTCTCAGCCCTCCTCCCTGGCCTGTGTCTCTGCTTCTTTATGTTGTTCCTCTTCCTCTGGTGACAACATGTCCTCTGCCCTTTTTGGTCATGCTGTGCTCTCTGGGAAACTCCATTCACTTGCATGGGGACAGAAGTTCAACCTTTAGCCCCCTGTGCTTCAGACCTGACAGACAACTAAACATAAAGATATCTTCAATTCAACGTGTCCTCAAATCCTTCCTTCATGAAACACTTCTCTTCACATTCAGCAGTTCAATATTAGCACAATCGATTCAGTTCCCAAATGAAAAAGATTTGGGATCAGTCTTGACAACCACCACTCCATTTGCTCACCCAGCATGCCAACTCACCCAATGCCATTGAGTTTCCCTTGTAAAGCCACCATTTCCTGCTCAGCCCCATAAATTCCACTCTACATCTCACTGTAATCTTCCTTTTCCTGAGACAATACAGTGCTGCTTATCTGGCTGACGTGCCTTTGCTTTCACAGAGTCGTCTACACACAGCATTCCAGAATGATCTTTCCTAGACTTAAACATAGTTCATTCCCTTGCAGAAAATCACTCCCATTATTGTGGGTTGTAAATCCTGAGTTCTTACATGGCCTCCATGCTTTGACTATCTCCTTCCTCTCTAGCCTGTCTACATCTCCCCCCATGCCCCTTAGCAGTGTCATTGTTATTTGTCTTTTATATTAATTCCCAGGTTTTATAGTTTTATAAGACCCAGAGTTTCTGTTTCATTAATAAAAAAATGAGGTCTTTTTTTTTTATTATGTATGCCATCTATTATCACCATTTCATTTTTAAAGGGGGTTTATTTCTTAAATGCTAGAAAACAAGATGGTGGTCAGCTCAGCTGTTAAAATGGATTGACGTTAGCTTTGAAAAGACTGACCATACTCTTCCCCTCACTGACAAGCAAAACACCACTATGGTCCACAAGTCAGTGGTCCCCATCCAACCTCAGGACCTTTAGGCCTCCCTGAAGCCCTTTTTTTTCTCCTTTTGCCCCTCTCCCACTGATTATCTCACCCCAACACTGCAGATCTTGGCTCAGCTGTTACTTCCTCTGGAATGGAAGCCACTGTCCAAAGCTGCTCATACAGTATTGTAGTAGTCTATGTCCCACTAGACTGGAAGCCCCATGAGGGCAGGATCATGTCTGCTTTGTTTCTCAGTGTTTGCTCGGAGCCAAGCACATTCCTTAGAATATGAATATTATACAAGAACTAGACAAAAGCACTTCATGGTGAAATCATGGGTTTGAATTTCTGACTTGGAGTGTAAAGTTATTAATGTAATTATTTAAATTGATTAGTCTGACATTTTAATACGAGTATTTTTTTCCATTTATTTTATTGTGAGAGTGAATATTCTCTTGGTAGTAATATATCCCAGTAGTTTGTAAGATTTCTGCATTGCATTTGCCTTCAGCTATCTTTGAAAAATAAATTTGGAAAGAAACCTGTATAATTAGAGTTTATGTATATTTTATTTCCTTGAATATTTTTAATATAAATTATACCATAATGTATTTACTTTGGACTGTGATGCTTCATGTACAAGATTTCAGAATTATTGTGTTGCTTTCTTCATTGTGCTTAAAATTTATTATTCTTATAAATACTGCTCAAAATAAATAAAAAATAAAGCCGAAGTTGTAAGTGTGCTGTTTGATATTTCAGATATTAAATGTGTTTGGGGTAAATAAGTACAAGGACCACTTGGATATAAAGATATGAATTGAATGCAAATAGAAAAGGTTTTAAAAGTTGTTGTCTTGACTTTTTGAAGGACAAAATTTATCTTAAGAGTTAGAAACGATACTGTATCCAAAACGCATTATGATTTGGACCTTTCTAAGAGTGTTTTTGTTTTTTGAGAGAACTAGGTGGAAAGAGGAATGAATTTCTATCTAACTAGCACTGTGTGTACCCTCCCATGTCACTTTATCTGGAAGAGGGCAACAGCTGCTCTCCTACAGCCAGACTAAGAAGCCAAGTATTCTACAGTGGTACCAATGTCCCCTCTGTGCACTGAGAGGACGGAGTCTGGATGCCAAACTGCTTGTGGCTGTTTTAGTCACTGTAACTCTTGTTTAGTCTCATTCAGAGAACCTGGGTGGGAAAAAGTGGAAATGATCTCTCAGCCAAATGAGTTGTGGGTTAATTTTTCTATAGGCTACAGTCAAATCATACTTTCATTTCTGGTTAAACATTTTCAATAGTCAAATTGAAACCTTATTCTTCTTGAAGAATATAGTTTAATCATTTTATGTGATTACATGACATGTTTCCAAACAAAAGGGAAAAAATACAGAAGATGAGGAAACAATTATTTAAATATGCAACACACCACTAAATGCAGGCTTTTAAAAACATCAATATATGTATCAGACAGCATAAAAAATACAAAAGAGTCATGACAGAGAAAATATTTAATCTTTTTAATAATACCTTTTGTTAGAAATTCCTACACAAATTTGGGTTTTAAGTCTCATTATTCTTCAGTATGCACCTACCTCCTAAATCATAAATTATTTAGGATATATTAAAAGTTATATCTGCTTCAACTTATTCTTTAAAAAGTAACATTACACACACACACTGGTGTGTGTGTGTGTGTGTGTGTGTGTGTACTACAGTACCTGTGTATGATACATATGCACTTAATGTAACACTTATGTACAAATATGCATTCTAGATATCATACTATTGTGATGCCATATTGCCTTAGTTAATGCTTAATTGCTGTGATAAAACACCGACCAAAAGCAACTTCAGGAGGAAATGGTTTATTTTCTTATTGCTTGTAGCCCATCATCCAGGGAAGTCAGGAAAGAACGGTGCAGAAGCCCTTTACTGGCTTGCTCTCCATGGATTGTTCAGCCTGCTTTCTATGTCATACAGGACCACTTACGTAGGGATGGCACCACCCAAAACTGTTCTGTAATCCAGATCAATCTATAATCAAGAAAATGACAGACAGAGTTGCCTATAGTCTAATATTATCAAGACATTTTCTCAATTGAGAGTTCCTCTTCCAAAATGACTAGTTTATTCCAAGTTTACCAAAACTAACCAGTACATGTATATAATACAAGAATACGCATTTTATATTAAGCAGCCATTACCTTAAGTGCAATAAGCCAGGCACTGAAAGACAGAAGTCAAATGACCTCACTTATGTGCAGGATCTGAAAAGGTAAAACAAAAGCAGAGAGTAGTAATTACCAGAAATTGTTTGATGAGAGAGGGCACTGGGGATATCATAATCAAACAATACCAAATATCCATTAGACATGAATATTTTTAAATGCTTATGATACTACATGATGGCTATCATAACAATACAGCATAAATTACTTTTCTCCTTTCTATTCTTTCTGTTGAAAGTAGGCATCATGGAATGAAGGGTTTATTTTGGCTCATGGATTGAGAGGGTCCTGCTCATTGTGATAGAGGAGGCATAGCCATAAGAGCATGAGGCGCACATCTGGATGAATAAAGAGTTGGTTGGTATCCATCTGGCAATCTTTTGGAGTGTTCACTGAGTCTAGATCCATATCCCATGGGGTAATACTACAAGCTTTAGGGTGGATCTTCCCTCCTATGCGAATCCTATCTAGAAATACCCTCACAGACATATTCAGGGTGTGTCTTTGTATTTTTTTTTAAGAAGCATTCTTATTTTACATATCAATCCCCTATTCCCTCTCCCTCCCATCCTATGCCCCCTACTGAACCCCCAACCCACCCCCCCTACCCACTCTCCAAGAATAATGAGGCCTTCCATGGGGGATCATCAAAGTCTGTCACATCATTTGGGGGAGGGCCTAGGCCCTCTTTCGTGTATCTGGGCTGAAATAGTATCCCTTCATAGGCATGGGCTCCCAAAGTCCATTTGTGCACTAGGGATAAATACCAATTCCACTGTTAGAGGTCCCATGGACATCCCAGGCCTCCTGAGTGGCACTCATAGAGGGCTTGTTTCGGTCCAATGCTGATTCCCCAGCTTTACAATTGGGGTCTGTGTTCTCTCACTTGCTCAGGTCAGCTCTTTCTGTAGGTTTCTCCAGCATGGCCTTGTCTGCTTTACTCACCACCCTCCCTCCCGCCCCAACAACTGGATTCCAGGAGTATGGCTCAGTGTTTAGCTGTGGGTGTCTACTTCTGCTTCCATCAGCTACTGGATGAAGGCTCTAGGATGGCAAGTAAGGTAGTCATCAATCTCATTATTAAGGAAGGACGTCAAAGGCAGCCTCTCCCCTACTGCCTAGATTCTTAATTGGGGTCATCTTTATGGCTCTCTTAACATTTCCCTAGTGCCAGATTTCTCTTTAAACCTATACTGGCTCCCTTTATTAAGGAATCACTTTTCTTGTTCTCCTCTATTCCTCCCCTGATTCAGTCTTCCTGATCCCTCTTGTTCTCATCTCCCCTTCTCATCTCCCCTTTTCTTGTTCCTACCTCCATCCCCTCTCCCCCCCATGCTCCCAATTTGCTGTCTCTAATAATCTTAATAAAAATAATTTGAAAAAATAACAAATTATTAGAAAGTGAAGGGTTTCAAAACCTTTAAAAAACAACAGGCTTTGCTAAGAAAGAATGAGAACTTGAAGGCCATCGAAGATCATAGATTTTTTCCAGAACCTCAACAGCATCATCATTTGTTCTGCAAATGAGAAAGAAACCTGGAGAAATACCCAGCCTGTTCTAGCATATCCTGAAAGACCACTTCTGTGCAACACCCTTCACCTGTCCTGTGGCTCGCAGGTCACAAAGCACTTCACCTGTCCCTCTCACATGATTATTGTTATTACTCTAAAAGCAGGGCAAGGGCTAATTACCTCCACTCCATATGAGGAAATAGATCTTATAATTAGTTAAGGTTGTGAAAAACAGAAGTAAGACTGTACCTTATAGCCTCAGCTCCGAATGCACAGCTCCTTAGTTCATCAAAAATCAGGAGCCTGTCCACTGGAAGAGCTCCAAACAGCAACAGCTCAACGTTCTTCAGCAGAATATACACAAAGTGGTAAAAAAAAAAAAAATCTTCAGTCAACATGTCTCCAGGTAGGTGAAATGAAGATGCCAGGTGGCCACAAACTGTATGGTTACAGTTATTTAAAATATTTAAACATTGGTAATACACACAGAAAACACGTTGGTTTGTCTGGGTCTGTGCATTAGGAAGAGAGTTAATTACGAACGGGCATAAGAAAATCTTTGGGGAACAAAAGAAATGTTCAGAACTTGGTTTTTGATGATGGGGAAATAACTTGATTAATTTACTTTTTTTAAAAAAGCCATTGAACTTACAATTGGTGAGTTTTATAGTACATAAATTGCAATAGAAAAAAGTTACTTTAAAAGAAAGGCCCGGAGGAACACATCTCTGATACGGAAGAACAGTGTTTATAGCCTGTTCAGTACCCGTCTAAACAGTGGGATCTTGTGGCTTGGAGGAAAGTCCTTGTGCTGGTAACATATGATTTAACTTTTTTTTTTTTCTGTGCTGATGAGATCACTAAGAGCAGAAGATGAGAGCACTCAAGGGCAGCATGCGCCTGCTTTTTTCACCAATCCCATTTGTCCCCAGTCCCAGATAACAAAAGTGGCTTTGCCAGCCTCTGGCATTTTCATACGTGTTCTAAAAGAACCTTCACACACACACACACACACACACACACACACACACACACACACACACCCTAACATCCAAACACGTGTAAATTGAAGAGCTAAAAGTGAGGGTTTTCTATCCTGTGAAGGGTGTGACTTGGCAAAGACATATAACCTTGAAAAACAGCTCCAGATAGGAAACAAAGGAAGATGGGGATTACAGGAACAAGTGTCTGGGGAGAACCAGTGAGGCCTGGATCTCAAGAAGTCACGAGAACTTTGGATACAAAGGTTGGTTAGAGGCTTGAGTCTGAAAGTGCAGTGCTTTGGATTTTCCTGACAGAACTGCCAATGAAAGGGACCCAGTGTCTGTGGAGAATTCGCATTCCCCACATTCCTGTGCAGTGTGCTGACTCCAGTGCCCTCCCACCCTCTTCACAGCAGGATCCAAGCACTTCAGCTGCTGTTTCCCAGCTGGACTAGCTCCTAAGCAGAGGCTATCATGACGCTGAGGAGAAGGCTGCCCAAGGACAGCATCCATGGTGTAGATAACACGCCCTCCATACTTTCCTCCTAACATCACAAGAGAGCAAATCTTCCCCCAAGACTCTGGGTTATGACTCAGGTTACTGGGGAGTCAATGAAGGAGCTTCACCTCCACCCCAGGCAAAACTTGATCATTAGAACTTCAGTTGATGAATATACCGATCTGCCTGTCTCCTAAGTGGAACTTCACAGCCCTGGCATGGTCTGTTGTAAGCAATAATAGGCTTGACTGAAGGGACTCACTTAATTCTTTCTCATTTTTAGTTTTTTCCTTTTTCCTCAAAATTATCATTTTAGCTTCACAGTTTTGATGCTGTTTGCTCATCTTTTCATTTGCACATATTACAATTACTTATATATGTTTTAGTCAGATAAACATAAGATTAGCTATATGTGACCAACCACAGAGGTTCCATTCCCCAGTTCAGTCTTTCATTGTGTCTGCCTTTCCTTTTGATACATATTGAAATGTCAGATAGTAACACCAATGTGCAAAACAGCTTGGAATTAGGGAACACAATCATCCGCATCGCTTGTTAGCTGGATGAATGTAAAGGCATTTTTAATTCTCAGACCTGTTTTATCTTTTGCAAAATGGAATAAGGCACATTTATCCATCAAGTGTTATCTCACACATGGTGTTAAAATAAACATTAGCAGAGAGAGATCATATTATGTTGTCCTGCCTGGCACACTGGCTATAAAAACCATTTTGTAAACTATAAATGTTATACACTTGTGAGATGCTATTATAAATAGCCCTAATAATTTTAAATTTGACTCACACTCTCTGCCACAGGTTGGCAAAGCTGGGAGATTTGCTTGTCTGCCAAGCCTGAGAGTTCAGCCTTGATAAGGAAATCATCAGTTCTCATCTGATCCCTGGGGCATGTGTTTGCCCTCTGTCCAGAGCCTGGCCGTTCCCTGACCTTCTCCCCTGGGATCCTTCCTCTGGTTGTCTGAAAAGGTCCAGCAAACAGCCTGAGCAAAGTCGGAAGCTTTACTTCCTTAGGAACTACTACACACTTCAGCCTTGTTACAAACCATCTGGAAGAAATGCTGGGACGTGAGCCCTTCTGTGTAAGTGGGAAACATGGCAGACTGATTTCCGGAGGCAACTTTGCATCTAGACAGGAAAGGGTTAGGAAAAAAAAAACTTAATAATTATAAAGGAGGCAAAAAAAAAAAAAATCCTTGACATTTGTGAAATTAATTTTCCATTTCCCTGTGTTTACAAATGACAATATAAGATGATTGCTGTGACTCCAAGGCAACTTAGGGGTAATTAAAACAAAAAGTAAGTCTGGCCTAGTGGCAGTTGCCTGAACTCCCAGGTACATAGGAAGCTAACACAAGAGGCTCACAGGTTCAAAGTCCATTGAGGCTGTAGGTTGAGTTCACTGCCAATCTAGGAAACTCAGTGAGATCCTATCTCAAAAGAAAATATGGCTGGGGATGTAGCTCAGTGGTAGAGTGGTCTTTGACATAAACAGGGTTCTGGGTCCAACTCACAGACTCACTATAAATAAATATGTAAATAAATTAATAAGGCATTTATCAAATGAATAAACATATCACCCTGTGATTGTACCGTAGCCTACTGGGCAGATGGGCTGGTTCTTAGGTGTGAATTACACACAGTGAAGGAACAGTGACCAAAAAGTGTGGACTTTGGGCCCTGTAAACACTTGGGTGACCCAGAGCAAAGAAAATTAGAGGAGTTGGTCATTGTGTTACAAATAGGAAGACAGTTCTGGTCAACAGAAAGGCTGGGGGCTGCAAAGTGGGGCTACTCCATTTGCAGTGTTAAAATGTTTGTTTGCCAAGCAGGCAAGAAGCTTTGAGTTTGATCAAACAGTGAATTAAAAAATGAATAGTCAGCCAGGCCAGTGACTGCACGTGCCTTTAATCCCAGCACTCAGGAGCCAGAGGCAGAGGCAGGTGGGTCTCTGCAGGTTCGAGGCCAGCCTTGTCTACAGAGCAAGTTATAGGATGGACTCCAAAACTATACACAGAAGCCCAGTCTCCAAACGCTAAAAATAAATAAATAAATAAATAAATAAATAAATAAATAAATAAATAAAGTAAAATAAAGTCTCAGAATAAAACAAACAACAAAACGAGCAAATAAAAACTTTTGAATCACCTCAGATCCAGTAATTACCATGATTTCTGTCAGTTTTTAAAGCTACATTTTCACTTTGACCACTAACTGGACTAACTCGCTCCTTCACTCCTGTCCTGCTACTTTGTTTGTGAGATACTCCTGAACACTTAGTAACTGTGCTGTGCCTTGGAGACAGCAAGTGAAGGGGACAAACCTCCTGCCTTTGGGAAACGTGCTCTTCCTGTGAAGACCTGTTTAAAACTAGCAATCCCAAATGCCATGAGTCTGTGAACCACCTTTGTGGGACTCTAGAACTCCTCCTGGCCCAGGTCTCAGCGCCTGTGGGCCTGTACAGTTCAAGAGGCAAACAAAAGCTTAACGGGAAGAGACGAGCAAGTTCGAGGGGCAATAGGCAGAGTGGCCCAGAGTGGTTCAAGGTCACTCCAGCACGGTTCAAGGTCACTCCAGCAAGGCTCAAGTGCGGGTTCTGGAAGGTGACCCACAAGAAGCAGGAAAGGTGGGCAGAACTCTTGGCTAAAGATTCAGTCTGAAGAACAGTTTTAGGTAGGGAACGACCTGGTGACATCTATGCTCTTTCAAAGGTTACTCTGGCTATGCTGTGGAAGATGAGGGTAGGGGTGGGACAATTGGCGAACCATAAGAATGACTTAAGTCCATCTCTGTCTTCAGCCCAGAAAATGAAAGCAGACAAAGCAGAACAGCCCGACAAAAAGCAGGAATTCGGAGGCCGTTAGAGCAGAGGAGCCTAGACCTATGCCTACAAACCACTGCACTGTCAGAGAAGCAACTGAAACACCCACGGAGGCCCTAGCGAGTAGTGGCTGAGGATGTGTGAGCCACCTTGGGGGTGAAGGTGCAGAGAGAAAAAGCAAGTGGCTGATCTTAGGCAGTTTGAGACACTTGGAACTATCTGGGTGTTTTCATGGCACATCATTCAGCTTAAAGATTTTAGCTGAGTAAGATGACACATTGGTGTCCATCTTGGACTTCTGGGATACCTCATACATACTGAAATTAAATACCATATATTAAATCTTGTAGTGATGGTATTTATTGTAACATAAAGTATGGGGCACATGGAAATGGGTTTTAATTAGTAAATAGATACTGTATGTCATATAACATGAATATTAAATATAATTTAAAATTAAATTCACATAATGAATATCTTGAGATGTCTTTTGTAGCTTCAGATAGGAATGTCTGTAGCAGAAATTGTTTTGAAAAATGAACAATTTCTGAAGTTATCAAGAACTCTCTGAAATTTGAGCCTAAAGCAAAAAGACAAAGAAACAATAATACAGTCTCTTAATAACCCTAAATATCAGTCAGTCACTAATAGTACAGAAACCATTACCAAAATAGTCTTTAACAAGTGGGGTTTTCTCTATGTAGTGTTAGGTCAAGATAGTACATGGGTGTTTAAGAGAACAGTGTTAATATCTTTATATGAAGAATCCACACTAAAAGAAAAAATGAACATAGAAGGAGGAAAGAAGAGGGGGCTGGTGATCAAGGGAAGCAAGAATATGACCAATGCATACTATGTACATATATGAAAATGTCATCATGGGGGCTAGAAAGATGGCTCAGTGCTTAAGAGCCACTAACTGCTCTTGCAATAACTCTATCATATGTGTAATATATTCAGATAAAACTCAAAAAGTAAAGAGACAAAACAAGTGGAATATCAGCCTTCTGGAAAGACTGGTACTACCGACTTCTGACCATACTGATGACATCCATCCCCCATCTTCTGGAATCCCTGTGGGAATCATGAAATCCCAATACTTTCGGGCGACATGACACATGGCAGTTATGTAGGATAATGACAGAGATAATATGTACACATTGCTGGGATGATGATAAAGATCTCCATAGCATAATTCACAGAGCTCTTCATATCAAATATTCAACATTTGTGTGCTCAGCACGAGTAGGGCACAGTGCTGACAGCTATTGGAGAATGTAGGTGACTACCTCCCTAAGCAATTCATTGAATCAAGGAAGTTTCTGCCTGGTCTCCACCTCCATCCCCACTGGCTGTCAAACAGAGTCCACTCTTGTTCTCTCTCTCTCTCTCTCTCTCTCTCTCTCTCTCTCTCTCTCTCTCTCTCTCTCCCCCCCCGTCTCCACTCTCCCCTCTCTCCTCCCCCACCCCTCTCTCTCCTGGGCAGAGAGGCTACTCTCTCTGCCTGGAACTTGTGCTGTCTCTGACTTGGCCAGCATCTTGCTTTGGGCAGGGCTCTGGCTCCTCCCCTGGCGCCTGGCGCCTGGCGGCTGCTCTGCATGGCTATTGCCAGCTGTCTACTCTCTCTCAGAGTCTCAACTCCTTGAGGGCAGAAATTGAATTGGTTTCTCTTTTCCTGTCTGCAGTCTCACAGAAAGTAGGGAGTGACTGTGTGGACAAGCAACCATCGACATTTTCATGGAAAAACAGGAAGGAAACAAAAACCCAAGAGGTTGAAAGAGAAAACTCAGTTTCCCCTGAACAAGGAATTGATGTTATCATGAGATAACATCTTAATGAATCAGTGAATTAAGAACAACAAAAAATTCCCACCATCATTGCTTCTACATACAATGAACAAAAACACCACGTGAAAATTCCAAAATATAAAATGCTGGCTCTTAGAGCATATGTCCAACTGGATTTTTTTTTCCTTGATATAAAGAAGTTCCAAGAAAATTTATCATCCGTCATACATTAGTTGAACAAGGCTGGATGGCAGTGTTTAGTCACATAGTAGAATTTTAATGGATTTAAAGGTTGTGGAAAATAATTCTGAGTAGGTATCATGAAGTCTGGTGGGGGGTGAGTTGTGATTGTTACAATCAGAGTGATTGACAGTAAATGTACCAAGATGATTGAAGGAAAGAGGCCTTTGTTCTGAAGAAGCAGGCATTATCAAGAGGCAAGTTTTTTTCAATGATGGTGTCATGTGGTAAGACACTTTAATGCTGACTCAAGACTTCATAGAAGAAACTCATGGAAGATTATATTTATTCTGAGTCATTTGAAGGAAGAAACTAAATATACATGGAGTAGCTTTCTAACCATTTTCAGTACAATATAAAGACAAGTTTTCTACAGACCTGAGCCATTTGTCAAGGAATATTTTGATTGATGATGTTCAAATACAACACAAATAGAAATGACAGAGGACTGAGTATTTCAAAGGTCCTTTGAAATCTGAGTCTACTATTCTAAAACTATCTGTGCAATTATTTCATGGTCACACGTCATATATGTTATAATATGTGTGCATAGAGTCCTTTTCCAGCTGTGTTCAAATGCCATCTGACTATAAAAATCTTCTAAAATGAAACATTGCCCTCTCCAAAACTTCTTGCTTCTCTTCCCCTGACCATCTCTGTAACCCTTCTTTTTGTTGTGTTCTGTTGTTAATATGCTTATGTTGTTCTCTATGAAGAAAAGGACTCAGCTGGTTTCATTTGTTGCTCTAATCCAAGTAAATCAATTGAAATCTAACATGTGTATTCTAAATTTCAAGACAAAAAATGAGTTAAATATATCCAAAATGTAAAAGAAAGGAATCAAACACAGTTCTCCTAACTGCACATAATTATTTATTCCCAATATTCACATTGACCAATGTGCCATGTGTCTGATGTGTCATTAATAATGACTTTGTGCTACAATTTATACACATTGTATTGTCTTAAAAGCAGTTTTTTTTTTAGCATACTTGTGATTGTTTTTATGTAAAATGTTATTGTTCAGCTGAATAACTCAATTCATTCACCAGATTTATATATCTATCATAACGTGATGGCACTGCCCAAACTCAAATCCATCTTTTAATTAAAAAAAAAGTGCCATGTGTTCCACAAAAATATATGATGGGAGATGTCATTCTGTAAATATGTTTCTTGTATTGGTTAATTAATAAAGCACTGTTGGCCAATAGGAAAGGAAGATAGGAGGGACTAGGAGATAAGGAGGAAAGAGGAAGGAGTAAGGAGGAGTCAGCATGGAGAGACTAGAGAGAACAGAGGTCCAGGCCCACTCTCTGGAAAGATGAGACCACGTGGAAATACTTAGATTGATAGAAATGGGTTAATCATTAAGACAGAGCCAGCCGATAAGAAATTAGCACCTGGCCAACAGTTTTATATTAAATACAGTGTCTGTGTGTTAATTGGGGCTGGCGTGGTGGGGGGAGGAGGGGGTATTGACCAGCAGGGAAAACATACTCATTACATATGGTGCAGCAACGTGGAAACTCAATGCTGTTAATTATCTGATCTAACCATCACTCAGCATGTTAAGGAATCACAATCACACTGAACTTCAGAAACAGAACAAATAATATCTTCAAAAATAGAAAAGTAAATTTACAAAGTTAATCATTTATAGTTTTATTATCCTCTCTCTGAATATCATTTCTGGAATGCATCATTTGATTCTGAAGGCAGAATACTATGAGTTAAAATAGAATATATTTAATTGAATCATTCAGAAGAGTGGAGCTAGAGAACTCACACTCTCTGACTTCAACTGTACTACAGAGCTACAGAAAGTGAGACTGGGGAGCATTGGCAGAAGACACACATCAACAGACAGAACCACCCAGACATCTACCCTTACATCAATGCTCAGTTACTTTTCCACAATTACCAGAGAATAGTCTTCTTGACAAATAGTGCTGAGATCAGTAGCTATCTCTCTATTATCAGTTTATCTATCTATCTATCTATCTATCTATCTATCTATCTATCTATCCATCTATCTATCCATCTATCTATACTTACATACATATAATGTATATCTTACCTTATACATACACAAACATTTAGTCAAATGGTTCATAATCCTAAACCTAAAAAGCAAATCTGAACTTTTGAGCAAAACGCAGGGGTCAGTCTTTACACCCTGGGATTTGGAAAAGATGTTTTATCTGTAAATACCAAGAAACAGCTGATAGACTAAAAATGATAAGATGAACCTTATTAAAAAAAAAAAAACACTCTTCTAAAAACACTAAAAGGCAAACCAAATAATGAGAGGAAATATATACAAATCATTTATCTCATTAAATGTTTGTTTCTCAAATATATAAAAAACTCACAACTTAGTAAAAAGACAACTAAATTTGAAATAAGCCCAAATCTTGAATATTTTACCAAGGGAAATAAGCATGTGAAACTACACTGGACATCATTAGTAACTGAGGATCTGAAAACCACCATTTTGTCTTCTCTAAAATTTCTGTGATCAGAAAAAACAAACAGTAACAGGTGATGTATGTATAGAAACTGACACTCTCTCCACCATTGGAAATTCAGGGGTGAGTAATTTTAGAAAATGGTTTTGCAACTTCACTAAAATTGAATTTGCCCAATAACCTAATGTTTCTGCTACAGAGAAATAAAAACCATATGAATATTCAAAGACCTTCAGGTGAGTGTAATGGGCAACATTATTCCCAGCCCAAGCCTAGAACCAGTCTAAATATTCACCAGCAGCTCAGCTGAATGCATAGATACTATATGTTGTGCATTTGTATTGGTATATGTATATATCTATGCACATATATTACTAAAGTTATAGATCTGCATCCTAAAATTATTATAAAATTCTACAAACTCCATAGATAGTATGATACCTCAAGAATGAATATATAGGCATAGTTAAAAATTAATGTCTAATTTTTAGTTCAATACCATCTGGGTTGAAATTCTAGACTTTTCTACTTCTTAGCTTTGTTTTCCTAAGCTAGTTACTCAACCTCTCAGGGATCTATGCTTGTCAGATATGGATAATGATAATATTCTTCATACAATTGCAGGATTAAATAATATAAAATAGACAGTGTTTAGCATTGGGCTGTCACAGTGTCAGTCTTTGATAAATTGGCACAATCCAGTTTCTACTCACATATAGCCATTTGTTGAAGTGGAGGAGACTCCTTCTGCCCTTCCAGCTGTCAGCCTTCAAGGGTTGCACTTAATCTCTCAGTCTGAAATTGCCAAAATCTGTAAATGAGGGTCGAATTGTTAGTCTAAAATACATATAACTAGGCACTTGTATGACAGGGCTTTGTATACTGCAAAGCACAATAAATCATAAAACCCTGTATTATCATAGCTTCTGGCCCCATCATACCACCCGGGATATGTTTCTAGAAGAACCAAACTAACAACTCATAGAACATTGTTGAGTTGTTTCTCCACCCTCAGCTCATAATAAAAGAGTTGGTTCACGGCCGTTAATGTCTGTGGCGAGACGTCTTGAACACAGAGTTTATGCTCCGTTGTTTGAGCAAAGAGTAAGGAGAACCATGTCACCTCCTATCTGAAACACTCCGCCTGTCCTCATCAGCTATCAGGCTCAGCTAAATATGGCTCTGGCCACTCTGTGAATAATCCCTGCTGGTTCTGAGACCTCCATCCACCACTGATGTGACATTCTTTGTGTTCAAATGTCTAGCTGACGTCTGATGCTTAAAACAGCCCATGCTTTCACCCTCTCCACATTGTCACAGCCCTGCATCACCACTCTTAAAAGGTTCCTGAGGCCACTCCTCACACCAGCTGCCGACCAGCCTGACACTTGCCTCCCTGTCAGCCTCTGCTCGTCTTGAATGCCCGGTTCTTCAAGTTCTTGGGGAGTCTGACAAGGCCGGGACCATGTCTACTTTTGGCTACAGAAGGGGACTTAGTAAATATGAATCCATCGATGAGGATGAACTTCTGGCCTCCCTCTCAGCTGAGGAACTTAAGGAGCTTGAGAGGGAGCTGGAAGACATTGAACCTGACCGAAACCTTCCTGTGGGGCTAAGGCAAAAGAGTCTGACGGAGAAAACCCCCACAGGGAACTTCAGCAGAGAGGCGCTGATGGCTTATTGGGAAAAGGAGTCCCAAAAACTTTTGGAGAAGGAACGGCTTGGGGAATGTGGAAAGGTAGGCTCTGAAGGCTGCCCTGGCTGTGTTCATCAACCTCATCCCCACCCTAAGCCAGACATCCCTGTTTTCTATAGAGTCTCAGTCTTCATTACTTAAACTTTATTGTAGCCCAATTGTACCCACTGCTGAAATATTTTCCAGGCCAAAATGGTCTTGATGAGAGAGGTTTTATTGACTAAAAATGGGAACCTGGAAAGGAAAATGCTTCACAGCCAGAGTGTTGGTTTGAATGAGTCGTCAAACACTCTTAAGGCACTGATGTCACATAGCATGTTTCTGGAACAATTTCCTTTCAGTCAAGTTCATGTATTTCCTGATACTTTGACGACAGTAAAGGAAGCAGTAAACATTTTATATTTCCAGTGCCCAAGTTCAAGGCTATGGCAAGAGCATGGGAATAAGAGTCAAGAGTTCTCTTTCCTCCTCCCATTTTGTCCTTAAGTTGTTAGCTTGTACAGACTACCATTCCCTTCAGAGTTCTCTTTCCTTCTGTCCATTATGAGCCTTCAGCTTTTTGTTTCTTTTGTGAATCAAGCTTCCCCACCCTCCCCACTGAGATGTCAACAAGTTCTTGAGTTTTCCCCCAAAGAAAACGCAGGCTTTAGCATAAAATTCTACATGATGAAAACCACCAAGGATGCAGGTGGAGCCTGCAAGATTTCTGAGACTCTTGAAGGGGATTCTGAGACTAGGCATCTCTGTAAGGAAGCTCAAAAGGCTAACGTCTGGGAAAGTCATTATGGAGTAGAATGTTACTATAGGAAAGAAACCCTGAGTTCATGGAAGGAAACAGGCTGCAAACAACCAACTGCAAGCCTGTGTGCTCCACTGAGATCACTTAGAGTCAAAATAAGTGGGCTCGTGGTGGCTAGCCCTTCACGGAACTAACCTGAGAGCTGGGGTAGTCGTGGTGATAGCTGCACCGCATTTGCAGCGAAATATGTATGAGCTTTGCCCAAGTCCGTCATTGTAGAAATGACCACTGGGACCAAGCCAGGATCTTCCAAGGCCACGATGGCTGCATAGTGAGAAACCATTGGAAAGGTGAGGAGGAACCAGTTAAGATTTGTGCTAGTTGGTTCTTCCCCAACCATCACTTAAGAGTTGGATTTGCTTTGATTGGTTTCCTTATTTGTTTCTGTTTTTTTTTTTTTTTGTGAGGAATGGAAATGAGTGTCAACAGTCTGATGAAATGGAATGACATCTTATTTCCGCTTGCTAAAGAATTTCCTTTAAAATGCGAAAGCCAGGACATAGAGGCACCTATGATAATAACAGGACAAAGGCATTTTAATGTCATGGTGTTATGACTTCAGAGGGAACCAAAGGGCAAAGCCTGTTGTCAGCTGTTGTTGACACCCACCTCACTGCCAAAGGTTTTGCTGATCCTGCCAATGGCTTATCGGACCAATTAGAGAGGCTGTCTTCTTTATGAACTTTGATTCCTTTCTCGGCTGGTTAACTTTTCTCCATTTTACAGTCCCAGCCAGCTGTCTCTGTAGTCACAAGGGTGCTGAGCAGAAACTGATGGAGTAAATCCAGTCCCACTGCAGGGAAAACTTCCAAGCAACGGAGGAGAGAGGGGGGCAGGTGCTTGTCTCAGTGACTGTGCAGAGGTTCCGAGGGGAGGAGCTAGAGTCTGGATGGGGTGGGGGTGGTGAGGCTACTGGCTTTGTGAAGGGTTAAGAAGATTCTGTGTAGCACCTGGTGAGTGGCAGACATTTTTTTGTCTGCCTAGCTTGACACAATTGTGTACTACATCAGCTCTGGGAACCCTGGATTTGCCACAGTTCAGTTCTCCTCACTTGAGGAGCTGCTGGGTCAAAGGCACAGGTGCCAATGACTTTCTCACATTATCTCATCTCATCTTACCTTTCTTCACTTGAGAGTCAGGACCAGGAAAAGTTAAGGAACCTATGTGAGGGTAACAGCTTGTCAATCAAGTTGGATTTGAAACTAGAGACACTGGCATAAAGGCAGTTTTTCAGACATGTAGGTCCCTGCCCAGCAGGAAAAACACGGCCTGCTACTTCAAAAGGATCTGAGATGGGAAGCCATTAGGGTAGGCCCAACTAGCTGTGGTCCTAACAACTCCATCTGGTGACTAGGACATATGCTAACATTAGGACTATGAGAATCACTCATTTTCTTGAGACCCAGAATGGCTCAGTGGTTTGTCTAAAGTCAACCAGTTCTTTATAGGGACAACCAGAATGGGAGCTGAAAGCCAAGCCTCTTGCTTCCTTATAGAAGTGGCGGCATTGTGGAGATAATCAGAAGAGGCTGGCTGTCTCCTCCGTGTTCCATCTACTCAGTCCCTCCCACCTCACCTCCCACCTCTTCCTCAATGTCCATCTTTCCACTCCCATTCCCCATAGGATCAGACCTAACTCCAAAGAAGCAGATGTAGGAAACCATTGCCCACATCCCTCCAGTGCAGAACTGATTCATAAAGAAGCAGGTTTGGGGGGGGGCGGTGTTGGAGAAATGGTGCAGTGGTTGAGAGCACTGACTGTTCTTTCAGAGGACCCAGGTTCAATTCCCTGCTCCCTCATGACAGCTCACAACTGTTTGTATCTCTGGTTCCAGGGGGTCTGATGCCTTCACACCACTGCACATAAAAATAAGGTGAAATAAATTATTTAAAAAGAAGAAGAAGAAGAAGAAGAAGAAGAAGAAGCAGGGATGGTCCTGGGGACCATTTTCTGAGATTTCCCTGAACTGCTTTAGAAAATTCCTGTATCCTGGTAAATGCCCCAGGCTCAGGTAAAGAGCCAGGACATTTGGTCCCCTTACCACACCTGACCTTACCAGTATTTTCTTCCAAGTATAGGCAGGCCTATGAAATGCTGTTAAACAATATCAACTTGGATCATCTATGCAGTAAAGAAATGTTTAATGAGCCTCTGTAACATGCTAAGCACTGTGCTAGGTGAGGAAAACAGATCTGGGCCTATGCCCATTTTAAGCAGTCTATGGAGAAATGGCAAATAAGCAGTTAAAGTGTGAGACATAGCTTCTGGGGAGAAGTGTCACTGGAAAGCTTCTCGGGGATGACATCAGAAGTGTTAAAGAAAGCCTCCCGAGAAGAGGCATCATTAGATGTTACATAACAGCTCACATTGCTGGAGAACTGATGTGGTTTTCAGCGGTGTTTTGAAGGGGAACAGCTTTTGTAGAGAGAGCCCTATCTTTAAGGACTAAAGGAGATGAGAATTCATGGTCGTATCAAAGGCAGTATACTCGGTATTTTGAGAAAAGGCACATCCTTAGGTAGCTGATGGGGGAATCCCACTTACAAGAACTTACACAAAGCAAAGGGACTTGGGGTGCGGGGTGTCAGGACTCTGTCTAAATGATCCATTTACTTCCTTCCAGGGTGTTTTGTGTCATTGAGTTATGTCTCCTGTCCCTCCAACCCTTTGATAGACAAGTAGACAGACAGACAGACAGACACCCTCTCCCTTCTCCTAATACATCAAGTAAATTGAGACTGGACAGGTTATCCCAGGAGAGGCTGACCTTTCCCAGGCCATCACTTGGTGCCTGCCACTCCAAACAAGTCCAGCTAACTGGAAGCTATTTTGTGACAACAACTGGGCAGACAAACCTGGAAACCAACAGAGTGTTTTCCAAAGCACCATTCACATGCCGCAGACAGCCACACCCCTTGAAGTTAAAAAACAAAAAACCACTTCCAGTGTAGAGGAAAGAACAGGCTGTGGGGAGAAGCAAGGGCCATGGGGCTTCAAAAGAGATAAGAAGGAAGACTCAGAAGACAGTAAGAAACAAGGACACTTCCAACATTTCTAAGACTTTTTCTAATAAGAGACATCATGAAGAAGAAAAAGTAGTCTTCTAGAGTCAGTGCAGAGGAATGAGTGAACAAAGGTGTCAAAGCTAGAATCAATCTCGTTTACCTAAAAGCCTCTTACAATTGATGAATGCTAAGTAAGTGTAAAGCACCAGACTGGACCAGACTGCCTTCTACTGTTGTCTGCTACTGCACGCTGCTGTTTTGGACCTAGGGAGGCTAGTCTTCTGCTGGCTGTCATGTTGTACCACAGCTTCCACATGGGTTTTGCTTGTTTGTTGTTTTTCCAGAGGGCAGGTTTTGATCTGCCCTGATCAGCGGCTCTAGGGAGTGTGGAGTTTCCACATTCTCGTGCTGGGTGCCATCACACAATGGACAAATGCTAGAGCTGGTGGCAGCAAACAGCATGTGTGTGCTTCTCTACCTGGAGACAAAGAGGACAGAGGGCACTTGGCTTGGTCACATCTGCAACTGACTAACCATTTGAGTAATACACAGTCTGTCACCGGGCTCTGTTCCCAGCCCTGGCCCCCTCTCTCTTTGAGACAGTTTTACTAAGTTGCCTAGGCTGACCTTGAACTCACTCCCCACTTCTTTCAAATTCCCAATTAGCCAGGATAACAGGTGTGTGGCAACAGGGCCTGGTAAAATTTTTGAGCACTAAGAAAAGGGAATTTATTACCGTATTGTTTTGGGTTCTTTTGTTTTGTTTTTTGTTTTTTTGTCAGACTTGTTTGGTGTGAAGAAATAGGAAAGGACAGTGCACTAATTCCAGAGGGAGGTATAGATTTGCAAAACTGGAACAAAATGAGTCGTGAATTCAATATGCTCAAGTGTCTTATTTTATTTATGGTGGCACATGTAGAGGTCATAGGACCTGGGGACTGAACTCCACTGGGCTTATGCTGAGAGTAACTTTATCTGCTGAGATGTCTTGCTAGGCCTAAAATGTTGAAAAATTTATCCGGCACTTTCATAAATAAGCTGAAGCTCTGACTTATGTGTTCAAACTAGAAAAAAAATGATCACATACTTGATTCAATAAATACCTGCTGCTTTGTAGAACATAGAGGTTTACAGAAAAGCTGTTAGTGGTTATGCAACAAAATGTTGCTAGTCCTGTTCACTACAGACCATGTTACAGTACTTTTGTAAACCGATAAATGTGCGTCTAGTGAAAACCTTAATGGTGTCAATACACTCCTTAGGTTGCAGAAGAAGACAAGGAAGAGAGTGAGGAAGAACTGATTTTCACAGAAAGCAACAGTGAAGTCTCTGAGGAAGTGTGTACAGAAGAGGAGGAGGAGGGACAAGAGGAATCTCAAGAGGAAGAGGAAGAAGAGGAGGAAGAGGACAGTGACGAAGAGGAAACTACAACGGAAACCACAAAGCATATTAATGGAACTGTAAACTACAACAGCATTAACTCAGACAACACTAAGCCAAAGACATTTAGAAGTCAAATAGAAAATATAAATTTAACCAATGGCAACAGTGGAGGGACACAGAGGAACATGGAGTCGCCAGCTGCCATTCACCCTTGTGGAAATCCCACTGTTATCGAGGACGCCCTGGAAAAGATTAAAAACAATGACCCCGACACAACAGAGGTCAATCTGAACAATATCGAGAACATCACCTCGCAGACCCTATCCCGCTTCGCTGAAGCTCTCAGGGAGAACACTGTAGTGAAGTCATTCAGTCTGGCCAACACGCATGCTGATGACGCTGCGGCAATAGCCATTGCGGAAATGCTCCAGGTCAACGAGCACATCACCAGTGTCAATGTGGAGTCTAACTTCATCACGGGCAAGGGGATCCTGGCCATCATGAGAGCCCTGCAGCACAACACGGTGCTCACGGAGCTGCGTTTCCACAACCAGAGACATATCATGGGTTCCCAAGTGGAGATGGAGATTGTCAAGCTGCTCAAGGAGAACACGACGCTGCTGAGGCTGGGGTACCATTTTGAGCTCCCAGGACCAAGAATGAGTATGACGAGCATTCTGACAAGGAATATGGATAAACAGAGGCAAAAGCGCATGCAGGAGCAAAAACAGCAAGAGGGGTATGATGGGGGAGCTACTCTTAGGACCAAAGTCTGGCAAAGAGGGACACCGGGCTCTTCTCCGTATGCATCTCCAAGGCAATCTCCGTGGTCATCTCCCAAAATCTCCAAGAAAGTGCACACTGGGAAAAGCAGGCCTCAATCTCCTGTAGCTCCTCCTGCTCCTCCACCCCCTCCTCCTCTCCCTCCCCACATGCTGCCTCCTCCCCCTCCTCCCCCTCCTCCGCTCCCAGAGAAAAAGCTCATCACCAGAAACATCGCAGAAGTCATTAAACAACAGGAAAGTGCCCAGCGGGCCCTACAAAATGGACAGCGAAAGAAAAAGGGGAAAAAGGTTAAGAAACAGCCAAACAATATCCTAAAGGAAATAAAGAATTCTCTGAGGTCAGTGCAAGAGAAGAAATTGGAAGACAGCTCCCGGCCGTCCACGCCACAAAGATCAGCTCATGAGAACCTCATGGAAGCCATTCGGGGGAGCAGCATAAGACAGCTACGGAGGGTGAGTGACCCCAGATTAGACTTTAAGGTGAAATTGATTCAATGAATCAGTCTCCATGGATGGATGCTATCAAAGTCACCTCTCCAAACTCTGACTAATCTTTTAATCATCTGTGCATGTGAGAGCAAGCATGCCAAGTGTCAGCATTCGGGGTGGGTACATTGAGTGAGAGCATGAACACATTTTCATTCCTGCCAACTTATTATCTCAACCAGAATCATATTCTTATGACACTCCTACATAGAAAAACTCAGAGTTGCCTAATTGAAAAACAAAACAAAAAAGTATTATCTGCATTCTAAAAAGATTCATTACTTGTCAGAATTTTCACCACAAAATCACATCATAAGTGACTCACCACCAAATTTATAAATGTGGATGCCATTCTGTGATCATAATCTATGTTCAAATTCCGCTCAGGGAATACTGCTAAAGGTAAACCCTATAGGTGGCAGCAGTGATGTGGGTGATTTACTTAACTTGCTTGCTGCTTCACTGAAATGCCCTGTTTTTGTAGGTGGAAGTTCCCGACGCTCTGAGATAGAAGCAGTCTGTAGAAGAGGACCCGGAACTGTTTAGCAGCGTGATCTGAGGTGCATTGTAAGCTGTTTCCAAAATGCCTTCTTTAATTTGAAATATTCCCCGACTTCAAAGATAGGGTCACTATGGAGTTACAAAGGGAATTTTAAGAAACAATCAGCATGTTCCTTCTGTAAATACAAAAATAAACTTTTTTTTTTTTTTTTTTTTTTAATGTCATAAGATTCCTATGGGCAGAAGCCTTAGAAGATCTCTTTGCATCTCTGGTGTCTTGATAACTAAGTTCAAATCACTTACAAGAAATGTGCTATTATTTTTGTAATCCCAATAACCTTAGATTAAAGTTTTGTTTTTTGTTTTTTTTTAAGAGAAACTAATATTTTTTTGTGAGTTAATATATCTGCTGGCCATGTATGTAATATTGGTAAATATTAAAATCATTATATTCTCATGCCAAAAGGGCTCATGCCCTTAGCATTTGCTTTCTTTCTTCATGCCCAAAAGATTCTGACTAAATCTCTTTCCAGAAGATGAAATTAAAGAACTTTCTAAAGAGGCTCTTTGGAAAGTATGAGACAGGTTTGGGGAAAGATTTCTCTGTGTCCATTTCCCTGGATTCGTTGTTATGCAAACAAGATGGCGGTATTGGTCCCTGTGTTTTCTTTCATAAGTCCAATAGACAGCCATAAGTCAGTCTAATCACACTATATTAATCAACAGTTTCTGGAAAGGATAAGGTGGAATGTTAGGAAGTTTTCTTAGGGAGGAAATGAGTGCTCAGGAAATGAGGAAAGGTAAACATGCAGTTACCCTGGCATGGATGCTGAAGGGGCACTCCCCCCCCTCCACATCCTGCCTCCATCTCTCTGTCTTTTACACTTACCTTCCCCTTGCTCTCCCTCCCAGCCTTTGCTTTCTCCCTTCCTTTTCCTTCCCCTATTCCTCCTTTCTTTCCTTTGTCTTTCTTTTCTCCCTATGCCTCTCTCTCCTTCTCTTCCTTTCTTGTCTTTGGCAAATCAACATCCACAAAAGTGCACTTGGGGACATAGGCATATCTGTTTGTAATTCAAGCTGTGATCCCACCTCTTCCAGAAGCTTGGGAATTCAAGTCAGAGGAACATGCTTTGCAGTTCTCCTCCTCTGTATGCTCCTGATCCTTTGTATTAACTCGGATTTGTGCCACTGCTCATGGCCTTCAGGTGCTCTGAGCCATCTGATCAACGTCTGGCGTCACGGGCAGATCTTTCAGTTCTTTCCAATGAAGATGATCCTGTTTTGCACTGAAGACTTGTAGTAATCCTCAGGATCATTTCTTCTGCTCATCCCATCTCTTAGTAAGAATAATTGGAATCAAAGAAGGTTCCAGAGGCTGTTTAGTCAGCTTGGAATTCACATCAGGGGGCAGTAGATGAGGGTCATTTTCTTAACTAGGTTTGTGTTTATTTCATGGCATTAAGAGGCGCTATCTCCACTTGATAGGTGAGAAACGAAAGGGCAGAGGTTATGTGAGGCTGGACATCATGAACTGCAAAGCCTATGCTGTTGTGCACTGCTGCTCACTGCTCTTACCCTGACACTAGTCTCCTGATGGCCCTTCCTCCCAGACACTCAGTGTAAACTGCTGTTTCCTGGGGTAGTGCCTGAACTGTTTTTACCCTTTCCACTCTTGTGCGATATCATGTTTTATATATGGTTAGAGGTATGTGTATGCTTATGTTCTTGTGCATATGAATTCAGAACAGAAAGCCAGACCTTCCTTTTTCCTGACCCTTGCTTGCAGAGACAGGCTCTGGTATACCTAAAGGGTGAGAGGGAAGGGAGAGAGGAGGGGAGGACGCTGATACACCACATCATTAGTAAAAACCACACAAGGACTTCCTAAAGGAGGAGGGAACAGCTAATAGTGTTAGAGTTACCAGGAGATGCTTAGCTTGTGGGGGCTGTCTCCCCAAAAGCAAGGGACTAAATGACAAATTATGGCTTTGTACCATAAAAGCCTGCCTTGCTGGATCTCTGTGAACCCTAGGAAAATACAGAATGACTTATGAGGCATGCCACAAAACTGGAATGTATAGATATGGACCCTCACAGCTCACAAAACAGTAAGTATATTACAAAGTTCACAATAAAGACAAGTATGGAGTAGTTAGTGTCCAGTAAGCACATTAATTATTAACGAGACATTCTTGTGGAACATGTTCTGTCAGGGTCCATTGCTGCAAATTAGGCAGAGCACTGTCGCAGTCATCATTCAACAGCCTGAAAACTCACAACGCTGGTGTCAAAACTAATTAGTTCATCTTCTATGAAAAGCATTCAGTTCCCCGAAAGACTGCCCAAGATGAAGTGTTGAGGTGATGATTTATAGGTGCACATGGGTTTCTGAAAATACACCTCTTCCTGATTTACATTGGGGCCAAAAACACTGAGTCTCGCACCACTGCCCAGGCAGTGCTCCATGGTCGCAGGTGTTTAATAACTATGTCAGCAAGATCTTGCCTTGCCTCCTGCCCTGAGATACTACCAAGGAGTGAGAGGAGGCAGTAGGAACACCCTGCCACATTGACACTGAGATGATCCAAAGGCTGAAGTAAGTTAGTATGTTCTTGTGAAGATTTCCTAACCAAGACTTCCTTTTGTGAATAAGCCTTTCTGTGTGTGTGTGTGTCTTAGTATGTTAATACAGTCTCTTCCCTCTATGAAGGTCTTAAAGCAGACTTTCGTTTCCATTAATCACCAAATAACATGATAAAAGCTGAGGATTGTTCCGAAACTTCAAACACTGGCACCGACATTCATGCACTTGTTTCCACGAGTATCTTCCAAGTGCTTGCTACATATCCAGACATTCTTCCAAACACTGGAGTTAGGAGCCAAGGAACTAACACCTGTATTTAGTGTTTGGAGGCGCTTACAGCATCCCTCACACACTGTGCACTTGGTACCCAATGGTTCCAAGAGTGAGCTACTCTGCTCTGTGCTGGGATATCATTGAGTCAGAAACACCCTCTGTATCAAAACGGTGGAAATGCCAGGGACATCAACCCTTTCATGGGACAACACCCTTCTTTAATTGACATGTTCAAAACCAGGCATTGGATGGATGGCTTTTGTTGGTAAGCCCCGTTTTACCACAGACCCTTTACCTAAAACAGACAAAGACAGAAGGAGAGCTTCTTAGACAGGATGACAATTTGGATTTTTAAATACAGATGTTACCAGGCTCTTATAAAAACAAACAAACAAACAACAACAAAACCCCACATTCAATGATGTGGGGTGATAGTTCAGTTTGAGGGTGGTATAAAAAGTGGCCAGAGATCAAGATTTAATGTTATTCTGTAAAAGAGCAACTTGATAAAAAGTCAGTGTTTAAGTGAATTTTCCCACTTAAACTTTTAAGGGCAGAGGAATCAGTTCAGTCAAAAATGTTTGGAACTTAAAGCCTGCATAAAAAGCCTCATATGGTCATTCCAGCACTGAGAGGCAGAGACAGGGAGACCCTGGAGGCTTGCAGGCCAGCCATACCAACGAGACATTTCTCTGCACACACTTCAGGACCCTTCTGAGTGCCTCCATCCTGCCTCTATGTGTGGTCTAGAGCAATAGGCATGATACAGCTGGGAAGCTGTGTAGAGCCGGGAGAGGCAAGCACTTTCAACTGGAAAATGAAAATCTTGATCTCAAAAGAAGCCATCCTGTTGTTGTTACCATAGGCTTTACAGTCTTATGTTTTAAGGTTATTAAACACATTTGCGCCTAAGGCTGAGGCTTTTAGCACTGGATCTTCTGCACTGATTTTTAGAAGTAACTTTGTTCCCAACTCAAACACTGTAATTAGCTGGAGGGTTAACTACCCCAAGTTAAATGTTTGTTAACAACATACAATTTTGGAGCCATCTATTTAAATTTTAAAAATTAGGCACCTAAATGAAAAGCATTCCCAACCTACTCTCGTCAGAGTAGGCAGTGGTTGGCATGAGTACTAAATTTCTCTTCCTGAATGAAATCTGATGACCCCATTACTCACTGTTACATAAACAGCAACAAATGGTCTAGAGTCACTTTAGGTTACAATTTTACAAGTTGTCTTCTGTAAGTTTATCAAAGAATAATTCTCATTCAAGTCAGGGCTTGGAGAGCCATTACCCAAGATAAAAAAGCAACAACAACAACAACAACAACAACAACAACAGAATATTCAAATAGTAGTACAAAGTTGTACTTGACCTATATGGATAGTTGGAAAGTAGATTACATTAAAAGAGAAAAGTCAAAGAAAAACACATTTGTTTATACCTATTTGTATCTTCCTAGAAGTTGCTTTAGCCTTCTAGAAGTCTGCTTTTTCAACACACCTCTAGTTGAAAGATGTTCAGGCTACAGGAGACCAGTGACCAGTAGACAGCAGAAAACCACTCAGGAGAATCCAGACACTATCAACATTTCTTCACTGGATGTCGCCAAGGAGCCCCAGTTATTCTTTGTCAAACACTCAGGACACTTGGCTGCAATCTTAAGCTGTCAGAATGTGTGATGGACTAAGGTCATTTTCCTACAGACAGTGTCCCTATGTCCCTAGTAAAAACTGTTTTAAAGAAATAAAACTCAGAAAAAGAAAAAGCAAAACAAAAAGAGTTCTATAACCCCCTCCTCCCAAATAAACAAAACAAACCAAAAGCAAAGTAAACCTTTAGGTGGCAGTTAGTTGCTGAAAAATATGAAATGGGTTTACTTTAAATTCACAAGAAGGATCCTGAGAACATTCTAAAATTCTTACATAATCAATTATTAGGCATTTGGGATTACTCAAACATGATAGTTTCCTAATTTGATATTTCACACGGAAAATGTTTTAATTTCAATGGAGAATGGGGGTCAGGGATGATCAAATCAAAGATAAAGCATTTAAAAAATAATTCAAAATTTAAACATTCAGTGGCACATTTTAATCTCAGCACTCAGGAGGCAGGCAGATCTCTGTGAGTTTAAGTCTAGCCTAGTCTACTGAGAGAGTTCCAGGACAGCCAGGGCTACACAGAGAAACTGTCTCAAAGAAAAAAGAAAAAAAAAACAAAACCCAAAAAGGTAAACATTTTATTCTGTCTAGTAAATGCTGTCCTAATCTTAGAACTTGCTTTTGTTTGCCATTAGAGGGTGTTGGTTTAGTTTCATGATTACAGCACATTTTCCTTTCTGCTGCATTTTGTTGTTTTGGAAACAGTACAATGGAATTTAACCCAGGTCTTTCTATCTGCAGAAGCATGAAAAAGAAAGCACCAAAGCTCCTACATCTAAAGATACTGAAGTAACATTTTAGTTTCTTAGGCAGATCATTACTGGTAGCTAGTATCATTTGTGACAAGGTTCCAAGGCAGTTAAGACCCAGCTTTGCGTTGACCAGGTATTTAACTTTGAACATATTAATTAACTTCTGCAAGTTTCATTTACTATGGCTGAAAACAGAATAGGCCACCTCAAGGATGCCAAGAAAACTATTTACACCAAGAATTATCTGTTAACATGACACTAAGTCAATGTATATCTAATATTTAGTGTCAATCATCTAGTTTTGACTTCACTAATGACTTTTTGTCACTCTTTTAACTGACCATGAGCTCACCTCCAAACTTGTAATTTGCTAAGTTATCGAAACTTGCAAAAGAGACAGAAACAAAACAAACAAGTGACTCAGTAGGTTGGGCATGGTGGCACATGCCTTTAATCCCAGGATTTGGGAAGTAGAGGCAGGAGGATCTCTGTGAGATCAAGGGCAGCATAGTCTATATATCAAGTTCCAGGGACAGCCAGGGCTTTGTAGAGACCCAACCTCAAACAGAAGGTCCTCAGTGGGATTAGCTTAATAGATGGTCAAATTAATTTGATCTATTACCATGATCTTATAGAGCATCAATTCTCAATTCTGGGTCACACGACACCTTAGGGGTCAAAGCACTCTTTCACAGGGGTTGCATATCAGATATCCTACATAAAGAAATTTACATTATGATTCATAACTGTAAGAAAATTAGTTATGAAGTAGAAACGAAGTGATTTTATCCTTGGGGGTCACCATGATATGAGGAACTGTAGTAAAGGGTCAAAGCATTAGGAAGGATAAGAATCACACGGAATGAGAGAATTTATTCTGGTGTTTACTTTCAATTATAGTAACAGCATCATTTTCAATAACTTGCTTTACTGTAGGACATCAAGATACTAACAAGTGTGTTCAAGTGCAATTGTCTTTGGTTTAGAAAACATTTCAAACACCTGAGAACTTACAAAGACAGGAATATGACATAAAATGCTTCTTCATGTCTCTATTTCTTACTTTATTCACTGGTTCAGCATGTTATAAAGGGGGAAAGGAGGAAATGGAATAGTAAGGATTTGATGAAGTAGGGAGTGCGAGGGTAATGTAGAGGAGGAAATACAGGGATAACTTACCACTAATGGTCGTTTGAGAAAGCCATATGGAAATCTACTACTGGAGAAGCTCCTAAAATATACACATATGTGACAGTAATTTAAACAGAGTTTAGAAGTGGGAGACAGTACCCAAAGTAGACACCATATGCTGCCCCCAACCAAATGACTACTCCTAATGAGTTACTTCTGATCTGTTGGCTAATGGGGTCCCATAGACCCCATGCTACCACCAGCGCTACTGGAAACCCTCCAAAAGTTGATGGTAATACCCCATTGCTGAAGACACTTGGATCATAGAGGATGGAAAAATTGAGTTGATACTCAACTAGTCCAAAGTGTTATCCCTACTGACTATAGTGTTTATAGTCCTGGAATAAGCTATGCAGGCAATGGAGAAAAGAACTTATCAGTCTCATGAAGCTAAACACGGCTGTGACTTATAATCAACATGTCATAATGTGCTCACTAGTGCAATAGTGGCATGGGTGATAGGGGAATAAACAACCACCTTTTGAACACATTTAAGACATGTTTCATGAGACATAAATACTGTCAACCAGGCCAAGAATCTGTTAGATAGGGTCATGGGCCCCAGGGGAAAACCTGTTTACTATCATCCCACTAAATAGACATAGATTATACATCATTCAATCCTCATCAGATAAACTCCATTTTGCAACAGATGGCAACTAAAAAAACCTCTCTACTGGTCAACACATATAGAATTATGTAGAATGCACACTCCTACCCCTACCCAAGAAGGCCCAGGGCATCTATAAAGAGGTGTGGGCAGAGAAGTGGTAGATGAATTTAAGAAAAACTGTTTTCCAGACACAACAGGGCAAAGACACACATGAACTCAGAGACTGTGGTAGCATGTACACGATCTACAAAGGCGCACCACTACAAAAGTCCTACCCCTAGCCAAGGAGCTGCTGGCATTTTATTGCTGCTGGAAGAGGGAAAACTGGTTTTCAGTGGAATAGCATTTGGTGCAATGATCATTCCAATTGCTCAGTTAGGGCTTCTATTGCTGTGAAATCACCGTGACCAAAAGGAACTTGAAATCACCTCACTGATTACAGTCCATCAATGATGGACATCAGAGCAGAAACTCAAGCTGGAACATGGAGGCAGGCCATACGTGTTTGCTTTCCATGGCTTGCTCAGCCTGCTTTCTTATAGCACTCTGAACCACCCACCCAGATGTGACACTGCCTTCTGTGGGATGCCCACCCACAGCAATCATTAATCAAGAAAATAATCCAATAGGCTTTCCCACAAACCAATCTGGTGGGTGCATTTTTCTTAATTGAGGTTCCCACTTTGCAAATGACTATTGTGTCAAGTTGACATAAGAACTAGCCAGCACACCAGGGCTGGTCCCATGCCCAGGAATTGTTGGCCATCACAAACTGGACTGAACAGATTTTACCAAAGGTTGTGTATGAATATGAAGGTGGGTTGGTAGGATCTGGTAGTTGGTAGAGGGGCATGAATAATTCTTTTCTAGTAAACATGAGGAACATGCAATCAAATCAGAATGTTCCTTCCCTCAGGAAAACTAGGACATTGCGTTTAGATGTCCATGCTGTCTGTCCTTGGAAGAACTCCCAGTCTGACAGTGCCTCTGTTGATTAAAAATTACACAGATATTTACATTTGAAAACTATTTTTCTTTTAGGTTAAGTTTATTATAAGAGATCATAGAATACATAAGTCCAAGTAAAAACAATGTCAACTAATGTCTATAAAGTAAATGAAGTAATTTGGATGTACAATCAAAAGCTCAACCTCATTTCAACCCACAAATACCTTGTGATGAGTAAACTTCCTGGCAATGTAGGGTGACCATCATCAGTGAGCCAAAGCACTACCACATGTTCCAGGAAAAGGCTGATTCCTTCAGCTTTTTGGGGGGCAGTGATGGGCACAGGTGCTGGTGGCTTCTATCAAGAGTCAGTAATGAGGAAGATGAAATCTGTAGCCACACACCTACACAAATCAAAGAGTATGTGCCCCACCAAATCCATAACAAGCTGTTTACCCAATCTTTCTCTAGTAGCTTGTCAAATTTATATTTCTTTAAAAAACTGTTTCTATTTAGTCTCATATGCATGGTGTTTTGCTGCATGTATGTCTGTGCACCACGTGTGCCTGGGGCCCAAGGAGGCAAGAGTTTGTTATATATCTTAGAACTAGAGTTACAGACAGTTGTGAACCTCCATGTGGATGCTGGGAATTGAACTTGGGGCCTCTGGTAGAGGCAGTGCTCTTATCTCTCCAGCCCTGAGCAGTTTCTTTTAAATCCCATATTAAACAAGAGAAAACTGTGCTGTAGAGGGAGAGGTATTTTCTGCAGAGGATTTCCTGATGGACAGACCATTCCTTATCAATACACTTGCTCTTCAGGAACCCCATTCCTAAAGCAGTCACTCAGGATCTTCATTCAGATACATACAACAGGACAGGATCTTTCAATAGTTTTATATAATCTTAAGTTTCATATCTGTATAACAGAAACACTTTCATAGGACAAAGCTCTTGAAGGGTGTTCTGTAGCATCCTACACTCTGGATTCCCAGCACAGCTCCGTCTTCAGGTTCCTAGCCAAGGTCAGTGGAACAAAACATCCCACTTAACCAAAACTAAGCTTCTGGTTTTAATGACCATCACCTCTAATACTGTTTATTAAAAACTAGGTCCCGTGTGAACTACTGTTTGGTATTTACTAAATTCCCAGTAACATTTTTGGTCTCAGAGTCCTAAACACTGACCTTGCACTATAAATGCTGTTTAGAAGCGCTGTACCATGCAGGCCTTCACAGTAGGTGCTGAGCAACTGCCAGGATTCCCAGAATAGGCTGCAGAATTCTTTTACTCACCATGTTTATTACTTCACAGTATAGTCTACCTCTCAGGGCTTTCAGTGCTGGAAACTTCAACCATTAACCGGCACTGCTGTGCACTCTTGGCTAGACTCAACAATTAAAAATGTGTGTTCTAATGTTTAATAAACAAATACGGCACACTATTTTATAC
This sequence comes from Cricetiscus sungorus, assembly GCA_030556225.1. Lineage (NCBI taxonomy): Eukaryota > Metazoa > Chordata > Mammalia > Rodentia > Cricetidae > Cricetiscus > Cricetiscus sungorus. The sequence goes on from JANBXA010000253.1 coordinate 23,549,065, forward strand.
TATTTGGGTCAAATTAATTTTATTATGTTCCATGATGAATTGCCACCAGTGCAACATCCTATTCTCTATACATTTCAAAAAAAAAATTCACATACTAAACAAAATTTCAGTTGATAAATGGAATTGAATGATTGAAAATCTTTATGAATTTCATAATACAATATGTGGCTAGCTGAAATTGTCTATCACATAGCATTTAGATATAAAAGGCCTCATGCTAGTTTGTTAAAAGCAAAGGCAACCAGACAATCACGTAGCTGGATATATCCGTGAGGCTTCCAGATGATGCACAGGTATAGTGCCACCCATAGTGTGGGATGGTGGAGAACTGAGACATACAACTGGTACATTACTCGGTAGAATGGATTAGTTAGTCTTCATGCCTGCACTGACTTCCACAGCATCTATAATTTAAACTTCACACAAAAATAAAAAGCAAAATAAAAACAAAGCGCATCTTCTGTGTGTAAAAGAATGAACTCAATTACCTTTGGCAAATAACATACTCCCCCTCCCCCCTGCATGTATATGCAACTCAAAGAATTCAGAGTCTCTAGGCAAGCTCCTGGTCAAATATCAAATAGTTGGAAACAAAATCCCAAACTTTTTGGCAAAAGGTAAGGGTCATCAGAATTGGCATTATCTCAAAAGATGTCTTTAGGAATTTATTTTTTTTATTTCAACAAGAAAAAGAATATAAAAGCCCGATGTTTATTTATTTAAAAATAATTTGCTGTTGCATGAACTCCTAGTTTTATGGGTTATAGTTGCCCAGTCTCATCTATACCAGTCTCACAGAGCTCAAGCCACGTGAAAATGACAGTAAGCAGAAAATAGGTTCCCAGCAGCAGAGAGCACTGTGTTTTGTTGTTGTTATTATTATTATTATTATTACAAGAACATAAAATTGAGAATCTTTCCAATGTGCTATAATTACTCTTGCAAGGAAGGTAACATTCTTCGAATAACTTAACCAACTTACTGTACCACTTAACTGCTTTCAGCAACTAAACCTCTTAAATTATTTCTGATGATAACTAGATGCATGATCACTAAAGATTATGTGATAAAGTGTTAAAATTCAAACCATATCTTGCAGGTCCAGCCTGTCAAGATCATGTCAATACTAGATTTTGGTCGGTATACTTCTAGATAGCATAATTTTTAGTTGGATATTATGACTATAATGAATACATTTGAAGCTACATTCTGCATACAACTCAATATGAGAAAAATATGACTATTTAAATCAGATAATCGTCTACCTAAAATTTATTTAAAGTAGGTAGGTAAGATAATTATCACTGTAAATATGAAATGGCCACCTTTAGGCAAATTAGTGTACTGTAAAGAGGCAAGGAAAACCTAATTTTAACACACCTCTAGTATCCACAACAAGTGTGCAGGCTGTAAAGTTTTATTTAAAAAAAAAAAATCTATCAAATCAGTTATGTATTCTAAGAAATTTACCATTGGTACCATTAATCTTTTAAGAAGATTAATCTTTTCATCAGATACTTGAAAAAAAAAAACTGGAAAAACCATCAAAGTAAAAACATACAGTATATAGGCTGGGTACTGGTTGCACATGCCTTTAATCCCAGCACTTGGGAGGCAGAGGCAGGCAGGCGGATCTCTGTGTGTTTGAGGCCAGCCTGGTCTACATAGTGAGTTATAGGACAGGCTCCAAAGCAATACAGAGAAACCCTGTCTCGAAAAACAAAAACAAAAAAATACAGTATATGTGAGGTTTAGTATTTGTGCATACTTTTGCCAAAAAATCTGACACTTACAATTCATATTTTTGAATACAACAATGCATACAATCTGCAAACTATGAAGATATCTTCACACTATTTTAGCACTGCTTTGATACAACTTTGAGTCAATAAGGGCCTGATTACAATTGTTTATAATGCACAAAACAACCTCCATAAATGTTAAATAAAACTATTTTGGGGAGTGATACCAAAAGTGTTCAATTCTTTGCTGAAAAGAGCCTGTCACATTTGCTATAACATAAAAGCCACCTTGGTCAAGTACAGACAGTGTGAGGGCTCATCAGGATTCCTGCCTGCAGATGCCACTGCTTACCAATGGTAAGCAATACTACAGAAGAGGTGTGCTACTGTTCCTCTTCATTAGTATCTGTAGTGATTTTAAGCAGAATATACTGCTAGAATTTGAAAACTGTCAGAGTAGTGATGTCTCGAGAACTGTGCAATGTATCAGCTTCAACATTCATATGTGGCATCATATTCAAAATGACGGGGCTAAAGAAACTAAAGTTTACATCACTTGAAAAAGAATGTAGTGCTATGCTAAATTTTATTAAGAAAATTTAGGTACAGAAAAAGTAGGGTATGAAAATAGTGTTCTCCTTCTGGCATTCTAACTAAATTACATTAAGGTTCGTGTCAGTCTCACACATAATTAAACTCCCTTGTTGATGGAATGAAAATTTCACAAATCACGTGAGCATCCTGCTGTAAACTTGCACACAGTAACAGGGAGTAGCTTTGTATAGGATTATAACAAACCTTTATAGATTAAATGAGGTATTGCACAGATTAATTTAAAAAAAAAAAGCAAAAGGCAACAAAAATATACAGCAAATTGGTAGAACATTTACAAGATAATTTTACAGATTCATAGACAGAAAGTAGTGTTTAGTATTTCACCTTAAAAATATATATATATATAATATATAGATCAGTCTTCCCACTCATCGTCATCCTCAAAGTCTTCCTCATCATCATCATCTTCATCTTCATCTAAAACCCAAAACCAAGAGTTACACACACATGAATAAAATGCCATAATTCTCCAGTGACTTCTCCAACTAGCTAACTCCTGAAACAATTTCTGAAATCTAGTTACTAAGATGGTTTAAAATTAATACAATAAAATCAATCTACAGACATGGATGGGATCAAAGATGAGAATAGCAGATACAAGACTTGAGTTTTAACCTCTTTGTACCTGTGTGTTTTTATGTGTCAAATGAAACCTGGGTTAGCTTTCTGGGAGTCTGGATTCCCAACTTCTTTCCCATTCTTTATGTAAATCTGGAACCCTGGGACTTCAGTTTTTCCTCTTCCCACAATCTGCTTCTCTTCATATTAATTACATCATCTTTCTATTAGGCGAGAAGGCATGAGGCATTAATTGCTTTTCCTCTTCCTCTATCAAGTACCTTCCTTTCCACTCAGTCCATACCTACTGTCAGGTTTTGCCTCAATTACTGCTGTTCTCCAGTAGGTTCACCTCAGAGAAGATGGAGGGATACTCAAATTCTAAGTTTAAAATGTCACATTCTTCCTTCAAAGGACTCCTGTGGCTGGCTATTGCTGTCTGAACTACCTCTGAAGCATCACACATGACTTGTCCAGCCCTTCTGCCTTTTCCCTCCTCTCACTGTCTCTAATGCAACCATCTCCCTTTTTGCCCCTCACCCTCATTGCACTGTTCCTCTATATCAGAGCGTTTGAAGTGTCCCTTTCCTTTTTCTGGCTGTCTCACCATTTACATCCTACTCAAAAATCAGCTCTTAAGAGAGGGTTTTTCTGGTTATCCCGTGTAACCCTTCTCCAGAATCAAGAACTATCTGTTCTATTTCCCTTTCCTCACTTTCTTAGACTGCCTATGAATTCAATGTACCACACTAGAATACAAACTCCACAAAAGCTAAGTCTTGGTCTGTTATAATCATAGGATCCTGAACACCAGGAGAGCTGTGTAGAGGTTGTTCAGTCATTATTCTCTGAGTGAATTCAGGTTTTGATGGCATGTAATTCTACCAGTGCACATTCACATTCTATCAACTGTCCATAATACCCACACTTCACAAAAACCTACCAAGGCCAAGTTTGTAAAGAGAGATGGTGTTGAATACTTATGTTTAAAATGATAAAAAGTGAGAAAGTAATGAGTCTGTGATATTATATATGTGGGCTAGATAAAAACAGACTATCTTCTGTTCCCTTATAAGACAAATTTCCTATAAGAAACTATTTCAGTATGAGTGTCAAGACTTGAAAAGTAACAGAAGGTAGAGAAAAGCAAAAGAAATCTAATACCCTCTCTTCAGAATCCCAAATTTTAAATTAAGGTACTTTGATGTAGTTTGAACTGAGTTTTGCACAGGGTGAAGGAAAATAGTTTGTTTAACTGCATTCTTCTGCATGTGGATATCCATTTGCCAGAATCTTTATTTAGTAGGCGGCCCTTTTTCCAGTGTGTATTTTTTGTTCATTACTATGTTTATCTCTGAATTCCTCCATTTTGTCCTATTGGTCTGGGTGTCTATTTTTGTACTAGCACCATACTATGTTGTGGAGTATTAGTTGAAGATAGGTTGCATTTGTTTATGCTGTGGAACATTTGTTTAATGATGCAAAGATGAGTTGCATTCTTTCATGTTGTGTTTAACTCTGTGAGTTGTGTTACTCTGCCTGCCTAAAGCACCTGATTAGTCTAGTAAAAAGCTGAATAGCTAGGCAGGAGAGAGAAATAGGTGGGGCTGGCATGCAGAGAGACTAAATGGGGAGGGGGCAGGGAAGGAGGAGAGAGAGAGAGAGAAAGAGAGAGAGGGAGAGGGGAGGAGGATGGGATGCAGGGACCAGCTACCCAGCCAGACACAGAATAAGAAGGAAAAGATATACAGAAACAGAGAAAGGTGAAAGCCAGAGGAAAAAGGTAGACTGGGTAATTTAAGAAAAGCTGATTGGATGCCAAGTTAAGGCAGGGCATTCATAAGAACAAGTCTCAGTGTAATTATTTGGGAGCTAGGTGGCAGGCCCCTCAAAGAGTTAAAAAAATAAGCACAATACTGTCTTTGTCACTATAGTTCTTATTATGAGAATATCATAGAAATGGTACTGAGAAATCTCATGCCCCATTTAGAGGCTGCTTGTCAGCGACTTTATAGTGTTTTTCAGTACAGAAAATGAATTCATCACTTTTTATGTTTTTTCTTCTAGTTTCTTTATGGCCATGGCATCCTGATATGTATCAAATTTTAGGAAGACCAGTCACTGGGGACACAATTTGATTAAATATGCTGTAAAAACTCATACCAGTTGTTAGTATTCAGGCATCTATACTGGCCTGTCCTTGGGAGTTCTGACAGGATATGCCCTCAGCTGCAGAAACTAAGATCACCACCTGTGCACATTCACTATGTTCCCTTTTAAAAGGGCCTGACTCTAGCCACCTTCCATCTTCCACTCTTTTTCTCTGGGCCTGTATCTCTCCCCCCAGCCCCCCCCTTCTCTCTCCCTCCTTCTCTCTGCCTGTCTCTTCTAGCTTTTACGGCTCCTGTCCCCAGAGGCCTGTCTCCCCTCACCCTTTTCCCATTCGCTTTCCCTCAATTAAAAAAAACAAACAAACAAACAAAAAAAAAACCCCAAAAACCCTTCACCCAAGTTCTGCTGCATGGAATCTTTCTCTCAAGTGCTGCTTTTTAAAATCGCAACACCAATGAGCTGCACAATTACCAGACAAAGAAAACCATACAAATAAAGAGAAAGCGGGCATCACTACCATACCCCCACCTCACCCTGCCCACCCAGCCAGCAGAGTGAGCACCTGAGGAGTGAATGGCTTTGCTTCTTTTCTGCATCACCTCCATCAGAGCGCCCACAATCCCGGAGGTGGGGGCAGGCGCTGGTGGTGTGGACTCTTGGCCATCAGACACCTTGGAGAAGGAAAGTATCATAACTCAGAAATCTTTAGTAAACAATCTGTGTGGGGCTGGGGATGGCTCTGAGGGCAGAGAAGCAGCAGGACCTGAATTCTGATCTCTAGCCCCACATACAGCCCATTCCACATAGGGGGATACTCCCTCTGCCTAGAAACATGGGCCCAAATGATGTGACAGACTTTGAAGATCCCCCAAGGAAGGTCTCGCCCTCCCTAGGGAGGAGAAATGGGATGGGATGGGTGTTGGGGGGGTGGGGTAGGGGAAGACTGGGATTGACATGTAAAACAGGCTTATTTCAAATTTAAATTAAAGAAAAAAAAAAAAAAGCTCATCTACAGTTAAGTGAAATGCAGAGAGTTTTCTTAACCCTTAGATGATGAAGAAATAATCAAAAAATCCAAACTTTTAGACCATCACTGTTGTGAATTCCAGTGTTGGAACTTTTCACTTTTCTGTGGAATCTGATTTCTTAATTTCCAAATACACAATTTTATTAGAGTTTAAGAGTGTGCTTTCATTTTTATAAGGTTGCTTGACTGAACTTACCATGATCCTGCAGCTGCTTCCATGCAGGCTAATTTTTTTTCCCCTTTAGTTTATTTATTAAGTAGTTTCTTTAAGGATCAATAATCTTTAATTTAAAGTCTAGAACAATGAATTATAAACATATTTTAAGATTCCACCTATGTAACATTTAGAATATACAGAAGTATCACATAGCAATCAGATTACTGACTGTTGGGAGGAAGCACAAGGTAGCTTTCTATGGAGACAGATATGTCACATTTTGATACTAAGGGTGGACTACACAGCTACAGAGTGTACACATCCAAAATATTATATGTACATTTCATTGTACGTAACCAACATCTTTTTCTGTTTTTTTTTTTTGAGAGAGAGTTTCTCTGTGGCTTTGGAGCCTGTCCTGGAACTAGATCTTGTAGATCAGTCTGATCTTGAACTCACGGAGATCTGCTCGCCTCTGCCTCCCAAGTGCTGGGATTAAAGGCGTGCACCACCACCACCCGGCCATAACCATATTAAAAATTATAAAACGTGAAATAAGCCTCACAGATAGACACCTTATAATGGGACATGGTAAAAGCCCGCAGTGCTAAAAAAAAATCAAAATGAAAAGGACACATTACTTACAGACTTCAGTTGAATGCCCTGCCGTATCTGGTCTAAAAGCGCATCCCTTCCTGAGCAGGACGTGGGCCGACTGTTCTGCTCCACCTTTTTAAGCTGGGCACCCTCTCTAATTTGATCCAAAAGAGCTGCTTTGTTTCCTGAAGGGGCGGGAACTTGATGGTCACCATCGGAAGGCAGGCCAGAGGGCGGGGGCGGCCCTGGTGGAGGCGGAGGCGGAGGCGGAGGCGGTGGAGCTGAGGACCCTGCCACAAGTGGAGGTGGAGGTGGAGGTGGTGGTGGGCCTGAAGGCGCCAAGGAGGGCAGCGCTGGTGGTGGAGGAGGGTACATCCTGTTTGGAGGGGGTGGAGGGACAACAACCCCAGGCCTGGAAGGAGGCGGAGGCGGAGGAGCAGCAGTAGGAGCTCTCGAAGGTGGTGGGGGAGGAGCCCCCCTTCCCCGGGCAGGCGGGGGAGGAGGGCCTGAACTATGAGGAGGGGGAGGCGGAGGCGGAGGTCCACCCCTTGAAGGTGGAGGCGGCGGTGGTGCTGAAGTAAGAACAGAGAAAAAAATGAGAGCGTAAACATATTAATAAAGCAATTTACTTTAACATACATAAATTCAGTATAAACTAGAGCAAAATCAGCAACACTTTGCAATATATTTTACAAATAATTGAGTGATGGGGGAGGTCCTTCTGTATGCTGTAAATACTGTTTCTCTTATTGACTGATGAGTAAAGGACATAGGCGGGCAGGAAGTATAAGTGGGGCTACCAGACTAGGAGAATGCTGGGAAGTCACAAGCAAGATGTCATATAGCCATCAGGGAAGTAGGATGCCCAGGCATTCTCTAGTAAGCCAAGAGCATGTGGAGTTACACAGATTAACAGAAATGGGTTAATAATTAAGAGAGGACTAGCCAGAAAGAAGCCTAAACCACTGGCCAAATGGTTCAATATAAGCCCGTGTTTAATTGGGACTAAACAGCTGCAGGACTGGGCCTGACAAGAACTTCCCTCAACATCTGAGTATAAGTGGTCTCTTACAATTTCATTTGGAAACAAATATTTAGCTTAAAGGTCATCTTCCTGTTGTCAATAAAAAAACAAGAGAATCTATGAGGACTCAGTATCAGTCCTGAAGCTATAAGAAAAATACATGGTTGGAGAGAGAGACAGCTCAGGAGTTACAAGTCATGCTTGCTGTTGCAGAGGACATCAGTTGAGTCCCCAGGACCCACATCAGCCAACTCACAACTGCACAGAACTGCAGCTCCAGAGATTCCAACTCTGGAAACTGCAGGTACCCACATATGTGCATAGGTATGCATGGGTACACAGGCACACACACAAGAAAATATCCATTTTTACAGTTTATATAACAATAATTAAACACTTTGCATGTAAGCATTTTGATAGTAATGAGTACCTTCCCTTTAGAATTAAACACATTTAGATTTTGATTTATAAAATCAATTTGGAAACAAATTTTATACTGTGGTAAAACTTATTAGAATTTATTAATAATCAGTTAAACATCAACATAATACTTTCTTTCAAAACATAAAGTTTCATTATCTAATTTACACATGTCCTTCTGCTTTATAATACAGTGTTTTACATTACCCACAACTGGTCAGCAGTTCTAGACATGGTATTGAGAGGGTGGTTGCTTGGTTAAATGTTTATTTAGATCTGAATAGTTATAAAACAGATTCTTTTAAACTACAAAATTAAAGTACAGTTGATAAAAAGTAAACACTACTCTAGTAGTTAATATTTCTATCCTTAGTCTACTTAGGTGAGGAAGTAAGCTACATTAGGAAAACTAATCCAAAATGTGTAAAAATATACTGGGTAGTACAAGTTAATCCTTTAAGGATTAAATCTTGTATTTCTGGAGACATAGTTTCACTAATGACATATACAAATCCATGAAGATTAAGCACTACATCACTTCCCTTTTGTTTAAAGATTGATCAGAGAAACTGACTTTGAGGGGTACACAGAGATCTTAGGAGCCATAACAACTATAACTTAGCTATTTAAAATTTACATGGTGCTGAGTAACATAATGTATTCAATCTACTGTTACAAATATCTGCCTTATTACAATTGTACAGAAGGAAAAGAACACTTACACTATTGGCATTCCTATTTTCTTCTGTTTTTTAAAACGTATTTTGTTTCATGTGTGTGAGCGTTCGTTCTGTCTACATGTATATCATACACAAGTGCCCACATGGAATCCAGAAGAGTATTGGACTCCCTGGAAGTGGAGTTCCAGCTGTGAGCTGCCATGTGGGGCGCTGGCAATCAAACCTGAGTCCCCTGGATGAGCAGCCTAAGTGCTTGCTTAGGGAGCCATCTCTGCAGCCCCAGGACTTGTGCTGTCTTAAGTGACAGCAAACATCACTGCATTTTCTTAAAGAAATAGTCTCTGACCAATCCTTAACTTTTATCATCTGTGTTCCAGCTAACACAATAAGCACGCTACATCACAGGGACAAATATGGAAGAATTAGCACAGAAGAGTAAAGGAGATGACACAGTTTGAACAGTCCAGTGATCTAAGATGCGAGCCAAGCAGCAACCAGTGAGAAGGACTTTTAAGAGTCATCACAAACACCAGAAAAGGTGACAGCTATTATTTGCCAACTTAAAACACAAAACAAACAAACAAACAAACAAACAAAAAAACCCCAGAGAACATGAAAGATAAAGTTGTAAAAAAAAGAATACTTTTATATTATGTACAATATATGTTATATATTAAATATAAATAAGTACCCTTGGTTAATCCAAAGGAATACTGAATCTCAAAGAAAAACAACAACAAAAAACCCCCCAAAACCCTTGTATTCATGGTACATAAAAAGGCCAATGTATTTGAAAATTATCTTTTCAAACCAATGTCAATATTATTAAGAATACCAACAGATTACTCATATATAATTATCATAAGAATTGTAAGCAAAAATATTAAAAAGGCATACAGTATTATAGAATTAATAAAACATTTAGGAACTGCTATCATGTTCTCCCATGAAAATTTAACAGACAGATGTTACCTAATATAATTAAATTTATGGGAATACTGTCAAGTCCCTAAGTGGACATATGACACTGTGCTCACTAATACTGCCCCATCCTCCTTTACCCTAGTCAATGTAAACATTTTACATAGGTTAGTAAAAAGCAAGGCCTAAAGCAAGCATAATCAATCAGTATCAATAAAATCATGAATGTGTGGGCAGAAGGTATTTCCTAATAAACATAGAGGACTTCAATGAATTAATCTAAATTATAGACAGTATTTAAGCTCTGGCTCACAGAAATACACATTTCTTTTCATTACAAATTTTAATGCTCAAAATACTAGTTTTTGAAGGCAGAACATATGAACTCTAGCTACTCCAAAAATCAACACAGCAAATCATGCAAAACTCAAAGCAGTGGTTCAAATACTGTCCCACATACATACCACTCCACTGTGGTGGACCTAAAGAACAGATTGTAAATTAATGGACTTCAATAGCTACACACAGAAATAATGGAAATCACAAATTTGACTTCATAAATTCTTTTCCAGAATTTTTTAAAATGACAAAAGACTTAATTAAATAGGTCAAGACAAATTTCATTAACATTTCCGTTTCTGTTTTCAATACTTTTGAATATAAATTTATACATGTTCTCTTTCTAAAAAAAATCTGTTCATTAGAAAAAATGAACAGAAAAATTATGTTTTTGACTTTAAAAAACAAAACAAAAAAATCTTTCTGGGTTGGAGATATGGCTCATGGCGAAAAGTATGAACTGTTTCAAAGGATCTCAGCTCAGTTTCTATCCCATGCTGAACAGCTCACAACCGACTGATGAAACTTACACACATAACCACCCCACCCCACCATACATAAGCACCTAATTACAAATAAAACCTTTTTATAAAATATTTTTCACATAAAACCATCTTTTGATGCATAATAAGTTCCACACTGAAAAAATTAGGTTCTTGAAACATAAAAATCTTGACATTTTGTTGCCAATATGATTTTGAAAGCCTGTGACCTTTTGTTTTTAGGGTTAACAATTAAGGAAAGGCCTTGTCTATCTTTAAAACAGCTGTAATAAAGTTTAAGAAAACTCAGTCTAGTTATTATGACCCACATCTCTTTAGGCACGAAGGACACAGGAGAGTGGTGCAGCCAATAATGCTAAGTGTAATTACACACTACCAGAGCAGAGTAGCCCTGAGCACCAGTGGGTGGGGCAGAGAGCAGTCTTCAAGACCTTCCTTCACCTGGACCTAACTGTCTTCATGACCATACACACTTAAAATGACACTGTATTCAGTAAGCCTTAAAATCTACCACACTTTAAGTGTAATTTGTTTGCTAGGAAGATAAACTAGCACAACGCTAGTTTCTACCAAACTAGTTGCGCTTATACAGCGGCAATGTGAGCCATAAGCTGTTTGCTTCCACAGTTGGCTCTAAAGACTCTGAGACCTTTCTGACTGTATCATCGGGAAGAACACATTCAATTGATTGAGTGCCAGCAGTGAGGTGCAGACAAAAATACCCACTTTCCAATGACAACCAGATTCAAGAGCATGTAAGTAGAGCCTCAGCTCAGTTACACGGGTGTGAGCACAAAGAGCAGGGCAAGTTTGGTTCCAACGGAGATGGTGCTGAAACGGTGACCATGACTGCAAAGGCCGTCTGTGCACCTGCCTGTCATAAATGTTGGGAGGGAACCAGAACACAAAGTTCTTTAAATTACCCAACCATCAAAGACAGGAAACTGATCACAGGAGCCAAGAGAAAGTATTACATTCTGGACTGAACAGAGGGGGAAGAAAAAAGACATTTTAAAACAGAAAGTTTTTATATAGTTTATATTCTGAAAATGTTTTATTACAGATTACAAGGTGACTTTTTATACCAATAATCATGTCAAGTTTTCGTCCACTTGTTTTAAAGACAGTGTCACTATGTAGTTATTGATGTAGCCCTTGAACTCCACATAGATCAGGCTGAACTCAAAGTCACAGAAATCTGGCTGCTCTGCTCCCAGAGTGCTGGGATTAAAGGCCATCTTATCATGTCTAGCTGAAAACAATGAACGATGCAGTGATGCTGGACCAAACTTGTCATCCATGAATTTAAATATTCTGTGCAAGAAAAGATGTATAGTTGTCCACCGTAAGGTTGATCTTAGAAAATTCAAAAGGAATAATAATAGTAATAATAATAATAATAATAAAAAAAACCAGCCAAGTACCAAAATAGACTAAAAGTTACCTTGCCTTCGGAGTTCATTTTTAACAGCTTCTACACCTCCTGTCTTTTCAATAAAGTCATAAATCACTTTTGATGTTTCTCTGTCTTTAAGTTGGGCCTCAGAGATCCCACACATATCAAAAAGATTCTTCAATTCTGGATCCAAATTATTAAGCTAAAACAGATAAAACAACTTGTAAGTAGGCAATTCTGTTCCAAAACACAAACCAGGTAAAACTTACATTTTATTTGTATCTTTCTGAAGCTAAATTCATAGACTTTTAAAGTGGTTATGTAACTTAAATGATAACACAACATTTTCTTTTCTGAAAAGAGAGATTTTCTATTTCATCTCATCTTTTCCATGTCTTAAAAGAGGGCATTCTATTCCTATTTTTATTAATGTACTCAAGACTAGATCTTGTGTTCATCTATTCCAACCTGTCCTAAACAAGATTTGGCTTTAATCTTGAATTACTGATTTGTTTGAAGATCTGAGGGCAAGGACCTCTTTGTGTTATCACAGTGCTAATGAGTGACAACAGGTACTCAAAGAAGAACCACAGTTTAGACAGAAACTGGATAATTCTACAAGTGGATACTAACAATTTTGTTATACTACTTTTCAGTCATCTGACAAGACTCTCCTGAAATTATTACTTTAAAAAGTAACACTTTTCTCTTGCATTCAAAACACAAAATAACTTGGCACATAATCAAAGAATACAAAATACTGTCTTAAGGGACTTAGCAACTATGACAGAATAATACTATGGATTCAAACCTCAGCAGTACACACATAGGACATTCAAATTGTAATGTACACTAAGTTTTAAAACTGTAAATAAATATCCAAGTGATGGGAGATGTTATTCTGTAAATATGTTTCTCATACTGGTTAATGGATAAAACACTGTTGGCCAATAGGAAAACAAGATAGGAGGGACTAGGAGACAAGGAGGAAAGAGGAAGAAGTAAGGAGGGGGTCAACATAGAGAGCTGAAAGAGAACAGCACGCCGGGCCACTGCTGTCTGGTAAGATGAGACCACGTGGAAATACTTAGATTAATAGAAAAGGGTTAATCATTAAGACAGAGCTAGCTGATAAGAAACTAGTAACTGGCCAACAGCATTATATCACATACAGAGTCTCTGTGTGTTATTTGGGGATGGTGTGGCGTTGGGACCAGGCGGCTGGCAGGAAAACTTATTACATCCAAGGATAAGCAGTAGCCTTTCTACATATTTTTATACAGCTTAAAGAGATACTTACATCAAACCCTGTATTTGGATCCCAGCCAACATGTCCAATGTGCCTATGGGAGAAATAGTAAAAATTAGAAAAGTGAATGCATACAAGAGCTTGAGAAAAAATACATAATAATACTTGAAATCTGTTATATACAGATCAATTTCTTTTGCTTCTAGACAATTCTTGCAGGCGTCTTCCTTATTATTTATACAGCAAAGTTAAAAAAAAAATCATGCTCAACAACAAGTTGAATAAAAAAAAATTACATCTAACTTTTCCTTTTCAGATGGGTAGAAAAATAAACTGTCAGATTCATGAAACAAGCCTGGCTTGATAGTACCTGCACACCTGGACACCTGAAATTCTAGGTCAGTAGGATCACACAGAAGATCCATACTTTCTTGAGAAACAAACAACATAAATACTACAGCAACACCTCTAATTTTTAAAAAGAGATGAATGTGGATATTCTTCCCTGGAAGCCTGCCTGCTTCTTTGGAGCTCCTTCTCACCTTCCCCTAATAAATCAATTCATTCTCTTTGTTTAATCAAAACCAACCAACCAGCCAGCCAGCCAGTCAGCCACCCACCCACCCAATCAAAAAAAAACCCTCAATGAATAGACACATCCTTCCTGTTACAGTTTAACAATGAAATGTCCCCATAGTCTCATGTATTTGCTCCCAGCAGTGGTGATATTTTAAAGGTTGTAGAACCTCTGTGAGGTGGAACCATGCTACAGAAGCATGTCACTGGTGACAGATAGAGGTTTGTAGACTGACGCCACTTCCTATACATCCATTACACTCTTGTAACCATGCCTTCTCCACCAAGATGGCTTATATCCCCTCTGGAAAAGCAAACCAAAGCAAACACTTTTTCCTCTAACTTGCTTTTTTGTTGGGATATTCTACCACAGCAACAGAGAAGCGAATATTACACAGAACACCCCAAACCAAAATTTTCTAACAAGTTAAAAATCAGGAGCAGCACAGAATCCGTAAGAGGAATAAAGATAAAGTTGGGTGTAGTAGTGCACACCTGTAATCCCAGGTACTGCTCTGGAAGCTGAGGCAGGAACCCTAAAGTCAAGGCAGCGTAGGCTACAGTAGAGCAAGAGCTGTCTGTTTTTAAAAGACAAGAGGACAAAGGAAGAGTCTTACTGGAAATTGCTTGGTGTTCCAATATCTGCCTTGGTCAATCTCTTCTTTTTAGCCTTCCCTTTCTTCTTTTCTTTGGTGTGGGAGATGTTGTTGACTTGTGAACCATAAAACCTATTTGTTGTGATTTCTGGATTTTTTATGTCAACTGTGGCCATGGGTAGATTGGGACCTACAAAGAAAGCCAAAATGGTATGAGAGGGATACAATTTAAGAAAATAATTTTATACAATCATACTTTGTAATTTTCTGTATTTTACTTTTTAACTCATGCCTGCTTACTTATATCTCAACATTAAATATCATGAAGTATATTAATGTCTATAAAATTTAATTAACCTGATTTCTTAAGGTTCTTTTTTTTTACTGTAATTCTGGTAAAATGATATATACAACACAAAACAACACTTATAAAGAAAGTGATGACATCCTTAATCCTGTCTTGTTTTAACTTTATTTATCCATAAGAAAAAGATTCTTTAAAATATTTTGCTACCATCTTCCCTGCAATCTGCCAGATTTAAGTTCACTAATATTTTCCCATTAGTACATAATGTACTTTGGCTATGAGAATCACCAAGCTGAAATACTTACAGTGGAAGAAATTCTAACACTCAGAACCTCCGGCAAAGATCTAATGGTAAAAGTACCTAGGGACCTTCAGATATCTGTCAAGAATATCTTTAGGAACGACACTAAATGATGAATCCCATAACTTGTATACAATAAAAAATACTCTACAGAAATGAAAATCTCAGTGCAACAGATTGAATTTAAAAATTCTTATGCATCTCTCAACTTAGTCAACCCATGTTCTTTCAACATCCAATTTTTAACACACAATTCTCCAACAAAACCTCTCTTAGACCAAGTTCCTTTGCAATCATTTTGTTACCAATTTTCAAAAAGTATCAAAATATCACCACTACTTACATAAGAATCAAAGCTTGAGAAATACATGTTTGTTTGAATGAAAATGGCCTCCACAGACTTATGTTTGAATACTTAGTGTCAGTTAGTGGAACTATTTGAGAAGGATTAGGTGTGGCCTTGTTGGAGGAGGTATCACTGAAAGAAGGCCGAGGTTTAAAAGCCCTTGCCATTCTCAGTTAGCTCTCTTTGCCTCATGCTTCTGGATCAAAATGTAAGTTGTCAGCTACTGCTCAAGTACCATGCTGGCTTACTTGCTGCCATATTCCCCACCATGACAGTCATGGACTCTAACTCTCCCTCTGCAGTTATGATGCCAAAATTAAAAACCTTACAAAGTTGCCTGGGTCATAGAGTTCTAGCATAGTAACATAAATGTAGTAACTAAAACAGATAGATGACACCTTAGCTGCCTAGTAGGGACATAAACTTTGGGCTTTTACCATTTCCTGAGAAGCTGGACTCATGGTGTCCAAACTTTGTGCCAAAAATTACACTTAATATTTCCTTCTTCATGTAGGAGGGTCTGGAATCATGGTCATAGGCTGTGTGAAAACACTAAGCACTGAAATCTCCAAAGAGCTCTTCTAATGAACCTTTCCTTTAGATGACACTGCATATACTTCTATGAAGACGCAGCCCATTGTCTGTGGCTCCAGAAGGAGGTCTACAGAGTTCACCCCTTGTAGCTTTCTGTGCTTATTTTGCTTGCTATCTCTTCACTACACTGGGAATTTTCAGTAAAAGCAACTACATATTAAGTCTCATGAGTTCTCCTTCTGAGTCCCTAACCACTGAAGTTGTCTTGGGAATCCTCAACAGAACTGTAACCATCAAATAGAAATCCTAAGCCAGGCAGTGGTAGCACATGCCTGTGGTCCCATCAGTCGGGAAGCTGAGACAGGTAGATTTCGGTGAGTTCCAGGACAGCCTTTAAAGCTACAAAAAAATTCTGCCTCAAAAGAAAAAAAAAATAAAGTCTTAAATTATAGCAGTGGTTCTCAACCTTCCTAATGCTGTGACCCTTTAATATAGTTCCTCATGTTGTGGTGACCCCCAATCATACAATTATTTTTATTGCTATTTCCTAACTGTAATTTTGCTAGTTATGAATGTAAATATCTTTGGAGGCAGAGGTTTCTCAAAGGGGTCTCAACCCTCAGATTGAGAACTGCTGAATTATATAGGCTGATACACAATACATGATCACTTAATGTCAATTTGGCTTCAATTCTTCAATTATTTTAAAAATCTCCATTGTACTGGAATTATTACAGTTATCTGAAAGCCTACTTAAATCTTATTAGGAAGAATGACTCATATATTTCTGGAAAAGGTTTAAGAATGGACAGAAAGCCAGGAAGGCTAAAGCTGACTACATCTTGAGTTTAAGACAACACTGTTCTACATGAACAATGACAACAAACAAACAGAAAAACAAAAGCAAACAAGTGAAGGGGACAGAAAGATACAAACCACCCCTTCCTAATTCAGAACAGCTGTCACAAGAAAGGGGCTTTAAGTATCCTTATGAATAGATATTTCATTTTAATCTTAAATTTCAAATTCAAATCTAAAGAACTCAGGTTTCTTTTTAATTAGAATGAAAGAGAACTATGTACTAAGGTAAGATACCTGAGAAACGGGTGACAAAGGCTTACTGAGAAAGATAAGTAAATTACATTTTAGGAAAAGTGTCTTTTAATAGTCACAATTTGAAAAGGTCTGATAAGCTGACACTTGAGGCCCTGAGAGTGCCAGCAGACAGAGCAAATCATGGTTAAGGTGCCCACTGCCACCTAGTGGTGACACACCAAAATACAGCAAAGCTGTAACTGGTCAAAATCACTACTCTACACAGAGTAGAGGGAGCAAAACTGGTGGGACTGAAAAAGCGAAACAAAATTAAAAAAAAAAAAAAATTAAAACTCTCATATCTCATTGCGCACCACTTTCTACATATATGATATATAGGTACACTTACATATTTTTATAAATTGAAAAGTATGAATATATTGGTAATACTGGATGCATAATTTTGCTTTTTAACAATACTATTTAAAAACAAAAAACTTCCCTATTTATTAATGGAAACAAGTTAGGACTATTACACCAAAAGACTGAAAGTATAAAACTAAGGATTACCAAGAGCAGCTGTATTCCCAGCACTGGGAGGCAGAAGCAGGAGGGCCTCTGTGAGTTCGAGACCAGCCTGGTCTACAATAGCTAGCTTCAGGACAGGCTTCAAAGCTACAGAAAAACCTTGTCTCAAAAAACAAAACAAACAAACAAACAAAAGAAACGGAATTAAAAGGCAATCTATTTGTGTCAAAGGCACAAAACTCAACAATCACCAATGGTCATCCTCTATTAAGAATTTTGTATTATGCAAATTTCTCTGGATAATCTGAGTTCTGAAGGAAGGATTTGGAATGCATTTAAAAATAAGCAGAGGCAGTGATCAACAGCTGAATGCTGAGCCCAACTCATGGAATCCAGTTGCAGAGAGGGAGTAGTGATGAGTAAAGGGGTCAAGACCAGGCTGGAATAACCCACAGAAACAGCTGACCTGAACAAGGGGGAGCTCATGCACCCTAGTCTGATAGCTGGGAAACCAGCGTAGGATGGAACCAGGACCCCTGAATGTGACTGTCAGATAGGAGGCCTGGGCAGTCTATGGGGCCTCTAACAGTGGAACTAGTATTTATCCCTAGTGCACAAATGGGCTTTGGGAGCCCATTCCACATAGAGGCATACTCTCTCAGTCTAGATACATGAGGTAGGGCCTAGGCCCTGCTCCAAATGATGTGACAGACTTTGAAGATCCCCCATGGAAGGCCTCATCCTCCCTAGGGAGACAAAAAGGGGATGGGATAAGGGTTGAGGGGGGAACAGGGTAGGAGGAGAGGGTAAGGGAACTGGGATTGACATGTAAAACAAGCTTGTTTTGAATTTAAATTAAAAAAAAAATCATAAAAAAAAAAACCAGCAGCTAAATCCCCAGTTCTAATTAAGGTTCTTGAAGCAATAGGACTTTACTTTTAAGGATCATGTGTAAATTGACAAAGTAATGGAGCCTCTCTCCAGAGAAAAGAACACGGAAGAGGAGGAAGACAAGGGGGAGGGAGAAAGAACAGTAATTATTTATCACATTTAAGAGTTCACTACTGAATTCTAGAGGGCTATGTGCATAATAGTTGGTATACAGGTAAATCTTCATTTAAGAAAGCGTGTCATGTAACACATGGCAAAACATTAAATGTTATAAAGGAAGACCCTTAAAATGAAAAAAAGTAAATCTTGAAAAGAAATGAACACATATACCAAATCAAATGGAATACCTTTAGGAAAGACTTAAGCGCAGTCACTCTCTAACAACCAACTTGGGAGTACAGAATAGAATAATACCCATTCACACTAGACTTTCACTTCATGTTAGCAGACACATTAAGAACAGTGTTGCCTATCATTCCATAATTGAAAAAAATAATTAAACTACAGCATTTGATCACAATTATTAAGCATTAACCCATGGCATACATTTCTACAATAATTAAACTACAATTTGAAATTTTTCTTGTCAATAATTATCAAAAACTTACCGTTTGGAGCATCCCGTCTTTTTTCTGTTTAAAAAAAATCAAAACATTTATTAGACACATAAAATATATTATCAAAAAGACACATATATACTTGAAGTAAAATCTTGGTAACATACTTCACATAAATTTTTACTCTTGAGGTGGTATATAGACAGGTAAGGAATCTTTCTGAAGATCACATAATTATGCAGCTATCCAAATAGAAAAATAACTAATACAAAGATTAAGATTATAGTGTAAGGAGATACCATGACAACTGGACTGGAGTAAGCAGAGAAAGAAGTCAACCAACAGGTCAGGGATTGTCATGGTTCAACCCACAGGGAAGGTGAGAACTGATTTCACTCAGCACATGACAGAAACCTATCAGGTGGTAGGACAAGTGACACGATGAAATCTACATTTAAATATAGTGTCAACAGGGAGGAAATGGAGAGCAGCACTCAGAGATGTGGATATCAATTGTTTCATCAATGGCAACTGAGCCACAATCCACATACAGGACCACAGAGGGAAGGGACAGGGTAAGGGATTAGAGGAACAGAAAGATCTCATTAGAAAAGCAAAATATAATACGTGTTTATGGATGGATGGGTGGAAGTTTCTGGGAGGCTAAAGTAGGGATGAAAACGGGAAGGAGGTACTGGGAGGGATATAAGGAGCATTTGAGGGATATGTATGCAAGTGAAACTGCAAAATAATGGAGAAGAGAGAGGTCATCCCCTCCAGAAAAAGCAATTTAACAATTTTTTGTTTGTTTGCTGGGGGCAGGGTTGAGCTAGGCAGCACTGGATAACCTTGAGATTGCTTTGTAGGTCAGGCTGATCACAAATTCAGGGACAATTCTCCTGCATCTGCCTCTCAAGTGCTGAGGTTTCAGGCATGACTCTCCATCATTGGCCGTGTTCAAAGAATAGGATTTCTACATATTTTTCTAATATAGTTTTCTAAAACTATAAGATAAACATTAATGACCAATATAGTAAAATAATTAGCTTATAAATAATAACAAACCCAATCAATAAAATTCAACTAGTGGACAAATTAGGAATGACAGATGTAACATCCCATCTCATGATCAGATGAAGCAACATTTAAAGGAAGCAATTTTTATACTGTCAACCTTTTAGTTTTCAAAATGATATTAATCTCTGTGTGCAGAAGTGACTGCTTAAATATAAAATATATTGAGATAAATAAAGGTTCAAAATTTAAGTTTTAAGAGCAATTCCTGAAGAAATATGTCAATGGCTGGAAGCCATTTATGTGTTAAAAAAAAAAAACAAAAATAAAAAACTGGCTGAACAGACAGAATCTGAGGTTCACATGAGACTCTTGCTAAAAGTATTAACAGAACAGTGTGTCTGGAGTTTGGGATGTTTTAGTAAAATAGGACCACTCATACTACAATGTGCAGTACTATGTTCAAATCCTAACACATAGGAAAAAGACATAACCTAGTGAACTGTATGCATAGTACACAGGATGATGCCATCTATAAACTGTACACAGAACTAGAACTACTTCAGAAACTTGAAACCAGCAAGACTAAAAATCCTTAGAGAGTATGTAATAAAGGGCTACAGATGGTTTTTAGTGAGGGAAAGAAAACAGATGAATCTATTGTTCTTCAGCTGTGGCCTTAATGTCATGCTCTCTGTGCAACCGAAACATTTTGCCTAAAATTTTATATAGTCACTACATGCAGGAGAATTCCTATACTAGGTAAAAGGCATTGTGAACTCACCAGTTTCAAATAAATTATTTTTAACAAGTGCTTTGCATTCCTTTTCATTTCAAAAATGTCATTTGCTCTGACTACAAATTTCCCCAAAAGTCCACTAGATGACCATCACAAAATGTCACTAAAAATGACATCAAACAGAAGGCCCAGGCAGATGGACTCAGTGGATAACTGCAGTAGATAAACAACTGTGAGGCCTGGAGTTAGAATTCCAGAATCCATGAAAAGCTTTGCAGATGTGGACAATAATCCAAACATTCAAGAGGCAGAGACAGGGGACCCAAGAATAAGCTGGTTATATGGACTGGCCACAACTGACCAGCTCTGGATTCAGGCAGAGACCCTGACTCAATCAAGTAGAAAGTGATCAAGGAAGACACCCAAAGTCACAAGACACCATTTTCATGCCTCTACACACCAGGTACATGCTCATGCTCACACACACGAACACACCATACACAAGAGGCATGTCTGTGTGTAAAAACAAAACAGAACAAAGACACTGAGCCATAATGCCCAAAGGTTAGCTTTTAGTATCAGGGCACTGATTACTTTCTGAACTAGAGACAAGAAGCAAGTTGCTCTTGATTGTACAATCGCGGGGCCCTAATTATCCTCCCTTTTATTCACCATAAATACAAGATACAGTGAAGCAACAGCTCGCTTTACTTCATATTTTTTAGAAAGTTGTGTGTTTGCGTGTGTGTGTGTGTGTGTGTGTGTGTGTGTGTGTGTGTGAGAGAGAGAGAGAGAGAGAGAGAGAGAGAGAAAGAGAGAGAGAGAAAGAGAGAGAGAAAGAACATGGCACATGTGAAAATTAAAGGACAACTTGGGGGAGTTCTCTCCTTAAACCAAAATGAGTTCCAAGAAGGAACTCATTAAAGAACAATAAAAATACATAAAAGTGTTTGCATTTCTACTGCTATTTCCAGATTCAGCGACTTCCTTAGTCTACTGCTAAACATACTTATCGTCAATCTGGGGTAACATGTACCCTTAGAAGTACACAAAGATGTTCAGAATGGCTACTTTTAAGCCATCTGCTCAGCTGTCATTCCCTTGAGTCCCTAAGACTGATACACTTAACAGGATGGTTTTTTTTTTGGGGGGGGGGGAGGTCATCTTTTCTAATCAGTCTTTATTTCACGCCAGCAAAGATGAGGACAGCTGCCAAATTTAATAATTTAAACTTCTACACTATCCTGCATTACTTTCTAACTGGTGTGTATATGGTAAGAGTTGTCTTATGCATTAAATTAAGCCAACTGTACAGTACAGCACTGGAACAAAAAGACAAAGCAACATTTGCAGATTTAGTCTGCCATTCTGCTTATTTGTTCTTAAACTTCTTATAAGTATTTGTTTATAAAACATAAGTACTTAAATTTGTTTTTAAAAAAATGCCACTAATAATGCAAATTTCAGAGTCAGTAAACATGGAATTTTACTAGCAAATAAAGGTTACTGGAGCCAAAGGTCAAGGATGACTATAAAGTAGGCTGTAGTAAGAAAGCAAAAGTGAAAACAGGAGTGGAGGGGTTCCTTTTGTTCAATGTTCCCTTTGTTTTTTTAAGAACAAAATAAATATCCGTGTGTGAACCATGAACAAAACAAAACAAAACAAAACAAAAGGTTACCAGAGTAAAGTATTTCTTTTAAGGAAGGTAGCACAAGCTCTGTTGAGGAGAGGGCTAGACAGCAAGTATTTCAGGCTTTAATGACTATAGGGACTCTGTTACAACACCTCAACTGTGTTGTGACATAACATAAACAGCCACAGCTTGTATGCGTATGAACGAATGGAGTCAGATTTCTACAGTTTATAAGTAACAGCTCGTAATTCATATCTGTTTGCTAACCAGTGTACTGGTTCATTTTATGTACAGAAAGGAAAATGAAAAGCAAGGAGGTATTTACCAGATTTCCGTTGTCGTCGGCCCAACAAGTCCGTAACTGCCTTCCGGAACTTTTTTGCTTCTTCTTCATTGGCAAAATTAAGAGCAACTTGACAAGTCTGAATATTTCCATCAAAAAGAACAAACAAAAGCCCATGAATTTAGCTTTATGTAATATCAATAATAGCATATTGGCGACCCACAGAAGCACACTTCAAGGAGGAAAGTTTTGGTTTCTGACAATACAAAAAAATATCACTTTATGAATTAAGTAACTTTGTGTGTGTGTGTGTGTGTGTGTGTGTGTGTGTGTGTGTGTGTGTGTGTGTGTGTTTGGGACAGGGCTTCTCTGTGTAACGTTGGAGCCTGTCCAGGAACTTGCTCTGTCTACCAGGCTGGCCTCAAACTCACAGACATCTACCTGTCTGCCTCCTGAATGCTAGGAGTAAAGGCATCTGGCAACATCACCTGGTTATGATTTAAGTAACTTTTAAGCAAAAAAGCCCAGAGAAGGTAAAGTGAGACTATTAGAAAAGCTTCCTGACATAGCAGAAACTTAAGCAACTTAATACTTTATCTTCAGGAAAAAAAAATCATTAAGTTTGATTTCAACAGAGCTTTATACATAATGTAGTTTGGAAATGGGCAACTGTGGTGATTTGAATAAAAATGTCCTCATATTTAAATGCTCATGGATTTAAATGCTTGTCCCCAGTCAGAAGAACTGTTTGGGAAGGATTAAGGAAGTGTGGCCCAGTTGAAGGGGTTGTGATACTGGGGGTGGGCTTTGAGGTTTCAAAAGACTTGTAACATTCTCGGTTAGCTATCTGTGTCTCTTGCTTGAGGGTCAGATGTAAGCTCTCAAAACTGCTCCAGAGCCGTGACTGCCTGCTGCTCTTGTGATCACCACCATGGTGGCCATGGATTAAACCTTTGAAACTGTAAGCTCCAAACAAACTATTTCTTCTAGAAGTTGCTTTGGTCATAGTGTCTCTTCATAGCAACAGAAAAAAGACAGTAGCCAGTAGAGTAATTATCAAGGTGAAAAGAAAATAGGACTTACATCTCCAGCAAAGGTATGAAAATATCCTCTAGGACTATTATATACAAAGTTATTGTATAGCTCTTGTTCCCACAGTAATTTCCCATCCTGGAAAAAGAGGCAAAGTTAAACGTTACCAAAAAAAAAAAAAAAAAAAAAAAACCCAACCAAACAACAACCTCAAAAAACCCTCTATGACTAAAAGTAGATGACTCAGTAAAGGAAATATTTCTATAAGAAAAAACTTTCATATACACATAACATATTCAATACAGTACCATACAACTTAGTGAAACCTGTATATAAGGTGATCTCATTCAACAGGACAAGCATTTCCAAGTACACCACTTAGCCAAGTATAT
Organism: Cricetiscus sungorus; assembly: GCA_030556225.1. Classification (NCBI taxonomy): domain Eukaryota; kingdom Metazoa; phylum Chordata; class Mammalia; order Rodentia; family Cricetidae; genus Cricetiscus; species Cricetiscus sungorus. The sequence continues at coordinate 23,573,170 of JANBXA010000253.1, forward strand.
AACTAGACTCACTGAATTACCAACATCATCATGAACAAGTGAGGCTATGTTTTATCAAGCACTGCAGTAGTATCTTTTCTCAATTTACAGATGCAGAATAACCAAAGTCATCTTCTTTGGGATGCTTAATAATAAGTTTAAAGGACAGATGAGAAATCCACATTAATACTGCCATACCTATAGCCACAGCGTAAGACATATATTTATTCTTCATGCCAAAGGTGACAAATTATGAGTAGTAAGCAATGGCCATCTTCAATCAGAATTAAGTAGTGAGAAAAAAATGTAATCATTGACCAATTCTGAAACTTGAGACTCCACCTACATTACAAATTTAAAACACAAAAACTTGACAGCTTGGGTTGGCCAGCACGTAGGAGCTTTACTCATGTATAGACATCACTGCTACTGATGGAAAGTGCTGGGTTTAGCGGTTGCAAGCCTTGCCCAACTGAGGGCAAGAAGAAGCTGCTGAAGCAGGCAGGCAGTGCATGCATCACTGAAAAAAAGACTGTAGACATCACACTGAGGCCCACAAGGAATACATGAGGGTGCTGGGATTTAAGGTTGACATGGTGGCCTACTTTGTGAATGAACAGCCCCTGAAGATTCAGTATTTTGGAAGTTCTCTGATGACTTTGATAAGTGGAAAGTAAAAAATAAAAAAAAAAAAAATAAAAGGAAAGAAAAATCTGCTATAAATGTATTATGACCACTACAGTGGGCATTTCTTTATTCTTAGTGAAACTGTACAGTCCTGTTTGGAAACAGTTCTTCTTAGTGTTGATAAGAAATACAAGATACCTTCAGGGCACTGTGGCAGTCTACTTCATCAGTGGAGGCACACATTCTAAAACATCCCCTCATGTCTGGAACCTATGTATAGCTTTCCCTGTACAAAACATACCTACAATAATGTTTAATTATACTTGAAGTATAGCAAAAACTGTAATAAAACAGACCAACTACAGTAAAGGTCTGTACTAAGTTATGTAAAACTAATGTATTGTTTGCTTCAGGATTTGTTTTTCAAGCCCAACAGATAACTAAAGGACAGAAAACACAGCCACAGCCAAGAGGTGGGTCACGATATCCTCACCTGGGTTCCCACTTGGTTCCAATATCCTTCAGTATCTACAATGAATTTCACTCTTCTACTTCATCAGTTTAAACATACACAAGACAATCAGAATATGTAAACTAAATTATAATCAGGGCAGATAAGCAGCTGAAAGTTCAAATGAAATCAAAACAAAACTTACCTTAATGTCAAATATTCTTAAAAAATAAGACCTCTGAGGATTGTCCTTAACAAGACAAGCAACACCACTGCACTTCTTTGACCACATACAGTTCCGATCAGCTGCATATAACTGCACCACTGCCGAAGACATAGTCTGCAAAATACCAACAATGCACACCATTACCTTCAAACAACTAGACTCACAGTCCCTGCCGATGCCAACTGCAACCTCCCAAAGCACCCAACTGCTTCCAGAAACAGAGACGAGGAACATTTATTTCATTATCTTAGTTATAAGATTATAACTAATATAATACCCACACCAATAATTACTGAACAGTAACATTTATTGATTCCTAAAATATTTCTGGCCACATGCACTTAAAAGTATAATCCCATGTAATCATTACAGCTATTCTACATTACACACAAGAAACATAACTCTTAAGAGGATAAATAACGTGTCTGATAAACTGCTAAGTGAGAAAGCTGAAATATGTGACTTTAGATCCTGTATTTTCACATCTCCTTAATCACTCCGCACTTCGAGGACACTGACATTTAATCAGTGGAACAATCCTACCAGGGAAAGCTGACTTCCATAAAACAATTGCCCCTTTATAGCAAAGAAGCTAAACCAAACATGAGAGCAAGATTCAGGATTACTCCTAATAAGCATATCAAGACAGATGATACCTCCTCCTTTAAAAGTAGTAAAACAATGCTAACGATTTAAACTGACTTGCAAAGGTAGATCAGGGATTAAAAAGGTATTTTAATGGTACAAAAATCAATCCGACTGACCACTGTCTGGATCTCCCACCGACTGGACACAGTGGAGCTCGCAGATGACAGAAAATTACTACACCACTTGCAAGGGACACCACAGGCTGACGTGTACTTCAGCGCATCTGTTGCCACCTTTCCTATGATTATGAACCACTGCAAATGCCCACTTATTCTGAATTAAGTTTTTTTTTTTTGAAAGCGTCTATTTAATCTATTTCTTTTAAAAACCTATTTCTTAAAAAGAGAGCATTAACAAGTCTGAAAATAATTAGTTTTGAGACCACTAATTTCATTCCTAAATAAAAATTTAAGGAATTAGCTACCAAAACATTGTTTTTCAATGTAAATATAAAAGTAAATTACTTCCTGAGTCATTTTTTCCATTTTAATTAGCACATATTATACACAATAATAGGTTTCATTATGGTATTTTCATATAGGCACATAATGTATTCTTATATTTGCCTCCTATAGCCTTGCCCTTCCTACTCCTAATGACCCTCTCTCTTCTTTCCAACCAGCTCCCCTCCACTGTCATGAGTTATGGGATTTTAAACATGCTCAATCTAAATAATCGAAACCAGGATCTAATTAAGTAATTATGATGCCTACGTTCAATAAAATATGGGCACTATATAAACTTAGCAGACTATATTAAGACTTGGAGGTGTGGTATTTTGGTATCATCTAATTATGGCTGAGGGCTGCCCTCTGGCAAAAGAATTCCTTCAAACTATTATATAAATAAACCTTTAATTATGTCAAAATCAGGAATGTGAGATCAGTACTACTAGGGACCAAAAGTTCATAAAGACATTCTGGGTTACAAGTTCAATGTTGTATATTTAGTAAGAATTTTTTTTTTTCACCCAAACTTCATGCAAGGAACTGGGAAATTTTCCACAAGAAATGTTATTAAAAATTATGAAGATAACCTAGGGACATGAAGAGTGTGTGCTCTGGGTCATTGGACCAATGGACACATGCCTGTATTGCTGTGTACCGCAATTACAGGCTGACAGCTCCAGCAATTCTCAGGATCCCTTTGGGGATCACATATAATGTCCCGCATATCAGATATTTACATTACGATTCATAACAGCAGCAAAATTACAATTACCAAGTAACAACAAAATAATTTTATTTTGGGGATCACCACAACATGAGGAGCTGTAGTAAAGGGTCACAGTATTAGGAACGCTGAGCACCACTGGCACCCTCAACAAAGAGAGCACCAAATACTACTTGGGGGAGGGGGAGGACAAAAAAAAATCCTAGAATTTGCATTGTAGTGAAAATTTAGAGATTACAGCCTTTTGATGTTGTGTTGCCCAGATATATTTCGGGGGGGGGGGGACAAAATAAAACAAACAAACAAAATAGATACTAAGACACTTGACAATCTTTCTATTTTATCTGGTACTAAAAAGTATTAGGAAGCTAAAAAAGAATCTTTTTCCTAGAGGCTGAAATCTACTGTCAGAACCTTTACTGAAGCATCAATTCTAACACTATAGAACATCATCTGGATGTGTATGCAAACACAAAGAAAATAACAACGAAATTTTAAATACTGACAAAATTTAGAACATCTGTCCATGCAATGAAGACTTAACTATAATTTTCTACACAGTTTCACCCTATACAAAACTAAGGAAAACCCAACAATAAGCAATTTTCAGAAATAGTGAAAAATTTGCTGTAAGTATAAATTTATCCACTCTATTTTCTACTTTAAACTGTCAAAGGTTGAAAAGGACACATTATAGCCATTACACAAAGCCTTTCTGGATTAATTCACAATAACTACAGTATGTGCAATAACTACAGCTTGGACATAAAACCTTAATATATAAATTTCAGACAATAAGATAAACCACCAAGTATTCCTTAAAGTAGATTGACAGTGGCTTGTACAAACATTCCTACCATTCCTTTAAAGTAATTGAACTCAATCAACTGTATGCCTCTTGTCTTTCACAATCTAGAAGATATTAATGAAAAACAACCCAGGGACAAGTGCTATGGAACAGAAATCCATTTCTTTATAGTCCAATAGAGGCCATGAACCCATAAAGCAGGAGACAACTGTACTGCAACCACGGGTACCAAGCCAGAACCAGACCTTGTGCACTGAAAGGCTGGGGGCACTGAAAGGGGAGGCAAACCCTGGGAAGGGAGGCGCTACACCTCCCACTGCCCTTCAGCAAACACTATCAAATCCAAGGCTGGCTTTGCAGGCTGCCATCACTGTCTGCCTGCTCTTCTTTCTGCTTCTCCAGGACTTTCTTGTATGCCTACTACTCTTATATCACAGATCTCACTCCAAGATAGATGAACTTTCCATACTGATTTCTTACTTGGTAAAATATTGTAATTTCCCATAGCACTTGAAACACTTTTGCAAACCCGTATTTACAGTCTAGACATAATCTGTTCCCAAACAAACGTTTAATTAAAAACTGCATGTTTTGATTTTGATACTGATATTCTGCTTCACACCTCCATATGAAATAAACTCATCATTGATAGGAATGAAGTTTTACTCTATGCAGTATAGAAAGAAGCAGAAAAGTATAAAAAATACAAAATAGTTGAATTCTTACAATTTTGAAGTGATCTTAATAAAGAAGTTTTAAAATAACTACTACTTTTGCTCAACACCAACCTCAAAATAGAATCTGGAAATTTAAAACGTAAAATCAAACAAAAGTAAAGCTGAAGCTACAGTGGGAAGAAAAGAGGGACAACATCAGCAAAAACAAAAGAATCTCTAAATGAAGAAAACAGAGCCATAGGCAAACAGCCACTAACCTGGGACCAGACAAAATGGGCAAAGTGATCTCCAATCATTCAATCACCGAAGATTAGCTATATTAAAAACTACTGAGGAAGAATATTGATTTAGCAAATGTTTATTAAGTATCTACTACATAGGAAGGATGGTAATAGGAATAGGAGGAGGCAAAACTCAAACAAAACTGAGAACAGAAATGAAGTGGGCAGACCTGGTCTTTGTGAAGCCTGTAGTCCAGGAGCACTGTAATTGTTACAAAGGGAAAATGGTAATACAAGGAAAAGATAAAAATCTACATACCACAGGAAGGATTTCCTAAAGAATTACTTTATCCCAAAGACCAAAACAGATGGATTAAAGGGAACAAAGTGGGAAAGGCCTAAGGCATTTTGGGGCACCATTTGTGGGGTTGGGTAGTGAAGTAAACATCAAAGGGAAAAACTTAAAGAGTTTACTATTAAAATAACATCAAATTCAGCTTAACCCCATGTTTCTGAGTGATAATCAGTCCAACACACACACACACACACACACACACACACACACACACACACACACACACAGTTTGGTAATCTTAACTGAAGATAGTGTTCTCGTAATGAATGGCCCCTGGAGCCTCACTAGTCAAGCTCCCACGTGTCTTCCTTCCTGATCACTCTAGAACTGTCCACATCATTTGCTTTCACCAAAAGTACACCAGCAAATAAAAGAAAGTTTGGAAAGTGTACACTGTGATCTGTTTTTTCTCAAATGCACAATTGTGCTAAAAACCTTAGATCAAAGTCTAGATGCCACCACTCCTGAGCTTATTTGCCAAATGGTGAGAAATCGATTTGTTGTTTCTGAGAGGACTGGGGAGCCAGCCAAGGGCCATGACAGGCCCTGCTATTAGCCCTCCCAGAGACCAGGCCTTAGGTTCAGTTTACTGGAACCAGCTACAGCTGGGCAAGCAGTTCTTGGGAAAGCTGCAACCAATCAGTGGGCACCCCACAGCCTTGAGCAAGCTTAGAGAAGATAGCTTCTCCCACCCTGCAGCTGAAAAGCCCCTAACCACAAGACACTAACCAATCCTATAGCAACCTGTAAACTTTTATTTAAACTCACTAATCAGCCCCCAGACTAACCTCTACTTCCTGGAATTCCCCCAATCTTGCTCCAAAGGAGCCAGTGGGCTTTCTCTTCTTATTGCCATTTGCCACCCCAACATGTTGGAATTTTAATAAAAACTCTAGCTGATTGCATACGTGACTGGTGGTCTTTTGTGGGCCTTCTTGTGAACCCTAAATTTCAAGACATAAAGCAGTACAATGACTTGTTTGTGCAATGGGTGACAGACTGTTGGGACTACTTACACTAAAGAATCTATCACCCGTGACAGTCCCTGCCCCCATATTAGTTATAATAGACATGTGCTTTAAACTGGCAGTGAATCACAAAAATTTTTGGCCTTACTATCATTACCAGAACAGATTTGTGGGGAGAAGCACTTTATAGGCCGGGCAGTGGTGATAGCAGAAGCCTTCAATCCCAGCACTTGGAAGGCAGAGGCAGGTGGATCTCTTTAAGTTCAAAGTCACCCTGGTGTACAGAATAAGTTCCAGAACAGCCAGGACTGGACAAAGAAACCCTGTCTCAAAGTAAAACAAAACAAAAACAGCAACAGACAACCAGCAACAAAAAACCCCAAACACTTTGCAAAGTCACACTGAGAGGAGTATGCTGAGTAGATCAAGGTCACTCAAAAGTTACAACCCTTACTAAAGTCTCAGGAGGTGCCTAAAATGCAAATTCATAAACTACACGATTATCTGAACCCACAATGACAGTCACTGTAACTACAAATGGCAAGGCCGGCTGTAGTTTCCTGAGTTTCCCACTAGAGGGATAGTCATCTGTAGACACAGGTGAGAGGGGGGACTGTACCTTAGACTCCAGGACCTATCTGCATAGTGGGTGAAGACCCTGCTAAAGAGCATAGGTAGACATACCTATGCTTTATATTTTATTTTACTTTATATTTAACGTTGATACCTTTTCTTCAGAGTAGTCCCTCCAAACTGTATAAACTTCCAGGACACAAAATCTATGTTGTCTTAAGATGATGGTTTTTATGGTAGCAACATATAATGCTACCATAAAAAAAGAATTTTGTATCTAAAGAAAAAGGTGAAGTACTATGTTTTTATTTTCCAAAGCTCACTTAATGAAATAACTCTTGGCACCGAGTGACCTCACCCACTTAGGGAAACAGCAGCCAGCGATTTCAAAATCAACTAGGCAAGGACAGGCAGGAGCCACAGATGGATGTCTGAAGGAAGGGATGGATTCTCCTCTACTTGTGTAAGATATTTTTAGTGATTATACGGCAGTTGCTTAAATGCTCGATTTGTATCAGAGGTTCAACACTCAAGGAAAAATACCTTTCTGTTTCAACAATAAGAGTTAGAAAACACTTACTCTTAAGTCTTTAGCTGTTTTCTTGGCAATCCCCATCCACAGACATTATATTCTTTATTCTTGTTTCCATTTCTATATTTCTGCTCTGTGATAGGAGTAGTTGCTGAGGCTGATGGCAAAACTGCCGATAAACAGCCTTAACTCTCTTTATAGCATGCTTCTTATTGTGCAGGGGATACATGAGTTATGTACGAATCCCCTACCAATCTGGTGGTCCTTATTAAAATGAATTTCCATGAGTCTGGTAAGTACACAGTATGTGCAAAATGATAAGGGAAAACTATTAGTTTCCAGTCATAAAAATAATTTGAGGTTGCACCCCCATTTTCACAGAGCTTAGGATACAAGAAATTGTATCAGGGCCCATCAAGGTCCTCTCTCGTGTTCTGACTCTTGCTCTCAAGGTATGTGCTCCCAAATGTGAAATGCATACCTTTGTTTAGCCTGGGAGGTTTGTTCTCTGTGCTCCCACAATGCCTAGCATCATCTTTATTACATAATCTGTTTGCTTAGGTCTTATTACCAGATTGTCATCTCCTGGAAGATGGGGGCCCTACAGGTACACAGCCTGCAATTATACAAAGGTTAAAAGAAATATTAAAAACAAAAAGCATTAGTACTTTTCCTACTGGGAGACACCCAACATATGCCTGTCTAACAAGACAATTTTATCAGCTTCAATCACAAGACACAAGGAAGTTCTGCTACAGCCACTGTCTTGCCACTTCTGCTAGTGAAGTAAAAGCCGTCTTTCTCTACTCAGGTCTAATGAATAAAGGCACTCAAGGCTCACCACTCCCTGCTACATTTAGTGGCCAGTAAGGAGAGCAGTAACCTCAACTCTTTTACATTTCACCTGCTCCTATACGTGCCTGCCAGCACCCCAAGATGAGAGTGCTCTGGTCTCCACCAGGCTGGGGGCCAGAGTAACTGCTATATTCTAAGCTGCTCTGTTACACAAATAATCCCGATGGCCCAGGGACCAGGTCTCTTTTTACAGGCCATTCAGTGGCACTCTTCCCTTCTTGGTCTGGTGGTTTAAGTAAGGAACATCCTCTACAGGCTTGGGTATGTGAGTACTTATCCCTGTTTGGGGGCTCTGTTCGGGCATGATAGGAGGTACAGCCCTGATGGAGGAAGTATAGCACTTTTGATGGGCTTTGGGAATATACAGCATTATCCTACTTCTAGTTTGCTCTCTGCTTCATACTTGCAGCTAAAGATGTGAGCTCTCAGCTCCCTGTTCCAGTCACTATGTCTGCTGCTTTCTATTATGCCTCACGGCCTTGATAAACTCACCCATCTGAAATCAAAGGCCAAAATAAACTCCTTCTTTAAATTATTTCTGGTCATGGTGTTTTATCACAGAAAACGAAACAAAACAAAGCAAAACAAAAACTATCAGTAGCCCAGGATGTGTGGCCAAGACACTTCTCTGGAGGAATCTGAAGACCTCCAGATCTTCAGGAGGTGGTCCTGAACAGGGTGGTCCTCTGCTCTTAACCTATACAGAAGGGCTGACTTCTTTTTCTCTGTCAATCTCTGTTCTCACTGTGCAGTGAGCAGCAGGGAACTTTTCCAAACCTGTTCTGGTTTCATTCCTGTTGTGACAAACACCATGACCAAAAGCAACTTACGAAAAAGCTTTATTTGGCTTAGAAAAGATCACAGTCCACATCTCTGAGAAGCCAGGGCAGAACTTCCAGCAAGACTATGAGCAAAAACCATGGAGAAACACTGCTTCCGGGCTTGCTTATAGGCTCAGGCTAGCTTTCTTATACAGCATAGACCACCCGTCTTGAGAAGTTACTGTCCGCAGTGGGCAGTGAACTATCCTCCAGCAATTAACAATCAAGACAACCCCTAGAGACATGCTCATAGGTCAGTCTGATCTAAGCAATTATCTCAGATGATTCTAGGCTATATCAAATTAACAAAACCAACAAGGACAGCAGCCTGCAGTGTGTGGAATGAGTGTACTCCAGTATGAGTGAGCATTTATGACATGAGAATTGTCATGTCAAGGATGTCAATGCCTCATATGGGAATGGCAAAGCATTCCCTGGTTCTAGTATAGATGTTGACAAAATGTTACCTTTAGCTAAAATCAGCATGTGATGGAACCACAGCTTCCTGGTCCAGATGACTACACAATCACATTGCCCTGAGGCTATTTCACCTAGAGAAAAAACCCACAAGATTATCTAATCTGCTTCCTTATTCATGCAAACATATTGAGTATCCCAGCAGCTAGTGCATCCCCATCCAAATGCATGGCCCACCAGATCCCAGTTTTTGTTACTTGTATCTTTCTTAATCTCCTACAACACCCAGAAAGGTGTCATCTGTCTTTCTTAATCTTCTACTACTCCCAGCACAGTTTCTAGACTCTGACACATAGGCTAGAGCACTATAGTTTCCCTTTTTCTTCTGGCCAGCGCTCCTGAGATTGATCTTGCTCATTCAAGCACTTGCCCAGGACGGACATCATACAAGGCTTAACAGTTCCTTCTCCAGATGATGCTTTGACAAGCCTGTGAATTCCCACCATGGAATTCCCAGATCCCTTAAGTTTCCTGGGCCAGCTAAGAAGGCCCCAGATGCCTTGGCAGAGTTAAAAAATGATAGGTAGGGATGGCCCTATTTTGCCCCTGCTCAGTTCCAAGAAGATACTGAAGAAAACACCTCCAATCAGCTTCCTTAAATTGTGCTAATTACTCTGCTGGAGGGATGGAGAAGAGCAGCTGCAAATGGGAAAAACAGAACAAGCCCTCACCAGGAAGTTTTCAGCCGGCATTTGTCCAGAAAGAGTCCCTAAACACAAAACAGGCTTCATTACCACCAACTCTGAGCAGGTGAATATATAACCATGACTTGTTATCACAGAATTACCCAGTCTCTACCCCCAACAAATGTTCACCAATCAAGACTGCCCTCTTTTGCCTGGCAGAGACTGTTTTCAGGAGTTGCCTGGTGGGCTCTCCTAACCAAAAGAGGACAATTCTCAGCAATCCTCTCTCAGAAGCAGTTCTGGTATGCCTCTGTCCCTACTTTCTTGCAGCATACTCAAAGGGGGAGTGAGGAAGGAAACATAATGGGAGCAAAGGTTAGGCTAAATTTTTAGTGGGTAAAAAATATTAAGAAGTATTTTTTGATGAGACAAAAAAGCTATCACAGAAAAATAAACATACTCAGAAACAAGACTAATTTCATTTGGGGAAAAATAATGATCACTGGAACAGCCAGCCAGGGTTTTCATAGCAGGGACGCAGACACTAGCCATTTCTGAGAACAAGGCACAATCAAGAGCTTCCTGCACCTTACAACCACGTCTAGACTTCAGAAAATACTGGCAATCATGCTCCAACAATACTTGTTTTTATAGGACAGCAGCAAAACTACAAAATATTAAAATTGAGGCTTCTGAAGGATGAAAAAATGTTACAGAAGCAAAATAACATAAAGCATATATAAAAAACTGGCCAACAAGAACCCTAAAAGGCAAGTCATCATGGTCAAAAAAGAATGCACTCAAAAACACCATGATAAGATAGTTTGTGTCTTACAATAAAAAAAGGACTTTGAATCAAGTAAATGTTGAATAAAATGGATAGTATCCAAGTATTTACATAGACAACATAGTCTTATCATAAGTGTTAAAATGAATTCAATGAACTATGTGTTCTATTTAAGTAAGGGTAAAGAAAGGGTAACCCATTTTAGAAGGATTTTTTTTTTTTTTTTTTTTTTTTAGCAAAATCATTATGGATTTAAAAACCTCACACCAATTTCAGTTTTTAAACCTTACAATGGAAATTTTCTCTATCACAAAGAAAAATATTTGCTTAACCTGTTAACCATACCAGTTTAGCCATAGAAGAGGATATTATGCAGGAAGTGAGGGAAGGAAGGAGGGAGAGAGGAGGGGGAAGAGGGGAGGAAAAGAGGAAGGAAGGAAAAAAGAAAGGTAGTACTTCTTAGATAATGATAAAGGCGGCTATGTGAAGAAAGATGAGAAATAAGGGCCAAGAGTATGCTAACCAATGTATAGGGGATGAAAGATAATAAGTCACTTCTATTTGCCTTAAGTAAGCATAAAGGTTCTAGGTGCCACTTACCTAGTCCTTCTGTGTGTACATGTGTTTAAGGAGGGGAGGAACTGATGGTAAATGCAGACAAATATGAAAGAAATGTTAAATTTTGCATAGCTATTTTCACTTTTAAATCAAGTGGATGTTTTAGCTTTCTAGAACTTAATGACATGTTCAAGTCACATCATGGTACTAGTCTTGGAAAAGACCATCTTTCTGACAGCCTGCAATCTAGAGAAATTTTAAGTAGCTTTTAAGCTGCATCCTTAGAAATTAAAAGTGAGTGTTCCTTAATACCATGCTATGTAGCCACAGGATGTCCAGTCACAAGTACGCTTTGTCTTCTGCAGGGGAAGGCCCATCTACAATGAAGGCCAGTCTTTCCAACTCTTAAATGTGCTAACCAGCATGGTTCAAACTGGCTTTGTATTCCAATTTTATATTTGCCATTCTAGTTCTGTAACTCTCTATTATCCAGGTACCTATGTATTGTATGCATTGTTGGACTTTCATATAAACAATCAGAGTGGGAGGACACAGAGAAGAACAGTTAATCTGAAAACAAATTAACAAAGTAAGAGAATCACCACTGGCACTGAATAAAGGTAAGGGCTTGCTTCCTTCACCCCTTTCTTTCTTTCCAGTCAACTCAGCTCACCTCCCAGGAACTTATTCTAGCAGTAATGGGTTTTGGGAAGTAATATAGGGAGCTGATGAAGATTCTGCTGATGACTATTGTTTTGTTCAGAACATCCCAGCCTTCTGCTGTTGCTGAAGATTTACTGTTGCTTTGTTTTGGATTCCATGAGATTCTCTGGTGACCAGTAAATTCCTTTCTGATTAAGCCAGTCAAAGTCAGTTTCATTATTTGTTTAAAAAATATCTTACTTAACACTACACTTCTTAAAGACTTTCTAAAGTACACACATTCTTTTACTTCTGAAACTCTTGACACCAATGAGAATAAAATGCCTTCACATTCCATATCTATGCTGCTCAACTTTACTTGTATTTCATATTTAACTAGGAGCCCTAGAAAGAGCAAACTTCATACAAGAGGAAATTAAAGCAGATGTTTAGTAATTTGCTTGTTGTCATAGAATTGCCAACAAAAGGGAGTGATCTGACATTCACACTGCCCCACAATAGAGCCCATAATGCTGAGCACTCTTCTACTGAACACACCTACTGTCCTACTTTATAAAAGCGGATTAGGAGAAAATTTTAGTTCTCTCCGACCTGAAGTTTATACTTCCTTTTGCTAGAGGTATTATAATAACCCTTCCAGAGACACTCTTCTTCCATTTTATTCTGCTTCATGATTTGCTCTTGCCTGTTACCTATTAATAACATACAGACAACATGTTCAAAAAACACAACAGGTATTATATTTGATAAAAATGTGTTTAAAGGGAGTAAAGGAATTAAAAGAAAAACATGTCGTTTTTATTTTCATCCTGTGGTGCTGGGTATCGAACCTAGGGTCTGAAGCCTGTTAGTCACTTATCAGAAAGATGTACAAACAAAATATTTGAAAGTATATTGCCATATTCACCTCATTTGTTCATTTTCATTTTAAAATTAGGTAACGCTTAGAAAAAGCATTTCCAGAATTTAGTAAAATGCTTTAAAGTGAAGAACATTACAATAGAATAAAATAAAAATACTGGTCCCTACATTTGCTTGCTACTTCATGGGGCTTAGGAACTATCAACAACCACAAAGAGCACACCAGGATGTTATTGTAAGAGGCACAACCTATCATGTAGTACAATTCGGCAATGTAGTCAAATTTTAAAAGTTCTTTTCCTCTAACTAGACAGGACTATTTCTTGAAAATTATCATTGTAAAATAATCAGAGTCTGTCACTGGATACAGTGCTACATGTCAGCAATCCCAACACTTGAAAGGCTGAGGTAGGAGAGTTACAGGTTCAAAAACAGCTTTCACTACCCAGTCCCCCCAACACACTACACCTCCCTACAACATGAAACTGTGTTTGAAGATATGGACTTTATGTTTTCCCCAGGAAGTATTAAGTCCACATATTAATTGTGACTTTTGTTAGTGACATGCTCACTGATATGAAACAATGTCCATAAAAGAATGGATGAGTGTACAGGGTGTGTCATCTAAGAATAAGTGCGTATGTGGGTAGTCACTATTTAATAACTGATGAATAACAAAATCTATTAATAAGATTTGCACAAAAATGTAAGTACTATGTCTGCAGAAGAGTTCACAGGTTATTACTACTGTGATCTTGACTTTGCTACTCACCTAAGTATGCACTGCTCAGTAGAAATGACATAACAGATTTAAATTGTTTAAGTAGTCACTATGTAAATAGAGTAAGCGAAATGAGTTTTAGCAAACTTTATTTAAATAAAACCAAAATTCCTAAAAATGTTAGCTGTAGTAATATCCACCCCGCCTGCACTTGTTGCACTGGCCCTTTGGGGCGTGGGGACAGGTGTGGGCATGACCTGTGGGGATTCAGTTGAATTAATTAATTATCCTTCAAGTGTCTAACAGCCACATGGCTAGGGGCTACCAGGCATTATATAGTCATCACAATAGTAAATCTTTAATACTGAGCACTGCTTTTAATGAGAAAAAAATAATTTTTAAAATAAGTCACTGCACTACTATCAGAGCCTTTCCAAAACCTCACAGCTGTGTATTACGTAACTTTCTGGATTACTTTAAGCTGTTTCCTAGCACTCTGTGAAGAAGCTTGTTTTTAGAAACGAACAGGTTGGGCTGAGAGAGCTTATGGAACAATACCAAAAGTCATTTTAAAATGCTACATTAACATGAGTCTTCTGGCAATGTACAAGTACATGCATGAAACTAACTCTGATTTCCACATATTCCAACAGTGGGTTCCTGACTGCAAAATTCAATAGCCACTGGCTGGGCATGTATTATGAGCACAGCTTTGGGCCACAAGTTAAATTACAGTCAGAATACAATTACTCAAATAAATAAATAAATAAATAAATAAATAGCAAGCCTCACAAAGTTCCCTGTATTTTTCTCAAAATAAAATAAATGAAAAAGAAAAAATATAATGATTACTGGATAGGTTCAAAAGTTAAGAGTTCCTTAAAAATGCTTCAAATAATTGTAAGAGTTCATAGTGAAGAATGCTGTCTCATGCAGGACAAGGACAAGAATTACAATGAACTGTCTTCAGAAATCAAACAGTAAGAATAATGGAAGTACTTGCAATGTTAGGGGAAAACTTCCTTAGCCTAGAATTCTGTATCCAGCAAAACTGTCCTTCAAACATAAATTAAGAAAATTTGCCACCAAATGAGAGTGACTTAGCAGTTAAAAGTTCTTCAGAGGAAAAGAATAGGACCACTTCAATCATTAAATTTGATTGTCAACTTTCTGGGACTTAGAATCTCCACAAAGGGCTGCCTAACTGACTCAGTGGACTAAAGGTACCTGCTGCCAAGCCTGAGGACCTGGGTTCCATCCCTGGGACTCATATGGTAGAAAGGATAAACTGACTCCCTTATAATGTCTTCTGACCTCCACATCCACTGTGGCATACTCACCATGTCCCTTTCCATTCCACAACACAAAGTGAGTAAGTAAATGTAAACAAACTAGTATCTCTATAGAAACATGTCTCTAGGCATGCCCGTGAGAAGAAAGATGAGCAGTAGCATTCATAGTGCTGTTTTCTGATTGAGATGCAATATGACCATCCCTGCAGCCATGATACTTCACATTAAGGCTATACCCTTAATGGGGCGAGCCAAAATAAACCCTTTTTACATAAATCACTTATGATCACAGAAATAAGAAAAGGAACTGAGATGGCAATGTACAAGTACATGCATGAAACTAACTCTGATTTCCACATATTCCAACAGTGGGTCTGGGCAAGAGCTTGCTTAAGTAGCAACAGACATTAATATAACTACATGACATTTTTTATTTGTAAATTATTTTCAATAATGACTCATTTTTTTTTTTTAAAGAAAAGGAACCAAGACAGACAGAAATCCATATATGTACAAAAGATGTCAATGGAAAAATGGAACATATTTTTTTCATTTTTAATTTATGTAACAAAATATAATAATTTGATTAGCAAAATAAACATTCAGTGATTACAGCTTTAATCACAGCTTTTAAATAAATAAAAATAATGGCAGCTAGGGCAATTTGAATGAGAATGGCACACATAAGCTCATCTATTTCAATGCTTGAATCCCAGCTACTGGAGCTTTTTTTTTGGAAGGGCAAAGTGTGGTCTTATTGGAGGTATGAGGGGGTTTTGAGATTTCAAATATCTCTGTGAGTCTCTGTCTCCCCCCCACTATCTCTGTCTTCAACTTAAGATGAAAGCTCTCTGCTACTGCTCCAGCTCCATGCATGTCTGCCTGCTGCCATGCTCCCCACCACGATGATCATAGATCATCCTCTGAGATTGTAAACCAGCCTCCAAAGAACTCTTTCTTTTATACGTTGTTTTGGCCATGGTGTCTCTAAACAGCAACAGAACAGAAACTAAGGGAGCAGCAAACTTATATGGGGGTGATAGAAAACTCTTTAAGGGATTTCCATGACCATGAGGCAGTACAGCGTTACGTGAAGCGGGACTTAGATAACTTGTATGCTGTAGTCTCTCTAACCCCACGAGTATGGGTGTGGAGACCAGCTGAGTCTACCTGAAATAATGAGCCCCTGGTCCAGGGAGAGAGAGGCCTTGCAAAAACAAGGTTAAAAGTGACCAAGAAAGACTCAAAGTGCCTCTGACCTCCATACAGACACTCACATGTACACAGTGTATATGAATGTGTAACTAAAAAAAAAAATAAAAAAATAAAAAAGTTAAGGCTAATTAAACTTTAGAATAGTTGACATTAATTAAATGTTCCCAAGCATACAAAAAAAAAAAAAAAAAAGCATGAACATAATGAACATAGCTCCACAGTTAAGACAAGAGCTAGTGGAAAATTGGCCTTAGGATACAATCAGTAAAGGACACCACATTGTACTATTACATTAAAGCTACAACAAGATTAGGTGTGTTATAGAAACATGGAATAAGAACCAAATTAAGCTTCTACATATCCACATATAAAAAACATAATGTCTGAAATGGCAAGTTAGAAACTACTGATGAAATATTTATTATAGACATAATAATAGCTGTTAAGCATAAAATGAGAGGGTGGGGAATAGAACAGCAGTAATGTACAGGACAACCTTTAAGCAGTCCATGACACTGTAAATTAAGTGCATCAGGGCAGGGTGGCATTTAAAAACAAAACCTGAAAAGTTTCCAAAGCTGACAAACCAGTATAAGCCCATATACCCAAGACAAACAACATCATCCAGCACAAAAACATCTAGCAAACTACACAAAAATACACCATTACCAGGTCCTTTAAAAATACAACTAGTAACAGAAAATTCTGAAAAGTAGTCAGTAGGACAGATACGTGTGAAACAAGCCATTCTTCCATAGCTATGAAGGACAACTCTTGGCATGCCTGCAAGAAACACTCATCAAGATAAAGATGCCAAGACTGAGGATGGGAGAATGCAAAAAGACTGTAACTCCATGCTAAAGAAAGCTAGAGTGGTCATATTAATTTCAGACAAGACTGATTTTAGAGAGAAATATTAAGAGGCACAAAAGAGGTCACTTCACAATGACAAAAGAGCAATTCACCAAGACGTAATAATTGTTAGTATTTATACATCAAATAAAGTTTTAAAATATTTGAGCCAAGATTACATGAAGCGGCATTATTCATAATTACAGTCAAAGACACGAGTAGACAGAATAGCAGGGGTAAAGCTGACCTGAATACTATTTGATGCACTATAGCATGAGTATCCACCCAGTCTGTGAGACCCCACTTCAACACCACTTAGAAAAAAAAAAGAACATGTCACAATAAATTCCTACTAAAAAATAATTATTTTATCTTGTATGTATTTGCCTGAATGTATGTATATGAACCATGTGCTTACAGAAACCCAGGGAAGTCAGAAGAGAGCACTGGATTCCCTACAACTAAAGTTACAGGCAGTTATGAGCTGCCATATGGGTGCTAGGAATTGAACCCAGGTCTTCAGCAAGATCAGCAAATACTCTTAACAGATAAACCAGCTCTCTAGCCCCATACTTACTTTTTAAAAATAAGAACATAGGCCATAAATCAGTTTAATAATTGCTACCTTATGAAAACCTGGGAAATGCAAATTAAGCCTGGGAAATAATAGGACCAGAACAGAAATTAATAGAAAACAATCAATGAATTAAAAGCTGATTATTTTAAAAGATGATTTTAATAAACCTTTCACCAGAAATCACTGGGTGAAAGACTTACAATGCTGAAGAGTCTTTTTAAAAATCCAGGAAAGGGTAGGTGAGGGGATACACAGCACAATCAAGACAGGCTGTCTATCTGTTGATTTCCATGCTACAAGTTAGATTTGTTCCTCTAGCCTACTTTTTCACCCATTTAAGAACCCATAATAACACAAGATAGATATAGCTGTTCTTCACAAAATCTTCAAATCAAATGCAGATATATATAGGTAAGTATGCACAAAAAAGGATGGGACTCAAGCTACTGAGAAGAGCTTAATGTGGAACCTAATCAAACTAGGGAGAACCAGGAAGAATCCTGTTAACCTGGCAGTGCAGTGTGAGCATTCATACATATGCGTATGCTTAAATATTATTTAAACTACTATATCTGAGGAATGCTCTTGTACTTAAAGAAATGACCAGTGCCTAAGAAAATACAAAACAGTAAAGGAAATTCAGAGTTTTATCAACTTGGCACAATCTACTATCAGTTGAGAAGAGAGCCTAGATGAGGAATTATCTAGATTGGTTTGGCCTGAGGGCATGTCTATTGTGACAATCTTAATTATGTTAAATGGTATGAGAAGATGGTCTCAAAGTAGGCAGCACCATTGATTCTCTGAGTTTGGGTCCTGAATTAGGATGAGTAGAAAAAGCAAGCTGAGCAGTTGGTGGATTTCTCTCTGCTTTTGACTATGGATCTAATGTGACTAGCTGCTTTAAATATCTGCTGACTTGACTTCTCTGCTAGCTGGTCTGTAATCTAAACTGTGAGCTAAAATACATCTCCTTTCCTTAAGAATGCTTTTTGTTACAGCAACAAAAACATGAAACTAACAGGAAGCCTCTGTTATCAATTCCTCCTAAGTAACCTTAAATCCAGTGCTATTATAAATCAAAAAACTATTTTGTGGCGATGGGCGGAAAGAACATAGTTTTACTGGGTACGAAGTACAAACAAAATAAAGTAATAGGAAACACTGAGGTAATAAGAGCCTCACTCTAATCCAGCTGCATCATCACTGTAAAGCTACACTCATGGAAACTGCACTAGACAAGCAGCAGGCAAAAGGAAGAAAGAGAAGAGAATGTAAAATTAGCTTTAAGCACACCTGGAAACTCAAAGTACTATTTTCAAAAGCACTTTTGAAAAATATTAAATATATTTAATGAACTTATAAACTTGATATAACAAGATAGCTCTGTCTTATTTCAACAGTGTTTCTACAGATCAGACCTGGAGACTCCCTCCTTTTAAACTTTCAACTGCCTTCCAATCAATCTCGACAGCCCCAGAAACGGCCAACACCGGCCATGTATTATCTCCCACACTGCTGATCGCCCAAGATCAGAAGTGGAGGCTGCAGCAACCTGCCTGGTTATTCTGAACCTCGAGGAACCCTCCAGCTGCTTCTTTCTGGGCAACTATTTCTTTCAGGCAATGTAGCTCTAGATGGATGGGTCCCTTTTTCCTAAACTCCTGAGAAGAAAGGACGGCTCCAAGACTGTCTATACAAGATGCAAAACCAGCTCCAGAGCTGGGCTGCTCAGGAGGCACAGACACTTTCTCAAGATTCAATGCAGTAAACCAGAGCCCATGGAGGCAGCCCTGGGGAACAATAATCTGAACCAGGGCTTTCTGGATCTTCTTGTCCCAGGCAGGTTCTACCTAAGGATCTCTCATCTTTGTGGTTTCTGCAAGGGCCACTTCTGGATGAGGAGATGAAGCTTCTTAAGAAGACAGGGTTGGCCCAGTCCCAGCTGTCCCTGGGGAAGTTTGAGAAGCACACCCTCAAATACGAGCAGAAGTCCTGCAGGCCTACAAGAGGCTCCTCAACTCTACATAGCAGTCCACAGACACCTGAGCCTCTCCTGCCACTAACAACTCTGTAAGTGCCCAGAAGTCCCTCACTCCCAAACCTTGAACCAAATGAAAACAAACCTTCTGAAACAGATGGGGGGTGGTTAAATAGATAATACCCATGGGAAAATTTAAGATTTATACAGTGACCACAAACATAAAGATAATTTTGGCAAAGGGTAAACAAGTTTCCAAAATAGTATGATATGAGCTATTATCTAGTACTTCCAAATCACTGAAAGAAAAATAAATGACCTAAGAACAATATGCACACTAAACAGATAGGAAGCTGTTCAACTTCACAAAACCTACAAATAAAACAATGAGGCTCTTTCACCAGTAAGACATTTTTTAAATACCCAGTGCTGATGAAAATGTAGTTTGTAACAACTGTTTGGAGGGCAGTTAGGCAGTTATCTGCCCACATGGTACTTTTGATGCTTGTGTCCTAGTTTTCTTCTTTACAACTTATTTTATACATACTGGAAAGGACACATCTGAATGTTTATCACATTACTGACCTTTCTTTTGAAAGTCAAAATACATACTGGTACTAAACTGAATTGTACCCTCTAGAAAGCTCCCTTGAAACCCTACCCCTCATACCTGTGAAAGTAATCCTACTTGGAATGGGGATCTTCACAAATGTAACAAGTTAAAAGGTCATTAGGGCTTGCCATAATGCAGTGTCCTTATAAATGGAGAAGACAGAGTGAGCACACCATGCCATGTTATTTGTACAGGCAGAGACTGCAGTCAAGGAGCCTTAAGGCTTGCCAAACTGCTGTAAGCTAAAAAGATAGGTATGAAATAGTCATTTTCAGTTTCTCCCGAAGGAACAAACCTGCTAATACTTTGATTTTAGATTTCTAGGTCTACAACAATGAGAGCACAAACTGTTCTAAAGACTACTTGGTTTGTGGTATTCTGTCACAGGATTATCAGTACAGACTAATAAATTACATGTAACTGTAACTTCATATCATCTGGTAAGATGGCATTAAATACAATAAAAAGAATACATGAGGTATAAGTGGACAAAGAAATACACCACTAACATCAAAAATGCAAATTGTACAATATATAAAATACTACTTTTTTTTGGTAAATTAAGGATCCCTTGTCCTTCAATTCCTTATGGAAAATGACTTATGATGGCAAATCTTCACTGTCAACTTCACTGGATTTAGAATGATTTAGAAGAGACACTCTGGGTATACCCATGAGGGCACTTCCAGATAGGCTTAAGAGGATGGGGAAGAGGGGGGAAAAAAGCAGTAACATCTAAGGGGCTGGGTGTCCCTAACTGTATCAACATGACAAAAGGAGAAAGCAAGCCAAGAAATAGCATGTGTGCCCCATTCTCAACCCCACTTCCTTACAGGTCTAACCCTGCTCTGACTGCTGCGCCTTCCTACTATGGGACAGAACCTCACACTGCTAGCCAAGGTAAACTCTCTGTTCCGCAAGTTGTTTTGTCAAGTATTTTATCACAGCAACGGGAAAAGTAATATGCCATCCTTCTCCAGTGTTGGCCAAGTCAAACAAAGCATAGACAACTGTCCTCAGTCACCTTGAAACCGTCTATACGTCAACAATCAATACTATGGAAAACATTTATTTTTAATTTGGAACTACAGGTCTGGTAAGTACTTTGCCTATACATATAGTTCTAGTTTCTTTAAACCTAACATAAAAGTTTAACTTTGTAAATAAAAAGGCTTTTAAACTGCTACTAAGCATACAGCTTTGTGATAATCCCTATACATCATGTATTCCTAAACTTGTTTCATTTTCTCCTTTGCTTCAAACTAGCAAATCTTCAATGAGCATTTCTTTTACAGATATGATTCCTTTAGTAAATCTTCAATGACAAGTTAAAAATAAGTTTTTTTTTCTTTCTTATTTTACATATTGATCCCAGTTCCCTCTCCCTCCCATGAACCCCCATTCCCCATTTACTCCCCAGGGAGGGTGAGGCCTTCCAGGAGGGATCATCAAAATCTGTTATGTCTTTTGGGGTAGGGTCTAGACCCTCCCTCATGTCTCTAGGCTAAGGGAGTATCCCTCCATGGGGAATGTGCTCCCAAAGTCCTTTCATGCACCAGGGATACATCCTGGTTCCACTGTCAGAGGTCCCTTAGACTGCCCAAGCCTTCTAACTGAGATCCACGTTCAGAGGTTCTGGATTGGTCCTATGCTGGTTTCCCAGTGTTCAGGTCAGCTGTCTCTGTGGGTTTCTGCAGCCTGGTGTTGACCCCTTTGCTAATCACTTCTCCCTCTCTGCAACTGGATTCCAGGAGTTTGGCTTAAAAATAAGTCTTAATAAATTACTACTATAAAGAAATCCTAGGGTCTAGGATTCTGAATTAATTGTTGTGATAATTAAAATATAAACATACTACATAACTTACACTTGACCCTATGTTCTAAAATGAGTTTTCCCCGACTATTTTTGGCCATCCCCGAGAATTTACCATCTGCCATATGATGTTAGGCAAGTTACCACTGTGTCACAGAACTAAAAAGTGAGGTTGGAGTTTTTTATTTATTTTTTCCACTATCATTTATTACCATTAAAATGATGGACTCATCTACTACTTCTAAGAGGATTGACAGTGATACAATCAATAAACATGAGATTTATTTTGTTATGCAGCATTTATAAATACAGTTGAAGATGTCAAACAGCTACTAATTAGTATCTAGTAACAGTTAAAGAATTAGTATTTTAGGTTATTAGTAAGCCAATAAGAATTACATTTACAAATAGCAGTGCACTCTTTATAAAGGTAAATAACAATGTACTGAGTTGTGTTGCCTCCAGAATCTTTATAGTAAAAATGAAATGAATTCTTAATACTAGGCTATCACGTGTGGAGGAAAAGCTGTGACTTCTAGACCTACAAAATAACATATAATAAAGCCTAACTATCTGCTCCTTAAAATTATTTTTCTACTTAAAAGACTAACATCATGCTTCCATTAAAATCATTTATTTAAAATCTGTGGAATATGGACAGAAATAAAATGAGAAACTGTAAGCATGTTTCATCTGAATCTTACTCTTCCCACTTTTTATAAACAAAATAAATAATGCTTTACACTCCAAACGTTAGAGTGTGAATGCACATATCAGCAATTCCATAACTCTGGAGCCAGAGGCAAATGACCAGGAAAAGTCCAACCACACCAACACTGCAGGTTTGAGGCTAGACAAAGATCTTTTCTCAAGAAATACATATTCTGTTTCTGAAAGCTACAATGCTGGTTTCATAACAAAAACGGCTCAGCAGCACTACAAGTAGAATTCTTCTCTTCAGGACTTTAGCTAACAGATTCTAACATGGGTGATAATGAAGGTCCTAGCCAAGCCTGCTGTATTATTCTAGTAGACTTCATTTTATTGTCAGACTGGATAAGTTGGTATTAACCGATAAGTAGTATAATTACACTAAATAAAGAATAACCTTTGTAATAATATATTTTATATAAAACACCCAACAGGAATGGGCTTATGAGAGAATAGTATGGAGGCTCTTCAGAGAGGTGTATCCAAAAGCTCCTTATTGACTTCATAATTAACTAAACTTTAAACAAAACTGTTAGAACTGATTTACCTACATCAAAATCCCTTTGCCATCAAAGGGAAATGTAAACAAACACTGAATACTTATCAAGAACAACATTCTTCATATGCTTCTACAAATTCCTGAAGTATTTCAAAGGTGGTAGCCATTCCTACATAATTTATCTAACTATAGAATTCTTCAAACCCTTTAGTAAGACCCTTTTAAAGATCGAGGTGCTTGGGCTGAGAAATGTGCCCACTCTAAACTAAAAATGAGCGATTTACAATGTAGGCTATATTCTCCCCATCTCCTCTGCTCACATAGTCCACACTGCATCATACTTTGGTGCTCACTTTCTTCCTACACCAGAGGAAGGCATTTTCATGATTGTATATTACAAATCCAGTGAATTTTACTGTTTTCTCTCCTCACTGCTCAAGGTGAGAGGCATTTCCCACTTTCATTCTAACGCTACTGCCTTAATTTAATTTTCAAGAAGGTATTTTTTAAGTACATTTCTCCCTCTATACCTATTTAAGAACTACTACATACACGGTGTGACTTAAAACAAAAAAACTGTTAGACAGCCAATCCTACCCCCTAAATTACCTTAGCAGGGAAATGAAACCATTTTGCTTAATGAAGAAAAACTGAGTTCCAGATAACATCTGCCAAGAATATGAAGTTTTTTCAACTTGATCAAGCAGTAAGAAATGCTAACTAGGTCTCTTAGTCTGAATCAAATGAGCAATTGTAACTATTCAACCAAGAAATATTCACTCATCTGTGATAGATGTGAAAATTATAGAAAAGTACTAAGGTATTAGGTCCATCTCTCAGAACTGCATACAACTCGAGGAAACACAATTTAACTAATGAAGATGAGTAATAAAAACAAGGGCCAAGGAAATAAAAGGGATGAATGTAAGCACTAATTAATAAAATAATTCTAAGAATCATTAATAGCTAAAACAATGCAAAACAGAACCAAATCAAAACAAAAACCAAAAATAGGTGAGTATGGCAGAAAAAAATGGTCAACCCACACCAGCTTCAAATCCATTCAGAACAAAGAAGGTGGGATAGAACTAGTTACTTCTTTTTTTTTTTTTTTTAATTTATTTATATTTTAAAGAAGCTTGTTTTACATGTCAATCCCAGCTCCCTCTCGGGTTTTATTTTCCCCACTCCTTATTTGGGACTATACATCTTAAACTCCACATGGCAAGAAATACACAAGTTAACTATCACTACCTGAAAGTCAACTGAACTTCACAATAAGGTAAGTGAAGGTAAGTGAATCCTGCTGGGCACAGAGGCAAATGCCATCTTTAATCCCAGTACTCAGGAGACAGAAGCAGGAGGTCTCCATGAGTTCAAGACCAGTCTGGTCCTCAGAGCAAGTTCCAGGACAGCCAAAACAGAGAGAAACCTTGCCAAAAAGATAAGTAAAACTTGCTCTTTAAGTTTGAGACAATACTCCAGGTAATGCATTAGAGTTAATAGTTCTAATAGTGTAGAACTATTAACCCAATGTTAAATTATAACACATATTCACATATTACATTTAACTTTAAAGGAAGCCCTAATTGACATGAAGTCTAATTATTAAAACTATACCATAACAATAGATTTCTAAGATTTACTTCCAGCTAATGAGATACCTACTTTTCTCTCTCCCCATTAATGTTTCCCTTTATTGCTATTCCCTCCCCTCTGCTTTTAAGTGGGAGTTAGTCACTCTGGGCATCTTTTTCATCATATTTGAATCCTCTACCCCAAATTGCTTTAATTCAGTCCCCCTTAGTGTTGTATGGGGTCATCCATAAACACCTATGGGATCTCCTTTGTCATCCATCTCACCAGCAGTCCACTTCTATACAGCCTCCCCTGAACCCCAAATATACTCTCAAAGTGAAACCTGATCTGTAGCTCCCCACTAATAGTGCTCCCTCCACTGTATCTGCCTCTTGGTTATGAAATACACCTGGACATCTTGGAAGACAAAGAAAAGCTATACTAAAAGAACATGTACTAACTTGAACTCACAAAATAGGAAGTTGACAAAAGAAAGCCTGTTACCAATGTGACATGTCTAGAATTAGCCATCAGAAATGGACTTCTACTTGCAAATGGTAGTCCACATTTGAATCTTCCCATGAAACTTGATAAAAAAACAAAAGGTCAAGTTCTACCCTAGACCAAGAAAACGTAATTATCAACAAATTATAAGCCTAACCACACAATCTAATACTACCATGATTTCAACATACATACATGTGAAAATATAGGCAAAACCTCTGTTCCCTAACAAAACTTCCGAATTATTCAAGTACTTCCTTTATCACTTAGTTAGTGCCTGTTAATATTATTAAGGTATTGCCATTCTAAAGCTTTTATTTATCTACTCTCCTCTATGGTTCTCATCCTTTTTTAACAGGTTTTCAGGTATTTATACACACTCCTAACCAACACAACCATCCCATGAGACAGTACTCTTAACAGGTAGGAAAAGCAAATACAAAACAGGAGAGTTAAGGGGCTTATCTAAGGAGATTCTGAGCTCACACTCACATTTCCTGACTACGAAGCTAGAATCCTGCTTGTGACAGGTGCCTTTTGCATATTTACTCTTAAGTACTGACTTACCCGTCAGTTTATTTGTTGTTTCCTTCATCAGATACTAAACTCCCCGAGGGCAAGAATCAACCTGGGTTCTTAATCTCAACATTCAGTTACTCAATACATATTTGTTTGATGAAACAAGGAATGAAGAACTTGCTTAAAATCTGGCACCATATAACTAGTTTCATGCCTTGACTTCATAGATAGAACTCTGAATGTATCGGTTTACTACATTTGATCTGACCTGTAAATTTACTGCTTGATTTATGAGACAATACATTTCACTATTGTTTTAAACAAAAGAGAGCCTAAGCCGATAAAAATTATTCTCAAACATTGATTTTACATTGCTCTCTATTAAGCCAAAGTCTCCCAGTTTTAATTTTCACAATTTTATCTTACAAGAGAAGGCAACAATAATGTGGTTTTAAATTACTGCAATTCAAAAGGTAAGGTTGATTAATAATATATGACGTAAAGAAATTGAGCACTGACTACTTGCAACCAATTCAGCAACCCACTTATGCTTACAGTGAGGATTGCTATCTTGATCTATCAAAATACACTCCCACGGCTGTCATTTCCTTGAAACCCTGGGTAAACACTACAGTTAAGGTCTGAGCAATGTGTACACCAACACATTCATGCAATGTCCTCCATGCCTTACACTCATGGACCTGGTATGTGAACACAGTAAGCTACTTTTGGTAGACTGTATACTAAATGTAACAAACCAGCAAAGGTGGCCTTTTCTCTGTTTGCAGTCAGCTTATGTAAAAAACAAAACAAAAAAGCTGGAAAAAACGCAAAAATTAACATTGCTTTAAGAAACTCACATTTTAATGATACTAGTTTTATGTAAAAATGAACTAGTTATTCCCTTAACACCATTTTAATCACCAAATCATTAAGGGGAAAAATATCCTCACGAAACAACACGCTGTAGTGGAAAGTACAAAGGGACCAGACATACAGTTCCAGTTACATTCCTAAATTACTGTGTGACTTGGGGCCAAGGGTTCCACTTTCTCTTTTGTTTAAAATACTATATACCATGTGCTCACTTCGGCAGCACATATACTAAAAAAATACTATATACCTGGAAGGGCTTCCGCGTCATTTTTAAAGTTGTCTCCCCTGCTTTTCTTTTTTTTTTTTTTTTTTAAAAACATTTTACTACTTCTGGTTGTAGACTTGGTGTTCTTTAAAGTCTAAATTTCACAACAAGAATTACTTCTTAAGTCCAATGGGATGATTTAGCCTCCAAAAGTAGATATTAAGACTAAGCGCATAGTTAACAATTAAGGTGGTAACTTTCCAGAAATTGTCTACTCTTAACTTCTTAAGCAGGTGTAGTCTGATTTGACACTGCTAACATTGCTAAGGAAAAATATAAACTAGTCCTATTCAGCTGAAACTTCTTTGGGTGTTTCCTGGGTTCCAGGGGCACACAATCGGCGGGAGCTAGCAAGCGACTAACTAGTCAGTATTTCAACAATCCTCTCAGCTCAAAAAAGTCACCTCAGTCAGATCAAGATAAGGCCTTCACCCGGGAGAACCTTCCCAACCCCAGAAGGGCCAGCAGCCAACGTAAGGAAAAGCTTCCGTCAACAACATGCATTCCCCCTTCCCACAGAACTGCTTGCTTTCAATCCGCCATCTGGGGTTGGGATGGCCCCAGAGGACCAAACTCAGAATCACTTTTGACTCCAATGGCCAAAAACTACTAGAAACTCCGCGTGGCTGCGGAGAGAGCAGCACTGTCTCTTACCAAAGCAAGGATGAAAAACAAAACAAAACAAACAAAAACAGTGGGGCGGAGAGCAGAAACTAGGCCTAGACGCAAACGCTGGGAGAAATAAACCCTGTTTCTTTGCAATGGGGTGCAGGCGCATTTCCTGCCTCTTGCTCTGATATGGTGTCCATGAACCTGCACTGCACTTCATCATCTCGCGGAATCCTAAAGAGGGATCGAAAATCCGATGCGCTTCTGTCCCCCATCTATTCACTCGTAAAGCCTCTAGCATTGTTAAGGGATGCTGCCCGGATCCAGAAGTAGGAAGTAAAAGCAAGGAAGGGCCAGTGCTGGGATCCTGCTCTGAGATTAAGCTACTGATGCACCAAGAAAATCCCCTTGTGGTCTAGAGTAAAGTTTGAACCTGAAGCAAGGGCGCGGACCCCGGCTTGGACTTCTGGGCAGGCCTGCAGAGGTGACACTCCCTTGTTCTCCAGTAGCTCAGGGAGGCGGCTCCCGGCCGAGCCGGGCCAGGCCGGCCTGCACCGGGGGAGCAGGGCGAGGGCAGCGCCAGGGCCCGGGAGGCCTGGCCCGCAGCGGGACCCCAGCGGCGCCCGCCCCCCCTCTCCCTCCTTCTCTCCAGTCCCCCCAGCCCGACCCCGCCAGGAGCCGTCGTGGGTGGCGACAGGGGTCTCGGCCACTGACCACACATTTCTTGCCGAGGAAGGAGAAGAGCGACTCGTTCTCCTGCGGGGTGAGCAGCAGGGAGCCCACGTTGGTGACTCTCCGCGGAGGCTGCTGGCCCGAGCTCATGGTGTCGCCGGTGGGGTGCAGCGTCCAGGGCTGGTGTCCTCGGGAGGTGGGCGAGCGCTCGGTCCCGCTCAGGGTGACAGGGGCGCGGGCCGGCAGTCACAGGCGCAGCATCCCGCCGCCCCTCCGGTGCGCCGAGGCCCTCGGACCGCGAGCCGACAGGGAAGCTCTCCCGGCTCCCGCCTGCTCGGCTCGGCTCCGGCCGGATGGTCGCTGTCCTGGCGCTCCCGCGGCCGCGCTAAACTCGCTACTCCTCCAGTGCTCTGGCGGCGGCGGCGGCGGCTGCCGCACAATCCAACATGGCAGCGGGGGCGGGCGAGACCACGGGACGCGGGGCGCGGGGAAGCGCGCCGGAAACGCGGCGCGGCCGGACACCCCCACACACACCTCGCTTGCCGCGCTCCGGGGCGTGGCCACGCAAAGCCCCGCCTTCTCCCGGAAGCGGCGAGGCCCTCGCCTGGCTCAGCCTGGATGTGGGGTCCCCCGGTGCGTTTTCGTCCCCTTGGGGCTGTCTCGCGCCTGCGCAGACGCAGGCTCGGCCGAGGCCGGGCTGTAGAGTCCAGCGCAGCGCGGGAGCGGACGCTTGCTTGCTGCAGCGCACACCTTTGCGGGCGTCCTGTCCCCGGGGCCCGGGTTTGATGTTAACTGAAGTGAGGTGGGACTCTCAGGCCGCCTGGCAGGTCTACATTAGCTACAAAGGTCGGCCAGCGTGGTTTCGGTCAGAGCCTCAGATGCCTCCGGTTCTCGAACTCAGTGCAGACCCTTGCCAGGATTAAGAAAGGCGTCTGTGTAGATGTCAAAAACGGACCAACTTTTACAAAAGACGTCCTTCCACCCGCCTGACGGATCTCGTGGGATAAGTGTGTGTAGCATCTACACTCGAATTTCCCGACCATCCCTGAATGCAACTTTTTTTTTTTTTTTTCCTTCTTGTCTTGTGAATTGGAAACTAGCCCTCTCCATCGTCCTCAGTGTCGAATCCCAAAGATGTTGCTGTCTTTTTATTCCAGATAAATATGTGCATTTGGGAATGTTGAGGAATATGCCTTACCTCTTTTATCCTTACGAGTTAATTTCTGTTTTCTAGGTGCTGGGACCTAGGCCTGTTGTGCACTCAGCCAACTGAGCTACATTCCCAGCACAAGTAAATACTGAGAATTCCTCATTACTGTGTTTCAGAATATCAAATGTTAATATAAAATAATAAGGTTGAATGAAAAACTAAAAAAAAACTTTATTAAAAAACTTAGAATATAGAAATGATAAATCAGATTGCATTGAATTATATAAATTGTACATTTCACCATTCTTCACATTAAGGATACAATTTATCACATAAATTGTAGTAACAACATTTGCTAATTATTCAATTTCAATTAAACATTTGCATATTAAAATTGTATGACAAACTCTAGTAAATCTATGATAACTATCAATACATTGGTAAACCACTACCAGTGAAGTAATGAAAATATAAAAGTTTTAAGGCTGCCTATAATGCCCATACTGAAATTGGGTGACCAGGAACAAATCTACAAAAGAAGATGAGATCATATACTCCTAGGGGTACTCACATAATATAAAGATATTTTAAATCAAAAAAGCATAATTTTAAGGGGAAAATTAATCTTTAAAAGTGGGAAAGACTATAAAATAATTAGGCTTTAAAAAGGCACTAGTAGAAATGCAAACCACTACTGAATCACAGAGCTAACCTGGAAGATGTCAGTTTATGTTTTATTAAAAAATATACCTCTTATTAATTAAAGCACAGTGACACTGAGATGATCAGAAATTCTTGGGAAATGATTCAGCCCTAACATTCTCAAACACGTGAACTTTAGTATCCAAAAACATAGGCTGCAGTTGATTCAGGGTTAAAGTTCCTGTTAGACCTTTTAAATACATGCAGGAATTGCTTTTCTGTCTCAGGCAGGTCTCTAATCTGTGAAATGAAATTGCTCTTTCATAAAGTAATAAAATGGAAGGTGGGATGGTTACACCTACTTTGAAACTGTAAAGAACGATAACCTGATACACAGTGGATACTCAAATCCTGTCATTTACAATCATTGCTTATGATCTGTCATATGGGTCTTTGAGTAGAGCAGTGGTTCTCAACCTGTGGGTCCCGACCCCTACAGGGGTCAGATATTTACTTATAACTATAGCAAAATTAGAGTTATGATGTAGCAATGGAACAATGTTATGGTTGGGGTCACCACAACATGAGAAACCATTAAAGAGTCACAGCATTAGTTAGGTTGAGAAACAGTGGTGGAAAGGATCAAGGACTGAAGAATATATTTTTGCATTCATTGTTTTTAACCCTGATCCTTTAAAAACTCTTATTTACAGCTTTTCACAATTCTCAAGTTTGTGTCAATGAGTTTGGAGTATAATCTCTGTTCCTTAGTGATCAGGCTACATATTTTTGCCAAACAGGTTGTTTTATCCTGTTATGCTAAAATACCAAAACGGTTAATACTAATATTCTAGGCAGGCCTGTTAATTAGTAAAATCCAGGAAGTTAGGACCTAGCCCAGAGAATGCCTGCTTAATATGTGCAAGGTCCTGGATTTGATCCTATTCACCAGCAAACAAATGAACATGCCAGAAGAAGCAATTACAACATATTTTGAGAGTGTCTGTAGGATGGTAGTATGGGAGGGGTTGGAGGGGGGATACCTAGGAGGGGCTGGAGGAAGGAAAGGGAGAAAGTGATGTAATTCTATTTTCATTTAAAATTGTACACAAAATTAGAAAGAGTAATTTTTGAACTAAAAATAGCAGTGGTCATAGAGCAGTGGACTGCTTTGAAAACAGATGTGAGAGAACATTGTGGAAACAAACAAAAGCTATGGATGGTAAGTGAATGGCAGTAGGTATGCGTCTCAGAACATGTGAGAGACCTTTTGAGTTGCAGCCATTTCACACACTTTTACTAGCCTGCGTTTCTTGTTTGTATTATCTGCTGTTTTCCTTCTCAAGAAACCTTATGTCTCACCTAAGTACAGCTTTCATTCTCTGCTGTCTGTTTTCTTTAGACTTGAAGGTTAAAAATTATAATGATCATAATGCTCAATCCCAAGCTATTTTGTGTCTTCCATGAAACTTTTTTTCTTGCCCCCCCCTTTGGAAATTTTAAATATTGTACTTTGTCCACAAAAATTGCAACATCGGTTCTTATTTCCACCCCTTTATTTCTCAAGACTTTCCCCAATACCTTGTTAGTCTTAAAGAATGAAAACTTGAGTGTGAATATTTCATTGGAAATGAGACCTCCTTACTCATTTGAACATTTGGACAAAGTATTGGTGAAGTTCCTCCCTACAGTACACAAGCTATGCTCTTTTCCACATTCATCTTGAGATCAAGAAGTAATAGCAATATTTGTTTCCAGAAGCCCAGCAAGTCCTGGCCTATTCTTGATAGTATAACTTCTTCTCTAGCAGGGCACATGACAGCTTTCATTGTTTTCTTTGGCAAGCCATTTTCTTATCTCAAATTCTTTTTGCCCAGCTTGAGATACTGGATTTGGTTCAGGAAATAAGCATTTCATTCTCCTTCAGTTGCATGTTTTGAAGTTTATTAGCTAGGCTAAAAAAGAGTAGGGTTGTTTTATCTTCATATAAAATACAACTGCTATATTAAAATGTGTAGGAATATAACAAATAAAAAAGTAACTCTTGCATTTACTTCTTTTGTGTGGTTTTCCATTCCTAACTTAAGTTCTCTCCTAGTGCTTCATTTTCTGCTGTCTTGCTTTGCTATGATCCTTTAAGATGACCCCTTCATTTTGTCAGAGTACTTTGGAGTACCATATTTATGGAAGTAAGGCCATATTTTCAGATGTCTCCTGTACTACTGTAACTACACTTGGCACATTCTTATTCTGTTCTTCAGTTATCCAATTTTCTTCTTTATTGATGGCAGTGTGCATGTACTCTTATAAGTCCTTGGAAACACACTACTGCCCTGGTTAATGTTAATAATTTAAAATGTACCGACACCCTTCTCTGTGGGAAAGTGGGGTAATAGCACACAGGGGTCTATGGCATTCAGCCATTGTGGCCATAATTGCTGGCACTGACATGTTGCCTAGCTGTAGGAGAACTGATTTATAGAGACAAAACAGCAGATCCAAATGCTGCAGAGAAGATTAATGTGGGTTCTTTCACTGCAGCCTCCCAGTGGCATGGGTGCAAAATGTCCATCTTGTAGAATTTCTGTGCACATTTTCGTTTAAGCGTTGTATAAGTGGGGAATATTTGTTCTAGTACATATTTTCTCCAGTTAAATGTGGGATGTTTTGTTATTAAAATAAAACTGACAAACTATTTTTTTCCTACTGTTCAAATTCATTTGAAGTACAAGTCACTTTTGTGGATTACATTTAAAGAATTCATGGATTATTTGCAACTCATTCACATTCATCATTGGTTTTAGTGGGAAATTGAAGTCTTATTCAATGATAGTATAAATTACCTGTGGTAGCTGTTGCAGCTAAATGGCCTAGTCTCCAGACACCTAAAGCATACTTTTGCTCTGAAGTGATTTGAAGGGCTAAGCATGCTATAGCTCCCATGATGCTGCTTACTTCTGTTCCAGCTGCTGGTCTTTAACTTAATGAAAATTCAATAGCTGTTACTTTAATTATTCCAAATAGGATTGGGGAGACATTATTTCTTTATTATAATGTGCTCAAGGTCAGTTTACAGGTGAGTTAGCAAATGGGTTCTTAGATAACTTGAAGATACCGTATGTCTTCATAGCTTCACTGATAGATACCTTTAGGTAAAGGATATTATCCCATGTGCATATAACTTGTAGTTTTTAAACAATATTATTCCCTTGAGACTTTCATACAATGAGCTTTGATTGATATGCACCCTCTCCTCCAACTCTTTCCAGATCTATCTCCCCTTCCCTACCCACCCAACTTCATGTCCTTTTTCAAATTATTATTTCTAAACCCACTGAGGCCAAATTTTGCTGCTCAAATATTCTTGGATGTGTGGCTTTCTACTGGTGCATAGTCAGCTTACCAGGGATACACTGTCAAAAGATATTCTCCCAGCAGTTAACAATTGCCAGTAGTTCAATGGTTAGGGGTGGGATTTCATGCCTAACATTCATCTTTATGCTGGGATTTGAGATTTAAGCTTACACAGGTTTCATGCATGCTGTCTCAATTGACTGAGTTCACATGTGCAAATGTTCTGCTGCCTAGTATATACTGTTTCCTTACAGCCATCTACCATTTTAAAATTCTTCCCACCCTCTCTACCATAATGAAAACTGAGCATTGGGAACAGGAGATGGATGAGGGTTGAACATTCTATAGTTTATTTCCTGCACTTTGACAAGTTGTAGGTCTCTGTGTTAGCCACCATCTCCTGCAAATAGAAGCTTCTTAGTTGAGGGCTGAGAGATAAAAGTACTAGTGCAAAGGTAAGACATTAGGAGTTGTTTAATTTCATGTTCATTTAGCAAAATAATAAGAGTAGATTCATCCCTAGTGCCTTTGGCCTATGTAGTCATTGGCTCTTAGCCCAGGGAAGGTCTCCAGGTATGGGATTCATCTTAAGGAGTGGGCTTTAGATCTAATTACAAAGTAGTTGGTGCCACTATTACACTACCTAATGGAAAGGCCTTACCAGGCCAGCCATTATTGTAGCTCACAAGATTCACACCTAGATATGCTTGATGATTATTTTTCTTCTGCAGTAGCATGCACAGAATTATGGAAGCTAGCCAGTAGTAATGAATCAGGTTAGTGCCAACTTGATTTCTACATGTTCTATGATTAAAATATGTGGTGTCTTCAGCAATAGCCTGAAGGTCAAGCTCTGGAAGGTAACAAAGAGCAGTAGAAGTAGCTTGTATTGTTTAGGTATCTATGGAATTACACAGGCCAACAAGTCTAAAAGAAGTAACTGATTTCTTGGCACTTTTTATTTGTTAACTTCTGGTGTCTAGTAGGCACTTTATTGCTGTTATAGGGTATAGTGGTTTCAATAAGAATAGCCCCCTATAGGCTCATATATTTGAATGCTTAGCCATCAGGGAGTGGCACTACTTGAGAAGAATTGGGAGGTATGGCCTTGTTAGAGTAGGTGAGACCTCACTGGAGGAAGTGTGTCACATACAATTCCCATATTATTGAGTTTTACCATTACCTATTAAGGTTTTTAGCATTGCTGTGGGATTTTGAAACTTGATAATGTACCCATAATAGGCATTTGTATTCATTTTACTAGGCATTACATAGATCCTTTTATTTTAAAACACATATCATTTAGAACTAAAAAAAGTTGTTGTTGTTGTTGTTTTTAAAATGGTTTTCTCCCCTGAATTTCCCTTTTCTCTTTTGTATTTGGGACACTTGGTGGTCAAATTTCAGAATTCCTGTTTCATCCTTTTTGCAGCTAGAACCTACACCTGAATTTCATTATTCCAATGAATTCTCAACTGTTGTCTTATTTGGGTTCAAGACACTGTAAATCCATCACTAATATCAGGAGCTGGACATGAGAATCCCAATTGCAAATGAGTAAATTTGAAAAACGGCCTGGGAAGAGATGGATAGGTAGCTTTGGAATAAGATTGTCCTAGCACCATTAGCATCACCTGAAAACTTGCAAGAAATTCAAATTCACATGCCCAAATTGGTCCTGAATCAGCAACTCTCAGACAGGACTCATGTATATATGCACAAGAAGGCTCATAGAGATTTTGATGGTGTGCTACAAGAGCACATCCCAAGGGCTTGACTTTACCACCCCTCCCCAGGCTTATAAAGAGTATAGCTATACACCACTGGCTGCCTCTGAGTCTCATTACTTCTGAGGAGATGGGTCTTCATGATGAATTGCTGGGATTCATGTCAGGCTAAAGACTTAGATGGGGTAGAATTTGTAACCAAATATTCTTTATTTACATCTGGCAAAACCGTTTCTAGAGTAAGCAGGAAGGAATTCATTGTTCAGAAAGCCCTGCGACCTTAAATAATGTGCCCGAACCACTGTACGATTCTGTTTGATAATTTATGAAGTGAATGAATTAGTGATCACCGGCTTAAAATTCTATGGCCAACCCTGTGGTTTTGGGATTTAGAAAATAACAAACATAATGGGTAAAAGCAATGCATGAGAGAATGTAAATAATATTCATTTTTCATTATTACTGTAAGCCCCTCGAGGCATGGGAGTGACCAGGACCCAACCCTGAGAACCTCCAACTGCCAGGCTTTGCCCACAGAACACTCTAAGGCCATAAAGACGGGAACCATTCCCTAGCAGGTGGCCAAGAGCCACCCTACAGAGTAAGAAGCCCAGGATCAGGCAGCAAAATCCCACAAATCCTAGGCTACCCTGGTAAGCTCTGCCCCCAAGGAACCCTATATAGAGCCTGCCTGTGGCTCAGTTCTTTGAAGCTTTTCTCTTAAAGCAGAGGGAGCCACCCTCCCGTGGCTTTCCCAATAAATTTCTTGTGTGAAGCTTATGCAGTGTGACTTTGTGGCATTCCTTGTCTCCTGACTGATTTTCTCCTCTGAGCTGTAACACTTAACAATTACAAATATTTTTTGACTGTATAGACATGAATGTATATAGACATGAATATATATAGACATGACTTTATGCCTGACTTACTACCCAGTATACCAAATTTACATGCCCCCTGTTCATTTACTTCAGAGCAGAAGTGAATGGGTATTTGGTGACTAATATTTCATGAAACTCTTGGTCTACTGTGTGTCATGCAAATTGAGTTCTAGATTTTATACTTGCCCTAACTGCAAGGGAGCCTGAGATTTAAATCTTAACATTAGGGATCTAATTTCCTAAGTCAAAAGTTCCCAAGGGAAAGGAAGAATATTTAAAAGGGACCCAACAGCTAGTTCACTTAATTGCAAGCAGATGGAATCCCAAGATGCTGACTGACTGGGGAGGAGGTCTTTTTTTTATTTTTATTTTTTTTGCAGAAAAAGCAGTAAGATACTGAACTCAGACAATACCTGTTTTCCAGTTGTGTCTGCAGGATGACATTTTGTATTCCTCCTTACTGGTATATTATGTGCATAACATCTGATAATTACTAAATCAGTGAGACTGAGTCCATTCATTGTGGCTAGAATTTAACATTATTCATTTTTTTGTGATTGTTTTAATATATAAAACATGTTGAATGTTAACATGATTTAGTCGGAGTCAGTGACCATGCTAGAGTAGTTTCCTTATTCTTGTTCGGGTCTAATTTGACTCGGTATCTTTATTTAGAAACAATGCATTAGAGTGGACAGGGACCTTAGCAATTATGCAGTCCAAACTCATCATTTACCTGTGCCTAAAAATGGAAAAGACAGAAAAGTGGATAGGAAAATGTGGATATCTTTGGCTTGTTGCACAGCAACAGCTATTGATTACATATCTTTAAAATTTTTGTTAAAAGGCAGAATAATGTAAAGTAACAAATGAATAGTGTAGTAAGACCAGGGTTGAAAATTGGCTCTGTAGTGGTCACCTTACTAAACTTCATTGTACCATGGAGATAAACTCATCTCACAAGATTCTTGTAGGACAGAAAGTTGTAATGACATAGTAACAGCACTTGCTATGAAGCCTGGCTGGTACTCAGCAACCAAAATCTAAGACTCTCCCACTTAAAGGATGTCACACCATTCAGCCACATACACCTGTACTGTGAACATATAAACACATAAACCTGAAGGTTCTACAGGGAGTGGAACAAGTTTGAAAACTCATTTCCAAAACAGGAAGAAACAATCTGCCTTTTGATAGTCATAAATTTGAAATATTAGGACTAGACCTCTGAATCTTGAAGCTAGATTACCAAGCATAACTGATTTGTTGATACTTCCTTTCTCTGTTCTTTGATAGGATTTGAACACTTAACACTTAGATCAGAGCCCTTAGATCAACAGTTCCCAACCTTCCTTTTAATACAGTTCCTCATGTTGTGACCCCCCAACTATAAAATTATTTTTGTTGCTACTTCATAAGTGTAATTTTGCTACTGTTATGAGTTGTAACATAAATATCTGTGTTTTCCAATGGTCTTAGGCCACTCCTGTGAAAGGGTCATTCGACCACCCCAAGGGAGTCACAACCCACATGTTGAGAACAGCTGCCTCAGAGGCAGATGCTAGGACAGATATTCCAGGTGCACGTGATTATAGAGTAAATGTTCTTCAGGAAACATAGGAAAGAAATGGAAGAAGGTGGATAATGAAGCGAAAAGCAACACAAATGACGTGCTCTTGGCTAAATTCTTGTAGCTCTGGCATGAACCACTCTGCAGAATTATCCTGAGGCAAGGTCAGTATGGGGTGGGGAGCAGCCTGGGGGTGGGTGGCTTCCATTAGACAAGCCTGGAAGAGTGCAAGCTCATAGCTTTGGGCAAGTAGGGGATGAACTAGGCAAGGGGATGGAACTGGCACTGTAGTTTCTTTGAAAGGTTGGTTTCTAAATCTGTTCTTTATTTGCATCCAGAATGTGATAAATTATAGTTTTAAAATCTTACAGGGTCATAAATTTGCTTTACACGCCAGTCAAAATGTGGACTCCGGCAATTAGGCGGTGGTGGTAGGTAGGGATCTATGTTGCTAATTCCCACAAAAGCTTTGCACAGCATAGTGACATCAGAAGCCTAAGGTGCTGAGAAGGGGAGTCAAGTGCTGGTCAGCAGTGTAAGGATGGCAATATACACAAGTGCTTAAGGGAAAAGAATATTTGAGCAGACAGTGTCCTTTTGATAAATCAAATCACGGTTTTTCTCAGCTCAATAACTACTGGCACTTGGCATCACTTTGCTGCCAGTGATGAATAAAACATAGTCTTTTCTGAAGTTCCTGCAGCACTGGAGGCTGCTGTTCCATTGAGGTTTACATTCTTGCCTTCAGCTCTAGCTTTCTAACACTTGAGACTTTGAAAAGGGAACTTAAAAACTGCTTTTGCTAAAAGAGCATGGACTCCTTATTCGGGCTAACAGTGCAACCAAAAGCACAGGGAAAGTCTGGCAAGGGTGTGTTTATCCTGTGTCTGTCTATTCCCCTTACTTGCACTGCAGACACAGAGCTATGTTGTCCTTAAGCTTTCCTTTCGGGTCACCATGGGTTCCCCAAACTCAGCTTTATAGAAAAGACCACCTTTTAAATGAGAGCAATTATCTACAAAGGGGAGGTTATACTCTGGAGCAAAGGGAAGCATCTTTATGAAACCAGACAGATGCCCTCAAGGAATAATAATACTGATAAGGACAGGTGGGCCACCCTGTAGAACCAGAATTGAGACAAGATCAGGTAGACCACACCTTGGCCAAGACTGCTCAATAATTCTTCCTCTTTTCAAAAGTGCCTCAGAGATGGACTTGGAGGGGTTTTTTTGTCTGTTTGTTTGTTTTGCTTTCCCCCAAAGTGGCCCAATTGAATATATCTCCCTTTTCTGCTTTTTGCCATTATGTGTTATTTTAAATTGGCACATTGGGGACAAATAGCCTAACCTAGCTTTGGAGGGACTTTCTGAACAGCAAGCTGTTGTCCCCAAAACCCTAGTTACAACATCGGAGAAACTCGTCTATGACAAAAGAAAAAGAAAGCCATTTGTAGTAGGATACATTGATTGAGCTGCAATTGAGAAGTCAGAATATTCCATGTAGTGTAAAAGAATTAATTTAATCTGGACCTTTGTTTCCATAAGTGACAGGAATGAGGCCACATGGAGACCATGAAGAAACGTAGAGATCAGCAAGAGGAGAAAGTCATTGCAACATCAAAGCTGGAGGAGTTGCTGAGTAGAACATAGATGCTTAGTAGTCTATTCAGTAGACTCTTGCAGGGGGAAATGCATTCAGGCAAGAAGACAGAAACATTTCCCAGGATGGAAAGATGGCTCAGTGGTTAAGAGAAAAGTCTCCTGCTTCTTTCTTGTTCTGGCCCTCCAGTATCCTGCTAGAGCCTCTCAGGGGCTTAAGCCAGCTGGAATGCCTCTTACTTCCAAGCTGGAAAATGTGCTGTGTAAGGGACAGACCCGCTACAATTCACATCACAGCAGAGGAACGTGAGAAATGGCTTCATTAGGAAAGAGCAGAGGACAGATGCAATAATGATTGCTAAAAATAACAGTGGAAGGCTACATTTTGGCTTTCTGTATTCCCAGTACCTAAATGTCATTCAGTGAAAGTAGCATGTGTCCTATCTCCTGATCCATGTCCTTATCACTCTTCCAAGTTTCTGTTTATTCCATATGCGATGTTCCTAGTACATTTTCTTCATGGGCATAAACTTCATGCCCACAATCCCAGACAGTGGTAACCACCTTTATATTTTGTCGCTTCACCCTCTAGCCACAGAATACTACAGGAGGGTGTACATCCAATCCTACCTGGGCAATTGAATTTGTCACCCTAGATCTGTGAATCACATGCACTATATATGTTATATTGCCAGGTACTAATTGCAGTAGGTTGTGATATGAAAACTTGGGGAATATGCTATGACTATTTTCTGGGAACTAGAATGAATGAGGAAGTAATTTTAACCCAGAAAGTACAATGGAATAAATTTACAGGAAAGGGCAGAGAGGGAATGAGATTCAAGTAAGAGCCACCACAAGCTGTACAGTTCCAGGTTCCAGTTTTTCAGAAGGCCTGCTTTCACTTTCAGCTCCTCGTTATGAGAAATGCTGTGTAAATATTACACAGCCTACATAAATCCTGCCTCCATTGTTTTAGAAGCTCCCAGAGGCTTTCCTATCATATACAAGTAAAAGGATCCTTACCAAGATAATGTTTTCACAAACAATTAAAAAAATTAAATTATGGGCCATTGAGATGACTCAGTGCATAAAGGCACTTTCCACCAAGACTGACAACTTGAGTTCCATCCCTGGGATCCATGGGAAGAAGGAGAGAATCCTCTCTTGCAAGTTGTCCTTTGACTTCCACTTGTAGGTGGTAGGACACATAACACACACACACACACACACACACACACACACACACACACACACACACACAAATAAATGTCACAAAGGATTTTGTTACAGTTAAATTACATTCCCGTTCTCATGTTTCCTTTTCCCTGTAAGATAGTGAAGAAGACAGGTGTTTAGTGTTGACCATTTTCCAGAGTCACACCCATATTGAAATAATTTTGTATTGATGCTAGGTTGAAGAGAACAGCTAGCATGGCTCCAGAACCAACTTGACATGTTGACCTAGTTCCTATGCAATGATGGGATGGATACAGTTATGCATTATGATATTTGACACACATGAGAAGAATGTTACCCTTTCACAATTTCCTGTTTTAGGACAAGCCCCTACTACTGCCCAAGCATCATAGACTTGCCATAACTTAAGGGACTATTGACAGACCACTTTAATATATGGCCCTTTTCTTCTCTTACCTCCACTCCTAAATAGCAGTTTTGTGATCATTGGATAAACAGGTTGAATCATAACTGACCTTATTGCCATATCTGTCAAAAGAGCTGCATGTATTTTTATGCACCTCAAAATACTGCCCCCCAGAAATGTTTATAAGATACCTGAGTCTGTTGCTGTTTATAGTATATCCCCTAGGATATATTTTATCTCATCAAGGATCTAAAATATTTACCACTTCCTGCTTCACAGGTCTTTTCAGCATGATGTTATTTTAGCAATGAACTAAGATTATAGATGCTCTAGGAGACCTGACCTTTGCACTAAAATGAACTGTAACCTTCTGTTAATGCCCCTTTACTCTAGTTAGCTTGGTCAATTTTCATTGTTTTCAAGTAAACCACATATATCATTATTGCTATTTATTTCCAGTGGTGAACTGATTTAAAGTTATAAAATAGCTATTCTTGGTTGTCAACTTGACTACATTTGGAACTAACTAAACCTAAGTCGCTGGGAGCACCTGTGGAGGATGTTTTCTTAATTAAATCATGTGAAGTGGGAATTAAGTCTGGATCTTTTGAGGGGGGAAGACACACCTTTAGTCCAGATCTTATGAGGTTGTAAGTTTCACCTTTAAACTGGGCCACACCTTCTGCTGGCCCTTTTATAAGGACACAAAAGAAGGAAGTTAGCTTCCTTTGCCTGCTTGCTCTCACTGGATAGTTTATTCTTTCACTGGCATTAGAGCCTACTTCTTCAGGATTCCAACATATACTGAAGACCAGTTGAGACATATAGCTTTAAGGACTGAACAACAACTCTATTCTTAGACTTCCTGTTGGTAGACAGCTTGTTGGATAGACCACAGCCTGTAAGACATTCTAATAAATCCACCCTTCTTTTCTTCCTCCATTCTCAAAGAATAATATATATTATTATCTCTATATAGTATATATATTATTCTGTAAGTGCTGTTCTTCTAGAGAACCCTGATGAATACAATTGGTTCTCAGGCACACTTTATCTTCTGTATAATGTCTTAATAGAACACTACCAGGACAGAACTCCATAATTCTTTGAGAACCCTTGTAATTCTTCAAGTGAATAAGAGAAACTTGAGCACCCAGCTGGTCTGCCATCTCCAGGCTCGTTGGGACATACAACACATTTCTTCAAACCTTCTGCTTTGCTATACTCCAGATTTCTCCTATCTTGCTCCATCCAAAGCTTCAGCCTTCCCTCTTGTACTTTCTATCATCAAAAAAGCTACTAGATCTTTCTTATAAATATATTGTGTGTGTTCAAATACCTCTCACATTAAAATAAAACTGTTCACTTAAAATAATTAAGGAAATTGAATAAATACATCAACTACTTGACTAGTTATTAACCTGTATTTTTCTATGCATAGATAGTTTCCCTTTTTCTTAAATCAAGCAATGTAATATTATTTATACCACCAATATTCCATTAGTAAGAGCATTAATGATGACTACAAGATCATTAAAAGTATTTGAGATTTCAGTTATGTGGTATTGATAAATACAATAGTTGCTTCTTTGCAAGCTATCCACCATTTATCAATATGATGTGTGTCTCTGATCAAATGTTCACTCACTTTGTCTTCTCTGAGGCTTTACATTTTGAATATTGATAACCATGGAATCCTACCATCTTGCTTTTTTTGTTTGGCTTTGAATATAAAAAGGCCCTAAACTGTATTTCATGAGGAGTCAGTTTGTTAATTCTACTTGACAGAGCAATATAAGCAATTATTGCTGAGCATGCACTATGTACCTGACTCTTAAATTGATGGCTTAAGTACATTCTCACTGAATTTATCCTTCCATGACTTTACTAGTAACATGTTCCAATAACTTCCACAATGTCAGCAAGAAAGCTGATTCAAGTCTGGGTCTATTGACAGCAGAAACTACCACCATTATCAATAACCATAATGCCTTGATCCCCAAATCTCTCTCCAGATATCTCTCCTGAGGACTAAAGTAGCAGCCACAAAGTGATAAGTCCCTCAATGTCACCACATAAAAATATGAACTAATGCACTTTATCCCAGATCTTTCCTTTCCAGCATGCTATGACTTATTGAATACCAAACATCATCAAACCTTACTATTAGAAAGTTTAAAATCATACCATCCTAACACCAAACCTGTCTTAATTACCAGTTACCAAATCATGTCAAACTTATTTGCTTTTTTTGTCAATACTTTTTTTAAAATTTATTCTTACAGCCCAAATCAAACATTGTTGAAACTTAATGAGAATCCCTGTTTTTGGTCTCTATATACTGCCCCCAATTCATCTTGCATATTCCATCTATGCTTGTAAGAATATCTAAAGCATAGGTATTTTTTTCATAAAGATAACACTGTTCTTCCTAGTGCAGATTCTCAATATGAATTTTGAAATATGCTAAAGAAGAGAGGTGTGTGTGTGTGTGTGTGTGTGTGTGTGAGAGAGAGAGAGAGAGAGAGAGAGAGAGAGAGAGAGAGAGAGAGAGAGAGAGAGAGAGAGAGAGAGAGAGAGACAGAGGCAGAGACAAAGATTCCCAGATTTCTAAGAACTACCCCACATTCCCTGTAGCACCTTATTTCCTTTTGTGATAAATAATCTTGGGTCTCCCAGTGCTAAACACTTAAATCATGACTGAGATTTCTGTTTTCACACGTTTGACTATAAAAGTCAAAGTTATCCCCTGAAGCCACATAAGTGACTTCATAATTTTCCTTCCTTCCGTGGACCTTTTGTCAGCTATCTCTTTCCTCTTTAATCTTTGTTTCTTTTCATTAACTCTCCTGATATATAGAAATCTTATAAGCAAAGAAAATGTTCTTTTGAAACTGAGAGTGG
This sequence comes from Cricetiscus sungorus, assembly GCA_030556225.1. Lineage (NCBI taxonomy): Eukaryota > Metazoa > Chordata > Mammalia > Rodentia > Cricetidae > Cricetiscus > Cricetiscus sungorus. The sequence goes on from JANBXA010000253.1 coordinate 23,616,785, forward strand.
CACTTAAAGACAGATACATATTTAATAATGTGACCACATTGTCCATAAAGAATATATTTAAATAATTTGATCAAGACACTACTTACTCAAAAGTACATTAAATATTTAGAATCTACATATTTTTAACATATTGTTCTTCATTAAGAGAGCATTTCATTTTTAAAAGTTGCCAATTTTCCTCAGAAAAAATAAATCAATTTCTAGAAAAAATTAATTAAAAAAATCAATTAATTAATTATCAATTACTTTTTACTCTGTGAATAATGAAAGATGGCAACTACAAGCTGATTTGTTTGCATTTTTTATTTTCTAAATGAGTTGAAGCAGGTAGGAAAGAAGGGGCCACGTCCTTCTTATATGTATGTATATGTAAGGAGAAAAACTGATAATATACATGTGTATATTAAGAGGTTTTTGTAAGTCAAGGATTTACAATGAAATCACACATTACAGAGAAAATTCATTGCTTTTCACAACACCAGATATATGTCGATTTGTTAAGAAATGTAGGGAGAAAGGGGCTTATGGCCTGCTTTTGTAATATCTAACCTTTAATTCCCTTCTCGGTTTCCAAAAGCTTCTCAGAAATTACATCTGCTAATAAAATTACTTATTCATCAGAAGCTTGGAATCACAGAGCAACTGCTTTTGTGATCCACCTTTCTACAGTCAACATTTCTTCAACCTTTTCACAGCCCCAGCAGGGCAGGCCCTTCCCCTTGATCATCACACTTATTCAAGTCAAGACTATGAGTGAGCCTACTTTATACTTAAAGGCAGCAGACTGTTCTCTCTGATTCCTGAGTAAGGTAAACATTATCCCAAAGATGTGCATCTTCTAGATATGCTCACTCTAACACAGCCTGTCACTTGGGTTTCCTTTGCTATTTTTCTTCCTTAAGCTATTTTAATTTTCTTCCCAAGACATTTCACACCAGGCCAATTGCTGGTCGTTCCCTCCCTTGCCTCTTGCTGTGGTTCTGTCATATATAACTTATTCTTTTGTAACAACTAGATCTTATTTTTCCTCTTTTCAATGGTTCCTATAGTTAGTTCCTAGTTGAAAAGACCTACTGCACACAGCTTTCTAACAATTTATGTTCTGTTCTAAAGGACATTATGTTCGTATTATACCTAGTAGGAAAGACTCCTGATGGGACTTGCTACAGGACTCCTTGAGCTGATAAAAAAAAAAAAAAAAAAAAAAAGCTTTTTTTCTTATCTTCAGTAATAGTTGTCTTTTGTTCTCTTGATTTGCAAAGCACGTGTGTCTGTCCTCCATTACTAATATAGAACACCAGCATTCCAAGACCACCACAAACAGCAAAGCCTGTAATTACACCCCATTTGCTACTTTTCAAAACCCAGTAAGAGATGAAGCCTTTACAAAAGTTTTCAATTGTAGTGCACTCCACTGAATTCCCTAGATGGCCTAAGTTTTATTTTTTTTATTTTTTCATTGAATTACATCCCAGGAAGGCAACATGGCTATACCACATTAACTTACATCTCTTATAGAACTAAATGCACTAAAGTATAGTTTAAACATTCTGGACTGTAATGGATGACTGTTGTAAGAAAAAAAATCAGAAATTTACTTTTATACAAGTTATTTTTTTTATCTTTTTATAATGCTATTTTGGAGGATATTCCAGAGTAATATAAGTTAACAGTCTCACTGTAAAAGTGCAAAATAAGACGCTTGTTTTGAAAGTTAGCTGTGGAAAGTGAATGGGCCTTCCAAAAGCATTGGATTTTTTTTTTCTGTTAATAGCTATAAAGCATTGTATCTCTCCCCTGTTGCCTGCCCTATTATTGTCTTCCAGGATGCTAGCAGCAAAATCTGATGCACAATGACAAAATCTGGTGCACTTTGAAAAATTTGATTACTTTCATAATGCCTTCACAGTGTTTGAACTGTCTTTATATACTGCAGAAAACAATTTGTTGTATAATAAAATCCTTCTTTATACCAACAAATATTTTTGAAAAAGTCTTGGGTTTGATATGCTAGACATATTGAAAATGTTGTATTGCAGTAATTTAAAACATCCAACATTAATAAGTTGTTACGTTATATTGCATTTTATATGTTATTAGTATAACACGTCATGTGTTAAAACAATTATGTTAACCCTCGGGATTGGTTTACATTGTTTTTCTGGAATTGGTTCTGATTTTCTTTTTGTTGTGTTTGTTTTGTGGGCTGGGTATTGAACCTAGGACTTTGTACATGTTGGGCAAGTACTTCTACCATTGAGCTATATCCTTAGCTGCCCTATCTTTTTTTCTCTTTAGTAATATCATTGTATTATTTTTAGCTTCTCATAATATCTTTGCTGAGGAGACTCATGACTCTGGTAGAAATCTAAATATAGCTAGTATAGCTTAAAAATAAAATAAGGCAACCTAGTCTATTAGTTCTAATACTGTTAGTATTTTTCTATGTAGCTTGGTAGGATCTACCCATGTGCTAATTCCAACTAGCTCCAGGATTTACAATTATTCATTTATTTCATGAAAAAAAAGGAACAAGTTGACAAACATTAAGAAAAACTCCTCAAAGGGTGGAAAGATGGCTCAGTGGTTAAGAGCACTTGCTGCTCTTACATAGGACCTAAGTTCAGTACCAATCTATTGTGGTGGCATCATCCAGTTGCTCAAGCTTTAGAGGACCCAATGCCATCTCCTGGCTTCAGTGGATACCCACACACATGTATACACACCCCGTACACACATACACCCCGTACACACATACACCCCGTACACACACACACACACACACACACACACACACACACACACACACACACACACACACACACAATCTTGAAGCCACAGTGAAAAAGACTCTTTTCTACTGGTAGAGCGAGAGTCTGAACTCAGATTTTCATTGTCTGTAACACATACATGCTGGTTACTGACCTAGTCACTGTTGTCACTTGCAACATTCTCATAGATAAGATTTAGGTCATACATCCTGGAAACTTGGTTAGTTCTCCCACACTCCACACATTTCTAAAGTAGTAGGTAGTTTTTTTTTTTTTTTTTTTTTTAAAGGAAAGCAGGCTGTGGTTTCCGGCAACAGGGAACACGAATGCTATATGTTAAAAAGTTTTATGTGTGTATCATAAGATAGAGATGCCAGATTGAGAAAAAGAAAACGGGACACCTAATATGAATTTCACATAGACAACAGCATAGTCTTTAGTGTTTTGGGAAAGTTTAACTAAAAAATCACTTTCTATTGACCAGGAGTTAAAATGTAATTGGATAGTGTATATTTTATCTGGCATCCCCAACACCAATCATAAATACATTCAGTAAGCAAGAGGAAGTAATTTTATGTCAGGCAGCCTCCTAGTCCATGTAGAATTATGTGTGATACAAATATTACATCATTGCAGCAAAAATAAATGTTAGGTTTATGGTTAAAATTATCATTATCATACCAACAAGTTTGAATTCAATTACTTAAGCAATGTCCTCGTGTTTTTTCACAGGTTGAGTTGATAAAATTTAAGTATCTCTGCTTTCTATCTTTTGGTTTGTTCATCTTATGAAAACCTATCTTAGGAACACAGGTTCACTGTTTTCACACTGGTGAATACATAACACTGTGTAGACATTTGGTTACCTCTCCTGGGCAATGACTGCTACAAGGCTGCCTTAATTCATCCTGGGAGCAAGTCTCTGGGGATGTTATTAACAGTCCCTGGGCCCTGGTCCAAATGATATGACAGACTTTGAAGATCCCCCATGGAAGGCTTCACCCTCCCTGGGGAGCAGAAAGAGGATAGGATGGAGGTTGGGAGGGGGATAGGGAAGGAAGGGAGGGTGAGGGAACTGGGATTGACATGTAAAACAAGCTTGTTGCAAACTTAAATAAAAAATATCATTAAAAAAAAAAAAAAGAGTCTCAGATGTATTTTGCTCTTATCACCTGACAAACTTGTGTAAGGCAGGCAGATTCATCAGTGTTTACCTGCCAGCCCTGATCTTATCAGGCACACTTCAACTGCCATTTGAGGAACTACACTCTCTACTGCCTGTGGGCTGCATGAGATATGTTTATACAGGGGTACATTTAAACAGGTGGGTGTGTGACTTAAGTCAGCCAAGAAGACACTTTCCATGAAATTCAAGTTTTACAGTGAGACATTAATCCAACAGTGAAGGAGAAACTGATTTATTGCAGTGGTGGTTCTACGGGGGTAGTGGTCTAAGGTCCTTGTGGTTATGATAGCAAGCAAACAAAGGTACCCTCATTTCTATTCTAAGACTTGTATAAACTTTCCAATTTTTCTACGAGTTTTCTTTTTATATACTGGAGGGTTTTTTTTTTTTTTGAGACTCACAAGCCTTTCTAAGTATGTGCCATATCATTTTGACATTTTAAATTATATGTCAGTGTATAAATCCAACATAACAATCAAACCCTGTTACAGTAGAATTGCTGTGGTACAGTCACAATGACACACAATGAAATTTTAAACCTATGTTTCTGTAGTCTATTTTTTCCCTTAAGGAGAACTATGGGTTCAAATAAGAGTATTCCTTTGTTAACCTTTCTCACTGAATCAAGTGTCTACTATACTCAAAATAGGATGCAATGGTCTTGGGAACATATAATGATTAAAAATATGGTTTTGAATTTCTAAAAGTTAACACAGCCAGCTGTATTTGGTAGAAAGTCAGTTCTGAGGTCGAGTTTCATGATTAGACCATCATAGAAGAACTGACCACAAAATCTATACTGTGGAAGAGAGGGGAGTGAAGCAGGAGGAGGCCAAAGTTAGTCTTGAGTATGAAACAGATCCAGCAGTAGTTTTGATCCATCCACGAACTCTCTGCAGAGGTAATGAGTGGTCCTTCAGTACATTCTCAAGACAGCCATAGTCATTAATGCCAGCAGCCAAGAGGGCCACAACCTTGACCAAAGTGGCTATCTGCAACCAGAGGAATCCTGAAGGAGTTGGGAACTGAAAGATGTTTGTGAATGGTCCTTCAATCGTCTGGGACAGGAAGTTCTGGAAAGAAGAGCTGGGTGATGGATGATTGTGTCCACTCCAGTAATCATCTAGTACACGGCATTCTGTGGTGTAGGCATCTGACTACACTATGGTTCATAATAGTCCTTTTGCAAAGAAACTGCCCCAATGCATATAGGAAAGAAGTCTAAAAAACAAATCAAATACTTATATTAGAAGGCAAAACTTGGTGTGTAGAGTAGTTTGCTTTTATTTCTTCAAACAACACAGTTATTGAAGAGACAGGGCTTTCCTAATAGTGTATGCAGTGTTGGGAGGCTGATGCAGGGGAATCCACACAAGGCTACAGAGTGAAACTGTCTTAAAAACAACTTAACTACGTAAAAAGTTTTGTTTGTTTGTTTGAGACAGGGTTTCTGTGTGTAGTCCTAGCTGTCCTGGAACTCACTCTGTAGACCAGGCTGGCTTCAAACTCACAGAGATCCTCTTGTCCTCTGCCTCCTAAATGCTGGGAATAAAGTGCATGCCTAAAAACAATTATTTTTCTTTTCTTTTTTTAAATCTAATTTAATTTTATTGTTAGATAGGCTTTCTATGTGTAGCTTTGTAGGCCAGGCTGGTCTCAGTATTTTTCTTTTCTCTTTTAATAAAGAAGTATAATTCTACAATACATAACTATTATTTATTTATTAAAAAGCACTATCATATTCTCTTCTCTGATCTCATTTTACTATGGGCAAAAGAAAAATTTATTAACAGTTTGTGGGCTGGCACTTGCAGATCACAGTCATCGAGGTATATTTAAACAAACAAAATAAATCATCCTTGGCTACAGAGTGAGTTCATTACCAGCCTGGCCTATGAAACTCAACAAAACAAAGCAACCCACAAAATGCTTTTTAGAGTGAGTCAGGGGTTTCTGGGTGAGGGAAGAATGTAGGTAACACACAGGGAGCAAGGTGAGCAGGATGTAATGACACAGAGGAGTGTAGCAACCCTGCTCAGGAGGAACATAAATCGTGACAAGGTGACTAATGACTAATTCAGAATGGATGCTAGAGTTCAGTGGGTTCAAGTAATTCAGCCCACAAGTGGGTAGAAGCAGAGGCTTCTGAGCTAACACCATTACACAATCATGCTTAAATTGAAAGTGGTCAATCATTGAGGAAGTAAATCCGTATTCATCCATCCACTTAGTAAACACTTGCTTCAGACCATTTGTGGGTGGGGGTCCGCTAGGTAGTGGTAAATGGAGGGTGAACAGCGCCATTCCTCACAAATGCAGTCCTTGCTCTTTGTATTCAAGTGCTGCCTTTGCCTGGACCTTAGTAACTGCGTCCTACTCATGTAGCATCTTCTTCCTAGTGAGGTTTCCTCATCCCAACCTGGATCAGGTGCCTAACTATTGTATTGACACAATGCAGCTGCCAAATCATGGATCTTTCCTGTTCCTCTGAATCATACTCAGTTCTGCAGTCAGAGGAACTCTCTGAGATGCCAATCAGACTGTGTCTCATAGGAACTCTCTGAGATGCCAATCAGACCGTGTCACAGATGCTTTAGTATTTTCCACCCCTGCCTGGTGAAGCCCAGTTCCCTCACATTCCCCAAGGCTTCTCCAGTTTGTCTCATACTTGCATCACTGGTCTCCTTCCTTGCACAAACTCTACAGTTCTTTGAACAAGTTTTCTTTTCCTTGTGGGTCTTGCAGGCCCTTGCCTCTGACTCTTCCCCTCATCATTGCTTTGTCTTCCTTCTCCACCCTTTTTCCTAGCTACTCCAATCACATTTAATGCCTTGCCTTAGGAGTCTTTGCTTCCAGGAAGCTTTATTGGGGGCTAGATCTCTCTTCTTTGTGCACTTCTACAGTGGAAGGTTTGAAAGGATGCCTCTTATTTGTTCCTAGGTCCCTGCATAAGGTCCCTTTCTTTTTCTTGAGAGCAGGAGAGCCTGTATCTTTGGAGTCTAGCTTCCTTCTTGGTTCATTGTAAGTGCTAAGTAAGCACACAAATGATGTGACAACAGAATGAGAGAACAATTCATCAACTAATTGAAGACAGTACTGGCATAAAGCTGGGTGTGGTGGTGCGTGCCTGTAATCACAGTATCTGGAGAAAGAGGCAGGAGCACCTGGAGTTCAAGGTTATTTTTAGTTACATGATGAGTTGCATTGGCTTACTAGAATCCCTGTCTCAAAGCAACCCCCCAACCCCCACCCCACAAAATAGACAAATAAAAACGAAGCTCTTAAACCTTTTCTTTAAAAATATCACAAAAGATCATGTTCTCACTCTATTTCAGAAGTAAGTATACAAAGTAACCAGTGACTTTGTTTTTATTCCTCATCCATATCTACAACAGTACCAAGAATGCCAGGGTCTTTCTGTGCCTTATGAAAAATGGAAAATGCTGAATGCAGCCAATCTATGGCAAAGGCTGAGATTTGGGTTCCTTTATTCAAATTTCTGGATTTTGTTCTGTGCTTTTTTTTCCTCTCCATTATAAATGAGAACCCCAAAGAACCCCTTGCCTTAAAAATACTTTTTCAGATCAATCTGTGAATTAGCAAAGTTTGTGAACAACCAGTATTATGGTAAGTCTGTTAGAACAGGAGCTGGAAGATCTGCAGCTGTGTGGAATCAGGCTAAATGCAGCTCAAGCTAGGCCAGGCCACCACATCTGTTTGGAAAAGAAAAGAAATTGAATTGGAAGCATTTTCCCAGGCATATCCAGTAGTTATTAGCTCATAAACATTTTCATAGGTATAAGTTTATAACTTTTCAATTTTCATAAGTTGCAAGAAAATTGTTACACAAAGTAAGGTATAGTTCCATGTGTCTGAATTCTATGCTATCTTAATGTGAGTATATTTCCCTACTCAGCCTACTTATAGCTTGTTATTTGACAATTTCAAAAATGCATGCAATGCACTTTGGATGTTTCCCTACATTTAAGCCCCCTCCCATCCCAATCAGTCCTCTTTCCTGTCAGTTCCTTTGTAACCCCCCAGTTTACCCAGGCATGTCTATGTGACTGTTGGACTGGAGCTATCCACTGGAGAGTGGTGAGGTCACCAGTGGACACACTGTTGAAGATAATACTTCCCTCTCTCCACGAATTTATCAGCAGAAATAATTCATCAATGAGGGCTGTGAGCCCCGAGCACCTTTTCTTGCTCAGGTCCAGTGCAGGCATCTGCAGCTGCTGGCTTTGTGATGCCCAGAAGATGCCATTTCTCATCCTTCCTCCCTATCATCTAGGTTGATCATTCTTTCTTGTGCTTCCTCTACAGTGTTTGTTGAACCATAGAGGGAGTGGGATACATGTCTTGTTTAGGGTGGAGCATTATCACTTATTTTCTCAGGACCCTTGTACAGCCATGCACCTGTGAATTCATCACTATTCTGTGGAAAGAAAGGCTTCCCTGATTAAGGCAGAAAGCAGAAGCTTTATGCTGGTATAGCCAGAGACATTTAGAAGGCAGTTTGAGCTATGTCAGCAACAGTAATCAGATCCACCTATGGCCTCCCCGCTATGGGTGTTAGATCAGGTTTTCAGTAACACAGATGGATTCCCTTCTGCCAGCCTGCCTCAGATCAGTCAGCAGCTAGCAATTTGTCCTCACAGTAGTGCACATCTTGTCTAGAAGGTTTGTCTTAAAGACCACAGGGTACACAGCTGGGTGAGACCATGGCTGCTCTTTCTTTCCCAGCAGCCCGCTTAGTACTTTCTGGGACTGTGAAAGCCAGCCAGTAGGAAGAAGCTTCTTGCTCAGTTCAGGCTGATGTCTCTTCATCGTGCAGACAAGTTATTTTTTTAGCAGTAAGGTCCTATTTAGTTCTGAGGACAAACGAAGAGAAGTGGAAAGCGGTTGTCTTGGTGTTGGGGCTTATGGGACTTTCCTGATCAACAACTATAGGGAGGTGTTCTACTTTTGGCACTGGAATTTTTGTTAACAACCTCCTGCTTCTTGGGGCAGTTTCTTCCAGCCATGCAGGATATCTCCCTTGAAAATATTTTTTGTATTGTAATTTATATTACTAACTTTGGTTACATGATAGTAACTCCACACAGCCTTTCATGTCCCCCTTATCTTGGTTTACTTTCCTCCAATTACTCCAACCACTTCGTCTCCCCACTCCCTAACTGCTGTTCACTTAAACATTCCCAGTCTCCACTTTTCTACTATCTACCTTCTATTGTTACCCTCGGTTACAGCATTGCCCTCTCAATGGCCTCTTTCTACTTTCCTAGCTTCTACAAGTGCTCTGAGTTGACACATAAAATTAAAGATTTGAAGCTAGGACCTTATAGGAAACAAAAAGTGTCATTTATTTTTCTGTGTCTAGGTCAACTTAGTGTAATTTTTTTTAACCAATCCATCCATTTTTCTGAAAATTTTAGTTTCGGTTTTTCTTTATAGCTGAGTAAAGTTCTATTATGTAGATATATCATGTTTTTATTAACTATTCATCAGTTAATGGCTATATAGGCTGATTCTGTCTTGTAGCTAGTGTGAATAGAATGTCAATGAACATGGAAGAACAATTTTTTTTTCTTCTAGGATCCAGAGCCCTTTGTGTGTATGCTTTCTGGGCCCTTTTTGAAAAGTGGCAGGATTCCCTATGAAGATGATTTTTTTTGTGTGTGTGGGATAGATGGCATAAAGATCTTTTGTTTGGGGCTACAAAATCTCTAGAGAGGTTGAGTTCACGGGATCCTGAAATTTAGAAATAATTGTGATGGTAGATGATGTTAGCTCTTCCCTGATCTTTTTTCTATTAAAACAGACCCCCTGAAGAGGGATTTTAGGTAGAACCAAGATGACAGAAGAGGTTTGGGAATGGGACATTTTCTACATTTTAGATCAATACCCATTACAGAGTTGGCACAGAGAGTTGTGGACTGTGGTGCCATTCTTGATCCTTAGATGTTCAGGAAACATAACTTTTGTCATTGATGATGTATACCATGTAGGGACTTTTCAACTGTGGTTGGTAAAAGGAATGGTTTTAATCACAAAAAAATCGACAGGAAACTCTGAAAGTGTAACCATGGTAAGGGGGGATTTTGCAACATAAATTCCCATAAAATACATTTCTGATGAAATATGAAAGAGCTTGTTAAAATGTTAGCAATTACTATTAATAAATGCACATTGTATCCATAAGATGGTGAGATCATGGGGAATTTGGACTAAATTTCTGAAAGGTTAATTATTATTTGAAAATGAAATAAAAATTAAAACATTTTAGTATTAATTTGTGAATAAACATTAGTAAATATAAACTACATAAACCCAACCCAATGAGCTTCTTGGGCTTATTAAGGTGTCTTGGGCTGTGGATATAGCTCTGTGGTAGAGCACTTGTCATATCATGCATAATGCCCGGAGTGTCAGATCCAGGATTGCAAAAACAACTATTTGAGAACTACTTTTTTTTTTTTTCTTTTAAGGTCAAATGCAATGCTGATATTGTTCTTTAAGATTTTACAAACTTAAATTAACTCCTTATTAATTAATTTTATGTCTTGACTGCTGTTTCCCCTTCCTCCTCTCCTCACAGTTCTGTCCCCCCCCCCAATTCTAGCATTTTTACAACCTAGAAATACCTTGGAACAGTGTCAATGAGAAAGAATTGAGACTGAGATTCACTAATTAAGCCAATTGCAAGAGCATCTTTTTTTTTTTTTAATAGGTTTGAGATTTTTCCATTGTAACAGGGCACCAGAACTTAGTAGGTCCTAAGACTTTAGCACGTGACTCCATGATGGAAGTACCATTCATGCCACAAAACTCAGCTCAAACATCACTACCTGCTTTGGAAACAATGACCTACTGCATCAAAGTCCATAGTTCTGGGAAAGTCTCTGAAGGTAAAGGTACTAACCTTGCTTTTTGGCTTCTATTGTTTTACTTCTGGTTAACCGCTCTTGTTAGCAAAAGTATGGCAATCTAGAAGACACTCTTTGTGCTTTAAAGCTCACCTGGGAAAGGCTCAGTGCTACACTGGGATCCCGAACACGCAGTGTAGTCACCAGCTGACTAGTAGAGACTTTCTATTGGCTTAAACTCACATCTGAGCAGTCTTCTCTGGAGAGCACAATATTCAATAATTAGAGAACTTAAATTTTCTTTAAAGCAACACAGTAGGACAAATAGGAGTAAATAGTGAAATGACTGACATTTTTCTTTTAATTTTGAAGCTCCATGATTGGTTGATAGTGATCCTTGTTTTGCGTACATTTGAGCAGTTTTAAAGTAAAATTGTTCTTTCAAAGTCTTTTTTTTTTTTTTTTTGAGGGGGAGGGAATGCAGTTTTCAAGACAGGGTTTCTCTGTGTAGCTTTGGAAATTGTCCTGGAACTCACTGTGTAAACTAGGCTGTCATCGAACTCACAGAGATCCACCTGCCTCTGCCTTCCGAGTGCTGGGATTAAAGGCATGTGCCACTACCGCCTGGCGTGTGTGTGTGTGTGTGTGTGTGTGTGTGTGTGTGTGTATGTTTTAGTTTTGTAACTAAACATTTTAACACTGTGGACACTGTGGATCAAGGCTTTTTTAATTAAAAATTTAAATTAGTATGTGTTAGATATAATTAGTATGTGTTAGATATTATGTTGACATTTTCTAAGAAGGTATGCTTTAGTGATGTCAATCTTAATTGCATGAGGTGTCATAATTACCTAAAGACTTTATCAACTATAGAGTTTTACATTTTATGCAATCGTCTTCTAAAGAGTCTAAATTCATTTGTCCCGGCTGACTTTTAGAAGTATGAATGCCCATTATCTATTGATTTGGCCTTTGTGAATATCTTATAGATACAAACCTGATGAAGCCACTTACTGATTTAAGTCATTTGTGACTAATGTTATAGGAGATCATTACATTATTCACTGTATTATTACATTGATGCAACAAGTTGTTTTTGTTCAACAAATAAGCTGCCAAAAACTATTTCCACTGAGGATTTGAGCAAGCAGCTGAAGCAAAGAGCCCAGATACATCCTTATTGTTCATACCAACTGCACAGCCTTGCCCTCTTTCCCTAGTTATTTGCCTAGGTCAAGTGTTTACTTTTTTGAGCCTTAGATTCCTATTTTATAAAAACAGGGAAGGGGACTGCCTCAAAAGCTTGAAAATTGTATCAAAAGATAGGGGTAGTAGTTCAGTAGTATAGCCTTTGAAATTACAGAATTATATCAAATGATGTTTGGGAAACACTTGGTATAGTGGCTGTCACTTGCAAAAATTGGAAATGTCAGCCATTACTATTTTCACTTGTGTTTTTAAAGTAACTTGGAAAAATTTCTTGGGATTATTGTATAAGAACATATGAAATCATCCTGATGGCTAACAGAAAGTGTCAAAGGAATCTAGAACTCTTTCAATTCAGTAGCCATCAGCCAGGTAGCCAGAATTACAATGTGCTACACGTGTTAACACACACCAGGATTCACAAGTGTTTCTGAAAAGAATTATTCAAATAGCTCATTAATATTTTTGCTTTTGTTTGAAATTGAAATAATAACACAACAGATGCTAAATTAGCTACTGTTAAAATTAACTCTCATTATTTAAAGAAGTTAAGGTGTCTATTGAACACATACTGTTGAATCGTGGCTCTCACTGAGTTTCTAGGGACCCTGCTAGTCCTGAACTTGGGTTACTTTTAAATGGTAATTCTGCGATGGAGGTTCCTGCACTTCACATCACAACTCGAGAACTGTTACCGTCCTGTGGTTGGAATCATTTACCATGTGACCCATCCTCAAAATGTAACAGAAAGATGCCATTGTTGATTTTGCTGTCTCTGTGTTCTGAGTGTGATGTCTTCCAGGCAAGAAGACAGTGTTCTTTAACTATCAACTTACAACTGCTAAATGAGGATTTCTATTGTGTTGTCTTCTCTTCTGCAGCATAATCTTATCATTCATGTTAAACAGTTTCAGGAAAAGAGCAGTAGAAATGTTGAGGACACTTGAGTTTTGTTTGCCTTTTTTTTTTTTAAAGCACATCATTATGTTTGATGGTTTTATGACCCTCCCTTTGCTGCTATTATCAGCACAAATACAAATATTGGAGATGAATTAGTATAAATTTTGTAATGACTACTTTAGTGTAGCTATTCTCAGTGTATTCCAGAGTAAACAAATCCCTCAAGAGTGAGGTTATCTCACATCCTGGTTTCCCTAGCACAGTCACAGTTGCTCTGGCGTAATTCCTAACAGCTTTTCTTCTCTCTTAAACTCTACTAGTATGGGCAATAAATTACATGAACATCCTTCACAAGAACCTCCTCAAAGAAAAGACACTGTCAAATAATATTGGGAAATAACTCATCTTCCATCACATCCTAGAAATGGCTATGTATCAGCATCAAAGAAGTGTTAGGTGCATTTAATTTAGTTTAATGCAATGTTTCCTAAATTTATTTCATGGTGTAATTCCTCTCTGCCTTGTTTCTTGACATGATGATAATGGGCTAAACCCCCGAACCTGTAAGCAAGCCCCAATTAAATTCCTTCCTTTATGTGAGCTACTGTGGTCATGGCATTTCTTCACAGCAGTAGAAACCCTAAGACAATATACAAAGCTGAGGATCACAACAAATAATGTAAAATAAGTACATGCAACTTTTATCTTCAGCTTTTGAATTAATAAATGGATTTGTTTGACTGCTTTGTGTAATGTCTTTTTCCTATTTTTTTTTTCCTGATTGTTTTCATAGTTGGAATTCTAGATCTTGTCAGATTACAGAGTGGAAGAGTTCACACAGTAGAACAGACTGATAAGGCACATGCTATGAGGTCACAGAAGCCTTTCCTAGCTGTACCCTTAGGTATAAGGACATAGACATCAGAAGAGGCTTGCCTTCTGGGCTCTTCTGGTGGTGTAAAAGAAAGGATCTGTTGGAATCCCAGTGAGGCTAAAGAAATCACCAGTTTCAACTTCCATAAATCAGCAGATTTGGAAACCGATCAAACTTGTGCACGGACCAAACTTGTGCAAGCCATTGACTGTTTACTTCTGGGTTCCATGCTGGAGAAATTAATCTTGACTTTTGGAAAGTCAAGCAAGCCGGCTTAGATAAGTAACAGGGTAGGTTATTACCCTAAGGCCTGTGAAGATAACATGCCTGGGAGGGAGATGAAGCTCTGTGTAGGATAGTCAGAGGATACCACAAGGCTAAGATTACTAGCATCTGTACCTGAAAGTGATTGGGAATGTGATCACAAACAAGATATTAACGCTGTATGGAACACATCCACCAGCTGAAGGTATGTATGGCCCTGACTACCTGGGGGTGGGGGTGGGGGAAGCTCCAAACATCTAAGATCCAGCAACAAGGTGAAGAGCCTGTGTCAGTCACTTTGAATCATGTGACTATTAAATAGCCATGATAAATGGTCTTCAGGGAAGTAAAGCTTGCCTCACAGTTACTATGGTCTCAGGCTATAGTCACCTGGATCCATTAATTTGGGGACCATGGTAAAAGAGGACATCATAGATGGAGCAAAGCTGTTCTACCTAATGGTGGATAGCAAAGAGAGGAGTGGCTTGGGACAAATTATATCTCACAAAGGAATATCTCAGTAACCTACTTCTTCACCTAGGCCCCACCTCCCCACTGTAGCCCAGTCAGCTATGAATTCATCAGTGAAAGCAATGGCCTAATTCATTGATGAAGTCAGCACTCTCATGATGTAGTCATTTTGGTACTGACCTAGCTGTAAGCACATGAGCCTTCAGTGATAATCCAAATCCAGACACTTAACAGAGGACTTTCAGGCTAAGGAGACCATCAAAGAAGCTCTGTCCAAGGAGGCAGAGACAAAGAAAACACCCTCCTCTTGAGTCTGCACACTGTGGCCTGCACACGAAGTCAGTCATGAGACACAGAATAAAACACACAAATAAATAACATTTCACCTTCTAAAATACAGAAACAAGGCACAGAGATGAGACCGCCCAAGTGTCTCCAGGATCATTGTAAAATGTTTCTCTAAGGGGATGCCAGGTGACTGAAGCTTTGGAGGAAATTAAAATGCCAGCCAACTGGGGTGTGTGAATTTTCATGAAGAACACTATATAAACCAGCAGTCCCAGATAAGGGTATGAAAGGTGTGTTCTGCACTGCTGAGAACAGGTTAGGTTAAAGAGACAGGGAAACAATCATTTAAAGACATGGCTGGCTTTAACATAAAGACTCTTTATTATTTAAGGAGACTAAAATGGGTTTTAACTGCTCTGACTGTAAGACACCAGTCAGTACATTGCAATACAACACAAAGAGACAGCAAAACCTTTAAGAGCTTGAAGAGAAACTTCTTAGGTGTGCTAAACCTGCACCCGAGAATGACTGGATGACTCATGACCATGAGCAACCGCTTTAGGACACACCCTGGCAGTAAATGCAGAAGGCATCTCATAAACTATTTTAGCAAGAACTTCCTCCAGTAAGTGCTTGGCCACTGTGTGGTGTGTGTGTGTGTGTGTGTGTGTGTGTATGTGTGTATACATACTAACAACACAATATTTTTTTGGAGTAAAAGTTTGATTCTGTGCTTTGAATATCCTTTAGTTTTTCATCAGTATAATAAGCCATTTCCTGGTATTTTAAGGCTTTTCAAGTTTATCTTTTAAAACATTTAGTTTTACTTTTATTATTTATGAAAATTTTTATTTACAGAAGTAAGTTGTCAGACACCCTAGTCCAAACTGTCCTAAGCTACCAAGCCAGTTAGTACAGGGCTCCAGGGCAGCTAGCACAGTTAGCAGTAACATCACAGACAGATTTAAAGCCCTTGCTGTGAGGCCCATCTAGAACCAAACATTTTCCACCTGCTGGGAAGCTGCCCTGCTCATCTAGAAAATGTGCCCTAAGCCTCACTTTGACCTCACAGGAGGGTTGCTCAGGGGAAACCAGAACTGAGGTTTTAGAGCTGCTCACACAGTCCTGGGAAGGATTATTTTGAAATGTCTCTATTTTGCAAAAGAAGGGAATGAGCAGTGTCAGAAATAGGAAACCGACAAAATAAATAAATAAAAGCCTGTCAGCATTCGAAACTGATTACTGGAGAATTACTTTGTGGCAAGGAAAAATAAAAATAAAAACCACAGAAGAGTTCCAGAAACTTCATTTACTGATGATTATCCCAAAGGGCTTTTGTTGGGCTGTATTTTGCTAAAATGAATAGCTTACCTTAGCTCTGGAATGAGCTTTGATTTGCTCTTGCCAGCTTTCATGATGGTTGCCAACTTTATGGAAAACAAGGAACCTTCCAGGAAGTGGGACACCCTGGTAGTGGCAAGGCTGGGCTAAGTGGCCATCAATCTTATTACCATAAATATCTTAGAATCTCCTCCATAGAAACTAGAAGGCTGTTAGTTATACCAGACTTCCTGATTTCAGGGAAGGAAACATGGTTCTTTCCCTAGTCCAAACCAATTGGTTTTTTACTCTCATTCTATTATTTGCTTAAACAGCTGTGGCATAACCTTCTATTGAATATAAACTGGATTGTTTTCTTGGAATACAAACAAACAAACAAAACTCTCACTGGGATTAGACGGTCACAGTGGGCAATGTATAATTCAGATGAGTGACACTCAAGTTTTCACTTATTTAGTATTTGATAACTAACCTGTCTTGATCAGGATAAACTCCTCTCACCTTCTCCATCTTTAAAAACGGGGTAGATGACGTCATAACAGCCTGAAGATTTCAAGGGACTGTGTGCTAAAATATCTCACCGAGGCAGTAAGACTTCCCATGTCTTTCCCACACACATCTCTACTTTCTCTTTGCTTCTTGTTGGTCCTTAACCTGGGAGCAGGATAAACTGTGGGGAGAGAGTGCTCGATGCTGATCTACAGAAGCACTCGCTGCACAACAGATTATACTGAAAAGATGCTGCCAGTCATATGCAGCATTTAACCTGCTACCCCAGAAAGAGAAAACTTTCAGTCCTTTGTCACCAAGAGTCAAATTCTTATGTAGAAATAAAAAACAAAGCAAAGCTGTCCTTGCAAGAATCACATACCTTTTCTGAGCTTCTGTATACAAGTAATTATAAAATAGTTAAAATCCCACCATGATCCAAAAATGCTGGCCCATAATAGTCCTTAGTAGGGACATGACTCATCTTTAATTTTTTTGAACTAATTTTTAATTTTTTCTTTGATTTCCACACATGTATATAATGTATCTTGATACTCCTCCTCTCCCTCTTAACTTCCCCTGCCTACCTCAACATTCCTCACTTCGAACTTCATATCCTTTCTTTTTAAAAAAAAAAAAATCCATTGAGTCAAGTTCATGCTGCCCACAGGCATATATGGGTGTGGAATCATATACTGGGGCAAGAAAAGTACACCAGAATTTAAAATTTTAATATTCAAATATGATTCTAAGTGGTCCTACTCATCTCTCACACCTTCAAACTGACTATGCCTTGACCATGAAGAGCCAGGCAGCAAAGGAAGCATTTAATTACTAACCTTTTAGTTCATATTAAATAGTACCTGCAACCCATGTAGCTAAGGATTATTTTGAACACCTGATCTTTTACCTCTAATTCCTGAGTGATAGGTTATAGGCATGCACCAATATGCCTGGTGGATGTAGTATGGTCAAGTGTTCTACCGACTGAGCTGGCTACATCCTCAACTCCTAAAATTTTTATTATGAGGTTCCATATTCTTTAAATGCTCAACAACTCCCTTGGTTCAGAGAGATGCACAATCTGGCATCTCTCTGAACCAAGGGAGTTGTTGAGCATTTACCAACCATGTCCACAGCCTCTTGTACTTATTATGACTGTTTTCGTGAATGTTCACATCACACATTCAGGCCTTACTGTATTCACAATGCTTCTCACACAATTAAAAATCCTTCATCTCTGCAATAATTCAGTCTTTTTCCTCTTAGTTCAATAAAACAAATTACAAAACTATCTGAGTCTGTGCATTAGTTTTTAAGACATGTTTCAATTAGGAAATACTAACCTAATTGAATATACCTCACTATGGAAATGTGGTGGCTACTTTTTCTTGTGAGACACTATAGCACACACTATCTTCTCTACTTCAGTATTTATTACAAGTATATCCGTGTTTACAGATCTATATCTAGTCTAAGTATAAAGGTTATAAATTTGGTGCATGTGGTAATAGCAAAATAAAAAGTATTACCCTTTTATTTTAAAATAGCAAAACATCTTGCTCTGAATTCCTTGGTCTACCTACTTAAAATTAATTAACAGAACACAGCTCATTCCATACCATCATCAAGGAAGGGTTTTTGAGTTTTTTTTTTCCCCCGTAGTTGCCTAATCACCATACCAACTGCCCAGGCACACATAACCCATCTGGAGCTTGGTTACCTTCTTCCTGCACACTTAGCTCAGTCCTACTGGCCGCCTGGAATCAGAATGCCAACACACTTGGGACTGAGTAACTAATACATGTCTTTCCATCACTTATACTGTATCAAGTTTCCTTATGGCCTTTTCATCTGTGCTTTGGTTGACCTTCTTTCTTCCTCTTCTCTGCTATCTCCCAGCCTCCAGCCTCTTAAACCTGAGTGGGAACAGGAGTCACCCCTAACAATCCCAGGAAATCCCCTCTAGGACAAGTCAGGCAAGTCAGACCCTACCTGATTCAATCACAAACAGTAACTTCTTTCCACCCCTAGATGAGGAAGTATATAATCTTCAGATAGGCTCAACAACAACTCTGTGTTTGCAGGAATCAAAGAGTAGTTGTCAGAAAGACAATGAGTTGTATCTTTTTACATTAAAGTCAGGAAAAGGGATTGAACAGCAGGGAACACCAAAAAAGCAACTGGGCAAGAACGATGACTTAAAAGTTGGATTGGCAAGTGTGTCCAGTCCCAACAGACAATCTCAAATTAGGAGTATTTCTTCCTGAATAAGCCCTCACACTTAACACACTACACACCACTTAACAGTGCATAGTGACTCACAGAACTAAATGCACAGTGAGTTGTTATTATTCTTGTCTTCTCTAATAAACTTATCATAAGAATTTTGGGTTACTTAAAATGAGTAATTAGTTGAACTGGGCTCAAGAACACATCTGTTCTTTACCTATGTTTTCGAGTGTCTTCCCCCAGATGTACAAGGCAAATGTTAAGTTGTGACTTTAAAATTCTGAGGTCTAAAATAGATCTGGTTTCTGCTTTTTACCCCCGGGGAAGATGTTTTATCTTTTTGTGCCACATATTGGGAAGTGTTCTGAATTTAGATGAGAAGTACACACTGTTCATTCAGGGAACAAAAATATCATTGAAATTAAATATTTTGTGGGTACACAGATCTCCCATATTCTGCTTTTGTTACAATTTTAGTATCAGTTTCTACCACTGATTAATACCAAGAACATTTTGTGTGAGAACCAGGAAGTTCCCTGATTAGTGTAGAGTCCACCTGTGTACATTTCAAAGCCTGTATCAAAAACAAACAATCAAACAAACAAAAACCCTACCTCTAATCAGATAAGTCCCTCATTTAAAATACCATTTTATTCTAGTTTTTAGATAGACAAAGTCCTGTGCTACTGAATTCACCCTGTCAGCATCTACTCGATATTCCCCGACAGACCATCATATATAAAAGATGACAGTCATGCTGATAGAAATTATGTGTAGTATGATAGCATCAACTTTAGAACCCAACTGCAACCAGGGGTTTACTTACTTGGCACATATTTATCTAGACATCTTCAACAAGGAGCTCTAGTGGGTTATAGTAAAAACTACGATTTATCAGTAAATACTACCCTCCAGCAGATTGCTATTTTTATGAGTGGGAATAGCACAAGCACACAAATAACTATAACTGAAATTTGAGACAGGAAGTGATGAATAGCATTACAGGAACCGAGCCCAGAAAAGGACGGGAATATATTCAGATAGAGGAATTGGACATTTTAGTTTTGAAGGGCCATTGAACTGTGCCTTAGAGAATGGACTATAGCATGTTTGAACAAAAGGGTGACTAGGAGGGGAGGTGTTATGATTTAAGGAACACCATAAACAAACTAACCTACTATAATATGAAAATCAGCTACCCCCAATAAACAGCGTCATATTGCCTAGGTGCGTTAGTTGTGCATTTTTCATTGGGATAATGGAAGCTATCATCACCAAATATACACTCTATTACTTGCTGTTTTTAAAATATTAAATTAACAAACAAATGTATATGGAAAATAAACCCTGAAGTCTCTTTGGTAGCTTTCTATATTTTCTTATTAATGTAAATTTAAGAAAAAAATATTAGTGTTCTCTAGATAATCAGAATCACATATATAAACATATACATAATGCTATATATGTATGTATACACATAAATATATATATATATTAGTGTCATGAATCATGAAGACTGAGCCCCTAAGAGGAGGGGGAAATAGTCATTTTTTTTTATTTACTTAGGCAATTTATTATGTTTCCTAGCCACTTCTGGATATATAATGTTAAAGAAAGGAACATATGACTATCAACAGTATTTAAATGAGTTGTTTGAAGCACGGGGGAATCTCGAAGGTTATGGAGCTAAGAGGGCCACAGGTGGCAACAGAATGTAAACTGGTGTCTTGTGACAGGTTGCCTAGTAATCTTTCTGTTACACCTTCCCTCTTAAACCCTAAATCCCTGCAGCATTTATTGTATTTAATCCTTTCTTGTAACTTTGTTCATGATAATACATTTGCTATACAATTTCTATAACAACTAATTTGAAGGGATGTTTAATTATGAAAAACTATTTTATTGTACATATAATTGAATATCAATATATTTATTTTAAATATTCTATTAGGTAACATTTTACTTATCTAACAGGTTTTTAAAAAATATATATGTATATACATATATATTTCTTATTTTACATATCGATTCCAGTTCCCTCTCCCTCCCTCCCATGCTCTCTGACCCCCCCATCCCATTCTCTACCCACTCCACAGGGAGTATGATGCCTTCCAGGAGGGATCACAAAATCTGTCAAGTCACCTGGAGTAGGGTCTAGGCCTCCCTCCTGTCTCTAGGCCAAAGGAGCATCCCTCCATGGGGAATGTGCTCCCAAAGTCCTTTTGTGCACCAGGGATACATCCTGGTTCCACTGGAGTTGACTTTTCTTATATCAATTAGCAATTAAGAAAATGCTCCAAAGATATGTTCAGGAACCAATCTGATGGAGGCAATTCTTCTGTTGAGGGTCCTTCTTACCAGGTTCTAACAGGTTTTTTGAACTAGTTTTTTTTTTTTTTTTCTCCAAGACAGGGTTGTTTCTCTGTGTTGTCCTGGTGTCCTGGAACTTGCTCTGTAGACCAGGCTGGCCTCAAACTCAGAAAGACCTGTCCTCCTCTACCTCCCGAGTGTTGTAATTAAAGATGTCCACCACCACCTCCCGATTTTGAATTTGTTTTAAAGGTGTGTGGATGAGCTGTATATATATATATATATATATATATATATATATTAATATATATATATATATATATATATGGGTATGAAGAACTTGGCATTCAAGATGCAAGGAATTCATGTGTCTTCATTTTCTAAAGAAAGCCATCTCCAATGACAATATATCAATCTCAACACTAAGTCCAACATGAGTTACTAACTGCAGCTACCTTCTTTGAAGTTTATGAATTCTGTAGGATTATACTGTCTTAGAAAGATGGGACAGAGTATAGACTTTGCCCCACCGATGTTTCCCCTGGCTTCTTCTGGCACTTGGTACACATCTTTTATAAATATGGGTGTTGGCTTATTCTTTTTAACTGCTCATTATTGCTTGAATTCTGCTTCTATTTTAGATACCGGAGATGGCTTCCGTGTGAAGGTTACCACGATATTCACTCAAAATATCTTTTTCTGATGACTAATTAGTCACAATTATTTTATACAAGATGCTCAGGACATAGCCATTAATGGCCATGTGTCAATTCTCATCCTTATTCATAATGTTCTTTCCCATACCAGAATTTAATGCTCCTAAAATGCTGTTTAAGTACCTGAAGAAACTCTGTTTTGTAGTCTGAGTTTCCTGGAGAGATGTAAACAAATGTCTACTCACCCTAGATAGGGAACTGATGACTGACCAAAGAAACTACTTGCAAGCCAATGATCTTAGTGGGGTTACTTACAGAACAGACAAAGAGTTACTTATGGGGACTTGGATGACTATGAGGTAGAGTTACTGAAAAACTCACTCCAGCTGGACCACTATTCATGGACGCTGTATTCCTAGAGTTCCCTATATGACTTTCAGACAGTTTAACATATCACAGCCTCTTGATCTTCCACAGTCTGTGCTGCTCAGAAAAACCCTAGGAGAGATTCTGTGAGTCAGACCAATATTAGGAACTTCCCGAGACTTATGAATTGCTTTTTTCCTGGACCCTGAAACTTTGCTTACTTCTTGAGTCTTATGGGTTGAATGCTTAAATTCCAAAGAAATTGCTACATAACAAACTCACATTCTCCTTATATTCCCAGTCATGGAATCAACTCTGTGGTTTGACCACTCACCCCAAACTTCTAAATTTCTTAATTGGGTGATGGGTTTGAAATGAGTCCTTCTAACCCTTCCTCTGTGGATATGGATCATGGACCGATGGCTTCATTCTTTAACTGATAAAAGCATCATAAGAAAAAAAAGGTAATATTTTTTTTTGCATAAATCACACCATGCCCCAAGTAAAACACATAGCATACAGCAACTGCCAAGTTTTATCACCGTTATTAGGAAGAGAATAAAAGTTTTAGTTATTGGGTCTGTCTTTTATTATCATTGTGCATTTGGGTAAAGTACCTTTTGTTTCTTCTGTAAACTACTTATGGGATTTAATAATATACAACTGATCTTGCCTTCAGTTTTACTTGCCATGGCATAGTTCACAGATATTATGAAGTCTCAAATATCAAGACTTTGAGTCCACACTTCTTTGACTAGTGAAAACTCAGTTCTTGGAGCTGGGCATGAGGAGGTTAAACTTGATTAACCCCAGCATATGGTAGTCTGAAGCAGATCACAAATCTGAGGACAGTCTGGGATATGTGACAAGACCCCATTTAAGTAGTTAGTAATTAACCACAGAAAGGAATGAGCTTGCATCATACTCTAATATGGATGATCCTGAAAACATTATATTAAATTAAAACTATTAGTCACAGATGGCCTCCATGATTCCGTTCATACAAATGGATTTCTACTCACACAAAGTTTGAGTACATCATACAATCTGTAAGATAAAGCAGAGGAATAGCTGCTTAGAGAAGGAGGGAGAGCACCTGAGGGATGAGTGGCTGACAGTTAAGTAACTGCTCTAACAATGATCAACAATGATCAAGTAAAATTTCAAGATTATTTTCTCAAAACAAGGTCAAAGTTTCAAGAAAATGTATGCTGAAGGGATGGTGTTCTGAGTCTTTGTTCTTATTGTCTTTATCAAAACATACGTTCATTTCTATTGCTGGCAAATCAAATCAAAACAAAACAAACACAAATACACAAAAAAATGGAAGACAAAACCAACACCAACAGCAAAATATCCTCAAGTATGAAAGGCCCCCTGCTGGCTGCTTTCTAATAGTTCCTGAGTGAATCAGGGATTCACATAAACCTAAGGACTTTGGTCTAAATGTAATATTTTTTAAAAATCAGGGCATTTGGTTGTTTGATGAGACTTATTTGCGATTATAAATAAACATCATACCATTGTGAGAACCTGTTTTAATTAACCTGGATTTCATTTGAGTAGTTATTCTTCAGAAGTGACACCTCAAAAAGTTCTGGACCTTTTATTTTCCTATTTCTTGAAAAGAGAATTTTGTCTCTCAAATCTCAAGTCCAAAGCTTTTATTTGAAAAAAAATTCATTGATGATAATACCATTGAAACAATCTTAACAAATGTCTAAAATTATACCACCAGATGGTGCTACCTCCTTATATTTCCCAAAGACAGTGCCACATTTGAAAGGACATTTTACAGTGAGTTTTAATTACCTTCTGTTAATACTATTTAAAGTTGCAGGAATCTGTTATCCAAGACTCTGTGGTGCAATAGGGATTTTATAATTGGACACCTGTCAATGGAAGTTGGCCAGCCCGTAGCAACACACAGAAAAACTTAGCTTCAGTCACTCTTTTTTTTTTCTTAACCTTTCTAGTTATTTTGTACTTTATTCCTAAAGAGTGAAAGGCTAAGTATTTTCTCATACTATAAAAATTCTTTATTAAAGATCTACCCTCATAATGATCAAATCCATGAAGATTTATAATGATATTGCAATATTCTTTTGCAACCACAAACGGTAGGGCTAATAATAATATTCAAGGATAATAATATTCATCTTGAACTTGAAAGCAACCTTGCAAGAGAAAGCTGAAATTAGGAGGCAGCAGGTGTCTGGGTGTATGAATCATGTTCTTGGTTCGGTGACAGATCTAGATCAAACATTGCATTTACTCTTTTACCTTGCTGGTCCTCTTATAATTACACGGGTATGAAAGGGCAAGTTCTGGTCAATGATACACTAGTGCAGATAAAGTTATTTTTTCCAGATGGAGGTTATGTGATACTCATGCAGGTTTCCCAAGTGCTTTTGACCTTAGAGAAAATACAGGAAGGAGAAGAGAACGGGAAGCAGATGTGTTTCTGTGCAGTTTGCCCTCTTAGAATTTTTGGTCCCATCTGGAAATGGACAGCCTTTAACTATTCAAGAGCATGGAGAGTGGACAGAGAATCTCACACTCTCACACTCAATGTTTGAAAGGCGGGGGTGGGGTGTGGGAGGGGGGAAGCAAACCTGCTGGTATAATAGCCCAGCTGGGGCAGAGTCACTTAGTCAAGCATACACAGGGGAAAGAAGGCCTGGCAATGTAGCTTCCCAGAGCAGGTTTTCTCCTAAGTGATTTAGATTGATCTACAAGTTGTTGAAATTCAAGCAGGAGAGCTTGCTGGAGGAATTAACCACAGCAGGGCGAGATTCCTAGTAAGATTTTAGAGGAGCTATGTACCAGATGGGAGACACAGCCAAACCTTGGGTAGTTAGGGGCACCAGCAGGTTATGGCATTGAATCCAGACTACAAAAGATCAAGCTAAGTACATGACTGAGGCCAGAAAACACAATCTAGGTTATGCTAGACTTACATTTTAGTGTGAAGTAAAATTAATAATCTGAGATGGGCAGAGAATATTGTAGGAGAAACATGAAGAGGCTAAGAACATTACTTTCAAGACCCTTAAATCTTTCCTGCTATTGGGAAGTTGTACAAGGTCCTTCCACTTAAAGGACTGGAGTTGTAGCTCTTTGGCTGTGTGTGGAACATATGGGAGGCCCCGAGTTCAATTTCCTGTACAACAAAAGAACTTGAGACATCTAAGGTGATAAGGATAAAAGGTTTATTTAATGAGCACTTAGAAGGTGAAGTCAAGGTCAGGAGGTCGATGAGATCCTTTCTGAAGAGGCAATAAAATCCAAACCAAACCCCAGAACAATAGCAGCAATGACAATGAACAAACTGACATGTTTTATTTAAGATAGGACATAAAAGAAAACAGAGACCTATGAGAGACTGAACACTTTAATTATATAGAAAGGAGCATTACATTTGTCAAATGCTACATTAGAATACATTTAACCAGAATTAAAATTTATTTACTTTTTCCTGATTTCTCATATAGTCCAAGATGACCTTCAATTCTGGTCTTCCTGCCTCTTCCTCCTGAGGGCTTGGTTTACTGGCTTGTGTCACCAGCTCTGACTTTAGTTTTTGTTTTTCTCCTATTAATATTTAGGAGATTCAAGCTAAAAGCTAGAGTTGTTTTATATAAAACAAAGATATTACATTTTTTGTATATATAAGCGTATATATGAATTCTAATATTTGTAATCCCGTTACATGTCTCCAAGAGCTTAGTAAACGTTGAGATAAAAATTAACCTACAATTTCCAGAATGCCTGACCCTGCATCTTAGATATTTGGAAAGTATGAGAAATTGAATATAGTGAGTAAAGAACACCTCATTATCCACAGCTTTAACTTTTTTCCTCGCTCTCTTCCATTGTAATAAATGGCCTCATAACTTTGCCATTTCCCACTGCCTTTGAATCTCTTCTTTTAACTTTGTGTTGAAGGCACCAGGAAATTCTGCTGGGTCTCTTACCAAATATGCGTTTAATATATATGTTTCTATACCCACCATTCAACCCATTCATTAAAAACCATCTTGACAGGGAGGGTGATGCCTTCCAGGAGGGGTCAGCAAAATCTGTCAAGTCATTTGGACTAGAAACTAGGCCCTCCCTCCTGCCTCTAGGTTAAGGGAGTATCCCTCCATGGGGAACATGCTCCCAAAGTCCTTTCATGCACCAGGGATACATCCTGGTTCCACTGTCTGAGGTCCCTTAGTCTGCCCAGGCCTTCCAGCTGAGACCCATGTTCAGGGGGTCTGAGTCAGTCCAATGCTGGTTTCCCAGCTATCAGTCTGGGGGCCCATTTGCTTCTGTGAAGTGTGTATGTGGGAATGGGGTGTGAGGGTGGTCAGGGGCCATGGGAGGGAGGGAGAGAGGTAGGTAGGTAGGTAGGGAGGGAGGGAGGGTGGTGATGGGGAATGGGAGGGAGAGAGAGGGAGAGAGGGAGGGATGGAGTGAGGGAGAGAGAGGGAATTGGAATAAGAGAGAGAGAGAGAGAGAGAAAACTATCTTGACTTCCTCATTTACTCTCCTGGCTCTCGGGCATTCTATTTTGTTGTATAACCAAGAAGCCAATGTGGACTTTAGAAAACATGGAAGAAATCTTATCTGTCATCTGCTTAGAACTTGTTGGTGACTTTTGATGCTCTTAGAATATAATTGTAGAGCTGGGGATAAAGACTTGTGGTACAGGACTTGGCCATCAACACAGGCTCTGGATTCTGGGCTCAATGCCTAAAACAGGATAGAGAAGATTCTAAATCCATTAGTTTTATTACCAAATCACTGCTTGCCTAATGCCACTCTGTGGTGCTCTTCAGTCCTCCCACATTTCAAACCACACAGGTCTTAATACTTCTCAGACATTTTAGGACATTTGCTCTTATTCTGCCTGTCTGGAATTTTCTTTCTGAGTCTAATCTTTGCAATGCTGCTTCCTTTTCAATCTTCAGCTCTCAGTCCAGATATCACCATAGGAAAGCATTCTTGACTATTCCAATTATCTCTATCTCCAGTATAACATTTTTTTTTTCACAGCAATTAATCTTGCTTTAAGAAAAAAAAACTTTCTATTTTTTTCTTACAGCTTTATTAAAGACATAATTTCCCCTGCATTTATCTTTAATTTTCTTGAAAATAAATGAAAAATTATTCACATAGATCCCTTATGGCCAATATTTTCAATTCCATTCTTGTTTGCAGGATTCTCTTTATAGATCTTTTAAAAATGCAATACTTCTTTTTTAAAGATTTATTTACTTTTTATGTATACAGTGTTCCATCTGCCTGTATGCCTGCAAGGCACCAGAAGGTGACAGATCTTGTTACAGATGGTTGTGAGCCACTATATGTTACTGGGAATTGAACTCAGGACCTCTGGTAGAGCAGCCAGTGCTCTTACATGCTGAGCTATCTCTCTGGTCCCTTATCCAGTAAGCAAATGCAGAGAATCAGGAACTGAACTTCTGGAGTCAGGTCATAGAGAGGGAGAGCGACAATATGAGCAAAGGGGTCAAGACCATAATGGGGAAACCCACAGAAACAGCTGACCGGAGCTTCTGGGAGCTCACTGACTTCAGACTGACAGCTGGGGAACCTGCATAAAACCCAACTAGGCCCTCTGAATGTGGATGAGAGTTGGGGAGCTTGGGTAGTGCATAAGGCTGCTGGCAGTGGAATAAGTATTTATCCATGGCACATGAACTAGCTTTTTGGAACTTATTCTCTATGGAGGGATACTCTCTCAGCATAGATACACGGTCTTGGTCCTGTCTTAAGGGATGTGACAGACTTTGATGATCCCCCATGGGAGACCTCATCCTCTGTGAGGAGTGAATGGGGGTTGGGGTGGGGAGAAAGTAGGGGGGAGAGAGGGTAAACATGAGGGAGAGCGAACTGAGATTGGTGTGTAAAATAAGATTGTTTTAAAAATAAAAGAGTAAATTAAAAAATGCAATACTTTAAAAACTATAATCTTAAACATTTTCATTCGTAGTTTTTCATTTATTCAACTTAGCATTATATATTTTGTTTTCAGAAATAATTTTTTGCAAAAGAATGTCTTTTTTATTTTTTAATTTAAATTAGAAACAATCTTATTTTACATATCAATCCCAGTTCCCTCTCCCTCCCGTTCTCCCATTCTCCCCCACTGACCCCCCATTCCATGCCTCTTCTACTCCATAGAAAGTGTGAGGTCTTCTACAGGGAATCATCAAAGTCACATCATTTGGGGCAGGGCCTAGGTCCTCCCCCATGTATCTAGTCTGAGGGTGTATCCATCTATGTAGAGTGGGCTTCCAATGTCCATTCATATACTAGGGATAAATGCTGTTCTGTTACCAGGGGCCCCTAAGACTGCCCAGTCCTCCTATAACTGTCACCCAAGTGCAGGGGTCCTGGTTCCCTCTTATGCTTGTTTCCAAGCTGTCAGTCTGGGGTCCATGAGGTCCCCCTTGTTCCAGCCAGCTGTTTCTGTGGGTTTCTCCACCATGGTCTTAACCCCTTTGTCCATTACTTCTCTGTCTCTACAAGTGGATTCCAGGAATTCGGTTCAGTGATTAGTTTTGGGTTTCTGCTTCTGTTTCCATCAGCTACTAGATGAAGGCTCTATAATGGCAAATAAAGTAGTCATCAGTCTCATTATAGAGGAAGGGCATTTTCTTTTTACTTTTTTAATTTAAATTTGAAACAAGGTTGTTTTACATGTCAATCTCAGTTCCCTCACCCTCTCCTCCTCCCCTATCACTCCCACCAAACCCCAGCCCAGCCCCTTTCTGCTCCTCAGGAAGGGTGAGGAAAGTATCCCTCTATGTGGGATGGAGTCCCAAAGTCAATTTGTATACTAGGGATAAATACTGATCCATTACTAGAGGCCTCATAGACTGCCCAGTCCTCCTAATTAACACCCATGATCAGGGAGTCTGGGTCAGTCCTGTGCTGGTTTCCCAGCCATCAAACTGGGGTGCATGAGCTCCCACTTGTTCAGGTCAGCTGAGTCTGTGGGTTTCTCCAGCCTGGTCTTGACCCCTTTGCTCATTTCCGTAACTGGATTCCAGGAGTTTGGCTAGTGGTTTAACTGAGGGTATCTGCTTCTGCTTCCATCAGCTACTAATTGAAGGCTCTAAGTGAAATCTGGCACTAGGGAAATGTCCAGAGATATACTAGGATGACCCCAACTATGAATCTAAGCAATAGGGGAGAGGCTAGCTTAAATTCCCTAATGGATGGAACTAGAAGAAACTATCCTGAGTAAGGTAACCCAGTCACAAAAAGACAAACACTATATGTACTCCCTCATATATGAATTTTAGACATAGAGCAAAGGATCACCAGCCTACAATCTGACACGGCTCTGGGACCAGACAGTAGGACAACTGCTTGTAATAAAATAGCACCAGTAATGTGGGTACTAACTTTAGAATTCAACAACAACACAAATTGCAGAAACCGTACAAACTCAAGGAAATTGAACAACGCACAATTGCACCATTCCTGGTCAAGGAAGAAATTAAAAAAGAAAGAAAGAAATTGAAGACTTCTTATATTTCAATGAGAATGAAGGCACAACATAACCAAACTTATAGGACAGTTTGAAAGCAGTGCTAAGAGGAAAATTTATAGCACTAAGTGCCCATATGAACAAACTGGAGAATAGTCACACTAGAGAATTAACAGCACAACTGAAAGCTCTAGAACAAAAAGAAGCAAACTTACCCAAGAGGAGTAAATGCCAGGAAATAATCAAATCGAAATAATCAAATTGAGGGCTGAAATCAATAAAGTAGAAACAAAGAAAGCACTGCAAAGAATCAATGTAACAAAGTGTTGGTTCTTCAAGAAAATCAACAAGATAGACAAACCTTTATCCAAACTAACCTAAAAGCAGAGAGACAACATGCAAATTAACAAAATCAGAAATGAAAAGGGGGACCTAACAACAGAATGTCTTGCTTTTAAAACTAGCTTTGTCTTCAATTTCACTACTAAGTTCTTTTCTGAATACATTCTTTTGGTGTAAAAATTCATTACCAAATAAAAATAAGTGTTTCTTCCCTTATATTTCTCAACAATCCAAATAAGGAAGCCATTTTTTATAACTTCATAGAACAAAGTCAGTTCCCAACCTCTGCCTGTTCAACAAGTCCTGCTAGCAAAATACTTCCTTGAAATCTCAATCAATCCTGTTTTGTTTTTGTTTTTTATAAAATGTAGCACACAGCAGTGCCTTTGGTGACTTTCTTCTAATGTGAATCCCTTGGAGACTAGGTGTCATGAATCTTCCTTTAAAGGCAAGTGATTTCTTGTTACTTTTTAGCAAATAAGAGTATGATTAATTTAGATACTTTCCATATTTGCCATTCATTTCTGTTTTTTTAGCAAAGTACTCGAAGAAATGTAATTAAATGTATTAAAACACTTTAATACCACTATTTTCTAAAGTTAAGTGGAGTTAAATGCTAGTGATGGTGGCATTAAGAATCATTAATACTGCTAGGCATGATTTCTCATGTGTTTAATTCTAGAACTTGGGAGGTAGAGGCAAGTGTATCTCTCTGAGTTCATGGCCAGCCTGATCTACATAGTGAGTTCTAGGATAGCCCATGTTACATAAAGAGACCCTGCCACAAAACAACAACAACAACCCAAACAAAGGTAAAGTAAAAAGCAAGATAGAACAAAATCATTAATCCATGTCTTGTCATGATCTTATAATTTATATATTTGTGTGTTGACTTATATGTCATAATGATAAGTGATGAAAAAGAGAACATCAGTTTGAGGGGGAATAAGAGCAGGCATGAAAACGGTTGGAGGGAGGAAAGAGAAGTACATATAATTATGTTTCAGCATCCCTCCACATGCTTTTTGTATCTTAGGGAGAAAGAAATACCTAGAAAATTATGACCTTTTATGTATTTTTTTTTGTCTGTTTGTTTTTGGCTTTCCATGGGAGGAGAAAGAACTTGGCTGATCAACGAGTTTGACAAAAGAAATTAAGCATAAAATCCTTAAATATAACCATTGCCAAAGCAACCTATGTAATTCTTAACATTTCTGAAGGCTTCCCCAGACACTTGTTGTAAAAGTTGATACTATATAAAAAGATAGCTTTGCCTTCTAACACCAACTTTATGTGTTTATATTGGCTTTCAGGAAACTGTATTTAACTGTTAGTTCACCAGTATTTCCCCCTCTACTACTACCAATCTTTTAACAATATTCTCTAGAATGATCTTTTAAAAGGAACACATTATCTTCTCTCTTACATATCAAAGAATTCTGGAGACTCTTCTGCTTAGCAAAGTTAATTTAAATTGAATGCTTGACTTTTTCCATGCACTAAATATTGTCTTATTAGAAGCAATCAAGTTTCTACCTACTTTATTTTGTAAATTTTGAGCTAAATTTATTAAGGTTAAAAAATATAAGTAAAATTACAAACACAAATTTGTGCCTTTTTTTTTTCTTTTAAAGACCTTCCTAACAAATGGTGTAGCTAAAGGGTGTGTATTAGTTTTGAACATTATCATAGTTAACACTTCTCATCTTTTTGGAAGTACACTTGGCAGAAACAACTTACAGGAGGAAAGACTTATTTGAGCTTATGGTTTGAGAGGGCACAAACCCATCACGGTAAGCGAGGCAATTTGGGTGGAACTCTGTCTGTCAATGGCAGGCAGTAGCAGCAGCAGGCAGGTGCTTGTTACTTGCCTCATACTGGGAAGCAGAGTGCTCCAGCTGGAAGAAGAGTCAGAGCTAAGCAAAGGCCTGCTTATTCCAGCTAGGCTCCAACTCTCAAAGGATCCACAACCTCCACAATAACATCACTAGCCTGCTATCAAGTGTTAAACATCTATAGGGGGCAGCTCACACTCAAACCACAACCAACACTGTATTGATCTACAGCACCATTCAACCTTCCTTTTAAAGGAAGAACCCAAAGATATCAAAAGCACTACCAAATATTAATCAATACATAGTCATGGTGGCGGAAAAATAAGAGATTATTTTAATAAATAATTGTGGAAGGTAAAGCAACATGCCTAATAGGATGAATCTTCCCAGGTAATAAAGCAAGCATATGCTGTATTCGTCAGGGTTGCATCTGTCTTAAATTGTTCATGACTGATCTGCTTGGTATTTCTGGAGTGAAAGATATCAAGCTCCATGCATCTCATTAGTTACCACAGATTAAAATCTAGCTGCACAGTATTATTTGAGTCCTTCAAGGGTGAATTCAATTAAGTATCCCAAAGTTGAAAAGTCTCCTCTCAGAAGCATCCCTCTGCGAGAAAGGAATCCTTTCTCTGCTCTAGCTAAGGAATTTGTAGGGAGAAATGGAGGAACCATAGAGACTGAATGTAAGGGAAAGGGAAGTCTTTACTGGACTGATTCACCTGATGTTCTTGTGATTCCTTCTGTTTTAGAGTTTGTATCACCGTGAGCAAATGTGACAGAACTACTTACGGGAAGGAGGCTCACAGAGTTTTCAGCCCACGGTTTCTTGGCTCCATGCATTTGAGCAGAACATCATGTCAGGGCTGTGCAGATGGGGAGCCGTGTTCACTTCATAGCAGAGATGAAGCAGAAATGGAGAAAAGAAGGAGCCATATACCCAACACCCTCAGTAACCTGTCCCTCTGTGTTTCACTTCCTGCAGCCAGGCCCTACCTCTTGAAGTTTCCAGAACTTCACATCACATAATGCCATTGCAAGGAGATCAGCAGTCAGACATATTAACCCATGGGATTTCTTTTATATTTAGACTAAAACAACTTCCTTAGATAAACTGCTTTTTATCGTTAGGCACACAACATTCTCCTTACAATGATTTTCAAGACATTTAGTTTCTTTTTATCTTTTCCTTCTTCAAAACAAACTAGGTGGGTGAACCTCACACTCTCATCTTCTGGCCTCATTTCTTCTCTGTCGATGTTTCCTGCTTTTGTGTCAACTATCAACTCAACTCAGAGGACTTCTAATTCTATTTCACAACAATTCCTGGCTTCCTGTTGTACATCTCTCTCTCTACATAAACCTCCAATCAATGTCTGTTTTCATCTGCACACTCTTTGTCTCTTTCCTTTTGCATCTTCTGTAGCTTTCCTTATCGTTCTCTCCATCTCAGGTACCTCTGCAATCTTTCGCCTGTTGGAAATCCTGCTCTATTTTAAGCCTTAGGCACTACTTCTTGCTTGAAGCTAATCCAAATCCTTGAAAACACACTTGATGGCATAACATTTTGAACTTACATGACTTTCTGTGGAACTGATTTTACTGCAGATGACATGTAGATTATTTTTAGAGTTATCCTCAGTTCAAATTGTTCTTCAACCATGCAAAATATATGTTACTACCTACTCAAGTGTGAATAAAAACAGTAGCAAATTGTACATCTAAGATAACATTGTCTTTGTAAAGATGTGTGTGACGAGTATGGTTATACATGTATATTTCCCGACTTATCCACTATTCAGAAAAAACGTTGGTAGCTGGATTTCAAACTTCAGTGTTCAGAGGCCGAAAACATGGAAGTCAAACTTGTCTCAGTTGCCTCTTCAAGTTTTACATTGAGGCTCCTAAGGAAGAGTGAGAGAAGTTTTTCATTTGGTCCTGACTTTTCTTTCTTACTTTCAAATGCTCCCTTCTATTCTTACTTTACTACCTACAGTTAGAGTTTGATCAAGATTTTTGTCCTGGCTTTTCTTAGTGTGACCCTTAACCTGCTCTAAATACTAAACACTTACCCTTTAATCTTCTCCAGGTAGCTGTGAAATATTCCAGATGACTACACTGCTGGGGACTACATCGTCATCTAACAGATGCCACCAGCACAGCTGTGAGCATAACAGAGGCCTGGAAAGGAGGATCATAGCAGACTGAGATACAAGACACTGGTTCACTTCAAGGATAAACAATTTTTATTTTTCCCACAGCTGCTTATATATTGTTTTGCCAGCTACTGGATATAACATTGCAAACAGGATTTTGAAACACAGTATCTTTTGTACCTTTTCCTGAGTTCTTCCTTCCACACATTTCTGCAAACAGCCTTGTTTTATATTGGCTTATCTGAGTTCTTCCTTCCGCCGTTCCTGCCTATGTGGCCTTGTTTTGCCTGGGAGGACATTCCTCCGAGGTCTTATCTGTGCCTACAGTTTTCCACCATCACCAGGTCACATCTGAGTCAGGGCTTGTGCTTTAGAAAGAACTATAGACCAATGTTGAATTAGTTCACTGTTGCATATAATTCAGATTACTTTGAGGCTTTTTTTTGTATAAGTAAAAAATGTATAAAAACAAATTTTATTTTTACCTTTCAAATTTGTATATCTTCAAAGGAAAAGGGATCAGTGGAATCATGCTACTATAATGTTATTGCATCTGTCAAATGTAGATTGTGGTCATGAAGTAGGAGGTCAAGTTAACAAAACAAAGTTAGAAAAATGTATCATCCCAGTATTCCTTCCTCAGAATATGTTTCTTCTTTGTTTTAGTATGCAAATTTAACAAAACTTCAATTGATTTGACTTTTTATTATATCAAAAACTGTAGATATGGGTAAACTTAAGCACAACAGTTTATGGGTCCATCGTGCTTCTTATCAATTTCTTGATTCTATTTTCCTTTCTATGAACTTCCCATCTCCACTTCTATCCCTGCTTCTAAAGATCAAAACCATAAAAAGATTTCAGATAAAAATTACCTCACTTCTTGATGTCTTCAGTTGAGATCCATGTTCTGTGCAAACAAAACCCTCCTCAAGAGAAAAGTTTGTCTTTGCCCAGAATGCACTAAAAGGGATTTATTCATATAGACACCAACATTATTAGTTTAAAGTTGCAAATTTTAAAGCAACTTTGTAATTTTGTCATTTATTACAGTTTCATGGCATATAAAAATATCTTCCTGTCAGACAGTCACAAGTCTTACTGCTAAAGAGGGGAAAATAGTTACTCTGTGTGGGAGAGTCCTTAGTGAATTTGTATTGTTGACATGAGCACAGCCATGTCAAGTGGGAATGGCGAAGCCTTCCCTGGGTTAGGCTCAGAGGAATGGCAAAGCTTTCTCCTGGTCTGGGTATAGAAGCTTGCCAGTAGTTAGCCTTCAGTTGAAACCAGTGTATTTAGAAATTATTAACTGTAACTTCCCGCTCAGGGATGACTACAACCTGAGACTACAGATTAGCTAACCCACCTCCTGCTCATCTGTGTTGTACAGAATAAATACTCTGACCTTTCAGGTTGCTATTGGCTCATCTCTACCAGAGTGTACACTGTACATGTGCACACATGTCTGTCAATGAGTGGAACAGCTTCAGCCTCATATTGTTTCTCTCATGCCTTCCTCATTTTATTGAACCAGGATCTCTTACTGGCCTAGAGAAAGCAGGCAAGGCTGTCTAGAGAGGCTGAGGGATCTGTTTGTCTTTGCCTCTTTCAGGCTGGAATTACAAGAGTATGACACTTAACCGAGCTTTTTTTGGAGGGGTGGTGGTGGGTGGTTGAACTCAGGCTTGGGGAATTAAAAACTCAGGCTATCATGCTTGTAAGATAGACAACTTGTTTTAGGTGGGGTGGGGGTGGTGGAGAGATTGCTCAGTGGTTAAGAGTATGGGCTTCCCTCCCAAAGGTTCTGCATTTGATTTCCAGCTCAATGATCTGTAGACCTGTAACACCGGCCCCAGGGGATCTGGAACCCTCTGCTGACCTCCAAGGGCACCAGGAATGCACATTGCACAAAAACACAGGCAGTCAAAACACTCATGCACATAACATAAAATGAATGCCCTTTACTTACTGAGCTATCAGCTCCTCACTGTCTTCTTATACTCTTTATGACCAGCTTAAAATTATTTGAATGATACTGATTATCAATGATTTCTTTCATGGATTGTGTCTTTGGTATTGTACATAGAGAGGTGTTTCTATGTCTATGGTGAGAAATATTTTTCTCTTTGTTTTTATAATTTTGTGTTTTACTCCTAAGAATCTGTAACTTTTTTGTAATTTGTAGGGTTGTATTGGTTTTGTCATAATATTCCTTGACACAGTACACTGTTTAAAACATATCAGATACTGCTGAAGCTGAATTCAAGTGCATGCATGTGTTATAAATGGGAATAACCAACTTTGAATAACAAAAATTGCTTGAAATGAAATAATTGGAAAGATTTCATTACATTAAAAAACCTCATGAAATCCATTATACACACACACACACACACACACACACACACACACACACACACACACATATATATATATATATATATATATATATATATATATATATATATATGTTACGAGCAGGTTTTTCCTCCGGTCTGGTCTTACCGCCATGCCAGCCCCAATTAACACACACAGACTCTGTATTTGATATTATGCTGCTGGCCAGTTACTATCATTTCTTATAGCTCTGTCTTAATGATTAACCCATTTCTATTAATCTAAGTACTTCCACGTGTTCTGGCGTTCTGCTTTCTCCAGTCTCTCCATGTTGACTCTCCTTCCTACTTCCTCTCTCCTCCTTGTCTCTTAGTCCTGCCTATCTTGCTTTCCTATTGGCCAACAGCGCTTTATTCATTAACCAATAAGAGAAACATATTTATAGAATGACATCTCCCATCATATATATATATATATGTATATACTTATTACTATATTTGAAGTTTCTTAGAAAATGTGTGCTGGCGGACAAAAGAATGCTAAAATAATCAATTATCTGAAGGTCAGTGACCAACATAGAGTCTATACTACTTTATATACACAGAAAATAAATTAACATCTCCTAGAAAAGAAGCTTAAAGTTGGATTTTACGAAGGCACATTTTTTTAAACATTTATTTTTTATGTATAGTGTTCTCTTTGCATGTATGCCTGCAGCCCAGAAGAGGGTGCCAGACCTCATTACAGATGGTTGTGAGCCACTGTGTGGTTGTTGGGAACTGAACTCAGGACCTCTGGAAGAACAGCCAGTGCTCTTAACCACTGAGCCATCTCTCCAGCCAGCACAAAGGGACATTTTTAAAAATATATATATTTTTTGCTACTTTATCTCTAAAATGTTCTATGCACTGTGACAATCAACATTTTTATTTCCAAGGTCATCACAGCTTATTAGACACATATGCCCATTACATGCAGATAGTACATTAGTGAAGTGAAGCATTCTACTTGTGCAGAGTGAGTATGCTTACATTCCCCTGAGTAACAAAGATGGACCCAAAGATACCCCTCCTTATATAGAGTGGAGTGGTTCACATTAAGATCCCATAGGTGGAAAATAGTGATGAAAGGATGAAAAAACACAGCCTAACTCTTCAATGACCACAGGAAGCTAAAAGTTTAGAAATATTATCTAAAAAGCCCTATAACCTCAAATTCCAGACCCTGTCCTCTGCCAGTAAAGAGGCAAGGTCACACTCCTTGCCCTTGAGTACGTAATCTTGGCCTAGTAATATAACAGAAAAATGAGCTGACTGCTTGTCTGACTTTGTAAACTGCTTGTGAAACCCCCCGCCCTGGTGACCTATGTGTGGGCTTTGTTGTAAATCCTATAAAAACTGTCTCAATTCTGCCCTCGAGGTCCTCAGTCCTTTACCCCTGCATGGTGCATGGCTGTGGACCCCAGTGCACTTGGAATAAAAATTCCTCATGCTATTTGCATCAAGACCGCTTCTCGTGAGTGATTTGGGGTATCGCCTTTCCTGAGTGGGAATGTGAAGGACCACACCCTGCAGGTCTTTCAGTGATGGGTAAGGAGCCATCTTTGGTGATTTAGAGTTTCACCTGGTACCACAATACAAAGTCCACATGATCATCTCAGTAAAATCCAGAATATTTGAGAGTAAACCGCTGACCACTCACTGATTTGGGACGTGACTGTATAGAAAGTCTTTGATTTTTTTTTCAGGTATCTTTAGAAACTTTGGATGCTATGCTGTCAGAATTTACATATGATTTTGGCTGGTGTCTTTTCCTACATTTAATAGATTAAATAAAGACAATAAGAGATATATACTTAGTTATGTAAAATTCTTTTTAAAAAAGACAAAATTTAACTACTTCAAAGAAAATTATGATATATTTATGCTCTGGTTTAATTTATGTTGCTGTTGATGAAATATTTTGACCAAATGCAACATGGGAAATAATTTATTTGCCTGACAACTCCTGGTTACAGTCCATAATTTCAGGGAAAGCACATCAATAATTAAAGAACTAGTCAGTTTATATCCGCATTTGAGAGCAGAGAAAAACACATGTTGTTTTTTTATGCTTAGCTAGTTTTCTTTACTCTTGCATAGGTCAGGTCCTGCAATGATTTGGGCTCCCTCTCTCTCTCTCTCTCCCTCCCTCTGTCTCTCCCTCCCTCCCTCCCTCCCTTCTTCTCGCTCTGTCTCTCTCTCTTTCACACACGCGCGCGCGCGCAGCACACACACACACACACACACACACACACACACACACACACACACACACAAACTTCATAGACATGCCCACTGGCTAACTTTCATTTACCTAATTCCCCAATAGAGACTGTTACCATGAGATCCTAAATTGTCAAGTTGACAGCTCCAAACTAATCAGCACACCTTTTTTTTTTATGTACACTACATAATAAACTAGCTTTGCTATACAACTTCAGCCATATTGCTTTCAGGGTAAGATCTGATTGGCTGTTACATGACCTAGTAGTCCTTATGTTCTGGCAAGATTCTTTGGCAGTTTTTGTCTTAACTGACTGTGTGTGACTAGAAGGCTACGCTTTTCCTGCAGTTCAGCTACTAAGAATATAGCCTCAATTTTCAAAGGAGAATGATGGTCTTAAGGAAAAAGTAGTTTTTAAAGGTTTATTTATGTACCTAAGATAAGGTGCTTGTCAACTCTACAACAAACAGTAGATAGTTGGCATCTCTAGTTTCTGTGCCATATTATGCTATACTGGTGGGAACTCTTCTGTGTTTTGGAAACAATCAAAGCAACCCTTGAAGGTCAGTACACTTCAAATTCTATATTGAGTACTAATTGTTAATACAGTTCATTACTTATTTTTTTTCCAAATAATATTTGCTGAGGTGCCAATATTTCCAAGTGGACATGTTATAATTAATCGGAAACTGTTCCCTGGAGAGTCTCTTTTCTAGTTGACCTCACACCATAGGCTTGCTCATGTATGATGGTTTGGGTCATGTACTCAGCATTATAGGAAATTAAATTCAGGACAAGTAGCAGGCTTACATAGATTAGCACAGAATTTATGTAGATGAGGATTTGTATGGAATTTATAGTACTCGTTCTTTATATGTTCCTCTTTCAATATTTCAAGGAGGGAGCAAAAGTCTCATTTTCCTTCTTTGTAGGTGACACCATGAATAAGTGTTAGGAAACCTTGTAAATCTTTGAAAATATTTAATTTATTTAATATGCATTATAAAACAGGCATTTGCGTCATTTGTTCAAATATCTGTTCTTTCTTTTAGTACCTTTTCATCATGATGAAAACAGCAATCCATGTGTAGCTGTTCGGAGGCAGAGCTTGGCAGGCTGGTGCTCTTTGCTCTGTTCACCCAGGCAGCTTTCAAACCAGCAATGCCTCCAGTGATCAAGGACCAGCCTTTCAACATTTTCTGGGCTGCTCCTACCTTGTTTTGTAAGGATCATTTTGATGTAAGTATGAATCTTCAGTTATTTGACATCATTTCAAACCCTTTAGAAACCCAGAGTGAATCCACGATTGCCATATTTTACCCAGATGAACTCGGATATTACCCCTATTTCTCCGAAGATGGAAAATCCTTTAATGGTGGAATACCTCAGAAAGGGAACCTCTCTGAGCACCTCAAGAAAAGTGCCAGCGACATTGCAGACAGTGTCACTTGGTGGAGATCAGAAGGACTTGCTGTGATTGACTGGGAAGGCTGGAGACCGCAGTGGGAGAGGAATTGGGGCAGCAGGATAATATATCAAAACCACTCGTTAGCTTTCACTCGACAACGTCACCCTGACTGGTCAGAAGCGAAAGTGAGAACAGTTGCCCAAGAGGAGTTTGAAAACGCTGGGAGGAGTTTTATGAACGTTACCCTCACCTTAGCTTTAGAAATGAGACCGAAACGTTTATGGGGTTTCTATCTCTACCCAGACTGCTACAATTATGATTACCGGATAAATCCAGAGTTCTACACAGGTCGTTGCCCAGATGATGAAATTTTCCACAACGATCAACTCTTGTGGCTGTGGGAGAAAAGTACAGCACTTTATTCTTCGATATATTTGAGTAAAATATTAAAATCAAACTTAAATGCACTGAAATTTGTTCATTTTCGAGTGAGAGAAGCCCTAAGAGTTGCTGAAATGGCTAGAA
This sequence comes from Cricetiscus sungorus, assembly GCA_030556225.1. Classification (NCBI taxonomy): domain Eukaryota; kingdom Metazoa; phylum Chordata; class Mammalia; order Rodentia; family Cricetidae; genus Cricetiscus; species Cricetiscus sungorus. The sequence continues at coordinate 23,657,383 of JANBXA010000253.1, forward strand.
AGGACTATGTTTTGCCAGTTTTCGTTTTTTCTAGACCATTTTATTTGCATAGTACCGAAGCTCTGTCAGAGGTAAGAAAATAGTCAAATAAAAACAGGTTAGAAGAATATATATACAGTCTAAAAAGAAATCTTTGGGGGGATTATTTATTTCTCATTAAAATGTTATTCTAGTATTAAGGAGACAGCCCAACTCTGAATTCCAAATGACTGGTAGACATGCATCTAGTATTTTAGAAGATAAAAAGTTCATTTAGAACTCAGAAGAATTTCTCACAGGGTTCTGGTGATTTTCCAGATTGGAAATGCATCAAAAGCAGATGTGGGATCAAGGTGTTAACCAGTTGAACTTTTCATTATGCAACACTTTCCTGTTCAGTGTATTAGGTTTACTGAAAAGATGGCATGGTTTCTGTTAAATATTTTATAAGAGCTCACAATATGGCCTAGTAGTCAGTGCTGATAGATTGATTAGTTTCTATAAATAGGTATTTTGATCATTAGTTGTAATTGTCAACTTGACAATTTAGAATCAACTGGGAAGAGACTCTTAATGATGAATTGTCCAGACTGGGTTGCTCTGTAGGCACGTCTGTTGGGGAAAGGTCCTGAATCTGTTAGTTGATGTGGGAAGACTGAGATTAAAAGTGGGATGCTGTATTCTCTGGACTCCACCCCTGGTCTGTATAAAAAAGGAGAAAGTGGGCTGAGAAATAGGAAGCATGCAGGCATTCATTCTGCTTCTGACTGGGTGTAACTGGCTGCTTGAATTTCCTGCTGCCTTGACTTCCTGCAAGTGGTCTGTGACCTCAAATCCTGAACACTTTCTTTCCTAAGTTGTTTTTGTTGGGATGCTTTATCCTAGCAATGAGAAGTGAAGGCAGGGCAGAGATATCTTCAGCTCTAACACCAAATATGAAGCATAGAAATATGTGGTGGAATTTGCTTGGTAAATAATGGATTTGCAGATTCTGGAAGTGCTCAGACATTAGCTAGATTGTCTCTTAGGATATTACTGCATGGACACAACCATTAGGCAGATGGATGCATGAGAAAATTACCACCCCTCTCGGCTCCATTATTACAGTTACAAACACAGAAGTAAAGACTATTAGAACTCACTTCCTTTAGACCATTTACATTAGAGTAGGGACATTTAAATACATAGACTAAGTCTTTATTTCAAAAGCTGGTTTTTGGTCCCTGATGGGAGGTTTAACAGGCAAAAAATTCTTGCTTTGAAGAAATGACAACCAAAGTTTGATGTCTAAAACTCACATTGGAAGGAGAGAAGCAGTGCAAATTATCCTTTAGATCTCTACACATGCACTGTGCTATATGTACATACATACACACACACACACACACACACACACACGATAAATCCTATTTTAAAAGCCACTTCTCTGAATACTTTAAGGCCTTGATCTTGTAAGTCTTTTCACTGAACTATTCCTCAACTAGCAGATCTTTTAAATATGCTTTTCATTTTTTAAAATTCTTTTGACAAAAAGACTACCTGAGCTACAGTAACTACCAGCCTGGCAAGCAAGTCCATTGTTGCAACAATAGCACCAGTCATGGATAACCAACCACTTTCTGTTGAATTTAAGGCCTATTTCACAAGATAAAACCTATGCCTGGCACTAATATTGGGCTCAAGAACCTTTGGCCAGATGGGTAATAGGGCTTAGCAAAGAACTACTACCACTATTCTGCTAAATGGAAATAGATTAATGTGCCTCTCAACCCTTATCAGGCAAGCTTCTTTTTATAGTAGATGGTGATCAACACCAAAGTACAGAGAATAATAAAAAACTGTGGGATATTCAGTTCATATTATACCCTCTTGTTCTAAAGCTTGGGGATCATGGCAGAAGAGATTGCAGGAATACTGTAAGAGCCAGAGGTGTTGAACTTAAGGACCCAGAGTGACTGTGACAGCATGCACAAGATCTGCATAAGTTCAAGCCAAACAAAATTCCACCTTGAAGAGAGGTGGTGGGCACAAAGTCTCACCATCAGATGAGGAGCTGTTGGTGATTGGTAGCTGCTGTGAGAGGGAAAGTCAGTTTTCTTTAGAACTATAATGTTTGGCAGGTTATCCAGTTGGTGGTCACACATCCAAGAGTATATAAGCAGCACAAATTGGACTTTGAGAGTTTGAAAAAAAAAAAAGGAATAATTCAGAGTTGAATAGGGAGGGAAGATGGGTGGGTCTGGTAGTAGTTGGAAGAAGGGAATGAATTTAATTAAAATATATTGCTTAAAATGTTATAGAAATTTCAAAGAACTAATTTTAAAAAGCTAGGTTATAGTTATTCTAAATTATTTATTTAGTGCTTACAAAGGGACAGGAATACAGTAAAACTAATAATCTAAAAAACTACAGGGTTCATCTTACTAGTAAATGGTGAATTGAGAACATCTTTATCAGAGTCCAACTTGAACATTTACAACTTTTTTTCAACTCTACTGCTTTTGAATTTTTTATGTTTACTTTTAGTATATGTGTATGGGAGGTATGTGCACATGAATGAAGGTACTCAAAAACTTCAGATGAGGGTGTTGGTGTGTGTGTGTGTGTGTGGGCTGAAGTTACAAGCAGTTGTGAACTGCCTGATGTAGGTGCTGGGAGTCAAACTCAGGTCCTCTGAAAGGACTGTATTTTTCTATATATTACAACCAAAGTATGTGGTGTGTTCATCACTAAGGTGTTACCAAGTTGTAGGCCAACTAAGAGGAAAGGCAAAAGCCCATATTGCAAGGTCTCTGGGGGCTTCCTGACAACACAAAATGAATGAAGTATCCCACATCTGGCACTGTGTTTTTTGTTCAACACACAAGGGCTTTCAGGAAGGGCACTATCTTAATACCAAAAAGTAGATGATTTTTCTTTGCACATAGTCTGTTTATACACAAGGACTCATAAGCTTTTCCTTTCTTCCAAATCCAGTGTGCTTTATCATAGGAAGCAGCTCTCTAGTTTGCTGCACTCTTAATTGAATGAGCCTCTGCCTTTTGTGTTTCCCTTTGCATGGGAAACCAGCTCTCCTCTCTCTACTGTGTCTTATGAAAACATTCTCATTCTCAGAGACTTATCTAAAATGTTATCTGTTCAAGCAAGCCTTCTCAGACTATACCATAGTTCCTTTAACCTACAGATGTTGTGTGGGAGCTATAAATATGGATATTAGTTTACTGTATTGTCATTACTTGTGGATGGATATGTCTACCTTAAACAATGGTTTGCAGAACTCCAGACCAGGGACTGGAACTTATTTGCTTTTGTAGCCTCACTATTTCTAGTATTTGAACACCGAGGTACTATCAGGCAACCTAAAATGCTTGTATTACCCTTTCCAGTTCTTCTGTAACTGTTTTCTTTACAAACAAAAGTGTATCTTAACCAATGGCTAACATGACTTGACAGAAATTTCTGCTGGTCCTTCTCTTTTGTAGGAGGACTTAGTGCATACAATTGGTGAAAGTGCTGCATTGGGGGCAGCAGGAATAATACTATGGGGAGGACACGAGTACTCTGATTCAAAGGTCAGTGGTGATTTTTCTGTTAGTATTATGTTCTAGAGAGTGATTTATAACCCAAATGCTTTCTCACACCAGCTGGATGCTGATTGGTTGTTTCCTTGGCTTTAACAAAGTTCAAAGACTGTAGGGATCAACTCTGATCACCCAATTCTATACCAGACTGTGGTGAACAGCAGAGTGGACAAACACAATCTTCACTTGGGCAGCCTAAAGTAAGAAGCTGATTATTATATTCTAAGGGGGCAATTTGCGGCATGTTAAGTAACTGCTCTCAGTCTTACCTTCTCCATTAAAAAACTGTACTATAATTAAACCCACAATGCAGGGATTTTTTTAGTAAAAAAATTGCTATTGTATATACCCAACATAAATGATTATAAGAATTTTAAAATAATTTTGTTAGGAAGAATGGATTCTCTACACTTTTTTATTTTGATGGCAGCTTATAGTACAAAATGCACATGGAAGGCAAATTGTATGTATACTATAGTTGACTGATATTTTCAAAATTTTGTAGTTAGAATATTTAATATGGCATTTATTTTACAACAAATTTAGAAGTGTATAATGCAGCATTGTTAATTAAGCATATGAAGATATACAGCAGATTTTTAGTATTGGTTTGTGTAACATGCATACATACATCTTTAAATGTATTGAGTTGACTATTTAGATAACTCATGTATAAATAGATCCATACAGTATTTTTTCTTCTTTGATTTCTTATTTTACTTAGCAAAATGTCTTCAAGATTCACTAGCATTGTCCTAAATAAATTTCATTCTACTTTTTAGGATTGAGTTATTTTCATATATACATATATATATATATATAAAATATTCATTACTCATTTCTTGATGGGCACTTGGATTTGTTTGTTTGTTTATTTGTTTGTGTTGTTGTTGTGTGGTTTTTCGAGACAGTGTTTCTCTATATTGTTTTGAAGCCTGTCCTGGAACTCGATCTGCAGACAAGGCTGGCAGATATCGTATAGATAGGATAACTCACAGATATCCTATCCTGACTCTACCTCCCTAGTGCTGGGATTAAAGGTGCATCACCAACTCCCAGCAGAGATTTATTTATTTATCGTGTATACAGTGTTCTGTCTACATGTAGGCTTGTAGACCAGAAGAGGGCAACAGATCTCATTACAGAGATCTGGTTGTGAGTCACCATGTGGTTGCTGGGAATTGAACTCACTCAGGACCTCTGGAAGAATAGTCATTGCTCTTAACTCCTGAGCCATCTCTCCAGCCCCATAGTTACAATTCTTGATTACAAAGAATAGCCCTATGTTAAATACAGAAGTGTTTAAATGTCACTTCCAGATAGTGTCAAACTCTTTTGTATCTATGTCCATAACTGTGTGTATGAACACATAATTGTGAATATACATATACATATGTATGTATAATATGACAACTATTTTTAATTTTTTGAAGAACTTCCATACTGGATTCCATAGGTCTTGTATTTTTTTTTTTTTTACATTTGGACTGATAGGTTCCAAACAATGCCATCAACACATGTAATCTCTACATATGTTTTAATATTAGGCAACCTTACAAGTATGTGGTAATGTTTCATTGTAGCTTAGATTTAACATCTTTTCTGGGAATCAAAAATGTTTATTCAAGTTCTTTCTATTTTATTTGTACAGATGACAAGATGAGTTAGTCAACTGTTCTTTTCTTGAGATAAAAATATCACAATATAACTAGCCTAGAACTTTCCATATAAACTAGTCTAGCATTGAACTCACAAGAGATCCACCTGCTCCTGCCTTCCAATTAAGTATTGGGATTAAAGATGCGTGCTGTCATGGGTGGGTGTTTTTATTTATCCATTTTTTTCTATGTTAAGAATTGAACCTAAAGCCTCACATATGCTGGCAAGGTCTGGACAAGTGAGCTGTATTCCTATCTCTCATTTTATTTCACACTTTTACATATGAGCTTATTAAGTTGTCCAGGATAGCCTTGAACTCAACTCTGTAGATCACTCAAGCCACAGACTTGTGATTCCCTTGCTTTAGCCTCTCAAGTAGCTGTGGTTATAAGCTTATATCACCAAACCTGACTATGTTGTTTCTTTTCTTTCTTTTCCTTTCATTAAGTTATTGTGTGTGCTATTTTTGGGCAATTTAGATTTTTGATGTGTTACTAGTTACTGTAGGAAATTGGAGTTTTGCACATATTTCCCATTACTCTGTAGAATGCCTTCTCATTATGTTAACTATTTTTTTCATTTTCTCTGTGTTTAGTCTGGCAGTGTGACTTGTTTCTTTCTGCTTCTGGCATGCTTTTGGTTTCATAAGAGAGAATTGTCACAATTGACAGGAAGCAGGAAGAAAAATCAGTTTTCTGCTAAGGTTTTATCAGTTACCGGCTTTTTATGTTCAAGTTTAAACCACTTCCTGTGAAGTTTCCTATGCTGTATAGCTAGTGCTTCAAGTTTGCTTGGACAATTCTTTCCAATGCTATTTTTTTTTTTTTAACAAGTTGGTCCTTTCTGTGTTATGTGTTCTTGACATCCTTGTCAAAGGTCAGTTGACTGTGTATTTCTATTTCTAGACTCCAACCTGTTTTTTAATCATCTCTTATTTTTTTCCTACAGGAGGCTTGCTTATCTGTAAAAGAAACTATTCAAGGGCTATTGGGCCCCTATGTTTTCAATGTAACATCTGCAGCAAAGCTCTGCAGTCAAAGTCTATGTAACAGTCATGGTCGATGTGTTCGAAAGACAGCAGAGTCCTCCTTTTATCTGCATATGCCTGAAGACAGTCACAAAAATTACAGCATAAACAAGGGTTTCAGATTTGTCACTTCTGCAAAGAGTAAGCTGAAGACAATAATGAATATGAAGAATGGATTTGTGTGTCACTGTTATTATGGCTGGTACGGAGAGTCCTGCAGATCTCGCTTTCCAAATCTCTCGAGTCAGAAGAATAAGGCTCCTGTAACTCCATTTAATTCAGTAGTTTTTCTTGACATGACTTTATGTGTGATTCTGATGAAACTTTTTTCTTATTCCCTACTATGATGTCAATTTTTTCTTAAAATACTTAGGTGAAGAAAATGTTAGTTTTCTTTTATTTTAACCCTTTTATAAAAATTTTAGTTTTAAATTCCATGCAAATTGTTTGTTGGATGTTCATTTTATGCTGTACAATAGAAATAGACCTTTCCTCATGGATCTTAGAAATTAACTAAGGATAAATAAGCAGTAAATAGACACATGTATATGATAGAGATACTTCATAGGATAAAGAGAAAACAAACTTAAGGAATTAGAAAGGATTAGAGAGCACTGCAAATTGTATATAAAATAGTCACATAAAGCCTTTATAATGAGAAGACTAGACAATAGAAGAAACAAGTCAACACCATCGGGAATCCAGACTGTTTTTTAATCAGACATAACAGTTTCCTCCTGTAACCTGATCACCTGGAAGGCAGAGGTGGATTTTAACTTCAAGGTCAGCTTGGTTTGCATAGTGAGTTTACAGCCAGTCAAGATAACATAGTGAAAGTTTGAAAAAAGAAAGAAAAAAAGGAAGGAAGGAAGGAAGAAAGAAACTACAAGAGAAAAAATCCAAAAGAATGTATCTGGGGAAAAGTTCTTGGAATGAGGAAAAGTAAACCCAGAGGAAACAACTCTTTGTATCAGGAATTGGGAACTTTTAAATAATGAGCAATACAAAACAAACAACACCCCCCCATGATGCTAATTTATGGAGATGAACAAACCCTTTAAATGTATGTGATGGGGACTTACTTCACCTACAGTACTTTGGGTCTTCATTTACCTCATCATTATCCAAAGATGAGCCCTTCCTTCACAATAAAAGTTATATGTGAAATTTCTTCATTTGCTAGTTTTTGATTTATTGAAATATACTATACCTAAACAGTTTGTCAAATTTCACTGGATGGTAATTCATTTGCAAATCTCATGGTGTTGACTTGATTAAGTTGTAATCCAAATAATTTTATTTCACAAAGGCTCAACAGAGAATGTGATGCCCTAAATATGATCTACTTTTTAAGGCTAGGAGAGGTATTTTCCTATCAGACAGAAAAATAGAGCACTATTAGGTTGACTATATCCTTGCACACATGTAGAATTTCATAAAAGCTCACATTCAGATTCTCATGCTAACATTAATTGGTTTATTACTTAGTTATTTCATCATGTATTCTGGGAAAAAAGTAAAAGGCAAAGAAGCAATGAAGTATAGAAAGCAAGATTGAAAGGTATGTATGAGATCGCCTGTCCTGTTGGTTTCCTGCAGCACAAAATCTATATTTACAGGAATTAAAGCACTCGGCTCAAGCATGCAATATTTTTCATAAGTATTCAACTGGCTACTATATCACACAAGAAGAAATGATTTTTCCCTAGTCTTCCAATGAAGAAAAACTATTTAACAACTGTTATATCAGGGTTCAGACACTGAAGTCATTCCAATAAAAGAGGAAAGGCATGTATTAAGTATTACCACAAGATGAAGGAAATAAAATAATAAAGAATGATAGAGACATGCCAAATTTTGTTCAGCCACTGATGAAAATAGTCAAGTGCAGAGGGATTTTCAGGCCTTGTTCCTTCCTGTACTTGCTTTCCACTTGTACTCCCAGACTATGTACTTAATCAGCCACCTACTGAAAACAAGAAGTTATTGTGTGTTTGACTCAAAGACAAATACACATACATGTTTTTCATATGTATTTAAGATACAATTCTAAGGGATCCTCTGTTAGCCCTCATGTTGAGAAAGTACCACAAATGACTCCAGTAAAGGCAACATAATAGGATTAAGACTATGTTAATCCTGCAGGACAAACCTGCAGGAGGGTCATCTTAACCTGAGTCACCTGAGTAGTAGCAGTCTACTTTCCATTCGTTGTTAAAAAAAGAAAACCCAAAACGAAACACTTTTGTTTAGACCTTCTTTTTTTTTTTTATTTAGGCACAAACCTTTCGATTAGCCATTTGTTTTTCTCTGTCACTAGTCCACACTGCTCATTCTTTTCAATCAGAAAGAATGTGTATTTTCATCTCACAAACAAATCACTATAATTGTACCCTTGGACTCTTAGCAATTTTGTGGTGTGTTATTTTATTTATTTATTTATTTATTTTTACAAAAGGCATTCTTTACCATGTCTTTTGAAGTTCTTATCAAATACGAACTCCTGCTTTTGGCCAGGAGAATCTTTATTATTTTTCAAGTGATTGCTGGTCTCTTATTTTCTATGCTCATGACCTTTCTATTGGAGTGTGTCCTGATTCTTCTTTAACTGTCCTGTGCTGCCTTTTTCTCTGGTGTTCTAAGCTTTTATGAAACTTTTGCTTTGTACTGCAGATACATTTTTAGCCTTTTCTCTATAATACCAATTTAGTTGATCAATGATTTCAAAGAGCTCTTTGGGAGGATGTGTGCCATTCATCCTTTCTCACAGTAGTCTTGTTTTGGTACCCAACTTGACAGCACCTTAAATCTCTCTAAAAACATGATATTTTTATTATTTCTTTATTGCTTTCTGACACAGGGTCTTCTAATGCTGTACAGGCTTGTCTTGAACTCTGGATTCTCTACCTCCTGAGTATACACTTGACACTTTATATTTGATATTTGAATGTTGCCACTGCTATATATTTCATCTCCCTGTTTCCATTCTATGAGTTGTTCTCTTAATTTCTTCTCTTTCACACTGTTGGTCAGTATTGTGTGTCTGGTAGCCCTTGGTCATTGTATCTGACTTGAATGGTTGAAAAATCTTTCATAGGAATTTTACTTCTGTGCTTGAGTTATTTACTCAACAGGATCATTGGGTTGCACAGGAGAAGGACTCTGTGGTAGGAGGTGGGACTTGTAAGACAGGTAGCATTCCTTCTGTTGTGCGTGAGTTGAAAACATGCAAATTGGCAGTAACTCCCATCATTATCAAAGGAAGGAAGAAATTATCATGGGAGAAGTGTGTATTTCCCCAAGAGCTGAGCAATCTCTCCTGCATTCTGTGCTTGCTATGGAGGCCACCTTTCTGCATTTAAATTATGCTTTTGTATTTGGTCCAATCTTATGTAGGAATAGCCATTTAAATATTCTGAGGTCAGCTGTCTGCCCTACCTGCCACTCCATATCTTTTGGGAATGAGAGTCTAGTCTGACTGCTTCTGAGATTGCTAAACAATATTCCAACTGATGAATCTGATAATTACCCTCCATCCACTCCCTTGGCTTTCTGTTTTTAATCATGGAATTCTTTTTTAAGAAAAGGAACATCTGAGGCTTTTATAGTACTATTTTATCACAGACCTTGCTTGTTGTTGTTTTATTTTTCATGTTTCCTTATTGGAGTTCATCTGTTTTCATCTTTATATTTATTTTGTCTAATGACACGTGCAGAGAATGACACATTAAAGGCGTGCTCAACTCATGTCTTTATTTGAGTGGCTCACCATCCTGAGTCACGAGTTCTAGTTGATTCATGAGTTTCCTCAGGATGATAGATACTTCATGTCCCACTAAGAGTCAATTATTCTGTTATTAAGGCCAAAACATTAGGGTCTGTTTGTTAAAATAACACACAGTACACAAAGCCTTCAGCTCCCTTTTATTCTTCAATCAGGGAATCTCACCTACCTAGGCGTCTTCACTGTTCCCTACTGAAATCCCAATCTATTTTCTTTCCTCCTCTTAAATTAAAAAATTCAGATTAGATATTTTAAGAAAGCAATGGCCATTTATACTAAGATAGTTTTAAGGAAGACTGCCTTTGATTATAAAGAGATTTAACACAAGCCTCCTGTTTAGCTTGGAGGACTGAGTCAGCCCTGTAATGACAGGCTTCCCGGCCAGTGGGACATCCTTGCCACTCAGCCTCTGCTTTGCACCAGGTGAATAAAGGACCAGCAGGCAAACAAAAGCGAAGGTAAACTATACTTTATGTTCTGTCTGAAAAAATTTAAAGATTGTTCTTTTGAAATGTCTTCTTACAACAGCTAGAAGAAAGCTAATCTTCATTTACTTGAACATTCCAATTTCTTTTGTAGCCTACCTTTATTGTTCAAATGAAGTGCTTTCTAAAATATGAGCTGCTTTAGGGAATGTAGTATCTTAAAAAATGTATTTATCACTGATACTTGTCATTTACCTTTAGTAATTTTATCCATTATATATTTGAAAACATTCTCACTTTTATGTTTAGTCAAAGTTTGTTTATTTCTTGTTATGTTAATATTTTCTCTGAAAAGCAAGTGTTTGTAGTATACAACATGACCTAACACTTAACTTTCAGTGTCTTAAGTGGTATCCTTCAAAGCAGGCCTAGTAAGCAGCTGCGATCCAGATTTATGAGAGAGCTATACACTTTACTTCTTTTCTAAATTAATAGTGGTGAAGAATTCCTCATGCTAATAATTTCCATTACATCAACAGTGTATTTATTTAATAAAACACCTTTTATAATCTTTAATTGTGTTTTGTAGTTCTCTCAGTAATTATCATATCTTCCATGATGATTAATACTGGAGGATTGCTATTTACAACAAATGTTACAGTTCTTAGGAGACAGGTAACATTGGAAAGGATTCAGAAAGTAGGTGTTTGTAACCAAAAAAAAAATAAATAAATAAATTTAAGATTACGTTCTACTGAAATACTCAGAAAGTGACTGGATTATTAGGAATGATCGTTAATAGATATTTTGTGACAGAAAAATCTCTTACTAATTAGGAAGTGGGTAAACACGAACACGCACTTTTCTAGAAATGTGAGTACAACATGGTACCAAAAAAGATCAATCATAACTCATTAGAAAAGACTAAAGTTAGAAATTTTGTTAGAATGGAGCCACATGGATCTGGATAATGGCTATATATGTCAAACAGAAAGTGAAAATTTGAGAAATTATTAGCTAAACAGAATAGCTTAGGCAACAAAACGTACTGTTCCTTACTCCTTCATTCCCAGATGAGTAAGTAATCTACAGGTTTTCTTTATTCCAAACAAATTGCTTAAAGCAAGAATAAAAAAAAAAAAACAGAAAATTTGTAAGACAAAGTTTCATCAAATATGTGTACATGTTCACTTGGATAATACATTTATTTTTTATTTTACATGTTTAATAAAATATTACTTTTACATGTGCTTTTCTCTGGAGCATGGGGCTCCCTTATGCCAACCAGGTAGAATTAGAGTAAAGCTGGATTTTCCTGTTTGTTTCCTGTCTTCACTCCTCCAGTAGGTGGGCTGCATACCACAGAGAGCAACTATCACTTGTGATAGTTTCTGAGAAACATGGTGCTTTTGTAGCACTAGCCAAGACACTTTAGGTATAGTATTTATTGCAGTCTGACCGGTCAACTAGAATTCACCTCAAGGAATGCAAGCACTCTCTTTGAAGTCCTAATTTTAAAGTAGCTGTTAAGTAGTCATAGGTAAGGACTTAAATATCTATTTCACAGATAAAGTTAAGAAAACAACAACAACCATAACAAACAAACAAACAAACAGCAAATTAAAAGCAAATAATAAAATAATAATGTACAGAGACTCAAGACTGATCCTTCATGACTTCTTTTTGTTTTTGAGACTTATAATATGTAATATTTCCTTAGCAATAATCTTGTGGATCTGATTCTTTCTTTCTTGGGAAGAAGGACTTCAACAAATTCAGTTATGAAATTCTAGTCATGTTTCTACCTTCACCTACAATTACTTGTTTGTTGAAGTCTTGTCTCCTCAGTTTTAGCATATTCTTTTTTTTTTACATGTAGTGGAATTTTAGATACTATACATTTCTAATGAAAACAATCTCTGGCTGTCTTTTTCACAGAAAAAAAAGCACCTTGAGTATTTAGGTGCCACAATAGAGTCAAAAGAATGATCCCATATTACCGCTTAAATATGTTTGAGAGCAACAACAACAGCAAAAGAAGCCATGTTTCTTGGGTAGAATATATTGGATGTGTCAAGAGCTGGCTGCTGTTCCAGGCTGGAATTCCTTCTACCTTTGCATAGGTATTTCAAAAACACTTATTGTAATCTTAGTGCAACCCAGAATTTATGAGTTGTATGTTTCTCAATTTCTCTCCTATTCTAGATGATCCTCTCACATTACAAGGGGAAATGATAATTTAAATTTATGTGTTTTCAAATTGTAAGGTTTGTTACTACCCTGAATGCAATTATCAATCATGGGAAAACAAAATTATTATAAAATAATGGAAACTCATTTACATTTGTGACTAGCTTATGTTTCTGTAACTAATACAGAAACCCACTTTCTTGACTAATGTATAAGTGCTGAACAGTTTCTGTGTGTCAATGCCACCCAATGTGGAGATGAGGTTATCTAATGATCTTTTAAGGTATCCACAAACTGATACTTAGTTAATCATTTGTTATTTTGTTATACTTTAATTCGCCCGGTTATAAGATAGTGTGAAATATTTGCTCCTACAACTTGGCACATTTGCTTGGTTATGCATGAAATATTTGCTCCTACAACTTGGCACATTTCAATGCAACATCAGGGTTTCTTATTAATCCAGAAAGGATATTTGTTGTACGTGTAAGCCCAGGCCTTACACAGAGATGAAATACCTATGTAAATAATCACAGAAGATCTAAACCTTAAAAATGAAGAACACATGCAAGCATTATTTCACTTGCTCTTCATTTAGCTGCTAAAACTTCTCAGATTATATAGTTTTAAGGGATTTAAAATTTACAGTCAACTGTACTGAAGGCTGAAAGAGATATTTCAGGTCAAAGATGGTTATAAGGTCAAAGGACATTGCAAAGTCAGGTGTGAATCAATTAAATGCAGGAGGTCAGAACATAGCCATAAAATGCTCATAATCTGTCTAATTCAGTGAAATGACTGTGTAGGGTAAGAAAGCTGTCCCTGGGGAAATGTCAATCAGAGATGGAGGAACAAGATTTCAGGGGGCACAAAATAGGCAAGACTACCACATATTCATCCCACAGAACCAGAGTTTAAATTCCAGCCCACAAATGCAATCTTTAAGACTTCAGATTTCAGTTAAGAGGCAGAAAACAAGTTATCAGTACCATGTCTTAACATATAAATAGTATCAATGTTTTTAATTGCAACTGTTCCAAAGAAACAGAATTGTGACATCCAAAGAAGATTAAAACAGTAAAAGAAAAAGGTGTTAAATTGTGAGGTAATAATTTTCTTTTTGTCTAGTGTGTTGATGATAGTAATGTTCTTCAGAATACAAACTTTTAAACTCTTTTCTGGCTTCTGCAAATAGGGTTGATATTGTTTTCATTTTGTGTTATTGACTCATCAGGAATAATGGAGAGAATTTAAAGACAGCACTTACACCTAAGACAGGATTAATGAGAGGGAAGTGTGAGAATAGACAAGAAAAGAATGTTACTATCATTCTTTGAGGAATAACAAAGAAGGTCAGAAGAGAAACTTCATTTAAAGGGGTAATTGGATGAAATACAGCAAGCTGGGTGGGGATGGTGCTCGCCTTTATTCTCAGCACTTGGGAAGCATAGGCAAGTGGATCTCTGTTGAGTTTGAGACCAGCTTCCTGGCCAGCTAGGGCCACATAGTGAGACCTTGTCTCAAAATATGTATATGAATTGAAATAAGGATAAAAATCAAGAAAAAATGATTTGAAGTTGCCAAGGTGATAAACTTTCTGATTTATTAAAAATTATAGGATAAATTATCAAAACTAATATGAAGCCACAAAATGGGAAAGAACTTCCAAAACATCTTTTCATATCAGACTCCTCCAAATAATTCTGTCTGTTAACAAGCATTTTGACAAATTTGCAATGAAAGGAGGTTATTTTACTAGTTGTAATAAGTAATACACTGATATGTACTATATTACATGATACATACAAGTCCTACTTAATTTATTCAACACTGTCATCGGTGTTCTTTGCTGACTACTTATGAACCATTAACCTACTGCTGGCTTTTCTTTGCCATGTGTAGTCAACCTATCTATATTTAGCTACTAATACTTGCGTGGCCAAAACAGAGACTTTAATCACAAAGCATTTTCTTCCAATGAAAGTCTGTCTTATTTCCTGAAAATGGCTTCCTTTTCTTCTCTTTTCTTTTCTTTTCTTTTCTTTTCTTTTCTTTTTTTTTTGTGGGAGGGGGAGAGGTTAGGGCAGGTTGGAAAAAAGCTGACACTTTGGAAACGACCATTAATGATTAACTAATTAATAAAGTCCAACCTGAGCCCTACCTATTATAACCTTGTGATCAGAATTAGTTTATATACTGTATTTTCAAAACACACAGTTTATGGGATGTTTTCATTAAATAAAGGGTTCTTAAAAGCAACTAAAACAATATAAATAAGATCCCCACATAGTCCCACAAAACCCTCACCTTACCTTGTCCACTAATCTCACAGGGCTACACTGCGCTCTCTGGAGACAAGTGGTACAGGTCTTTTCAGAGGACTTCTCTGGAGTTATCCCTCGGTACACAAATTATACATACGTAAGTAAGTGTATATGCATGTGTGTGTTTGTAATATATATCTATTCTAAGACAAATGGAAATAATCTTAATTGCTTGTTTGTTTATTTGAAAAATATGTACCAATAAATACAAAAGTATATTTAAAGGAACATTTTATCAGCTGTGTAATGTTCATAGTAATTTGTAGAGGCAAACATATTCTTTGTAACAGATAGTTACCTCTTGTGTAGAAGGAGAAGACCTGGCTTTAATAGACTTCCTTTTGATGATGGATACTTTTTTCAACCGTGGTATTTACAAGCGGTGGTACAACAAATAAAGCGTTTGTAAGAAGATTTGTGCATTTGTAATTTGTGCCTGTTTCCCACTGACCGTGCTCTTCCTTCATGGAAATGAGGCTGGGGCCCATCCCTTTATATTTCACCTTGCTCTCTCTTTTTTTATTTTTACCTTGATAAAGTGTGTTCAATTAGAGATAAATCTCATCAGACAGGCAAATCCTAGCTCCTAAACCATGTCTGTCAGGATTGAGGCAGAATTTGTGGTCAAGCCATACTTACCTACAGGGCAATGTGGCTTAGTCACCCAGTTCAACTTTATATGTTGACTTCAGACATAGAAACTGGACAATGCAGATAAAACTATATGCGCAAATATTTTTTTTCCAAACATGAATGCTGAGATTAACTCTCTGCTCCCTACCTTAGCTTCTCTCTGGCTACCCTTTCAAATATTCCAGGTTTCTTAGTGATAACTTGGGCCATCCTATGTGGAAGGTGAGTATTTTAAAATATAATTATGGTCGCTCAAAGACTTGAATAACATTGCACAGATCATTAGATTATCTTTGTGTTTAAACACTTTAATTGGAAAGCCAAAGATTTAAATCAATTTAATGTTATTTTAAGGAATTTAGTTAAAAACAGGTTGACAGAGGGAATATTTTATTCAAAATGTGGTCCTAAGACTTTATGTGACTTCCCAAGAAAGATGTTGGTTTTCACTGCAAGAAATTTCAAGCCCTAACTGAAAAGTGATACTTTCTGTTTTTAATTAAAAAAAAATTTTTTTTGTCAAAGACTAAGCATACATTTTCGTACAAAACACAATTATATTCTCTCTTAGACTGCATTTCTGAAAAAAGACATAAAATGGTTCTGTTTCAGGAAGAAATGTTACTTCTAACACAGAAAAATAATGACATTTCCCTTTATTAGTGTTAATGAACCTTTCCTGAGGAGATTCATAGAAATGCCTTTTGATTCCAAACAGAGAACACCAATAGACCAAAGATAGGCTCCTACCCAAATCTAGCTTTGACTAACTAATGAGTTTACTAGTGTTGTTTATCAGAACACAGGTAAGGGGTTACTTTCTGGAATGTGAGTGACTCATGGGCAGCTTCCTGTCACTAAAAAGCTTCACTCTCCTCCCCAATTGTGGATAGATGACACAGGAAAGCTTCACCATGGTGTTTAAGTCTCTACCTGATGGGTGATTAGGCACAAAAGCTGTATAACCAGTTCCTCCTGCATTTTGCAGACATTACAACTACAGAGTCCATGAAGGAAATGTCTCCTCCTAAGCAGTTATTTGCCAATTACAGAGTCTGGGGGAGGGGCGTTATGCATCTTATGAGTTTCTTGTGAATTTTCTGAGCCTTGTTGAGTATCTACACTGTCTCTGATAGGGAAGGTTTCCACTCAGAGGAAAATAACATTTTTTTTTTTATGTGTTTACAAAGTTGAGCTTATTTTTGAGAAGAATAGAAAGAAAGCAGTCTTATAGAACCCAGATAGCACAGTAGTTCTAAAGTTTGCTCCAAAGGAGGTATGCCTGTGTTCTGTGATTACTTTGTTAAATAGATTGATAATAAGTGTTGCTGAAAGTTTTCTCTGTCCCGGCTGGTCCTGCTACCCTTGGGCCCCAAATAAACACACAGACACTATTTTAGTTATAAAACTGTTGGCTAAAGGATAGGGCTTCTTATTGGCTAGCTCTGTCTTAATTATTAATTCATTTCTATTAATCCAAATATTTCCACATGGTCCTATCTTACTGGAGAAGGTCTGATCCTGTTACTCCTTTGGTGGTCTACATGGTGTCTGTCTCTGGTAGGGTCTCTCCACCTACCTTTCCCAGAATTCTCCTCATCTCTTAGTCCTGCTCCTAGCTTCCTTCAATCAATAAGAGAAACATATACAGAAGGACATTCCCCCATCGAATAAGTTCAGGACATACCTATAAACTATAGGCCTTCAAGAGAGCAATAAAATGAATCACAACACAATCAGAGCTACAGGGAAAAGCCCATTGAGAAACCTCTATCTATCTATCTATCTATCTATCTATCTATCTATCTATCATCTATCTATCTATCTATCCTTATCATTTTTTTTCTGGAAAGCATAGACCTAGACCCAGCTCACTGAATTCCTCAATTCCACTAATTAGAGATGTGTTTAAAGGATTAGAGCTCCAGGAGAAGAGGATGAGAGGAAGAGGAGACCAGAAAGCAAAGGCAGGTTGCTATGAGATGCTTAGGATTAGTTATGGTACTCAGGATTTGACTGGTTCACATACAGTAGGATTCAGAAGCAGGGGTGCAATTGAACAAATGGGGCCAGGAAAAGGGGACCTGAGGAAGTCTGTAGCAAAGGTCAGTTGTATGTTAGTAGGTAGTTTATTCATCTTTGGGCTGTGGAAGAGTAAATATTTATTCAATTAGAAAAAATATTTAATTTTAAAAAGTGACATTTGAATGTATCAGTTTACTTAGGATTTCTTAAATGTCTTTAAATGGTCTGATAAGTTGCTTTGAATTTTTGTTCTCTGTAGTTTACTAGGCCTGAGAAATTCTATGAGGTTTTGTTGGTGACATCTGGTGGTTAGAAAGGTAATTACATACAATGACTTGGATTTCAGGAAATAAAACCTGCCATATGTTAACAGAAAAATTCTGTACCACAAGAATAATGTTGGCACCAGCAGAAACATGGACATTAGATGACCCCCAAGCCTGAAGTGTGTGTGTGTGTGTGTGTGTGTGTGTGTGTGTGTGTGTGTGTTTGTTTGCATGTGCGTGAATGCTTGTGTATATATAGGTGAACTTCCCTGCCCGTGGATGTGTGAAGACCCTCAGAGGTCAATGCCCAGTGTCTTTATTTATCCCTCTCCATCTTAGTTTTTAAGACAGTTCTCTTTCAGAACCTTAAACTCATTAATTCAGCTAGGCTGCTGGCTAGTGACCTCTTAGGGATCCACCTGTATACATTCCCTCAGTTCTGGGGTTACATAATAGTTCCACTACACATGTTTTTGTGGGAGCCCTGGGGATCCAAACTCAGGCTCTCATCAGGTTCTCACAGTTCTACCACAAGCACTTTAACATACTCCCTACCTCCTGGATGTTGGAATTTTATCAGCACTATCAACATTACCTCTTAGACTCTTTGAATCCCAAGATAGTTTGAATGTTAAAGTAGGATGCATCTAAGTGTTTTTTTTTTTTTTTTAAATCAAGGTCCAAATCAACATGAAATCTACTAGATAAGTAGTGAAGCAGGAAACTCCACATTTATCAATACACGTGGTGTAGAATTTACCACAGAGGAAATGAAAAGGGATCTGTTTCCTGGACCCACACCCAGAAAATATCTACTACATGTCTTAACATCACAGCGTTACATTTAAGCACAAGGCATCTCCATGTCACTGGTGCAGACAGAACATTTTACACCTTTAAGGTCTTTGTTGTTGTTCTCTAAAAGTAATTCTTTTGTAGTCTCCCCAGAAAACTAAAAGGGAAGTGTGACAATTCTCTGTCACTTGTGTCATTCCAAGTCAGCCCAAGTGCAGCTCCGCTGCAGCATTCTTTGCCACTGATCTTAGTTCCCTTCTTCCACCCCTCACAGCCAGGTTAATCCCTGCACAAACTTACTGTTCATTTTGTCTAGTATTTGTTTGCATCACTTTATCTTTCATGTAATGCGGCATCAATCAGAGTACTTCATTTTTGTGTCTGTTTCCTCTTCTGTAAAGTGGGAATGCAATTACAGATTGTTCCATGATTGTTACAAGAAAACAGTTAAAGTATCTGAGGGTAATGCCTGAGATTGGCAAGCTCTCCAAAGTGATTATAAATTTTATTTCAATCTGTTTTTCACCATGTATCACACAACTTTTTAAATTAATTCTTATTTAAATGAAAATCAACCTTATGATACACGCTAATCCCAGTTCTCTCTCCCCCGTGTCCACCCTCCCAATCTCCCCACCATTTCCCCATCCCACCCCACCCATTCACTCCTTAGAGAAGGTGAGGCCTCCTGTGTGGAATTATCAAAGTCGGTCACATATTTAGGGCAGGATGTAGGCTTTCCCCTGTGTATCAAGGCTGAGAGAGTATCCCTCCATGGGGAATGGGCTTTGGGAGACCATTTGTGTATCACACATCTTATTCACATTTTATTGTGGACATATAGGGTTTGTAGTCCTTGAGCACTTCTTGAATCTTTTTGCTTATCCCTAAGTAGAAATCTGATCATGACACTTGATTTTTACATATCAGTACATTTATGGAAGTCATTATGACTTTAAAATAAATGTGCTTTGGAAATATAAATAAACAGTAACAGCATACCTTTTTCTGGAAGTAATCATTAATGGAAAATTAAATCTCTCCACAGGCCTTTTGGATTACGTTAAAGAAGAGGTAGTGTAAATTTCTATCTTATCATGAAACTGTTCTCCGAAGGACAATTAAAACTATGTGTTGTTCAGCCAGTGCATCTTACATCAGGGCTGTTCATATTTTTTATCCTGAAGTCCATCTCATCTCTAAAACCTGCTCAACTTCCAATTTACCAAAGGAAACCTTTTATAGCTGCTTGGAATGCTCCAACAGATCTATGTTTGATAAAATACAATTTAACACTGAATTTAAAAATCTTTCAGATGATTGGAAGCCCTCGACTCAAAGACAGGGAGCAAAATGTTACTATATTTTATGTCAACAAATTGGGATGTTACCCATGGTATACATCAGAAGGAGTCCCCATCAATGGGGGTCTTCCTCAAAACGCAAGCTTAAAAGCACATCTGGAAAAGGCTGCCCACGATATTAATTATTACATCCCTGGCAAAAATTTCAGCGGACTTGCTGTTATAGACTGGGAATATTGGCGCCCACAGTGGGCCCGGAACTGGGATGCAAAGGATATCTACAGACAAAAGTCAAGAACACTCATTTCTGAAATGAAAAAGAACATATCGGCTGTGGATGCTGAAGATCTAGCCAAAGCAACTTTTGAGAAAAGTGCAAAAGATTTCATGGAGGAAACTATTAAATTGGGAATCAAGAGCCGTCCCAAGGGCCTTTGGGGTTATTATTTATATCCTGATTGTCACAATTATAACTTTTATTCCTCAAACTACACTGGGTCATGCCCCAAAGAGGAAGTTCTGAGGAATGATGAACTCTCTTGGCTCTGGAACAGTAGTACTGCTTTGTATCCTGCTATTAGCATCAGGAAATCCTTTAAAGACAGCGAACATACTTTGCATTTCTCACAATTTAGGGTGTATGAATCAATGAGGATTTCTACCATGACATCACGTGAATATGCTCTCCCTGTATTCATCTATACACGGCTGAGCTACAGAGAGGAACCTTTGTTTTTTCTTTCTAGGGTAAGACTAGCCTTGCCCCATGGTGGAGGATTTTGCTGCATTGCTAAGAGAAATATTTCCTTGATAATTATGCCCTTTGAAAAATATATGGATAGTGGGAAGATGGCACCTTATTCTTCCTAGAGTATTGATCTGCTTAGACTTTCCCTTTACGGAAATTAAATTTTGTTATCTTGTTTGTTAACATTGTTTTTAAAGGACACAGCAAGGTGGGAAAGAGTTAACATTTGAGGCTAGTAGTTATTGAATTCCCTATAACTGGCTGTGGTGGGAGATTATTGAAACAGTTTGTGGTGAGCAGGTTAAGAAGTTACAGGGCAAAATTTGAAAGTAGAATGGCTTCACTATTCCAAATAGAAAGAGAGGAAAATTTGTTTTCTTTTAAATACATAATACCTACTTTTCCTAAGGAAGCTGCATCCATGTCTGTAATGGTTTAAAACTATAGTTAACTGAAAAGCGGTTTTAAAAGTATGAAACAATCATAAATTGGCTAAAAGTTTGTAAACCCGTAGACTGAGTCTTCTTAGATATAGCTGTGTCTCTGATTACTGCTAATTTCCATTAGCTGATAGAGTGGTGTAGGTTATTAATTCAGAGTTAGAAATTTACAACTCATGGTTACAAATTGAGAGTTAACCATGAGTAGTTTTGCAACCCAGGTAAAATCTCCAAGAGAACTGTCTTTGTCCCTGATTATTTTCACTCAAATTATGTACATTGCCAGAGATCTCACCTGTTTGAGGAGAGTAATCTTTAAACTCAGCCAAATTTCAACCTGATATTCTCTTCCTTTGTGGTTCCAGTCACGTAGACAGAGAGTTACAGGAAGAAGAGTGGATTTAGGTACTAATGTATACATTTTTCTGCACCAAGAAGACTCAAAACCGGTTTCAGCTACCCCATTTACGATGCAACAGCATTTTAGCATTTTACTGACCACCAAGCATTTGAGATAGCTTAACAGAGGCATTTCCTTTCACTTCTCAATTGTAAGTTTCCATTGAGCATACTGTGCTGAAAGATACAGGATGTTCTGAGTGCTTGACATCCTCAGGTGGATACCTAGGAAACACTCAGGTCTGAGTGGTACCATGCACGCTCTTTTGATGGAGAAGTAGCACACCTGGGGGAGGTATGGAAAATGCTGCATCTTCATCACTATCCAGAAGGTGAAGTCTTCACTCTGGGCTGAGACTTATACTACCAACAAAAATGAGCTGTGAATACTGAGTTAAGAATGGCAAGAGATCATTTCTGGGAGGTTTGGTAAAGGTATCTAAATTTTAACAGAATAATTATGACACACACACACAGACACACACACACACACACACACACACACACACACATACACACACACACACACACACACACACACACACACACACACACACACACACACACACACACTGTTGGATATGATCAGAGAAATGGGATTCTGACCTTCATTCTATTTCACATTTATGTCACTCTAAGAAAGGAGGGTGTAATAATCTAGGGAGTCTAAAATCTTAATTCCTGGTGAGTTGATTTATCTTCCAATGACTAATTAACTTCATTCTCTTCCATCTAGCAAGATCTAATTAGCACCATAGGAGAAAGTGCTGCATTGGGAGCTGCAGGCATTGTTATTTGGGGAGACATGAATTTAACTTCATCTGAGGTAAGTTAGTACCTCCAGGGTATATTGTTTTGCTTTTCTGTAGAGATCACGCTAATCAAAGCTCTCAGTATTCCCATAGGAAGCCAGATTTAGGGTAAAAGTCAAAATCAGTGCTTAGAACTTAGATAGGCCTAAAAATATTAACTTTAAAAAGACAGTAATCATAACACCAATATTGTTTGACATTTATCATGTGCTGAGAGAATAAGGTTTTCTGTGTGTTTGCTTTAGGTGTTCTCACTTATTGGTCATGTTAGCTAATGACTAGTCTCTTCATTCATAGACAAGGAGACAAGAGGGAAAAGCAAGGAGGCCAATAGCTAGTCAGGCTAGTTAGTAGTAAAACCATTATTAATCACCACAGATTTTTGCATTGGACCACTACATGAAACACCACATCCTATCTGGAGAAGTAGAAAAGGATGCTAATTTTTTAATCTTCCTATTGAAAGTATTATTTTCCTATAGAGAAGCCAGTGGGGAAATCAATAGTCTTTAAAACAAGATTAAAATATCTTTTCCAGTTTCTGCCAGCTGAAATAGCATTTACTTCAAGAAATATTCTGGCTTTCATAACCACATTAATCACAATCTCTTATCTCCAGTTGTCCTTTGTTTTACTTATCCAAAGCATTACAATAGCACATTTAAGCCAGAGTTGTGAAGATTGTAGATTCAAAATTTTGGGTTAATTTGCAAAGAGAAGTCTATGTTAATTTTAGTTTTAGAACTTTTAAACCGGTTCAATTTGTTACTATTGAGACATTATTAATGAAAATATTTGTAAGTTTGTTCACTGTATTAGTCAGGGTTCTCTAGACTCTAGAGGAACAGAACTTATAGAATAAACACACACACACACACACACACACACACACACACACACACACACACACACTATATATATATATATATGAGATTATTAGAATGTCTTACAGTCTGTTCTCCAATTATTCCACCAATGGCTGTCTGCCAACAGAAGCTTCAAGAATCCAGTACTTGCTCAGTCCATGAGGCTGGATGTCTCAGCTGGTCTTCAGAAATATGTCAGAATCCTGAAGAAGCAGGCTCCACTATCAGTGAAGGGATGGGCTTGCTAGTGAGAGTTAGAGCAAGGAGGCAAAGAAAGAGTTTGCTTCTTTCTTCTGTGTCCTTCATAGAGCCTGCTAGCAGAAGGTGTGGTCCAGATTAAAGGTGGATCTTCCCACTGAAAAAGATCCAGATTAGAAGTGGTTCATCCAATTAAAATGATTTAATTAAGAAGAAAAAAATCCCTCACAGGTGTGTGCCTAGCCATTTGAGGTTTAGTTAATTCCAGATGTAGTCAAGTTGATAATGAAGAATAGCCACCACACACACATCTCTGAGCATATTCAGAGAGCCATAGGTTCAGTTGCTGATTCATGAGGAAGTTTCACCAGGAAATAGTACATACAACTGAGGTAACATCTATGTAAAACTCATACGAGAAAAGACACACAAAGGACCTATTGTTACCAGCTTTTCTATAACTAATTGTGTTTAGGAATGTAGAACACACAACAGGTTATGTTTAATTAATCAAGAAGTCTGGAATGCTATAGTCAGGAGGCTCTACAATAAATCTGAAGTTGACAACTCAGATTTTCTGTCACAACTAGAAAGAACAACTCATCCCCAACAGATAGACTGTAGCAGTGGCTCTGATGTGGATTCTACTTTGTGGTGGTTCTTTTCTTTTTCACACTACCCATTTCCTAGAGAGCTAGAAGGAAAAGAAAATGATACATGAATTCAAGAAAGGCAAGGACCTCCATGTTGACTCAGGCCAACTTGTTGGTTCAGTTACTTTGCCTTATTACAACTCTGACTGCCTCCAGGACCTTTATTATTTCTGATCTGAGACCTTTGGGTTATATCAGAGTCCAAGAGTTTACCCATTAAGACAAAGCCATTCAGTTTTAGCCCAGTCTAAAGAGCTGCCTTCTAAAATCTCTGACCCAGTCATTTTTACACCTTTGCAGGAGAACTGTACAAAGGTGAACCGCTTTGTGAATTCTGATTTTGGGAACTACATAATCAATGTGAGCACAGCAGCTGAGGTGTGCAGCCATCATCTTTGCAAGAATAACGGGAGGTGCATACGGAAGATATGGAAAGCACCTCATTACCTCCATTTGAACCCTGCAAGTTACCACATAGAGGCGTCTAAGGATGGAGAATTCATAGTGAAGGGAAAAGCATCAGAGGCAGATCTGGCTATGTTGGGAGAGCATTTTCTATGCCACTGTTATCAGGGATATGAAGGGGCTGATTGTAGAGAAATGAAGGAAGCCAATAGCTGCTCTGGGGTTTCCCTTTTCTCTAGCTCAGTAATAACACTGTGCCTGCTAGTTCTAGCAGGTTATCAAAGTGTTCAGTTGTGACATAATTGAGTTTAAAGGGAATTGTGTCCTCTTAAGCAGAGTGTTAGAGAACAGATAGATTTCACAACTCTTTCTCTTATGAGCTCCTCTGAGTGGCATTGTAATTCAACATATGTGTTAAAACATAAATAGGAACCTATTACTTTATTTGCTACACTTTGCTTAGAAACTGGATCCGAGAGAACAAAGTAATGTATGTTGTTTTCTTACTTGAATATTTAAACTGGATTTAATCAAATTTTATTCTTTTTCTAATTATATACACATAATGAGACAAATGAATATTCTGCTTATTGATTTCAAGGACATTTTCGAGGTAACAATTTTTTAAGGATAGACTACTAAGTAGTCACATGGTTCAACAGATGGGGCCACCTCAGTCATGACCTGGTCAAGTAGGTCACCAGAGAAGATGAGATTCAGGGTTTCTGTGCCAACCCCAGCTACACCTGTACCTACTTCCCTGCTGAACTCATCAAAGGCAATGCCAGCCAGCTTCACCTGTATCTCCTTCCCTGCTGAACCAAAAGTGCGTCAACTTCGAAGAGTCCCAGAGAGCTGCTCCCAACTCATTGCAAAGGTCTCTCTCAACCATCAACCTTTTCCTTCACAGACCCTACCAGTCTTCACACTGTAAAAGGATTGTCCAGGCTGAGAGTGTGGGAGATTCAATAGCTGGGGGCATGTTAATAAAATGCAGCTTGTGACTTTTGAAAAAGAAATTGTTTTTAATGAAAGGCATTTAATAAATAATCCTTAAGAGTTGCTATTGACAAGCAAGTCTGTAAGAAAAATAAGCAAGTCTGTAAGAAAAATTAGCTGTTTTTGTCTCCCCTTGCTCCCCGTATGAATTTTGGGTTTTGAATCACTTTAAACTTGATTTGAATTGTTTTTGCTATCTATGTGGTGCTATAAATCTTAGCAACTTCTTTATATTCCCCTTCATCATCTGAAGTATGGTAATAAAATTTTTACCTTAGCAAATTATTCTGGGATTAAATACAGCAACCTACTTTGCATTCTTGGGTTCTTAGCACATGTAGCTATCCAGAATAATCTTGTGATCATCAGAACAATAGAAAATGCAAAGATAATATAGTCCAGCTGCTTCCTCCTGTAGACAGGGACCACTTATAATCACTTAATGCATTGTGGTGTGGTCTTGAGAAACACTCTTAGGGGATAGGATTTTCTTACCATAATGGTAATTTAATAGGAAGAATAACTCACGAAAGACATGATGCTGATAAAGAAAGAAAGTTGATGACTTCTCTCTTTCTTAACTCATTTCAGTTCATAGCTGAGTTGTGGTGGTGTATGTCTTTAATCCCATTACCGAGGAGGCAGAGGCAGGTGGATCTCTGTGAGTTTGAGGCCAGTGTGATCTTACAAAGCTAGTTCCAGAATAGCCGGGGCTACACAGGGAAACCCAGACACAAAAAACTAAAATGAACAGTTCAGTTCAGGATCCCTGCTTGTCAGGGGTTATTGCATTGTGAAAATTTAATTCTGAAATGTCCGATACAAACAAATAAACAAAATTCACATCAGCTGTGAATGAGAGGTATGATTACATAATCAACTATTTAAAAATTAATCTTTTATATCAAAGATGATATGATTAGCATTTTAGAACATTTACAAAATTAAAAGAATAACCAAAGAAATCACCAATATACACTATACTGCACACTAGTAACTTTTGGTGTAGTCTTCCCTAATATTTCCTGTAAAATGACTTTTATATTGTAATCATAATATATTATATATGATAATATTTTATAAACTGTGTTTCAATTAATGATGTGAGTGGTTTTTGTAATCATTTTATAATTTTCAGGTGTGTTATTTAGAAATCTTTTTCTCTTCCAGGAGAGGGATTGGAGGTAAATAAGCAAGTGAATTAACACTTTATTGTAAGTTAGAGTCCAAGTTAGGTAGGCTGGTCTGGAACTTGTTGTGTAGCTGTGAACTGAAGTGTCCAGGAGCAACACCTATGTCAAAGATTTTTACAAGGCCCACTGACTAATTAGAACTTAGGAGATTGTGGGGAGCTGGAATGTGGAAGGCTGAGAACTGAAATATTTTGGGTGATTTTTAGCACCCTTAGTAGCCATTCATTGACTACTTAAATCCTTGTGACTATAAATAATTTTTGTAATGTATGTATGTATGATGCAGAATGGTGACAAGCCCTACTTAAGACAAATAAGTGCTGTGGCCTTGAAGCCTTTCTTTTAAAGCTCAAATGACCTACTTTTTCATCCTATCTCAACAGAAAATTCTAAGATATATTGATATTTATTTTTTATCATTTTACTAACTTTTATAGTAATGCAACTTACAATACTATTCTTTCATCATGCACCTGAAATTGTTATTTTTAACTTATTTTAAAAACCTATTAGGTAAACTGGTTGATCTACTAGTAATGTTTACATTTGGGGCATCTTAGAGAAACAATAATTCCCAACTCTAAGACAGGTCCTGTACAATGTGAATCTGCAACTTCTGACAACACAAAGCAAGGATATAACCCATGATCACTAGAGCAGTATTAGAAATAGTCAGGAAACAACTTAAAAATCCTTCCATTAAAATTCATTACTAATCAAAATAAGTAAAAACACACATAAAGAAACAAGCAGGAATCTCTTGCTGTCAAAGATGGAAAAAATGTTAGTAAAGAAACAGGTGTTGAAATAAATGGAATATGTTATATCCATGTAGTCAAAATAATGCCATTATGTAGGCAGATATTTCTGTCCCATCAGCCTGCTCCCTAATAAATGCACAGAGGCTTCTTATTAGTTATGAAAGCTCAGCCCATAGCTTAGCCTTGTCATCTACATGTTGTCACATGACTCATGACTTTTGCCTCTTTTCTTGCATGTCTATTTCCTCTCCTGCAGGTGACCCCACCTTTCTTCTTCATAGAGTTCTGTCTGTATGGACTTCCTGTCTATGTCTACTGACTAGTGTGTTAATGGCTCTTTAGCTTTTTATTAAACCAGTCAGAAAGTGCCTTGGCAAAGACATATTCACAGTGTACAAAAAGATTATTTCACAACATTTCTCCCTTCAAAGGATTTAACTTTAGCACAGTAAAACTGTGTACAATAAGAACAATTACCAGGTTATTATTATATTTACAATGTTTAGTCCATTTGTATTTGCAATTTTGGAGAAAATACTCATTATTTATTCTATCTTGGTGAGTCCAAAGTTCTGTATCTAATTTATCATCTATCATAACCAAGGAAAAAATATAACTATTTAACTCCATCAAAAATCCCTGAAGGATATAATATTACATTAATAAATAGGAAGTACAGAGTAAGTAACTTCCAAAAACTAAAAGAAATTACAAAAACATTTCGTTGCCTGGACACTCTCCCAAGGTCCCTCTGTGATGTCTGGGCACCAAACTTTGGCCTTCATTATCTGACAGACTTTTTGAGAAACAGGAAATTTTTTCCCTTTTAATTTTTTTTTAATTTCATCTTACATTCCAACCACAGTTCTCCCTCCCACCCCTTTCACCTCCCTCCTAGCCCACCCCTCCCCCACAGTTCACTCCTCCTCGTGGCCAAGGGTTCCCATGAGGAGTCAACATAGTCTGGCACGATAGGTTGGCGCAGGGCCAGGCTCCTCTCCCGTGCATTAAGACTGAGCATGGCATTTCACGATAGGGAGTGGGCTCCAACAAGCTAGCTCATGTACTAGGTTTGTCTATTGATCCTACCGCCAGGGACCTCTCAGATAGCCCAAGCTTCACAACTGTCTCCTACATATGGAGGGCCTAGTTTGGTTCACTGGAGTCTCCGCAGTGTAGGTCTAGAGTTCATGAGTTTCTATGAGCTTTGTTCAGCTGTCTATGTAGATTTCTCCATAATAATCTTGACCTCCCTTGCTCATATATTCCCTCCTCCCTCTCTTCACCTGGATTCCTGGAGCTCAGCCTGGTTCTTGGTGGTGGATCTCTGAGTCTGGTTTTATCAGTTACTGGATGAGGGCTCTATAATGATAGTTGGGATATTCATCAATCTGATAATAGGGTAGGCTAGTTTAAGTATCCTCTCTACTATTGCTAGGACTCACTCTTAGCTGGGGTCCTCCTTGTGTATTCTTGGGAGTTACCCTAGCACCAGATTTCTCTCTAAGCCCATAGAGGCTCTCTCTGTTAAGATATCTCTTTTACTACTCTTCCTCTGTATCCTTCCCCACCTAGGCCATCTCATTCTCTCCTGTATTCATCCACCTCTCCTCCACCTTACCACTCCCTCTACCTCCAGTTTGCCCCATAGATACTATTTCATTTCCCTTACCAGAGAGGTCTATATGTCCCTCTTAGGGGCTTCCTTGTTACATATCTTCTCTGGAGCTGTGGATTTTTAGTTTGGTTATCCTTTGCTTTACATCTAATATCCACTTACGAGGGAATACATACCATGTTTGTCTTTCTGAGTCTGGGTTACCTCACTCAGGATATTTTTTTCTACTTCTGTCTACTTGCCTGAAAATTTCATTAGGGTACCATTTTATTTTTACTGTAGAGTAATACTCTATTGTATAAATGTAACACATTTTCCTTATCCATTCTTCAGTTGAGGGACATCTAGGTTGTTTCCAGTTTCATAACAAACTAGCTGTTATGAACATTGTTGAGCAAATGTCCTTGTGGTATGATTGAGCATCCTTTTGGTAAATGGCCAATAGTGATATTACTGGGTCTTGAGGTAAATTGATTCCCGGTTTTCTTAGAAACTGCCATACTTATTTCCAAAATGGCTATACAAGTTTACACTCCCACCAGAAGTGGAGGAGTGTTCCCTTGACTCCATGTCCTCTCCAACATAAGCTTTCCTCAGTATTTTTTTTATCTTAACCATTCTGATAGGGGTAAGATGTTATCTCAGAGTTGTTTTGATTTGTGGTTCCCTGATAATTAAGGATGTTGAGCACTTCCTTAAATGTCTTTTGGCCATTTGAGGGTACAGGGATAGGAAAAAACTTTCCAAACAAATGGACCTAAGAAGCAAGCTGGTATAGCTCTCAGAGGTGTTCCCATGTCAAGAGAGCAGCTTACATGTCACCTGTCCTGTTGTCCTTGTTGGCTTCCTCCCCATGTCTGTAGCCAAGATACTCAGGAAGTCTCCCCTAGTCAAATATGATCTCTCTTTCTCTATCTCTTTTTTTAAATTTAAAATTTATTCTTTTTACATAATAGCCCCAGTTCCCCCTCTCTCCCCTTTTTCAGCCCACTAACTCCTCCGACTGCACCCCCATCTTGACTGCACCTCTTACTCCTCAGAGGTAGTAAGGCTCCTTGGGGGAATCAACAAAGTCTGGTATACCAAGTTGAGGCAGGACCAAGCACATCCCCTCTGTATCAAGGCTGAGCAAGGTATCCTGCCATAGGAAACGATCTCTCACAGCAACTCTTATAAAGAAAAAATTTACTTGAGCCCTGCTTGTAGTGTCAGAGGTTCAGTCCATTATCAAAATATGATGTCTCTTATTCTGAAATGAATCCACAGCTTTTCATTTCCAGCAGAAACAAAAGCATATCTTCTCCCCCAGTGCAACATACATTTGATTTCCATTTTGAAAGTAGGACATTTTAAAATCCATAGGTTGGTTTAGTTTAGTAGTGTCTATAATCCGACGTCTCTAAGAAGCTGTTGTTCACTCATCAGCATTCAAAATATTCAAAGTCAATACAACACCATTCACTCATCAACATTCAAAAACTTCAACATCAACAAAACACAATGCAGTCATCAGTAATCAAGAAATTCTAAGACAACACAATAACATACAGGATCCAAACTCATTGTACATTTCCCATCTCTACATGGCTTATTATTATTGTTTTTATTACTTTACTCTTTAAAGACTTTATTATTTTTAAACTATTTATTTTTTGTGATTGTTTATATCCTTTTTCTGTTCTTTTTTTTTTTCTTAAGCCTACACACTGTAACCAGTTTAAAGGTTTGTTTTTTTTTCTCATCTGAACCTGTTTTACTTCATATCTATAATCTTTTCTGTCTGCATGAGAAAAACCTTAAATATGCCACATGGCTTAGCTCATGATGCACTGGCAATTCAAGCATGCAGGAAGTGGTCAGGAGACGTGTCTCTGTATAACAGCCAACATGAGAGCCATAAGATTAGGAAGTCACATTTGGCTCCATTTGTGTGTCGAGAATCTTTTTAAAAAAGTTTTCTCAGTTCTTATGTAGATATATGTGGCTGGATATTGGGTGCCATTTGTAGGCAGATATTTCTATTTTACCAGCCTACTTCCAATATAATGCATGAAAACTTTTTATTAATGATGAAAACTTGGCCAATAGCTTGGGCTTGTTTTTATCTAGCTCTTATAACTTAAATCAGTCCATTTCTATTTATCTACCTGCTGCCACGTGACTTGTGGCTTTTAACCTCTTTTCTTGCATGTCGTTTCCTTCGAGTCTGCTGGTGACTCCACCTTCTTCTTCCCAGAGTTCTCTCTCTGTCTAGCTCTTCTACCTGTACCTTCTGCCTTTCTGCATAGCTAATGGACCTTTAGCTCTTTATTAAGACAATCAGAAGGTGCCTTGGCAAAGGTACATA
Source organism: Cricetiscus sungorus (assembly GCA_030556225.1). Taxonomy (NCBI): domain Eukaryota; kingdom Metazoa; phylum Chordata; class Mammalia; order Rodentia; family Cricetidae; genus Cricetiscus; species Cricetiscus sungorus. The sequence continues at coordinate 23,688,814 of JANBXA010000253.1, forward strand.
TTCACACTGAACAAAAAGACTATTCCACAATACCGTTAAAAAAGTCTGATTTGAAGTCACCAATTTTATAGCCACTCTTTTCATGTTTGTGGTTTAGTGGGTGGAAGCACTCATAGTCAGTGGCTGCCAATGTCCAAAAAGGAAGTTCATTAAAACCTTTTACATCATTTAGTCAAAATAGGGAATTTCAACCAAGAGTAATACTTCCCAGATCAAATTTATTAGGCTTCATAAACTAGCTGAAAAATTAGTGCCTAAACAGACTAAATCATCATCTTGCCTTGTTACTGTTTCAGAGCCCTGAGTTTTAGAGAAGGGTTAGAGTAGGTAGAAAGGCCTAACAACAGAAGGGTGTCATGTAGGTCTGCCCTTTTTATGGTTATATACATCCTGATGGGTTAGTCATGGAGTTATGTATGAGGTAACTGTCTCCTAGTGATTAAAATGCCTCTTTGTAGTTAGGCATCCATGACACTGCAGTTAGAATGTTCCCATTGTATCAGAAACTAGGCTCTAGGGCACTGTCCCAACAGCTATACATGCATTGTTATGAATAGCCTGACAAGTGGCAAAGGGAACCCACAAAACTATCTTGATCTTGGTGCATGTATAGTAGTAAAATAAAGGTGATACTTAAATCATTGACACCCGAACCCTATGTTCTAGTTTCTAGGTTCTTGCTGATTCCAAGGCTTCTCAACTTCTGTCTGCTTCCTCCTGGGGCCTGGATTTTTAATTCTCTGCTTTAAGTATTGGTTTTCCTACCTGCTTATGTAAAATCCATAGCATCATTTCTATGTGAGAATGTAAAGCATTCGAGGTACTAGCACCTATAAATAGGCATAAGGCATTTTTTTCTATCATTCCCTAAATGTAGTAGGAACATGGCAAGGGGAAACTTAAGAGGGAGAACAGTCTCTACTCCCTCTGTAAATATATTCTGTTGAGTTTCAGTGGCCAATAAGAGTTACAATGGATTACAGACACTGGTGATATCAGACATGAAGATTGCTTGGGCACAGCCTGGCTTTAGTCAAATATTTTGGTTCAGTTCCTTGGTTTCAGTCTCCACATGTCCATACCCTCACATTGTGTCTCTTACTGCTTTCTCCCTCAAAGTTTTAAACTTTCTTCTAAAGCCTGAAGCTAGCTGGAAAGAGCTCATATATCATTCAAGATGGAAATTGTTTAGAATTTTTATAGTCATGTCCTGTGGCCCCATCTTGGAAATTACTATATAGACCAGACTAGCCTTTGACTTGCAGCCACCTACCTTCCTCAGCTTTCCTACTACTAGGATTACAGGTTTGTACTACCATGCCTGGTTCATGCCTGGCTTTAAGGTGGAACAGATCATGTGAGGACCCATCTGGCTTGACTTGATTGGTTTAGCTTCCTCACATGAATTACTGCCCTAAGTCTTTTAGGGATCATTATCAGAAGAGCCATGATTTTGATGTTTGGAGCCAAAGAATGAGATGGATTTGCTTGCCCCGAGGTAAAAAGAAGTAGGAAGTCATCTGTAGAGTGTGAATAACCATTGTGCCTATTTAATGAGCTATGGGAATATATTATATGAATATTTGTCAAAATTGGGGAGAGAGTGTGAGAGAAACTTTAAAAAGTTCATGATTATTCAATGAGGTTAGTCTTAAGCTAATGGTCTTTGTTCTGTACCCCCCTGTGGGTTTCACATCATACAAATGTCTTCGACATTCTAATTTTTCATTGAATTTATCTAAGAAAGTTATACAGGAAATACGATATTCAACGAATCACTGTGAGCTATGGTGCTCAGAAGACAGACAAAAATCCTTCCAAAATGAATAAAAGTTTTCCCTAAGTTAGGTCAAGTGTTCATGTGAATTTAAATGCTCATTCTGGTTCTTCAGTCCAATTGAGATAAGACATTAGCAAGTAAGAATTCAGCTCTTCTATTTACCAGATTATTGGAGGCACATGATCAAAATATAACAAAGGAAAAAATTAAGAATTGAGTCAGAAATTTTGTTGAAGTTGCCAAAATTCAAACCAATCGTATTTTAAAGAGGGAACATTATACAGGAGTCTGAATAAATGCACATTTCTCATCTAGATTAGCACCGTTAATTTCCCTTTATCCCCAAGTAATGCTGACTCTAGGAGCAAAGTATGATGGTTAATCATCCAAACAGAATGATCTCCATCATCCATATCCTGTGCAATTACTATAAAATGTTCTTTGTTGCGTATTTTTTGTTTACTACCCAACCAAAGTTTCCCCTCTCTCCTCTCCTTTCAACCTTCCTTCATATCTCCCCCCAATCCACTCCTCCTTCCCTGTTCCTCTTCAGAAAAGGGCAGGCCTCCTACAGTTATCAGCAGACCATGGTATATCAAGTTGCAGTAAGACTAGGCACCTCCTCTTTTGTCAAAGATGCAAGAGGCAACCCAGTCATAGCAAAAGGTCCCCAAAGCAGACAACAGAGTCAGAAATAGCCCCTGCTCCCACTGTTAGTAGTCTCACAAGAACACCAAGTTACACAGCTGTCACATATATGCAGAGGGCTTAGGTCAGTCCCATGAAGGCTCTCTGATTGTTGGTTCAGTTTCTGCTGGCCCCTATAAGCCCAGGTGAGTTGGCTCTGTGAGTCTTGTTTGTTTGTTTGTCTTTTGAGACAGAGTTTCTCTGTGTAGACATAATTATTCTAGCACTAGCTCTTGTAGACCAGGCTAATCTTGAACTCAGAGATCCACCTGCCTCTGCTTCCCAAGTCCTGGGATTAAAGGAGAGGGCCACCACTGCTCAGTGGTTCTGTAGGTTTTTGTGGTGTCCTTGACTCCACTGGGTCCTACAATCATTTCTTCCCTCTTTTACAGGATTCCCCAAGTTCTGCCCAATGTTTGGCTCTTGCTCTCTGCATTTGTTTCCATCAGTTTCTGGATGAAGCCTCTCTGCTGACAGTTGAGTTAAGTACCAATCTATGAGTATAACAGAATATCATTGGAAATCACTTCACTGACTTTTTTAAAGTCCTGTTTAATTCTATTCCAGGTCTCTGTGAAATCCTGTTTCTGGGTCTTGGTTCTCCGAGCTAAGCTCCCTCTCATGATATGAGTATCAAGCTGGACCAGTCATTGGCTGGTCATTCCCACAGATTTTGTGACACCTTTACCCCAGCATATTTTGTAAGCATAACAAATTATAGATCAAAGGTCATGTGGCTGGGGTGGTATTTCAGTATCTCCACTGGAATTTTTTCCTGGGTTACAAGAGATGGCTGGTTCAAACTCAGTATTCCCCTTTGATAGGAGTTTTAGTTATAGTCATGCTCATAGATTACTGTGAGTTTCCATTGCACTAGGTTTCTATCTTGTCCCAGAAATGCCCCCTCCCTGATTCTAGTTGTCTTTCCCAGCACTCTCATCATCTGTCTTCCTGGTACCTGATTCTGCCTGTTTCCACTTCCATATCCCCATCCAGACTCCTCCCCAATACAACTGTGATGTCAATCGCATTTCCTCTTCAAAGTGAGATTCATGTGTCCTCCTTTGTGCCTTCTGTGTTACTTATCTTCTTTGTGTCTGTGGATTGTATCCTGGTTATCTTACTTTATGGCTAATATCTACTTAGTAGTGAGTATATACCACATTTGTCTTTCTGGGTCTAGGTTACCTCACTCAGGATGATCTTTTCTAGTTCCAGCCATTTGCCAGCAAATTTCATGATGTTATTATCTTTAACAGCCGAGTAGTACTCCATTGTATAAATGTATCATATTTTCTTTCTTATTTTTAAATTATTTTTTCTTATTTGAGATATTGATCCCTTTACCTCTCCCCTCCTTCCTCCCATGTCTCCCTGTACCTGGAGGATTGATTAGTGGAGCCACAGCCATAGCCACATAGACTGCCCAATCCTCATAACTAACAACCACATTCAGAGGATCTGGGTTGGTCCTATTCTGGTTTCCGTGCTATCAGACTGGGGTTCATAAGCTTCCCCTTTTTCAGTTCAGCTGTTTCCCACAGAAACTCTTATAAAGGAAAACATTTAATTGGGAATGGCTTAGACTTTCAGAGATTTAGTCCATTAACATCATGGGAAGAAACATGTTTCTTGGTTTTCTTTAAGCAATTTGTTGATTTCTTTTCATTTTTGTTTGTCTTTTCCTCCACTTCTTTAAGGGAATTTTTCATTTCCTCTTTAAAGACCTCAATCATCTGCATAAAGTTATTGTTAAAATCATTTTCTTCTGCTTCATCTGTGTTGGCATGTTCAGGTGTTGTTGCTATAGAATCACTAGTTTCAGGTGGTGCTGTATTGTTCTTTATGTTGTTGAGTGTATTCTTACATTGCTGTCTACCCATCACTTCCTCCAGTCAGTACAGGTGGTGCCTGTGCTTCAGCCTATGCCCTCTTCCTTCAATTGGGGGGCTATGACAGACAGACATTTATAGAACATTCCACCCAAGCACAAAAGAATATACCTTCTTCTCAGTATCCTATGGCACTTTCTCTAAAATTGACTACATACTCAATAACAAAGCAAACCTCAACAGACACAAAAAATTAAATAACCTCCTATATCTTATTGGATCACCATGGCTTAAAATTAGAAATGAACAACAAAACTAATTGTAGAAAGCCCACAAACTCATGGAAATTGAACAATGCCCAACTGAATCACCACTGGGTCAAGGAAGAAATAAAGAAAGTTATTAAAGAATTCCTATAGTTCAATGAAAATGACAGCACAGCATACTCATACTTAAGGGACACAATGAAAACAGTGCTAAGAGGAAAGTTCATAGCACTAAATGCCTACATAAAGAAGCTGGAGAATTTCCACACTATCAAATTAACAGCGCACCTGAAAGCTCTAGAACAAAAAGAAGCAAATTCACCCAGGAGGAGTACACAGCTAGAAATAATAAAATTGAGGGCTGAAATCAATAAAAGAGAAGTAAAGAAAAATAAAGAATCAATGAAACAAAGGGTTTGTTCTTCAGGAAAATCAACAAGATAGCCAAACCCTTACTCTAACTGAGAGAGAGAGAGAGAGAGAGAGAGAGAGAGAGAGAGAGAGAGAGAGAGAGAGAGTGGCAGAGAGAGAGATATATTATCTAAATTAACAAAATCAGAAATGAAAAATGGAATATAGCAATAGACACTGAGGAAATCCAGAGGATCATCAGGTCACATTTCAAAAACCCTTACTCCATAAAATTGGAAAATTTAAAGTAAATAGACAGTTTTCTGGATAAGTACCACATACCAAAATTAAATCAAGACCAGATAAACAAATTAAATAGACCTTTAACCCCTATGGAAATAGAAACAGTTATAAAAAGCCTCCCAACCTCAAAAAGCCTAGGGCCAAATAGTTTCAGCATAGAATTCTACCAGAATTTCAAAGAAGAGCTAATACCAATACTACTCAAATTGTTTCACACAATAAAAGCAGAAGGGTCATTGCCAAACTCTTTTAAGGGGGCTACAATTATTCTGTTACCCAAACCATAGAAAGACACAACTAAGAAAGAAAACTACACACCAATCTCCCTATAAACATTGATGTGAAAATACTCAACAAATTACTGGCAAATCAAATAAAAATCACATCAGAAAGATCATTCAACATGATCAAGTAGGCTTCATCCCAGAGATTGTCCAACGTATAAAAATCCTTCAGTGTAATTCACCATATAAGAAAACTGAAAAAGAAAAACCACATGACCATCTCACTAGGTGCTAAAAAAAAGGCTTTGACAAAACCCAACACCCTGTCATGACAAAGGTCTTGGAGAGATCAGGGATAAACAAACATACCTAAATATAAGAAAAGCAATATATAGCAAAACAACAGCAAACATCCAACTAAATTGAGAGGAACCCAATGCAATTCCTCTAAAATCAAGAACAAGACACTTTCCCCCTATCTCTTCAATATTGTACTTGACGCTGTACCTAGAACAACAACAAAAGGAGATCAAGGGGACAAAAATTAGAAAGGAAGAAGTCAACCTGCCTCTATTTGCAGATAACATGATAGTTTACATAAGTGACCCAAAAAACTCTACCAGGTAACTCCTTCAGCTGATAAATAACTTCAGCAAAGTGACAGGACACAAGATTAACAAAACAAAACAAAACAAAACAAACAAACAAAAAACCAGTAGCCCTACTATATACAGACCATATTGGTTGAGAAAGAAATCAGAGAAACATTATCCTTTACAATAGTCACAAACAACATAAAAGATCTAGGAGGTAACTCTAACCAAACAAGAAAAAGACCTGTATGACATGAACTTTGTGTCTTTAAAGAATGAAATTAAAGAAGATAGTAGAAAATGGAAAGATCTCCCATGCTCTTGGATAGGCAAGATCAGCATAATAAAACTGGCAATCTTACCTAAGGCAATCTGCAGATTCAATGCAATCCCCATCAAAATACTGGCACCGTTCTTCCAAGACCTTGAAAGACCAACACTCAATTTCATATAGAAAAACAAAAATTCAGGACAGCTAAAACAACCCTGTACAATAAAGAAACTTTTGGAGGCATCACCATCCCTGACTTCAAGCTCCTCTATAGAGCTATAGTAATGAAAACAGCTTGGTATTGGCACAAAAAACAGACAGGTGGAATCGAATTGAAAACTCTTCTATTAATGCACACACCTACAAACAACTGATTCCTGACAAAGAAACTAAAATCATACAATGGAAAAAAAAGAAAACATTTTCAACAAACTGGATTCTGACATGTGAAAGATTGCAGAAAGATCCATATCTATCATCATGCACTAAACTTAAGTCCAAATGGATTAAAGATTTCAACATAAATCCAGCCACACTGAACCTTTTAGAAGAGAAAGTGGGAGGTACCCTTGAACCAATTGGTATAAAACAAAACACCAGTAGCACAGACAAGATTGCCAATTAATAAATGGCACCTTCTGAAACTGAGAAGCATCTGTAAAGCAAAGAATACAGTCAACAAAACAAAACAACTCCCTACGGAATGGTAAAAGATCTTCACCAACCCCACATCTGAAAGAGGGCTGATCTCTAAAATATACAAAGAACTCAAGAAACTAGTCACCAAAATACCGCATAATCGAATTAAAAAGTGGGGAACAGATCTAAATGGAAATTTCAACAGAAGAAAATCAAATTGTTGAAAGACATTTAAGGAATTGCTCAACATCCTTAGTCATCAGGGAAATATAAATCAAAACAACTCTGATATACCATCTTAACACCTGTCAGAATGGCTAAGATCAAAACCACCAATGAGAGCTTCTGGTGGAAAGGATGTGGAGAAAGGGGAACACTCTCCATTGCCATTGGGATTGCAAACTTGTGTAGCCATTTTGGAAATCGGTACTGTAGTTTCTCAGAAAACTGGGAATAAATCTACCTCAAGACCCAGCAACACCCCTTTTGTGCATATACACAAAGGATGTACACTCATTGCACAAGGACATTTACTCAACTATGTTCATAGGAGAATTATTTGTAATGGCCAGAATCTGGAAGAGGCCATTTGTAATGGCCTCAACTGAAGAGTGGATAAGAAAAATGTGGTACATTTACACAATGGAGTACTACTCAGTGGGGGGAAAATGACATTATGAAATTTGCAGGCAAATGGACAGAACTAGAAAAAAACAAAACAAAACAATCTGAGTGAGGTACTCAGACCAAATATGGTAATGGTAAGCACTCACTCAAAAGTGGATATTAAGCATAAAGCAAAGGATAACCAGCCTACATTCCAGAACCCCACAGAAGTTGGGTGACAAAGAGGACCCTAAGAGAGACATACATGGTCTGCCTAGGAAGATGAAATAATCAGGATCTCCTGAGTAAATTGGGACTGTGGGTTGGGGAGGCAGTTGGAGTGTGGAAGAGCAAAAAGGAGGAAGGAAGGGGAGTGGGGAGGTGAACATGAGGGAAGAAAATTCAGAGTTGGGGGAAAGACAGAGAGAGAGAGAGAGAGAGAGAGAGAGAGAGAGAGAGAGAGAGAGAGAGAGAGAGAGAGAGAGAGAGAGAGAGAGAGAGAGAGATATCAGGGAGAAACCTGGCACTAAGGAAATTCCTATAAATATACAAAGATGACCCCAGATAAAACTCTAAGCAATAATGGAGAGTGTGCCTGAACTGGTCTTTCCCTGTTATCAAATTGAGGACTACTGTAATTGTCATCCAGTAACTGATGAACACAGATGCAGAGATCCAAAAGTAACCACTGGGCTGAGCTGCTGGAGTCCAATCAAAGAGAGGGAGGAACAATAATAGGAGTAAAATAGTCAAGACCAGGATGGGGAAACCCACAGAAACAGCTGATCGGAGCTAGTGACTCTAGACTCACACCTGGGGAACCAGCATAGGACTGAACTAGGTTTCCTGAATGCAGCTGACTTGTGTAGTTTGTGTGGCTCCTGGAAGTGGGACCACAATCAACTCCTGTGCATGAACTGGCTTTTTGGAGCCCATTTCTTATGGAGCGATACATTGCTTAGTCTAGACATAGCAGGGAGGACCTTGCTCCTGCCACAATATGGTAATAAAACGGACTTTGTTGACTTCCCATGGGAGAACTTTCCTTCTCTGAGAAGCAAAAGGGGTGTGTGAGGGGAAGTAGGGGTGCAGGAAGAGGGAAGAGATGGGGGACTGTGGTTAGTATGTAAAACAGAATAAGCTACACAGAGGAACCCTATCTTAAAAAAAATGAAAGAATGAAGCTGCTGTGAACATAGTTGAGCAAGTGGTCTAGTGGAGTGCCTTTTGTGTATATTCCTAGGAGTGATACATCTGGGTATTGAGGTAGACTGACTCCCAGTTTTCTGAAAAACTATCATATTGCTTTCCAAAGTGGCTGTACAAGTTTGCACTCCAACCAGCAGTAGAGGAGAGAGTGAGTGTTCCCTTTGCTTCTAGCCAGCATGAGCTGTCACTTGTGTTTTGATCTTAGGCATTCTGATAGGTGTAAGATGGCATCTCAGAGTTGTTTTGATTTGCATTTTCCTGATGGCTAAGGATGCTGAACATTGCTTTGGGTATTTCTTGACCACTTGAGATTCCTCTATTAAAAATTCTCTGTTTAGATCTGTACCTCATTTAATTGGGTTATTTGGTTTTGCATTTTTCTAGTTTGGGGTTGGTAGGCAAATGATTGAATCTTTTTTAAGTACTTAATTCCTCATTTGGAAAATTAAAATGATCAATTTTACTCCTATTTTATTGGAAATCCTTAAATGATTTAAAAATCTGATGTCAGTTGTCATGTTTTTAGATTTAGTAAAACAACTTCCTTATAAACAAATGTTTCAAAGAAATTGTAATAGAAGAATGGCCATATTTATCTATGATTTAACACTATAGCAAAGATCATAATTTGGTAAAATAGTTGAGGGTATAAACAGATTTTAATGTTGTCTTTTTATGCTAAGATTTGAAATAATATAATAAGCCATTTATAACCGAATAACAGCAATGCACTTTCTGCCATTCTTAAGTATTTTTGAAGTATAAAGTGCCAATTAGGTGCAACTTTCAGGACACTGGCTACACTACAACTGTGTTTACAATTAAGCTTGTGCCTTTTAAGGGCTTTGTTGTTGTTGCTTGCCTGTTTTTAACTCTCTGAAGATATCTTGACACCTGATTTTTTAAAAAATACATTTTATTTTGGTGTGCTTATTTTGAAGCAAGGGACTAGATAGTATAAATCTCTTATTGCAACCTTATACTTGTTTCAAATTCTTCCAGCATCCTAAAGATAACAACTTCAGGCCTAATCAACCTCTCTAATCTGCTCAAAGCTGCTTCCTTGTACATCTTCTGCACTTTATGAGTTTTAGGGACACTCCCACCCTGTCATTACCAGCCAGATTCTCACCTGTTGTTCAAGTGCTGAGTTCTTTTGGATTTTGTCTCAGATGAGAATACCCAGAGTCTCCCACTTTGCCCTCTTCCTACTGAGGAGGAATGCAATCTTGCCTAGCTTTTTCACCCATAAGAAATAGGGTCATTAGATTTTTATGCAGTAGAGCAGAGAGACAAAGAGAAGTATGAATTTTAGAGCATCATTAGAATGGCATTGTGAGGGAAAATTTGGGGTTTCTTTCCCTTTTTACAGTGTCTGTTGTATACTTAAGATTTACACTAGAGCAACAGTGATGATTATTAGTGATAGCTTACATTTAATATATGCAAACATATCATGTCAATAGCCAAAGCATTTGGTTTGACTTTCCTGTTGAGGAGCAATGCTAAAGATTGTTTTTATAATTTTTGATAACTGGTCTCCATCTTCTTTTGTGAAATAGAAGCACATTCAGCCTGTATTAGTCACCTTCCTCAGATTATTTTTGTGACCAAATACCTGGCAGGAAATAATTTAATGAATAAAAGGTGTATTCTGGTTTATAATTCTATAACGTTATGGTCACATTGTATCCAGAATCAGGAGAAAAAGATGAATGCTGATGCTATGCTCATCCTCTCTCTCTCTCTCTCTCTCTCTCTCTCTCTCTCTCTCTCTCTCTCTCTCTCTCTCTCTCTCTCTCTCTCTCTCTCTCCACTCAAGTATCACAACATACCAAACAGTTCTGCCTACCTTCAGGGTGGGTCTTTACATTACCATTAACCCAGTATAGAAGCTATCTATATCATACACATAACCAGATGTTTCTAGAACCTGTTATGTTCACAGTAAATCATAGCCACCACAAATCTACCCTTTATCAACTAAACACTGTTAAGCCATAATCTTCCTCCTCTTGCCTTCATAAGTACTTGACCATTTACCAATGCAAAATACTTGCATTGAAGACTTTTGAAGACTTTTGAACTTTTGAAGACTCCTTCTGGATCTTAACAATACCATTGTGAAGTTCATAGTTTTGAACAACACTCTTCAAAAGTCTAAATTCAAAGTCTCTTATGAGGCTCAAGCAATCAATCTCTTAATGTGAGCCCATTTTTTTTTTCAGAAAGCAGGTTAAATACTTACAACATACAACACAGAATAAGTATTGCCATTCTACAATGGAGAAATGTGGTCATGACAAAGGAATATTGGACCAAAGCAACACCAAAACAACAAAACATAGTAGGAAAAACCAATTCTTATAACTCTTTCTTGAGGCTTATGATGGAGTCATCTAGACTCTAAAGGGCTTGGGTCAATCCATTTCTCTAGTTCTGCTTATAGCTTTACATATAGCCTTTCTCTGCATGGCTTAATCCAATGCTTGCATATTTCTTCTGTGAACATCCCATGGTCTTAGTATCTCTGATATCTCAGCATGTCCTTTCTAATATTGATTTCTTCTACATAGATACACAAAGTGGCATTTCAGCTCAACATTATAATGATTCTATTCCTGGTACACATTACCTGGTCTTAGAGGCCTTTGGGAACCTTAAATGAAAGCCTTCTGCCCATTTCATGTCTGTATAACCAAGTTCTACTGACAGCTCGATAAGTGGCCTGGCATCCATGATAGCAATTGCACAGGCCTTTGGAACTGACCCTGGAAGCATACTTCCCTAGGTGGTTATTTTTAGAGTAGTGAATCCCTTAGGCATTATTTTCAAGTTAGACAGTTTCTCTTCAAATGCTTTGCATTATTTCAAGATAGAACCTTTAATGGATGTGAGGTAATCAGGTCATCTGTCATCTTTTCCATTTTTTTCAACACAGAGCAAGATGATTCCTTTTTCTTCCTTCTTTCCTCCCTCCTTTCCTCCTCCTCCTCCTCCTCCTCCTCCTCCTCCTCCTCCTCCTCCTCCTCCTCCTCCTCCTCCTCCTCCTCCTCCTCCTCCTCCTCTCCTCCTCCTTCTTCTTTTGAGTATTTGAGACAGGGTTTCCCTGTAGCTTTGGAGGCTGTCCTGTAACTGGCTCTGTATACTATGGTGCCCTCTAACTCACAGAGATCTGCCTGCTTCTGCCTCCTGAGTGCTAGGATTGAAGGTGTGACCTACCATTGCCCTCTATGGTGATTCTTTTTAATAGCATTAATCTCTTCAGAAAATTATAGCTCCTTTCTCAATACTCATTTTGCTTGCAAATTTAAACTCTTTTCTTGTTCTATTCAACTTAGATTTTTCATATCTTCCCAGTCTGCCTTTTTCTATACTCACTATAGACCCAAAGAAGCACATAAACAATAACTATGATAGATCCTGAGATCCTGAATATTACCCTGTTTTGAGATTTCAAAGGTAAAGAAATCCTTTATTTTTAAACTCAGCCTCACCCAAGTTCTCAGGACATGTGTAGAATGCTGTCAGTCTTTACCAGCTATACTAAGAATGGCTTCTAGTCAAGTCCCTGATTAAATTCTATTTATCCTCTGAAACTCCATGTCCTGCATTTTTTTCTCACTGTGCTTGTCTCTCAGGTTCTGACTGGAAAAAGCCAATAATCTCTTCTTACATACTAGAGCCTTTTTATTTTTTGCTCAAAGTTTTCCACATTCCTGTCATAAACAAGGTCCACAACAATACCTAATTCTTGATGCCAATTTTATGTATTAGCTTATTACCTACTTTAATTATTTCTATAACAAACTCCTGACATGTACAGTTTAAAGAGTTCATTTTGGCTTACAATTTGAGGATAATCCAGTGTGGCAGGGAATGATGGCAAACAGAAAGGAGGGTTCTGAGACCCTGGATCTATGTAAGGAAACAGAGTGATGGAAGGAAGCTGCAGTTCAGGCAATTCTCTACAAGTCTCCAACTCTGCTCCACACAACAATGCCACTCACATCTAGGGTGGGACTTTCCATCTCAATTAGCCCACTCTAGAAACTCCATCAGAAATGTCCCCAGAGTTTTCTCTCCTAGGTGACTCTAGATACTGCAATATGGACAATCAGTATTATTAATTGCCCTGCCACTTGTTTGGCTAGGCCAAAATAAAAACACCGAACATTATAAAAATATCTGGACTCTACATCAAAAATATTTTGCAGCTCTTTGTCTTAAATGCCATTTACTTGAATCTACTTATTCTAGCAATCCATTAAAAAAAGAATATAGAAATTTTCTCTAAGTTATATTTTACAGAACAGAAGGCCATTTCAATTGGGTTGAGGGAAGGCAACTTAAAGCCCAACCGTGAAGGGAGTGCTTTCTTAGCATGTTCCCTGTCAAAGCCGCTGAGCAGCTAAATGAATGCAATGCATACCAAGGCTGAGCCAGCCTGATGTGTTGAAAGAGTTCTGATCCCAAAGACTTCTTCACGCAGGGTGCTGTTCAGGATCACAAATTTGGTTCTGAGAACGATGACTAGGCCTCAACTTCATCAAATCTGTTCTCATGTGGCATGAATTTCCTGGGGTTGTTCACTTCCATCAAAACAAATTCTTAATGGTGTAAGTATGAAGAAAGTTAACTTTTAAAGCATTTTGGAGGAAATTTTACTTATAATTTATTTTATTATTTACTTAAATTAATTAATTAATTAATTTCAGGGTTTTTTTTTTGATACTGGGTTTCTCTGTATTGCATTGGAACCTGTCCTGGAACTAGCTCTGTAGACCAGGCTGGCCTTGAACTCACAGAGATCTGCCTGCCTCTGCCTCCTGAATGCTTGAATTAAAGGTGTGGGCCACCAATGCCCAGTTTTATTTACTTATTTTTATAGAAGAAATGCATAATATATTCTGATCACACTTTTCTCTCTTCCCCAGTTCCTCTCTGATTTTTCTCACACACCCAACTCAATACCCTTTCTTTCTCTTTTTCTGTCTTTAAAACACAGAAGAGAAAAACAACCTCAAAACTCAAAAAACCCTCAAACTAACAACAAAAACGAAGAACCACACATCTCCACACAAAGGACAAGAATAAAAAAGCCTCACAAATCCAACTGAAACAGAATCTAAAATATACAAAGAAAAGACCAATAAAATAAAAAAAATTCCCAAACAAACCAATTTGAAACAAAAAAAAGTCTATGAAAATACTATTGAGTTTGTTTTATGTTGCCCATCTATTGCTAGGCATGGGGCCTACCTTGAAGTGTGTTTAATATACACTCAAAAGGCTTTCCTTTTTGAGTATCAATTGGAGATAGCGTCACAGGAGTGGAAACCAATTTCCCTTTTTTAGTAGTTGGTCCCTGTCTGTCTTTAGTATGTGCTCACCCTATGCATGCTTTCAGTGTTTGTGAATTCATATGTGCATGAGTGTTGTATCTGGAAGACACTATTTTCTTGAGGCAGTCCATCCCCTCTGGTTCTATTTCCTCTTGCTCACAGGTCCTTGACTCTTGAGGGGAAAGATTTTTGATAGACACATCCCATTTAGGACTGAGTATTACTCTCTGTATATGAGTCCAGTTATGGGTCTTCTCACCTACTGCAAGAAGCCTCTCTGATGATGGCTGAGAGACGCTCTGATCCTCTATCAGCTGTGTAATTGGTAAAGATCTTTCCCCATTCTATATCCTGCCACTTTGCCAGAATGATGGTGTCCTTTGGCATACAGAAGAGAGTGTTTCTTTTTCATTCATGTTACTGTCTTATATGTAGAAGAAGGTGGGAACAGGGAATACATTTTACTAACAATAGAAACAACAGATTTATTGAGCACTTTCTATGTGTCAGGTATATAAGAGAAGAAAAACAAATATTTCTTTCTATTCTTTTTAGGTTCCATGTCTAGGAACTGAATTGACAGAAGACAGACTAACAGAAGAAAAACAGGTAAGATGAGCTACTTCTCTGATCAACTCTAGTGCTTTGATCTTCTAATGTAAATATTTTAGAATTGGGTAGCCTTGTCAGGGGAATAGGTAAGTTATCTCATGTTATATGAGTCACCTGATGAGCCTGCATATTTGGCAAAAAATGCAATAAATGTATGTTAGAAAAACTTTATGAAGAATTTGAGGTACAGCCTGTGAAACAAACCAGGGGGTTTTAATTGAAATATTGTGCTGCTTTATGAACTAAGAAAAGTCAAGTTCATATTCAATAAAAGGGAAACATGATCTTCCATGTCATGTTCTGATCAAGGAATGGACTTGACCCTTACTAGAGATTTTCTAGGCATGAAGATTTAACCAGGAGGAAGGGGAGGAGAAGTTACTCTTTGGCCACAACTACTACTCAGTTTCAATCAACCCTCTCAGCAGTAGTTCTATTATATACTTACATTGACATGGATAAGAGCTATTTGCATAATTGTTCATGCTACCTCCGTGCTAAAGTCACCATCAGAATGGTTAGTTAATATGACATGGTCTGGGACTGTGCAATTTTGTGCACATGTGTGAAAGCTGAATAGATGAGAAAAAATAGTTACAAATCAGGCTTCTAAGGAAAGGAGAAAAATAGGAGAAGTTTGTTCTAAAAAATGGGGGAATTGAAAATAGGAGGGAAGGGGCAGAAATAGTATTTTGATCTGTGATCTTGGGAGAATCTGTCTACTTTGTGATGTCATCAGCTTCTAGGATCTTGGAATTAGCTCTGAAGTCCCAACTATGAGGTCACCTCTAGGGACAGTATTTCCTTTGCTCTGTCTTTGTTGTTCTGGTGTAGTTTTGGATAGCCACAGTTTACATGAATTAAGAGTTTTTAAAATTATGATGGAGAAACAGATGGTGGACAGGTGCTTCTAAGGTTCTTCCAGCAAGGTAACAGTATACGCTTATTTTTTTTTTTTTTAATATATTCACTTGGTTTTTGGGTGGCTGTGATGAAAAGAATTGTCACTCAATGGAGGGTATACTTCTCTCACCTACAATATACCCCTAGTGTATTAATTATTATAAGTGTAAATTGCAAGTTCTAGCACCTAATTATCCATTCAAGCACCTTTAAAGTCCATTTAACATAGGGACTAAAGATTTAGAGACACTGCTAATTATAAAGTTTCTTAAAGCTAACCCAAAACTGAAGTACAGTTTAATTATACTGAAGTACAATTTAATACTTTTGGACATTTGAGTCCAACTAGCTGACTGAGTTTTTAATTTAAACTTATTTTATATTTAGATGTTATGGTCTACTTTTTCCAATTGTTGATATTGTTATAGGACAAATAACTCATATGAGTACCTCAGATACTTCTGAAGCAAGTGGTTAATCCATGCTGAAAACAAATCCTTTAGACAGATTCAAACCATAAAGAATGCCACAGTGAGGAATGATCACAGTTACTAAAATCATTTCATTGTCATAATGTCAGTATGGTTATTTGAATTTTTATTTAATCTGCCCACCATACATGCAAACCATAAACAAAGAGCAGGAATTGCCAAGGGCAGGAGGTAAGTTTATAAAACAAGTGGAGTATATTCAGGGCAGTGTGAGACTTGGGCCATTTCCTTAGATGTGGTGGTTACATCTAGTTATGTTGAAATAGTGGATGTTGAAATAATTTGGTCAGAATGTGAATGCCAGGGCAGAATCAATTACTGTTTAGACCTTAACCCACTATAGTTTCAAACACCATAGCAACTACATGTCCATTTCTGATTGGAACATCAGAAGAGATAAAAAAAATCCATAGGCTTCCAAAAACAATTATCAGCATTACAGATTTTAAAAGCACAGATGAATTAGATCCAGAAAGTCAGTTTTCTCTTCAGCAAGTGCACATCCTCCAGAAACAGCTTTGCTTTAATTGTCCACACTCTACCGAGCCCTCAGAGGCTGATGTTGTAAAAGCATCTTACTTTTTATGTCTTCAAAATGTCAGCTGTAGTCTGTGGAGTAAGCCTTGTATCTCAGGCAATGGTAACCCATTCTGCTAGAACCAAATCAAAAGGAACAAACCTTATCTTGTCCCTCAAGTTCTGTATTTGGAGATCATGATAAATTGAACTGATAGGCAAATAAAAGAGCAAAGCTACAGCATTATTCAATAGTTTTCTTCACATGCATAGAAGACATCATAGGAGAAATCATGAAACCTGTCTTAGTTAGGGTTTGCTATTACTGTGAAGAGTCACCACGACCACATAACTCTTACAAAGAAAATGTTTAATTGAGGTGGATCGCTTACAGTTTCAGAGGTTCAGTTCATTATCATGAGGACGGGGAACATGGCATCACACAGGCAGATGTGGTGCTGGAGAAGAGAGCCTTATATCTTGAATCAGAGGCACCGGGAAGTTGACTTACTATCACACCGAGGAAAGCTTAAGTGACCTCGAAGCTGCCCTCCATAGTGACACACTTCCTCCAACAAGGTCACACCTCCCAATAGTGCCACTCCTTTTGGTGGCCATTTTCTCTCAAACTACCACAAAACCTAGAGCAGTAGTTTTCAACCTTCCTAATGCTGTGACCCTTTAACACAGTTCCCCTTGCTGTGGTGACCCCCAACTATAAAATTGTTTTTGTTGCTATATCATAACTGTAAGTTTGCTAGTGTTATGAGTCATAATGTAAATGCTTTTAGAGATCAAGGCTTGCTGAAGGGATTCATAATTGCAGCTTTAAAGAAATATATACAACCAAGATGCTAATAAGCTTTTAAAGCAAAGAATATTTATGTAGAATAAGTGAGACCAGTGAAAACTTCTAGAGGAAGTAGTATGTAGGGACGTGACCAGGAGACATATGTAAAAACCAGTTGACAATATGGGTTATGTAGTAAGTTTACTAGCACTGAGTCATTTTAACAGCCACCCACTGTCCAGTTATGAGATGTATTCTTAGTATAAAGAGGGCACCCTCTATACAGTGGCAAGTTTGCTCTGGAATGGATCAGAAAGTCCTTCTCTTCTATGTATTTGATTAATCCTCATTAGCTTAAAACACCACTATTGTGTTTTAGGATGATATATTATGAATATCTTCACAGTCATTATCCCCAGATGTTTATATACATTCTCATAAAACATAAGGAAACTATGTGTATAGTTATTTATAATCCATATTTTGCAATTAAAGATGTAAGGAAAGAAATTTCTGACATGAGGCAAAGTTATACATCTAGGAAAGGGGACTTTGAGACTGAGTCAGAAAATTCAGTTGTTTAGTGCAGTACAGATATTACATACATTAGTGAAGGAATACTCAGACAAGTAAAAATTATTTCCTGGTTGTTGAAGAGATAAAGTTGAAGGCAATAAATAATTTGTCTATGAAAACTTAGAGGGTGGCCTTAACAAAGGGATTTATTTATTATGTTATACAGTGTTCTAATTCCATATATCCCTGCAGGCCAGAGGAGGGCCCAAGATCTCATTACAGATGGTTGTGAGCCACCATGTGATTGCTAGGATTGAACTCAGGGCCTCTAGAAAAACAGCCAGTGCTCTTAACCTCTGAGCCATCTCTCTAGCCTTTTTAAGGATTGAAATTCAAATGGTCCAGGTTCCAAAAGTCTTGAATATCAAACTGGTTCATACAATTTGGTATATGTCTATCAAAGTGGGTTATATCACTGTACTCAGTATATAAACAACTCAATATGTGATTATGATGTTGTACATAGTTGTAATTTCCATACTTAGTTCCTGCTTCCTATTTTTTCATCTAGTACAAGAACATTTTTCTTCCTCCAGGTAGGTCATAGAAACTAATTTTTCTGGACTTTGCTTGTTTGTGGGCCAAATACTCTCTGAATTCCCCTTCTTTGATAGAGAAACATAAGAGTCCTTTTCCAAAGGTGTTGTCCCAAGTATGATGGGAGGGGAATGGAAGGCCTTGACACCTGTATTAGCTTGTTCCTTTCTTGTCTAACCTCATTTCACATAGTGATCAATGTTTTTTATTATTATTATTATTATTATTATTATTATTATTATTATTTCATGCCCATGCAATAACATCACTGTCAACATTTGAAAGCACAGAATTTGGGAGTTCTCAGGTCAAAGATCATGGGAAGATTCCTGGATGGGGTTTCACCTGGGCAAGGCATGTAGCTTTGTCTGCCTTCTCTCACATTGTATCTTTCCACTCTTGTCCTTTGCAGCACCTATGACGACCCTGTGTATCTTGTCCTTTGCAGCATCTATGATGACAATCCACTATACCTGTTTCCCAGAATTCTGTGTTTAAGGAAATGAATGAGATACAAAGGGGGCCATGGGAAAGTTAGTGTATATACAGTTGATCAAAATCACCTGTACTTCATGACTGTACTTCCTGACTTCGGGGAAGAGGAATTCTGTTCTGATCTGTGAGCTTGTAAGCACTATCTCTGTGAAGACAGGGTCAGATTTAGACAGGATTTGAGTATACCTAGTTGGGGTCTTTTGTAGAATTCATTGTTTATGGATGAAGAGAACCTTTCACACTTTTTTGAGGTCACAGAAATCTGTTAGATATGGTGTGAGAGCAGAGAATAACTGATCCCCCCCCCGATACAGGGTAACTAAAAGAGTGTCCATGTAATAACATTCTTATCTTTTGTCCCACCATTCTGGCACTTCACACTTTATCCCATCCTCCCCTAGCTTACCCTTCTTTACTTCGGTCAACTTCAGTTGCTATTTTTCACACATATCCATTATAGCTATACAATGATAGTTGTAACTTGAAGTTTGGAAAAAGTGCCAGGCATAGAGCAAACCATCACTGTCTCAGATCACCATGTGTACAATTAATCTTCATTGTGCCTTCATAATATCTAAGATGCACACTTAATGACCTTCTAATTAGACTTATCCAGAAGTGTTCTCAGGTTCAGGGGCTGATTGAACACTCCTAGATAAGAAGTTACTTCTCTGTCCTATTGTGTATCCACATGAGACATATGACAATTGTTGAGGGTAAAACAACAGCAAATTATCAGGCTCTTGTTGGCAGGATTAAGATACAATTTAATTACTGCAGAACTTCCTTTGTTCTGACCTCAGACCATTTCATTGCTGTTACACTTCAGTTTTCATCAGTCAGAATGACAACATAGCCTTGCTTTTGAAATAGTGTTTAAAGATCAGAATTCCTATCTTATTTTTTATTTAACAAGACTAGAGACAATCTATATACAGTAATTTGTTAACTTTAATAGTGAGAGGACATCACTGTAAAATTTGATTCAGCAGTTTTCTAAGGTGTTCTTACACTTATATTGAATTGTTACCTGTAGAAGAAAGTGATTTTTTTCTTTCTTTCATACTGTCCCTGTATTTTTCACACAGTCCCTATATGAAAAATACATTTAGTACAGGAAAAATACCAATCAAGTAGGAAGAAAGACCAAATTTCAAGCAGAGATAGTTATACACAAATAATCCCAGGTATTTGGGGGGCTCAGGAAGAAGGATAATGAGTTCCAGGCTATCCAGGGAAACTTAACAGTACCACGACCTAATACATAAGCCAACAAACAATCAAACAAGTGAATTACTGGATATATAACTCGTTTCAGTGTTTGCTTAGCATATTCAAGGTCTTAGGTTCAGTACCCAATACTACCCTCACATTTACACACACACACATGAATTACAAAATTGAAAAATATTTTCAAGTTCTTTGACATGTTTTCAAAATTTGGCAAATCATGACAAAGTGGTTTTTCATAACCAATACATACAGATTTATATACATCCAACTTGTATTTTTCTAAAATGTTCATAGATATTGTTAGTATTCAGGCATCTGTACTGGCCTGTACTTGGGTTTCTGACGGGGTATGTCATCAGCTGCAACCACTAAAAGCACCACCTGTGCACATTCAATATGTTCCCTTTTAAAAGGACCCTGACCGCCTCCCATCCTCCTCTTTTTTCTTTCTTCCTCTTTCTGCCTGTCTGTTCCCCCTTCTCTCTCTCCCCTCTTTCCTCTTTCCTACTGCTCCTGACCCCAGAGGCTGGTCTGACCCCTTCCCTTTCCCCCTTTTATGATCTTTTTCCCTAATAAAAATCCCTCTTCTAGAACCCTGTCTTATAGCATCTTTCTCTCCCCTGATGCTTTTCTTAGATTAGAACAGATATAGCATCCTATATACTTTGGAATTGACTAAGACAAATAATTACATCCAGTTCTCTTTGGGATATGGAATGACTTTTGAAGATTAACTAAATGCTGATTGTTACAGAATTTGTTATCAAACATAAAAGAAAAAAAAACTTATTGCTTTAACCACAATAGTAGGTATCCTATCTTTTGAAATTCAGTTAAGTGTTCTGCACAAAACATTGAGGACTTGGTTTAACTCTCATGGTTATAGTGAATTCCATATTTGTTTTTTATTTTTTTCAGTTCTGGATGATTGAAGTTGCTGCAAAATATTTCTGAAATGTGACACAAGAAAAATAATCTTCAACATAAAGCAGTCATCATACTGTCAACTGTGAGGGTGACCTCATGTCACTATCTTTCTGTTCTTTTGCATCAAATACTGGACAAATTTAAGTATTTAAGAAGAAATAAGTGTTCATCCAGTAATTACTCTCAGCAATGGGAGGGTTACCATTTAATCACCTCTTTTGGGGGAGCTTTGTTGAGTGTACGGGGACATTCCAGAAAGGGTTAATAATCCTCCTTCTGATTCCATGTTCTTTCACTGTGGATTATAGGGCAGGGCCACTTATACCAAATGAGACTTTAATTTGGGTCTGGAATGTTCCAACTGAACCTTGTATTGGAAACTTTAGTCACTCAATAGATCTGAGCCTCTTTCCTTTAATCGGAAGTCCCAGAAAAACTGCCATAGCGCAGCCTATTACACTATTTTATGTTGATCGACTTGGCCTCTATCCTCACATAGATGCAAAACAAGTAGACCATCATGGAGGAATTCCTCAGTCAGGGAATTTGAGTGATCATCTGGCCAAAGCTAGGACTGACATTGCGCATTACATTCCAGTAGACAAACTAGGCTTAGCTATCATTGACTGGGAAGAATGGAGGCCCACTTGGTTGAGAAACTGGAGACCCAAGGATATCTACAGAAATAAGTCTATTGACTTGGTCCTGGCAAAAAATGCAGGAATTAGTATAGCAGATGCCACCAAGAAAGCCAAAGATGAATTTGAGGCTGCAGGAAGGAAGTTCATGGAAGAGACTTTAA
Organism: Cricetiscus sungorus; assembly: GCA_030556225.1. Lineage (NCBI taxonomy): Eukaryota > Metazoa > Chordata > Mammalia > Rodentia > Cricetidae > Cricetiscus > Cricetiscus sungorus. The sequence continues at coordinate 23,710,802 of JANBXA010000253.1, forward strand.
AACTGGGAAAATCAGTTCGACCAAAACACTTATGGGGCTATTATCTGTTTCCTGATTGTTATAACAATAAATTTCAAGACCCAAAGTATGATGGTGAATGCCCTGCTGTGGAAAAGCAAAGAAATGATGGTCTTATCTGGATGTGGAAAGAAAGCACGGGCCTTTACCCGTCTGTCTATTTGAAGAAAGACTTGAAATCGAATCGACAAGCTGCACTCTATGTCCGATATCGAGTTGTGGAATCTATCAGAGTGTCCAAAGTTAGGAATAAAAAAAATCCTATCCCGATTTTCGTCTATATCCGTGTTGTTTTTACTGATAACACTTCTGAATACCTTCAGGAGGTAAATAAATGGTGCATAGCATCTCTGACCTAGTGTTCATAATTTTACTGGAAATTAATGTTATTCTTAAAGAACATATATTTCAACTTCATATATAACTTAAATATATACACAGGGCTAGGTCTATGTTTTCCAAAAGAGATAAAGTTGCTACAATTTTAGTGCTTATTGTAATCATAAGACCTGTTAGCTACCGCAGAGAACCTTAACATATAGACAATATTTTAACTTTTACTTTTATTTTGTGGATATTTCCAGAATAAGTAATGGCAACATGTCTTTTTCAATAATAAAGAAATGCCATAGTAAAAGATTTAAAGAATGTAGAAAAATTTAAGTATTATTGTTGGGTCAACTTGCTTAGTTTGTTGGTGTTGGTCTGTGTAAATGCTTCCATTTATCCCTCCCTGATAACTCTTTGTATCATCTTTGGCAGGTGGACCTTGTCAATACAATTGGTGAAATTGTTGCTCTGGGTCCCGCTGGGATTATAATATGGGATTCGATTACTTTAGCACAACGTGCGGTAAGTTGACTTGGTAGGAAATAGAAAGTAATTCTATCATTAATGTTTTTTGAAGGCTTGGTGTTAAGGAAATTAGTATGATGCATGGCAAGCAGCAGGGCTCAGTATTTGCTGAGTCAAGCTGTATTGCATCTTTTATTTTGAAGTAGAAAATGTAGTACCTGTCTTCCAGCGAGGAATCAGATATCAGCGAATTAAACAAAAGTCTTTAGGCTCCATAGACTGTAAATAGCAAATCAGGACTACAATTTCAGTTTTCTGACATGATGTTTAGTGTCTGACAACAGGTATCCATGGTTTATCTATTTCCCCATAGAAAGTATTTGTCCCCATTTCCACAGTACACTTGAATGTGTGTGTGTGTGTGTGTGTGTGTGTGTGTGTGTGTGTGAGAGAGAGAGAGAGAGAGAGAGAGAGAGAGAGAGAGAGAGAGAGAGAGAGAGAGAAAGAGAGACAGAGCCAGAGAGCCAGAGAGACAGAGAGGCAGAGAGACAGAGAGGCAGAGAGACAGAGAGGCAGAGAATAAACATTGTTAACATGGAGCTACATATGCCATGGACAAAATAGCAAAAATACTTCTTTTAAAAGTTTTTAAAACATGTATTTCACAGTCCTCTGACCCTCCCTATCTGTTTTGTGTGACTTTATTATTTTTAGTTTGATCAATAGAAAGTAATTAACAGAAAATTCAAGTCAGGGATGGGTATGTGTCTCTTGGTAAAATCTTTTGAGTCACAGAAAATTATCTTAAAATTATAATCTTCCAAGGCATATTACAAGCTCTTGCTTCTGTTCTTTCAAAGCTATAAATGCCTTTCTCAAGGATATTAACTTAGTGATGAGTCCATTTGTTATTTCTGTATACTACCTCCTTGAAAAAAATAAATAAAAGAATTGAGAAGTCTTTTCTTCCTCAAAGGAGAAACCAATCAGCCATCAACAGAGAGTTGGATAGGGGGGCATGTTTTTAGCTATCATATTGGTTTTTAGAGTCATTTTAATCTTAGCTGTCCAATGTTTTACTATTCCTCCCAAAGATTTGCAGTATGATTCATGCAGGGATACACTTCAGTATCACTATTTTCTATTTTAGGGACAGTCTTGACAATGTTCTTTATAGATCTTTTCTACATATTTCTGCTTCTTCTCCCAAAATCATGATCATTTTTTTAATGTTATCATCACCCCTCTTTTATTTTGTGTCACTTGTGATCAGTATTGTTATGGCTCACTTATGTTTCTTCAGGCTCTCTGAGAAAGTGATAAATGCAAGTGTAGTGTAGTGTGTGTGTGTGTGTGTGTGTGTGTGTGTGTGTGTGTGTGTGTGTAAAGAGAGGCAAGATCTTATCTTCCTTAATTGTTCCCTGCTTTATCTCTAGGAGGTAGTTACACAGAACCTGGATCCAGCAGTTTTGCTAGAATGTCTGGTCAGCAATATTTAAGGATTCTCTAGTGCCTACTTCCCCAGTGAAAGGCTTACATGCAATGACACTGTGGCTGTCTTTTGAAGTAGGTTTGGGGATGAAATTCAGATAATTACACTTGCAGAGAAAACATTTTATAGACTAAGTCATTTTCCTAGTTAGCTCCTATCCCATTGTCTGGTAATCAGTTATTTTCTTTTTTCAGTTGCTACAACTTTCCATAAAAAGTTTCAAGTAAGCTATTTTCTATCACTTCACTTTATTTACCCAGTAGTGTGAAGAAGCCAACTCTATCAGTCCTACATTATGAAACTTGTTTTTTTTTTAATATTCAGGAAATTTGTGAGACTGTTGTAAAATAGTTATTATTAAAATTAAGGGATAGAAAGATACAATAAGATAAATTGTGTTAAAACCCAAAATAACTAATGCTCAACACACTTCATGTGCATCTTAATGCCTCAGGTTGTGTATTTGTTGTATCTACAAGGGAGGAACAGTTCACATGCTCATGCACATGCTCAGGTCCAACTATGAATTTAGTTCTATTGATTAGTAATGTGAAATTGGCCATTGTATGTATAATTCTACAGTATCTCTTAGATTTCCAGTTTAAATCTTTTTGTAGTGTACAAAAAGAATGATTGCCAAATCATCCTCATTTCGCTAATCTGAATTTTGCCTAACTCTTGTCATGTTCTTTATCTGACTGGTTTTTGATTAGGGTTATTTCTACCTTCTATAAGTTTTGGGCTTTTTAGGTCCTACTCTTTTATTCTGTTATAGAGTTAGTAGTAGTGATTCATTGTGTTTTTATTATTTATAATTATATTTCTACTTCCCCTTTCCTCCCTGCAAATCCTCCCAAATACCCTTTCCTACTCTTTTAAATTAATGACTCCGTTTTCATTGTTATTACATACTTATATGTGTATATGTATATATATTTCCAAATATGACTCAGTCTGTATAATGTTACTTGTATGTATGTATGTTTTCAGAGTCCAATGTAGCATTTTTTTTTGGTCATTAATTTGCTATATAGCTGAGGGTAACCTTGAACTCATGATCCTTTGGATTCTTTGGGATGACTGTAATGTGTCTTATACTTTTATCTCTGCCCATGTCATCTATGAGCAAAGTTGGAAAAGTTTATACATTTATAAGATATTATATTAAACTATCCTGGACAACTCAAGATAATCATCCTTTGTCAACCAACATTATCCATTCATATCTACAGTCTCTTTTATTGTAAATTTACATAGTCACAGTCTCTATGGACCAGAGGGCAGACACTTTTGCCAGGCAATTAATGACTCAACAATAAAGAGTTTCAACACAAGGAAAAATCAAGAGTAGATTTATGTCAGAGCTGCCAAGATTCCCTGGCATTTTTGCCAATGTGCTACCACAGTCAGCCCATTCAGTTGAACTGTTGTTGATCATGAGAGACCACAACTGTCTTCAATTTGTTTTCAAGGCCAATGTCCAAGTTTTAGAACACAGTACTGTTAAGATGGATCACTTCTGCTCCTTATAACTCTAGGCTACAGTTTGTCTAAGGACTGTCATTATCCACATGTTTGACTATGTATCATCTGAGCCATCAGTTTTGTAATATATTTAATGATGTTTAAACTCGTCAGACAAATAGAATTCTCATTCCATTTTTTGTGATTTATTGAGAGTTAACTGAAGAAATTATATATATATATATGTATACATATATATATATATACACACACACACACACACACACACACACACACACTCACACATATATCTTCACAAGGCTCCAAAATCGTCCCTAAATCATCCCTAATTTAAGAGTGATGAAACAGAAGCATAACTAATTTTCCTGATGTGACCCAGATTTTAAACTAAGATTTAGAAAGCTTGGATTAGCAGATATGGGGGTACTCTTATTGATCAAGCTAGCCTCAAAACCTGTCATCTAACATCTACAACATGCTATTCTCTTGAATTTATGAATTATTAGGGAAAATGAAGGCTGGAATAAATTAAGCCTCAACTAAACATGTCTTCATTGACCTGATAAACTTACAGATTACAAAAACTGTTGGAATAACTTTGCTTGTTAAAAAGAGTATTTCTTACTACTAGTTCAGTTTGATGCTTCTTTCTCCCTAAGAATTTTTTTCTATAGTCTATCTTTTCATGCAGGAAGTTGTGCCTTATTATACTGATTGTGTTGTTATTTTACAGCCAGGTTGCCCGATCCTACATAAATACTTGAAGACAACCCTGAATCCATATATAATCAATGTCACCCTAGCAGCCAAAATGTGCAGCCAAACACTTTGTGAGGAGAATGGCGTATGTTCAAAGAAAAATAACAGTTTAGATGTATATCTTCACTTGAACCCAAGTCATTTTTCTATCAAATTAATGAAAAATGGAAATTATGAAGTTTATGGCAACCCCAGTGTTGAAGACCTGCTGTTTTTTCAAGAACATTTTCAATGCAGCTGTTTTTCTAACAAGATATGTAAGGAGAGATCTGATATAGAAGATGTAGGATATGTTAATGTGTGCACCGGTAACAATGTTTGTATAAAGGCCGAAGTAGACCACAGCCTAGCATCCTACCTCTTACCTGGCAAAAGCCTTCTCTTTCTGATAGGACTTACACAAATACTGGATCATATGCCAGAAGATATATTTTTGTTTTTCTGGAGAAAATGCTAGTTGGTGCTCCTTAATTCTCTCTACCCATAGCCTTCATTTTTTTTTTTTTAAACAGGCCTCAGTGACTTGAAAATGTAAAATGGGATTCTATTTTGCAAACATGATTCTATTTTAATAAACAAGATTCTACTTTTGAGTTTCAAAGGCAAAGTATCTATACTTCTACCAAAGTCTGATTGCAAGTAAGGCTGCTGCATTTGGAGATTAGATTTTGTATAAAGAGAATGAAGACTAAAGAAAATAAAATTACTATAAATTCATCTCTTTTTAGTAGTCTGTCATTGCTTAAAGATGATCAAGCAAATATTAAGATGAAAGCTTCTGCTGTTTAAAATGGAATGTAGCCACTTCATGTTGAAAAACTATTAAAACCGTTTTCATAAAGCTCAACTCCAAAAAAATGGTAATTCTGTTTTTGTATATAATTCAGTGTATTTTCAAAACTCATGTTTATAAAGTATTCTAATTTTCTTTTCATTCCTGATTGTCAAGCTTAATTTGTGTACCTGAAATGACTTATTTCACCAATCATTCACCTACTATATGCAGTATTTGCAGAATGTTATCACTCAGAACTGCTGGGATGGTATTAGTGAATTAACTTTCAAACATTGCATTCCAGTTAATGATTACAATAATGGTGAGTGAGAAGTGTTCCCACAACAACTGAGCTTTGTAAAATTCTGCAGTCTCAGTTTATCTGATTGCAGACGTGATAGCTGAAATGACATCTCATGTCTTATCAACTTCTTTCTTAAATAGCAATTTATTTGTATTTGTACAACTCTGTATTAATAATGTTCACTGTTACTGAATCCAAATGAGGTAGCACCTTCTTGCTATCAGTGAGTTTGCTGTGTATTTGAAGATGAAAGAAATGAATGCTGAAAAGACAGCATGGTGCATTTTCCATGCTACGACACATTTAAAGTCTTCTGATATGCAAGTAAGAATTTTGGTGTTGTCTGAGATTCCTGAAGGAGGTGATGTCAGATATTTCGGATCAGAGAGCAAGAAGTTCAGAAAGAGGAGGCATGGGATGCACTGTTAAGTGTGGTGAAAAGCAAATGACTAAATGGTGCAACTTTTGTGAATCACATTGACAATTTGGGACTTTACATGGAACATAGTTCCACTTTCTTAGGTGAGTCCGTTTCCCTGGACTCACACACAACAACATGATATACTATTTTTTATCCTTCACCACTGTCCTATATTATAAGCATCACGAAGACAAGGGTGTGACCTACTTATTACAACTATAGCTATATTGTGACAAATAGTACCTGGAACTTCAGATTAGCCCACTGAACACTGAGTAATTAAAAGCTAACAGGGGCTTAGCACAAGATTTTGAATTGGGAATATGGTCATGGCCAGTTTACATGATATGAAGCTGTAGCTTGCACTGCTGTTATGAGTGTAGGACAGACCCAGATCCTGTTTTCAAACTTATATGTTTATCAATTTAGTTATTGAAAAGAAAGGATTTGGTGACTGGGAATAGACAGAATATACCAACAGGTTTATCAGAATGAGAAGTAGGATGAAGTTGCAAAAGCAGTACAAATAATCCAATTTTTTAAAATTGAAAATAAATTCTCTCATAAAATACACCCCACCCCAGTTTCTCCTCCCTCCATTCCTCCTAGTTCTCCCTTACTCCCCCGCCCCCCGCACACCCAGATCCACAGCCTCTTCTGTTTATTTTCTGGAAAACATCAGGCCTCTAAAAGGCAACAGCCAAACAGGACAAAAGACGTTAGAATAAGACAAGGTGAAAGCTCTCATATTGAAGCTGGACAAGGCAACCCAATAGAAAGAAAAGAGTTGCAGGAGCAGGCAAAAATGTCAGAGTTAGACGTGCTCCTACTGCCAGGCGTCCGGAGCTAACAGCTCTAACAAATATGCAATGAGCCTGGTGGAGACCTGCAAGGCCCTGTGTTTGTCACTTCAGTGTATGTGAGTTGGTGTGATTCAGTGGGCTACATTCTCTTGGTGTCCTCCATCTCCCTACCACCGCACTCTTCTGTGGGGTTCCACTATCTCCGAGGGGAGGGGACTGATGGAGACTGCCAATTATACTTTCTCTCTCTGTGTAGTGTCTGGCTATGTCTCTGCATCTGTCCCTACTTGTTGCTGGAGGAATCCTCTCTGATGACAATTGGTCAGATAGCAGAATATTGTTAAGGATAATTTCACTGATTTGTTTTTCTTTTAAAGACCACTTACGTGTTTGGTTCTGCCCTGGTTTCTGGGATAGCCAGTCTCTGGTTTCTTGTCCCCCAGGCGGCATAGAGCATGTATGGGCTGCCTAGGGGACCAGCCTCTAATAGCTCAGGGCTGGAAAGGAATCCACAGAGTTGGAACACACTGTGATTTTTTTTTATATGAGTGGGTATGAGTTGGAGCACACTATGACTTTTTTATATGAGGGGGTTAAGGGAAAAGAAACACTCTCTTTTGATGGTTTCCTTCTTTTATCTCTTGTGTTCTTCTGATGTATATTTCTTTCCCACAGCTTATGCACCTCAAGTTTTTCAAGAAATATAGGAGTTATAGTGTAGCTATAGTCTATTTTCCAAGTGAATGATTATAATGAATACAGGTAAAAACATGTTTTTCATTCCCCTTACATGATTAAAACAAAGTCATTCCAAGAATCCACATAAACTTAGTGTAAATTACTTGTTACAAATTAACAGAATATGAGAAGAGGGTAATTTTTCTCAGCTAATTCTTTTGTTGGCAGGCTGCATATTACAGTTACAAGGAAAGAAATCAATTACTTTATTGCTTATCTTGAAAGGTAATCTTATAGGGAATCTTAAGGGAATCACAAACCTAAACTTTTATACATGGAAAACTGTCTACTCTAAATCTTTACGGTGCAGACCCATTCATCAATAGATTTTTTATATTAGGAGATTGAGGGCAGAACTGAGTATAAAGAATTAATCATCACCTTTGGTCATCAACCAATTCTAGCAAGAAAGGCACATGAGCTAATGATAATTGGGCTGCTTTGTTCTTGTTTCCTGCCTGACCTTCACTCAACTATGTGCTTTTCTAAAACTTTAGATTGTTTTCTTGGGTTTTTCACCTCAAAGCTATTTAATAAAACATCTTATCCTAACTTTAAGTTATTTTCAAAGCTTTGTTTCAGCTGTGATGCGATCCAAAACCTGTGAACACATCTCCCAACACTAACATTAAAAGAATTTAAGCTAGCTGGGCTACTGGGACTCAATTGTTTATATGTATATATAATATATGTATATAAGTACATATATAATTTTTAAATTTAAATTAGAAACAAGCTTGTTTTACATATTATTCCTAGTTCCCGTACCCTCCTGTCCTCCCTTGTTCCCCCCTACCAACTCCCATCCCATCCACTTTCTGCTCCCCAGAGAGCATGAAGCCTTCTATGGGGAATCTTCAAAGTCTGTTATATCATTTGAGGAAGGGCCTGGCTGAGTGTCGAGGCTGAGGGATTATCCCTCTTAAGTGGCATGGGCTCCCAAAGTCCATTCGTTTACTAGGGATAAATTCTGATCCACTAACAGAGGCCTCATAGACTGCCCAGGACTCCTAATTAGCACCTCTGTTCAGGGGTTCTGGGTTGGTCCTAAGCTGGTTTCCCAGCTATCAGACTGGGGTCCATGAGCTCCCTCTTTTTCAGGTCAGCAGTTTCTATGGGTTTCTCCAGCCTGGTCTTGACTCCATTGTTCATCACTACTCCCTGTCTGAACCTAGATTTCAAGAGTTCGGCTGAGTGTGTCTGCTTCTGCTTCCATCAGCTACTAGATGAAGGCTCTAGGATGACATATAAGGAAGTCATCAATCTCATTATTGGGGAAGGGCATTTAATATAGCCTCTCTACTAATGCTTAGATTGTTAGTTGGGGTCATCCTTGTAGATTTCTGGACATTTCCCTGGTGCCAGATTTTTCTTAAAACCTATAATGGCTCTCTCTGTTATGGCATCTCTTTACTTGCTCTACTTTATTCTTTCCCTGACTCAATCTTCCTACTCTGTCATGCCCACCTCTGCTCTACCCTTCCCCCTAACTCCCTCTCTGCTCCCCCCATGCTCCCAATTTGCTCAGGAGATCTTGTCCCTTTTCCCTTCTCCAGGGGGCCATGTATGTCTCTTTTTCATTCCTCCTTGTTTCCTAGATTTTCTGATGATGTGGATTGTAGGCTGGTGATCCTTTGCTCTATGTGTCAAATACATATATGAGTGAGTACATACCATGTTTGTCTTTTTGTGACTGGATTACCTCACTCAAGATTATTTCTTGTAGTTCCATTCATTTGCCTGCGAATTTAAAGATTTCAGTTTTTTTTCTCCAATGAGTAGTACTGGATTGTGTAAATGTACAATATTTTCTCTCTTCATTTTTGAGTTGAGGAACATTTAGGTTGCTTCCAGGTTCTGGCTACTACAAATAATGCAACTATGAACATAGTTGAACAGATGCCCTTGTTGCATGAATGTGTATCTTTAGGATGTATGCCTAAGAGTGGAATTGCTGGATCTTGCAGTAGACTGATTCTCATTTTCCTGAGGAACCACCATACTGATTTCCAAAGTGGCAGTACAAGTTTGCACTCCCACCAGCAGTGGAGGAGTGTTCCCCTTTCTCCACATCCTCTCCAGCATAAACTGTCTTTGGTGTTTTTGATTTTTGTCATTTTGATGGGAGTAAGATGGTATCTCAGAGTGGTTTTGATTTACATTTGCCTGATGGCTATAGACACTGAGCACTTTCATAAGTGTGTTTTAGCCATTTTAGATTCCTCTACTGAGAATTCTCAATTTAGTTCTGTACCTACATTTTAATTGGATTATTTGATCTTTTGGCAACAAACTTCTTGAGTTCTTTGTATATTTTGGAGATCAGCCCTTTGTCAGATGTAGGGTTGGTGAACATCTTTTCCCATTCTGTGGGCTGCCATTTTGTCTTGTTGACTGTGTCTTTTGCCTTGCAGAAGAATCTCAGTTTCATCAGGTCCCATTTATTAATTGATGATTTCAGTGTCTGTGCTACTGGTGTTATGTTCAGGAAGTGGTCTCTTGTACCAATTGGTTCAAGGGTACCTCCCACTTTCTCTTCTAATAGGTTCAGTGTGGCTGGATTTATGTTGAGGTCTTTGATCCATTTGGACTTAAGTTTTGTGCATGGCAATAGATATGGAACTGTCTGGAGTCTTCTATAGTTCAGCATCCAGTTATGCTATTTGTTGAAAATGCTTTCTTTTTTTATTGTATGATTTTAGCTTCTCTGTCAAGAATCAGGTGTTCGTAGGCATGTGGGTTAATATCAGGGTTTTCAATTTGATTCCACTGGTCTTCTTGTCTATTTTTGCACCAGTAACAAGCTGTTTTCAGGACTATAACTCTATAATAGAGCTTGAAGTCAGGGATGGTGATGCCCCTAGAAGTTCTTTTATTGTACAGGAATTGTTTTGGCTATCCTGGGTCTTTTGTTTTTCCATATAAAGTTGAGTGTTCTTCTTTCAAGGTCTGTGAAGAATTGTGCTGGGATTTTGATGGGGATTACATTGAATCTGTAGATGGCTTTGGCAAGATTGCCATTTTTACTATGTTGATCCTACCTATACAAGAGCATGGGAGATCTTTCTATTTTCTGGTATCATCTTTAATTTCTTTTTTTAAAGACTCAAAGTTCTTATTATATAAGTCTTTCACTTGTTTAGTTAGCATTAACCCAAGATACTTTATGTTGTTTGTGGTTATTGTAAAGGATGATGTTTCTCTGATTTCTTTCTCAACCCATTTATGGTCTGTATATAGTAGGGCTACTGAGTTTTTGAGTTAATCTTGTATCCTGTCACTTTGATGAATATGTTTATCAGCTGTAGGAGTAACCTGGTAGAGTTTTTTTTGGGTCACTTATGTAAACTATCATGTCATCTACAAATAGGGAAAGTTTGACTTCTTCCTTTCCAATTTGTGTTCCATTGATCTCCTTTTGTTTTCTTATTGCTCTAGCTAGAACTTCAAGTACAATATTGAAGAGACATGGAGAGAGTGGACAGCCTTGTCTTGTTCCTGATTTTAGAGGAATTGCATTGGATTTCTCTCCATTTATTTTGATGTTGATTGTTGGTTTGCTATAGATTACTTTTATTATGATTAGGTATTTTCCTGTAATCCCTGATCTCTCCAATACCTTAATCATGAAGGGGTGTTGGATTTTGTCAAAGACTTTTTCAGTATCTAGTGAAATGATCATGTGGTTTTTCTTATCAGTTTGGTTATATGGTGGATTACATTGATGGATTTTCGTATGTTGAATCATCTCTACATCTCCAGGATGAAGCCTAAGTAGGTCATGGTGGATGAGTTCTCTGATGTACTCTTGGATTTGATTTGCTAGTATTTTATTTTGTATTTTTGCATCAATGTTCATAAGGGATATTGGTCTGTAGTTCTCCTTCTTAGTTGTGTCTGTGTGTGGCTTGGGTACTAAGGTAATTGTAGACTTGTAAAAAGAGTTTGGCAATGACCCTTCTGCTTCTATTGTGTGGAGCACTTGGAGGAGTATTGACATTAACTCTTCTTTTAATTTCTGGTAGAATTCATTCTGCACTGAAACCATCTGGCTCTGGGCTTTTTCTGGTTGGGAGACTTTTGATGACTGATTCTATTTCATTGGGGGTTATAGGTCTAGTTAAATTGCTTATCTATTCTTTAATTTTGGTAAGTAATATCTATCCAGAAAATTGTCCATTTCCCTTGAATTCAATTGTTTTTCTTAATCATTTTCCTAAGTCAAAGTCCATATGACTCCTTAATAGACACTTATGTGTTCTACCTGTGTGACACTTATTTGTCTATATTTGTAATAATCCAAACTTTAAAATAATGTAATTATTATTATTATCATCAAGTAGACAATACAGCTTAGGAAAAATCATCTTCATAATAACCATAGGCAAAAATGCCCAACATGTATCCATGAAATACAAACACTACATTACAGTCAGTGGGGATCTCTCCATACCCATTCACACCATGCCAGAAACCAGAGGAAGATGACAGCAATAAACATGCAAAGGCACAGCAGAAGCAAAAGACATTCTGGAGTTGGTGGTCTTAAGGCCTATCAGAGAGTTTCCTCCTGGTAGGCTAACACTGTGAAATTCAGTTGCCACCTGCTGCTCCTCTGACATGGCCACCAGCAGGCATGTGTTCCCTCTTGTAGAATGAGCCTAGAAGTAAAACCAGACATTCATCACTGACTCTCACAAGTTATGTGTTATGGCAGGTTTTTCCTGCCAGCTGCCGCTGGTCCTGCCGCCATGGTCCCGCCGCCACGTGAGCCCCAAATAACACTCAGAGACTCTGTATTTGATACAATCCTGTTGGCCAATTACCATTATTGTTTATGGGCTAGCTCTGTCTTAATTATTAACCCATTTCTACTTATCTAAGTATTTCCACATGGCTCATTTTATCAGGGAGCGGTGGCTGGCGTCTTCCTTCCTCCCTGGTCTACATCTTGACTCCTCCCAACTACTTCCTCTTTCCTCCTCTTGGTCTCCTAGCCCCACCTATCTTGTTTCCTATTGGCCACAGGCTTTATTAATTAACCAGTATGAGAAACATATTTAAAGAATAACATCTCCCATCAGGTATGTGTCACCATTGCCCCAGTACACCTTGCTGGCAGGGCAAATTGGTATCTATATTTCTATCTATCTGTCTGTCAGTCTGTATGTATATATAAATTTGTGTGTGTTGTAAGAATACCTAAGATATTTATTGTTGGTAAATTTGAAGTATATGATGCAATTCAGAATTTGTTACACTGATATTGCTATGATTAGATTTCCTAATTTTACTCACCTTCCATGACTAAAAGTTTGTACCTCTTGACCATCTTTTTACTTTCCTCCACCACTCAGCCTCAGTCTTCATCAGCAGAAACCATCTTTTTCCTCCTAGTATCAATGGATTTTACTATTTCAGATATCATGTACAAGGGAGACCATGCAATATGTATATTTGCATGTCAGGTTTATTGCACATGGAAGCTTTCCCTTCAGGTTCTCCTCATGCTGCTAAAAAAGGCAAGATTTCTCTACTATTTTATCTATCTTTTTGCCACTGCTCATTTAGCCCTTTTCATAATTGGCTACTGTGAATAATTCTTGCACTGCACATAGGAGGACAGGTATCTGAGATATTAATCCCATGTTATATTCTAAATCCATTGTGCCAAAAATACATTCTTTGTTGAATAATGGTTTAAGTTCTTACTTATATCTCTTCCCTGTCTTAGATTTCTGTCAAACTGACATAGTATGCTGCATTTTCTTGGTCAGTTTTGAACAAAATGCTATCAATGGGTACAATTTAAACAATAGATGTTTCCCACATTTCCAGATAATGAAAAAATGCAAGGTCAATGTAACAGCAGATTCACTCCCTGGGTCCACTTTCTGCTCATAGAAACATGTGTCCATGTTCCCACATTGAGAAAAGACAATTCTCTAAGACCTTCTTCATAGGGTTACTAATGCCAGGCATAAAGGGTCTGTCCTCATAATCTATTCACATAAAAGATTTATTTGGTAACACCACTCAAAGTGATAGGATAACAGAATTATGTGGGAACACAAACACAGATATTTCACAAGACAATGAGACTTGAAAAAGTTCTAGTCTGTTAGATATCTGAACTACTAAGTATTTTATGGCTGGAGCAAACTACATAATATAACAGCTCATGAAAGCTTTAAAATAGGAAACCAGGAAAAACCACCCAAGAGTGAAAACTGCCACTCAGTCAGCTGCTCAGGATTAGTTTTTGTTAAAACAAGTTTAAGGGACAGGAAGGAGGAAGAAAGCTCAGGCAAGACTGGAACTGCCCCAACATTAGAGACAGCACAGCAAGACTCTAGTGCATTGAAGTGACTACAGCCAGAGCCAGTTTCCCAACTCAGCAGCATGGGCAATCGGCTGTGGTTCCACCAGGTAAACTGACTGGCTCGGGAAAACAGCCTAGGCAATGCCAAGTTTGAGATCTGGGATCATAATCCCTTTGGCATCATCACAAACTTCTGATTAAGATGCTTCTGTGGTTTTGAGGGTAGACTGGGCGTGGTTGGGCATGGGAACTGTAGGGATCAGTAAGGGTGGGAGAGATGGAATAAAGTGTACTTGGACAGATGGTTGGACTAGGTGGGCCTTTAGTGGGCTATATAGAAAATTACTGCAGTGAAAACTTTCTGGAACTTATGAGGTTGACTGTATCGAGGATTCCTAGTAACGGAGGATATGGAGCCAGAGCCAGCCATCTTCTGTAACCAGTCTATGCCCCAGTGGCAGGACTGGGACACCAACCAAGCCACAAAATCTGTGACCCATAATATGATCTTCCTGAAAGTTATGCTGAGGCAATTGTGGCTCAGAGCACACAAATATCTTTATGATCAAATGTATTGTGGTTAGCCAAGTGGGGTTGTATGTGCTCTAAAGTGAGCACATGGGAGCTGGAAAAGGGAGATTTCAATAATGTTGAGGCCAGCCTTGCTACTTAATGAGTATCAGACTAGTCAGATATTACAAAACCTGATCTCACAACACAAACACACACACACACACACTCACACACACTCATACACACACTCACACACACACACACACACAGAGAGAGACACACACAGACACACAGACAGACAGACACAGAGACACACAGACAGATACATAGATCAGATACCCAGACAGACACAAAGAAGAAAGATGGCAGAGCAGCGTTATTCACTGGTCTTTGCTTCCTGAGGATGGTTGCCATATATTCAACTGTCTCATATGCCTTCCCCATTCTAGTGTACTTCCCTGTAAGCCAAAGGAAACCCTTCATTAAGACTTGGCCAGGTGCTTTTTGATAGTAATGAGGAAAGTAACTACTGCATATGTACCAAATGATCTTTGTAACCTGAAATGTTATATATAACTATCCTTATTGACAAAGTATAAATGTATGAATTATATAGATCACACATCTACAGTTCAAAGCATTTTCACATTGAGATAGTTTTGGTGAGAATCTAATCTCTCATCAAAGTTAATTAATATTTGACTCTATCTCTATCCATGTTTTTCTTTAGCTGCTCTGCAAATGTGTGTATATAAAATTATAGTGTGTAATTTTTGTGCCTGTATAATTTTTGCGAGATTTCACTTACGCCGTTTTGGCAATAGCTGGTTCATTTTAAATATTATGTAACATTTAACTATATATATATATATATATATATGTTGATTTACATAGCAAGCTACTCCTACTTCATTTAGAGAACCCGTTGAAGTGCTAGTACAATCCCTGCTCACCAAGAATTTTTCCTGAGTCTGGAAGCTTGCTTTTCTCTCTTCTTGTGTGAAGAACAGATGCCCTCTTACCTCCTCCATTCTTCCCTTTCTGTTTTTTTTTTTTTGGAGTGGCTGATCAGAGTGAGTTACATATAAGGTAAGTACACACTCTTAGCCTATTCCAGAAATTCATAATTTTAACATCGATTCACATATGAGGTTTCCTTTATTCTTCTTTAGTGTTCATGTGTTTTGTCCTATTTAAAAATCTTTGCTTGTACCCTACCCATTCAAGTCATCTGGATGACACCATGCTTCTTAGCTTCATCATCTTTGCTGTTTTACATCACACAGTTTACAACTGTGGCCTATGTCAGATTTATTTCCCTCAGATGAAGAGGAAGGTTTGTGTATATAATTTAATTATTGTTGTTTACTAGCAACATTACTATTACAGTGTCCTCTTACATTTTTAAACACTGTTTTTATTTGCATTCTGTTTTTAATTTAGTCTCTCTCTCTCTCTCTCTCTCTCTCTCTCTCTCTCTCTCTCTCTCTCTCTCTCTCTCTCTCTCTCAGCAGAAATCAAGCACTAGGCCTTGTACTTGTTCACAAATGCTCTACTTTCAACTTGTACTTCCAAGCGCTTGTCAAAGGCTTAAATATAACAGCACCAGGCAAATGAGGAAAGGGTCCACTTCTATCACATATATCACTTATTTATACAGATATTTGGATTCTACAATGAAAGATTACAATGACTTCTTTCCTGGTAAAGTAGAGTTATTTCATAAGGTACATTTAAATGGTTCTTAAATGAAAACCATTACAATATACTGATTTTTGATTTCTGCCATGGTATTGGGAAAGCAACTTAAATTGCTACTTGCTTTTACTTTTATCTCTCTTTGAAGAATTGTCAGGGAATGAAAGGGAAACACTTTAGGTCAACCATTTTCCGAAGGTCAAATATACTGCAGTTTAATAAGGGCCAGGATAAACAAATAGGTCAAATAGATGTTTATTAAGGGAGAAAAAACTCACAACACAGACAGATGAACACAGCAGTTAAAACTGGATGCTCCTCTCTCCATGTCCCACCAGAAAGAGAGCGTTCTCTGCCTCCTTCTGAGACCAAGCCCCACAGGTCACTTCCGCCCCTGGCTCCACCCCTCAATGGGTATGGTCAGTGCCACAGAAACAGACACAGTGAATATCCCCTACAATTCCCCTTTTAGTCTAAAGAGAAGATTTCAGCTTGATACAAAACTATATACAAAACAGTGAATAACAAGTGTGCTCTAAAAAAAGAAAAATCAAGAACAAAACCACAAACATACTTAGTCCTAGGGTGAAGGCATAAGGGAGTTTACAATAGAGTTGTCCTAAGCTGGAAAGCTAAAGTCTAGTACCTAATATATCTAACTAGGAAGAGAGAATAATACTTATGATAGTTTAATCTACAACCTCACCAAGACCTGAGAAGGAAAATAATGATACCAGGGTAGACTGGAAGTGCGGATGGGCAACTTTCAAAAGGTGCAGTGAGGACAGAAACAGCAAGCTACCTGGATAGTCACCCAAGGTCTCACAGCAACATTGGTACAGACAGTTTTGGCTGAGGCCAGGAGTATTTGACAGACCACAACAAAAGCAGGGAGGTAGAAAAGCTGTCTTACCCTGACTTGGCAAGGTTCAGCAGTCTTCTATGTTTGTCTCCTGCAAGCACATAGGACCGCATGTCCAAATCAGTGGTCAAGGTTGAGGCAGTTCCTTGCCCAAGAGGCCATTAGCCGAAGCGAGGATGAACTCCAGAAGGAGCAACAACAGTGTCCAACATACTTTCAGGAAAGTGCACAGTGCTGTCAGGAGCAACAGTGTCTCATGTCAACAGAGTACTAATATAAAAACATTAAAATGCCATGTTCTGCAGGTCTATGAAGTGAATGAAGATTAAGCATCTATGTCTGACTAATCTCATAGGCAAAGGAAACATGCATGGGTGAGGATAATCTGTAATACTCAGAAACTTGGCTAACAAACCTGAATAAAACTTCCTTGAGTGAAGCAAGGATAAATACCTAAACAATATAACTATATATATAACTATATATATATGCATATATATAACTATTTATATAACTATATATGTAAATTCCTAAAGTAGAGGTAGAGTAAAAATGTCTAAACAAGAGATAGAGCTCTAAAGGGCAGCAAGACAAATATCCCAAATTGTATCAAAATACAAAATGTCTTGAACACAAGCAAAAATATACATACATAGAATATGGCAAGAATAATGTGCATAAAACATCATAAATGGAAAGAGTTCACACAACATAACAAATATAAGATACAATTCTTCCAGGAAGGGAATAAAGTTAATTTTACATAAGTTACCACAAATAAGAATATATAACAATGTAAGCTGTAATACTAATGTCTCACTCTTACTAAATAATTCACAAGAAAATAGGCTAATCTACCTATATCCATTCTGAACCATACTTTTCCCAACCATACCCTATTCCTGTCTAAAAGAGATAACCAAGTCTAAGTATCACCTTCCAAACCCAACCCCAAGTAAATAAGACCAACCCTGTGAAGATGAATATTATCCCTAAATTCCAAGAGTGGGGAAAGGGGGCGTCGTTATCTTAAGATTACTTCCTGCTGAAATGGGACGATGATTTCTCCATGGGATCCTGTTGGAAGAAAATTTTAAGCAACCAAATTTCTCAACAGAACTAGCTGTAACATATGTCATTGTGTGGCAGAAAATGCTTGACTGGAATTCTACTTGAAACTCTGGCCAGGTTGTAATAAGAAGGTGCACCAATACAGCTAGCTAGTTATGAGTTGTCTCGAGAAAAGCAGTCTCAAACCGGTTTAGGGTGAATTTTGTAGTCCAGATGCATCAGGTTGAGTCAAGTGGAAATGTCCAATTGGGGCCCCATCTTCTTTCCAGAGTGTGCAAAGATTGCTGTAGAGAACTGTTATATTCCTTGTGGAAAACTTAAATATCAATTTCAAGGTAAAATTTTTAATTTTTACGGTATGCATTAGGGAAAGGCAAAAATAAGCATTAAAATGTAAATGAGAAAATTAGTATTTCAGAGAGAAAATTGTGAATAAGTGAATGAGTCCTTAGATTTTGTTTTCTTCTGCCTTACACCAATTGGCTTCTTGATATAAGGCAGAAACTGTGAATTTAATCTTAACAACATGCTTGAATTTAGAGAAGGAAAGCCAAATCCAACTCCAAAGCCAGCATTGGTTTACATGAATCGGGACTACAGAAATATTAGATAGTAAAGAGAAATAGATTTCAGTATAGAAACACTTTACTAGACTTAAATATTTTTACCATAAATCACATTCCTCTTCATTAAGTGATTCTTTCTGGAGAGCTGTCTTCTCTTCTGTAGGTACCTACATGTTCATTGTCTCTTGGCTGTTTGAAGATAGGTGTTCTCTGTTTTCCTTTAAGGACAAGAACAGAACACTTCCCCTACCTTTGAGAAGTCTCTGCACATCTCATGGGACCTTTTTTATTGGATGACTTGTCATTTGTCTTCATTAAGATGTTACTCTTGTTCATCTTGGATCTCGATTAACTTAGATGGTATCCATAGCTTTTCTTCTCCTGTAGATACAAATGCAAAACCCCTACCCCAATGTAACACATATCCTAGTTTCCATTCTGAGGTCAATACATCCTTGAAGTACACCGGCTGATTTAGTTCAGAAGTTTTTTTCTATTGTCCAGTGTCTTTCTGCAGCTGTTTTTCCTTTTTCATCAGTATTAAGAAAGTTTAATGTTAATAAAGCATTATGGGTGTCTTGGTTACTCCTGCCTGTTTATGGAGCATTTCCTTTAAAGTACGATTAGATCTCTCAACTACTGCTTGTCCTGTAGGATTGTGTGGTATTCCAGTTATTTGTTTTATGTTATAATACTCAAAAAACTGTTTCAATTTGCTGGAAATATATGCCGGAGCATTGTCAGTTTTTATTTGTGCAGGTATGCCCATAATGGCCATTCCCTCTAAAAGGTGTGTGATAACAGAATCAGCCTTTTCAGAGCTCAGAGCAGTAGCCCATTGAAACCCTGAAAATGAATCTATAGTGTGACATACATATTTTAATTTTCCAAATTCTTCAAAATGAAACACATCCATTTGCCATATTTCATTTCTATTTACACCTTTAGGGTTACTGCCTGGTGGTAAAGGAATTTGGTTATAGAATGAGCAAGTAGGGCATTTCCTTACTATATCCTTGGCTTGTTGCCAAGTGACAGAAAAATCCTTTTTCAAACCTTTGCTGTTCACATGGTGTTTCTTATGAAACTCTGAGGCTTCTTGCACACTTCCTATCAATAATTGATCAATTTCATCATTGCCTTGTGCTATTGGACCTGGCAGACCCTTGTGGGATCTGATGTGTGTTATATATATAGGATGAATTCTCTTTCTGAAAGTACCTTGTAACTGTATAAACAATGAAGTTAGTTCTGTATAATCAGGAATAAATTCTGCAGTATCGATGAGTAAAACTACTCTCTCTGCATATTGAGAGTCAGTAACTATATTGAGGGGTTCTGTAAAATCCATAAGTACTATGAGAATGGCATACAATTCTGCCTTTTGTACAGAATTGTAAGGGCTTTGAACTACTTTGCTTATTTTTCCTGATTTATATCCTGCCTCACCAGGTTTGTTTGCATCTGTGTAGAATGTAGGAATTCCAGAGATAGGTGTTTGTCTTACAATGCGTGGAAGGTTCCAAATCGTCTTCTTTATGAATTTGATTCTTTCACTTTTGGGATAATTGTTGCTAATTATTCCCAAAAAATTACTGCATGCTCTATGCCAATATTCATTATCTTTCCATAAGGAAGAAATTTCCTCATTAGTTAAAGGTACTATAATTTCTGCTGGATCCCTTCCTGTTAGTTGACAAAGTCTTAATTTACCTTTTAAAATCAAGTCAGAGATCTTTTCTATATATGCTTTTAGTTTTTTATTCTGTTTATGTGGTAAGAATATCCATTCTAATATGATGTTTTCTCTCTGCATCAAAATCCCTGAAGGATATTCTCTAGATGGTAATATAACCAGAATACAGTCTAGATTTGGATCCACACGGTCTACATGTGCTTCTAATATCCTCTTTTCTACCCATTTTAATTCCTTTTCTGCTTCAGATGATAGTATTCGTGGACTATTCAAATCCTTGTCCCCTTTTAGGGTCATTTTCCAGTTTTTCAAATCATGCCCTTCAACTCCAATAATTGTTTGCAGTTGAGAAATCTCTCCTAGTAATTTTTGAAGATCATTAAGTGTCTGGTGGCAATCACTCCTGATCTGTACTTTTTGTGGTCTAATTTTCTGTAGACATATTTTATATCCTAAGTAGTTGATAAGACTCTCCTTTTTGTATTTTTTCAGGTGCAATTTGTAATCCCCAGCGAGGCAAAATTTCCTTCACTTTCTCAAACATTTTTTCTAATATGTCTGCTTTAGAGTCAGCTAACAATATATCATCCATGTAATGATAGATTATGGATTGTGGAAACTGTTTACGAATTATTTCCAGTGGTTTTTGTACAAAATATTGGCACAGGGTGGGGCTATTTAGCATTCCCTATGGCAAAACCTTCCATTGATATCTTTTTACTGGTTGAGAATTATTGTAATTAGGTACTGTGAAGGCAAATTTCTCTTTATCTTGTTCTTGTAAAGGTATAGTGAAGAAGCAATCCTTTAAATAACTATAATAGGCCATTCTTTAGGTATCAATGAAGGCAACAGCATTCCAGGCTGTAAAGAGCCCATTGGCTGGATAACTTTATTAATGGCTCTCAGGTATGTAAGCATTCTCCATTTACCAGATTTCTTTTTGATAACAAATACAGGAGAATTCCAAGGGCTGGTTGATTCCTCAATATGCCAAGTATTTAGCTTTTCCTGAATCAGGTTTTCTAAAGCTTCTATCTTCTCAGAGGTCATAGGCCATTGCCCTACCCAGACAGTTTCCTCTCTTAACCATTTTAAGGGTAGGGCTTTTGGTTCCTCTGTTTGTTCAGCACTTGCATTCTGTCTTTGTACAGCCTGGATATTCGGTTTCTGTCTTGTATAGTACTTTATAGCATTTTTTCCACAATCATGAGGTCGTTTATGGTTCCTATCTAATACTGGAGGAATGTTAATCTGTGTATTCCATTGCTGTAATAGATCACAACCCCATAAATTTATCAATACATCAGCTATATATGGTCTTAAACTTTCTTGCTGTCCTTCTGGTCCTACATATTCAAGCCATCTCCTGGTTTGTTTTTCCTGAGACAGAGTTCCAATACCTAAAAATTGAACATTAACCTCTCGCAGGGGCCAATTTCAAGGCCAGGATTTATTAGTTATGATAGTTATGTCTGCCCCTGTGTACAGTAGGCCTTCAAACAGTCTGTTATTCATTTTAACTATCAATCTAGGCCTTTGACTGTTTATAGAGGTTTGCCAAAATATACGTTTTTTATTTCCTTCTGTCATGTCTGAATCAACTTCTGTCACTAGTTTGTCATCCAGAGCGGTATGAGTTTTTACAATAGGCCAAGGATTTTCTAATTGTCCTGTGGGAGATTGTCCTCCACTGTGACTGGGAATGTTCGGACTACCTTTGACATGGGGGCCTTCAAGAGGCCCCTCCCAGGAGTTTCCCGGTGGTAAAGGGTTTCCTTGCTTGTCTCTAGTCGATCTACACTCATTTGTCCAGTGTCTGCCTTTGCCACACCTTCTACATAACCCAGGAGGCTGAGGCCTCTGTTCAATTCATTCTTGGGAGTATTATTTCTAGAGATGTTTTGCCTACAATTTCTTTTTAGATGTCCTATCTTACCACAGTTATAACACCTGACATGTTGATATCTCTTTAAACCTTTGGAGATGGCTTCTCCTATCCAAGCATCTATGTCACCATAGTTACATCTTCTGTTCTCTTGATGACTTCTCAAACATTTAGATATATATAGCTTCTCCTACCCATGCTTCAGTGTTATTGCTATTATATTCAATGTTGGCTGTATATAGGACCCATTCATCCAAAGGTGCTGATTGAATTTTTAAAGGCCAAAGCACTTGTTTGCATTGAGGATTTGCATTCTCATAGGCTAACTATTCTATGAGGATTCTCCTAGAATCTATGTCAGCTACCTGTAATTGTACTGCTCTAGACAACCTTTCTAGAAACACACTGAAACATTCTTCGTCCTTGCCTTATTTTGGTATATGATTCTATCCTCTCCCCTAGTTCATGAACCTTATCCCAAGCATTCAGAGCTGCCGTACTGTATAGAGACAAGATATGTTCATCATAGGCAGCTTGGGTTTCTGGGTCAGCATAAACACCCTCACCAAGAAATTTATCTTTGGGGGCTTCATAACCTTTCTTTAAGCCCTGAAGTTCAAGAGCCTTTGCTTCTTCTCTCCATAGAGCTCTCCATTCTAATTGAGAGGAGTTTTCAAGGACAGTTGATATTAATTGATCCCAATCCTTAGGGGTTACCTTGTTATTTCTTGTCCATGATTCTATTAATTGCTTCACATATGGTGAGTGCATGCCATAAGAGACTACTGCTTCCTTTATACTTTTTAAATCTTTCATACATATTGGTTCCCACTGATAAGCAACACCACCTTTTGGGTGTTTTTTCATTGCTGATTTTTCATTAATAGATACAGGGAAAGCTCCTCTGACCCTAAATGGTGTGGAAAATTTTAAGTTTTTTTCATGCCCTGTTATCTGGAGCTCTTCTTCTGATGTATCAGATTGAAGGTCTTCTGAAGCCTGAAGTCTATTAATTATTGCTTCTTTGAGTGTCTGAACATCTTGAAGCACTTCCCTTTCTAGAGCCTTCATTGCATCAGTCAGTTTCTTACTTTCTCCACTTATGAATGATTCCATGATTTGATATTCTTATTCTTAGATATTATCTGAATGGCATGTAAACTGTCTTCCAGAAACAATGTTTTATCTGCTAGCTTGCCATTATCCTCAGACATGGAAGAGATTCTGTCTACTACTCTTTCCATCTGATGTTCCAGTTTTTTAACCTTGTTAGTAGCTTCATCCAACCTGGAATGAGCTGTTTCTGCTAGCGTGTTAATGCATTGCATTGTGTCTGTTTTGGTTGTTGAGACAACATCAGACATGGAACAAATTTTGTTTTCTATTTGGCTATTTTTATGTTCCATGTTCTGTATTGTACCTGTCAGCTCCCTGTTGTCATCTTCAATATTCTGAACCTTTTTTCCTAAACATTCTATGTTTTGCTTTCTGTCATTTTCAATGTTTTGAATCCTTGTTACTAAATCTCCTATGGTTTGTACAAGTTCCTTATTGTTTGCCTAATCTCAAACCATTTCTTTAAGAATATCATATTAATGATAAAACCCATTACTATTACAAAAAAGGTGTAAATATTGATCCAGTCATAATTTTCTTCTGCTAAGATTCCGTCTATATATGAAGTAAAAAAATTCCTAAAGTCCCGCATTGTAAAATTATCTGCCATAGCTATGGAACAATTGATCTCAGATATTATATCAGCTTAAGTTGCAAAAGATGTTACAATTACCTTAGGTGTTATTACGCTGTCCTGGAGCTTTGATACTTTTTGTTGTAGATCTCAACTTGCTGTAGTTACACTTGGAGGTGTAGCATTAAAACACATCCAGCAGCAGAGGATCCTTCTGACTCCGGTTGTACCCGGAATTGCACCACCAAATAGTGTTCAAAAGTGTACTGCCAAATAGCTTCTGGCAGTTGATGATCCTTCTGATCCTGGTCCCTTAACAAACTAAGGCAAGCAAAATTTTGTTAAACGAAGGAGTGAAACGAGCCTTGTACAAATTGTTGAGACCACAGGGATAACAGGAGCCGCCTGCAACTGCAGCGTGTATATTTTCCGCCAGCCCACTGGCTGCTGCTGCTGGAGCCAGAGCCCGCAAGCACACAAACAGAGCAGGCCTAGTGCAGCAACACAAAAGGCAGGGCTAATGCCGCAGGGCTCTGTGCGAATGCAATTTGAGGGAATGGGTAGAAGATGAGCAGTGGTATTAGGGCCAAGATGGAGATAAAAGTAGTTCTAGGGCAGGGTTTATGCCCGTTCAGGGAAGGTGGGGGAAGGGTTGCTGTGGCACCTGGGTAAAACCCAGGTGCCGTGAAAATCCTGATCCCGCTTCTGACACCAGATATTGCAGTTTAATAAGGGTCAGGATAAACAAATAGGCCGAATAGATGTTTATTAAGAAAGAAACAACTCACAACACAGACAGATGAACACAGCAGTTAAAACTGGATGCTCCTCTCTCTGTGTCCCGCCAGAAAGAGAGCATTCTCTGCCTCCTTCTGAGCCCAAGCCCCACAGGTCACTTCTGCCCCTGGCTCCACCCCTCAATGGGTGTGGTCAGTGCCACAGAAGCAGACACAGTGAATATCCCACTACACAAATATATTTTTTGCTGAAGAGAAATCTGGATTTCTATCAAAAGTAAATAAAAACCCAGACCTATTATTTGAAATAGAGTTAACAAATGAAGCTGAAAAATATTTAAGGTTCCTACATTATTAAAATAAATTCTTTAGAAAGTTTTCACTTTTAAGGTACAAGGAAACTGTTTCTTCTGTGTCGATGTCAGACTAATCACTGAATAGTAATGGAGTCAAAGAACATTGCATTTGGAGCCATGAGTGCTTCCTTCTTTATGCTCTTCCACTAAATTTATTTGCAAGTCTTCACCTTCTCTCTTACATAGATAATTGGTTTAGACCAATAATTTACAGAGTTTTTGAATGGGTTTCTGCAGGAGTCACACTGGGAGCAAACCTCAAGATAAGATGAGAATTAAATGCAGACTGACCCCATTAATTTGGAGCAGACTTTGTGGAATCTAAACTAGGTCTTTTGTTGTCAGCATATTTAAAACACAGTACAACATGGGGAAAGATTTCCAGGCAATAATCAGTCTGATTCCAGGTACACAATAAAGTTTAAGATGTGACTACATAAAGAGTCCCTTAAAAAGTACATGTGACAATAGGGTGGGTTCTATAACTAAAAGACCTAGAATCTGGTGTGGACTCTGATACCATACAGGTCAGCAGGCCATAAAGTACTTGTGGCATTTCCCATAAGGATGGGTAAAAATCTGGGGTAGCAGAAAACTTGGATAATCAGTCTTGGGTGGGTGATGTCTGCATCCACAGATAGCAAAAAGGTCACCAGGTAGTTAACAATACCGTCTCACTTTTCTGGATTGAATGCAGGTATTTTATTTCTATTTCCTCCACTGAAGAGACAACATTCACAGTCCTCTTAGTGCTTCTCAGTGAGTGTAAGGACCTCTGTATTCCCAAACATGCCCTCCCTTCTAATTTTCTCCTCCTCCTCCTCCTCCTCCTCCTCCTCCTCCTCCTCCTCCTCCTCCTCCTCCTCCTCCTCCTCCTCCTTCTTCTTCTTTAATGAAAACAAACATTTTTAAACAATATTTGGGAATTTGGGCATCGTTCTTTCCAAACTGCTTCCTACTGGTAGGGGGCACTGTCATGGGGGAATCCCTAAGAAGACACAGAAATCCTGGCTGTAGTGGTCTGCAAGGCTGCATTGTCCCATTGACGTTGCTTCAGGGGGTCTTGCTTGATCAGACCACATTAGTCTGAAAGGAATCCACAGCTTTTCATTTACTGTTGAAACAAAATTAGAAATCCTTTTCCCCAGTAACTTGTTCTTAGGCTTAAATTTTGAAGTCAAAGCATTATATATATACATATATACATATATATGTATATATATATACATATATATATATATATATTGAATTAATCCAGTAGCATTTTTTCTTCCTTTTTTTTATTAATAATGTAATTTAAAAATTTTACATGTGGAACCCAGTTTCCTCTCCTTCCATCCCTCCCTCCCTCCCTCTGACCTCTTTCCCCTGTGACATGCACCCTGGCCAAACTTCCCTCCTAGCACCCACCCCCATTCCACTTGTAGGGCTATCCTATCCAGGTTGGGTCATGTAAATCTGTCAAGTCATTTGAAGTAGGGACTAGGACTTCTTTCTGTCTCTAGGTTAAGGGGGTATCCCTCCATGGGGGATGTGTCCACAAGGTCCTTTTGTGCACCAGGAATAGATCCTGTTTCTATTGTCTGAGGTTCCCCAGACTGCTCAGTCCTTCTAGCTGAGACCCATATTCATGGGGTCTGAGTCAGTCCCTTGCTGGGTTCCTAGCCATTAGTCTGGGGGACCCAAGCTCCTCCCTGTTCTGGTCAGCTGTCTTTGTGAGTTTCTGCAACCTGGTCTTGTCCCCTCTCTCTGCATTTGGATTCTAGTTCGACTCAGTATTTGGTTATGGGTGTTTGCTTCTGTTTCCAACAGGTACTAGATGAGGGCTCCATGATGGTGGATAATTTAGTTGATGATCTCACTATCAGGGCATTTATGGTTTCCTTTCCATGGTTGCTCGAATTATTAGTTGGAGTTGATCTTGTAGTTCTCTAGACCTTTCTTTAGGTTCAGTTTTCTCTTCAAACCAATAATGGCTCCCTCTTTTATGTCCCCCCCTCACCCTGACTCAATCTCTCTAGCCACACATGTTTTCCTCTCCTCCTCTTCTCTTTCTCCTAGTTCTCTCTCCATTCACTGCCCCTCCCATTTTCCATGTGCTCTGGGGGACTTGTCCCTTCCCCCTTTTGTGAGGGACCATATATGAAACTCTTAGGATACACCTTGTATCCCAGTTTGTCTGGTGGTGTGTATTATAGGCTGGTGATCCTTTGCTCTAGGTCTAAAATCCATATATGAGTGAGTACATACCCTGTTCCTCTTTTTGTGACTGGGTTACCTCATTCAGGATGGTTTCTTTAAGTTCCATCCACTTGCCTGCGAATTTCAAGATTTTGTTATTTTTTTTTCTGCAAAGTAGTATTCCATTGTGTAGCTGTGCCACATCTTCTTTACCCATTCTTCAGTTGAGGGGCATCTAGGTTGCTTCCAGGTTCTTGCTATTACAAATAATGTTGTTATGAACATAGTTGAGCACATGTCTTTGTTGGATGGATGTGGGTTATTTGGATATATATCTAAGAGTGGAATTGCTGGGTCCTGTGGCAAGCAAATTCACATTTTCCTGAGGAACGGACATACTGATCTCCAAAATTGCTGTACGAGTTTGCACTCCCACCAGCAATGAAGGAGTGTTTCCCTTTCTCCACATCCTCTCCAGCATAAGTTGTCATTGGTGTATCTAATTTTAGCCATTCTGGCAGGAGTAAGACGGTATCTCAAAGTTGTTTTGATTTGCATTTCCCTGATAGCTAAGGATGTTGAACATTTTCTTAAGTGTCTTTCAGCATCTTTGATTTCCTCTATTGAGAATTCTTTCTTCAATTCTGTACTCCATTTTTTAATAGGGATATTTGGCGTTTTGTTGACTAGTTTGTACATTGACTAGTTGAGTTTTTTGTTATTTTGGAGATCAGCTCTTTGTCAGATGTAGTATTGGTAAAAAATTTTTTCCTGGTCTGTGGGCTACCGTTTGTTCTTGTCACCTGTGTCCTTTGCCTTATAGAAGCTTCTAAGTTTGAGGAAGTCCCATTTATTAATTGTTGATCTTAGTGTCTGCACTATTGGAGTTATGTTCAGGAAGTGTTCTCATATACCAATTTGTTAAAGGGTACCTCCTACTTTCTCTTCTAAGGGGTTCAGTGTGGCTGGATTTATGTTGAAGTCTCTGATCCATTTGGACTTGAGTTTTGTGCATGGCGATAGACATTGATCTATCTGCAGTCTTCTACACATCATCATCCAATTGTGCCAGCACCATTTGTTGAAGATGCTTTCCTCCCCCCATTGTATTTTTTTAGCTGTTTTGTTGAAAATCAAGTGTTCATAGCGGTGTGGATTAATATCGGGATTTTCAATTCGATTCTATTGGTCTACCTGTCTATTTTTGTGCTAATACTAGGCTGTTTTCAGAACTATAGCTCTGTAGTAGATCTTAAAGTCAGGGATGGTGATGCCTCCTGAAGTTCTTTTAGTGTACAGGGATGTTTTGGCTATCCTGGGTCTTTTGTTTTTCTATATAACGTTGATTATTATCCTTTCAAGGTCAGTGAAGAATTGTGCTGGGATTTTAATGGGGATTGCATTGAATCTGCAGATTGCTTTTGGCAAGATTGCCAATTTTGCTATATTTATCCTTCCAATCCAAGAGCATGGGAGATCTTTCCATTTTCTGGTATCTTATTTAATTTCTTTCTTTAAAGACACAAAGTTCTTATTGTATAGGTCTTTCACGTGTTTGGTAAGCATTACCCTGAGATATTTTTTGTTGTTTGTGGCTATTGTAAAGGGTGATCTTTCTCTGATTTCTTTCTCAGTCTCTTTGTCGTCTGAATAAAGTAGGGGTACTAATTTTTTTGAGTTTATCTTGTATCCTGCTAGTTTGCTGAAGGTGTTTATCAGCTGTAGGAGTTCCCTGGTAGAGTTTATTGGGTTGCTTATGTAAACTATCATATCATCTGCAAATAGAGACAGTTTGACATCTTCCTTTCCTATTTGGACCCCCTTGATATCCTTTTGTTGTCTTACAGCTTTAGGTAGAACTTCAAGTACAATATTGAAGAGATGTGGAGAGAGAGGACAGCCTTGTCTTGTTCCTGATTTTAGAGGAATAACCTTGAGCTTCTCTCAATTGATTTTGTTGTTGGCTGTTGGTTTACTGTATATTGCTTTTATTATGTTTTGGTATGTTCCTGTTATCCCTGATCTCTCCAAGACCGTTATCATGAAAGGGTGTTGAATTTTGTTGAAGGCTTTTTCAGCATCTAGGGAGATGATCATATGGTTTTCCTTTTTCAGTTTGTTTATATGGTGGGTTAGGTTGATAGATTTTCATATGTTAAACCATCCTTGCAACACAGGGATGAAGCCTATTTGGTCATGGTGTTTGATTTCTCTGGTGTGTTCTTGGATTCGGTTTGTCAGTATTTAATTGAGTATTTTTGCATCTATGTTCATCAGGGATATTGGTCTGTTGTTTTTTTCTTAGTTGTATCTTAGTGAGGCTTGAGTACCAAGGTGATTGTGGCCTCGTAGAAAGAGTTTGGTAATGTGCCTTCTGTCTCTATTGTGTGGAACAATTTGAGGAGTATTGGAATTATCTCTTCCTTGAATTTCTGGTAGAATTCTGCACTGAAGCAATCTGACCTTCCTATTTTTATGGTTGGAAGACTTTCGATGACTGTTTTGATTTCATTGGGGGTTACAGGTCTATTTAAGTTGTTTGTCTGTTCTTGGCTTAATTTTGGTAAGTGATAGTTATCCAAAAATTTGTTCATTTCCTTTGAATTTTCAAATTTTGTAGAGTATAGGTTTTCAAAGTATAACCAGAAAGTTGTCTGGATTTCCTCTGTGTCCATTGTTATGTCCCCCTTTTCATTTCTGATTTTGTTAGTTTTTTTAGTTCTGCTTTTTTGTTAGTTTGGAGAAAGGTTTGTCTACCTTGTTGATTTTCTCGAAAAACCAACTCTTTGTTGCATTGATTTTTTGTATTTTCCTGGTTTCTATTTTATTGATTTCAGCCCTCAAATTGGTTATTTCCTGGCGTCTACTCCTCCAGGGTGAGTTTGCTTCTTTTTGTTCCAAGGCTTTCAGTTGCGCTGTTAATTCTCTAATGTGACTATCCTCTGTTTTCTTCATATGGGCACTCAGTGCAATGACCTTTCCTCATAATACTGCTTTCAAGGTGTCCCATAAGTTTGGATATGTCGTGTCCTCATTCTCATTGAATTTTAGGAAATTCTTAATTTCTTTCTTTATTTCTTCTTTGACCCCGGTGTGGTGCAATTGCACATTGTTCAGTTTCCATGAGTTTGTAAGGTTTCTGCAATTTGTGTTGGTCCTTACTCTCCCTCAACATTAATAGTCTAAACTTGCCTATAAAAAGACACAGGCTAACAGAATGGATATGTAGATAGAAGTCATCCTTCTGCTGCATACAAGAAACACACCTAAGCTACAAAGAAAGACATTACCTCAGGGTAAAGGGCTGGGAAATGATCTTCCAATCAAATGACCTCAAGAAGCAAGCAGGTGTGGCTATTCTAATATCTAACAAGTTAGACTTCAAACCAAAATTAATCAAAGAGATGGTCATTTCATATTCATCGCAGGAGAAATTCATCAACAAAAAAATCTTGATTCTGAACATCTATGTCCCAAATACAAAGGCACCCACAATCATAAAAGAAACACTACTAAAACTGAAAGCTCACATAAAACCTCACACACTTATAGTGGGAGACTTCAACATACCACTCTCACCACTAGACAAGACCACCAATCAGAAACTCAACAAAGAAACAAAAGAACTAACAGAAGTTATGTCTCAACTGGGTTTAACAGACACCTATAGAACATTCTATCCAAACACAAAAGAATATACCTTCTTTTCTGCTCCACATGGAACCTTCTCTAAAATTGACCACATATTAGGTGGCGTAAGAAACCTCAACAGATACAGAAAAATTGGAATAGTCCCCTGTATCTTATCAGACCACCACACTTTAAAATTGGAATTCAACAACAACACAAATCACAGAAACCCTCCCTTCTAATTTTAAAGATAGAAAATAGGCATTAACAAAGGGCAAGGTTGAATGTATCTACCTATAGCTAATCTAGTAAATATAAGCAAACATCAAAGAAGTATGAGTCTAGCTAAGGGAGGACTAAGGAAAGGGGTAAACCAACCTCAATTCATCCATCTCTCAATTAATTTCAGCTGATACTGTAAATGAAAACTGTGAACAATATCAAAGCATAACAGTTTCATGGAGAAAGACCTTGTTAGAAGGGCTTAGTTTTTACTACATTCTGTATACAGTTTGATGGCACAGATTCTCAAGCTGTACCAGAAAACAAATTAGGTGAAAATTTCAAAATAATAGTTTTTTATTGCTTGTCTTTTTGGTTAAACTCTGTTTAATCTACAAGAGGATTTAAAACACATAAAATTCTGCTTGTATTTTTTTTTATTTTATCAATTTAAGACTTTAGTACTTTTAAAAGATTTTTTTTTGGCCTCTAAAAACTTGTGAGGGCATATTTCTAGGCAATGGCCAGTATGGAGGCCAAATAATGGAATGATTTGTCCAGTATCTAGAAGAGACAGTCTAGAGGAATAGTTTTCCGCATATAAGGTCAGCACAAGATGTCTGTCCCTATGAATGGTCTTGTTCACAAAACTAAAAATTTAATCTAATTGCCCTAGACCCTGTTGGTCTTCCTGAATGACTGGGTATTATTCTTCAGCCTGGTTTATTTTTTGTTCCCTGGGTTGATTTTCCTTCTGATGTGGGACTGAGAGTTGCCCCATTGGGAGTTTGCCATCCTTGTCATATTTGGATCTATATTCCTTAGCCCAGTGTGTTTTACAACATGGGCAAAGACAAAGGGATGGAGCATAAGAAAATTTGCTTTCCTTTTTTCAGTGCCCTCCATTCCCACACTCAAAGCAAGATATGAAACATTTATCTAGTCATTTTTATCATTAAAACTCAGGAGTCAGATATTGGAGTAAGAACATGAATGATCAAAACAGCAGCAGAGAAGGTACCAGTGACCTCCTTTCTCCATCCAAAAGGACTGACAACCTTCCTAAACCTTTCCCTACTACTTCCCATGTCTTGCTATATGTCAGTGGTCCTCCATAGCCTCTAATTTTAGTCTGCTAATAGGTAGCTCTGGACCCTGATTCAAAGTAACTTTATTGACAGTCTCATAAATATCAGAGTACAATCAAAATATCCCACCCCCAACAAAGGTCCTTTGTGAAAAGTGTTTTTTTTTTTTTTTTTTTTTTTTGTTTTGTTTTGTTTTGTTTTTTTTGGCTCAGGACTTGCCAACATCCAGAGTTGATGTTACCTATTTGGAAAAGTCACCAAATTTTACAAACAATATGACACCTCCACACTCTTCGGTGAATACATCAAATATGAGCTTCCTTTTTTCTTCTGTGGGTGAACATGTATGTCTTTCTTAGGGTCCTCCTTGTTTCATATCAGGTATTGTCCTGGGGCTAAGGAAGCTTTACATATTTGCTTATACTCCCAAGGAGTGACAATAGCTCTGCTCAAAATTTCTCACATCATGTCAGTAAATGGAGCATTCAAGCCATTGTCACCAACAGATTATTTGCAGTTCTTTAAGAACTGAAGAGTAAATGACAATGTTGTTGTACATTCGGGTCTTGAGAATTGGTAATTATAGGCATTGTAAGTGCTGGCATGACAGGGGTTTTATCCAGTCATTTTCTGGTTCATAATTTCTATTGTGTTTCATAAATAGTCTCTGGAAGTGGAGAATTATAGACTAGATTTTTCAACCAGATTGATGAGACTGAATATATTTTATACATGGATACACATTTGGTGGTGTTTGAAAGAAGAGGCAGCATTAATCTTAGCTGGTCTCCTCTAATGTGGGGGCAGCAGATGTTGGCTAAGACTTTTCTAGAGGGCATTCCTCCTTATGGCCCCTCTGGAGGGGATCTAAGCAGTACATTACTGCTGTTCAGACTGCAAAATATTTGACAGGGATTTTTGTGCCCTTTCTCATGGGCTCCTATACATTTCCATTTTCAACACCATGGTTCCTTGTTTAGAAAATCAGAGATTAGATTTCACAGTTACTTGTACAAAGTTATAAAGCTGTTGCTCTGAATATTTTGATCCTTGAGATCTTAACAAACATTAAAAATTGTATAAAAAGCTTTGTCTTAGAAGACTTAGAAGAGCCCATATTTATTTCCACTCTCTCACTTTAAGGTCAAGAACCCTTTCCAATATTTATTTAAAGAAAAATTTCCTTACCTTCTCCAAGGTCCTATTTTTTGGCATACAAAGGGGAAACAAGGCACACAAAGAAGAGATGAGAATGAAAACCTGGTACAGACTGAATTCGTCAACCTGGAGTACCAGGTGGTTCATAGTTAGCATATTTAAAACACAGTACAATCTGGAAAAAAGGTTTCCCGGAAAGAATTAGTTCAATAAGTCCAATTCCAGGTACACAATAAAGCTTAAGGTGTGACTACATAGAGACTCCCTTACAAAGTACATGTGACCATGAGGGTGCGTCTCTGACATATATATACCTTAGAGGTCTGTAGACCATAAAGTACTTGTGACATCTGTAAGGGTGGGTAATGATCTAGGGAATGAAAAGTCTGGATTAATCATTCTGGGGAAATTTGATGAGATTGGCTTATATAACAAAAGGTGGGTGATGTCTGCCTCCCCAGATAGCAAAAAGGTCAACAGGAAGTTAGCACAATTCCCTCTCAGCTTTCTCCATAGAAGGCAGGCATTTGATTTGTTTTCTTCTACATTGGGGAACCACCCCTCCATGATTAATATTACTGGTTCTCTTAGTGCTTCTCTGTGAGTACAAGGACATCAGCATTCCCTAAAAGTTTTGGATATAAATAACTATGACATCTGTGTTTCATAGTTCAGTCTGCTCCTATATGTATACTTGGGTCACCTCATTTCTGTTTATTCAGTTGATTTCTGACTTTACCTCTTCCCAAAGGAAGCTTTCCTTATGACAGGAAAGTAAAATACTATTGTGTAGTAATAAGCTTCCCTTCTCATTGAGAGAGTTTTCAGATTTTTAAAGCAATATAATAATCTGTTGTAATCTAATGTAATAAATATAACCTCTGTTGTGACTGCATTAAGCAGAGTATAAAAAATCCTGTGCTTACAGTCATTTTAGTCTAAATGTCTATCACGAAAACATCTTAGTTACTATGGAGCTTCTAGGAAAAATAATAAATTATGATTCTTACCACAGTCCAGAGGAGAGGTGTAGCTACATTTACTTGTTCTTAGATGAATCTTCCTTATGACCAAACCCCATGTTTATTTGCCATTTTCTTAAAGATTAAAGGTAAATTTGTGACTATAAAACAACTCATTTATTTTCAACTCATGCCAACAAAATTCCTATGAATCTAATTGCCATCAATTTAAGAGGCACCACCATTTTAAACACCATGAAGAATATCAGCAACAAATGCTCCCAACTGAACCATTTTAAGATACATATTATGAAAAAAACACAATTACAACACAATTTTCTTGAAAATATATGAAACATAATAGTCATTATTTCTCTTTCTAAATGACCCATCATTCCTTAAAAGAAAAAAAAATAATTATACAGTTCAGTGTTCCACAGGGCTTTCTTTGGGTTCTTTTGTGTTATTTGGATGGAAATCATGGATTGGTAAGGAGCACATCCTTTAGGAGGACATGTCAAAATACTTACAGACAACATCTTTGAACCTACAGGATCATAGCTCTGGAGTCTTGAATTTTAAAGATTGTCAGTTTCCCTAGAGGTTAAACAAGTGTGGTTGAACTATATAGCCCATATTATGTAAGCAATTCAATAGGTCTCATTTGAAATATATGCATTCATTCTATGTCTGCAGTTGCTGTAGAGATCTTGAGAAAATCAAGGAATAAGGCTATTTGACTGCTTCCAATACCCCAGTTATGTATGGACCTTCTCAGAGGCTGTCTGCCTGTTGAAAGAGGTGGCAGTAGTCCATTGCAGAGCATTTTATGGGGGAAAAGATGAGGTTATAGGAGAGTAAACAAAACCACAGATCAGCTAAATCCAGGCATCCATTCATGGAAGTTCACATTTTCACCTTGCTCTCCAACTTTCTTACACTACAGTCAAGTATAGTTTGTGGGGGCAAGAAATAGGAATAAAAATGGATATATAAGGCAGATGTGGTGATCCATGCCAATAGCATTTAAGAGGCAGAGTCAGGAGGATTAGTGTGAGTTCCAGGCAAGCCTGGTGGCAAAATAATTTGCTATCTAAAGGCTTAGTGGAGATTATTCCTTCCAAATGACAAGAATTATTGAAAGAGTTAATAATCTTTTAGTGACCAACAATGTAATACTCTTCTGGCTTTAAATATTGTGTGTATGTGTGCGTGAGTGTCCGTGCGTGCATGCGTGTGCGTGCGTGCTTGCATGTGTGTGTGTGTTTGTGTGTGTGTGTGTGCGCGCGTGTTTGTATAGAAATCAGAGAACAACCTGGGGTGTCATTGCCTGCTTTTCAGTGCTGCAGACAAGGACTCTTCCTTGTTGCTGTGTACACCAAGCTGACTGGATAACAGATTTCTGGGGTTCTCCTGTCTCCATCCTGAACTTACTCCAGAAATACTGGGATTTCCAATATATGCTATCATGCCTGGCTTTACATGTGTTCAGGGATTGGAACCCAGGTCCTCGCAATTGCATGGAAAGTGCTTTGCCGACTGAGCTTAGGTATTCAGGCACCCATGCACTTTTCATACTGAAACTGTCTGACCTCCAGTTAAAGTCATGGAAGTACTTACCCTGTACTAAATGCATTGATTTAATCAGGTGAATTGTTGCCAAAGCAGATTTTTGTTTTTCTACTAAGCAGAAGGTTCAAGGTCATTTTCAGGAGTCACAGAATTTTGCTAATATACAAACACCCTATTATAGAGGCAACAAATTAAATTTGGGAGCCTTATAATGATTCTGAGTCATGTGACTAGTAACTATACCTTATAGTGGGGGCAATAATGAAAACATGCAACCAAAAATTACTTTGAGTACATCTACCCCTTCAATAACAGTCTTTATCAGGGCATATGAGACTTGGAGACTGGAATGCTATATAATTTAAATGACAGTTTTACTCCTTGCTCTCCACCAATTTCGTGTATAAGCAATTGGTCATAAGCAAATATCCTGCAAACCTATAATTCACCTCTAAATTTTAGTTATTCTTCTATCTGTTGTTATCATTATTTTGATATACATGCATCTTTAAACATTGGGACTCCTGGGATGCTAGATTTCAACAACATTTGGCTACTGGGACCACCAACAAAGAATTTCTTTCAGAGATTTGATATTTTCTGATGGAAAGGAAGTATTATCTAAGATTTAACATTCATAGAATGGAATCTACACTGTGATCACTATATTCCTTGGTGTTTTTATTATACATTTCACTGTAATTTCCTCCCCAGCAAATATCCTCAGACTGGGTTATTTTGTCAGTTGGGCTCTCAGGCATTAAAAATGATATGATTCTACATATAATTATAATTTTTGGAATTTTGGATTAGATAGTCCATATAGATAGCTCATCATAGACCATAGATCCTAGACATTTATTGCTCTCTCTCTCTCTCTCTCTCTCTCTCTCTCTCTCTCTCTCTCTCTTATAGAGACTCCACACTAATTCCAGCCCTCAGAATGCTCTGTATTGAATAACAAAAAAGAAAAATGAAGAAATTAATAAATTAATGTTCTAGGACTCTTCCCCAGTGCCCATTTATGCAGACCAATAAATATTCTGATAGGTTGGAAAGAAAACATGCAATCCATCTTGGTCCTGAAGAAACTGCACTATTTTGGGACACAATAAATTTACTCATAATCATTTTCAGTGATTTATCTCCTAGATGTTTCTAGGTCTTATAAAATTGGAAGTAAATTGTAATCATCTCACAGGTTGTTTGGCTTGATAAATATATAATGACCCAACACTATAAAATACATGTATTTTACAGCTGTACTTTTCCCCTCTTCTGTGTTTTAAATGCTATTTGTTAAAACACAACTCATTCCAATAATCTATTTTAAAAAAGAATACAAACTTTTGATATAAGTTGCATTTTACCATTTAGAAATTCATTTTAGTTGGAGAAGGCAGCTAAATTCTAACCTCAAATAGGGTGCTTTTTAAGCCTGAGCTTTCTCAAAGATGCAGAGAGGTAGGCAAATGGGAGCAATCCTCCCAGAGCATGAGTTATTGTGCCATGTTAATAGAATCCTGGTACATAGAGATTTCTTCATGCAGGTTCCTTTCAGGATGGCACAGTTTGGTTCCTGAGCACCATCACTCAGGCTGAGTAAGCATTATGACTTGATCTCTTCTCCTGTGGCATGACTTTCATTAAGTGTTTCATTCCCATCAAAACAATTTCTGTGGTTCATCATAAACAGTTTAATTTACAACACTCTGTAGGAAACTTTACTTTTTATGCATGCCACTGTTATACATATAGAAAGGAATGGAACAAGGGAAATATTGTTGGGAACAACAATTAGGAAAATGTAGATTTATTAAATCCTCTCTTTGTACCAATTATATATTAAAAAAGAAAAAACCCATATTTTTCCATGTTCTATTTTAAAGTTCTGTTTTTGTGAACTAAATTTACAAGTGACAGATTAACTGAAGAAAACCAGTTGAACTATCTCCCTGATATGGTCCAGTCCAGATCTTTGGTCTACCAAAGTTAAAAGTACTTAAATTTTTTTTTATTGAGAAGTTGTCATAGTCCCTATGAAGCCAATCACGAGGGTTTAGTCACAATATTGAATTAAGAAAAATCTAGCATCATGATTATGTCTACCTTTAGTAAAATATAAAATGTGCTCCAACTACTTCTGATCAAGGAATAGTCCTTGAGCTTTCATAGAGTTTTCCCAAAGCATGAAGAGATCTCATGAAAAAAAAAATCTAGAGAGATGTTGCTCTATGCTGTCTCCTGTCAGCATTTCTGGTATAGTGCAATAAGTCAACTATATGTTCACCTTCATAGAGCTGAAAGCTAGTTCATATGTTTTCCTAGTAGCTAAAATTATTATCAAATTGATAAATTAATAGGATATGAGATTTGGAAACTGACACATTTTTATCAATTTCATGATTGACTTAGGAAAACATTAATAGGAAAGTCACATGTCTGAAAGTGAGCCCATAGTGGAAGAACACATTGAAAGCTAAGTAGACTGAGATGGGTAATTACCTATTAGGCTTTCAACAAAAGTGGAAAAATAGAGAATTTTTTTAAGCGAAATTTTCTTCCCTAAAGGATGGGAGAACTGAATGGGAAAAAAGAGGTGGAAACAAAATATCTTGGTTGGTAATCTTGGGAGAATCTTTCCTCTTTATGATGTCACCTGCTTCTAGGTCCTTGGAATTTGCTGTGAAATCCAAACTATGATGTCACTTGTAGGTATGGTCTTCCCGTTGCCGTGTTCTAGGAGCACTGGCGTAGATTTAGACTAGCTATGGTTCACATGAATTAAGAAGAATTTCTTTTGTTATGTAAGAGATGCAGATGGTGGGAAGGTGTTAATAAGGTTAATAAGGTTCTTTCCAGCAAGGTAACCATGCATGCTTTTTTAATCAACTTCTTGATATTCACTTGTCTTTTGGTTTAAAATGATTAAAAGAACTATCATTCAATGAAGGCTTTGTTCTCCCCACCATTATATGCTCTGGGTATCCTTGTAAGATGTTAATCACACAACACACACACACACACACACACACACACACACACACACACACACACACACACACACAAACACACACACTAACTTCTTAAGTCACAGCATCAAACTATCAACCAAAATTCCTGCAAATTCCTGCAAAGTCCTCTTAATCTTGAAACTAAAGGTTTGCAGATACTGTCAATATAGTTATGTCTCATAATTGAAGCCAATAGCTGTATAAGGACTAAGGTATTATTTTTAGTATTTAAGTCAAATTTCTTGAGCTTTTAAATCTAAAATTTATATTTTCTGTTACACCTGTCCTAATTATTTATATTATTATAAAATATAAAATTAATATGAACACAGACATTTTGGAGCAAATGATTTATCCATGGTGAAAGTGAGACCTTTGAACAAATTCAATCCATAAAGAATACCAACTTGAGGAGTGATGTCAGTCGTTAAAATCATATCACTCTCATAATGTCAGTATGGTTATTTGATTTTTTATTTAGTCAGTCCACAAAATATGGAGACAATAAACAAAGACTGGGAATTGCCAAGGGCAGAAAGCAGGTTTATAAAATCAAATGGGGTGTCTTCGGGCGGTGTTAGACTCTGGGGATTCCCTCAGATGTTGTGGTTACCTCCAGAAACATAGTTAAAATAGTTGATGTTGAAATAATTTGGTCAGAATATGAATGCTAGGGCAGGATCAATTTGAATGATTTGAAATGCCATAGCAAATACATGTCCATTTGTGATTGGAACATTGGAAGAGATAAAAAGTCCATATGTTTCTGGAGACTATTATCAGCATGACAGACTCTAAAAGCATAGATGAGGCCGAATCAGAGGGACAGTTTCCTCGTCAGCAAGTGCTCATGCTCCAGGAACAACTTTGTTTAAATTTTCCATACTCTACAGAGCCTGCAGAGGCTGATGTAGTAAAAGCATCTCGTGTCATTATGGCTCTCACATCTCCAAAATGTCAACTGCAGTCTGTGGAATAAGCCCTGTATCTCAGACGATGGTAACCCATTCTTCTAGAACCAAAGCAAAAGAAATAAGCCTGATGTTGTATCTGGAGTTCTGTATCAGGAGATCATGATAAATTGAACTGACAGATAGGTAAATAGGAGCAAAGCTCAAACATTATTTGGTGGGGATTTTTTTCAAGTACATGAAAACGTCCATGAAGCTCCAAAGAAATGTCCATGAGCAAGATGCTAGTAAGCTTTTAAAGCAAAATAATAATAAAAATAATAATAATAATAATAATAATAATAATAATAAATAATTATGGGGAAATAAATTGAGACCAATGAATGAGACAATTATTTCTAGCCAAAGTAATGTTTGGGGACATGACCAGGAGAAATTAGTTGACAGTGTGGCTACACAGTGTGTTTATCACTATTGATTTTAACAGCCACTCCCAGTCATCAGCTATGAAATGTGTTCTTCAATCAGCCTCTAAGTGATGGCAGTTTTGCTCTGGGAGTATCAGAGAGTTTTCTCTCATGTTTTGCTCATTATTCTTTAGTTCATTGTGATTTAGGATAGTGTATTCTGAACACTTTCACATGTGTTAGGATGAATGTTCTATGTACATTATTTTAATGAAACAAAAACTTATGAATAGTTACTTTATTAAATATTTTTTAATTATGTGTATGTATGTCTTTGGGGTCTATATACAAATATGAGTGCGGGTGCCTATGTAGGCTAGAAGGGTGTTGGATCCCCTGGAGTTGGAGTTATAGACCTTTGTGATTGTTCCTACGTAATTGCTAGACACTAAACTTAAGTCCTCTGGGAGTACATGCTGAACATCTCTTCAGTCACAGATGTATAATTATTGCTATATTTTATATTTCAATAAGTAAGTAAGTGCTCTGGGGCCTCTGATAAATAGGGAGTCCTGGATGGAAAGACAGTGAAGCTCTTTCCTGCTTCTCCTAATCTGATCATACGTATCTCTTCATATGGTCTGTTATAACAGACTCTTCAATTCCTGAGGCCAGCCTGGTCTACAGAGCATGTTCCAAGACAGGCTCCAAAGCAATACAGAGAAACCCTGCTTCGAACAACCCCAAAACAAACAAACAAACAAACAAACAAACAAACAAACAAACAAATGGTAAACATAAGGAGAGAACTGGACTTATTTTGTGACTATCATCTGAAGTGGCTGAGGTCTCCTGGTGATGGAGATGTCAGCTTGTGGGCTCTATCTTGAGGTAGCTAATGTCAAATTATATTAGATGAGAAGTCGCTCTTCTGGTGTTCCCTTCAGAAAACACAGCTTCCTTCCTAGAAAGAGGTGTCTCCATGTCTCCAAATGTCACAGTGAAAAGGTGGAGGACAGACCAGAAGTGTTTTTCTTGCATGCAGTGCAAGAGCAGAGGAAAAACCAGAAGTTTTTTGTTTTTTTTTTTTTTTTTTTTTGCCAATGCAGGGTAACTAATGGAAAGTGTGGATAGCATAGTATCCTCATTGTTTTCCCTGCTATTCTGGTGCTCCCTACTCTAGTCCATTCCATCCTAACTTATTCCACCTTAATATGCTTTACTTATTTATTAATATTCTTTTTGTTGTTATTGAAATGCCCATTACAGCTATTAAATTGAATTTATGACAGGCATATTCTTGAGATTTCTGATCTTAAATTTGAGAAAGTGCTACAAGTAGACTTTCTTGGGTCATTATGTTTGCAATTAGCTCCATTTTCCCTATAATGAATGGGATGTGGAAGTGATATTTAGGCTCTGCTTTAAAGTATTCTTTCTAGTTAGATTTTATGAGGACATTCTCAATGTGGAGAGCCTAACTGAACCATCTGTGAAGGGGAAACTTCACTGTCCTCTTTTTCTCAACAAAACACAGATGATCTCTTTTGATGGTAAAATAGCAACATAGCAATCTCTTGGGAACTATTAAGGGGTGATTTAATTGTAAATACAGATATCCCACACTTATTTTGTGGTGATGTATCCCACAAATATCTGATATCCCAGTGTACTGATTTTTTTTAATTTACCAACTAACATATCTAGATTATTGAATCTGTAAGTATGAGAATCTAAACCAGTGATAAGTGTGTGTGTGGGCAACTGTATGGGTTCTCCTAAACCTTCTACAAATTGAAAATAATTCTGCTAAATAAGTTTCTCTTCTTCCTTCATTTTTTTATTGACTCAGTCTTTGACGAAGACTTTGCTTATTGGTATTATCCCCAATAATTATCCCCACTGAATTATGTAATCAAGACTCCTGATAAGTATTTCTTTGGTATTACTAGGCTAGTAATGCATGATATCCAATTTGTATAGATTTTTTTAATTAAAATGGTTACATCACTTTCCGCTTCACTTTTCTCTTTCAGGACTCTTGAAAGTACTCTTGCTCAACTACTTCCATGTCTCCCCTACATTTTCAAATCTATAGCCTCTTTTTCTTTGATAGTTGTTATACTATACTCATAAGTACAACTTCCTGGGTACTTTTTTGTTGTGTTTATATGTTCTCATGGCTGACTTAAAGAGATGACCTCAATCTAAATGTATACATTGGTCTTTGTGATTTCCAAAGTTAAAATAATTCATTTCATATCTGAAAAACATTTTAATTCTGTGTAAGGTTAGTTTCAAAATTTAGTAGATTATTACACAGTGGTATTTTAAGACAAATACACGAGTTTATTTTTATTCAACTGGATTTTGCTAAAGCATTGGTAGACACAATATTTTATAATAAAAGTGAAAAATAGTTGCATTTGGTTCTGTGTAGGAACAGGGATGATTTTAGAAGACTAATGTTGACTTACAGGTTTTGTATCATACAGAATAGAAAAAAATCTTATTGCTTTAAACACAATAGTAGGCATTTTGTCTTTTGGAACTGAGTTAAGTGCTCTGCATAGAGTATTGAGGAATTGGCAAAGCTCTCATGGCTTTCCATATTTGTCTTTTTTTCAGTTATGGATGGTTGAACTTGCTGTGAAATATTCCTGAAATGTACCACAAGAAGAATAATCTTCAACATAAAGCAGTCATCATACTGTCAACTGTTAGGGTGACCTCATGTCACTATATTTCTCATCATTTGCATCACATACTGGACAAACATAAGTGTGTAAGAAGAAATGTGTTTACCAAGTAATTATTTTCTGCAATGGGATGGTTACGATTTAAACATGTCTTTTGGCGGAGCTTTGTGGAGTCTGGGGGACATTCCAGACAAAGTTAATAATCTTCCTTCTGATTCCATGTTCCTTGACTGTGACTTATAGGGCAGCACCACTTATGCCAAATGAGACTTTCCTTTGGGCCTGGAATGTCCCAGCTGAAGTTTGTATTGGAAACTTTAGTTACTCATTGGATTTGAGTATCTTCTCTTTAATAGGAACCCCCAAAAAACTTCCACAGGGCAGGATGTCACAATATTCTATATTGACCGACTTGGAAAATATCCATATATAGATGAGAACAAAGCAGACTATTTGGAGGAGTATCTCAGGGGATGAATTTGCAAGAGCACTTGGACAAAGCTAAGACTGATATTGAGCATTATATTCCAGTAGACCAATTGGGCTTAGCTGTCATTGACTGGGAAGAGTGGAGGCCCACCTGGGATCGAAACTGGAAACCCAAGGACATTTGTAAGAATAAGTCTATTCAATTGGTACAGACCCAAAGTCCAGGTATGAACATTGCACAAGCCATCGTAAAAGCCAAAGAGTAATTTGAACAGGCAGGAAGAAAGTTCATGGAAGAGACATTAAAATTGGGGAAAAAACCTTCAGCCCAAATACTTATGGGGATACTTTTTATTCCCTGAATGTTATAATTATCGAAACTATACACTCAGGTTACAATGGGCAATGTCCTAGTATAGAATTAGTCAGAAACAATAATCTTGGCTGGTTATGGAAAGAACCCAGTGACCTATCTGAAGAGTAAATTGAAAATATCTCCCAAATTCAAAAGTCTTCAACCGCCACCGTGTATTGGAAAGCATCAGGATTTCTAAAGTGCGTGCTGAAAATAATCCACTTCCTGTTTTTCTGTATATACGCATTATTTTTTCTGACCGGATATGGGACTTCCTTTCTATTGTGAGTAAATCAAAGAATTATAGCTATGTGTTACTATGCAGAAATAGTGTCAACACGAATGGAATATTATTCAAAAGTGTAATTCAACTTTATGTTTCATTTAGGAATATACACATCAGTAGTTCTATGTTTTCCAAAGGATGTAAAATTACTACATTTTTAGTGTGTAACATAATCATATGATCTGTTAGCAGCTGTGAGAAAAACTGCAAAATGTAGACAATATTTTAACTATTTCTCTTCCTCATTCTCTTCCTCCTCTTCTTTTTCTTCCAGGGATCTGGGTCTTTTTCTAACAGAAGTCATTAAAACAATGATGCATTCTTATATAGTAAAGAAATGCCCGAGTAAAAGATATAAAGACTATGGAAGAATTTAATGTGTTATTGTTAGGTCAGCATGCTTAGCTTGGTGAAGCTGTCCTGTGTAAATAGTTTCACTGATTACTCCTGCTAATTCTTTGTATCACCTTTTTCAGAATGACCTTGAGAATATAATTGGTGAAGCTGTTGCTTTGGGGACCAGTGGAGTTGTAATATGGGATCTTATAAATATAGCATAACAAGCACAGGTAAGGTATTGTTAGGAAACAGAAAAGAATTCTATCCTTAATGCTATTAAAGACTTCATGTTAATAAAATTAGCATTTCTCTTGGCAATAAGTAAATGTTCGATTTTTGCCAAAACAAGATACA
The DNA here is from genome assembly GCA_030556225.1 of Cricetiscus sungorus. NCBI lineage: Eukaryota > Metazoa > Chordata > Mammalia > Rodentia > Cricetidae > Cricetiscus > Cricetiscus sungorus. Next base: position 23,755,398 of record JANBXA010000253.1, read on the forward strand.
CTGCATTTTTAAAATTATGAAGTAGAAAATGTTGTACCTTCCAGTGAGGAATCAGATGTTCAATGAGATTAACTGAAGTTCTCTCGGCTCTGTGGTTTTTAAGTAGCAAAACCAGAACAAAAATTTCACATTTTTTTACATGATGTTTAATTTCACACAATATGTCTCTATAGTTTAATTCCCCATATTAAGTATTGTCCTCATTTTTAAAAATCTCTTGAGTAAATGAGTTTTGTGCATATATATTTGTGTGTTTATGTTTGTGTCTCAATGTATGTGAGTTTAGCATTGCTAAGCTGAGGCTGATTGTTTTCTTTTTTATCTTTTTTATTTTTTGTGTGTGACTGATGTGGTAATAAAACACTGAATATAGAGATTCTCAGAGGAACTTATTGCCCAGGAGGCCTGTCCTTTAATTGCAAAGAACAGATATTATATCCTCAGGCCAGGAGATGCTTTTGAGGAGTAAAACATTTGTCTTTTAGGGAATATCTATATATCACATAAAAGCATTTAAACTGCTGTTCAAATGAATATTTAAATATGTCAAATATTTATTTAAATAATTTAAATATATATTTTAAAATGTTAATTTTAAATCATATAATATTATTGTCTTAAGTGTGACCACCAATAGAAAGTAAGTATCAGAAAAGTAAGTATTAGGAATGGTATATATTTCCTGGTAAAATCTTTTGAGTTGAAGAGAATTATTTTAAAATTATAATCTTCCAAGTTTATAATCCAAATTCTTGCTGCTGTCTTTCCAAAATTATAAATTCTTTCTCAAGTTTATTAACTCAGTAATGGGTACATTTCTGCTGATATCTGTGTACTCTTTCCTTAAAAAAAAAAAAAAGAATTGAGAACTTCCTCTGAAGAGGAAACAATTAGGCATCCACAATGAGTAGGCTGGAAGGACATTCTTTAGTTGTCCTAATTGTTTTAATATCACTTTATTCTTAGCTGTTCATTGTTTTGCCACTATACCCGAAGGTCTGCAGTATTCAATCACGTATAGGGAGACTTCAAATTTGATGTTACTTTTTCCATTTTTGATATTTTCTTTGCATTGTCCTTTATTGACTCTACATATTTCAGTTACTTTTCCCAATTTATGACTAGTTTTGCTTTCATCATAAACCCCTCCTTTGCTTTGTGTCATTTCCGCTCAGTATTCTAATGAATCACTTTTCATGCTTCCTCAGATTTCCCTTTTAACATGCTTCTAACCACATCTACAATCTCCTACTTTGTAAGCTCACATAGTCATAGCTTCTGGGGACAGGAACCTTTTCCAGGACATCACTGAAGAAACAGAGACTCAACATAAGGAAAAGTAGCAAATAGAAAATTCAACAGAGCTGCCAAGAGCCTTTGCCTTTTCTGTCAACGTGCTATCTCAGTTTTGCTCATTCAGTAGAACTGTATCATGACGTATCATGATCTACAGTTTTTTAATGGCCAGTGACCAAGTTTAAGAATACAATAATGCTAAGATGGACCACTTCTGTTTTTCATCTGGATTGTCTACACAATTTGTTAAAGAACTGTCAGTATGCACACCTTTGACTGTATAACATTTAGCTAAAACATATACAGTTGAACATGTTTATTCTTTTGAGACATGAATTTTGAATCTGTTTAATGTTTAACTCATCTGACAAATGTGATTCTTGTGAAATTTATTTATGATTTACTGAATTTTTACTGAAGAAGTGGTAGATACCATATACATCTTATCATTTGTCTTCCTCATAACCCTATGAGGCAGCCTGCAAAACTTGTAAATTAGGGAAATTTACAAGTGATAATACCGAAGCATAACCAGCTTAACTAATTTTTCTCATATGACCCAGAGAGCAAAGTAAGATTTTCAAAGTTTGAGATGTCATAGTCATTCAAGAAAATAATTCTACTTTGGGGAAAGTTAACCTCAAAAGTCCATAGTCCAAAAGCCCATGGTTGTAAAATTCCATAGTGTTGATTAATTCATGAATTGTTAGAAATGATGAAGTGTAGGACAGGTTGAAAATTAAACATTTTTTTTTCAGTGGAATTAAATGGCCACAAAACGTACACATGTTAAAATACAGTTGGATTAACTTTGCTTGTTTGAGTGAAAAAGAGTATTTTCTACCACTTGTTCAGTCTGATGTTACATGCTTCTTTTTAAGAGCTACTTACTATAGTGTATCTATTCACAGAGGAATTTGTACCTTGCTACACTGACTGTTTTATTGTTTTACAGACAGGTTGCCTAACCCTCCATAAATACATGAAGGATACCCTGAATCCATACATGATCAACATCATGCTAGCAGTCAAAATGTGTAGCCAAACACTTTGCAATCATCAAGGCATCTGTACAAGGTAAGATGAGAATTCAAATCACTATATTCAGTTGAACCCAAAGAACTTAGAAATTAAACCTTTGAATAATGGGAATTTTGAAGTAGTTGGCAACCCTAGAGTTGGAGACTTGAAATACTTTTCTGAGAATTTTAAATGCACCTGATATACCAACATGAATTGTAAAGAGAGACTTGACATTGAAAATGTGGAAAATGTTAATGTGTGCATTCGCAACAATATTTGTATAAATGCTCATGTAATACATGATGTAGCATTCTATCTTCTCCCTAGAAAAAAACTTGTCTTTTTCATAGCTGTCACTCACATACTGTGTTATCTGCTCTAGGGGCCACTGACTTTCCTAGGGCAGGCAACAGTGGGGTGCCCCTTAATTATATCTGCTCCCAGCATTTCAAATATTTGTTCTAGTCCTGTGCTAGCTCAGAAATGCAAAATGTGATTCTATTTTACAAAAGTAATTCTATTTTAATAATTGAGATTCTATTTTGATATTTAAAGGCAAAGTGTCTATTTTTCTAAGGAAGGCTGGAATCAAACAAGGCAGCCATACTTGGATATTAGTTTTTGTCTCAGGAGAATGAATTGAATAAAATCAAATGACTGTAAATGAATGCCTTGATTAGTAGTTTGAAAATGATCAAGTAAGCATCAAGATAAAAATTCTTTATGAGAAAAGTATGTTTGACATGTGCTAGTCAGCCCAATTATAGAATTGTGAATTTTATATTCTTTTAAATAAAATTTGTATATCTTTAACTATAGTAAGATAAACTTTACAAATGTCAACCTTATCAATATTTGTCCTTATGCCTTCAGAAACCACTTTTGTACAGTAAGCTAATTATCTTATCATTCCTATTTGCCAAGTTTAATTTGTTTTCCACAAATGATCAATCTCATCCCATCATTGACACTACCATCCTTTTGTTTCATAACACATTTGCTATTTATTATGTCAAACCTGGTATTCAGTATCACCAAATGTGAGTTTATTGTTTGTTTGAAGGTGAAAGAAACAGAGAAGGAGTGGATCTGGGGGAGAGGGAAGAGGATTTCTGGGAGGAGTGAAGGAAGAGGAACCTGTCTGAGAGAAAAATCTATTTTCAATAAAAAGAAAATGACAACATAGTGTGTTTTGAATGCTATGATATGTATAAAGTGCTCTGGCATGGAGATGAAAGTTTGAGAGCATCAGAGATTTCTGAGAGAAATTAAGTAGAAGTTACTTTTTATTTATTTTTAATTTTTATTGTATAATTAAATTAAAATGCAATTACATAATTTTCTTCCTTCTCCTTTTTGCATCCAAACTTACCAATGTCCTCCTTGCTTCCTCTTCAATTCTGGATCTCTTTTTATTTAACTTTTATTGTTACATATATATGTAAACAGATAAATATATAAATACAAGCCGATTTATTTTCATTTATATCTATTTACATTTACTTGTGTGTACATAACTTTCGTACCAATTGGTATTGGGCTAGGCAGGTCGGAGGCTCATCCTTGGGAAGACTGTTTCTCCAACAAGCATTCCTTAGTTGCCTGTATTTTTTTGTGTTGGTCTTGGGTTTTCCTTGATATGTTACTTGTGTTTTTTTTTTTCTTTCAGTACTCTTTCTTTGTTCTTCATCTTTAATGTTTTAAATGTAATATACCAGGGGGAGATTCTTTTGTGACTTTGTTTATTTGGTGTTCAATGAGAGTCTTTTATCTGTATGGATTTGTTTTACTTTTTGGGGGGGATGTTTTCTTCTATGGTCTAGTTGAACATATGGTCTATGCTATTAATGTGGGGTTCTTCTCACTCATCTATGCCTATACTATGATATTTTTGTTCCTTGATAGTGTCCCCCAGTTTCTATGTTCATTTCTTGTTTTTAAAAACTTTTTTTTTTCATATTTCTTGTGTGTTCTAATCTTATAATTTAAATCCTGGATATTCTTTCTTCTACATTATCCATTCTAGTTTTAAGGTTTTTTTTTTTTGTTGTTGTTGTTTTTGTTTTTGTTTTTCTGGAATACTTCATTTGGGTTATTTTCTCAGTCCCATGAGCATTTCCGTTTGGCTTCTCTTCAATATTCATACCTTTTTATTTAATTACATTACCAAAATTTAGACTGTCTTCATAATTTAATCCAGTATTATGCTTATGATTTCTTTGGCCTCATCCAGCCATTTATTCTCTATAAGTGCACAGTTTTAAAGGTCATTGAGCTATTTTGTTGCATCCTCTCTGAAGTCCTTGAATCCTTTTATGAAACTTATGATTGTTATTTTAGAGTGTGTGTTATTGCAGAAGATATCTATATATCTGGTTATTTGAGGTGTGCAGTGTACTTTGATTTTATATGTTATTTGGGTTTTTATGGTTATACTTAGGCATGTGGACCTGGACAGAGAACAGAATGAGTAGGCTGGGTTGAGCCTGAATATTGGAAACGGCATGAATGGGATAAAATCAGGCGGACATAGGTCTGAACTCACAGACAGGGTGTGATAGATACTTGGTTCAGGTGCAGAGATTAGCGGTGGCATGGGTAAGACTGGCCAGGGTAGGTCAAGACACTGGGTGTGAGATTTGGTTAGATCTGAAGATTCAGGAGGGTGCATGAAAGGAAAAATTTGATGGATGTACATGGCTTGGCCCTAGTATAAGATATGCAGAACTAGACTTGACCTTGAAGTTGAATGAGGCACGGGGTGGGGGAGGGCAAAATCAGATGGTAAAAATAAAATAGAATAGAGTCTGGGCTGTTATGCAAGGTGTTTGTCCTAGCCAAAGCATAGATTTTGAGTGTGGTAAAGGCAGGCATGACCATACCAGGGTAGGGTATGTGTTCTTGCATAGTGTGTGGTATGTGGAGGGGAGGATCAGGTGGCTCAGCTCTGGTACATGATGTGTAGGACTTGAATGAATAAAGAGGTTGAATGTGTCTTGAGAGATAAAGTCAGATGGTAGGAGGAATCATGAACTGACTTGAAGGATATGTATCCTGGCCAAAATCTAGAGTTTGTTGACAAGACTAGGGGGAATGGAACACATGGAAGGGAAGGTTAGAAGGATTCTCTTGACTGGGCCCTGGTACAACATGTGCTGGACCTAGCTGGGAAAAAATTTTGAATGTCTTGTTTTATGTTTTAATTAGCTTATTAGTTTAATTGTATTTATTTATTTGTGTGTATGTATGTCTAGCACATGTTAGAGTTCATAGAGTCTGGAAGATAGTGTCAGATCCCATGGATTTGGAGTTCCACATGGTAGTAAGTAAAACATATAGATTCTAGTACCTGACTCTGGTCCTTTGCATGAGCATCCCAATGCTCCTAATGATGGGGACATCTTTTTCCACCTGTGAAAGTTGTTCTTCAATGTGAATAGTTAATTGATGGTATAGGAGAGAAAGAAATTCAGAGGAGGAGATTATTGGTTGTGCTTTTTAGAGCGAAGCAAAAGGCAACCAAGTGATGAAACCTCATTGACCCACCTTGAGAACCAGGAATTTGCAAAAGACATTTGCTTATCTTCAGGTCTGTTCTGTTTTTTCCATGCACAATATGAGGTATATACTTTTATTTACTCCTCACGCTTCCTAAAATGTCAGCACCACAAAAATTACTATTTGGTCTGTTTTGTCATAACGGTATCTATAATGTTACAAAAGTACCTAGGACTTAGGAAGAGACCATTAAATATTTGTTGAATAAAGAAATCTAGTGGGAATACTGCACAGGCTTTTGAAATTTACAAGTGCTAGTGGTCATTTTTTCATAACTCTCTTTGAGGACTATCATGGTATAGTAAACTATATTACTTTATTTTCATGAATGTCATAATGGGCTTGTGATGGAAGAATGCCAAGTGGTTAAGGGCACTAACAGATCATCCAGAAGACCTGAGTTCAAAGTAAATCAGCCACATTGTATGATTTACAACTGCTTGTAACTTTAGCTCCAGGGGGTTGAAAAGCGTGTTGTGGCTTCCATAGACACCTTTATATGAACAGTTGACATACAGATGTACACATGAATAAAAAACTCTGGATACAGGCTAAATTTGTGCTTTGTCCTGTTCTTTGGAGGAGGCCTTGGAGCAAGGAAGGGGAGGCAAGGTAGGGCAAAAAGAAAAGTGAAAGATCAAAGTCCAAGTGTTGGGATAAGAAGTACATGTAGAGTGACTGAATGTAGAAGCTGTAGAGTTGGGGTAGTGGATTAGGGCAATCAGAAAGAGGTCTATGAGGAATGATATATGAATCATAATTAGTCCAGTGGCAAAAGTTCATAAGTTGACATGGTACAGCATGACTCAGATTAAAATGTTTAGTGAACATTATGGAAAGGGAAAGAGAAAGGGGAAGAGTGGGGTATTATTTACTAAAGACTTGGACTTGTAATCTCTCCCTGGTGTATGTATTTTTCCTTAATATGCCTTTCAGATACTATTTTCCCTGTAGAAATATTTGCTTCAAATATTGGAGGCCTCCTTGAGCTTACAATGTAGTTGGAGGCACTGAATATATATATATATATATATATATATATATATATATATATATATATATATATGTATATATATATGTTTCTACCATTAATGAAGAGAAGGTGTGAGTTTCTTCCTTTTTCAATCCAATCCTGACTCAATTTCCTGCATCAGTTGGCATTCATATTTGATCTAGATCTAGCTGTTCACCCTTCTTCATCCTGTCTACCTTCTAGTCAACTGATTCAGCAATCAATCCCAGGGCTTGTACGAAGTCTTTTCATCCCTATCCAGGCTTCACCTGGTTTGTCTGTCTACCTTAGTATGTCTGCTTCTACTTCATCTTTTCTCCCAAAAAACTACTTTGACGTTTTCTTCCCTTGATTTTCTTTCTCTCTTGCGTATAACTCCAAGTCACAGCATTGCCAAGATCTGTGAACTCTTAAATGAATTTCTTCAATTAGTCATGCAGAATGCCATACAAATGTCATCTGTTTGCTTCCTGGCATTTTATATTGTATCTGGAATACAGGGAGGTGAGAGAAGTTAACATGCACCCATACTATTACTCTCCACACTATAAAATATTTTCAGGAATAGTTTTAGAAGATTGACATTGTGATATAACTAACATTTTATTTGATATATGCAAATTATATTTGCATTTGATATAACTGAACTTTTTCTTCCAGCTAAAATGAGCGGCAACAAAACTGAAAACTGTCATTATACATTTTCTATGCCTCACACGGTATTTTGGGAATTTCCTATACTTTATGCACCAGTCCTCCAGATTATCCTGTGAAGGCTGGTGCTCTAATTAGCAACAATTAGAGGAAGAAAAACATCAGGAATAGAGAGCTTAAGCAACTAACCTATGGTATTTGAAAGTAAGTTCTCTTCTGATCTCTGTTATTTATAGCTTGTTGTTTTCGTTAAATAGAAATTAAAATACAATCAGATAGCACTATACCTCCACAGTGTGAATAAAGTATCTGGTAGTTGTTAAGGTATAGAACAACTTCCTTGTACAGATTTGCTTGTAGGAGTTTAATGCTGCCACAACTGTGGGGAACTGTCTGACTCTGCTATAAACATATGTCCAGGTACTTCAAGCAACAATAAAAATATATCATCCTGCAAATAATTTCTGAATGTTCATAGTAGTTATGTGTGCGTGTGTGCGTGCACGTGCAAATGCACACACACACACACACTCCAAGCTGATAGGTCATTCATTGATGAACATACAAAGAAGCTGAGCTATTAACATTCAGTGGAATATTCTTTTGCAGCATGTAACAATATGGGTAAATATCAACTGAATAACCTCACCACTGATACTTTTTTCTCTTGCCCTAACTCTTCTCTTATGACTCTGTTGCTCTCATCTCATAGCTTGTAATTGACAAAAACAATATACTTAATGTGTATAATTTTGTATTTTTGAAATGTGTCATTGTGAAATAATTGCCATCAAGCTAATTAACATGCCTATCATCTCACATAGATTCCATTATCTTTATTTTTGTGTACATAGCACTTAAGAACTAATAATAGAAATGAGTGAAACTAGTTTTGTATAGATAATAAAGGACACAGAGGGAAGGAATTTGAAAGAGCCACAGAAAGCCAGGTATAGAAGGTCATGTCCATAATCTCAGCACTCAGGTATTAAAGGCAGACAGATCAGGAGTTCAAGACCAGGTTTTGCTATGTAGTGAGTACAAAGCTAGCCTTGGTCACACGAGGCCAGGTTCCAAAACAAAAAACAGAAATAAAGACCAACCAAAAAGACCTCCTTTCCTCTACCCCTCTGTAAACAAAAGTAAATTTATAGTCTTGAGCATACAAACAAAGCTATCACAAGTTTCAGGAATCAAAGTGCTGTTTCCTGGTTCAGCATGGCTGAAAGAAGGTGCTCATATCTCTGAGAAAATTTTGAGGAAGACTTTATCAGTCACCCTCTCTCTCTGAGGATATATATCTTACTGTGTGTAGAAAAGCTCCAATTCTTTCAGAAAAGACTGTCTACCTGGCTAATGTGCTCATAAAGTCACAATTCCCTGCTTTGTGCTTTCCTGATTTCTACAAAATGAAAAGGTGTCACGTTCCATATCCTAGCTTTCATACCAGGTGGCAAAAGATGCTACATTCTTCATGGAGAACACAATCTCCAGGAAGAGTCTTCCAGTCATGCCTGAAAACACACCCTGAGTAGACTGTACCCTATGACATTACAGACCAAGACCCAAATCCCATCAAATCCTAACTCCCTTTTGTTTTTGTATGTGAAGCCATGCTTCACTCATGACTCTGGCTCTGAAACTTTTAGGTCTTTCTGGGGTAATTATAAGAGGCCACATAGGTCTATGTTATCATGCGCTGTTGACCTCTTTAAGGCAGATGTAACCTCTCCTTTACTAACCAGGCAGTCAAGTTTCATGATCTAAAACGCTGGGTCTCCTGGGCCAACTGGAAAGTTCCCATCACTGTTTCAATTCCCACCCTGGTAGCAATTGAGCTGCTTATGTCTTCCAGCTGAATCATGAATTCTAAAGCCACATCTTACTCCCCTCCAGCAGACCCATAGCAGATCCACCACAGTCCTCAGGTACTGTGAACCCACAGAGTATTTAAAGTACCTTATAAAAGACAGATACTTGGCCCCCATTAACAGAGGACTTCACTACCACAACGTAAGTGGGTATGCTCTGTCTGCTCTTTGGAACCCTTGCTCTTCCCACTCTGCCCTGACTTGTCTGCTTCAGGAGCTGATAATGAGTTACTACTTACTCATAATGCTCATCATTCTGCCTGTGTTGTGTCTGCTATGGGGTTCACTTGAAACCAACCACTTCTTCAGCCCTTCAATAAATGATACTGCAGATGCTACAGGCCAGAAAAAGTGTTGGGCATATCCTTAAATAAATAACCCCAAAGAGTATATGTGTCTATTGTTTTCTTTGTCTCCTTCAAAAATATGTCAAAACTGAGTTCATAATATTTAGGATTTTCATATACTTTGCAAACTGAAATTACCCAGTCAGTGATTAAGAGGGGCACAAGTCCCTACAGATAGCCAGCTTTGTAGTCCCCATCTAGACTGATGATATAGCTCTGTCCAGGAAAAGTGCTGCCAAAGCCTACTTCTGTCTTTCCATTTAGAAGGTTCTAGGATATTTCAAGGATGTTTTGTGATTCGTTTGATGTGGCTGCTAGGATCTGAACTCTAATATTTTGACAGAGCATTGGATACTCTGAACCATTCATTCATTTCTCAGGCTCCTAGGATAACTCAGATATTTTTATAATTTTCCTTATGTAGCTACCCTACTCTATAAAATCAAGTCATTTAAATTTAGGAGGTTTAGAAGGACTCAACTATTGACATATAGAGGATCATAATTTATAGTGGGTCCATATTAAAAGCAACACAACTAAGATTACTTTGAAGATGTCTGCCCCCTCAGGAACCATGTTTCTTAGGGGATTCGAGAATAGGCTGAGAATTGGAACACTAATATAACTAAAAATTTTACTTAGCATTTGATCATATCTTCTAATTTTGCTCATATTCCTAAATTCCCCACATCGACAATTAATGTCTACAAAATTTTACCTTATTATGCATTGATGATTATGTTTGGATACTCATGCATCTTCATGTACTCTTTAGAGGTCTGGCAGTGGTAAAACGCAACTTTAATCCCAGCAGCCATAGTAGCTTGCCATAGAGACAGGCAGTGGTGGCACACACCTTTAATCCCAGGACTTCATTGTTTAAGGCAGGATGCCACCGAACCCTGGACACTCCATTTTAGCTAAGCTCCCAGGATTCTCTTGTCTTCAAATCCCAGCTCTGGTGTTCGCATGCCCACCATGAAATCTTGGCTTTTAAGCTGGTGCTTTGGGTCCAAACTCATGCTTATGTAGCATACATTTTACACATTGGCCCATATCCCCAGCCTTGAAAGTTAATTCGGTTAGGTAAATTATTGGTCTCAGTGCAAAGGTCTTATTCTATTCTGAAGTTCCACTGAAAGAAAAGTGTGTGTGTGTGTGTGTGTGTGTGTGTGTGAGGTGTGTAAACTTCTATTTTTCTGATTGTTACAAAATGTAACTTGATTGTTGTACTCATTCCGTCCTTTTATCATGTAGCTGAAGAAAATCTATAGTTGCATGGAAATTCACAGATAAGAGCACTATATTGGAGTCTAAATTGATGTCTTTGAAGATATCGAGACATGGACTTAAGTACTTTATCCTCATTTCCCTGCCCAGGCCAACTGGGTTCTAATTACAAATTTTTGGTTACTTGTACTGGCAGAAAGATCTCCATCATCTACATGCTGTGCAAGACAAAATATTCAGTTTCAAATGTATTATGTTAGTTTCAATTTGTTACCTCTGTAACAACAGTGACTCACCTGGGGGATGTGGCTGGACCTAGATTTCCTCATTGGGTTGTGAAGTAATGTCACTGAAATATTTTCTAATGCTAATTTTCCTATTTGGAAAAAATGACAATGACAATTTTACTCTAGTTTTGTTGGGAATTCTTAAATGGTTTTATAATCATATATACATGGCCTGTTTTAAAATAATACTCTCTTTTTAAAAATGTATGAATGAAACATTACTAAAAATTTGCTGTATTTTAATATTTAAAATCATAACAAAAATCTCAATTTTATTAAAAGTATAGATTATCAGCAATTACAACTTTTAGTAGCATTTATTTCACTTAACTTAGTATTAATTTTGTAAATGCAGCAATTGCAGGCTAAGACTTAAAAGCAAAAAATCCATATGCAAATAAATAAAATATCTGTTCTGTCAACCATAGCATTAATTAAATAGCTGAAGTACTAATTAGATCCAACTTCCAAGACATTAACTGCTTTATAATTATATTTACAACGGAGTCTGTGCCTTTTGAATTTTTTTTAAATGTTTGGAGTTATCAATTTCTCTGCTCTGGGATATTTTTCCATATTTTATGATTTTGCTATGTTTGATTTTTTCATCAAAAGAGTAGGTTTTATGAAACTCTCATCCCCACCCCCAATCTCATTTTTGGTTTAAACTCATCAAGCATTCTGAAACAATAACAGCCCTCAACTCCAGGCATTTTTGCATCTGGTTTCTGAATCTCCCCTGGTCAGTACATAGCCATATTCTTATTTTCTCAGTGCTGTAGCAATGAGCTTCTGCTTCTTTATCTCGGGTGAGATGATTGGCAGTTTTCTACTTCCCTTTGTTCTTAGTGATGAGACAAATACAGCTGTCTGGTCTTCTCATCCGTAAGTGTAAATGTCTCTGTATTTCTATGGAGTACAGAGAGGCAGAGAATTTTTATAGTGGCATTATGACGTGGAATTTTTGGTTCCCTTTCCTTTTGTATTACATCTGATGTACACATATACTATATGTTGCAGCAATGCTTATTGATGATTGCTGGTATCTTATAGATGCAATGTACACACTAATAGCCAAAGAAAGACTATCATTGCTTTAATTTTTCATAATCACTATTCCCCTTTCATGAAATAAAAACACAATCAACATGTTTGACTAGACTAATATATAATCTCCTAACACTGGATTTTATATTAATCATATGATTTGCTACTATTTCATTTAAATGTTTACTTACATAAAGTTTAGTCCAATAATGCAATTCAAAGGAGTAATATTTTCCAGGGAAGTTACATTTCCAATGTAACTATTTCATTGGATTAAAAGGAGGCAACTTAAGGCCTAACATTGAATAGAGTGTTTTCTTATGCTTTCTCCCAAAGAAGCTAAGCCAGATCATCAGCTCACAAAGAGCCTGAGTCAGTGTGATGTGTTGATAGAGTCCTGGTCCACACAAATTTCCTTGTACAGGTTTTTCTCAGCATCACAAAGTTTGGTTCCTGAGAGTCATCAATAAGGCAGAGATCATGAGAACTGTTGCAGCATGAATTATTGCAGTGTTTCATTTCCACCAAAACAATTTCTCCATGGTTTACATATTTAGATTCCCTTTTTCATGGGGGGGGGAGTTGTAGTGCCAATGAATATAAAGATCGTTAAATGGGCTTGGAATTTATATCTCATTTCATACCTGCTACTACTGCCTTAAGAAAAATGAGAGTGTGTAATAAACAAAAATATTAATACTAACAATAGAAAAAACAATTTGTTTTCCTTTTTTAAGTTTTTTTCATAAAATATATTTTGATCACATTTTCCTCTCTCTCCTTCTAGATCTCCACTTCCCCTCCTTCTTAACCTTATGTTCCTTCTGTTACTTTACAAAAGAAGTCAAATCAAAGAAAACAATAAAACAACAAAAGAGGCAAAACAGTGGTATACATACACATGCACACCCAACCACGGAATTTGTTTTGGCTGACTATTCTTGGGCATGAGGTGTCCTAGAATGTGGTTGAAATACTCCAATGACACTTCACTGGAGAAAACCATTTATGTTTTGTTTTTTATTTTTTATATGCCAAGTATAAGGGGAAACAAAACAAAACAACCAAATCTTGTCTTTACTCGTTTTAAGTTCTGTATGTCTGATTGAATAAACCAAGGGCAGCTTAACAGAGAACATAAATTTTATTTAATAATTTTCCATACACAAAGATTTCGTGTGCTAAGATTAAAAAAAGCAAAGAAGCAACTAGTTCCAAGAGCTTTTAAACTTTAAAAGGAAAAGATATAAAAATGTGAAAGTTGATAATATAAAGGGGAAAGTGAGTTTTAGCTAGTAAGGTATAGTAACTTCTGAGAAAGTAAATATGTTGGCATAAAAGAAGGGTGCAGATCACACTGCTAATCTTGCTTACACTGACCCATTTCATTGACCAGTCCCAATGTCAGACTAGTCTCTTTCACCTACTTCAGGGATGGTCTTGGATACATGAGGGAATTTGCTATGTTTTGGAAAGTGTGAGTCCTTCCTACATTTATTATTACTTCATCATCATTGGCTCAAATACCTACTGTGCCTAAATGACACACTTTGTGGTGGAATGTTCTGCAGCCATCCATTTCCTTTCTCTAAAAATCCAGTGTAAATTATCATAAAGTGAAAGCAGAATTAGTGTCTGTGGGGGAAAGAATTTGATCAGAGCCTGAGTGGTGAGATGTCTGCAAAGGGAGAAAGTATATCACTGCCTCAAATTCAGTTAAATTTATCTTCCATCATTGTGAATATTTCAGTCCAATAAAATGGTTGAATCTCAATTGTCTGATGGATAGTGCTGGTGTCATCTGTTCATATGTATAAAATATTCTGTGTTATACAATATCAGTAAGCAGCATTTTCTCACAGTGACTGTACACAGAGTAGAGTGGTTGTGTATCTACAGGGTGACAATTTTGGGGTTTAATAAACCATAAGCAAGAAACAAACATTTCGTGGGTTATTTTTTTTCAGGTATTAGGATCTTACCTGTAAGAAGGATAGCAGGGTGTCTATCCTGGTCATAGATGCCATTCTTTCATTCATTCACCTGCTACCATGATTTTAATGACTCTATTTGAACATATTGGCAGAGACAAATATAATTTATACTTTTGATATTAGTTAGCTATTGACATTACTAACAATTAGAGTGCCTAGTTAACATGACAAATTTTGGACATCTGTTGTAAGGCACTATAAAAACTGTGCCTCCCTTAGGAAAACAGTAAGGCTGATAGGAAAGACAAGTTTGAAACAAAGCCCAGCCCAGAAGATCAGAGGTTGAGCAGAATAGATTGGGGAGAGAGAAATATTTGTATTCAAAGTATTTTTCCCTCAGGGAAGTGAGAAAAAGAGGCAAGAGAGAGCCAGCAGTAAAGTTTCTTAATTTGTGGTCTTGTGAAAATCTGTCTACTTTGTGATGTCATCTGCTTCTAGGACCTTGAACTGACTCTGAAATCCTTTCTATGAGGTCACCTGTGGAGGTGGTATTCCAGCTGTTCTGGGAATGTTGGTGAGTCTAGCTAGGCCATGGTTTACATGACTGTAGGAGGAGTGTCTGTTATTATAATGGAAGTGCAGGTGTCGAGGAGTGCCTCATAAGGCCCTTCCAAGCAAGGTAACAGTGCACCGTATTTCCTAAGCTTCTTGATATACACTTGACTGAAAGCGATGACAAGAATTGTTGTTCCATGGAGGCTATTCTTTGTTCACTTAAAATAAGTCCCACATACACCAGTTAATTTCTTGTATATTGCAAATCATAGCATCTCATTGTACCTGGACAATTATTTTAAAGTAAGGCCCATTTTGGTTATTTAATTCCAATTTCTTGACTGGAGTTTTCCCCCCAAGTGTTGTTTTAATTTTTATGTTTGGGTTTATATCTGTCTTGTCCTGATTATTAAGGATGTTATCAATTATAGAATTATCCTGGATATAAAATAGTTATTGTGAACGAATAGCTTATTTATGATGAAAAAATGGGGTTTTTGGTAAAATTCAATCTATTATGGAATGTCAAGGTGGGGAATACTCTCAGTTGCTAATATCTTTGCCACTGCTGTAGTGTCAGCATATAAACCTGGATTACATAAAAAACCTGCCATCCACTGAGCGTGCAGTGAACAGCTGAGGGCAAGAGATGGCACCGTAAGATCACATGAAAGTATTGTCAAGGCACTATGAGACCTCCTGAGGGCAGAGTGATTTCCACCTGAAAGTCAAAATATTTACAATTAGCTAAGCAAACAAAGAATTTTCTCAGAATGGTAGGGCAGAATCAATTGCATTTTAGTTTCTTTCTTCTCACTGCTTGTATGTGTATTTTATCCAGTGGGAAATAAGTGCAAACCAATGATTAAAACAAAAAAGTCCAAAGAATCATTTACAGCCCAGGGAATAAACCATCTTCTGGTTGTTCAACAAACTTATGTATTTTTCCCAGATTTCCCTGAATGTAAATAATATTAATCAGGAAAAAGCAACTTTGCAAACTGGGTGGAGAAAGAAAACAATGGATCAATTTTCAGCTGCATGTAATAGCAAATTTGTAGTTTCTTTTATTCTCAAGAGATTTCATTTTCCCAGGTGCAGGCTTGATGGTGTGATGGGAGATGTGATTCTGTATATATGTTTCTCATACTGGTTAATAAAGCACTGTGGCCAATGAGATAACAAGATAGGCGGGGCTAGGAGACCAGAAGGAGGAGAGAGGAAGTAGTAGGAGTCGAGATGTAGCCCGGGAAGAAGCAGGAAGCCTGCCGCGCGGCTCCCCGATAAGACGACCACGTGGAAATACTTAGATAAGTAGAAATGGGTTAATTATTAAGGCAGAGCTAGCCCATTAACAATAATGGTAACTGGCCAACAGGATTGTATCAAATACAGAGTCTCTGAGTGTTATTTGGGGCACACGTGGTTGCAGGACAATGGCGGCAGAACC
This sequence comes from Cricetiscus sungorus, assembly GCA_030556225.1. Lineage (NCBI taxonomy): Eukaryota > Metazoa > Chordata > Mammalia > Rodentia > Cricetidae > Cricetiscus > Cricetiscus sungorus. The sequence continues at coordinate 23,771,662 of JANBXA010000253.1, forward strand.
AGCGGCAGCCGGCGGGGGAAACCTGCCGTAACAATGGTGGATAAATTGTGATGGTAGATTAAAAAAAAACTTTAGGAGGAAAAGGAATAGTTTGAAACACCAACATTATATTCCCAGTTCTAATAAGAGTATCAGAAATAATTAAAAATTCCTAGGTTTCAAATATGATTATTAAAGTGACAGACCTGAGTGATTCTTTTATTAAATTGACCACACTCTACAGGCAGATATTTGAGAGACTGATATAAAAATTTGTTCCCATTGGCTGACTCTGATGCTTCCAAGATGTCAGCTGTAGCTTCAGGAGGAAGCAGGGTATCTGGAGCAATATTCCATCCAGGTGGAATCAAACTTCTCTGAAGTTCTGTGGCTTGGGCTGATAAAGTAGGAGCAAAATAAACAAAATTTATTTAATATTTTTGTTTGTGTGTGTGCACAGGGAACATTCAAAGAAGAAACTGTAGCCATTTTAAATAAAGAAGTTTATGAAAAACTAATAGGACTCAGGAAATTCTTATAGAGAAAGTAACTTATAGGGAAGTAATAGGATAAATGTGGGGGAAACTTGCTGTCAATAAAGACAGCAAAGGTTTGATTGCCCAGATTCATTTTAGCTTCTGCTCCCAGTCTCCAGTTACTGGACGTTCTCCTCTTCCACACATGGGGTAGGGTCCCCAGTACATGGTAAGTAGTATCTCTTGGGGGAGATGAGAGAGCTCTTTGCTCATCAGCTTTTGCTCAGTCGCTTAGGAAGTGTAGTCCCTTTAAAATGGAAAGTGTTGTGTTTGAGGGTGGCTCACTATTTTGCTGCAGTCTCACAAAGAAACCTGTGTACTAGTTATCACCCTCATTTTATAGTTAAACAAAAGAAATTCCTAAAGTATACCAAAGTTAAATATCTGGGAAAGGTAATTTGAGATTTGATCCTATCTCATTGCTGCCCCTATTGGTCCTAACCTAGAATATTTTATCAGTAGTTAAGCTGTTTACCAAGTTAAGCATTCTTCAAGCAGGTAGGAGTTTTCTTCTGGTTGGTGAGAGAACAAGTTAAAGAGAGGGAGTAATTTGCCTATGGCCAATTAATTTAGAACACAGCCTCTGTTATAATCCAAACCTGCATGTTGAACTATAAAATTTTTTTCTATCAGAGTGATTTGATCCATTCTTCAGTAACAGAATGTATTTTGCACTTAATATGCTAACATATCATTATGCAACTAGGTTTTCATAATATAGACATATATTTCTCACCTGTAGGTCTTGATTCATAATTTCCTCCATGATATGAGAATGTTCTCTCTTCCCAGGCATGCCATAGAAACTTTAGCTGCTCCCCCCCTCCAGCCCAAACTTTGTCTTTGAAGTGTCCATAAATTCTCTGACTTCCCTTTGTCTGATAAGAAGTCATAAGACTCCTTATTCCAGAGGTTGCCTGCCTCGAACTGTGCATGCTGGAAATGTGTACTGAGTGGCCAAAGAGCAACACACCTTTCCTGGAACTCCTAGTACTCAGTCGTCAGAACACACTCTAATCTCATTTCGACATGTTTGTCAATGCTTCTATCACATCAATGCAATGACATCACTATTGAAATCAGAAAGGATAGACTTTTGGAGTTTCCACTTGGGAAGTCCTGGATGGAGGTGTACCTAAAGAGTGTGAAGCTATGAATCCTTCACCTCCACATCACTCTATGGTTCTCTCCATTCCTGTCCTTTGTAGCAGTTGTATGCACTCTGTTAATCCTGTTTCCTTTAGTTCCTGGAACTGCTTAAGTAAATTAACTAAACCCAAGGAGAGGGCTGTGGGAAGCATGGTGTACAGGTAGTTGGCTAAAAGCACAGGCAGAACCACTGTAGGTTGAAACTGTTGGCTCAAGTAGGGGTAGTTTTGTGAATCTGGGCTCAGCTGTCAGCTAAGAGACTGAGCTCTGTAGAGTTTCTCTAGATAATACTGCTTCTCTTTTAGTTCATGGACTCCCAGTTTTGGATGGAGTATGTGTGTGTGCTGCTGTCACCCTTAGCAACTCTACATCCTTTAAATCACTAGTTCTCAACATGTGGGTCTTGACCTTTCTTGGGGTCATATATCAGATATTCTGGATATCACATGTTTAAATTTTCTAACAGTAGCAAAATTATAGTTATGAAGTAGCAACAAAAATCTTATGATTTGGGGTCACCACAACATGAGGAACAGTATTAAAGGGTCATAGCATTATGAAGGTTGAGAACCACTGCCGTAAATACAGATTCCTAGTAAACATACTTAGGTATCTCAGCTTAGGCATTCACAATATTTACATTTTTCTAGAGTTGCACCCTAATACATTGGTTTTTGTGATCCACGAGTGTTAAATAGTGCTCATGCTACACCTGCTACAGTTTCCTTTCCTTACATTGGGATTATCAGTGTTTCTACTTCCTTTTCATGACACAAGCATTCTAATAATTAGTGATGGAAAATGATGGCAGGTGGGAAAACTATTACAATACAGGATCAGGTTAGTATAAAATATTCTCTAAATTCACTCCTGAATTTTTTTTCTAAGAAGCAAGTTCATGTTTAAGGACAAAAGCAACAGTTAAGTAATAAAACATTGCTTATTTAGCAGTTAAGATTTTGGTATGAAAGTCCTGCCCTCATGTATATATCATATGCATACACATATATGTATGTATGCTTGTACCTGCTGAACTTAACCTTCAAGGAGGTCTTCAGATGTGGTGACATTTGAGAAGTTATGACAAGAAATAAGAGCTCTCATGAATGGGTTGAGTACCACTGTTTAAGACAAGCCTCAGTGCGCTTGTTTATTCCTACTATCATGCAAGAGTGATTTTCATTTTTATCTTGGAATTCAATTATACAAAATCAAATTAGCTTGTTTTTCTTACCAAGTCTATGCTTCTTAAGATTTACTTTTTTATGCGTGTTTGTGTGTGTGTGTGCACGCTTGTGCGCTACATCTGTGCAGGTGTCCGTGGAGCCCAGAGAGGGTGTGGGATCCCGTGGACTGTTGGATGTCAGCCAGCACAGGTGATGCTAGGAACTGGAGTCAGGTGCTCTAGGGGAGTAGGCCCTGTTTTAACTGTGGAAACACCTCTCCAGTCTACAAGCTGACACATTTTTTTTTGTAACAGCCCCTGATGGACTAATTTATACAGAATAATTTGAATTTCAAGCAAGAGATGAACTTGTGCTTTGGCATAAGATTGAAGTAATTATATGAGATGAGAGAAAAAGAACAGTGATTTGGTACAAGTGAAAGACAGGAAATATTTCAGGGACACAGGAAGTAAAGAAAACCCCTCTCCCAGAGATCTTTTGAAGCAGCTCCCAGCTGAGAAGTGAGAATTTGAGCACAATTAATATTTATTGTGAAGGTTGATGATGTAAAGCCAGGGATCCTCTGTGCTGGAACTCACTCAGAAGTAATCCCAGGTCACTGATGTCTGCCTATAGCACCACCTCAAGGGAAGGGGCATGATTCAGAGTACTATTATTTTTCTATGACAACAAGCCAAGCATTACTTTCCTTAACATTTTGAAAACATTGATTCTAATATTTTGAAATAAATCACATTTGCGGTGAATGCTGATTTGTCTTAAGTTCACTGTACTGTAATGCATTTATCTATTAATGCTTAGTTGTCAAAAAAATAGCCAATGGGACCTGCCTTTACCACTGGACCCTGGCACTCATTTTAAACCCAATTAAAAAAAAAATGATAACATTCTTTTGTTAATGTACCATTCTTGCTAATCTTCCCTGCCACCAAACACATACAGCAACTCACATGCCACACACAGAAATACTGGTCTTTCTGCCCCATCATAAACATTGCAAAACATTCTGTCTTTGGTCAAAGGGCTGCCTTTTTCTTAGAGCATTAAATGCTACATAACCAACGACACTGGAGGCACTTCTGACCTACAGAAACACTAGATGAAAACTCACTTGCTTCAGTAGTAAGTTGACCATTTTTCTTTCTATGTCATAATCAAATAGAGAAAAAGCAGTCCTAACATTGGGGAAGATGATTATCCATTTTGTGTCCTTATGTCTCACATTTTCTTTTCTGTAATTCAATCCTGTGAGTGGTGCTTCTGCCGTCTAGTCATCCCTGGTAGACATAGAAGTAGAACTTCTTGGACTTTGTGGTTCTCCAGATTTTCTGAACATATTTGGGGCAACATTCTGAAAGCTAAGGCAAATGTACAAGACAGCAAGGGTAAAGAAAAGGAATGGGAAATTAAAAGGTAAAGAATGTAGAAATGTAACATTATACTAAATTTTCTTGCTGAATCAAGACAGTGTAATCTAGTTCTGGCTAAATTTTCTCTAAGAATATAGTGCAATAAAAAAAAAAGTTACAAAATATCCATGATTTGAGAGAAGAAACTTGCACCTTTTCTATTGCTATGCTTATCTTTTTTAAAGGTTTATTTTCAATTTGTGTGTGTGGTGTGTGTGTGTGTGTGTGTGTGTGTGTGTGTGTGTGTGTGTGTGTGTGTGTGTGTGTGTTTGTGTGTAAATTCATGTAGGCAGTGTCCATGAAAGTCAAAAGAGTGTTGGATCTCATGAACTTGAAGTCACAGGTAGTTGTGAGCCACCCGATATGAGTGCTGAGAACTGAATTCAGGTCATTGGTAAGAGCCATCTTTCTGTTCTTCTTAAACTTAAAGTCCTTGTAATGTTTACTGAAGGTAGGCATTTATCTTTGTTTTGAAGAGCTAATACTCTGTACCCAGTGCCAGTAGTGTACAAGGGCCTTAAAAATGGAGTCTACCCTCAAATGGATTTTATTTACTCGTTTATTTATTTATTATTTACTCATTTTGAAGAGTGAATCTTTGTGGATATAATCCAAACACAGTAAAATCTGCCTATGGTATTGTGAGGCTCCTGCACACTAGCAGTTGTTTGCTCAGTCCTATGACTGTGCCTTTATCCTGCACAGGAGTTCTTGGAACTGCAGAGCAATGGATAAAGAGGGAGTGACCAGAGAATGGCCTAAGCCCTACCAACTCTTGGGTTCTTTTGTCACCAAAACCATCACCTTCTGTATACCAATACAGACCAATGTTTCTGAAGTCTCTCTACTTATATTTATAGTAACAGTTTATCTTTAAGAATCTATAATTTTAGTGGTAAAGTGACTATAGCTGCATGCACTTCCTGGTGCCAACAAGCTGATGAATGAGGAATATTATAAGCAAGTTCTGGACACAGCAGTGTGACAGTTGCTATTTCTTTATTATGTTTGTGTTCCCTATACTTTCAGTTATGATCCTAGACAAAGTGTTCATTATAAAAGAAAGCATTTGCTGCGAAGAGAGCAGAAACAAATACAAGAAATTTGGTCTCTTTTGTCTTCTCCTGTCCCAACTCTTTGCTTTAATTTCAACAACTTGTGCCTCCTCATAACATGATCTTGTACATTTCAAATATACATAGTAAAAAACCAAAAAGCAATAACCAACTCTTTTCCCAGAAAATAACACAAAGGTCCTGATCAAGAGTGAGAAACTTTGTAGTAAGTTTTCTTTCCTCAGTGTAGAGAAGTAACTACTTCAAATCTATTCTGGAAGATTCATTTTTAACTTTGCACTTTATTTCACTTTCATTTCTTATTTAAAAAACTATATGATATTTGGACCCAAGATTAGCTCAGAAATATTTAAAAGATAGAAAAATAAGCATTCATACATAAATTTAAGTCTTTACCTCAACTTTTAGTTGTATATTTTACTTTGACTAACAAGCATTTATAGCAATTTATCTGATGCTTCACCATGGTTATAAGTTGTTCTGATATTCGCATAAATTCCACCAAACTGAAATGTGGCTTTGACATGTCACCGTGACTTGAACTCTATGTAGTTTCTTATTTTAGAGATTTTTGATTATATAATGGTTAATTCTACATTGGTAGGTGTGTACATATGGCATTACAATTTTATTGCAAAATAATTTTGAGATTTCTTAGACAAGTGATGCCCGATTCAAAGGGTTTAATAAGCAAACATGTATTCCATTAATAAAGTTTCTTTACAACAAAAATAAGAGTTTAACTAGAATTTCAAATGTATATCATTTTTGTGCTTTTAAAATTATTTTGAAAGAAAACTATTTTAAAGGCTTGCAATCACCCTGTCACTACTTAAGCAGATGATGAGACCAGCCTATTTCTCACCACAAAGCCATTAAGGAGTGGCAGAGTGGCTGGCCTTAGAGAACAGAGTCAGTGCCCATATTGGACCTTAAGGCGATATGAGGACCTAGCTGGTGTGTACTGAGAAAATTGTTCACAGGATGAACAAGAAGACACTTACGAGCAAACTGTGCTAGAATACAGGTGACATACCTCTCACCTGAAATGCAGATTTCAGACTTCATATAGTTTTATAATATTTGAATACATACAGGGAAACATCTTAGGAGTGCGACCAAAGTAAAATGAAATTTTGTTATTTTATATATTCCTAGTTGAAAGCAACTTATACAATACTTTAAAATGTTTCAAGTCATGGAATAAATTTGTGGAATAAAATCACTTGTGGTTTCATGTTGATGCTTAAAATGTTTTAGATTTGGGGGTATTTTGAATTTTGCTTCTGTTTTTCCTCAAGTAAGAATGTTTCGCCTATAGTTGAACAGAGGTATAAGGCCACTCATGTTACCTCAGGTTAAATTAGTTAGGCTTTTAAAATTTTTTATTTTTGAAATTTTTCTAATTGAAATAAAATTATGTCACTTTATGTGTTCCCCTTCCTCCAGGTCCTTTTACCCACGCTTCCTCCAACTCCTCCCATGAATCCAACTTTGAAGTTGGTACCCTCTCTTTCTTTAATATATGCATATTAAATATACATATGATATACATGTATACACATATATGACATGCATATATGTGTACATTTGTTAACAAATATATAAACCCAACCTGATGAGTCAGTTTTTTGTTTGCTTATTTGTATGTATGTATTGATAACTTTGCATTGAATAACCAATATGGAGACTTATCCTTGGGGGAGGGTAATTCTCCTTCTCCCAGAAGTTATTAGTTACCTGAAGTTCTTTAAGGGTGGGACCCTGTGAACTTTTTCTTTCCACAATTACATATCTGTTGATATTGTAATTGCTCTAGTCTTGTTTGTGCAGACATTTCAAGAAAAGACTTCTTATACCAGACTTCCAGATACCCAAGAGCCATATATATATGGCTCTAGAAATTCTTTTGCCCCTCACTCATGATGATCCTTGAGCAAGAGTGATACAGGAGCTGTGATGTACATGTATCTATTCTATTGGGGTTGACCAGTCCCCTTCTGTTGATCTCTGCATTATATCCAATTGTGAGTTTATGTGATGGTCTCTGTTTTCTGTAAAGAGATTTTTATTTTTTGTCATATATGTGTATGTCATATATATATGTATGTCATATATATATATATATATATATATATACATATATTTGAGACAAGGTTTCTCCGTATTGCTTTGGAATACGCTCTGCAGACCAGGCTGGCCTAGAATTCATAGAGATCTGCCTGCCTGTCACTGCCTGCTGAGTTCTGGGATTAAAGGTGTGCACCACCAATGACTGGCTAGAGATTTCTTTGTTGAAGGGTGGCAGCTCCTCTGATCTGTGGGTATAAGTATAAGATGTAGAATGTAGTAAAAAAAAAATTGTTTGTCTAGAAATGTGGCAATAGTAGGTTCTTCTAAGATTTCTAACCTCATTAGCCCTGGGGAGGCTGGCTAGATTTCTAGAACTGGACATGATTTCCCTCCTATTGAATGGATCTTACATCCAACTTGACAGCTGTTGGCTGGCATTGACATGTGAATGCCACTTCTTGCACCTTCATGCATATCTTGTCATGCTGGTCATTGTCATAATTTGTAAGTGTGCAGCTAGATAAGACTATTAATTGTTTTTTCCTCGACAATTTGCATAATATTTTCTGGAACCATGGAAGGTTGACTATGTAAAAGTGGCTTTCAGGTCAGATCCAGCTCTTATTATTTGAGTGCCCTAAGTGTACAGTGTATTTAGCATTAGGGACCCACACCAAGCCTTGAGAGAAAACCAAGAGCTGCATCTAGATCATATTTTTGTTTTTGGAATGACTTAGTAACTAAGAAAATACAAATGAAAACAACTAAGATTTCACCTCACCCCAGTCAGAGTAGCTAAAATCAACAGCAGAAAATAAATGCTGGTGAGACTGTGGAAAAGAGGAACTGTCATTCAGTGTTAGTGGATTTGATTCATACCCTCTGAATATAAGAATGAAGAATCTTCAAAAACTAAAACTAAATCTACTATATGACCCAGCTATAACATTCTTTTACATTTGACCCAAGGATTTGGCATCCTACTTCACAGATATTTGCTCAACAATGTTACAAGCACTCTGTTAACACTAGGTAGGAAATGGAAATAACCTAAATGTCTTTCAACACATGAATGCATAATGAAACTGTGGTTAGTATGCAGAGCAGAATACTACTCAGTTTTAAAGAAAAATGAAATTGTTTTGTAGTCAAGATTTTTATTTATTTTACATACCAACCACAGCTTCCTCTTCTCCTCCCATTCCCTCCCATATCTTCCTCCTAACCCCCTCCATCCACTCCTCCTCTGTCTCCATTCAGAACGGGTCATGCCTTCCATTGGAATCAACAAAGCATGGCATATTAAGTTAGGCAGGACTAAACTCCTCTTCTCTGTATCAAGACTGAACAAGGCATTCTAAGATAGAGAATAGGTTCCAAAGAACCGGCTCATGTGTCATTGACAGGTCCTGGTCCCCAAGCTATGCAATGGTCAGTCAGATGCAGAGGGACTAGGTCAGTACCACACCAGCTCCCAAGCTGTCAGTCCAGAGTCCTGGAGCTCCTACAAGCTCAGGTCAGTTGTCTCTGTGGGTTTCCCCATCATGATCTTGATTCCACACACCCCTTGTTCAGATAATTCCTCCTCCTTCTCTTCAACTAAACTCCCAGAGCCTGGCCTAGTGCTTGGCTGTGGATCTCTGCATCTTGTTCCATCAGTTACTAGATGAAAGATCTATGATGACAATTAGGGTAGTCACCAATTTGATTACAGGGGAAGGCCAGTTCAGGTACCCTCTTTGCTATTTATAGGAGTCTTTTTTATTAATAATATAATTAAAAAATGTTACATGTTGATCTCAGTTTCCTCTCCCTCCCTCCCTCCCTCTTACCCTTCCTCCTTTTTACCCTCTTGACATGCACCCTGGCCACCCTCCCCTTCCATCCCCCCACCCCCATTCCACTTGTAGGGCTATGGAGTCTTAGTTGTGGTCTCCTTTGTGGGTTCCTGTGAGTTTTCCTGTCACCAATTTTCTCCCTAACCCCATAATAGCTTCCTCTATCAAGATACTTCTTTCATTATTCTCCCTCTCTGTCCCACCCCCACCTAGACCATCCTGATTCCCATCCTCTCCAAACAGCCCTTTTTATACCCCCACTCCCAGTATATTCAGAACATTTCATCTATTTCCTTTTCCCAAGGAGATCCATGTGTCCCTCTTAAGGTCCTCCTTGTTATCTAGTTTCTCTGAGGCTAATGATTGAAGTCTGGTTATTGTTTGTTTTACATATAATATCCATGTATAAGTATATACAGTGATTTATTTCTGGGTCTGATATACTTCACTCAGTATGAGTTTCCTAGTTCCATCCATTTGCCTGCAAATTTCATTATGTCATTGTTTTTGTTTTTGCTTTTGGTTTTTTTTTTTTTTTGGGTTTTTTTGAGTAATAGTTTTTGTGTAGATATACCATATTTTCTTTATACATTCTTTGGTTGAGGGGCATCTAGGTTGTTTCCAGGTTCTGGCTATTATGAATAATACTGCTATGAACAGAGTTGAGCAAGTGTCCTTGTGGTATGGTTGAGCATCATTTGGGTATATGCCCAAGAGTGGTATCACTGGGTGTTAAGGTAGATTAATTCCCAGTTTTTGAGAAATCACCATACTGATTTCCAAAGTGGCTGTACTAGTTTGCACTCACACCAGCAGTGGAGGAATGTTGCCCTCACTCCACATCCTCTCCAACATAGGCTGTCATTAACTTCTTTGATCTTGGCCATTCTGACAGATGTAAGATGGTTTCTCAGAGTCATCTTGATTTTCATTTCCCTGATAGCTAAAGATGTTGAACATGTCTTTTAATGTATCTTGGCCATTCACAGTTCTTTTGTTGACAATTCTCTGTTTAGATCTGTACCCCATTTTTAAATTGGATTATTTGGTATTTTGATGTCCAGTTTCTTGAGTTCTTTATATAATTTGGATATCAGTTCTCTGTCAGATGTGAAGTCAGTGAAGAACTTTCCCCATTGTGTAGGTTGATGTTTTGTCTTATTGACAGTGTCTTTTGCTTTATAGAAGCTTTTCAGTTTCAGGTGGTCCTATTTATTAATTGTTGATGTCAGTGTCTGTGCTACTGGTGTTATATTCAGGAAGCAAATGGACAGACTAAGAAAATATTATATTGAGTGATGCAAACCAGATCCAGAAAGACAAAGGTATAGTCTCTCTCTCTCTCTCTTGTGGCATTCCTAGTAAACTAATCTTTTATTCAGTTTCCTTGTCCCATCTATCACCAGTCATTGATATTAACACTTGATATTTGAAAGAAATTATTTTGTCCTCCTTTACTTTAGATTAAAATTCTCTATATACCCCACACTACAGAGGTCTGTAAGAGTTTAAACAATGAACTTCTTGGGGACTTCACCTGTTCTCAACATAAGAGTATAATTCATTATTTTTAAAACATGAGACTAACAAAGGTCAAGATTTCCTTTTCCTTTGACTATGCCATTAATTTTATGTTATTTTTCAACAATGAGAATAATTTGCTGCGATAAAGACAACATTTCTATCAAGAAGGATATAATTATCTCTCTACCCTCACACAGAAGTAGTCTATAAACTTGAGTATAGAAAGGCCATATTTTCCTCCTAAAAGTAAAACCTTTAAACATGTGTTAGCAGTGGTAATTTTTGCAAATACTAAACCATGAAATTTAATCTCTGGTCCTTGGTTCATTTATTATATGACAAATTTACTAATCATCCTACAATTTACCTCAGACTAACAATGTAATTTTTCTTAAGAAACACTATCTAATGTCAAAATCAATATCTTATTATTTTTATTAAAGGTAGGCTAGTTAAATTCCTTTTGTAAAGCTTGTTAATTGCAATATTCAGAGGCACTCCTGAACTTGTTTAACTTATTACAATCACAAAAACTGCCTTTTGCTTTCTCCCTTGTTGTTGTTAAGAAAACAAATACAGGTGAGGCAAATGAAAAAAAAATTATGGGCAAGAATGGTGGCACACAGCCATAATGCCAGATGCTCTGGAGGCTGAGAAATAACCATCTAGTTCAGCAAGGCGAGCTTCGTAAGGCTTTGTTCAAACAAACACTGACTGGGAATGTAACTTACTAATAACAGTATTTGCTTCATGTGCAAGACCTTGGTTTTAATTACTAATATTGTCTCTACAGTCGCACATACAAAGGAATTATGAAGAGGAAAAAGTTTTCTATCGTGTGAGAAGTTGTTTTCAAATTTTGGCATAATGTGACTAGAGTGATCTTTCAACACAGCTAAGCAAGAGTTTATTTTCTTTTAACTTGCCTTTGTTAAGGCATATGATGCCCATAAGAAGGAAAAAAAAGAAAACATAGGTACATGTAGTTATCTATGGAATAATATGCGATTTGGTGAGATTTGACAATTTAGCTGTAACATAATTTGTTTATATCTAAAAGAAAAAAACATGTTATTGATTTACGCAGTAGAAGATTTAACCTTCTGAAATTGAACTAAAGTGCCTGTAATCAATGTTGAGGACTTAGTCAACCTTCAATTCCAGCTGTAATGCACTTTGTATTTACTGTTTTTTTATCCTTGTTTTAGTTATAGATTATACAACTTGTCACAAAACATTCCTGAAACATGATGCAAGAAGAAGAATAATAGTTCATTGTAAAGCAGTCATCTAATTTTCATCCCTCAGAGTGGCCTCATGTCACTATCTTTCTCAGCGTTTGCTCCAAATATTGGAGAGACCAAAGTGTGTAAGAAGAAAGAAGTGTTTGCATCTTAATTAGTACTCTGCAATGCGAGTGCTCTGTTTGAAGCACTCCTTTTCTGGGAGCTTCATTCAGTCTCATGGAGCATTCCAGACAGTGTTAGTCTTCCTTTTGCTTCCATGTTGCTTGACTGTGGATTTTAGAGCACCTCCACTTATTCCTAACGTGCCTTTCCTTTGGGTCTGGAATGCCCCAACTGAAACTTGTCTCACAAAATTTAATGAACCACTAGATCTTAGTTTGTTTTCTTTAGTAGGAAGCCCCAAAAAAACTGCCACGGGCCAGCCTATCACAATATTTTATACGGATCGACTTGGCCTGTATCCTCATATAGATGAGTCACAATCAAGTGTTCATGGAGGGATACCCCAGTTGGGATCTCTAAAAAGTCATTTGGCAAAATCTAAGAATGACATCGAGCATTACATGCCAATAGACAACGTGGGCTTGGCTGTCATTGACTGGGAAGATTGGAGACCCACCTGGTCAAGAAACTGGAAACCCAAGGATATTTACAGGAATAAGTCTATTGAATTAGTCCAGCAACAAAACATACAACTCAATTTAACAGAAGCCACCAAGAAGGCCAGAAAAGAATTTGAAGAGGCAGCAAAACGTTTTATGGAAGAGACTTTAAAATTGGGGAAATCACTTCGGCCAAATCACTTATGGGGTTTTTATCTTTTTCCTGATTGTTACAACAATAAATTTCATGACTCAGATTATAATGGAAATTGCCCTGATATAGAAAAGAAAAAAAATGATGATCTCTCCTGGATATGGAAGGAAAGCACAGCCCTTTACCCATCTATCTATCTGAGGAGTGAATTGAAGTCATCTCCGCAGGCAGCACTCTATGTCAGAAATCGAGTGCAAGAGGCCATTAGGGTGTCTAAAGTAAAGGACCCTCAGAATCCAGTTCCCATTTTTGTATATGCTCGCATTGTGTTTACTGATATAACTTACCAGTTCCTACGTCAGGTAAGTAAGTCAAGGCATGGCAACTAAGAGATTTTTACAAATGATGCTGATGGAATTTTATGTTTTTAAAGTGTGAAATTTGGTCTTTACTACTTACGAGTATATGCATCAAGAAAGTGCTGCCTGTAATGGAGGCAAAATGAGAACACCTTAAATCTTTTAAAATCAAAAGTAAAATTTCTGGTGTGGGTAAGGCTTCATTCACCTTGGCAGCTGTTCCTAATGTCTATCTTGATTTTTGAATCTGACCCTCTTGCTGTGACTTGAAGTTTGTTATGTTAATCTACCTGGCCAGTGAGCCCCCAGGGATCTGCCTGCCTACCTCCCAAACTGGGTTTGCAAGCTTGCAAGCTTACACCTCTATGCCCCATTCCTTTATTTAAAGCATTGGTCCTAGGGGTGGAAGTTGGGTGATTGCATAAAGTCCATTTTATCAACCAATCTATCTCCCCATCCCAGCACTTGAATACTGATATTAATCCTATGAAACACTAGTATCTATGAAGAATTCTATGTAGTATAGACTATACCTTAACTGTTTCTCTTTTTTATTTAATGGATGTGTTCTTTTGCCAGCAGAAGTAATTAAAGCGATGACAGTCTCCATTTTAAAACAGTAACAAAATGCTTGTGTAAAAGAGTGTACAAGAAGTATAGAAATATTTAAATTGTTGCACCATCATGTTTAGCTTTAGTGTTACTGTCAAATATTTAATACTTTCACTTCATTCCTATGGGATAACTCTTTCTATCATTTCCCAGCGTGACCTTGTGAATACAGTTGGTGAAACAGTTGCTCTGGGTGCCTCTGGAATGGTAATGTGGGGAACTCTCGGTTTAGCACGAAGTATGGTAAGTTGAATTAGTAGAAAATAGATGAAGATATTTTTATTATTTTAATGTTTGAATGATTATGCATACACACACACACACATATATATATATATATATGTATATATATATATATACACAGTTATAAATGCTCCCCATTTCTCATCCCTCTGATAAAAATAGACCAAATGAATAATGGATTGGAAATGAAGGATCATGGTATTGGAGTAGGGTCATATAGAGTGTTTTGTAATTTTGGCTCTCAGAAAAAGATCAGAATATTCTCTCTCTCTCTCTCTCTCTCTCTCTCTCTCTCTCTCTCTCTCTGTGTGTGTGTGTGTGTGTGTGTGAGAAAAAGAGTAGATGGTAAGCCACTGGGCTTTCACCTGTATAGTCCCTCAAATAGCATGGCTTTCTCACATTGAGTAGAGATCCCAAGAATGTTCTATCTACCCCTTACTTTTGTCAACTTTTGTTGTTGTTGTTGTTGTAGTTGTTGTTGTTGTTTGAGGATTTCTCTGTATTGCTTTGGAGCCTGTCGTAGAACTAGCTCTGCAGACCAGGGTGGCCTTGAATTCATGGAGATCCACCTGCCTCTGCCTCCTGAGTGCTATGATCTTTATAAATAATAGTTACTGAGACAAATAGTACAAGTTACAGTATAATGAGAGAGTTGTGCAAGTCTCCTATAAACCCAGAAGACTTGAGGGTCAGCAACAGAGGGTCCCTGAAGGTCTTATCCCGATAGCCTCACTTGTTCAGATGGATATAGGAAGAAAGCATTCTGAGCTGTCACCTCCCAAGAGAAGGCTGACCCTGTACAATCTCAGTACAGCACCTTATGTTTTTGGTTGTTTGGGGCAGGAAGTGATTTCCTGTCTCATGCAAGTGGGTACAGGTCTCAGTTACTGATTTGTAATAAGATTTTGTTTTGTCCTCTACTTGAAGGAACATAGTTCATTGTTATGTGAGTGAATGTAAAAGAGGCAAAGGTTGATGTTCTACCTTGTCTCCCAAGGTTCTTTAGTGTGATTCATTCAGAGATAGCCTTCAACTTTGGTTTCACTGTTTTCTACTTAAGGCATTATCTTAGCATTATCTCTTGTGTACTCTTTCAATACATTTCTCTAAATTTCCCCAGTCCATGATCAGTTTAATTTTATCTTTGTTATTCATTGTTTCTAATCTGGATTGATGTGTGGACTGTATGGGCTAGAGTTTCAGTAATATCTTAATGGGTGGCTTCTCCTCCTCCTCCTTCTTCCCTCTCCTTTCCTGCTCTTCCTATTTTAACTTTTTATTGAAAATAAAGCTATTTTCATACAATAAATTTGGATCATGGTTTCCCCTCCCTCATCTCCTCACTTATGCCCCTCACTACCTTACCCTTCCAACTCTATGCCTTCTTTTTCTCTTATGAAAACAGATACATAAAACAGACAAGCAAGGATAAAACAAAACAAAAATAAAATAATAAGGAGCACAGAAACTCAAATGTGTGTGTGTGCATGTACATACACACTCACAACAAATACATAAAAACTAAAAATGGAAATAGTAATATCCAAGCAAAAGACCAGTAATGTTATTTTTTAAAAAATGCCCAGACAAAGCAATATGGAAAAAATCTCCCTAAAACCTTTGAGTTATTTTGTATCAACTCTAGTAGGGCATGCATGGAGCCTGCCATTAAGTGGGTGAGACCCCCTGGAGAAGTTTACTTTGTGAGTGGTTGTTAATTAGACATAGCTTCTTGGTTGGGAATGGGAATCCTGCTTGTTCCCTATCTCACTGCTCATACTCTGTCTTGTTTGGATCTGTGTAGGCTCTATGCATGCTGTGAGTTCCTATGTGTGTGAGTCTTATTGTGTCTGAAAGACTGTTTCCTTGGTGTCATTCATCTCCTCTGGCTATTACAATCTTTCTGCATCTTCTTTTACATAATTCTCAGAGCCCTGTGGTGAGGGATTTGATAAAGATATCCAATTTAAGACTGAGTGTTACAGGATTTTTCACTCTCTGCATATTGTCCTATTGTGGATCTATGCATTAATTCCTATTTATAGCAATGTTTATATCACTATTTCATCACAGAGCATAGCTTCTAAGCAGAGTGTTCCTATAGAAAAGATAGCAAGGAATTAGGATTCAGAACTCTTTCTGTAATTCTTTGCCTCCAGAAAAGAATTCTAGGCTGCCTAATCAATTTTTATCTTTATTTATACCAGTGTTAAGATGTTCAATGCTCAAATTTTGCAAAATTTGCCAAAGGACTGACTGTCATGAACACACAATTATGTAACATTTATATAAACTATACAGTTTGAACCCATTTGTTTTGAGCCATCACTTTGGGAACTATTTTCGATGCTGTTTAAACTTTTCTGACAAATGTAATTCCTACTATGATTTGTTTTTTATAATTTACTATGGTTAAGTGAAGATATCATAGGCCCCATGTTAAGCCCGTGTATATGTGTCTATCTTTTTTGTCTTCAGAATAGTCATATGTATCAGGCTTTAACAATTATCCTTATCTTACTGTTACAAGCACTTTTCATCTAGCCTGGTCTTACAGCCCCATCAATTCCAAATAGCACACAGAGATGCTGTATAAATTATGAAACTGATGGCCATTGGCTAGCTCTGACTTAATTATTAACACATTTTTCTATTAATCTGAGTATTTCTACATGGTGTTGGTTTACTGGGAATGCTGTGTATGCCGGACCTGCATCTCCTTTGCTTGCTACATCTCTGCAGTGAAGAGAGTGATTGCCTGTTTGTCCCTGCTTATATCCTGATTCTGCCAAGCTATGTCACTTCCTGCCTGTCCAATCAGTGTTTTATTCATCAACTGATGAGGCAAACATATACCCATCATCTTACAAGTGATGAAACTTAAGCATAACCAAATTTATTAATTAGACTTGGAGTCTTCTAAATAGGAAACTAAGACTTTAAAGTTTGAGATACTGCCAAGTCATACAGAAGGTTATTTATGAAGCTATGACACCAACTACCAGGGCAAGAGAGATTCAAATCTCACGTTCTAAAAGATGAACCATTCCATTCTTTATTCTTAAATAACTGTGGAAGTTCAAGGCTAAATTGAGTCTCAACTAAATAATTATTCAGTGCCATGAAATGACACACAAAACTTACTGATGTTTTGAAAATAAGTGGTTAAATGATATTGCTTGTTAAAGTGAAAAAAGAGTACTTCCTAACAATGTGGTGTGTCTATTGCTTTGTTTTCTAAGCATTGCTTGATGCAGTATATTGCCCCATAGAACTTATACCTTGATATTCTATCTTACGATTTTACAGAAATCTTGCCTGAACTTACATGATTACTTGGAGACTACTTTGAATCCTTACTTAATCAACGTCACCCTTGCAGCCAAAATGTGTAGCCAAGCACTTTGCCAAGATCAAGGCATGTGCTCGAGGAAAGACTGGAATTCAGATAACTATCTTCACTTGAGCCCCCAAAACTTTCAGATTCAATATGTGAAAAGTGGAAAATATGAAATTCGTGGCAGTCCAACCCTTGATGACCTACAATACTTTTCCAAAAACTTCCGTTGTAGCTGCTACGCCAACTTGAACTGCAAGGAGAGAGAGGACCTGGAAAGTGTGAGAACCGTCAGTGTGTGTGCTGTTGAAGACGCTTGCATTAATTCCTTTGTTATTTCAGAACCTAGTGCTCTACCTGTGAACTGGAAACGCCCTTATTTTGCTAATAGCAGTCAGTTAGATATTACATCGTCTGCCACAGGAGGTCCCTGTGTGCCAAGGAAAGACGTCAGTGGGTATCTCTTTGTTCTCTGTATCTATTCACAACATTTGAAATATTTGCTATAGGTTTCCATCATTTGAAAATTGGACATCAGCTTTCAGAAACAATTCTATGTGAATAATGAAGATTCTACTTTGAATTTCAGAGACAAAATATATTCTTCTATCCAAAACTGAATGCAAGGCTGTCATAGTTACAGGGTTAGCAATCTGAGAAAAGTGAAGAGTAAATAAAATCAAATTTCTATAAATGAAAGCCTTTTAGTAATTTGTTTTTGATTGTTGATTAAAATTTAGTAATGTTTTAGTGATTTATTATTGGTTAAAACCTTGAAAGAAAATGAAAATTTACACCTTTTAAATGGCAGTGCTCTAACCCACCATAATCATAATTTTTAGCTATTATGTCTTGAAAAATATTTATATTTAGACTGTATGGAAAAGTAAACTTTAAAAATTATAATATTATTTTTATGTGACTTAATAATATATTTTTGAAATTAATATTTTTAAAGTCTTTGAATTGACTTTACATTTATCATCAAGTTTAATTAATGTATCAAAAATGGCCTTTTTCATTTAAGCACCTACTTCTACATTAACCTGCTTCATAAGTCATTTATTGAGTTTTACTTCTTTTGGGCTTGATATTCAATGTCAATAATTCCTTATAAAGCAACATACTTCTTCCCATCAGTGAGTTTGTTGTATGCTTGAAAATGCAATAAAAGAATGTTGAGAATGACAACACAGCGTGTTTTCAGTGCTATAGTATATTTACAGTGCTCTGCCATGCATATGAGAAGGTCAGAATGTCCTGAAAGAAATGAGTAAAAGTTTTGAAAAGGGTGGATGCGAGTTAGTATGAAAGAGAAGTACTTCAGGAGTAACAACTGTGCATGTCTGTTAGTATAGGCAAAGCATAAAATGATCAAATGACCCAGTCTTTGTGACCCACATTGACCCACAGGGGACTTGACAGTGAAGACACTCCAACATCTTATGCCTGCTCTCTTTTTCTTCACTCATACAACATGATGTGTCTGTTTTTAAATTCCTATTATAGTCTTGTAATATCTATCCAGTGAGGACAGTTACTTGGTGACTTGTATTACAACTGTATATAGAGTGTGACAAACAACCTCTGGGACTTAGGATGAGCCCACTGAAAAATTTTGAGTACAAAACATGAGGACCCAGTATGAGGTTTTGAACTTGGGGATGATGTCATGGGCACTTTTCTTAACCTTAAGATATAAGATCAATGCTTGCTTTCCCTTAAACTGCATCTTTCATCCTTCAGTCCTGTTAAGATAGTGTCAAAGGTATATCTTAAAAAGTTAGTTATTGAAAAGAAAAGATCTGATAAAGCTCTGAAAGGGACACAACATATAGACTACCTTAATGAGATGGGTGTCATGGTAACTAATGTTTAGGAGTCAGAAAGAATGGAGACAGCAAAAATTGAAAAGAGAGTTTGTAACCTAGCAGTTTGAAAAACAAATTCCAAATTCCACAGATGTAGGTAACCAAATTCAATTTAGGCCTCCATAAATCCAGTTAAGGTTTACTTTTTAAGGTTTTGAAAAGATTAAATGAAATGATACATTAAAAACAGTTGACTTTAAACATGACTCAGAAAAGATCAAGCTCCTTTCCAGTAGGCCATATTTTGACAAATGCTTTATCCAACCATTCAAACAAACATTTAACATTGTAAAAGAAAACTGTGAGATTTCATATTAAACTTAAATTTCTTCTCAGTGTGTCCATATCAATAAACTCAGCCTGATCCAGTCTTGTGTTCCTTCCACCATTATCCCATACCCTTAAAAATTCATTCCAGACTTCTGCTTTAACAAACTAGCAAACTCATTAAGGCCATTAGTAGTACAGTGAACCTTTTCATGGACTATACTTTTCATGACTCTTCTAGGAATCTACGAAGCCTTATAGGTCTGACAGCCCTAGGGCACATTAGCACTGTCTTGTGTGGTATCTCCTTCAGAGGTGGTCACTGCTGGCTTAGCAGACACTGATTCCCCAAGTCAAAGGTGGAAAAGGCAGTGTTTTAGGGGTTAGGAGTGGAAGTACATCTTTTGCAGAGAGTGGAAAGATTTCCTCAGATGAGATAAACCCTTGAAAATCTGAGGGATTGATGGAAAATGTTCTTCTGTATATATGTTTGTCTTATTGGTTAATGAATAAAACACCGATTGGCCAGGCAGGAAGTGACATAGCATGGCAGATACTGCCACTAGCTAACCATAGAGGTTGGGAGGTGTGTACAGACAGGCAGGAAGTGACATAGCTTTGCAGAATCAGAATATATGCAGGGACAAACAGGAAATCTCTCTCTTCTCTGCAGAGATATAGCAGGCAAAGGAGATGCAGGGCTGGCATTCCCAGTAAGCCTAGACCACGTGGGAATACTTAGATTGATAGGAATGGGTTAATATTTAAGACAGAAATAGCCAATAGTAAATGCTAGCAACAGGCCAATGGTTTTGTAATTAATACTGTGTCTCTGCATGGGACCAGGCTGAGGTAAAGTGCACATAACGGGAAATCAAAGTTTAAAGCTTCAATAAGGCCCTCCCACACATTCCTATCTCAGGACATAGGATCCCATTCTTTACCAATTAATGACTTTACTTTTAACTGCCAACACCCTCTAAGTCTAGGAATTGAGTTTTCACTGTAATTCAGCCAACCTTATAATGAGTGCTTCATTTGATTTCCCACAGCTTTAGCTCTGTAGCTGCTGGAGAGAAAATTCTCCTCCAGGGCACACTTAAAAACCTTTAGATTATTTACGTGCACCTGGAATCAGTCAGTTTTATCATTGAGTTCATTGTGCTTCACTGTTTTCCGAGATGTCAGAGGTTGGTTGATTTTATCATGAAGCTCATTTTTTTTTCCTTTGTGAATTTACCAGAGAAACTAGGAGCCACCAACCAGCATTATCACTTTTCTTAGTTTCTTACAACTGTCAAAAGTTTTATACCCAGTCACCAAATCCTTTGCTCAATCAAGATAATCAAACTCATTTGTTGCCTTAAGTTTGAAAATAGTTTACACTTTGGGTCTAGGAGAGGTTTCAGTGATTCTAGAGTTTTTGTTAACCATAGGTGTTGGCAAACTGAAAAGCCTATTCCAGACATTTAAATGATTAATTTTTGTATTTCTGTCGCTCCAGAACTGCTTCTGGTACCATTCTATGATTATTCAGGTTTCTCCAGAGAAAGAGATCCTGTTACCCCAGTAATGGCTATCTATCAACAGAAGGTCCAAGAGTTCAGTAGTTGATCAGTCCATGGGCTTGATGTCTCATCTGGTCTTTAGCATATGCCTCTGATTCAAGTCAATGGGAAACAAAACAACCTAACCCAAGCAGTACTGCAAAGGACACAGATGCTCCAGGAATGTATAGGTCACTCCTCCAGGAAAAGAACCTAGTCTTATTGAGGTGCTTGCTGAAGGTGGAGGAAATGCAGAATGGGTAGTAGAGGATGATAGTTGTAAATACCAGCTAAGGCCATGTGACCAGTTACAGGAATGAGGATTATAATCCACATGAGTGTTTCTGTTACAGGAATGAGGATTATAATCCACATGAGTGTTTCTGTCATGTTTTGTTTAATATGCATTTGTGTAGATATTTATGTTTTCTTTCCTTAATGTCTGTATCTGTGGTGTAACTTCAGTAAAGGGGGTGTCAGTGACTATCATATTTAAGTTTAAAACACTAAAAGAATATTCCTGAAGGAATATTGTGCTCTGTTTTAAAATTTATAATGCATTTGTAGTTATATGAGGAATAGTTACAGCATATTAGGCATGATTATGACCTTGTTAAATATATAATGTGTTCATATGTGAGATAGTTATATTAGGCATAATTATGATCTGGTTATTGCTTTTATTTGAACATCAAGCAAAACAAAAGATATTGTGTATCAAGTTTAGAAGAGGTGGAGTTGTGGTGGTCACTCTTGGTTGTCAACTTGACTGCATTGGCAATTAACTAAAACCCAAATGTCTCTGGGTTTAAAAATTAAATCATTTGAAGTAGGAAGACCTACTTTTAATTGGTATCTTTTGAGGTGAAAAGATCTTCCTTTATTCTAGATCCTTTGAAGTTGTAAGACCCACCTTTAATCTGGACCACACCTTCTGCTGGCAGCTTTGATAAAGAACACCAAAGAAGGAAGTTAGCTCTTTTTGCCTGCTTGCTCTTTATCTTTCTAGGAAGTCCATTCCTTCACTGGCACTATAGCCTACTTTTTCAAGATTCTGATGTGTACTGAAGACCAGTTAAGACATCTAGCCTTGTGTATGGAAAAGTTCTGTTCCTCTGGAGAACCCTGATTAATACAATAACCATAACAATTTTGTATGAATTGTCAATCTTGAACTCATGGTTTGTATTCAACAGTATAACTGCCAGTATTCTATTCCTAAGAATATGTGAGCGCATTTTCACTCATAAAACTGCCAGGATTGTTTCATTATGATTATTCTGTACAATGTTATAACATTTTCATAAAATTAGTATTTTACATAGCGTGATTAAGGGTATGACACTGAAACCTCATCAATAAAATTGAAGACAACCTATTTCCTCTATCTATATGGGAGAGTAGAAAGGGCTCCACACAGCCGTTCTTCCTCCAGCCATACCCTATCTTAATGCACTGCCCTAACTGATGCCACCAACTGGGAACCAAGTGTACAGATACCTGAGCCTACAGGGAACATTTCTTATTTAAATCACCACATCCTCCACCACCACATGTTCCAGAATTATGGATATAAATCTGTGTATGTAAGATTTAGCACAACTTGAACTATGTTGTCCACAATTTTCTATAAAATACTCTTCCAATACATTATATATTTTAAATACCCATTTCAGTATATCAAGTAGTGACCACATCATACTCAGGTGTACCATTATGGTAACTTTTTATATAAAAAATAAATCTTATTGAGAGAAAAGCTATTTCCTGGAAATGGCTTCTGTTTGAAAATCTCGCTGTTAATGGCATGGACATCTGGATCTCGGCACAGTGTATGTGAGGCAGTGGAATTGTTGATGCATAGGGTAAATCCATAAGAATGTAGAAAGTAACATATATTCATCCTATAAGTTCCGTCCCTCTACAGAAACATGACCAATACCAATACAATAGTGACTACTAGGTGTTCACTTACCTACTGGACTTTGTCAAGTTCTGTAGCCACTGATCATCTGATGGCTGGAATGACATTTCTTAATAGTAATGTTGACACACACATACACATAAATGCAGACCTTTTGATGCAGAAAAACAATTCATCAATATGAACTCTAGAACATCACAAATCTAATTTTTTTTGTGGGAATTCCTGTCCTCAGTAGCAAAAATCAAGGAAAGCCATTCAACCTTATTCCAGTTATTGGAAAGCTTACAACTTGGGATAATTATTCCTTTTCTCTGTATGTTTCATCAGCTACAAAAGACCGTTTGTTGCAAAGATGAGATGTCAGCCAAAGTCAGCTGATATGCCAGGCACAGACAGTAGAAGCTATTGAATAAGCAACAGCAGTTTAGAAGGCTTAACCTGCTTCCCAATACTATTCCCATTGATGAACTGAGGTTCACATTGGAATACAAAATTGGCTTGATGTCATTTAGAGGGGCAGGATACAAAATGAAAAGTATTTCTAGTGTGAACATGTTTAATTTGCTTAAAAATACAAATTAACATTAGCACTGCGCTATGCCCAATATTAAATGTGTGAATCTATTATCTGAAAAAAGCATTCTCATATAATCTAGTGACTGCTTATAGGAATGGATTCTTATATCCCAATAGATATTATAGGTATCTAATATCTACTGTTAGATAGATGCCACACTAAATCTACATAAGAGATACAGATACAAGAGATTAGAACAACATAGCCTTATAACTTTTATGGTGTAAATGATTATAAATTATTTCTTTTTTTTCTAAATTTGAAAAGATGGAAAATAAAAAAGGCTTATGTTTAGTATTTATTTTCTGGGAACCTAGATTACTAGCTTATTTTACTGTCATTGGGACAAAATTCTTGGCGTGAATAACTTATAGGAGCATTGCAATTTTATTTAGGATGTCAGTGTTCATTGCTGTCAAACTGGAGAGGCAATGGCTACTAAAGTGACTCACTCCATGGTAATGAGGTGAGCTCATGGCAGATGTGTCCTCATATGGCCCAGACCAGGAGATCATATCAAAAAGAGAAATAACTTTGAAAGGCCAGTATTGGGAGACCTACCTTTTCCAGCTAGCCTCCATGTCAGGAAAGTTTCACAACTTTCAAAACAATGTTATCTGGTGGGGAACAGACACATCAGTCTGTAGAGGCTATTTTACATCCAACCATAACACTTAAGAACTTACATGAAAACCCGTGAATGCAGAAGCTACACACACATACACACACACACACTCACACACACACACACACACACACACACACACACACACACACACACAACATACCACACACCACGCACACACATGAGCTAAAATGGAGTTACCCTATAATGGGAAGCGATGCCCCTATTTGACACCACAGGATAACAAACAAAAAGCTCAGTGACAGGAATAGGTTACTTCTTTTACATTTGTTAGCCAGCAAGGTCCCACAGACAAGCAAACATTACAGACTATTTGCCAGTATTCTTGGTTGCTGTCTAGAACCTGATGGTAAAACCCTATTGCTGAAGACATTCCATACTTGAATCATAGAATTGGGAAAAATAAGCTAGTGCTAACTGTATGCCCCACCCATACTGACTAATTTTCATAGTGATGGAAGGTGCTTTGCAGGCCACTAGATAAAAAAGTAATTGTCAGTCTTACTCATCTGTGAACCCTGAGAGCTAAAATAATGTTGACTACTAGTGCAATAGTGGCATGAACATCATATGTGTTACCATTCACTTTCTGATTTAATTTAATTCTTACCCTTAAAGATGAAACCAGTTCTGACACAATTATTGAATCAAAGACCAATGGATAAATAGGCCATAAACTCTAGAAGAAAACCTACTACTAATCTGCTAAATGGACATATTCATTAAAC
This sequence comes from Cricetiscus sungorus, assembly GCA_030556225.1. Lineage (NCBI taxonomy): Eukaryota > Metazoa > Chordata > Mammalia > Rodentia > Cricetidae > Cricetiscus > Cricetiscus sungorus. The sequence goes on from JANBXA010000253.1 coordinate 23,796,550, forward strand.
TGGTTCCTAATGACGTATCATTAGGCCATAGGTCAATGCTTCTTTCATGTGAAAAGATTTTATTAATGGTAGATATGATTAACCCAGAGACCCATAACCAAGCAAGATGGAAATAATGTGACACTACAGAATGTTCAGACCTAAATGGAACTGTGCTAGACAGTTTTATGTCAACTTGAATTGACAATCTAAGAGTTATCTGAAAGGAGGGAACCTCAATGGAAAAAAAAATGTCTCTCTTAGATCTGGCTGTAGAGAATTTTCTCATTTAGTGATTAATGGTGAAGAGCCCAGCCCATTGTGGGTGGTGCCATCCCTGGACTGGAGGAATCAGGGAGAGGTAAGAGGAGAATTGAAATGTAGGACCGACAGAGAACAACTCCAGACCTTCTCTCCAGTAAGATAAGACCATGTGGAAATACTTAGATTAATAGAAATGGGTTAATATTTAAGACAGAGCTACCCAATAAGAAACACCAGTAACAGGCCGACAGCATTATATCAAATACAGTGTCTCTGTGTGTTATTTGGGGCTGGCACAGGTGTGGAACCTGGCAGGTGGGTGGAAAAACTTCTCGTAACAGAGCATGGTAAAGGAAGGGATGTGTGAAGCCCCACCTCTGAGTGGCTATTGCAATGTTTAGTTTCTTGGAGAAAAAGAATCAGTTCTTTTAAAGAGCATAGCCCTGAGTAAGTTGGCCATGCTCTAGCAGAAGGCACACATCCAAGAAAGAAATTTGAGCAGTAGGAATTTGTTTTGACAGCAAAATCCAAAAGCACACAAAGAAGCATGGGTAGGGTAGGGGTTAAGTTTGGGAAGGGAGTATATATGATAAAAGTATGTTGTACAAAATTCCCAAAGAGTTAATAAAATACTAAAAATAATAAAAAATAAAAATGCTGATTCATTGCCAAACAACAACAGCCAAATAAACAGAAAGCAAAAATACTGCCATAAGTAGTACACAAATATTTGTGAGAATTGATCAGACAAAGGTAGGTATCCCATAGAACACCTGAGTTCCTAAGTAGTGAAACTCAACTTTAGCCATCAATAGTACAGTGAGGTTTTGCTCCTGTGAGACACTAGCATCTTTAGGGAGGAAAATGCCAATCATTGCTCTATGATTTTTCAGGCTTAATCTGTCTCTTATTGAACACTGTGCTTTATTTTCCCTATCTCATTAAGTATTTTCCTCCCTCAAGTGAGATGCATCCATTTTCGGCTGGTCCACTATTAACACAGCACTGCCCCCATGAGACTATCTTGTAAAATACTATGAAGACTAAAATAATTCCTATTCTTTTCATTTCTGGTTCAGAACCACATCTAAACAACTGTCCAACATCAGTTTTCTAAGTGCTAGACCACTGAGTTCAAGAGATCAAAAGGCCACTTAGGTTTGTATACACGTCCGTTGTTTTGTTTTTATATAATAAAGGGAAAACTGGCAACTGAAGACTGGGAAAACTCTTTAAAAGTTTGCTTTGTATTACCTCTCTTGGGCCTGATTTTGACATACAGTGGGAAGTGCTTGAGTTAATCACAGAACTACAGGGGCACAAGGATAGTGATGTTAGGTCCCCTGGGCTCCTTTAACAGTAATCAGTGTGTGTTCTTGAAGCCACTTTAGAAATTTATTCAGCATATCTTTCAGTTAAAAATCGTGCACAATAATGCATTTATAAGCACAACAGGTACCCTCTGAGATATATCTGTAGAGTCCTCTACATAGGAGTTGGGGGGGGAGTTGCAGCTCCAGGAAGAACTTGCTACCTAGGAATTCACCTTTCAAGGCATCAGGTTCTCCATCACTTGTCTCAAGATAACATTTTAAAGATAACTGTAATGAAACAGTTGAATTCAGTTGAATTCAGTTCACAGGGACCCTGGAGTCACCTATTTCACCTGCAAACTTAACCCTTGCTGGGCTATTTGGATTTCACCTTACCACTATTTTAAAACCAGGTTGTTGAGTAAGAGAAAACTAAAGTTGGATGAAGTTGCCTCTTTTAATCCAACCTTTTCTTTCTTAGAATAAAACATTCAATGCTTTATTCCCGATACACCTGCAGTTTTGGCTACTGCAACTGGCAAGAATATTGTTACACAAAAAGCACCTGTCACTCATGGCAGAGAGCAAAGCCAAGGATATTTATTTTTTTCTCTATTGGTTTCTTGGACATTTATTTAGCTCAAGTTCATCTGGGAGTAAAAAAAAGACAGGTGTTCATCATTGTAACTGCAGGACACATGTTCCTGCTATTTTACATGGGATGACATGCTGTAGATGTGTGTATAAGCTTGTGTGTAAGTGTGAATATATGTGCAGATGTGTGGTTGTACAGGTATATGTTAAGGCTAGAATTCAACATTGACTTCTGAACCCTTGTAATTTTCAGGGTATTTCATTGATCTTGGATGGATCTAACTAATTTGGGGAGATTGGCTTCCCAGCTTCAGTCCCCAAGAATCATCCTGTTTGCTTTCCCAGGATACAGGAGTGTATGGGCACACAGTGAATGCTGGCATTCTAGACTCATGACCTCATATTTGAGTGACAAGCATTTATCCATGTAGCCATCTCCCAGCCCTTAGACTACACCACATAGCCTTTCATCTCTCCCAGTGGGGAGCTGTTCTGTCATATGTCATCATTGATGAGTACACATTCCTGGGCTGGTTTCTAAAAGAAAGCAAGGTGAATAAGCCATGGGGGCAAGACAGTTAAGGAGCACTCCTCCATGACCTCTGCATCAGCTCCTGCCTCCAGGTTGCTGCCCTGATTTCCTTCAATGATGGATTGTGATATGGAAGAGTAAGCCAAATAAATCATTTCCTTTTCAACTCGCTTTTTGCCATGGTGTTTTCATAGCAACAATAACCCTAACTAAGACAAACCAAATGGTCAGGTTTGTTATAGTTATTTATGGTTATTCCTCCTATGGTTGTGATAGAATACTCTAACAAAATCAACTTACAGAAGAAAGGTTTTATTTTAATTCCTAGTTGGAGGATAGAGTCCTGCATGATGGGGGAATCTTGGCTGCAGGAGTTTAAGGTAGCTGAGTACATTGCTACTACAGCCAGGAAGCAAAGGGTGGTAGATTCTGGAGCTCAGTTACTCTCCCTTTATAGAAATACCAGGACCCCAGCCCATACACTGATGCTATATACAGTTAAGGGGTACATTCCTGCTTAAATTAACCTAATCCAGACAACAAATGATACATATGCCCACAGGCTTGTTTCCTAGGTGATTTTGGGCCCTGTCGATTTGACAATATTAATGATCATCATATCATCAAATAAAATTGAAAATTTTGATGTTGCAGTGTGGAATTGTAAATAAGCCTAAGAAACTCTGAGTTGTTGGGATTGCTCAACATCCACGACAGAGCATGCTGCTCAGTTTGGTTTTAAAGCCCGCTGTTTATCTATACAATTGCAGATAAACACTTATTTTCTTTTTTGACCTTAAGAACCTACTTTTGGATAAGGGGTGAGCAGATGGATTTCAGTCTCTGTCTGCTGTCTTGTGTTGTCTAGAAGGCCATAAAAATATGTAGAAGACTTCATAAAACTAGTGATCTTCCCCTTTGAGTCAAGACAAATAGCCATAGTAATATTATCTAAGTTGCCACTAGTAGAACTCTTAGGGGTCTCTATATTAAGTGCTCTGTTCTTTGCTTCACCACACCTGGGGGAGAAGCTGTAACTTTCCATGAAGAGAAAACTGAGGCTAGAAGAATATTAAGTGGCGTAACTAAGATAACACAGACAATAACAAGTGGGTCAGTTATTAAATCAGATTCCTTCATTATTTTCACACCTTTGTTTTCTTTTTTCTTTTCTGTCTTTTTTCTTTTCTGTCTTTTTTCTTCCTTCCTTTCCTTCCTTTCTTTCTTTCTTTCTTTCTTTCTTTCTTTCTTTCTTTCTTTCTTTCTTTCTTTCTTTCTTTCTTTCTTATTGAGACAGGATCTCAGATATCTCATTCTTACCTGAAGCTTGCTATGTAGCTAGGTCACCGACCTTGAAGTTCTGATTTTCTAGTCTTCTTCATCTACTGATACCTCCCAAGTGTTGAGTTATGGGTTATAGGTGTACATCACAACATCTGGTATTTTGATTTAGAGGGAATCCAATTCAGGGTTTTCTGCATTTAAGGCAAGCACTCTACCAATCAAAATACAATTGCCAACCCTATAGTCTGTTTGAAATTTCCTCTAGTGACTGTTGATCCATTTGGATCCAATGAGTTCTAGGTACAGGTTTCTTCCTGGCCAGCCCCTCCAACTGATTCTTGGAATGGTTATATCACTTTTATTGACTTCTATAAGCTACTTCTCAGACCATCCTCTTGATGACTATACTTCAGGCTGTGTGCAAGGTAAGGGTGTCCTCACTGGTCCTTCATTGACAGCTACTGGCTTCCCTTTGCCCAGAGCTCTAGGACCCTGCTTATTTATACTATGTTAGCGGAGGTATAAATGAACCATTGTTAGGCCCAAAGGTAAATTCTTCCTCCTGGAATATGGCAGAAATGAGTGTTTTGAAACTGAATTAAGCAAATGTTTTTCTTGCTTCACTGTGTCTTGTTTATGTGTTCAGGATACTATGTGTAGGGGGGCGGGGTGATGGAACATGAAGCAGAAAATATCAAAACTAATTTTTGCAAAGGTACCCATGACATGGAAACAAAGCGCTTGCCTTGGACATAAAAAAAAATAAAAAATGTTCCAGTGTCCATGTTGTTTTTTCACTCCATCACAGGTATTTTATCAGGTGTATCAACAGATAAGCCTGTTCTGCTGGAAATGAGTGATTCTAACTTGGTTAAACTGTTGTTTATACTTTAGAATTTCCTTCTTCCTATCATGTCCTGCAAATTTATCTTATCTGTCTATCTCAAAGCCACAGAAAATAACTTTTAAAGTTCATTCTGTGAGTCAATGTGGTAAAGGATAAAATGGAACAGAAGCCAAAGATTAGGCTGTTGAGGTTACTGACATGAATTTGCTGCCCACCTATTACTCTTGAGACAATGTGGGGTGGTGCTATCATCACCCACACCCTTGTAGCACCGAGTCCTTTTAGATTCCAACTCTGAAACAATTTCTCATGCAGCCTGCAACAGTGGGTAGAATTACTCCTCTTCTTAAAGTAGCTCTGCTGATTGCAGATCTGAGCGGAGAAGTGCCTTTGTGTAGTGGAGGGAGGTAACTAAAACACAACTGTTTAGAGTGTAGGGAACAAGTGTGTTTGTGGCTGCTTACCTATAAATGGGCTCACATCCTATCTTCCCAAGGTTCAGTGGACATCTCAACCGTAGAGCTATAAGGATTGTAGAAGCCTGTAGTCTGGTAGGATCACAGTGAAACAGTGCCTTCTAACGTGACAGGGCAACTGAACTCAGTGACTCATTACAACTATAGTTGCTTACATAAGATGTGTATGAGGTGGAGCCTGTCAACAAACTGTCATGGATGTTTAAGGGGTTCATAAACATCTAGCCCTAGTTGAAGAACTACTGATAGTTGATAGCATGTAGTGGGAGGGTAAGTTTGGTTTTAGCCTCTGTATCCTTGGGTATACAGTCAGAACAAATTGAACTCAGTAGATTGTAAACAAATGAATGAACAAAAATCCCCCAAAAAACCCAAAAAACAAAAACAGCCATGAAAATGAGAAGGGGAGAGTAGTGGACCTAGAAGTTAGGGGAGGAGTGGGGGTGATTATGATTAAGATACATTGTATCCATGTATAAAATTCTCAGAAGTAATAAATTATACCAATTTGGATAAACTGGAAGTCACAGAGATTGACATTCTGAGTGTCACCAGTGGCTTTTCTTGGTATCTCTCACTTACCTTTCAGTTATCCATGAACTTAAAGGTACTTTGTATCTTTAAAGGCATATGCACACATAAATTAGCAAATGATTTCATTCAGCCAGATAACAAGAGAAAACTTTGCCTGAATCCTCTTTTCAAGCTTCCATCCTTGACCTGGATGTTGTTGTGTGTAAACTACAGTAGGGAAGCAGAATACTCACAATGTTATATCTACACCTGAAGACAGTATTCACCACTACTTCCTACAGGGCCATGTGAAGTGATGGCTCCTTGCACTGCAGTTTTATTTCCAACCATTTCATCCTAGAGGAATATGCTGCTAAAGCTCTGGTATGTGAGCTACTTTAAGAGGCCATGTTCACTATAGAAACAAACCACATTGTCAAGGACTTTGCACATTCATGAATCAGCCAAGTTCTCAAAACACTTCTGGAGTGTCACAAATCCCCTGTGAAGTGGAACTTTTTTTTTTTTTGTCTGGCACTAAGAAATAGGGAACACTTATTTGACTTCTTTAGGGTCATGGAGACACAGTGCCAGAGAAGACAGAAACAGATAAGCTTGTCAGCTCAATAGGAAAGGAATGCAAGAAGACATGGGCATGACACTTAGAAGCAAAGGAGCTAAATACACTTCATTTTTTTCCTTGGAGAAGGTCAAGAGAATGAGGTATGATAAGTAGGGCATTAGAAAGAGCAGGCATCAAAGTTCCACTGGTGGTACAAGGGATACAGAGCTGCTGGGGCTGCACAGAGAAGCCATGAGCTGAGGGTGTGGAACAAGATAGTAACAGTTCTAGAAAGAGTGGCAGAAGAGGAATAATTAGGCAGAAGCCAAAGTGTATGAGGCAATGTGTACTACTCCAATGTTTTCCAGACTAAATGATTAATAATAAGATCCCTTTTGTCAATTTTTTAGACTTTCTCCATCTGCCAGGAAAAATATTTGCTGTCTTTCTTGGTGGTCTGATGGAATTTACAATTTATTTGGCCACACTGGAGTATTTTGGAAAGATTCTATTTTCAGCTCTTAAAAGCTCTCATGTTCCACTTTTCTCAAGCCTGATTTAATTCTCCAGCATCTTCTTCATGGTATTTTTTTTTTTGTAGTTGTCTAGATCTTGCTCTTCTAATCCTTCTGTCCTATCTGACTTCTAGTCATCTAGCCAGTCGTCATCTCTAGGTCTGTCCATAAAGCCTCTTCAGCCGGCTCTAGGTTTCTTGGTGTACCTGCCTGCACTCACCAGCATGTTTCTCCTTCCTTGATCTTCCTTTCCCAGTTGCCCCTGCGAAATGTACCCTGAAGTTTCCAATACATTTCTTTGTTGTTGTTGTTCTAGTATTGCAAAATCTGTAAACACTTAAAAGAATTGCCTCTTTATGTTTATGGATATCGGGTTAAATCATCCCCTTAGTTTCCTGCTATTAGGGCATCTGAGGATGGAAGAAACTAACATGTATTTAACCTATTCCTTATTATAGTATTTCCTCAGTGCTTCACAATATTTGCAACAGGTCTTGTAGCTTCAAATTTACAATGTGATCTAACAACAAAATTTTTGAAATCTTTACAGCTAAAACAACCCTAACAAAAATAGCAAACTTGCATTAATCATTTACCAAGATTCAGACATTGTTCTTTCATATATTTAACTCACCTTCAAAATTGTCCTATATTGAATCTGCTGTTAGCTGCAATTTAAGAATGGTGAACTTCAGGGGGATGGGATGGGAGGGTGGTGGTGGGGGCATGGGAGAGAGGGAGGGAGGGAGGGAGAAAAGGAGGGAAGGAGAGAGGGAGGAAGGGAGAGAGAGGGAACTGGGATCGATATGTAAAATGAGAAAAAAATTGTCTTTTATGTGTGACTTGAATAAAAGCAAGTTAAAAAAAAAGAATGGTGAATTTCACACAGATTTAAACAACTTGTCCATGATTTTGGAAAGTAAGTCGCAATACTTCTAATCTTTACTGTTCACCATGTTTTGATGGTTAAATAGAAATAATGAAATGAAAATGCAAAGCACAATATGATACTATGACACACTCTGTGATGTACAGAGCCTCCAATAGTAGTCAAGGTCTAGAAAAACTTGTCTGTCAAAGATTGCTATAGGAACTTAACACAGTTTCTATTTTAGACAAAATGGCAGCACACAGAATGGGAAAAGATATTCACCAACTTCACATCTGACAGAGGGCTGATTTTCAAAATATACAAAGAACTCAAGAAGCTAGTTACCCAAACACCAAATAATCCAATTAAAAAGTGGAGTGCAGAACTAAATAGAAAATTCTCAATAGAGGAATCTAAAATGGCTGAAAGACACTTGAGAAAGTGCTCAACAGCACATTCTCCATGGAGGGATACTCCCTTAACCCAGAGGCAGGAGTGAGGGCCTAGTCCCTACTGTAAATGACTTGACAGATTTTGTTGACCCCTCTTAGAAGGCATCGCCCTCCCTGTGGAGTGGGGGAGGGGGGAATGGGATGGGAGGGTGGTCAGAGGGAGCACAGAGGGAGCAGTGGGAGAGAGGGAGGTAGGGAGAGGGAACTCAGATCGATATGTAAAATAAATAAATAAATAAGTAAATGAAAGAAAGAAAGAAAGAAAGAAAGAAAGAAAGAAAGAAAGAAGAAAGTGGTCAACATCTTTAGCCATCAGGGAAATGCAAATTAAAACAACTCTGAGATACCACCTTACTCCTGTCAGAATGTCAAAAATAAAAGACACCAAAGACATTTTATGCTGTAGAGGATGTAGAGAAAGGGGAACAGTCCTCCAATGTTGGTGGGAGCGCAAACTCGTATAGCTACTTTGGAAATCAGTATGGGGATTTCTCAGGAAAATGGGAATCAGTCTACTTCAAGATCCAGCAATTCCACTCTTAGGCATATACCCAAAAGATGCGCATTCATATAATAAGCACATCTGTTCAACTATGTTCATAGCAGATTTTTTTTGTAATAGCTAGAACCTGGAAGCAACATAGATGTCCCTCAACTGAAGAATAGATAAAGAAAATGTGGTACATTTACACAGTGGAGTACAACTCAGTGGGAAAAAAATGGAATCTTGAAATTCTAAGGCAAATGGATGGAACTTCAAGAAACCATCCTGAGTGAGGTAACCCAGTCACAAAAAGGCAAGCAAACATGGTATGTACTCACTCATATATGAATTTTATATATAGAGCAAAGGATCACCAGCCTACAATCTACACTGCCAGAGAATCTAGGAAACAAGGAGAACCCTAAGAGAGACATACATAAGGAGAAAGAGACAAGATCTCCTGAGGAAATTGGGGTCATGGGGTGAGGGGAGAGGGAGTTAGGAGAAAGAGAAGGGGAGAAGAGGAGAGAAAAAGAGGGCATGAGGGAACAGGAAGATTGAGTCATGGGAAGAATAGAGGAGACCTAGAAAAGAGATACCATAATAGAGGGAGCCATTATAGGTTTAAAGAGAAATCTGTCAATAGGGAAATGTCCAGAGATCTATAAAGATGACCTCAACTAAGAATTTAAGCAATAGTAGAGAGGCAACCTTAAATGTCCTTCCCTAATAATGAGATTGATGACTACTTAAATGCTATCCTAGAGCCTTCATCTAGTAGCTGATGGAAGCAGAAGCAGACACCCACAGCTAAACACTGAGCCAAACTCCTGGAATCCAGTTGCAGAGAGAGAGGAGTGATGAGCAAAGAGGTCAAGACCAGGTTGGAGAAACCACAGAAAAAGCTGACCTGAACAAGGGGGAGCTCATGGACCCCAGTCTGATAGCTGGGAAACCAGCATAGGATAGACCCAGACTCCCTGAAAGTGGGTGTTAATTTGAAGGACTGAGCAGTCTATGGGAATGGGCTTTGGGAACCCATTCCACATAGAGGAATACTCTCTCAGCTTAGTCACATGAGGGAGGACCTAGGTTTTGCTCCAAATGATAGGACAGACTTTGAAGATTCCCCCATAGAAGGCCTCACTTTCCCTGTGGAGGAGAAAGGGGATGGGATGGGGGTTGGGTCAGGACAGGGGAGGTGGGGAGGAGGAGAGGAAGAGGGAACTGGGATTGACATGTAAGACAAGCTTGTTTCAAATTTAAATAAAAACAATAAAAATGAAAGCAAAAGAAAAAAAAAGAAATAAACATATGGCATTTTCTTATATAAATACATATCTAGGTATTCTAAGCCTAGGTTTTTACTAAAAAGTTTTAAAAACTCACAAAAATTTATGTCCATAGAAAGTGTTGTTATGAATGTTCACATATCTGTATTCATAATGCCTCCAAACTAAACAGCCCAAACATACATCAATTGAGGAATGAATATGTAAGTTTAAGTACAGATGTCTCGTGTAATACTGTTCAGCAGTTTGTAATAACACAGATAAGTTTCAGTTACACTGCTCAGAGGCAGGTACACAGGCAAAGAGAGTGAAGAATGTGTAATTTAATTTATATGAAGTCTAGAAGGTGTAAATCTTCTGGCCAGTAACATAAGAATTACTGTGCCCAGGAAAAAGAATTTACTCCTGGAGCTATTTGATTCTTGATGGTAGCAACTGGTGAAAACACTTAACAAAACTCATTTGTTGCACATGTAAAATGTATCCATTTCATTGTATATGAATTAAAGCATACTATTTTTTATAGAAGAAAAAGATAAATTTTAGACCTAGAGATAAAATCACTGTGATGATTCTACCAAAGTGATACAGTATTATCATGAGTAAATAAGGATTAGGGAAAACAGATAGGCTGATAAATGTTTATTCAGGGAGAAATCACTTACAACAGAGACAGATGACCCACAGCAGGTTCTTGTCCCAAGGATGTTTCAGGATGCTATCTGTCCCTGACCAGGAAGCAAGAGAGGGTATCTGGGGTCCTCCCAGGTATAGTCCAAACCTGTCCCCACCCCTAATGGGCGTGGTCAGGTGAATATCTCACTACACAGTTTTCTCATATTGTGATTAGTTTGAGGACAATAGAGACAATGACCAATAAATTTGGAAACACATTAAAGAATAAGAAATTATTCTTCAAATAAGATGTCATGATCTTCCTATTAAGATGTGACTTTGTCTAAGATTAAGCAGCCAGTTAATAACCCATAGACTTCCCAACTCCACAGTATTGCAATCCATTTTAAGTTGTGTTTATGATAACTTCATAAGTTCATCAAATGATAACATACAAATCATACTGAGAATAGGTTAAAGGCAGCAATTTAACTCTTTAGTTTTAAAACTTGTTCTCTCCTCATAGTTAAGTGATACAGACTGAGGAATTAGGCAATGTGAATTGGCGTCTAGTCTGCACACTGAGTGCTCTGGGACTGTGTAAGTGCTGACCATCTCAACCTACTTCATCCATAGAAACATGAAGCACGGCATCATTTACATAAGACAAATCACAGCATCGCTTAGTTCTCCACAAGTCTATGGACCTCCCTTATAAAACTACTGGAAGAAATAGTTTAGGATGATAGTTAATTACTAATTAAATTTTTATTACTAGAATTACTGTAGCAGGAAATTCCTAGCTTACTAACTTACTGCCTGCGGTGCTTTAACTAACTGTGTAAGTGAGATCATGGCATATTTGTCTTTATGTGTGAGTTTTATCTCACTCAGCATAGTGATCATGTTCCTCCATGTGGTTGCAAGGGACAGAATCTCCCTATTTCCCTACTTTTTTGTCAGCGGTCACTACATTTCTTTTTCTATCTTGGCTCTTGTGAATACGGCTGCAGTGCACATGGGGACGCAGATGCTTTTTGAGGTACTGATCCCAAAACACATTTTATACTAAGGATCTATTTCAGCAAAGACTGTTATCTTTGTCAGATTATGTAACTTTATCTAAAGGCCTTTCATTTTCTTTCCTTTTGTGTTTCTATAAACTCAGATAAGACACAGTAGTATCGACTACTCTATTTTGGGCTACTGTATGAAAGTACTGTGATTAGGTGCCTTTTAAACAGCAGAGACTGGTTTCTCAAGTTTCTGGAGGGCGGAGAGTCCAAGGTCAAGATGACAATAGAATCAATCTTGGGTATCTTTCTGTTCACAGAAGCATCTAATTTATGCCCCACAAGTTGAGGGACCTCCTTTATAAAACACCCAGTGCCATTCATGGAAGTTCTGCCCTCAAGATCTAAGCATATCTAAAAATTAATGACAGCATCCTCAATGTTAAGATCACAGCACAGAAATTTGTTAGGGACACAACTCCTGCATTCACTAGGGAATCTGAGAAATTGCAAAGTCCCACAGTGTTAAGCAGCTGAGCTACTGTCTTAGTTTAGGTTTCTATTGCTGCAAAGATTATGACCATGATTCTTCTTTGTACCTTTATTCTTTGTGTTTTTCACATCATGCATCTCAATCCCATCCATTCCCTGTCTCTGTGTATCAGACCTCTACCCTTGCAGCCATGCCCACCCAATAAAACTAAAGAGAAAAAAAATTTGTCGTGGAAGCTGTGGTGTGACACAGTTAGTCACACAGTAGCCCCCTTTTTTCATGTATCTATACTTGCAAATGTTCATTGCAGAGAGTCATTGCTCTGGTTTGAGGCTCTAGTTTCTGCTACATTATCAATGCTGGGTCCTCACTGGGACTCCTGTTGGTTTTTTGGCTGTTGCCCTGTGTTGTGGAAATCCTACAGCTTTGGGTCTGCTGGACTGGTCTCTTCATGTGCTTCAGCAGATCATAGATGGGGTGGTACTGGGGTGGACCTACTCATAATCCTGGTTCTGGTCTTGGGTAGTTGCAGGGTTGGTCTCTTGTCCTCACCACCAGGGTGAGCTCTCCTACTGTCTTGGCAAGTTGGTCTTTGTAGCAATGGGCAAGGGGCGGGGTCAGTTCTCCTGTTTTCATGTCCTCAGGGTTGAATCTCCCACACCTACATTTTCAGGGCCATTTCTATCTACTGTGTTGCACAGGCATGGTGTGGGGCCACTTTCTTCATTTCTGCAACAGATGAGGGGCAGGGCTAGCTCTTAAACTCTTATGATTTCAGGACCAGCTTTCCCACCTGTCTCAGGCACTGATGGGTTGGGGGTGGGGGGGAGAACTCTCTTCCCCATGCTGTGACATAATAGGTGAGTGATGGGGACAGCTCTTCCATGCTCACAATAGCAGGGCTGATTCACCCACATTTATGCCAGTGGGATTGGCTCTATTATGCTACACAGATGAGGTACAGAACTTGCTCTTCTGAGTGTTGTAGCTCTGCAAGGGCAGCTCTCTTACCCTTCTGACCTCAAGGCCAGCTCTCCTACCTGCCTCGGGGTTGATTGGAGGGATGACTACAACTCTTATGGACTCTCATAAAGTAAAACATTTAATTGATATAGTGGTTTACAGTTCAGAGGTCCAGTTGATTATCAATATAGTGGGCAGCATGGTGGCAGGCAGACATGGTGCTGGCTAGATCTTGATAAGAAGTCAACAGGAAGTGGACTATAACATTGGGAGGTATCTTGAGCATAGGAAACCTCAAAGTCTGCCCCCATAGTGACACAGTTCTTCTAACAGGACCATACCTACTTCAACAAAGCCATACCTCTTAATAGTGTCATTCCCTATGAGCTTATGGGATTCTAACTACCACAGCTACTACATTTAAATTGGCTAGAGAAAATATAAGATATAATTTAGCCTAAAGGCTTTAATATATTAGGAAACCAAAAAAAAAAAAAAAAAAAAAAAAAAAACTCATCTCAGTAAAATTTGCCACTCAGTCAGCTGCTCAGGATTAGTTTCTGTTGTTGAAGCAAGTTTAACAAAATAGAAGAAGTAAGAAAACCCAAGCACAGAGTGGAGCTGCCCCAAGGGTAGAGGCAACACAGAAGGACTTGTGTACTGAACCTACCAGCTAGAACCAGTTTCTCAGCACAGCCACCCAGAGGACCTGCTGTGATTCCACCAGAGCAGCTCTGACTGGCTGAATACGACAATGACAAGCGTGATGCCAAGTTTGAGATCTGGGAGGACAATCCCTTGGCATCTCCAGTAACTTCTAGTTACCTTAATTCTAATGATTCTGCATTGTCCCGTGCAGTCTGGATTGAGATCCATGCTGCCTGTGGACAGGGGACAGAGGACTCTGCCAATCTACTAGAACCAAAGTTTAAAGGGCACCGACTTGTCACTTCCAGAAACCACTCTTACTTAAAGTCTCCGAAAGGTGACAGCGTCAAGCACCCATTGTTCTGCAGCAGGGGCACAATGTTTTCTCTGTGTGCTGGCTGCCTTATGGGACTGTATGAGGCGATTCAAGGAAGAGGCTGGGGGTTGGGGAGGCCTTAGTGTACCTTATCTATGACCATGGAGAGACGATGCTGATGGCAATGGGGACTTATATTCAGTCAGAACTCATGTAAACACCTAGGAGCAGCTGAAAATACTCTTAACAGTGGAACAGTGCTAGTCCAACCCAAGAATCTTATCAAGAAATTTCTCTTGAGTCTGGCAACTTGCTCTTCTCTCTCAACAGTCTGTTGTGATGAATAGATGCCTGTAATTTCTTCTTTTTTCATTTCTTTTTGTTCTGATTTTTGGTGCTGGGGGATGACTCAGAAAATCACACCTACCTTAGTCCCAAAGCTGTCAATTGCAGTATAACTTGTTGATGGTTTCTACCCCTGCCCCGGTAACACTAGTAGGGTATTTTTGTCTGTCTTAAAAAAAATAATACTTCGCATTGACAAATGCCACTAATGCCATTGTAATGGCAACATATTTTTATTATTTTGTTTTTTGTATTTGGACTGACAGTATACTTAGGAAAGAAAGCTGAGAAAAATGTCTTTTTCTATCACATAAACAAGTTTGTTTATATGAATATTCAGACCCTATGATCACAGATTTCTCCTTTTTTTGTGTGAGCTGATACAGATTTATTTACTTAGATTTCTTTTAATGGCTATTAAACCAAGATCACCACAAGATTTGATCATCATTTTGGATTTGTGCCATGGTCTTCAGAAGGCAACTTAAATTGGGTTTTGTTTTGCTTTTGTCTCTTTGAATAATTGTCAGGGAGTAAAAGGGAAAAGCTTGAGGTCAGACATCTTTCCCAAGGTCAAATATACTTTAGCTGAAAAAAAGAAGAGAAAGCAAACCAGGACTTCTATAAAAAGAAAACAAAAGCCTAGCCTTGTCCTTGAAAAGGAGTTATAAAATAGAACAGGAAGGTAATTTAGTTTTTTAGAATACTGAAATAAAGTAAATATTTTAAAAGCATCGACTTTCTGGGGTTCAGGGTATTGCTTACCATGTGTGGCCATCAGACCATACATTAAGCAGTGACAGTTAAAGAGTTTTGGTCTGTAGCCTCTGCATCTTCATCCTCTCTTTACACTCCTTTGTGAGGCTAAAGCTTTATTTTTATACAGTTAACTGGATCTCACCAGAAGTTTACAGGTTTTACCCTGACATGGCTGTGACCCATTTTACTGTATGTGTTGCTTCCATGTGCAGACGTGGATCAAGATCTAACTTTCTTTATTCAGTTCATTTTCAGTTTTAAATTCTAAGTTAAACTGAAAACTAAAACTTCTAACAAGTTTTCAATAAGGCAGGAAAATAAAGGCTGCTGTGTGGGAATAAGAGCTTGCATTCCCCTTAATTCATTTAGAATAATTTTCAAGTTACATCTTTGAAATGGCCCTGGGACCACATTAAGCTGAGAGTTTAGAATGCCCTATAATTGCTCACAGATTTCCTTTTTCTCATTTTTTTTTTTTTTTTTTTTTTTTTTGCTACCACAGCATCCTAGTCATTACTGATCTTTCCTGTGATATAAAAAGAGTGGTGGTTCTCTCTGTTCTCTCTGTTGCCCTGGGAGGAGGGGTAGCTCCACTTACATCTTCTCAGATGATTTTTCCATGTAACCAAGTCCTGTATTAGCTGCCATAATCTCAAAGACAAAAGATAAGTTGTGATTATAGAAAATAATGAAAGAAATTTAGAAATTGCATCAACTATATTTCTCCAAATATAATATGACATCAATGTAAGAGGCACTGTCATTTTAAACATCATAATGACCACCAGCAATAACTGTTCTTCACTGAACCAGGAAAGCCCATTCATTATATGATATATTCCGACATGGTAATATTAAAATAAGAAGTTCTTAGAATCTGTAAAGTATAGTAGCTATTATTTATTTGTCTTTCTAAATGATTCATCATATACAAGGAACAAAACAAATAGGTATATTTCTCAGTTCTCTTTTTGGGTGGAAATCATGGTAAGCAAGAAGCAACTGTCTTGGGCATCAGACATGGGGATGGGCCTTCAAACCCAAGGCTCTAGCCCTTGAGAAAGAGGAACAGGATTCTAAGCTTTCAAAGTCAGAGACCTATGATTCTAGGTGCTTGAGTTTGAGGTTCTAGAATTTGAGTGCTAATGATCTTTCACCAAGCAGCTAATATCACCACTCAAAGCTTTGCTAGACTCTCAGCTCTTATGCTGGCATGCTGGAGTCTTCTAGTGGCCACAGCCAGAAATTCTGTTCAGTTCCTTGCAGTCTTATTCATTGTCCTGGCTCTTCTCATCGTTTCCTTTTTGTAGTATCCATTCTGTGCTGCCACTCACCTCACTAGCTTTTCTGCAGTCTCTAATTTTTCAGATTTCTTATTGATGCTAAGTAATACAAGAACGTACAGGCCTTGTTACTCTTCAGCTGCCTGTTGTAGTAGGGTGCTTGGAGTTAAAAACATTGGAGATAACTCTGATTACTTGAAAGGCATCTTACCCTACTCTGTCTTTGATATACATCCCCAATAAGCATTTAAAGGACCATTTGAGGGAGTTTGTTTGTTTGTTTATCAGGGTTGTACACAAGAGAGAAGTCTTCTGTACTGGTCTTGTAAAAGCAGGGGGCTATACAGTTACAAAAGTTGGCAGAGCAAGTTTGTATATGTGATCAAGTTTCACTAATCAGAAGCAGGGTGTGTACCTAGCCTTCCTTATATGAATCAAGCTTTATGTTAAATAATTTTAAGTCTTCTGCATCCCCCCCAAAACCCAATGATAATAACTATAAGGTGGGTAGGACTGTCTGTAGCAATTGTAGGTGAGGTTCTGCTGAGAATTCTAAGGATTATAGCATCCATCATATCCAAAGTGAAGTCTCTGGGAGCTGGTGAACATTGTCCTATCTGAAATAGTCACAACAGAAACAAGGAATCTTAAAGCAGGGGTAACAACTTCTTCCATAGCATTGACCACTGTGCCTGCTCAGCTCTAATGGAGCTTCTTTCAGGTGCCTATGAAGTATTCAAAGCACCCAGCCTGCCATGATGGCTGCCCAAGCAGTCACTGACGAAGTGGCTGCTATGTTGAGAATGCCCTCCTCAAGGAAACCAGGAATAAGGGGAGAGTTTAGCTGTCTCTTCCTTTCCATGACTCTTTGTTAAGAATTTCTACCTAGCTTAATTCTGCCTGCCCAATGGCCAAAACAGCTTTATTCATCAACCAATAAGAGAAACATATATTCACAGCATGAGAAGGACATTCCCTATCATCAAAATGTTGTGGAATAGTCTTTTTGTACACAGTGAAGATGTGACTTTGATAAATCACCTTCTGTTTGGTTTAATAAAGAGCCGAATGGTCAATAGCTAGGCAGGAAGAGGTTAGATGAGACTTCTGGGAAGAGAGAGAGAGAAGAGGAGATGAATCTAGTTATGGGAGATATGCCAGAGGACATGGAGAGGAAACAGGAGATGCAAGATGAAAGAGAGGTTTAAAAAATGGCAAAATGTAGATTAATATAAATAGGTTGATTAAGTTATAAGTCTAGTGGGACAAGCTTAAATTATAGGCTGAGCTTTCATAACTAATAATGTCTCTATATCATTGCTTGGGAGCTGGCACTACAGAAAAAGACTTGCTACAGAGAAGGATGATTTCACATTTCCCCCCAAAGTGAGAATATAAATTACACTAATATTAAAATAGAATCTTGACAAGAAGACAAAAATAGTACTAAAAAGTAGTTTGATTTTATAAATGAATAACCCAATTGCAAGAATTGCAATATATATATATAACCTACTGCATCTCCTTTTTATATTTCAAAGATTACTATATATCTGGGAATGACAGAATCATAATGTACACTTAGTGCAGTGAAACATTTGAAAAGCCTCTTATGCATCCTCAAACCCTTATTATGAAATGTGTATGATATAGTAATATGTGAATTTGAGATTCAAGGCTGGACAAATAAATAAAACAAGGTTCTGTCATTAGTTATATCTTATTTGTCATTCTCACTTTTATAGGTAAATGTATTGAAACTATATAAGAACACATTTATACAGGTTGAACATGGTCAAAGTCGGGAATCCTCATCAATACTAAAATATCCTTCAAAATGACTAACAACATAAATTATGCAACAGAAGTTCAAAAATCTTAACAATAAAATATCATTTAATTGAAAACTTTCATATCTCGTATTTACATTCAAATATGTATTTCTGTCTGAAGGTATGGCTCAATAGTAAGTAAGCCATTGGTTCAGTTTACTGCATTAGGATAATGTGTATTTTCCCAAGGCTCAGAGATCATCCTAGAAAAGGAGACCAAAAATGTGTAGGGGCTAGACAATGGGAAGGAGCAGAGCAAATCAGTGTCTTCTGTACATAACAGGATCACTGCATCATGAACTCACAGCTGTGCTTGCTTGAACAATATCTACCTAGGATCGAGCTAGTCAGCTTGCAGCTTGCACAGGTAAAGAGCTCATATCCCTACCTCTAGTAAAGGAAATATTGACACCTGATGGCTACTGGGAGGGAGGGAGGAAATACATTTTCTTTGAGGGTATAGTCTCTGATAGGTTGAGAATGATCCAGTTAATGACCACACATCCATGAAAACATGGATAGCACTAATTGAACATTGTAGATTACAAACAATAACATGAAATGGAAGGGGTTGAAGGGTTGGGGGTAGATCTGGATGAATCTGATCAAAATACACAGTAGACATGTGAAATTCTCAAATAATCAATAAAAATATTATAAAAGCTTCTACAAAAACGTGTGTACATACAAAGGTACAGTTGAGATATCTCAAAAAATGCAAGAATTTTAGTTTATCTGAATTTTATTAATTATAATGTATAACATAATTCTTGAACATTTAAAACTAGTGTGCTATGAAGGAATTAACCAGATCTATTAATGGGACAGCACCGTAATTTTCCAGTCTTGGTGTAGTTAGACTCTTCTATGGGAATATAAATACATCATTCCTAATTCTGTTTTATTCAGCATGTATGCATTGATTTTCCAGTATGAGGAGGCACTGGTCTAGACAGTCGAAATGTTTTCATGAGGAGAGACAACGTTCTTTGCTGTCGGAGACTGTAATGGACAGATAAATAATGAATTCCAATAATGAAACAACTAAAGAATGCAAAAGAGCAACATGAACTCTGGAACATTGAGTAAGTACAGGGAAGCCAGGCATTTCTGGAGCAGGCAGACAGGCAGATAGAGGCAGGTGTAGCTATAGCTGTGGCACTTAGAATGGGGTCAACTTCACTGAGAAGTGATAGTTGAGATAAATCTTGAAAGCTATGAAGAAGCTTTTATTTTAAAGTAGCACAGCTCTCATGGAAACAATAGTTGTCAGAAAGACAATAAAGTATTATTTATCTATTTTCACCCACTATTTTTAAATTGTCCTACATTAATGGTTTTAAGTTTTATGTTTATTTTCATATACATGTTGCTTTAATAAAGATTTAAGTTTATCATTAAATAATTATTTTTAAATTTCTTTAATAGATTTGTTCTACATGGCTCATAAGTCTGTGTTAACAAAATGGTGCCCTGTTTTAAGTGGAGAAGATATGCATGATCATGCTTTTCGTTTAGCTTTTCTTTGAAATATTTCTAATGTGCAGATAATTTCTTTTTATCTTCATTAAGACTTTGTAACATGCAAGCTGTATTTGTAACACTAATGGAAATGATGCATATTTATATAATATTAACCATGATAAGAGGTTGGATGAATTTTTATGTTACAATGTAAATAAAATCATTTGAATAGTTCTATGAAGTAGCTCTTCTTTTATGCATCATAGATGAGGAAACCCAGACTATAGATCAGAATTGATTCTAACCTATATTGGTTAAAGAAAATTTATTTTTTAACACCACAGTTTCCTGAAATTCATATAGCACAGTTGTACAATGTAAAATGATTATTTTAAGAGTCATGTATTTATTAAAAGGTTTTGAATTTGTATTTTCACTAATGTAATGCCATGCAAAGCCACTGAATGAGACAGAAAAGGATCCTGGTGCTCACAGACAATCTCTAGGAAGACATGGAGAAAGCTGAAGCTGCACAGAGACACTCACTTCTGTCTATTTTAATGAATCAAAACTCATTCAAAATTGGTGAACATTTTCCTTAAGACAAGCTACTTTTGAACTAACTAGAATGGAAATTTACAGAGGATGGGAGATCAACTAAAACTGATGCTAAGGATAAAATAATGTATAACTAGGTTGTGTGTGTGTCTATATATATGTTATGTTTATATATTACACACACATACACATACACACATATATATATATACATATATATATATATGTCACTACATATACCCATTCAGTGTAATGAATAGATATTAGTGGCTACTTAGGTTCTCATTATATATTTGGCATGATCAATATTTAAGATGAAATATTTATTTTAAAAAATATTTCTCTGCATGGCCATGGTGAGATTCAGGCCCGATCTGCGAGCTATCCTGTTAGTTCTGGGACCTGAACCCATGTCCTCTGCTGCAGCAGCCAGTGCTAAGACATTGCTCCAACCCTGAAATGTTTATTTTAGATGACAGTTTGGAAAGCTTCAGTCTGTGGTCTGTTGATCCAGTTGGGTTTTGACCTGTGATGAGTCTGCTCATTGGAGTCTTGTGGAGGTGGGGGTGGGTGGAGTTTTACAACAAGGACATAGAAAGAAAGGCCCTGGAAGGGACTAGGGTCCTAAGAATTATTTCAAGGGAATGACTCTAACAACTAGAAGATCTTTTGAGAAGCTCCGTGCATTTCCTATTTCTACCACATCACCCCCTTTGAAAGACATTTAAATCTAAACCATAGCTTACTACACGAACAATGTGAATGTCTCAGTCCTTGACTTCGAGGGGAAGGTAGAACAGCAGAGAAAGCAGGAAACAATCATCTGTTTGTCAGTCCACATACATTAATGACTAGACCATCTGTGGACTGGCCTGTAAGTCTATGAACACCTACAAAAGGAGATTTGAGTTGACCAGGGGAAAGCTTTAATGAATGAGTTAGTGTTAACTCGGTGAAGAGACCAGAAGACATTTCAAGCTGGTTGCAGGTATGAGAGTGCCATGGAGATGGTAATAAGATAGGTGGGATGGATAGGAAAAGGGAGCTGCTTGTCTAAAGGTGGGGGAAATAGATGGGTGAACCGGTATGAACACTGCCAAGCTTGCCTGATGAACTTTGCCTTCAGCACTAAATCTTCCTCAAATTAGTATTTTTATTAGAAGACTTTTACAATAATAATTATAAATATATATAAATATAATTAAAATAATTATAAGGCTTTTCCAGTATAAATACTAAACACAAGGCCTCTGCACATGCTCTGGTGAGTGTTGTATTATTATTTCCCCAGCTCACCATACTCTTTCTTTATTGTTCATTCTTTTGAGACAGGTTGTCGGTGGGTTGGTTCCTCAAGTGACCTTTCAAAAGGTAGGGGACAGCTGGTGAGAAGAAAGAGTCTTCAGTGTCCATACCCTCCCCAGGCACTGTTTAAGACACAGTAACAAAAGGGAAGTTCTTACTGAGACAAACAGCTTGACCAGTGGTCAGCAAAACCCCTGGCAGGCAGGAAGTCAGAGAATAAAACATTTAAATGGAAGCAGATTTCAAACATTGTAATGGGAACTCTTCAAGCTGGTTGTATTTCACTTTCAAATGCCTGGCTAGATTACAGTTAAACCAGGAAGGGTGCTCTCAGGGACAGTGAGAGCACCACAGAATGTTTGTGGCTGACTGTGAGCTGGAGATAAGCTGTTGACCTGGGCTCAAAGCTTGTGTGACTAAACAAGAAAGCTGTAGATGCTCTGAATTCTTCTTTCCTGGCTACAAAGCTGGGGTGGAAAGCACATGAAGACTGTTTCTCACTTACAAAGATCTCAAAACAATAATAAAGTAAATGTAAAACCCTAAAAGAAAATGTAAGCTAAGCACAAGAATTCAATTGGCTTTTCCTTCTTGAACCAAAGCTAACAGGAAGGATATTTAGTTATCATGCTTTCCTGTCCTGGCTGCACCTTGATTTCTAGGACACCAGTAGCAGCTCTCAGTGGACTCCAAGGCTAAACCAAGTGCTATTAAGATTAAACATTTCCTCTTTGGTTTTGGCCCACAATGGTGGAGCCAAAGTATCCACGCAGGAAGGCAATTTTCTGCAATGTTATCGAAAACCACAAATAAGTAAAGGTCACAGGGCCTCATTCTTTTGTCCCAGTGTGCTGAGCTTGTCCCTCCAAAGTATCAGTTTTGTTTGTATTGTCTTACAAGTGTGTACATTTCTGGTGTAATGAGGAGGGGACTACTGGGGAAGAGGAGAATCAGCAGGGGCAGGAGAGAGAGAAATAGGACAGGGTGATGGGGTAAGACGATACATTGTATACATACGTTATATACACTACTCAAAATAAAGATTAAAAAGTAATTATTTTTAAAAGACTAAAAATGAAGTTTAATTTTTTTCTCACTTTTCTCTATCTCCCTCACAGGGGCAGCTGCTGAGATCTCTAGCTTGTTGTTATCTTGTTGCTTTTCTTTAAACACACACACACACACACACACACACACACACACACACACACACACACACACACACACGATCTCCAATTTCCCTTTAAGAATCTGCAGAAGAGACTCTGTGACCTTAGTGACAATGTAAACCCCCCCTCCTTTTTGGTGAGTAATATTGGTTTCCTTTCCATAGCAGTAATCATTTTTTTTCTAATGATTAATTCATTTGCGATCAAGTGAACTTCTAATTTTTATAATAAATTTGTTTATGCACAACTAGATACTTCGTAAAAACTGTGGAGGTACTATGACATGGCATAAGTCTGAGAAATGTTATACTAAGCCATCATTTGGCAAATGATGGCCTTTGGTCAACTTTTGCTTTATAAATACTGTCAGTAGAGCACACCACACCCAGTCCCTGATGACTATCCATGGCTGCTCTCCCCTGCAGTGGCAGAGTAGAGCAGTTCAGACAGAGATGAAATGATCCAACAGCCTAAAATATTTACCGTGTGACCCTTTTGAGAAACATTTTATGACCTATTTATGGGACTGTGCTAAGACATCTAAAATGAAACTTTAATAGTATCATAATGAGTCTATAAGATACTATAGTATGACTTTTCCCCAAGGACTTTAGGAAATGCCCATTCATTCCAGATAGGGCACTAACAACAGCTCTGCTAAGCTTAGCTCTGTCTAAGTCTACCTTGGTGAAATTGTGAGGTTATTAGGGTTACGAAGTGTGGGGGCTATTTGCAGAAACATGGGTAACTTGTGGTCAGTTATACCACAGAATAAAAAATCTCTCTCTCTCTCTCTCTCTCTCTCTCTCTCTCTCTCTCTCTCTCTCTCTCTCTCTCTCTCTCTCTCTCTCTCTCTCACTCTCTCTCTCCCACCCCAGCAACTATTTAATGTCTGCCTATCCTTGGGAAGGGATGAAGTTTAGTGAGCCCCTCCTCATTCCATGACTAAAAGTTGTTAGGCCTAGTCTTATGTGGGTCTCCATCAGATAATCACTGCTGCTGATGCTTTAAGAGGGCAAGGGCTGTGTAGTGACCAGAAGACAGAGGTCTGCAACAAGCATGGATACATTTACCTGCCACACTTGTTCTATACTGTTGCTTTTTCCTGGGTAGTTGAGTGCCTTTCCAAAGCTCCAGAGCATCCCAGGACAGCAAAGGCCTGAGGCTATGTGAGAACACTGGGCTATTATGAGAGTTTCTTTGTTTACTGTTTGACAGGATAAAGTCTGTCTTCTCAAATTCTGTTTGATCACAACACTGTGGCATAGTAAAAGGGACAGATGAGTTACTCAGCCCCCAGTAAACCTTGCACTTCAAATATCCCTGTGAAGGAGGGAAAGCGCATAGCCTTCTATTTTCAGCAAGGATAAAGAAAGGACTGCTTGGAGTGCTAATCTTATGGGGGCATCTGCATAGGAGAGTCAGGTCTCATCTGCTGCTCAAGGTTCTTCTGTGATACTCATTTTTAACTGTTCAATTTAACAAATATATTTTGGCCTTATTCTCCACAGTTGGTATTCCCATAGTGAAGCAGGGTTCTATTCACCTGTGTGTGTCCTCTGAACAGATGCTCATTAGCATTGAGTCCTTACTGTGACCCAAACACTCTTTCCAAATGTGGTGCATTTGTTGTCTTACAGCTGAGAAAGGATGCTAGACAGGAAGAAAGGCAATGAAATGGGTCATTTGGAGCTCTTTGCTTCCCAGGCATACTGGGGACTTATGAATATGTGTTTGTATCTTCTGGCACAAATGGATTGATCAATGTTCTGTAGAATCATTTTTGATGTACATAGAAGGTGTCTGCACCTTCTGGGGCATATAAATATTAACATGTTGACATCCTCAGATGAAAATACCCGTATACCTGGCAGGACCAGTGGTTGATAATTGCCTTTTGATAGAGGCAGCGCATAATTCTGTTTACCAGACAATGCCACGGACCTACTACATTGAGGGAATTATGTTTGACAAATCTAAAGAGGACAACATAAAGCTGAAAGGTGAAAATAAATATGATATGCTTGAAACAAGACAATAAAATGGAAGGGATAACTGTCCTTGTCCTTCTTTACTTTCAGTCTTCTTTATTATTTTTCTTTTATTGAAAATAGACTTTTTGTACAGTATATTCTGATATGGTTCCCCCTCAACTCTTCCCAGATCCTTCTCACTTCCCCACATACCCAAATCTACATTCCTTCTTTCTCTCATTAGAACACAAACACACATCTAAAATCATCATCAATATCATCATCATCATCATCATCATCACCAGAATAAAACAAGACGAACAGAACAAACCAAGTGTAACTATCTGTTTAATCAAATATGTACACATATACCTTCAAACTCCTTCAATCAGAGCATAAGCTGGAAGACTTGGATTTGTCTGCTGGCTTCCTCGGTTCTTACTCAGAAACATACCTCCCTGAACATCCGTCTTCTCCCTTCTCCTAGCATAGGCCAAACTCCTTAGCCACTAGTCTCAAGTTCAAGGAATACTTCTCTCTGAAATCCCAGTGGCTGACTTCTCACAGCTTTCCACTTCTGAGCCTGCCTGCATTTTTGGAAAATATACTTTCTTCTTTCTTCTCTGTGTCTCTCTCACATCCTGGAAGCTGTGGAGAATCCCAGCTAACCCATTCTGCTGTTTTCTAGCTAGGGTCTTAGAGTAATCCTTGTGTTTCCCATTTTGCCCAATCTAAATTTTTTTTTATTTGAAACTGACAATCTGCAAAAGGGATCATATGTCTTGTAATTACACATGGCCATATGAGGTAGGTTCCCTTCTTATCTCCGTTCTACAAAGAAGACACTGGGGACACAGAGGAATTTAGTAATGCGTAAATAGCAGAATCAAGATGTGAATTCAAAGAATTTCCTAGCTATTTTAATTCCTTCCTTCCTTTCTTATTTCTTCCTTCCTTCCTTCCTTCTTTCTTTCCTTCCTTCCTTCCTTCTCTTCTTCTTCTTCTTCTTCTTCTTCTTCTTCTTCTTCTTCTTCTTCTTCTTCTTCTTCCTTTTTCTTTTTTGATTTGAAAGAAAGGAGGTAAGAGAGAGAGTTAGACAGACATACATACAGACCCAGAAAGTGGAGAGAAGGAGAGTGTGAATATGCTACAGAACACATGTAGAAGTTAGAAGACAACCTACAGGAATCCGGTCTACCATATGGATTCTGAGGGTTAAACTCAGGTCAGTCTTAGCAGCGAGCACCTTTACTGACTAAACTATCTTACTGTCCATAGCTGTATTTTCATTAGTCTATTTGCTTGTCTTTTCTGATCTAGATGTCACAGTCAAGTGACAGGGTATATATATCCATAACTTGTGTTTTAGGTCATGTTGCATGGAGTGAACATTCTTAGCTCTCATTCCTTTGAGAAAACATGGATTTCAGCAGGAAGTACAGTTAGAGAGCCTGGTGTCAGATAAGCTGGAGAATTTGTTCCTGCCTCACAATTTGATCTTCTTTTCTCTAGGCCAGACTATTAGGCAGGAAGAGCTAAGAGGACAGCTGTAGAATGAAGTTTTTGTCCTGCCTGGTCCTGTAGCCATTCAATCCCAAATAAACACACAGAGGCTTATATTAATTATGAGCTATTTGGCCTATTGCTCAGGCTTATTATAAACAAGCCCTTACAATTTAAATTAACCTATAATTCTTATCTATGTTTAACCACGTGGCTTGGTACCTTTTCTCAGTAAGGCATTCTCATCTTGTTTCCTTTGCATTTGGCTGGTGTCTCACTCTCTGCCTTTCTCTTCCCAGAATTCTCCTAATCTGGTAGTCCCATCTGGTTACTCACCAATCAGCATCTTATTAAACCAATACCAGTGACAAGTCTTTACAGTGTACATTATCCCAAATCAGACAGCAAGGATATTTCAAAACTGAAGGACTAGGCAATTTTAATCAAATTATTTTACAATGTGCTTGTCTGTGAACAATAATAAGCATTCAACTGATGCAAAGTGATCAGAGGAACCCAAAACTAATATAAGAATTATGTGTTCTAAGCATGTATTATCAATAATTAGGTCATATAATGACATGTTTTCATATGATAGTATTTTCATTTAAATAAGTATGCCTTTTATCATTGCAATCACAGATGAGAGAAACTGTTTATAAACATCTGTGAGTATCCATCTAGTAGGAGGCAGTTTTACTATTGAAGCCTGCCCTCTTGCATTTCTATAGACTATGTGTGCCTAGATGGGTTTTTCATGCTTGTTTGGTGTGTAGAAGCAGGCCAAGTGCCAGGATCCATCTTTGTCAGAACACCCATGTAGGCCAGGAACTGCAGCACTGAAAACCAGATAATTTCAGACAGAAAATTAAAAATTTACTGGGGAACTTTGACCATTAAACTTAAGATCTTCACTCAGAGCCATTGTTCCCACCTAGGAGTATCCTTAACCTAGTCCTGCTCACGATATTTTCCTGCAAGCTGCAGTTAGACTCGAAGTCTTCCCTTGTTTCCTAAAAATACATACTTTGAAAGCTATCCTTCAGCATGAGGGTGGTGAAAGGGGTGGGAATGGGGTGTGAGAGGGATGGAGAGAAGACAGTTCAAGTCTTGCCCAGGAGAGTAGCTTATTTACGTAAGGACCCCAGGTTCTAAAGTTGCTATGGCCAGTGATAAATCTAAAATTGCCAAGATCTGCTTTGTTTCAAGCTATTTAATTTGCTATCACTAATAGTTGCTTTGTGCATCTTTATTACTTTATAAATTGGTGTGATAACGTTAGGATTGTAGTGCTAATTAAAATATTTTTTTACAGAGCTGCTTTTTTTTTTTTTTTTTTTTTCCAGGAGTGAGCCAAGAAAAGCTCCCTATCACCAACTCATCTCCTGATGCTACTAATTTGAGAATTAGGATTTTGCCATATTGGTGTTTCAGGGATAAAGGCAGGCCAACATCTAGACATAGGGAAACCGAGGAAAGAGAAGATGGCTATGAGACATAGAAACTGGTGAGGCACATCTCCAAACCAAAGAATATCAAAGACTGCTGAGTAATACCAGAAGCTAGCAAAAGCAAAGAAGGACTGTCCCCTCCAGGCTTTAGAAAATGTGGAACTGGTTACAATTTGACTGCAGTATTTCTAGCTTCTTGAACCATAAGATAAAAAACATATGCTGCTTTAAGCACACAGCTTATGGCCCTTTGTTAACAGAGCCCTAGAAAGTAAATGCATGAGACACATAACTGTGTAGATTAGTACAGTAGATACTGTACTGTTCCATTTTAAGTTAGTTAAGTTAAGATATGTTAGGATGTAGCCAGCCAGGCACACTAGCCACAGGGCAGATGTCCAATCACCACACAGGGTCAGTGGGTATGGAATGGTTCAGAAACAGAACATTTCTCTTTGCAGTATATTCTATGGACAAGACTGGAATGAAGTTGACTTTTAAATTATTTACCAACATTTACCTGGTATGGCAAATGAGCCTGTGTTAGTTACATTTCTGTCATTTCACAGATACTGAAGAAAAATCAATTTAAAGGAGGAAATACTCATTTTGGTTCATGGTCTCAATAGCTTCAGTCTACACTTGGTGGATTCCATGGGCACATGGCCAAGGAAGAATATCCTTCTGGGAGGATGCAGGGGAAGTAAATCTGGTCACCTCTTGGTTTCTAGGAAACAGAGACTATAGAAGGAGCTGAGGATATCAAACTCCCTTCTAGGGAACACCCCAATTTACCCACTTCTAACCTGCCAAGTCTCTACCTTTGAATTAGACCATCACATCATCGCTCTATCACTGGACTCATCCACTGATGATTTAGAGCCCCTGTGAATAGATTTTCTTCTAATCCCACCTCTAATGCAGCTGTACTGGGACCCAGGACTCCCATACAAGAACATCTGTGGAACTTTTAGAATCAAACAATAATAGGTCTACCCTGGAAACCAAACTCAGTTGTTTTAGAGAGGTCATTTTGAATCATTGATTTCCAAAACAGACCTTTCCTGTTCCTAGACATTTTTATTTACCTCCTTAAATCATGTTGAAATAGCAAGTAACCAACAAAAATTCCTTGCAATGAAAATACTCATGTTACCCAATGATATAATTTGGGTGGCAACATTTTAATATCTGAACGTTTTATCCTCACCAAATCTCTCTAGCTACCTCAGTAGAAAATTTGCACAGATCATTATCTAGTGTTGGGGCTAGTAGCTTTCATACAAACCGCAATCTGTTCCTTTATGTTTGGAGGAGGGAAAGGAACACATATACCGTAAATTGTGATTTCTTAGAATGTCACAATATGCAAGTGATAGTGACCTAAACCACCTGATTTATTCATAGCTTTCAAAGTAATATAAGGTAATCTGAATAATAATAATAATAATAAATGTTGGGAACCTGCAGTCTCCTGACCCCTTGGGCCATGCCCAACCCCCACCTTTTTTAATAACAATAAGAAGTGGGAATGTTGGGAACCTGTAGTCTCCTTACCTTGCCCCTGATGATGGGCTGAACGCTCATGGCCATGTCATCACTATGTCAGGCTTTACCTGGCTGTTTAAGCTTTTACCTGGCTGTTCAGGGGACCTAGTTACGCATGTGTAAGCCCCCCTTTTAAAGCAAGCACGCCAAGTGTACCTCTCTCTCGGGCCCCTTCTCTCTTTCTTTGACTCCCCCCTCTTTTTCTCTCTCCCTGCTTTTGGTTGGCCACCAGGTACCCCCCTTTCTCTCCTCTCTCTCAATAAACTCCATGTGGGTGCTGAGTTTTGTGTTTGTGTTTTTTATGCAATAGCTGCAGCAAAAGAACAACAATAATAAATACTACTACTACTAATAACAACAACAACAACAACAACAACCCCTTTTCCAGGGCTGTGAGCAAGGCCTCACAACTTGAGTCTGATCTTCTAATCCCACAAGGTTGCAGGGGAGAATTTATTCCTGAGAGGTGTTTATAAGACCTCTGTGGCATGTATGTGCCTGCACAGACAGGCAGACACATTTATTAAAAACAAAAATTTTTGGCTAAATGATCCAAAGACCATGCTATCTATTTTTGCACCCCCAAGATTAATCCTCACACTACTAAGCACATTGGGAATTATTTATAGACATCTAGACACATCATTAGATATTTATGTTCCTGAAATGGGAATAAATAGCCTATAAACTTAATGGGAATAAATAGCCTATAATCTTAATGTGAATATAGTAACCCATTTATAATACATTGGGAATTGATTTTTGCTCTTGGATACCACTGGTAAAATATTTTAAACCCTTCTCTTGATACTTAGTCTATGGGAGCATAGCAGAGTAGCTCTGACTACAGTGCCCTCAATGCCTGACTCAGCATTCAGAAAAGTTAGGAGACAGGGTGCATCTGATCACATTTCCCTGAGAGATAATTTTCTGAGTAACAAAATACACTTAAAAAATAATAATATGAATAGCAAAAGAATAATTTAGAGTCTGTGTAAAAATGTTAAAGTTAGGCATGAGCAAAACAGAGCTTCATCTCTGGAGAGAATTGAAAAACTAGTGACAACTAGCTTATAAAACGGTGAAAAGACAGGAAAAAGGGATTCTTACTTTTAGGAACACTGCTCTTTCCTATCTAATGACACAGTCTTGAGCCTTCTGACAGACAGATGACGCCTTGAAGTATGCTAAAATGGATTTTGGCTCCTGTCCCCTCTTATCTGTGTGGTACATAATGTTGCCATGTCTTCATCTGTGATAGTAATTATAAGAAGAACTATCATTATGCCGTGTCTACAGAGTGAGTATTATGGACTAAATACACTAAATCATGAGCTCCAATCCTCAGTGTGACTAAATGTGGAGACAAAATCTTTACAGAAATATTTAAGTTTAAGGACCTCATGAGAGAAACGGTCTGATATAGATCGGTTAGTGTTACTATGAGATATGGTAGAGTGTAATCTCTTGAACTTTGGAATGAGGTAGTGAGAAGATTGCCATTAGCGAGCCAGGAAAAGAGCCTCTGCTGGCCACTAGCCTTCTCATCTGGGGCTTTGAGAAAAATCCTCCCATGTAGTTTAAAGTAGCCAGCCCATGGTATTTTATTACAACAGCTTCAGTATGCTGAAATACTGAATGCTATAAAGTAAAATAAAGTTCTGTTATGCACTAACTATGAGGGTATCCTCCCCAGTCTCATGGATTGGGGGCTTGATTACCAGATGGGAGTATGACTATGAGAGGTTCTTGTAACTAAGTACAATCCCTTATTGGTTTCATAGTGGCACTCAATGAATTTTTCTGAATAAATGATTTAAGAAACACAAAAATAAGTTATCGTGTAAATCTGTAAATTTTCTTGAGTGGGTCAAACATTTCATTGGTCGTTCTATTGGAATATGAACAGGGCAACATGCACATTGAGGACAGGGCTAGCTTCAGTTCCTTCCCCTATGTTCTCTATGTTCTTGTGACCTTTCCTTTCCCTTCCATTTGTAAAGGTGACATTTAGAGAACACAGCTTGCTGACCTGACTGCTAGAGTATAAATTCTCGTTTTACCATTATGGCTTTTACAAAAATAATTTCTTTGGGGACCCAGATTGACACATATACAAGTGGGATAATCGAGTCTTTCTCTTCAGGCAACCAAGAGAATTGAATAAAGACGCAAGTACCATCCTTGGAACGTAAGCTCTGGGCTCCCATTTCAGCCAGTAATTGTTAATTGTTCCTGTGTTTCAACCATGAAGCTTTGCATTATTTTGCTTTTTGTACTTTCAGCTTCTAGGCTTATGAAAAATCTTTCTCACAAGAATTCATGCTTGCACAATTCTCCCAATTTGGAATATAACAATTCTTTCTTAACTTCATATCAGCTAGTCCTTTATCCCATCTTTTATACTGAAGGTTATTTATATTATTGTTGCCACTCAGATTGCATTCCTCAAAATATTTAACTCAAAAACACTCTCATCAGTTGTGGTTTGGATATAACATATCCACACATGGTCATGTGTTTAGGTCTTGGTTGTCAGTGGGTGGGTTTTGGAGAGGTGGTTGGATCTTGAGGGTTATAAGGCTGTAGTTGGATGGACTATTAAGAGATAAAGCAACTTACAGAAGTATGGCCTTGAAAAGTCTGTCTTTTCCTTGGGTCCTCTTTACAATCATTGGGGATTCTGACAGCTGTGAGGTAATTAGTTTTCTCCTCCACTCATTCCAGCTGCCTTGATGCTCTTCCCATCATTGGTTTGGAGCAATGGTTTGGAGCCCACATTCCATGGACAGAAGCCTCTGAAAACATGAGTGAAACACGTTCTTCTGGTAAATTGTTTTCTCAAATATTTTGTCACAACAATGGAAAATTGTCTAACATACTATCTCTATCTACAACTTGCTTTTCTGAATATCATAGATTCTGTTTTTTTTAAGTTGAACTTTACAGAGCTGAGTAAATACTGATTTCTTCTTGCTGTGACATTAATGTTTATATGCTCCTAACTTCATCTGAAGACCAAGGCATTAGAAGTAAGGATCATTAACATGTAAGGAAATCACAAAGGAAGGAGGCTTCTGAGATATTAAAGTGTGATTCAGAAAATATTTACCTCTGTCATTATCTTGAGGTATTTTCCCTAGTAGTAGTTTTAATGTATCATGTCTTACATTAAGATATGTGACTCATTCTGAGTGTATTTTTGCTCAGCATGAGAAATATGAATCTAGTTTCATTCTTCTATATTTAGCTCCCAGCACCATTTGCTACAGAGGCTGTCTTTTCTCCAAATTATGTTTTGACACCATTGGCAAGGATCAGTTGACTACAACTGAATGTGTTTACTTCTGAGAACTTTATTCTGTTCCATTTGTCTACTTGTGGTCTCATGCCAGTAATGTGCTTTTTTGTTGTTCTGTAGCTTTGTTATATATTTTGAAATTGGATTGTGTGATGATTCCACTATTGTTCTTTTTGATCATGGTTGCTTTAACTACTCAGTCATTAACATTTCCATATAAATTTTAGGATTTCCTTTTCTTAATTTTTCCAAAAATATCATTGGTGTTTTTATGTTAATGGCATTAAAACTGTAGATTGCTTTTGACAATATGGTCATTTTAACAACACTAATTCTGTTAATCTGTGAACATAGAAGCTCTATCTTCTAGTAGTTTTTCAATTTATTCCATCAGTTATTATAAGGTAATAAGATATTTACAAATGTCAAGTTGACCAGTGCTGGAATTGTGATGTTAATTTTATGTGTCTACTTGATTGACAACAAGATGCCTGGATATGTAGTCAAACATTACTTTAGCTGTTTCAGCAAGGCTGTTGGTGAATTATCTTACCACTTAAATTGGCCAAATGAGGAGCCATGTATTGCAATCTGTAGAGCTGATAGGCCCCATTTAATTAATTAAAGCCCCAAATACAGTTAAAAAACTGAGAACCAGAGTGAATTACTTGTAGTTCTTTTAAACTTCAAGGTAATCATTTTCTTGTCTTCAGAATCGAGCCGAGACATCAGTTATTCTTGAGTTTCAAGCTTGAAGGACTTTGAACTGTTATTCTACCACTAGTTCTCCTGATCTTGCTCTGAGGTTTTTGGCCACAGAATGGAATTATATCACAGCTCCTTTACTCCCTCTGTGTATGTCTCCCTCTGTCTTTGTTTTTTTTTTTTTCTGTTTCCATACAAACATACATAAATTCCGCCTATATATTCACACACATTAGAACCACGTGCTTAACATGGCTCCTCTCTATATTTTCTATTGGTTTTGTTTTTCTGGCAAGTAATACCAATACAATCTATCAATAGTATTTAGAGTTCAAATAACAAGAAATGAATAAAATTCACAAATGAAAACACTTTCCATTCCCAGTAACGAACATTTAACAAATTAAAACCTTTTTCATTTCACTTTCAAAATATTCAAAACTTACCAAAATCCAGAGCATCGTTTTAAAAAACAAAAATAGAGACCTCAAGAAGGAAAACAAAATGATCAAATGGGCTTTGTGGAAGAGTCATATAATTGAACACACCTGACAACTACAACAGTTTGGGTACATATCATCTTTGTTTTAAATTCACAAGTTGGAAAAATATTTTAAAGCATTATCTGGATTCCTTTATTACATTGTCAATTAAAAATACCTCAAGATATAGATAAACTGTGTTAGAAAAGTGACAGGACCTTGTGCTTAAAGAATCTACTAAGTAGAAAAGGGAAAATCCATGAAATTAAGCTACTCCCCTCCCCCTAGGCACAAACTAATGCTTGTGTATATCCTTAAATAATGAAATAGAAATAATATTTTGCCATACAAAGATTTTCTTAATTACTGCTGTCCAGTAATGAAACAATCAAATTACCTTACCACCACTGGTTGAGAGTTTGAATTCGAGGTATGCCTCCATGAGAGTACTCTTAGGAACTTTCTAGTAAACAAAGTCAGGAGGTAGGGGGAAGTGGTTTGACAACAGAGGTCTGAGTAGACTCAATGATCTCTGTTAATGACTGTGGTCAAGAGGATGGCAGGTGGTCATGTGTCCAGAAGATCTAGGTAGAATTATGGTATTGGCAGGAAAGCTAGATGCTCTCTTGTCTCCTCAAGATTTATAGTTCTATGATCTTTGGTTTATAATTAGTAGTGGTTTCTTTTGCCTGAACACTGTAGAAAAACTTCAACTGCTCTACTATTAAAACTATTGTAGATGATTATTACTGTTATATATTAATAATCTGATTATTGTACAAAATTAGAAAAATCTAACTGGTCAATAGTAACACAATCAAATGTTTGTTATACAGCAAAGCAGGGCAAACAGTGTTTTGTGAATGAAACCTTTTTTTATAATATAAATTTTATGTTTTAAAGATTTAGATTATCACTTATCTTCATGAAAAAATTTTAGCCATAAAAATAACACATTTGTGTCTCCAAGGCTTTTGAACACCACCTTCTCTTTTATTGTCTTCCATTACTGCTCTTACTATTCTGTGTTCCTATTTCATTTGTTGGCTGTGAGAACCACCATGATGAGTAAGTACGGTGACAGATTTTGTTGGATTCTACATCGTAAGAACTTGAAATATGAATGCTAGTTCTGTTGAACTCCGAGAAGCTCAATTAATTTTCCTTCTTGTCTATTCATTGCTTCCAATAAAAAGTCGACAACAAATTAATTTCCTTCATTAATATACAAGAGAAAATTTCATTTAATTTTTGTCTCTGAAAGTTAATGTGGGTATAAAAATTAGGCTGTGACCATTTTTGTTTTTTACAATCAACCCATTATTATTCTTTCCTGATAGTGGTTTTTCAAAATACTTCATATTCAGAATTTCATATTCTATAGGATTCTTTTTCTGCACAACAGGATTTAATGAAATGTGGTAAATATATTGCATATAGCATATGTCTACATTATAAGGTGATCAAACATGTAGTTAGATTTTCTTAATATAGTAAGTACATTGTTATTATTATTCTCTCATATATTACAGCCCAACCACAGTCTTCCCTTTCTTCCCTCCCCTGAGCCTCTCCCACTACCTGCACTTTCCCCCTGTCCATGCCTCCTCCATCTCCCTTCGGAGAAGAGCAGGTTTCCCAAGGACATTCAACAAACAGGGGATAACAAGTCACAATAAGACCAGGCACATTCCAACACATCAAGGCTGTAAGAGACAATCTAGTAGGAGGAAAAGTGGCCCATAAATAGGCAAAAGAGTCAGCAACATCCTCTGTCCCACATGGACACCAAGCTACTTAGCTACAACATATATTCAGGAGACCCAGGTCAGATCCCTACAGGCTCCCTGATGTCTGTGGACCCCCAAGAGTCCTGGCCAATTGATTCTTTGGGCCATGTTCTCTTTGTGTCCCTAACTGTTCTGGTCCTCAATTTTTTTAAATGGGCATATTGACTTATGACGTATTTCAACAGTAGTTGGCTAGCCACTTGTTACTTTGACATCTCTGGCTTCTTGATTCCTGTGTTTGTTTGGGCAGAGGGTGCATGCATAGGCGGGGGCATAGGTTTAGGAGAGAAGACCAGGGAAGGGCATCAAGTGTCTTGGTCAATCATCTTCTACCTTATTCCTGTGAGACAAGGTCTATCACTAAATCTGAACCTGGGTTTGTGGCGCAGCAGGTCCCAGTGAGCTTCCAGGTGGACATGGCCGTACCCAGCTTTGTATGTGGATACTGGGATCCACACTGAGGTTTGGATTCCTGTATATCAAGAACTCTTACTTATTGAGCCATATCTCTGTCTAGTCAATTCCCTTTCCTAGTACAGCTGGGTAAGCTAACAGGGATTTTCACCAGGTGATATCCTGTGGTCCAGTACAGCAATTAGTCAAATCTTTCCCTAGTTTTAATCATGTAAAGACTTCATGGATTCATGCAGGGTTCCTGAATTTAACTTACTACCATACTTGTAGCCATGGTATTTTTAATTTCTGAAATAGTAATAGTTCTGAAAGACCGCTGTCATTTAAAATAATTAAGTCATAAGAATAGGAAGAAAATTAAGCATGGAAATTTTCAAAGAAGAAAGAATTCTGTGCCCCCCCAATGAAACAACAACAACAACAACAACAACAACAACAACAACAACAACAAAACCCACCAAAAACAACAACAAAAATCTCAAACCCAAAACAAAAACAACATTCAAAATAAAAAACCTCCAAGGAATGAATGGCAAGCTACTGGCTCCTAATGTTTTGGAAGCCTGATTGATTTACTTGCTGAGAATGGACTTGGTGATGGTGAAGGCAACAGTGTTGCCTTCCACTTAGTCTTTGTGACAAAATGGAAAGAAAACTGGAGTGGTAAGTCTAAACTGAGTAAAGGAATCATTTATTCCTCAGAGTTTGCTAATTCCTCTTATGGGTGAAAGACCTACTGCTCTAAGTGGCAAAGTTTATATGTTATTAATCATAGCAAATGTATGCTAAGTTCCAGCTGGTAAAATTGTTCAACGAAAAGTTTTACATAAGTTTTAGGAAACTTTAAAGGTATGAAGAAAAGTAACCATTTCTGTATATGAAGGACGAGTCCTCCCCACTCCTCTCCCTATCTGGTAATCTTAAAATGATTATTTTAAAATTAAGGAAAAGATTACAGGTGTTTATATTTTCTCTACATTAGGAGAAAGAAAGTGTTTTTACCTGAAAGCTTTCTCTTTGCACAGCACAGAGTGTTTTGCAATCTGGGTTGCTTGTGACTGGAATCAATTGCCTGTGTGATGACTTGCTGCTGTAGTGTGAAAATTAGAATGAGGCCAAGTCTAATGAATGGGTTCATTAGACACAAAGACAATTGCTACGTTTGTTCCTTCCTCTGCTACCAACTCTGAGTAGAAAAAAAAATTAGGGTTTTGGAAACACAACAGAAGCACCCTTTACAGTCACCTCTTATGGCATCACAGAATAGGTGTTTTTATGTGTTTGAAGATAAAGGGATGATAGACCATGTCTTTTTTAGTTCTAGTAATCACTGTTAGAGTTAGTGTTTTCAAAATTAATTGAAATGATAAAGAGTTGTAATGCTTTTTAATATACATAAACACTGGCTTTATTACAATGCCAGATATTTTGATACAGTGGCTTACTTCTAAGTGTGTCATGAGTACAGTCTATGTTCAGATGTATAGATGCTTTATGAATCTCCTTCAAAGTGGAAGATGATCCAAAGTTGTCCACCAAACTCCTTCAACACCCTTCCTAAAAGAACCAGGTCTGCCAAACTGACAAACTGTTTCAAAACAATAAAAATTAGTTTTAAATAATTTGTTAGGATTATTAAATTAAGTATGTTTCTCAAACTACTTGGTTGCAATAGGAACTGTCAATTAAAAGAATATAAAATAATGAAGTACACCAAATCATGGCAATGTTTGAAATAATGCAATGGTTAGCAACTTTATTGGCAGTTTTTCTTTGATATTTTGACTTCTGTATTTATTGTTAACATGAAAATTCAAGAGCTTATACTCCTCTTTAGATTCACAGAAATCAATAGAATTTACTTAAAATTTCAAGTACTTCTAAAAGGAAATCTCAGTATTATTAACTTTTATGCTTTTCTACTAAGAATAGTTTTTCTTCAGTAGAAATCAGAATAAATGTCTTTGTAAAAATAGTGTTATTTTTTAAGACAAGATATCATTATGTGCCCTAGGGTGACCTCAAATTTGCAATCCTCCTGCCTCAGCATCTTTAGTATTGGGATTACAGTTGTGTGCCAACACACAGGACTACAAACTGTCTTTTGTAGTGGTTAGTCCTCACAACAATACCTAAGTACAATATTTAGTATATAGCAATGATTAATTATCTGTACATTCATAGCTTGTAATAATGACATACCTTGAATCTTAGCATATTATTTTTACATTTTTTGTTGCTAAATTACCTTAGTTGATAGGAGGAACTTCCTTTCAGAGCACTGCTTACATATAATTATCTATGGAGTAAAAGAAGGCTGATTGTCAGTTATATATCCTGATATTAATTAATTTGCTATGTACATTTAATAAAAAAAAGGCATCAGAAGTCTGCCTTTTATACAGCCGTCTGTGCATCTCTGACAGCCGAGTGAAGAACAGTGAAGACCAGATCCATATCATGGAGACCAGTAGACTGAAGCACAATCAAGCTGCTGTTAAGAACAGCCTGGAGTCCTGCATCCACCAACTCAAATATAAACACTCAAAAGCTGTGTAACTTGGGTAGTTATTGAATCCATTTGGGCTTCAGTTTTATTGCCTTTATCTATAAAAGCAGAGTTGCTGTAAGTTTAAGTGAATATATTCACATATATAAATACATACTAATATATATATATATATATATACATATAGATAATATATATCCACTTAAGGCATAGTAAGAATGTGTTCTTAATTTGTTATCTGTATAATACATATTCACAAACACTTTAGAGAAGTTTAAACAGAGAGCAAATGCACTTAAGTATTAACTGCCATACTGCCTTAGCATTTCTGCCTCTTAACTACTAATAATAACAAAGTTAAAGGATTTGATGGTTCTCTTATCCTGAAGGGTCAAAGATCACAGTAAAATACCTCCTTTAAGAAGTGAAGTGGGTCAAACACAAAACAAGAAGCCCTAAGACAATATACTGAGTTACCAGCCAGGCTAATCACTTCCTGTATATATGGCACTTGCACTTTGTAGAATTAGCAGGGGAACTGTTTTTTGTTTTTTTTTTTTTTTTTTTTAGGAATGATGGACTGTTATGTGCCAGGACTGATGAGAATCTGATGAGAATTAAACTACTGGTGCTCATCATCTATTACTGAAACAGTGGTCTTAAAGAAACAATCAAGCAAGCAAACAAACACATGAGTACATTTTCACAGAATCAAAAACAGTCCATTTCCAGCTCTGTTAGGACAGAGATTTTCCTATTGGTCCATTACTATGTATACACAGTTCTGGGAAGTGGCTACTAATTACTGGAGGCTGGGTAACTATTTCTTGAATAAGTCTAGTGAGTGAATACCTTACTCTATCCCCTACCCCCCTGATGAGTATTAAAAGGAGAATAAAATGGCCTGTGTTCCTAAATGGGAGACTTTGGAGATGGAGAAGGTTAGGTTTCTCAGTGGCTCTAATAGCAATGTATGTTGCAAGTGAGTGGGGACAATTTGCTAAGCATTTCAGAAGCCATAGAGCTGACTGGACATTCACGGGGATGTGAGATGTGGGATGTGGGATGTGCGGTGGTGCCACACTTAACTCAGAGTTCATGCATGTGTCACAGTTGCATTACAGGTACCTTGTCTTGTGTCTTTCCAACTTTACTGTCTTTGCTTACTTATTTTCCCCTCAAGCACAGTCTGGAAGCCTTTCACCTGTTATAGAGTGTTATCAAGAACTTAAGAGAAAACTTTGGAAAACATAGAGCTTACTTCTAAGCTTTGAGTGATGAGAATCATTAGTTTGCCCTCATCCAGGTGGAGTTGACTATATAATAGTATTTATAATTTAGCTCACAACCTCGAAGAATGGCCAAAAATAGCGCTACTGGAACTATGTCAGACATCAAGTCTAAATACACATTCTCTTCTATTCTCCTAGCATTTTTTTTTTTTTTTTGGTCTTTTTACAGCACAGGCAATTGGACTACTCAAACTCATTAATACACATTCTAAGTTTTCCTAATTGTCTTTATACTGAAAGCTGAGATGTTATTAGTCATCCTTGGCCAAACCATACTCCATTCTACTCTCTCTTCTAAATACAATAAGACAGCAAACACCCTCAGAGTACATTATTAATCAATTAGATATAATTTCTTAGAATGGCTTCCATCATCTAATTTAACTTTGGAGCTTTTAGACATTAATTAATCATAAGCTGTCAAAAAGCTATCTTGCATTTATGAGGTGCATTATCACATAAGGCCTGACCCTGAATTCTAGGCCTGAAAGGAAAAAAGGAGGAAAATATGAGAGAACTATGGTAAAAATACATCAGTAGAGAAAACAATTAGGTCTAATGTAATAAGAGGGAGAAATCAGATTCGTTTTATTCCAAGGTACTGTTTCTATTTTTGAAGCTCTATGTAGAAAAAAGTTCCCTAGAGTTATAACACCATTGAAGGTGATATAATTTCACTTGGCCCTGGGACATACCGGGTAAACATTTAAGTTATTGCACAGTTACAAAAGTTTAGGTAACACATATTCTGATTAACGTTAACACAAGTAGTGTTTAAGGCTAGCCAACATCGGAAAGCAATCATTTCCAAGATGGTGACCAAATATCTTAAGACAGTGTCACCTGTTGGAGTTGACAGAAAAGACTTCTCATGTCAAAATGTGTTCATGAGACATTTTCACACTTGCCAGCTTTCTCTCGCTTGTATATAAACTAGACAGAGGCACTTTAAGAGCTGTAGACTGGGGTTTCTGATGCACACACAGGACATGGAGTCTCAGCTGCCGTTGGTAAGCATGGCAAGAAAGTAAAATGAAATAGCATTCAAAAGAAAGTAAACAGGTCATTAAACCGGGAACTTGTAAAAAAGAATCATTGTTCTCTGATCTGAAAACTGCCATAGAAGAACATAAAAGTAAGTAGCTCTTGCTCTTTGAGGTTCAGTGAGTATTACCGGTTTCTGATGTTAAGGTACAGTGGTTTAGCGGTTTGGCCTCGAAAAGGTTTAAACTATTGACGAGTTAAGTATTTTGAATTAGTTTTGAGTAACATTTCAAAGTATTGAACTTTACACACAGATTCCAAACGGCCCGGAAAACTAAAACTTCAAGTTAAACAAGTTGGAAGAGCTTAGTGAAGTGTATGAAAATTAAAAGGTTGAAAACAAAACCACCTAGTTTTAAATGTGTAAAAATACACTGCATCCACTTTCAGGGTCTTTCTTTTCTTGTTCCTTTTTTTGGCCCCCAGTCTTAGTT
The DNA here is from genome assembly GCA_030556225.1 of Cricetiscus sungorus. Taxonomy (NCBI): domain Eukaryota; kingdom Metazoa; phylum Chordata; class Mammalia; order Rodentia; family Cricetidae; genus Cricetiscus; species Cricetiscus sungorus. The sequence goes on from JANBXA010000253.1 coordinate 23,837,737, forward strand.
CGTTGGGACATACTGAACCCTCCACAACACATTGGAAAGTAGGTCTTGGTACACACTAAGAAATAACCAACCAGGCAAATACATCAAAGTGATGAGGCCCATGAAATTGAGTGGATAGTGAGAATAGTCCCAAGAACAGGCCCCACACATGCGAAGTCCCAGACCCCAGGACAACTCCCAGGCATAGATAAAAATCACATAGATGGGCACCCGCTTCCAGGTGCCCCAGCCACGACTGTGGTGAAGGTGAAAGTAGAGTTTTTCAACCACAAAACTACAACTGCCATACATGAAGAAGGACCAGAGCGACGTGTGCCCGCTGCTGTTCCCGTCCCCCTGCCCCAGAACATTGAAGAAGAAGGTGAAGAAGATCTCATCTAAAAAGCCATGCATTCCAAAGAAAAGGAAGCGGAGGAGGTCTGGCAGTCCCTGGCTAGGAGCCTCCAAAAGGACTCGGGCATCCCGGGCTGCCGGTAGAGTGTCCCTGGTTTGCTGCTGGCGCTGCCGCGGGTACTGCAAACGGAGGAAGCGCTTCAGGAACACTTGGCCATGGTAGAGCGCCAGTACGTACTGCAGCGCTAGGTCGAGCGCCCCTGGCGCCACCGTGCTCCCGGACCCGCCACCTTGGCTGATCAGCAGCGCCTGGCCCGCCAGAGTCTGCAGCCCCACGTGTGCCCAGGGGTATAGCAGGAAATTGAAGAGGAAGGCGCTGGGGCAGCGCGGCCTCTGCAGGTAGAGCTGCTCCAGGGCGAAGTGGGTGAGCGAGTGCAGGAGGCAGCGGTAGGGCGATGAGAAGCCCAACATCCTCAGATCCAGGCTGCGGGCAAAGCGCCTGGCGGAGGACACCAGCACGTCCAGGGTGATACCGTGCATCCCGTAGAAGTAGAGGCGCATCCAGGCAGGCAGCTTGCCGCGCTCGGCCGGAGCTTCAGCAGCGGACAGCGGCTCGGGGCAGTTTGCAGCTTCCTGGCTGCGCAGCCCTCCCGGAGCCCCGGTCGCGCCTCCCCTCCGTGTTGGCCCCTCACATGTCACATCGCTGCCCGCCATGGGCTACTCGGGCTCTTGGGGCCGAGAGGCCGAGCCCCGCACCTCCTCCCGGCCGCCGACCGTCCCCCGGGGGCGTGCGCGTAGCTTGGTCCGGTCAAGGTCTCCGGGAGCTTGGGGGACGCGTGGGTCGCCCGGGACGCTAGGAGTCCCTCTGCCGTTGCCCCGCCGCACTCTCCTCTCCAGACCAGGGCGAGGTGCTGCCCTCCCGCTCCCGCGATCACCCTGCGCGGCCTAAGGAGTGGCACGGGCTGGCAAGGGGAGGCGATGCTGGTGCTGCGGAGAAGAGAGCCGAGGTTGGTAGCAGCCCCATCCCCTCCACGGCTCAGTCCCGCCGCCTCTGCCGCAGGCTCTGGCAGCGTTACGCGAGGCAAGCGGAGACAGCCCTCCCCTCCCCCCCCCACCCCACCCCCGGCCCTTCCCATATCACTCTCCGCCTGGTTCGACCTCTCCCGCCTTCCAGGGCCCCCGCCCCGCCCAGCCTCCAGTGCCAGGGCTTACAGGGGTCGGTTCCGAAAGGCCATGCGTGCCACCCGTTCCTCACCAGCCATCTCTGCACGCCTGGGGCGAGTGCTGCGGGGGCTCCCGTTGGGCTGGTCGCGGGAGTGGAGAACCCCCTAACAGGTGTGAAGGCGAACTGTGAGGCATTCCCGGTATCGTGGAAACCAGGGCCAGGCCTTGGCTGGCAGAGACAAATGGCCAGGTGCCACCAGCTGGAGGCCGGGCCCAGGACCAAACTGTGGTGCTGTATATTTAATGTCCTTATGCAAAGTCAGCTGTGTCCCAGTCACAGAGTGTTAACAGGAGACTCCCACCCTGCCTGTTCAGAGCAGCCTGCATCTGAGTGCTGCCCCCAGGCTGGATCCTCTTTATCTGTCTTTGCCTAAGTTAGTTTACTCAGGTTCAAACCCAGCAGAATTAAAAGGGGCGGGGGGGGGGGAGACAAGGCCAGTCCTGCTGAGTTGTGTCCTGGCTACAGTGGGATAAAGCTCCCCTCAACAGTGTGCTTACTGCTACTGGCACAGATCAGGACTGGGGTTTTCTTCTTGAAGAACTAGGTCATCTCAGAAATACACAGTGAAATAGCCAAGCATTTTCTTTTTCTGACTTTATTTTTCTGCCCCTCCCTTCCTGCTTATTCCTTCTGACCTGGTACCCTCACTCATTCCCCTCCCTGTTTCCTCTCCCCCTTTTCTCCTCCTACTCCATCCCTCTCTGTCTTCTCTCAGGAAGGGAGGGATCTTTGAAATAAATTAAACCATTAATGACCTCCCCTCTCCCAGTTCATGTCTAAACAGAAAGTAGCTACTAATTTTACTGAATCGGGAGTTCAAGTCTTTGTTGGATAAAAAGCTTTGTGGAGCTATTTTTCTTCTGGAGAACACACATCCTCTGGTACATCTTCTGCTTAGGAAGCAACCCTGTCTTATCTTTTCCTGTTGCTCATTTCAACCATTTAAGCTACTGTCCATGATAGCCATGTTGCCTATGAATTAGCTAAGAGAGTGAGATGAGAACAAACACGGATCTAGTGATGATAGTCGCCCCTTGTCTATAGTCAAAGGAAGGCATTTTCTTTCAGCACTGCCTAGCAAGTTGTTTCTTCTGCTGACTTTGAAGTTGTCACACCAGGGACAGAAGTGCAAGGTTGCAGGCTCAATGCTGCTGTGGTAGTGGATTAGGACTAGGTACCCAAATTCCTGAACACCCAAGGGAAGAGGAAAAGTGCACTTTCTCTTTAAAAGATGGATAATCTGGTTGGAAAGATAGAAAAAAAAACCTGTCAGGCAGGATGATACTTGTAATCCCAGCACCCAGGAAGCTGAGGGAGTTATTGCCAGCTAGGACCACATAGTGAGAGCCTCTCCCCTGGTGGTGGTGGCAGGGCAGGGAGAGGGGGGAGGAACAGAAACAAAACAAAAGCAAAACACAACAAAAGCAAAACCAACAATAAAACAGAAAAAGAAAGACTGCAGTGCTGTGAGTCTGTAATACTTATGATAAATATTAATGATAAATACTATGATTGCCTAGTACTACATACAAAGGTAAAATTGCTTTTGACTTACTTTATTTTACTTCCAAACAACTGCTGTACACACACACACACACACACACACACACACACACACACACCCATTCAGTTGTGGTAGGTTAAACTTAGATTGTTTTAAAATAGTAAATTAAACTTTAGAGGTGTATATCTTCTGTTCAAACATTTCCAAAGAATGCTAAGAAAACTTGCAAAGTATGTAGGGAAGTGTTGTTTTGTATTACAAAACTGAGCTTCTAAGAGTGTGTATGTTTTAGAGACAGGTTCTGACTTTGAACTTGTAATCCTGTGTCAGCCTTCTAATACTGAGATTACTGGCATGTGCCAGCAATCCTCTTTCTATTGTTTTGATTCTACCATTATAAAAAATATCTGTTTTTGTATACTATAGGTGTTCAATAAAGTATCAGTATAATAAGGCATATATAAACTTTACATGCATACATTTATGTATAGTTTATGCTAATTTTTTAATGGAAGGTATATAGTAAAATTTTCTGAACTCACTATGGTCAAGTAGTGTGGCATTCTGACAAGTGAGTCAGAATTATGAAAATCTCATTATTCTGGGCCTCTCTCTGAAAATTTCCCATTTTTTCTTAAAGTGATACAACACACAATTGAAAGTTTATAAAACCTTTTTGTTGTTGTTTTTTCGAGACAGGTTTTTTTCTGTGTAGCTTTGGAGCCTGTCCTGGAACTCACTCTGTAGACCAGGCTGGTCTCAAACTCACAGAGATTAGCCTGCCTCTGCCTCCTGAGTGCTGGGATTAAAGGTGTGCGCCACCACCCCCTGGTTTACAAAACCTTTTTTTGGTAACTTAGAATATTAAAGAAAAGTTAAGAAATTAGATAAAAGTACTAAAACATTAATACTTAATCATAAGTTTTATTTGCTTCAGCATCTGAATATGATATTGAGAAGCTAAAAGCATTTAGATCTGTTAACAAGTGTGAAATGTTTCATACTTTAAAAACTTTATATCTAGAAATGTTTTCTGCACAATGGTAGGGCACTACTGTTTCTTAGGACTGAAATTGCTGTTAATGTATAGTAACGAAATGAAAAACAGAGAAAATATCATATAAGGAAAGCAAGGCATGTTTTATGAAAGTTATAAATAAAATATCAGGGTAGATATTTTTGGTTGTGAAAACAAAAATGGGGTTTTGCTCTGAAGTAGACTCCATCACATGTTCTCATGTTACTGAGAAGGACATCAATGGATGGTGACTGATGACTATGAAGCATTGTGAGTAATCTGTAGAGAATGATTCCTACACATTATTTACACTGAGACTGTAAAAATTGAGTCTTGATTATGGAAGTCAAGTGAAACATAGAACTTTATCCTGTGTTGAAATGAGACTAACATTTTTCTGGAAAATCATTGCTTTGGTCTTAATAAAATATTTCTCAGTTCCTTCCATTAAAAAAAAAAACAAACAAACCCACATTTCTGAGTAATTGGTCTATATAGCTTCTTTCTGTGTTTTACCTATTTTTTTGTGTATTTTATGCTCTTATCTTAAGCTTTCTTACATAAGAAAACTTAACCTCTCTTATTAAAAGAGAGGGTTTCTTTTCCCCATAACTATTTGACTTCTCTGGGCTTTTCCTCTTAAATATTGGGTTTTCTTTCATAGTTTTATTTCATATTATGTTTATAGACTTGACAGATCTTCTAAGTTGAAATCCTCCTGAACTTTTTAAGTTTAGAATGTCAGAGAGTCCGAAGAAGTCCAAAAGAGTTGTGTTATTTATTTTATAAACAGGAAAGATTACCAAATAAGACATTTTATTGGAATTTTGTCTTTAGTTATGTTTGTATACATATGTCATTAATGGAGGACCCAAAATTCTCATGAAATTTCTAGAAAGTTGAGGTATCTTGGCATAACATTACTCATCACAATGCTAGTTGTTAAATTATATATATGTACCATAGGAATAAAAAAAATGTTCATTGATCTTTAACTATGGCTGTGTTAAGTCTTCTCCATAGTAAAATCCTGTATTTTAATGACTTTCTGGAAGTTTCTGGGAACATTCTTATCACAGACCATGGTGTTAAAGAAGGTTTATGAAAAGGATGAAAGAACCCAAACAGGTGAATGTTTCTGGTAACCCAGATTGGGTAAGAGTAAAGAATACTAGAAGAATTAATAGGGAAGAAATATGTGTTTCTCTGTGTTGTTTGTGGTTGCTGTTGCTTGCCTTTCTTGTGTTCTGGCTCACAACCAGGTCTTTCTTTATGATTAGTGAATGTTCTATTATTTAGTTAAATGCCTAGATCCTTTCAAATAATTTTTTTCCTTACCTGAAATGTTCCTAATTGTTTTAAGGTGTTCTAGGTTTATAGAAACATTTTTAAAATTTTTAAACTATCCATAATTCATTAGATTGTAGTTTCAATGAGTGATTTTTAGTTTTTACAGGTCGCCCACACACTGAACAGGATTCTGAACTCTTCCGGTTCTCTCTAATTCATTCCTTTCATCTTTCATCTCTCCAAGTATGAGTAGGATGAATTGCACTATTTCTGTAGCCACACAGGCCAAAGCTTGTCAACTTCATATAAAGTTCAAGTGACAAATCTCATGGCAGGTGCATAGGCCCCACAGAGTTCAAGAAGATGACTGGTTCATTAAACAATGAAAAGATTGTTTGCATTGAAATATGAAAATGAAGCAACTTGTGTCAACCTTATCAAAGGAATATACAAGCTGCCAGGTTATTAAGAAAGGGCTCACAAAAAGTCTTTTTATTCTATTCTAGAATCACATCCTGGTACAAAGGCCACTATAACATTAACAAATAAAACTTATGCAAGGACATCTGCCCAACAACTGTCTGTGTATCTTAAGACTGGTATCGCCCTTGCCAAAGATCTTTGCGAAATAGCTCGTGTGATCCTATCCATTTCTGCTTTCAATATCGCCATATCTCAATATCTTTGGAAATACTCCCTATTTATTGTGAAATGGATATTCTCACTTTAATTGCATTCTATATACAGATATATTTGCTTCAAGAAACATCTCAGTTGTTATTTATATGGACACCAAAGGCATTTCATTCTGGGACTAGGGATGGATGTTTCTGGGTTTATGGTGTGAGCAGCTTGCCCTAAAGCCACACAGCCGAGACACTATCAGATGAGACGTCTCACTTGTTCACTGCCCTTGGCTGATGGCTTGTTCTTCTTGGCAGTTGCTGCCTTAGCTATAGAATTTCACCATCAGTAGCTTCTGCAGACAATGATCCAACTGTCACTCCCTGCTTTAGATCAAGCTTTTAAGGTGTAGATAACGACTCATCTGGGACTACCTAACTGCATGGGGGTGGGGCACAAAATGGCAGCAGTGAAAGGTTCCTGAAGCATGCCACAGCCAAAAATAAATATTAACTCAGACATGAAATGGATCCTCTTTATTTCTGGTAATGCTTTCCCATGTATCACAACACCTCTGCAGCCTTTGTTCTGCAAACATTACATGCACTTGGCACTGTGCTTGCCATCATGTCACATAGCATCAGCAAATGCTATCTGAAATGCCTTGACATACTGGAGACTTTGGATGTTTTTGGTAGCAGTTTGTTTTTCTGTACATTCAGGATGTTCCCATGCTTAGTTATTGGAAACGAGGGCTTTTAATGTTTTCCTGCCCTCATTCCTTAGCGTGTAATTACTAAGTCTCTGGACTGCGATATGTTAGAACATTTAATTTTGAAAATTGGTGTTTGAACTGTTGGTTTGAATTCCATAAAAGAAAGAAAAAAAAGAATCATTAAATTAATTTGGGCTTGAAATCAGGACAGAATTAAAATACAAAAAACAAACAAAAAACTTCTGAAATGTCTATACACATACTCTGCATTTTGTACTATGTATTTATGGGTTCCAGTATTGATGACTATAAAATAAAAATATCAATTAGTTATGAAAAATATGAAATATTCAATGTCTTGCAGTTGCAAATATTCATCCAAGTTTTAACTTTTCGTATAAAAATAAATGAGAATATTCTCACTAGTATGATTTCATCTTTAATAATTATATTTATTTCAGAAATTATATTCAAACAAATTTCCATATGATTCACTGTCACTAGATATCTGATTTATATATCTACTTTATATACTTGTATACCCTGGGTCACAAAAGAATTCCTCAGGTGGAAAGGGATTAAGAAGTCCTGCTTTCCATAGCCTGCAATCTTTTCTGTACAAAAAAGCAACAGTGACTTCTACCACTTACTTTACATTGATAAATATATTAGGTATCTATATTAGGGGTTTGGTTGCAAAATAATGCACAATATATTTAGTTAAATAAATGGGGAAGTAGTTTGGTCTATTCTTCAATTTATTCAATTTTCTTTCATTTGGGAACCATGAGAAAGGAGCATAGTCTAAACTCTCAGTATTAGATTTAATTACCATTATAACAGTGTTTCTCTCATTTGCCACAGGCTCAAAATCAGTCTTAGTATCTGCATTCTGCATGCAGCCCTCAGGTGATCTCTCTGACTGTAAAGACAAAAACTCAATGCTAGAAATGGAAAGATTTTTTTTTTCTATTTTCACTTTAACTTCTCACCCTTCTACACTGACTGATTTTGAATTGTTTCCCCAAATTAAGCCACTGACTAATTTTTTTCCCCAAAAGCTAACATCAAAGACACGCAGTATTATGAGAAACTATAGATCCATGAGTGATTTGTTAGATTGGAAATTCAAAAGGAGAGGAACTGAGAGCAGTGTTAAGCCTTAATCTTGGGTCATACTTTCATCCAGTTGACAACCAATCCAAAACGGAAGGCAGTGTCCAACAAATTATGGGGGATCATGCTTTAGACTATGTTTCTGTGCTAGGTTCCAACAGATCAGAATTAAAATAGAGTCACACATGTCAAACTGAAAATTTTAGGAAGCAAGCAGAGTCCCCAAAGAAATTTCTCTCTGCTTTAAGCCTCTACTTACTACTACTACTACTACTACTACTACTACTACTACTACTACTACTACACTATTACTACACTACTATACTAACACTACTACATTACTACCACTACTACTACTACTACTACTACAACACTACTACTACACTACTACTATACTACTACACTACTACCACCATTGTGAACAACAACAACAACAGCAACTACAGCAATGCAATAATCTGGAGAACCCTGGTAGACAGCAGTGGCTTTAGTCCTTATTTCTACCTATTCCTTGTTCTCTTGGTGCAGTCTTACAAATCCCACTATTAAACAATTGCTGCTCAGAGTGGGATCAAGTAAGTTCCTTAATGATGTGTGGTGTGAATTTTGGTGAGTGTACCAAAAAATCGAAAGAAAGCCCTAGGAAACAATGACCCAAAGTGAAAGGCTGACCAAAATGTGGTGTTGGCGATAAAGAAAGTCTGGTTGGGGTTGGTCAGGGTTGCTCTACAGCTATCTTTGAACATATTTTAAGCTTGCTCTGAAGGTGAATGTGGTGAACTGTAACCCAGTCCTGTAACGAGTAGCCAGTTCTTAGCTCAGCATAAGTGGCCGTTTGTTCAAACCATGCTCAAATTGAAGTGGCCCAAGCTGTAACCGTCCTCCCTGTCCCTGCAGCCCATTTCCATTTTCTGTATGTCACTTCCTTTTTTCTCTGGCTATAAATATATCATGGCCATGTGGTGGGACAGGATTCTATACCATTTTTGGCCTGGACAATTTCCAAATCTCAAATTGCTACAAAACCCAATTAAGACCTGCAGAAGTCAAACTTGTTGGAAATTTGTTTTTAAACAGTTCTGGCAACTGAAAAAGACACTGAGTCAGTGGTGACTCTTCAGGTCCCTTCAAGGACAAAAGGGTGTCTCCTCAGCCCTTAAGATTTCTGAGTTCCTCTGGGCCTACACTGAACTCTGTTTGCCTTGAGCCTACCAATGACTGCTTCTCTACTTTTAAATATGTATTTATTTACTTAATTTTTGCATGTATATTGTATGTGTGTGCGCGTGCATGATTATTTATGTGTTTAGATGTGTGTGGAGGCAGAGATTGATGCCAGGAGTCTCTCACAGTTGTACTTATCCTAAGTACAACTGTGGTTTCCAGATTCAATGAAGAAAGGCACAACTTCTGTTTCTTGTTCTTCCAAGTGGTAATAACATAACAACTCATCACCCCTCCAAAACCACTTCCCTTAATTAGCATACACCAACAGTCTTCATAGCCATTTCAAATATTTTCATTACACATTAACTTATTTATTTAATCCTCTTCCCATAAGAATTTCTTTATAGCATTGTAAATGACTACACAGCTTTGTAAATGACTATGTATTAATGAGGAATGTCAGCTATTTAGGTCCAAATAAGCACACTGAGGCTTATAGTAATTATAAACTGGCCAATGGCTTAGACTTCTTATTGGCTATCTCTCTTTTAATTATTAACCCATAATTATTAATCTATGTAATTCTACAATGTATTGTTCTATAGATTTCTGCTGCTATGACTAAGCAAACACCTGAGCTAGTAATTGAAAAAAAGGTTTGACTGGGTTCATGGTTTCAATGGTTTTGGTCCATAGTCATTTGTTGAGCTTGTGGAAAAGTTGAACCTTATTGCCAGGGGAAATTTCCCTTCTGCCCTTTGAACATTCACTGGACTAAATGACCAAAAAAAAAGATTGCATAAGAAAAGCCATGCAAATATATTACGTGTAAGAAAATAGTCTAACCATTGTAATAACCATTAAAAACCTCACACACATCCTTTGTTAAGGGTAGGGGAGATTGGGTAATGTGGGAGATTTTGATGGATTGCACATGAAAATAGAGTGGTGGAGGTGAACACTTCTAGAAACTGAAAACAGCTTGTAAAAGCATTCTCTTTGAAGTTTGAGCCCAAGAATCAGACATTATCTTGCAGCGGCGTCCACCCAAATTTTGTAGCATGCTTCATTCTTCTTTTCTGAAACAGATGATGATATTTCATGATGAGGATGGAAGGCATTTGTGCTGCCTGCTGCATTCTGGGCCAGAATGTGAATAAAAGAAGTCTGGAGAAACCCTCTCTCTGCACTGGCATGGGCAGAGGCAATGCATACTTTCAGGGACCCTGACTCTGTTGGTTGCTTTTAAAATCATTTAACTTCCTTTAAGTAAAGTGCCCATCATGCCTAAACCATGATATTTTGGTTGTCTTCTGTGTGTGAGTCCCACTATGACTGTATTTAATACATTTGTTGTGCATCTACTGAATGCTAGTGTTCTGCTGTGAGCTGAAGGTGAAGCTGAGACCAGCGGGGAACTCTGTCTCACTAGGATTGTAGTTTAAGCTAAAGTGTTCATTTTTAATCATTGCAAACAAGAAGATACATTTCGGTTGGTGTTATGTATAGCACTGTAGGCGTGGAGAGCTGGAGAAATCTAACTTGATGCCAGCACATGAGGATTGCCAGGTCTTTTCCACATAAATAAGAACACAACAGCCAACTTGCCTGATAGGCACAGCAAGCAAGAATACAGGCTGGCTGATGTTCATCTTTATTTGGTCCCTTGTCTTTTGTCACTTCTGCTATGGAGGTAGATAGGGTTCTGTGGGGATGAGTAAGATTTACTTATTCCTTCTGATGGAACTGAACTAGCAAACTGAACATCTGCTCTCTTGCACAACTGTTTCTTGTCTACTCTGGAGGTTGACTTTATGGTAAAACTTCCTTAAATTAGTCACCAGAAAAAAAGTCAACACACTTTATATTTTAACACCTATTTATTGCACTTTGTTTTTTTAATCCTCTCATTTGATCCTCTATCTTGATGACATTTTTTTTGTTTCACAATAAGTAATTAGCAAGTGAAACAAAAGCTATGATATGCTGAAATTCACATACAGTGTTAGTAATACACTTATTTCTCAGGATCTAAAAGCAACTCTTTCCAGACTGTATTGTCACTCTTAGAATTTTTCTGTTGAATTAAAAGTGCTACATGCCCTCCTTAGCTGTCTGCAACCAGTCGGTTGATGATTGAGACTCTCTTGGTCTATTCCAAGTACTATTACAACATACAGTAAATTGAATGACCTCTAAGTTATGAATGGCCTACATACATTTATTTTTTCATAGTTCTGAAGTCTAGAAGATTCACATCAGGATAATTGAAGGCATATTGTCCACTGAGGATCTGCTCTAGGTTCAGGAACCTTATGGCTTTGTTATCTCTATCTGGTGTGTGTTTGTGTGTGTGTGTGTGTGTGTGTGTGTGTGTGTGTGTGTGTGTGTGTTGCAAAGATGAAAGGTCTTTCAGAGTTAAAATGTTTTTAAAAATTTAGCCTTTCCTTGACAGTGAGACACTTGGGCTCCTGGCAGCACCAATTACTTCAAGAGGATGATAGGCATCGAAGAAGCACCTTATGGAGTTAACTTTCAATCTGGCAAGACTAGCCATTTGAGCAAGAAACTGCTCTTGCTTGGACTGCTTGACTGTGTGCTGTATAAATGAGACATGCAGAACCCATAGGAAAGTGACTGCTGAACTTGCCAAAACAAGACAGTATGGTCCTTCAGTGTTTCTGCTTCACAGAAGAGTCTGCCAGACATAGAAGGAAGCAATTGACTAATTTTGCCATTACAAAGCAGAACAGATCTTCAAATTTCCTGTTTCATTGAAAAGTCTTCCAGATTCTATCAGCCTATAGGCAAAGATGGCTGCCCCAATGTTACAGAAGAACTTTGAGTCCAGGCAGCTAGGTATCTCTGTCATTTCTAAAGTTTTGGAAGTTGCTTAGAATGCATTCCCAATTTACTTAGGTAATATTATATCCTTCTGGAGCTGAAGAGTGGATACTTATAATTTTACTTAGTTATGATAAAAGATAATTTTATCTGAAACTTTAGACTCATAAAGATAGGATAGATGGTAGAGCATTTTCTTTAATTTTGCTTCTGTTTCTTCAGAGGCAGGCCATGTTAGTGACACATCATTCCCTTCTGTGGTTACGACTACTACAGCTCTTGCTTTCAGTAACATGTACTGATTAGTATATATATGTATATATATATATGTGTATATACATATATATAAATTATACATATATTATATATCCCAAATTCTATTTAATTTATAATAATAAATGTATACAGTTAACATGTATTTATTTATTCAATAATGATTGAACATTTTTAAGTAAGATTGTGTATTATGCCTTGGAGATATCAAACTAAATATAATGAAGTCTATATCCTCTTCAACTGAAAATATAGATATTACAAATGATATAGTTGTTACTGAAGAACTCATATTCTCTAATTTTCATATGATTTTTTTAACCATGCTGTGGTATTAACAAAAGGAAGGCATGGTGCTTATCCTTGTGTAATCCAGGAGAGTCATATTGAGGACTCACTTGAATCACAAGTACAGACATAGGACTTCATTCATCTTTGGAAGCTCATATTAATTTAAATGAGATGCTGATCAGATAGTTCTTGGATTTCAGTGATATGTAAATGTAAATGTAAATGAAATATAATATAATGTTGACATGAAAAATATCTTACGTATTTTTCCTACCCCTCCACGTTTTACGTTACTAATCAGTGGGGCAGATATACTTCTGTTTCTTTACCTTCTCCTCTAGAGAAGAAAGTATCTCTTTTTTTTCTCAGACCAGGAATTTACCTATCATATACAGGTCTTTCTCCTACACATGATTTTGTAGAAGAAAACTGTGAGGGCCACAGAAAGGAAGGAGGGAAAGGAAACTTAGGTGGAAAGGAGATATGTGTGTGTGTGTGTTTACATAGTGCATATATAAGCAGACCTGGATGCTTGTGCCTTCCTTCCTAACTACATTGGTGTCAAGCACAGTTGTGGAAGCCTTTCTCAGGAGGTCTGGACTTCTTCATAGAATTCTGTTCAACAAAGTGATCCAGACACTGCTAATCAGAATGACTTGTCAAGATGAATGAATTTTCATTTGAGGATGTGTATGGGGCAGGTAATTATAAAGCATGCAAATTCACATATAAACATTGTCTTATGATTGGCATAAATGTTTAAGAAGTCCTGTTATTTGTCAATAGTTCCACACAGTTCTCTAAGATCACAATTCTGTTAATAAATTAAAAGTGTACTTTGAGTTACACACAGCTACCTTTGAAGATTGTGCGTGATGGTATGGTAGTTAATTTGATTAACCTTGTTGGATTAAGAAACACCTAGGGGATTAATGAGACACACCTTTGGGTGTGTCTGTGAAGTTGTTTCTAGACAGGTTTGCATGAAGAAAGAAGACCCACCCTGAATGTGACTGACTGGCTGCATCATATGGGCTTTAGTTCAAGACAAAATACAAATAGGAACGAAACCAGCCAACGAAGCACCAGGTTTTGTTTCTCTACATCCAGATCTGCCCATGTCTGAAGAAGCCCTCACCCCTACCCCTTTCCTACTACAGTGGACACCTTTCCTATGATGGTAGATTGTATTCACTTGAACTGTGAACCAAAATAAATCTTACTTCCTTTAAGCTACTCTGTGTTAAATATTTAGTCATGGCACTAAGACAGTTAACTAATCCATTATGTAACACAGATTTGGTTCCTTTTCATGTTTATTATTAAACAGTACAGAATCCAGAATAATTGGCAAATGAACAGGTTAGAATTTATATGGCATTCTTGAGTTTTGGGACTTCAGTATTGAGTTTCAATAAAAATATCAGCATAAAAACCATATGTCACATGTCAAGGATCCAGGACTAGTCAATACTTCTATGTGCATCCAGTTCATTTTTTTTGCATTTTATACTATTTTATAGTTGACAAAGTGATTTCATGATGATTATGCCAGTAGTTCCAAATATGCCTCTCATCTACAACCTTTCCTTTCTGACAATATTATTTGTATAGTCTCAGTATTGTTATTCTGAGAATTATTATCTCTAATTTAGTCCTATTCATAATCCCACCTTTATCAATTTCATGTACAAGTTTATTTGTACCTTGCTTCCCTTAATTTTTGTAGAAGTTATTCCAGATATGAACATAAAGATTTCATCTTTGTTTAAAAATGATATTGTACCATTCGCATGAATTATTATTTGTCCAAATAGACTCATACTAAGAAGACTTACATAGTTTTGAATCTTTTGGCATAGTAAAAAAATGTTATAGTTAGAAATCCTTGAACACAAATCATTCACCTGTGTGGAACTTTATCTTCAGTGTAAATGTCAAGACAGTGTTAGCTAAAAGGGTGTATGTACTTGAAAGTTGTCCTCATAGCTTATTGCTTGTACCTAATTGCATTCTCACCAGCAATTCTGAAGTGGCCTATGTCAATACACCTTTCCAACGGCAGTTCCTCGGACTTTTTCATGTTTATGAATATGATGCTGTGAAACACAATCTTTCACTGTAGGTTTAATTCCCAATTATTGTTTTAGGAGGGAAGTGGTAGGATGAGGTGGGACATTGTATCTTACAGAGAGATATTTCCTTTTCACAGTTTGGGAAGTAGTTGCATCTATTCCTTTCCAATGGTCCAATAATCTTTGATACTATATTGGGAGCAGTTCCTATTTATTACAGAAAATTAATAAATTTTTTGTGTGAGGCACAAAACTCTTTTGTCTTAAATTTCATGCCCCTGCCACTCTACCAAACAAATAAAACAAACATCATTTCCAAATAAAACACCATTTCCAAATAATAAAACATTATTTCCAAATGACTAGTGAGTCAGTTACAATATTTATTAGTATGTAATACTTCTTTCTTTCTTGTAATTAGTTTATAAAATTGATAAATTCCAATATCCCATTATTTTTCTTTGTTTCTTAGAATTGCAAAATATTCACCAAGAATAACCCAGTCTCTCAAAGTACTCTGCCTTCCAAAAGGTATTTCCTTTTCTTGGAACATTTTCCATACTATCTGGGAACAAATGAGCATGTTCTGATATACCTTTGAGATTTTTCAGTGGCTCCAATATCTTGAATCTAAGTTCTTTGGACCCCAGATATATTTTTCTTTTTGAGTATTTGTGACAGTTAAATTCCTTGACTTTGTTTCTCTTCAACCCTAACCCAAACAAATTTCTTGCTCTGAACTCATTTTCCTGGTTGGTGTACCCATTCCTGTTTGCTAATTTTCTAGGACTGCCCTTTTAAAAGTGAAAAAAAAAAAAAAAAACAAAAAACCACTACTCTTTTTCCTCTTTCCCATGCCCTTCTGTCCACAGATGAATTTTGGAAGATTATGGAAAACCAAACACAAATTCCAAAACCATAAAGGACAGATTGTAATTCAGAAACTCTTTGTTTTCAAGTTATTCATGTGGCTTTTGAGCAATAGCACAAAACTCTCTTTGTCTCTTGAAAACAGAAAGAACCTCTTAACTCACCACATATTTAAATCTGCTGCAATACAGTGGGTGGGCTGAATCATGAATCCTTGCTTGGGACAAAGGTGGTGCTCTGAGCAACTTTTTCTCAAGCCATGTACACTGCTAAATTTCAACTATGAATAGGACTCTGGTAAAAGTTTGAGCGGTATTTTTACATGATCAAAGATTTACAGTGAAAATAATAATTTAAGGAGTTGGGAAATTAACATTCTATTAAAACGGCTATAGACCTGGGATTAGATTTAGCCTGCAAAGGGAAAATTGCCAGAGTAATTTCAAGGTAACAAAGTACTGAACTGTGTAAAAGAAGTTTGTACATGATGAGGGAGAATTTAGATTAGAAAGAAGAGAGCATTTCACTTGAATATGCTCCCCTTTCAAAAGTAGAACTGTAGAGTTTTTCTTATTTTAGTAAGTTAGGAAAACACAGACTGGTGTTTCAAATGTTCAGGATTGCTTTGGGGCTAGCCGAGGGTTAGATAGTATGGTGGTTTGAAGGAAAATGGCCCCCTAAAATAAGTAGCAGTGTTAGGAGGTGTGGCCTTGTTAAGGGAAATGTGCCATTGCCATTGTGAGGGCAGGCTTGAGGTCTCTTTTCTTAAACTTCCCTCAATGTGACAGCCAATCCACTTCCTGTTGACTCTGAGTCAAGATGTGAGGTCTCTTAGCTCCAACACCACATCTGCCTGCACACTGCCTTGCTCCCTATCATGATGATTATGGACTAAACTTCTGAAACTGTCAGAGAGCCCCCTCAATTAATTGCTTTTTTTTGTTGTTGTTGTTGTTAGGTTTTCTTTTTGTTGTTGTTTTTATAGTGTTCCTGGTTATGGTGTCCCTTCACAGCACTAACCTAATTAAGACAGCTGCTTTCCTAGAGTCTAGCCATCCTGAGAGTAGGTACATGCCAACATCATTGATTTCTGCTTGGATCGCTGTGTCACTATGGATAGTGTAACAGAGGGTTAGACAGATGACTGAGGATAGTCTTTTTTTCTGGTTGCCAGACTCATATCTCCATAAACCAGATACTAAGAGTAAGGCAGGATAGGAAAGCTGACAAAATTTTGTGGGTATGACAATAGAGAGACAAGTAGCTCACAATGAAACCTAGTTGAGGCTTCTAAGCAACACAGAATCAACAATTCCAGCTTGAGAATTCTAGCAGATTCTTAAGCAGAAATGCTTAAGCCATTTCTCCTTAGGAGCTGCAAGCCTGCAGTTTTCTGGAAATTTGAATAGAAACCTCATTTACTGGGAAAGTCTACTGTGCAACCATATTGGTTTTGGATTTTACCTTATTGGATTATATTTTATTTCTGAAATCTTTGGAGTTTACCTTGTACATTTTTCTTATTAATAGTGAGATAAATAGATAGATAGATAGATAGATAGATAGATAGATAGATAGATAGATAGAAGTTTGAGAGGTATTTTTACATGATCAAAGATTTACAGTGAAAATAATAATTTAAAGAGTTGGGAAATTATTTCATTATATATATGACACATACCCACTAGATTGGGCCTTACTGTGTTCTGGGGGCCTTATTCCGTTAACTCTCATGTTTAAGCCTATATTAAAATGTTTAATAAAATCATTAACTTCAATAAACTGGCTGGTCCTGAAACTCTTCACATTGAAGCCAGGAATCCTAGTTTGGCCTGAGGTTCTCTAAAACTCTAGGAAAACTTTTCAAGCTGTTTATCTGGGGGCATTTGGTCCTGAAATTCATGTATTATCTGGGGTTTCTACAGCATACTACTTACACTTCATAGTACAAATTTATTCATTGTATCTAACAGCAAGGACTAAGGCCAATTGTTCTTCCTTTGTCTTGAGACCACATTTTGGAAATTGCACTTCCACTCCTAGCCTATTGGAGTTAGCAACTTCTGCTACTGCGTGGAAAGTGCTTAGCATAGACTCTGTCATTAAGTGGCAACTCTCATGACTGTTAGCCATGCAAACTCAGATTCACATACCTAGTGTCATGGCAGCTGTTTTCCTCTGTCTGTCACAGACACTATCAACACAACAGTTTTAAAATGTGAAATCATAAAATCATTTTTTATTGTTTCGTGTCTTTCATTTACCTGTTCACAGGGCATAGTCTCAGCCTTCTGCATTCTCAGCCTTCAGTATACAACAGCTTCACAGGAGTTTGCTTTTTTTTCCTCTTTCATATGCCATTTTATTTTCATTTCTAAATTTATTTTGAGAATTTTATGAATAAATATTGTATTTTTACCAATTCTACTCTGTCAGAACATGGTCCAAGAATGGATTTGTATGAGATTTCTGAGTGCTTGGAAGAAAACTCTAAGAAAATAAGACAAGAGTCTTGTGACCTCGGTTTCCTCAAAAGAATGGAATTCTTCTTGGTATGCTTTTACATTCCTGTCAGGTACAGCAGATAGCAGTGAGTATAACTCAGATTATTTATAACAGCTGTCTTTGTTATTTATTTATATGCTGCTATGGAAAAATGTGTCTACCACATGCAGCTTGCCTTTGTGATTGTACACTTTACTCAGGTGATCTTTTTTAACCCGCAGAATATGAATTGTCTGATGCTCTGACTAAAGCTGATGATTACGTGAGACTTTCGTCTCCTTCATTTATAGGCTCCATTCTGCCAGGTTTCACCACCTCTAGAGCAGGAAATACAAATTCTCTCTCTCTTAACCCTGCAACTCATCCCATGTCATGTCTCAACTCTGTCAAATTTATGCCTCTGTCATTATTATTGTACACACACACACACACACACACACACACACACAGAGAGAGAGAGAGAGAGAGAGAGAGAGAGAGAGAGAGAGAGAGAGAGAGAGAGAGAGAGAGAGAGGGAGAGTTATGTAACCTAGAGAGTCCATTTAGTGTTGCTCTTATGTACAGGTATTCAAGGCTGACTATTCAGAATTATAAAAGCCTCTGGGTTTGGCTCTGGAGAAAACTGTTTCTCCCTCTCCCAATAGCCATGTGTTGACAATAGCTAGAGGTGGTGTTACAAGCAGTTTTCCTACCAGCCTGGCCCCATAGCTGCACCAGCCCCAAATAACACACAGAGATGCTGTATTAGATATAAAGCTGTTGGCCTGTTACTTTTTTTTTTTTTTTTTTTTTTTGGCCATGAGTTTCTTTATCTGGTAAACAACAACATTGCTAAAATGAAAGCCACAACTTTATGGATTAGCCACCATCTGTCAAACATGGCAGGGAGTATTGCCAGAACTGAGAGCTGTGCTCACCACCTTGGTCTTTGCTGCATCCAGCATCATGTTGCCGGCTTGGAGATGTGGTCATTGCCAGCTCTCATATGTACCATTAAATTGTTAATAGAACTCTTTAAAAGCCTTGGGGTTTTCTGTCAGTATGCTGAGTCAGGAAACCTCCCTTAAAGGAGCCATGCAAATCACTGCATGTCTCAGAGAGAGGGTCCAGAATTCTTCTCCCTCAAGCCTCTACTTGTTGAATCTTCTCCTACCTCTCCCCGAATCCTCCTTGTCTCCTAGACCTGCCTATCTTGCTTTCCTATTGGCCAACAGGGCTTTATTCATTAACCAATAAGAGAAACATATTTACAAAATGACATCTCCCATCAAGGTGGGACTTTGTGAAATTTCCTCTTACTGCCTTTGCCAGTCAACTGGTGGAGTCATTACATAGGTCTTATTTAGGCAACCACATTATTAAGATTTCGTGGTTGCAACTTCCCTGTCATATATAGATGACATTATCTCCTAGCAGACATCCTGGTTCTCTGGCTCTTACAACTTTTCCGTTTCCCCTTCCATTATTTTCCTTGAACCATAGGTGAGGGGTTATATTGTAGAATTATCTCTTGCAGTTGGACACCAATGATCAGTTGTCCTCTACATTTTGACCAGTTGTGGTTTTCTTTAATAATCTCCATCTTCTACAAAATGAATGCTGAAAAGGGTTGGGAGACACCCTTAGCTGTGTGTATAAGAGTAAATATTTACAACAAAGTTAGGAATTATATTGGTTGAGGAAAATGGCTATGGTAGGCTCTCCTCTAGGGTCTGTGACTCCTCCAGTCACAAGTACTTGGTTTGTCTTTTGGCATTAGTCATAAATTCTCACTTATTGAGCAAGTCTTAAGCCTAATTAGACAGCTGTTGGTTAATTCCAACTATAAAACTACTAATATTGCACTATTGGGAATTTCTTGCCAGGCTGATCTTTGTATTTCATAGGTTTTTTATAGTGGGGTGGGACATTTGATTGCTTTTCTCTCTTGGAAGTTTGCCCAGAAATGATGGATATTATGAAGGCTAGTCCTCAGGCAGGAGGCTTCTTTGTCAGATTCAGCTCTGCATCTGAAATGTGCAGTGTCTTCAGCAAAACTGTCTTTCCTCCAAGTTCTAGGAAACAACCAAGAGAAAGGACATAGCCTATATTGTTTTCAGAGTCTTTTTAACTAACTGACTAACACTTGGAAGGAAGATTTTCTATGTACGATACTAGAGTATATGAGTCTATAGATCTTTGGGTGGGGGCATTGTTATTACCCCATGTGATATAACCATACTTAAACTGTGTGTTTGTGTGTATACATATCTTTTATATAAGCTTATTTGATTCCCTATGGCTTTGTCATATATCCTTAGTGTCATCTCTCCTTCCTCCCACTCTCTGTGTATCACCATCTTATTTAATATTTACTTGAAGCCCACCTCACCCCTTTCCCCTTCATAGAACCTATGTCTTATCATCTCCCTCCCTAGAAATCCTTCTCTACCTCTCTACCCATGGTCCCCATCTATTTTTCTGGCTGCTTTATTTTCTTTGAGTAATGTCCTTCCATTTATGATTTTGCTCTCCATTATCTCACTTCAGTTTATTTTACACTTCAATATGTCTTTCACTGTACTAGTCCATGTTAAAAGCTAACATGGAAGAAGGAGGAGTTCAGGGGGCTTCAGCCCCACACAAAGAACTACAGGCATGCTGAGAGCTAGAGAAATTATCTCTCTGAGGGAGGAGCATATCAATTGGTTATCCAATAACAAATCGTACATACAAGTAACATTAGACACGCTAAGCTGGTTGTATTTACATATTTAGGAACATGCAGGCATGCATGTGCATGCACTCTTTCTCTCTCTGTCTCTCTCTCTCTCTGTCTCTCTCTGTCTCTCTCTCTCTGTCTCTCTCTCTCTCTCTCTCTCTCACACACACACACACACACACACACACACACATTTGTAACAACAATTAACAAAAAGGGAGGCCATAAATTTGAAAGATAAAAGCAGTACATGGGAGAGTTTGGAGAAAGGAACGGGAAAGGGGAAATGATGCAATTTTGTTATAATCTCAAAAGTAAAAATAAGAAAGACAATAAACAATCAGGGACTTAGTCACCCTACTATTAGGATGTGGTTTTTGTTTTCTGATAAATTTGATTTATTTTCACTTTTTATTTAATTAAAAAAAATCTTATTTGATATATCAATCCCAGATCTCTTTCCCTCCAGTCACACTCCCCCACCATCTCTCCATCTCACCCCAAATGCACTCCTCAGTGAGGGTGAGGCCTCCCATGGGGGAATCAGCAAAGTCTGACACATCATTTGCTGCAGGACCAATGCCCTCCCCCTTGAATCTAGGCTGAGAAAGTATATTTCCATAGGAATTGGGCTCCAAAAAGCCAGGTCATGCACTAGGAATAAATCTTGGTTCCATGGCCAGCGGCCTCATAGACTGCTCAAGACCTCCAACTGACACCCATGTTCAGAGGGCCTGGTTCTGTCTTATTCAGATCCCCCAGCTGTCAGAGTGGAGTTCATGAGCTCTACTTGCTCAGGTCAGCTGTTTCTGTGGGTTTCTCCAGCATCCTTTGCTCATTATTCCTCCATCCCTACAACTGGATTCCAGGAGTTCATCTCAGGGCTTGGCTGTGAATCTTTAATTCTGCTTCCATCAGCTACTAGATAAAAGCTCTATGATGGCATGTAAGGTAGTCATCAATCTCATTATAGGGGAAGGCTTTTAAGGTACCCTTTCCACTTTTGCTTCAATTCTTAGTTGAGGTCATCCTTGTGGGTTTCTGGAACTTTTCCTCATGCCAGGTTACTTGTTAATCGAATAATGGCTCATTCTATAAAGGTGTCTGCTTTCCTTGCTCTCCTTTGTCCTTTTCCCAATTAGACCTTCCTGATCCCTCATGTTCTTCTCCCATACCCCTTCTCCCTTCTTCTCTCTCCTACCATCCTCCCCTCCCCCATGCTCTCAATTTACTTAGGAGGTCTTGCCCCTTTCCCTTTCTTTGGGGGTCCATATATGTCTCTCTTTAGGGTCCTCCTTGATTCCTGGCTTCTCTGTGGTTGTGGAATTATAGGATGGTTACCCTTTGCTCTATGTCTAATATCCACTTATGAGAAAGTACATTCCATGTTTGTCTTTCTTTGACTGGGTTACCTCACTCAGGATGGTTTCTTATAGTTCCATCCATTTGCCTGTTCTTTGTTATTCCTGAGTAGTACTCTATTGTGTTATCCTTCAGGGAACTACAAATCAAAACAACTCTGCAATACAATCCTGTCAGAATGGTAAAAAACAAAACAAAACAAAAAAACTAATGAAAACTTATGCTGGAGAGGATGTGGAGTAAGGGGAATAATCCTCCATTGCTGGTGGGAATGCAAACTTGTACAACCCCTTTGGAAATCAGTATGAGGGTTTCTCAGGAAAATGGGAATCGATCTACTTCAATATCCAGCAATTCTACTCTTGGGAATATACCCAAGATGCACACTTATACCACTAGGACATCTGTTCAATTATGTTCATAGTAGCATTATTTGTAATAATCAGAACCTGGAAGCAAACTAGATGTTCCACAAGATAAAGAAAATTTAGCATTGTGATTTATAAGACAAAATTCTTCTATTTCCTGTTGCTATCTCATATCAGCTACTGGAGTGTTGAATTTCTGTCTGAGGAACGCCTTAAATAGACAAATGCTGTGTTTGGAAACCACTATTCTATAAGAATAAATGGTATTATAGATGTTGACAAGGAGGGAGAAAAATAAAAGGAATAGGAGAGGTGAGGAGAAGGTTTCATAATATTAGTGGTAATAATTAATTCTTATATGGCAGTATTTACCACATGTCAGGGCATGTCCAAACAGCTTACATATGATAGATAACCCATAAAATATCAGCTCCATGGTTTATTGTTCTAGTCTACAGTGTGAACCTGGGAGAGTAGAGACTAAAAATTACGCAGACTAAAGTTTCATTCACTAACTTTGTTCAGAGCATCTGACAATTTACACCAAGAGGGTTACTAAAGGTCACATGAGTAAAGCTCTTATGAGTTAAATCTGTGTATAATCACAAGGATGGCTGCACGTGGCAAAAGCATGTTTTTTTTTTTATAGAGGCACATAAACAAATAACAATAGCCAGTTGTAGTGAATAACCTAAAATAAACTCACTCCTATCACCTACACCTGTGAAGAGCATGAAAACACATTTCAAGAATAATTTTATATCTTTATGCAGATGAGGGCATAAGACTCTGGTCTTGTTTTCTTGGAGTTTTCTCACAGGCACTGAGAACTCCCTTTGCAGGACTTGATTCTCAGATTCAGCTGCTCAGTGTTGAAGGAAGTCTGTCAGCAGCAGCTGATGCAGTTCTGTTGTGGGATACTTTGATTGCACTCCAGTACTCCTAAGACTGACAACAATGTTTACTTGAATTAAAGGGCAGAGCTAGCTATTAGCTGACCAAAATTAGCCATAAGTGTTTTGGAGGACCAAGGACATAGAGAGAGATACAGGAAAAAGTATAGAGGGGTTATAAATATTCTTAGTCCTTTTGGATCAAGGAAGGAGAGAGAGAATAGGACACTGGTTACTCCTCTGTGGCTTCTCTGATCATTCAGGTTTTTACCCGACTATCTGACTCCCAAATTTTTATTCATAGAGCATAATTAGATAAATGCTTCACAATTCTATTGTCATTCCTCTCATTGAAAGTAAAATAGAATAGAAAGTGGTAAATGACAGGCCGAAGTCACTTTCAGGGAAGAAAAAGCGAAAGTTCGTTTCAATATTCAGAAGACTATGTCTCTATAGTTTGATATATAAATTATTTTGCCTCTGTATTTTTTCTCTTCTTTAATATGACAATTTAAAAGTGATGGCAGCTTAAATCCATGTCTAATGACGAACATGAAATCACAGAATGTGGGGATCTGAGGCAGGAAGATGGTGAACTCAGCTGCCATTCTCGGCTATATAGGAATATGCTGTTTCAAGAAAGGGGGGAAAAGAAAAGAATAAAAGAAGAAAGAAAGGAAGGAGGGAGGAAGAAAGGAAGTAAGAAAGAAGAAAGAAAGAAAGTAAGTAAGTAAGAAAGAAAGAATGGAAAGAAGAAAGCCATCATCATAAGTCTGATGACAGCCTCATAACTCTAGCTTCATTAACATCTGATTATGTGAAGTGGACCAGAACTCTGGTGGTTGTTTCAAATGGGAACTTAATTAGCTATGTACCATCTTCACTGTGTTTTTTCCTGTCTGTCATAGCTTTGTTGTTTGTTTTTCAATATTAAAAGATCCACACTTTTAGATTGATGAGTGACTCATAGCAGGTATATAGAGATACTAACTCTTACTAATGTAATTGGTCAATGATTGCATTCTCCTTCTTCTGTTGACATCTCCATCCTTGGTGAGAAATCAGACACTGGTAAAATATCACCAACTGGCATTTTTATTGTTATTCCTTAATATGTAGGTGAGGAAACAAAAACCAAGTCATTGTAAACGTTCCTAAGTTCCTGGATCCACCAATGACAGAACTGTGGTTTTTAACTCAGATCTGTCTAACTATGCTGAACCTTTTCTACATTATCAACTGTTGGAAGCATAGCACTAAGGTCCTTTCACTTGCCAGCCTCCAGAGAAACCAGGAATGTTAACCACGCAGGATTGTCTTTCCAATAGCAAAGATAAATAGCCTGCTCTTCTACCCAGAAAACAGATAAATAGGCTGGTGATCTGTGTTATCTGTTGGGCCAGGCCATATCAAGCTCATACAACCAAGACCAGAGGTGGCTTAGTAATCTTAAATGACCCTTAAAGAATGAGGCTTTCCCAGGCTCTCACAACCAGGCCAGGTGTGAATAATAGCCCAAATGACCCTTAGGCCCTGAAACTAGCACAGGTAGTGGTTCACTAGAACCCATTTTCTTGGAAGAAGTGACGTGTACCCTGAGTTGAGTTTTGATGTAATTATGTGTCCTTGTGCAACAGGGTTTGTGTCACACCAGGAAACTGTTTTTTCCAAATTGTGCTGGGCTCTAATACATTGGGAGTAATGGATTAGACACTGGGAAGCCTGGTCCAGGTTGATGAACTCAGTTGGCACTGGCTTTTTATTCAGTCAGACACTGGAAATTAGAAACCAGTCTTGCATTTAGTTTGAAGTATACATGACTGCCTTTTCATGAAACCAAAAGATAAAATGCCAACCAGTGTTGAAACTGACATTTGCTGAAGTAATGTATGCTTTCAGTTATTCTGGTTTTACCTGTCCCAAAATTAACATAACTAAAAGCTTATAATTACATAATTACAATCAAATTAACACTAAATTACCTCTAAATTACCTTCCCCTTAAATAATGACCAAAGGGTTTTTTTTTTTTTTTTTTTTGAGATAGGGTTTCTCTGTATAGGTTGGAGCCTGTCCTGGCCCTCACTCTGTAGTCTAGGCTGACTTCGAACTCACAAAAATTCACCTGCCTCTGCCTCCCAAATGCTGAGATTAAAAGTATGTGCCACCACTGACCAAAGCTTTTAGATAATTAAGTTTTTTGTTTGTTTGTTTTTTGTTTTCAGTGAATTCTTATTATTTATTTCTATACCATATGGTGGTGATTTATTCTTGTGAATCCAGGTCTATTAATAAAATGCTTAAGTTTATTATATGTTTTATGTATATATTGTGGTTTGCATGTGAAATATCTCCCATAGGCTATGTGTTTATATACTTTGTTCCAAGAGAGAAAGGAGCAGTGCCATTTCTTGAGGGTTGTAGGCTTTCTTGCTTTCTGCCTTGACTCTCGTTTCTTCATTACTGCCTAGATACCAAAGCTCCAAGCTCCCATCGCCACAGGCTGCTTTAGCTACTATGGTGGCATACCTGGTGTCTATGGAGGTCAGAAGAGGACCTCAGATCCACTGGAATTAGGATTACAAATGGCTGAGAGCTACCATGTGGGTGCTGGAAATTGAGCTTGAGTCCTCTGCAAGAGCAACTAATGTTCTTAACTGTTGAGCCATCCTTCCAACCCTTCAGTGTTTAAAGCTCTGCTATACACTGTGAGGCTGAGAGCAAGGACCCCAGGGGCTAGCTGAACAACTAGTCTAGCAGAATCTGAGAGTACTGGCTTCACTGACAGACTTTGACTATCTCAGTAAAAGAGATGGAAAGTCAGTGAGAAAGACACTTGATGTCAATGTCTGGCTAGCACATGCATATATGTATACATACACAAATATATATATATATATATTGTGTATATATATATATTTACATATACATATATATATATATAGGCACACACACATCACAGACATACACCATTCTAGAAAATGCCTTACAATTTAATTTAATGCATATTAATGCTTAATTGTTTATTAAACCATGTTTGGAAGGATCAACTAATAATTATATGAAACAGTAGTTCTCAATGATCTTTTGTTAACATTTGGAGAGATTTTGCTGTCCATGATAAGAAGATATAGTACTATCAAGTACGAATATTCAATAACACTGTATTTACAATAAAGAATTATATGGCATATGTCTGAGGATGTATCTTATTTGGTAAAGTACATCCTTAGCATATATAGGGCTATTTTATTCTAAGACCCCCATTCAATAAACAGATACGGTAATCCCAGAACACTTGAGATTAAGGACATGGGGATTAGAAGTTCAAAGTCATCCTCAGTTAAATATGGTGTTCAAGGCTGGCCTGAAACCCTGACTTCAAAAGTATATATAGTATAAAATGTTAATAGCATCTAAGAGAGAAGCCCTAATATTTCTGCAGTGTTATTATCTCTTTATAGATCTCAGAAAACTTAAGCAGCTTGCTCAACTGTACATAACCTGCAAGTAAAGGACAAGGCCAGAAATAGCTCAAAGTCCATACTTTCCATCAAGAGGAGGGATATAATTTTAGTTCAAGGAAGGCGAAAATTAATACACATATACCATAACTTTTAAAAGGATGATGAACTGAGAATGAGTCATTTTCAAATGGAATATTTAATCAAAGCTTCTGTCAGTTCTATGACACCCAAAGCTACTGCCTAACAAACATATCAAGTGAGAATAAAACTGTAAAGATGATACAAGAATTGGAATAATTTTTCTTTCATTTAATTGCATCACAAATACACACACGCACACACATTTGCATCCTCAAAAATGTTGTAACTGGATGTTGGAGCTTTAAATGACACAGGCAGCCAGACAAAATTATTCATGATTCTAGGAAAGAGGGTCATCACAAAGAATCCATCAAGACTCCATTAAAAATAGAGACACAGTGGGAAAAAAAATTGATACCAAGAAAAGACTTGATGTGTCGGTAAACTGTTTGCATGCTAAACACTCTTTTAAATGAGTTGATTGAAGCTTAGAAATATAAATAGATAATTTGGCCCACTGGGGAAAAAATGCCTGCTTACTAGGCTTATTTTACAGAAACCTCTTTGTATTTTATTCTCTATTCAGCTAAATATAATGCACTGGGGTTTATATTTGTAAACACACATACACACACACACACACACACACACACACACACACACGAGCAATTTACAGAGACCAAGCCTATATATTTTAGTCTTTCATTTGGGAGAAGGAAATTTTCCTGTCCTAGTCCCTTTCTTAGTACTTCTACATAGGGTTTTCACAGGGGAAAGTGACAGATGATGGGGTCAAATACCTGAGAAATGAGAGGATAATTAGATCATACTCATAGTCTGCAAGTTGGAGGATGGGTAGACAGGTGAAGATATTGCTGACTATGGGGTGGAATGCTACTTTGAAGATGGTACATTTGCATGAAGAAGACATCCTCCAGTCTTTTTCTCTGGTCTGCTGATGGTAAGACTGCCAACCACTTCTAAAACTACTGACAACTCACTTTGTACCACATTTCCTGAACAAAAATCATTTGCACTCCTTGCCTGTTTCTCTAGAGTCTAGTTTGTGAGAACAGGGTAAAATTCTAAATTTTGTTTGTTTGGTATTGGGTATTTCCTTAATTAGTAATTGGGTGTATAAGAAAGTTCTTTACAGATAAAAGTCCGTGTAGCTAGAAGAGGCCTGTAGAAAACGTGAGTACTTGTCTGGGGAACAAGTGGGTGAATAAGCAATGGGCATGCCTGGGGTAGACACTGACAATGCCGAAGAGATTCTGTCACTTAAAAACTGAAATCTGACATGAAATAAGAAGCTAAATACAGGTAGATTCCTGGGAAATGTTTCTGAACAGAGCATTAGGAAGAAAAAGGCCTTATCTGATGATGTTAAATCTACCGAAGTCTGTTGTGTAAGAGATGAAAAGCAAGCTCACTGCTTTTCTTTCCCTCTGCCATGGGTATGTTGTGTGGTTTGTTGTGCTTACCACCTTTAGTTGTGGTGTAGTCAACAGAAACGTGATGCTTCACTGATATTTTGATTTTCATTTTGATTCTGTCTCCCTTTTTGGAAGGAACACATTCAGATTTGGGAGTTTCGTTTTTGGGTAGACTCTGACAGCTTTTCATGTTTTTCTTCTTTAGTTTTCTGCTTAAAGAAAAATTTTTCATAAATAAGTGTTAGATACTTTTCTGCTTATTAAAAACACATTAAACTTATCTAATGAGAACTTGATAATGTATTTGCAGTGTTGTTAATAAGGCAGTACTTCAAAAATTGCCTAAGGAACACAAGTTAAATAATAAGATATCCTGCCTTATAGTTCAGTGGCAAAATAAAGTCAATAGGGAAATATTTCTTGGGATTTCCAAAAAAGTGAGCCAGGGGAAGTGACTGGATAATTAACTACAATGGATGAGTAACTCAAGTATGCCCTTGTTTGACTCCTGTTCATATTAGAGTTGCTTTCTGACTCTTGTCTAGAAAATTATAGATGTCTGAGTAAAATTACAGAAGCAAAATCTTCCTAAAAAGAAAAGTGAGGGCTTGAACACATTGTTGCTGAGTTATGGACGATACCAGGATCTGGTTAAATGTCCTGGACTAGCTTTGGTGTGGCTGAGGGTATTCTCTTGATGAGGATAGTCATGCCTTGGTCATCATAGACCTTGGAATCTGGAAAGCACTGGACTTGCAAAGCTTCTTATTTCTTAAGGAATATGCATGCTCTATCCTCATGAAGTGACTTCCCCAAAGTTGGCTACTCAGGTAGGTTTTAGACTCAAGTATTTTGACTCTGTTTGTTTTCTTCCTTCTACATGGTGTGATGTCTGTCTGACAATGAATAATTGGCAGAGAGATGCACCAGTTCTTTGAGGCTAAGGGGATTGAATACAGACTGTCCTGTTAAAGATTTAAAATCCAAAGAACCTTGTTGATAACAACATAGCAATATCCAAAAGTAACAGAGCCAATGTGGTTTGTAGTATATATAGTACAAATTTAATTTGTGATACAAATTAAAAGATGAAAAATGCTTGTTATTGGCCTATCTAAGAAACTTTTAGCGTTTTGTGTGCGTCACAAATCTAGACAACAGCAATATAACCCTAAGTGTAGAAAAATAGTTTCTGAAAATATTTTAAAGTATTAAATCATGGCACCTTCTGTTATTGAAAGCAGGTGTGAGACTTCAAAAGAAAATCTGTGAATTAGGAAGAAAGGAAAACCTGGAAAGTTCTTTAAAATGACTTCTGTTGTAATGAGAGATCTCTGTGAGTGTAGAATTCTTGAGTGGAAGTCAGGCAGTCTTCAAGCACTGTTATGCTCTTTGGCTTTGCTGACTCAACAGCAAACCATTGCTTCTTATTTTGCTCTGAGATTCAGCCATCTTTTTAGTGATCTCTGGAATATTCTAAGCTTATTTCTTGCTTAGCAGTGCTAGGATGGAGCCACAGGCTTTTGGCATGCTAGGCAAGAGCCTTTCCACTGACTTAAGCCCTCACCCCATCATTATAGTTCAGAAATATCTTCATAAAACACCCAGGCTGGTCCTTTTTATTTAAAAAAATTTTAATTCTTGTTATTAATTAAATTTCTTTGATACTTTCATACATATATAAACTACATTCTAATTACTCTCTCTTCCTGCGATTATCATCTCCTTCCTTGCTGAAAATCCTGCCTTTTCCTATGCTTTTATTTTTCTTGTTACCCACTCAGTTTAGGCAAGGCATTTCTTTGTGACCACAGGTTGTAAACTATCTATTGGATCCTTATGGCTCACAGCTGGTACACAATGGAAGACAATGACTCCTTCTCTCAGAATATTTCTGTAGCCAAGAGCCCAGCCCAGAATTTCCTTCCCCATCCATAACTGTTAAATGTGTCCAGTCGTATGTAGCTCCAATATTGGTAATTATGGTGCCTATGACTGGTGGGGATTGGAGGATGCCTCAGTAGTTGACATCACTTGCTGCTCTTGCAGAGGACTTGTGTTTAGTTCTCAGCACCTACCTAACAGCTCATAACTCTTTATAACTCCAGTTCCAGGGAATCTGATAGCCTTTTCTGGCCTCCAAAGGTGCCAGGCATGCATGCAGTGCACATGTGTATATGCAGGCATACACAAAAACACTTGGAACAATAGAAAACAAATATTTAAATTAAAAAGATTGCAATGGCATTGTCATACTTGTAAGACAGCCCCCTTCTGCATCTTCAGGTCTTTATATGCTCTCTGATTCCTCTTCCATGATGTTTCCCGAGTTGTTAAGCCAGTATGTAGTGGCCTATGTTAGTTGCCAACTTCTTACACCTAGGAAGGGATAATATCAATTAAAGAACTTCCTTCAGATTTGCTTGTGGGTATGTCTATGGGGGACATTTTTTGATTGCTTATTGATGTAGAAGAGCACATCCCACTGTGCATAGTGTGATCTCTGGGTACATGGGTCTGGGCTATATAAACATGGTTGCTGAATATGTCCTATGGAGTAATGCAATAAGCAGTGTTCTTCCATGATTACTGTTTCAAGATCCTGGCTTGAATTCCTGTTTAGTTTCCCTAGATAATGTACTGTAACATATAAGCCAAATGAACCCTCTTCTCTCCAAGCTGCTTTTGATCATGCTATTTTAATCATAGCAATAGAAAGGCAAGTTCACTAACAGAAAAACTCAGATTGAGGCTGAGAGCTGATTGGGAGATATATCTCTTTTTATCACTGGAGAATTTCTCTACATAGTTCATTGATAACTTCCATTTTCTTTAAAAAATATTAATAATTAAGATTGCTTAATCAAATCTCAACTTTCATGTTCTCCTAT
Source organism: Cricetiscus sungorus (assembly GCA_030556225.1). NCBI lineage: Eukaryota > Metazoa > Chordata > Mammalia > Rodentia > Cricetidae > Cricetiscus > Cricetiscus sungorus. The sequence continues at coordinate 23,868,785 of JANBXA010000253.1, forward strand.
GTTTGCTTTAGCTTTTATTTGCTTTCTTTATTTGCTTCTTTTTGAAGGGTTCTTTTACATCATCTTTAAAACCTCCAAATGACATTTTGATTCATCGAATCATGCAGTTTCCAAAGAGGCACTCTTATTTTCTGTTCATGCTTTGCATAAACCTGTGTCTTTTGTCTTTAGTTATATATATTCTGCCTAGCAATAATATATTCTGCCTAGATGTGTTTAATGTTCTATTCTGTACCTGAATATTCTTTCTCTTTTGAGGGTCACTTCTTTCTTCTGTTTATTTTGGTCATTCTCCCTTGTACTCTAGTCTTCACTCCTTTCATAGGGTTAGCTGGAGACTCTTCATTGTCCATTTTATTTAACATTAAGGAAATCATGTAGTTGATGCTGTGCTCTCTTTGTGAAAGAGGTTTGTGGACTAGAGTTTTTATGTCATAGTGAGTAGAACCTAAGTCTTTAAGTGAATGCTTGAAGGAAGAGGGCTTTTGTTTCTACCACTAATGTGAAATAAGTGTGTGTGTGTGTGTGTGTGTGTGTGTGTGTATACACATATATATACATATACATATATGTATATATATACATAATATATATATTAATATGCATGAGAAGACTGTTGTCTGACTGATTCATCTGCATGCTTCTAATGAATCCTATTTTTTCAGCTCTACTATGTTCTTGCTGTTTGCTCTTCTGCTGTCTCTGATCTGTAATATTTACAGAGTCCTGCTGCACATGTTGTTTTTCATATCTGTCCTCTTTGCTCTTATACTCAGCTATCAAATCAGCATATAGACTGTTTTTTTCAAATATTCCAGAAATGTGCTGAAGTCAATTGTTATGTGTATGTTTTCCGCCAGCCTGCCTGGTCCCGCCGCCGCCCCGTTGCCACATCAGCTCCCAATAACACCTGAGAGTCTGTATTTGATACAATCCTGTTGGCCAGTTACTATTATTATTTATGGGCTAGCTCTGTCTTAATTATTAACCCATTTCTACTATTCTAAGTATTTCCACGTGGCTCATCTTACTGGAGAGCGGCAGGCCGCATCTGGTCTCTCCAGGCTCTACATGTTGACTCCTCCTAACTACTTCCTTTTTCCTCCTAGCCTCCTAGCCCTGCCTATCTTGCTTTCTCATTGGCCACAGTGCTTTATTTATTAACCAGTATGAGAAACATATTTACAGAATTATATCTCCCATCATCTCCTCTTTTATAGATGGTGCCCAAAGTGGCTATAAGAACTTTCACTTAAAACTAATAAAAGCTTAAGAAATGTTTTAGAATCAAAGGAACAGAGACTAGCAAGACTTCTTGGTAGCAGCATTTTCTTGGTTGGATTTGTTTTGCTGTAGGCAGAGATTTGTACTGCTCCTTTAATGGAGGTTTCCAAAATTTGCATAAATGGCAAAAAAAATCACATTGCTTTTAAAGAGCTCTGCTAACAATTCATTGGTGTGTAGGAGAGCTGCAATGAAGGTTTACACTGTGTTTTAAAAAATACGCTGGCTTGGGAGAGAAAAAGAAACAGGGTACAATGGTTTAAAAAAGAAAAAAGGAAGTAGAATAGCTGGGTGTGGTGGCGCATGCTGTTAATCCCAGCACTCCAGAGGCAGAGGCAAACAGATCTCTGTGATTTCAAAGTAAACCTAGTATGCAGTGAATTCCAGGACAGATAAAAGTTACACAGAGACACTCTTTCTCAAAATATGTAAAAATAGAAGTAGAAGAAATAGAATAATAAAAAAGCCACCTAAAGATGGAAAGCACAATGAAATTTTGGATACTATACGCGATTTTGTTGTCTTTAAATTATTTGATTGCTGAGAAAATAACAACTACTGATAAAAGAAATGCTGCTGGATTAATTCAATTTATATATTTTAAAAATGCTTTGACTCCACAATTTAAGCCTAAGGACAAGTTACTGGGGAAAAGGATTTCTATTTTTGTTTCCACAGAAAATGGAAAGCTGTGGATTCCTTCCAGACTAAAATGGTTTGATCAAGCCAGGCCCCCTGAAACAGCACCCCAGGTGATCCAACATTCAAAGCAGTTGAGACAAAGCCTTGCAGACTACAGCCAAGATTTCTGTGTCTTCTTAGGATTCCCCAATGACAGCGCCCCCTACCAGCAGGAAGCAGTTTGGAAAGAGCAACGCCCAAATTCCCAAATATTGTTTATAAATATTTGTTTTCATTTAAGTGAGCTTGGTTATAACTGGTTAATAATGACACAAGCAATCTTTTTAAAGGTAAAAAGGGAATTATGGTATAGATATGAATACTTTGCTTTGGAATGGATTTTCATTTATTGATACAAATTTAAGGTCAAATTTGTAATATGTATATTTCTTCTCTTGTTTAGGTATTGTGTTTATATAGCTCATTGGAAAATGTAATGTATAATTTAGTACAGATTGGAGAATTACCTATGATAGCCAAAACTTAGAGTTAAGTTAGTTAGGATTTCTAGATATACAGAGATGTATTTGAGATGGATAGGAATTCTTCAAATCTTTCAAAGACCTACAGAATATGGCATTTAAAATGGTTTAGGGTTTTTCTTGACAGTGAGGCACAACTGCTCCTGGTAACACCATGTGCATCAGAAAGGAAGATGGACATCGAAGAAAATGTAATAAAGTTTGCTTCTAATATGACAAGACTGGCCATTTGGACAAGGTACTGCTCTTCTGGACTGTTTGACTTTATGCTGTAGAAACTGGACATGCAGGACCCATAAAAAGGTTACTGCTGATGCAAGATGGACAATGCTACAGGGTTACTGCTCCACGGAAGAGTCTGCCAGACAATCTACAAGACACAGAGAAAAGTGACTGACAAACTGCCAATACAGGTGGACAATTTAAAGTTTCCTGCTTTGTTGAGGTGTTTGGAGACACACTATGGCCTATGGGCTGAAGATGAAACATTATTGAAGAACTTCAGGTGACTGACCAGGCAATGAGTTGTCTCTGTCATTCTTAGAGTTTATATATTATCCTTCTGTGGTCTTTGAAGGAGTTGAAGACAGATAGTTATGGTTATAGTTTTCCTTAGTTAGGATTAAAGATAAGTTACATATAAGACTTTAGTCTCACAAAAATAGGATAGATGACAGAATATTTTCTTTAAGTCTTACAAAATCTTAATGGACTAAATATTGTTAACTATGATTCTTAATTGATAACTGTTATGTGATATATTTTGCTATGTTAAGGTTAAAACCCTTTTTTTATTTTAGACAGAAAAGAAGAGATGATGGGAGATGTTATTCTGTAAATATGTTTCTCATACTGGTTAATTAATAAAGCACTTTTGGGCCAATGTGAAAGCAAGATAGGCAGGGCTAAGAGACAAGGAGGAAAGAGGAAGTAGGAAGAAGGAGTCAACATATAGAGCCTACAGGAAGCAAGATGCCAGCCCGCTGCTCTGATAAGATGACCACGTGGAAATACTTAGTTAAGTAGAAATGGGTTAATAATTAAGACAGAGCTAGCCTATAAACAATAATGGTAACTGGCTAACAGGATTGTGTCAAATACAGAGTCTATGAGTGTTATTTGGGGCCGGCGTGCCAGACTGGCAGCAGGCAGGCTGGCAGAAAACGACAAGCTACTGTCAATGTTTGGAGATCGTTCTACACATTACTTTAATTGTTATCCCCTTTGTTCTTCTAGTTAGTATTTATTAAAATCTCATTGAAGTATCCAGAAGAAGAGAAGATGAATCAATAGATGGATATTAAAATTTTGAGTTAAAAATACTACACTGTCCAGGTAGTGGTGGTCCATGCCATTTATTCCAGCACTCAGGAGGCAGAGGCAGGCAGATGTCCATGAGATCAAGGCCAGCTTCGTCTACAGAGTAAATTTCAGAACAAGCCAGGATTATTTTGCAGAGATATCTTTTTTTTAATTTATTTTTTTTTAATTTTACATATCGATCCTAGTTCCATCTCCCTCCCTTTTTTCCTCTCCCCCCCTCACATGCACCCCCATCACCCTCCCCTCCCATCTCCCCCACTCCACATGTAGGGTGATGGCATCCAGGAGGGGTCATCTAAATCTGTCAAGTCATTTGAAGTAGGGACTAGGACTTCTCTCCTGTCCCTAGGTTAAGGGAGTATTCCTCCACGGGGGATGTGTTCCCAAGGTCCTTTTGTGCACCAGAAATACATCCTGGTTCCACTGTCTGAGGTTCATTAGACTGCTCAGACCCATGTTCAGGGGGTCCAAGTCAGTCCCATGCTGGATTCCCAGCTATCAGTCTTGGGTCCTGTTAGCTCCTCCTTGTTCAGGTCAGCTGTCTCTATGTATTTCTGCAGCATGGTCTTGTCCTCCCTCTCTGCATCTGGATTCTAGTTTAGCTCAGTGTTTAGTTGTGGGTGTTTGCTTCTGTTTTCAACAAGTACTAGATGAGGGCTCCATGATGGTGGATAAGTTAGTTGTTGATCTCATTATCAGGGAAGGGCATTTATGGTAGCCTTTCCACTCTTGCTCAAATTGTTATTTGGAGTCAGTCTTGTAGGTCTCTGGACATTTCTTTAGGTTCAGTTTTCTCTTCTATTCTATAATGGCTTCATCTTTTATGTTCTCTCTCTCTCTCTCCCCTTCTCTCTCTGTGTGTGTGTCTCTCTCTCTCCCTCTCTCTCTTTCTCTCCCTCTCTCTCTTTCTCTCTTCTGTCTTCTATTCCTCCCCTGACTCAATTTTCCTAGTCCCTCGTGTTTTCCTACTCTCCCCTTCTCTTTTTCCTAGTTCTCTCTCCACTCACTGCCCACCCCCCTCCACAACTCCTCATGTGCTTAGGAGAACTTGTCTCTTCCCCCCTTGCCCCTTCCCTTTTCTGTGATGGGCCTTATATGAATCTCTTAGAATCCACCTTGTATCCAAGTTCACAGAGAAATCTTGTCTTGAACCCTTCCCTCTCCCCAAATCCCACATGGTGGGGGCTGAGAGTTGCCTTACAAGGTAAATTGCTTTGTTTTCATGAGGGCTTAAGTTCAGATTCCTAACACCCAAGTAAAAGCTGGGAATAGTGGCATGTATCTGTAACCCCAGTGCAAGGCATGTGGAGACAGGAGGATGGCTGAGCAGTCAAGTGGAAAAGTTGAACTCCACGGGCAGTGACTCCATGTCTCAAAAACTAAAGTGAAGAACAACTGTAGGTAATACTTGGCATTGACCTCTGTCTGCCACATGCATCCCACATGGGGGAAACATCATGTATATACACACATGCACATGTCCACACATACAGTATACATACATACATACATGTGTGTATTTTGTACATATGAATACATATAGAAACAAAACTTCATACAATGTTTAGTAAGAAGTAACAAGGATAAGCCTAGGAGTAGATAGGAAAACATACTTATAGGTCTCTTTATTCCTTACGTATTTCAGTTATAGTAGGTTATTGTCTATTGGAGTTTAATTGGGAAGAGATAAGAAGGCAGGCAAATGGCATAATTATGTGATGCCAGCCACTGAAGCCATTTGAGAATGGAAACTTTTTGTTCCTGAAGATTCTCTCACTTAAAATCCACCCACAATTATAAAATCTGCTGTGATTATGCTTTTGATTTTATTATCTTCTATCTTTCTGCTAAACTTTATAAAACTTTTGAAAAATTTTTAATCTGGTGTTTGGTCATAATATTATAATAATATATAATTGAGGTTATATTATAGGATTTACAGTTGCAAAAACAGTGGTGAATTGGGTGATATAAACATCTGAAATGTGATTGTTGGAGCTCAGAGGAAAGTTCCAGTCATCATGAGGAGAAACTGATGAATCCATCTTCTACTTTCTGACTATGGTGGTAAGCCTGGAATCTCTCTTGATGAAGAAATCCAAATGTGGTTCAAAACAAGTACAGACTGGAACCTGTGGTGCCAAATGACAGCCTGAATTAGAAGGCTATTATTTATGTGGCTAATGTGAAGCTCTATTAAGAAAATTATAACACTTAATGCTAACGGTGTGTTGAGTGACCTTAAGATGAAGCTTATGATTTCCCACGACTTGGGAGGAGCTATGGGTCAGCTGCTCTCCCCTTAAGAGAGGTAAGAGAACAGGTCAGGGATAAGTCACACTCTCGTAACAATACCTGTGGTCCAGAACTAACTTAATGAAAGGATGCATGATTCCTTCATTTTACCTTTTAAATCTTATTCAATCCCAACCCGTAACTAAAGCTGTGTTGAGAAGGAGCTTCAGGATACATGGTTGCTTCTTGCTAAGTTGATAAACTACAAATCCCATATACTGTATGAGTATGATGCTATCCAAAACCATTCAAACCATAACGCTCAGATTTTTCAGAATCATGAATCATGTTTGTTGGATGAATGCACAGTGAATACTTGCATTGGGATAACAGATAAAGGACAGTTTGTTATGAAAGAGATATAATAACCTTGGGTGTATAAACAAAAGACATTCTCTTAAGTATATTTAGCTTAGTGCCTCACACATTCAGGTGAGAGTATTGAGAAACTATTATTTATTAAGCCTGTTGAGTAGGAAATTTCACATATTTATGGATGTTATTGATGGGAGATGTGATTCTGTATATATGTTTCTCATACTGTTAATAAAGCCCTGTGGCCAATAGAAAACTAGATAGGTGGGGCTAGGAGACTAGGAGGAGGAAGAGGAAGTAGAAGGCGGAGTCAAGATGTAGCCTGGGAAGGAGCAGGACGCCTGCTGCGCAGCTCCACGATAAGACGACCACGTGGAAATACTTAGATAAGTAGAAATGGGTTAATAATTAAGGCAGAGCTAGCCCATTAACAATAATGGTAACTGGCCAACAGGATTGTATCAAATATAGAGTCTCCTGCGTGTTATTGGGGGCCAGGACGCCAGACCAGCGGCGGGCGGGCTGGCGGAAACTTACATGCTACAAATGGCGCCCAACGTGGCTATAAGAACTTTCACTTAAAACTAATAAGAGCTTAAGAAATGTTTAGAAACAAAGGAACAGAGACTAGCAGACTTCTTAGTAGCAGCATTTTCTTGATTGGATTTGTTTTGCTGTAGACAGAGATTTGCGCGGCTCCTTTAAGGGAAGTTTCCAAAATTAGCATAAGCGGCAAAAAGCCGCCTGGCTTTTAAAGAGCTCTGCTAACAATTCATTGGTGTGTAGGAGAGCTGCAATAAAGGTTTACACTGTGTTTTTAAAAATACGCTGGCTTGGAAGAGAAAAAGTAACAGGATACAATGGTTTAAAAAAGAAAAAAGGAAGTAGAATTAATCCTAGTACTCGGCAGACAGAGGCAAGCAGATCTCTGTGATTTCAAAGTAAACCTGGTATGGAGTGAATTCCAGGACAGATAAAAGTTACACAGAGAAACCCTGCCTCAAAATATGTAAAAATAGAAGTAGAATAAATAGAGTAATAAAAAAGCCACGTAAAGATGGAAAGCACAGAGAAATTTTGGATACTATACGCGATTCTGTTGTCTTTAAATTATTTGATTGCTGAGAAAATAACTACTGATAAAAGAAATGCTGCTAGATTAATTCAATTTATATATTTTAAAAATGCTTTGACTCCAAATTTTAAGACTAAGGACAAGTTACTGGGGAAAAGGATTTCTATTTTTGTTTCCACAGAAAATGAAAAGCTATGGATTTCTTCCAGACTTATGTGGTTTGATCAAGCCAGACCCCCTGAAACAATGCCCCAGGTGATCCAACATTCAAAGCAGTTGAGACAAAGCCTTGCAGACTACAGCCAAGATTTCTGTGTCTTCTTTGAACCTCCATGACAGCGCCCTCTACCAGCAGGAAGTAGTTTGGAAAGAACGATGCCCAAATTCCCAAATATTGTTTATAAATGTTTGTTTCCATTTAAATGGACTTGGTTACAAATGGCTATAGCCACAAGCAATCTTTTTAAAGGTAAAAAGGGAATTATGGTATGGATATGAATACTTTGCTTTGGAATGGATTTTCTTTTATTGATACAATTTAAGGTCAATTTTGTGATATGTATATTTCTCCTCTTGTTTAGGTATTGTGTTTACATAGCTCATTAGAAAATGTAATGTATAATTTAGTACAGATTATAGAGAGTTACCTATGATAGTTAAAACTTATAGTTAAGTTAGTTAGGATTTCTAGATATATAGAGATGTATTTGAGATGAATAGGCATTCTTCAAACCTTTCAAAGACCTACAGAATATGGCATTTAAAATGGTTTAGGGTTTTTCTTGACAGTGAGGCACAACTGCTCCTGGTAACACCACCTACAGAAGAAAGGAAGATGGACATCGAAGAAACACATTATGGAGTTTGCTTCTAATATGGCAAGACTAGCCATTTGGGCAAGGTACTGCTCTTCTGAACTGTTTGACTTTATGTTGTAGAAACTGGACATGCAGGACCCACAAAAAGGTAACTGCTGATGCAAGATGGACATTGCTACAGGATTCCTGTTTCATGGAAGAGGCTGCCAGACAGCCAGATAGTCTACAGGACACAGAGAAAAGTTTCCTGCCTTATTGAGGAGTCTGGACACACACTATGGCCTATGGGCTGAAGATGGAACATTACAGAAGAACTTTGGGTGACTGACCAGGCAATGAGTTGTCTCTGTCATTTCTAGAGTTTATATATTATCCTTCTGTGGTCTTTGAAGGAGTTGAAGACAGATAGTTATGATTATAGTTTTTCTTAGTTAGGATTAAAAATAAGTTACATATAGGTCTTTAGACTGACAAAGATAGGATAGATGATATTTTCTTTAAGTCTTACAAAATGTTAATGGACTAAATATTGTTAACTGTGATTCTTATTTGATAACTGTTGTATGGTATATTTTGCTATGTTAAGGTTAAACCCCTTCTTTTTAGACAGAAAAGAGGAGATGATGGGAGATGTGATTCTGTATATATGTTTCTCATACTGTTAATAAAGCCCTGTGGCCAATAGAAAACTAGATAGGTGGGGCTAGGAGACTAGGAGGAGGAAGAGGAAGTAGAAGGCGGAGTCAAGATGTAGCCTGGGAAGGAGCAGGACGCCTGCTGCGCAGCTCCACGATAAGACGACCACGTGGAAATACTTAGATAAGTAGAAATGGGTTAATGATTAAGGCAGAGCTAGCCCATTAACAATAATGGTAACTGGCCAACAGGATTGTATCAAATATAGAGTCTCCTGCGTGTTATTGGGGGCCAGGACGCCAGACCAGCGGCGGGCAGGCTGGCGGAAACTTACATGCTACATGTTATATTCTGGAAAATCAATTTGTATTTGTTATGTAATTGAATGATGGGTATATACAGGTTGGTATGAAAAAATTAAGATGTTTTCAATGAAGATTGGATGGTCTTGGGAAGTATTCCTTATCAAGCCAAATTTTGGAAAGTCAGCTGCAAATAGGTATAAAAGATGGGGTTGGGTGCAGATGGACCAGCTTAGAGAAATATATGACCCCTTACCCAAGTATAGTGGGTCAGGAGAACTGGTTGGCAAAGACAATGGTAGAGGAAGTTGGTATGTTTAGCATGAGTGAGACCATGAAGAAATCAATATGCCATTGTTTATGAAAACAATGGAAGTCACTGAAAGATGAAAAGGTCAAGGAAATATTTGATTATGTACTGGAGTTTTAATTAATTAATTTGTAGTGTTAAGGATCAGGGGCAGAGCCTGTACATACTAGGCTCATGCTCCTTGGTCACAAGTAATTTGTTACTAAATTATGACACATTTGTAATGCTTTTAAGGTTAATACATTTGACACATTTATTTATTTCTCATGTAGTTGCCACCATACCCTTAGATGGGATGCTCATAGTTTTAAATTTTATGTCTAGGCATCATCCACTTCTTTTTTTGTTTAGGCTGGCAAGTTGTAGTTTCTTGGCACCTTTCTCTCTCTATCTTCTCAACATAGTACTATTACATTTTCGGGTAAAATATGAACTATTGTTTAAATGATTATGAAGAGTTAATTGACTCCCACTTGTTGAATACTAGTGAAGAACCGAGTCAGGACTGCCAGTGTTCTGGGCATGTGAAGTTTTTAATTCATCCCTAGCATGTTAGTCCAGCCATCATCCTTGGCTTCCACCTTACCTGAGAGTTCCTGTTTGGAACTCTCACAGTTCCTGGTAAGGTGCATTGACTTCCCTCTTATCCAGAAACCATTCTCTATATTGAAATTCCTTTTAAATTAGCTTTTTGTCTATGACTTGTCCTTTGTTTCACATCTTACAAAATTTAGTTAAAATCTCTCATAAGTCCTTCTGTGAATTCTAGCCACCCATGTTTATTCTTTAAAATGTATCAACTGAAGCCGTTTTATTGAGAGAGGATAAAATTGTACTTTTAAAGTTTCATAAACACCAACATAAGCATATGTGTAGAACTTTATTCTGGAAGTGGAAGTGGCTAGAAAGGAGAGAACAGTGGACACTTTAGCTGATATTGGATTGACAGGTAAATAGAGCCTGAAGTAGGGCTGGGGGATAGGAAATGCAGTAAGGAAAGGAATGGGTCAAAGGGCTGCTCCTCAGCCACTACTGGTGGCATAGGCCTGTAATCACCTGGAGAGTCACAGGGAGTAGCATCACAAATTCAAAGGCTGCTTGGGCTACAGATTAAGCTCAAGAACAGATTGGGCAATTCAGAAAAACGGTCTTAAAATACAAGATAAGAAAGGGCTAAAGATGTATCAGTAGTAGAACATTTGCCTGTCCCTCTAGATGCCCAAGATCCACTCTCTAGACCACAACCCAAACTATATTACAGAGAGCTGGTTTCAATTTTCAAAAATGGAGACCTTTAGAGACCTATTCTATACAAACGTGAATGAGCTCCACTCAGTTTCATTTCTTAGAGTCATTAAGATGGCACATTTTACACCAAGCTTTTAAAACCTATAACCTTTTAAAAAAATCACATACACCCATGCACATCAGTGTAGTACTATTTGGATTCAGCAGGTTATGAAAACATTTACAGAAAGAATATGAAGTTGGGATGGAGATATTTTGAGAGATTCCCAGGAGGAGTTGGAGGGATCTGGGGGATGGATATAATCAAGATACACTGTATACATGCATGAAATAAGAAAGAGTAAAGAAAATGAAGTCATAAATAGAATTTTTGTGACAAGACTGACAATTAATATGTGGGCAGTGTACTTGAAGTTAAAGTGACTAATCTCTCACAAAGAAAACAATATAATAAGGCTAGAGATTTAGAGCAGGCCAGTGTTTGCTGTTGAATATCCAGTTCCAGGTACAGTTTATGCCTGGGGGAATCTAAGACATAAGCTAGAAATGAAGATAGGCTAGAGGTCAGCAAGAGATGGAAGGAAAGACATGATAATTAGCAACTAGCTGATCATAGCTCACCAATAAGAAATGGGCCACTGGAGGCAAAGAATTTGGATTCATGCTGGAAATTTAAGGAAGGGAAAGGAATGCTTAACAAAAAGTACCATCCTGTGATAGGCATTGATTTCAACTGTATAACTGAATGGCAGGCATCCTAACAAACTCCTTGGGAAAACTTTGAGGGTAATGTAGTACATTTAGAGGATTCTGGCTGCTAATCTTGCTTACACCCAGAGGACATGGATTCTGGGCTGATATTATTGAAATAAACTACAAGGAATTTCAAGATTGTTTAACTTGCATGTATTACAAGAAGTTCATCTTCTTTTTTAGTGTTATTGCAAATACACTTTTACTTAATCCTAACTTGCTTTGGGCTGGTCTTGTTCATATGATTGATGGACCACAAAGTTCAATTCTCAGTTGATGGCCACCCTAAATATTTTACTCTGAATTTGTTCATTGGCTATGTTGTGTGAACAAGGTCATCTATTTTTAAAATAATTTTTATTGTCACTTCCTCATCTTCCTACTTGTTGACAGCAGTAATGTCATTATTGTAAAATTTGTCAGCAAAAGGGGGTGTAGTGGTTGTGCTTAAAGCTACAAGCAGCCTTAGGCTTAATCCTGTATTTTTCACATAATCTTAGATTAGAAGAAAGTACATTATATGGGGATAGTGTTGGCCAAAATTATTAGTGTAGAACACTATAAAATGCATCCTAACCCTAGAAACTCTCAGAAATATATGTTTTAATTCACCCACTTCCAGATTTCATCTTACTTTCTACACAAATTAGAATATGTGGTCATTCCTTATGTGGCAAGACAATGTTTGCTGTCTGTTTAGAACAAACCTAATGATAAAAACAAAACAAAACAAACCAGTGATGTGATGTGTAGAGTCCTCAGAAACAGAATGAAAACATGTTGGGCATTGGACTTGTGAATAGAGTTTGAGTATTTTATTAACAAACAGACAAACAAACAAATAAACGAGCATGTATTCCTTTTATCATTGGATCCCAGGAATGGAGCTTAAGTCCTCAGATTTGGCAGCGTGCAACATGCATTTTCCTCACTGATACATTTAGCTGGCTTGAGTTTATTTCATGGCCAACACTGAGTCACAGAGCCAAAGGAAATTATAATGGAAAAGGTTATTTAAGGTATAATGGCATTTTTTAAATGAGACTTTGGGTGTTTAAAAGATACTATATTTTCATACTAGAAACTGGAAAAGCAGGCCTAAAATATTCTTTAACATAAACAAACTACTGATAATTCTGATTTTTGGCTTGGAATTATAAAAAACAAAACCTAGGACCTATTGCCAAATCTTATGCTTGTTACATTTAGCAGCAGCAATAACAAAGTAAGACAAATATTAGTAAATAACAGATGTTAGTAAAATATTATATTCTACATATGAAAGTAATCATCTTAAATTTTTGCATTTGAATCTACAGCTATATTTCATTTTATTAATAAATTCTAAATTTAATAGAAAATAAAAGGCTTTTAAGCAGTTACAGTGTGACATTTTTAAAACTCCTATAAAGGTAGGAAAATTATGTTATAATCGTAAGTGCTTGATGAGTTAATCTACTATAGGGCTTCCTTGATGTGTGTAAGGTAGGAAGCCATTCTGGGCTCTGAAAGATGCACCATTTACTTAAATTTAATCTTACTTTGTAGATACGCCAAAGGGCTGAAGAACAGAGCTTTTATGCTTAGCAGAATAGTACAGTAGCACCTTGCCAGTAACTCCAGCTCTTTGGAACAAAGCCCTAAATCTGATTTATCTTGGAAAATGATTCTAAGTCCTCTAAACAGTTGTCATGAAGCCTTTATTTAAAGCCATTCTCTCAACAATTACTGACTTAATAGCACTGACCTTAGTGACTATTGATACAGTGTGTGCCTCTATGCACGAGTACAGAGAACTTCATTTGTTGACTCTACAAACACCAAATTATGAACAAAAAAACCTGATAAAGGTGCTAGAATCAATCAGTGGTTACAGAGATCCAGTCTACATGTGTGCATCCTTTAACACTTAAATGGAGTCCTTTTTTATTATTATGGAAGTATACATGACCTTATAATTAAAATTTCCTAATGAAGAGTTAGAATAAACAAAGAAAAACGTAGAGGATATCTATTTTAAAGTCTTTCATAACTATAGCATGCCATTTCTTTTAAAAATGATTTCATGAATCGTCACTGTGTATTTCTTAAGTTGTTGGATTTGAAAGGATAGGCTAGGTGTACTGTTAAAATTCACTGACACTCTTGTAAAACTGAGGTTTTACAATGTAGGATAGTTAAAGAAAGATAAAAACTACTCCTAGGACATGATGTAGATATATAAGATGTCTATTTTGTTATAATTTACTCTCAGAGTATGCTTCTAGATTTCAGGATCTGAGCCTGAGTTCGTTGGGCATGTGGGAAGAGCATGATGTGTGCTCTTACTGACCCCGTTCTGTAAGACTGCTTCCAGCTGCTGCTTATTTGATGTGACTTCATGTCATCTAGTGTTATTGACTTCCAGAAGTGCTCTTCTACATCAAGTCCAAGTCCATTTCTTTAGGAAATGATGATGAAACTGAACTGTAGAACAGCTGGGAGTCTTCAGAGGAAACGGTGGCCTAGTTGTTAAAGGCATTACTTCACCATTTACCCCAGACTTCCCACGCAATAGTTTTTTTTTGGGGGGGGGTTATCTTTGAAACCATGGGAAAAGAACAAGACAGTTAATGAAATAACTCCAGCCTGGGGCGATTGCTGCTCAGATTCTTCACTTTATACCAAATGTATTCTGGTTGACAATAATATTTTCCTACACAAATTATGAATGAGTCATTGAATTAGTATAATCTCTGAGTCATTTGTGGGCATGGAAACCTACTTAGCTGAATTGAAATCATCTCTCTGTTTCTTTTGCAGAAGAGGCAAGTTAGATCAGATTGTTCAGAGTGTATGGCTAGAGGGATTCATTTCCCTTATACTAAAATTACTATTTGTTTTTATTGATATTCAGACCTACCTAGCCAGGAGTTTGTGGGTAATGGACACTACCACACCTACCATGTGTAGGTGTAGGAGGCCCTGGGGACCTGTGTTTGAACTGTGCTTCAGATTTCAGTCTGTGATGCTGAGATTATGGTAATCCACCAACCTACTAACAGCTTCTGCACTTTCTGTCTGGTCTCAGGTGTGGACAGTTACCTGTCTAACCCAACTAATAGAAAAAAGAAAGTAGATAAAGTAAATACACTGGGAAACAAAATTAAAACCATGCAGCTCATCAAACTAGAGTGTGTTCTCACAGACTCCCCAAGTCACTGGTGAATCACAGGATGTCCAGGCAAGTTCTGTTTTGGTCTGTTTAAAATGTATATGATGCACATGTTCCCAACACATATAGATATACATAGGCACACACAGACACACACACACACAGACACACTCACACACTGAAATTGTTGGAGATGCAAGAACACATGTGTGCATCAGAAAGCAACATTATAGAAAGACATACAAAACACTTAATTCTTAGCAGCTTTTCTTGTAAGCAAAACAACTCATTTCTAAAGGAACTGCACCCCACATCTCCTGCCCCATGGCCTCTAAGCAAAAAGCAGGTGGGTCAATTAAGGCTGTGGTTCTTGGATGTCAGAAATGAGTGTTGCTTCAGGGTAGTGGCCAGTACAGGCAATAGTAGCTGTTTCATGAGAGACAAACTCAAAGTATTTGTCAAACCTTTCTCTCAGCCAGCACAAATGGAACTACCTTGCACAATAAGTGTGGGGTGTTTATTTCATGTTCCTTACCAGTGCTTCAATTGTTATTCCAGCAGTATTCACAGACAAGAATAGCATTAGCATTTGTTTTACAGGATGATAAAGGATAATTTTACAGTACTAAGATTATTTACCTTAATAATAAGTTCATGCAAATGTACATTATAAGGTGCACTATATTGTTTCTCTATATGACTGAAGACTCCATATCATTATCTTAAGAGATTTAAAAATAGAATATAAATATTATGGATTGACATTAATTGTATGAGTTTTCACATTCAACCCAATTAAATCCAAAATTATAAATTTATTACTTTATTTCAGAGTTATTGTTACTTCCTTTGTTGTTTGTTTGTTGTTGTTCTGAGACAGGCTTTCTTTATGTAGCACAGACTGTCCTGAAATTTGCTCTACAGACTAGGCTGGGCTTAAACTAAAAGATTCACCTGCCTTAGCCTCATGAGTGATGGGTTTGAAGGCACGTGCCACTAATGCCTGGCACGTCCTATTTTTATTACTTCAAAAGAATATGTTTTATCTAAATTGAAACATACATCATAGTAATGCCAGAGGATCAGGATGCCTGCTGCAAGGTATTATCTTCATTATTTGTAATAGCTAGAACCTGGAAGTAACCTAGATGCCCCTCAACTGAAGAATGGATAAAGAAATGTGGTAAACACACACAATGGAGTACTACTCAGTGGGGCTGGGGGTTATTATTGGAGAAAAGGATTGTAAAAAGGGACAGGGGAAGGGGAAGACCAGCCTTTAGGGACAGGAGCAATAGTAGAGGGGAAAGAAGAGGCAGAGAGGCAGAGGGGGGGGAGGTGGGTAGGGCCCTAAAAGGGAGCACAGTGAATGTGCACAGGTGGTGCCCTTAGTGGCAACAGCTGAGGGTGTATATCCTGTGAGAACTCCAAAGGCAGGCCAGTACAGATGCCTGAATACTAATAGCATCATATCTTGCTTTTCTCAGATATGGATGCTGCTTCTCTGCTCTGAATCCACATGGTGGTTTCTCCTCATGGATTTCCTTGTTTATTTTTCAGCTTCTTTCTCCTTAAAAGCCATCACCAGCCTTTAAATGTATTCAGGCCTCTTCTACCACTAAATGCAAGGCAACACCCTCCTCTATGCTACCAAATGGATATTATTTCCTCCATGAGGTCTATGCTGTTTTCAGGAAGTTTCCATCTCTACTTGCTTATTCTCCACTCCTTTCTTAATGTGTTTCATCTTAACTCAGCTCACCCTACTCAGCTACCCTTAGCCTGTTTCAAATTCTTATAGACATTACTCTAAAATTTTCTCTGACTATTCTCTTGCTATTACAAGAAATATATTTTAGTTCTTATATTTCTTGGCATTTAGGACATATGGAAACAGTATATCTTGGAAAATATATATCATTTATTCAAGCCCTCTTAAATAACAGATGTGAAAACTGGAGGCTGAAAGTGGAAGAGGTGGAAAGTATTCTTTCTAGTTCATCTTATCACTGTTTCCATAGGCAATGAGAAAAATGTGATTCTGGCAAGTGATTCTGACCACTTCTCTTTTATGATAAACAAATGAAAATTCATGATACGAAAGTGAAAAGTTTTCATTAAGAGATCAGGGTAAATTATGACATGTTCCATGTTCTGTGTGTCTACTGATCCTCATTTCAAAACTTTGAGATAGCTAGGTACTTTGAAAATCATGACAGTAATTCTAGAACTTCAAGGAAAATGGAAATTTGGATGTAATGTCACACACCTTCCTGCCCCCCCTGTATTTGTGACCTTCTTTAGAGGCCAATGCTGATACATTT
Source organism: Cricetiscus sungorus (assembly GCA_030556225.1). Classification (NCBI taxonomy): domain Eukaryota; kingdom Metazoa; phylum Chordata; class Mammalia; order Rodentia; family Cricetidae; genus Cricetiscus; species Cricetiscus sungorus. Next base: position 23,885,785 of record JANBXA010000253.1, read on the forward strand.
CCTTGTGTGGATTTTAATTGTTTGCACAAAGCAGCAGCAGATGGTGTCTCATGCAGCTGGCTGTGTTCTGTCATTAGTCAGGAAAAACTCTACTGCAAGAGGAAGACACTGTCTTCTTTGCTTCCTTTCTCCAAGGAGAGGGTTGCTATCTGTGATCTTTGCTCTGGCTAGCTTGTATTCCTTCCTGTGAAAATCAAGCATTTTAAACTTCAAGTCCTTCTGGTGTTTTTCAGGCTCTGGAATTAGGTCAGTGTTTAAACTCAGAGAACCCCATGATGTAAAATAATCAAGAAGCTTTGGAGACATACCAAGCCTCGTGTGCATAAAACAGTCTCCCTAGATTTTACTGATATGGTTTGTCTAATCTTACCTGAGAATTTTCCAGGACTTGCTTGAGTAATCAGTTACATCACACATTAAATATCTTCATGGTGTTTTCTAGTTTATTCTCCCTAGAGTTATGTGTCTTTGACTACTCAAGTGGTCATTTCCATGAAACATTTGGAGTCCTTCAAACTAAAGTAATGAATGTAGTTAATTAGCTTACCTTTCCTAAGTCTTAATTTCTTCCTCTCTCCCTTGAGGACTATTACCAGCCTCACAGAATTTCAGAATTGAGAATTTCAGGTTTCTAGCCTGCTGTCTAACACTCGGCAGGTGTAATATGCATAGTATTTCCTTTTCTACCTCCTCAGGCTCCTGCTTTCTTCTGTCTTCCCTCCTTTTCTCCCTTGCTGAACTAGTAGCTGAGTTGCCTTCCATAGATGTTTTATTTAAATTCTCATTGAATGAGTGAATGTGACACTCATTAAACTAAAACAGATACCTTTTTCATGGAGACATTGAGCTGTGTGTACAACTGGGGCTAAGCTGGATTTTATGGTTCAGCTGACTATGTATATTATGGAATGTTTTCAGATGACATGATGAATTATTAATTCTAATTGGAGTATGGTAATCTGGAGACCTGGATTTGTGCCCAGAGAATGGCTTTGCCACTTTATAGACAGACATATGGTCACCTAGATGTTACAATGACAACTTGTATATGAAGAGAACTTTATAGTATTTGTTGACATTTGGTCCTTTCTTTGTCTCTCTGTTGTTGGATGACTTTACTGTTCTCTCTGTGTGGTTTTTATTTAGAAATATTAATATAGATTTTTATCTTCACTCATGCTCAATTGTGCAAACTCCGAGATGAGCATAGAAAAAAGCCAACATGACCTGTTTCATGGTCTCATTAAATATAGGATAACATCTCCAGTGGACTGTAGATGCATAGAGCTTTAGTGAGAGCCTACTTTTGTATCTGATCATAATATCCAGGAAATGACAAGTCCAGTGAGGCTACCTCTATCTGTCTATTAAGTAAATTCTGTCTCTCAGGTTTGGACAGACTATCTTCCTCCAATACATAAATTCTAGCTACTATCTTCAGTATTTATCAGTTTTGAAATCTCTGATTCTGAAATTCTCAGTGGAGTGGATAACTGACGAAAGTGAGTTCTTTGTATAGTCCTGTTTGACTTTAACACATAGCTACAGATATATAATTGCAGCACTGAAGACTAAAAAGCTGTATGTCTAGGGGATGTTGATGGTGCACGCCTTTAATCCCAGCATTCGGCAGGGAGAGGCAGGCATTTCTCTGTGAACTCAAAGTCAGCCTGGTCTATAGAGCAAATTCCAGGACAGGTTCCAAAGCAATACAGAGAACCCTGTCTCGAAAAATCAAACCAAACAACAACAACAACAACAAAAAGCTGTATGTCTTTTTTATGTATGGGTATAGCTACAGGTTGTTTAAAAAGTAATGTATCTCTAAGTATTTATTATTTCTTAATAATTTAGCCAATGAGATCTAAGTTAGAAGGGTATGTATCATGATCATTAAAGTGAATTCAGGTGTGGTCAGAGTGAAAACACGAAACAGGGCTATAAACAATTTTTAGCTTTGTTCCATATTGTTAATTGTGCTGATTGCTTGCTGTGGAGCTCACTAGTAACTATCTGGGGTTACTCTAAGATAGAGCACATCTGTTCAGTTTCCTTCCACTGTACATAGGACTGTTTAATGGGTAGGACTATGAGCTGTGACTTATAAATAGAGGCTCAGGCAAAGGACCAGGCAACTTCTGTGGGATTGATTTAACAGGATCATAGTGGGGAAGAGTTGGGCAGCAACAACCTGGGAACCAAACAGAAAGGCTGGCTTTAGCCAGTCACAGTTAGAGGAAGGGCCTGGCTCTGTACCAGAGGTGATTGGGTTACAGGAAATAGGCAATAATGGTATGCTGCAGGGTGTTAAGGAAATCTATGTGAGGCAGCAATACAGATTGATTTGGGCTCTACCTTAGTTGTAGTGAGACTGCATAATCTGTTGGTTGGGATGAAGGTCTCCATGTCTTTCTTTGTAGCATAATGGAGTCAGGCCACTTAAGCCACAGTGAAGCTGGTTACCTCTTATGCTTCTGATATAAGGTAATGCTTGTACCATTTTCTCTATGAAATGAGAGCATTCTTTAAATACATAAAGACCCAGTGCTGTTTTATGAAAATTCATAAAATTGACTTTCAATTTCTGCTTTTACAATTCAAAGTTGAGTAGTATTTCCACGTTCGATTAATTTATATTTATACTGCTGCCTTGTTGAGGAGCAACGTGAAGGTATTAATATAATTTATACATAATGTTTTTATCGATGGCCATATTCTTGTTCTGTTGTTCATTTCAGTATTTCAGCCTTCAAGTAATCCTCCTGCCTCAACCTCCCATGTAGCTGAAGCCATCTGTACACACCATTGCTCTAAGATCAACATCACTTATAATTATTTTCAGAAACATATTACAAAACTTTAAAATCTATAAGCTCTGTGATTAGAGTATATGTAATCATAATGCTATTAACAATTATGAGTTTGGTGTGACTTCAACTTTCTCTTTTAAAGAATTATGCTAACTTACTCTTGCCTTGTATTATTTGTGCTTTAAAAACTATAAATATCACTTTCGCCCAAAGCAATGATAGAAAACCAAGTCTGTAAACTAGGAAGTTTTAATACAGTCTTTTTTTTCTTATAGTTTTGGGTACTTTTTTTGTTTCTTCTTGGTTTTATTGAATAAATACTGCTCATATTATATCCACATATCATTCTCTGGTTGTTCATTGAACATTTATACAGAGTTGAACAAGGATATTCAGAGCACACATACCCTTAAGTAATGAAATAAATTAATTATGTAATTGAATCAAACAAGATCTGAAATAGCTGTGGAGATCTACATGAAGGGAACATATGGGAGATGATAGAAGAAAATGTATCTTAGACTTGAAGAAGCATCAGCATCTGGTAATGCTATTTGCACAGATGGACAGAAATGATATGTTTTTTAATTGATGAATAAAGATATTCAGTGGCCAACAATTCAAAAGAGGGCTTGCCATGTCTGGTATTGGGGTTTTGTTTGGTGGTCTTTGACCCTCTGAGGGAACACCATCATCCCAGAGTAGAAAAATTCACAAAAATCATATATGTATATTTGTATATAGAATTATGTGTGTTATAACTTTTAAGGTAGTAGTTCCTAGTATGATTCCTTGTAGCTTTTCACATTTCCTCATTGTTATTTTACCTCCCTCCCTCCCCTTTCTGCATTTACCTCTATCCCTTCCCTAAAGAGCCCTCTTTCCCATTTCTCTGGTCAGATTGTGTTTTGTACCCTTTACAACCAAAGAATGCAGGGTTCTAGAGGCCAGTCTCAGTAAATGCATTTACAATCTTTCACACCTAAGATTTAGGGAAAATTAAAGAAATGAGAAAGAAAGATTGTAAGAGCCAAAGGATCAAGGAGTTTGCTTTGGAATTGTGTCTCCTAGTAACATCACAAGCTATACCCATAAAGCTTCACCAACATTACTGCCCAATGTGAGCTGGACGAGGATGACACCAAGGACATGGAAAAGTAGACAAGAAAAGCCCATGAGGACTCAACTCTACATAAAGAACTATGGGCAACTGAGGATAGCTCAGACTGGGAGATATGGTCTTCCCTAGGGATGAGCACACAAATTGGTTGTCCAGTTTCAAATGTCCAGTCCTGAAAACATACATACATGTAACATTATACATACTGAACAGGATATATTTAAAAACATATGTGAAATAAACATATATATTCATGCATTAACAATTATCAAAAAGAGGCTGTGAATTTGATGGAGAGTTGGGTGAAACAGCATTGAATACTTTGTATTGGTATGAATTTTGGCTTATTGATACAAATTTAAGGTCAATAATGTCATTATATAATATATATGTGTGTGTTATATATATGTATATATATATTTCCTCTTGTTTAGCTATTATGTTTATATAGCTCATTTAAAAATGTAATGTCAATTACATACAGATTATATAGTCACCTATAATAGTCAAAACTTATAGTGAGGTTAGTTAGGTTTTCTAGATATACAGAGATATATTTGAGATGGATAGATATTCTTTAAACCTTTCAAAGACTTAAAGAATATGGTATTTAAAATGGTTCAGGGTTTTTCAAGACAGTGGGACACAACTGCTCCTGGCAACACCAGTTACTTCAGAGAGGAAGAGGGGCATCAAAGAAACTCATTATAGAGTTTGCCTTTGACATGGTAGAGATCCCATGGGGCAAGAAAGTGCTCTTACCTGGACTGTTAGACTGTATGCTGTATAAAGTGGACATGCAGAACCCACAGGAAAGTGACTACTGAACTTGAAAACAAGATGGACAGTGCTGCAGGGTTCCTGCTTCATGGAAGAGTCCACCAGACATTCTGTAGGACACAGAAAAATGACTATCCAACTGCCAATACAGATGGACAGTTTAAAATTTCCTGCATGCCTCATTGAGAAGTCTGCCAGACACTCTATGGCCTGTGGACTGAAGATGGATGGTCCCATGTTACAGAGGAAATATGGGTGACTGTCTAGGCAGTGAGTTGTCTCTGTAAACTCCTTCTGTGGTCTTTGATGAAGTCGAAGACAGTTATAGCTATTGTTTTCCATAGTTATGATAAAAGATAAGTTACATATAAATCTTTAGACTCCCAAAGATAGGATAGATAATAGAATATTTTCTTTAAATTTTGCCAAATGTTAAGGAACTAAACATTGTAACTATAGTTCTTACTTTATAACTATTTTGTTACATATAATTTTACTATGTTTAAGTTAAAACTCTTCTTTTTATTTATAGAGAAAAGAGGAGATGATGAGGGTTGTCTTTCTGTATATATCTTTCTCTTATTGGTTGATGAATAAAATACTGTGGCCAATGATGCAGGAAGATAGGCAGGGCTAGGAGACAAGGAGAATTCTGGGAAAGATAGCAGAAGGAGTTGTCATGTAAAGCCTGGGAAGAGAGTATGCACAGGGCATTCTGCAGTAAGCCAAGACCACGTGGAAATACTTAGATTAATAGAAATGGGTTAATAATTAAGACAAAGCTAGCCAATTAGAAGCCCAAGCCACTGGCCAACAGTTTTATAATTAATATGGCATCTGTTTATTTATGTGGGGCTCAAAGGCCACGAGGCCAGCTTGGACAAGAGAAAAAGAATGTCATGTTATAGTTGAGAGGGTTGTCCGGGAGGGATTAGAAGTAGGCAAGGGAAGAGATAAATGTTATTATAGTGTCTCAAAAAGGAATTAAAAAATTAAAAACAATTCAATGACCTGGAACATTCCAATAAATTAAAGGGGATGTGTTACTCATCCTCTCTGCTGATTAGAAATTTTACAATGCATTGAGATAGAAAATGAAAAATGGGCTGCTCATAAAGAATGTGTTGAATATTTAGAGTTCAGGCTCCTTATGGCTAACCTTTTGAATACAAATCTATCTGATTTAATTACATTTGAATGCTACTGAAGGAGTTTAAGAGTCGGTCAGAGTTCTTTGGCGTTTGGTTCTTTTTATTCTGTAGAATTAAGAAAAAGGAATGGCAAGTGACCTGAAATTCAATGAGAGGATGTGGCAGTCTCAGTGAAAAGATTCAATGAGTTCACTGTAGAAAGAAAACGGAAAGGGAGTTTTCTGCTGAAATAAACATTTAGGACTATAAAGGCATTAACATACCTCGAAATTCAATAATTAGGTCTAATGCCTTGTATGCTAATTAAAAATACAACTACAAGACAACAAAAGAGAAACTCAGAAGTTAAAAATAAAAAACACTAAAGCATTCTAAGTAACTCCAGGGAAACAGGCATGGTGAGCAAACCTCATATGCCTTGCAATGCTTTCTTTGCTTTGTGTGGTGGAGAACAGTGAGAGCCTAGGCAAGTGGCTGAGCCATGGGACTCCTCCACCCCTCCTCACTTAGCCTGCATGCCTTGTGAGGAATGGCTAGCCTGAGTGACAAGAGAAATGTTAACCCAGAATAGGGACTCGTTTTTAAAGAAAACGAGAACAGAGTTTGCTCTAAGTCAAAAATGAGAGACTGTGACTCGGGAGAGTAGATCCTTTGCCCTAAGGAGCATGCCCCACCCTGCAAAAAGGTACATGGCCTTTTATGAATGAAGTGAAATGAAAGTCATAAATAAATATACATAACAAGTGCACCATCAGACATTAGGTCAGGAGGCCATGACAAAGCCAGATCTGTCCTATTGTTACTGTTTATGCCTGTGGACTTCCTGGTTTTGGAATTAATAGTACACTGGAAAGGTTTACTAGACACCCTGAAGGACATAGGGCAAATACAAAGAATAAAAATATATGACTGTTTTTCAAAGGCTTAAGAGAGTAAAAGATAAGTGTTTCCACCATTTCTCATCTATCCACAGTAAAAATTATTCTACCCAGTGAACATCAAATAGCCTTTAAGATCTTTCATAAATGTGACTGCCTCAGAGACTTTATAGTCACAGCAGGCACAATAATAGTGGACCATTTTAAACTAAACTCCCCCCACCTCCATAAAGTTTTACCTGCCTGGACAATAGCTTGAGTGTGCTTGGGAGTTGTGATTAGAGTGGTTATGACTGAACAGAAATTCTAATAGGTATTTAGCATAACTGAGTTATATGCAAAGCAAGTTTTAATACAGTCATATGCAGTAACTTTAATGTTGGGTCCATTAGAATGACTGAGCTGTAAGCGAGGCCTTTGTCTCCAAAGACCAAGCTCATTACATTGCCTTCCTTCTACTGATGGCTCTGGTCTGAAGGCCCCCAAATGTCTTGAGCTAAAACTTAATCTCTATTGTAGACAGAACCTTCTGAGCAGTGAATAGTGTCCTGTAATTGGGCTGAAAGAGATATACGTAGGGTTCCCTCTTTGTCTTCTGCCAGACAATACAATACTCTCTTCCTCTGAAGGATGCTCAGGAGGAGCCACTTTGAAGGTAGATATAGGACTTTAATAGATATCGAACTTGTTGGCACCTTGATTTGTATGTCTAGCCTCCAGAACTGTAAGAAATAAATTTCTACTACAGTTATAAGAAAGACACAGTTCTTCACAGTAAGGAAGGCAATGTAGCAGGAACATGAGCCAACCGCTCACACTGCAACCATAACCAGGAAACCAAACGGACAAGGAGGTTGGACCATGCATGGTATTAAGTTTCAGGGCCCCATCCAGTGATTGACCTTCACCAAGGCTGCACTTCATAAAGTTTCATAGTCTCTTAAATAGCTTCTCTATCTGGAGACCAAGTGTCAAAACACAGAGCCCTATGGGAGATAGTCTATGTTCAAACCAGAACACCTGGTATTGTAATTTAGCCACACAAATGAGCCAGGACACTGATGACCCATTTTCCCAGTAGCTATTCCTCAGGGCACTGTGCTGAGTCTCTAGTTCTTCCCCTCTCCCACACTCCAGGCTGTGGGACCTGCTACTTTAATGACCAGATGCTGACCACAGTCAAATCTGCACCTCTGCCACATCTTCATGAGCATTAACCCCATCTACCCAGCTACATACTCCATAGTTCTTCACAGATGTCTGAGAGGCAACTCAGACTCAACATAAAAAACCCCAAACTGTAACTTACCCCTTTCCACCTCCTCACTAACTTTATAGAGCCTTCTTTGCTGCTTGGTGAGACCCTTGCTTATTATTTCACATATTGTCCTTATTCCACACCTGCTGGATATTTTTTGCAAATATTTATGGTTGTAATGCTTTTACGTTTAGTAATTTCTAATGTCCATTCATCTTAGAAGCAGCTTTCACCCTATTGTGGGGGCATTAGGAACAAATAAAATAACATAATTGTAGAGAGGAGCTCAGCACTGTGCAGAGAGCAGTTAGATAGGGTTGGTCTTTCCAGGCGGTCAAAGCTCTGTCCAGGAGATGGCGCTCACAGGGCGCTCTTTGCTGTTATTTTTTAATACTGAGAGAATAGTTGACATAAATGTGTTGTCTTACACAGATGAATTAATTGTTTTAAATGGTTTCATGTTTTGCCATTTTTGGTAGTCCTCTGAGTTATTAACACTTTACCACATACCTGTGTTGTTTTTCAAGTGAAGTAGGTGTCAGAAAAGAAATATCTAACAGGAATAAAAGTTAGAATGGGGCACACATTTATAGTGTGAAATGAGAAGAAGAATTCTACCTTAAGCTTCTTGATAATAAATCTCCTCTAGAATGTAATAATATCACCAAAGGGAGTTAAGTAAGCTGGAAGACAGAAGGGGAGAAATATAAAAAATGGTTTGGGACACAGCTCACTGACCACGTACCATGGGTTATTTGCAAACCATATCACAAAGATTATCATACAGTGTAGTTTTTATACATTATAGTGGGTGGGGCCTTGAGGCTCAATACCATGGTGTCAGTATGTGAAATGGGCTAATCACTTTATCGTAGAATGTCAAAATTGAACTAAGCGAACTCAAATAATTTGTGTTTGCCAAACAAAGCTGCTGAGTAAACAGGTTGGGGTGGGGTGTCAATAGGCACTGACTGAGTGTCCTATGATACGTTAACTTACAGGCCCCTTCCATAAGCTAATTCATTGATAGATAGTTTCTCAAGGTTTTCCTTGTCAATTTTGGGTGACTCTAAGGACCAGATCTCCTGGGAGAATTTAAAGATACCAGTGACAGCCCCACTCAGAACAATTAGTCAGGGTCTGTAAGGAAGCTACCAGGGAATACAGAGCACAACTTGGGGGTACATAGGAAAAGAGAGAGCCACATGGTAGAGAAGTTGCCTAATTTGATGTGTTATGTATTATTGCCTTTGAGAAACTTTACAGTTGCAGATAATTGTCACAAGGAAGAAGGAGGAAATGGAGGGCAGCATGGAGGAGAAAATGGTGAGTGCAGCTGGCAAGGAAGTTGGGGGGATGAGAAGAGAGAGCAGGAAAGGAAGAAGTAAGTAAGTAAATAATCTTGTGAAATGGCTCAGCAGGTAAAATCACTTGCTGTTCAAGTGTGATGACTTGTAATACCCAGGACTCATCGATGGAAAGGGGACCCACCCATAAAAGTTAGCTTCATATTTGATGTGGCACGGGCCAACACTCAAATATCCACACATACAAGTTCTCAAGCAATAATAATAATAATAACATATAATAAAAGAAAGAAGACATTTTCACCTAGTTATACATTGCTTCTGTTGTCATTATTAGAAATTTCATTTTTTTTAAATATGGGAATTGTTGAAGTCAAAAATAACATAATTGAGCCAGTATGATGGCTCAGCTGGTAAAGGTATTTCCCATCAAACATGATGAGACCCATGGAAGAGAGAAATGATTTCCAGAAGTTTTACTCTGATCTCTTCAGGTGTGTGAGGACACCACACACACACACACACTCCTCCTCCTCTCTCTCTTATGTACATACACACAAATAAATAAGCAATTGTAACTTAAAATATAACAATTGAATTTTATAACTTAGATCACCATTACTGGAGGCTCTTCAGTGCTGACAGATGGAAAAGCTACAGTTACAGAATCTTTATGTAAAAAGAATGGTCTGACATCTTCCAATCTCTCATATTGAAATTATAGTTCGTTCAGATTGCAGGTGGCTCCTGTTATTGTTTACTTAATTTTAGGGTCCAGAAAATATGTGATTAGAAAAGCAATTAAAGGATTATTTTTACATTATCTCTATCCTGTTTATTTTTGTAGCATCTCACACACTGTAAATTTATGTCTGAGTGAGTATGAATAGGCAAAGTAATGATCTATCACAGAAAACAAAACAAAATAAAAACCAATTCATGCTACACACAGAGAGAAATATATCAAGTTTCATACATAATGTAAAAGTTCAATTAATCTTGAAACCTGTAAATGAATTTTCAGTAAGTCTTGGCTCTCAAGATATATCCAAAAGGGATATAAATTAGACAAAATTTATGAATTTATCTGATGTCTTTTTTAATTTTTTCAATATCATGATATAATTATAACACTTCTCTCTTTCCTTTTCTCCCTCCAAACCTTCCAGTATACCCCCTGCTTTCCTTTAGATTTTTATTACTAATTGTTGTTGCACACATATTTATATATGCATATATATGTGTTCAAAATATAACCTGTTCAGTTACTTGTATGTATGTTTCTATGATCCATCATTTGAACCTACAAATCAATATTAAGTCAATGTAGTCTAGGATCACAGACGGAGTAATGATAGGTAAGAGGAGTAAGATATGGAAAGTACAAAAATAGATATAGCACATTGATAAATCCATAATAACATAGTAGTGGCATTATAAATAGATGGTAAGACACTGATTCTGAAGACATCACACAGTTTTGTTATGAGAAAGAGAAATCAAGCAGGAACTGAGTTTAAGCTTCCTCTGTGTTTACTAGGATACATCATACTGAAGGGTGCTAGGCAGCTCAATAGCAGAGAAAAGTCATATGGGTCTTAACAAATGGACCCTGTACACTACTGTACTGATCTTCTACTCAAGAAATTGACACTGGGGCAATAGTGGCATAACTATTTTTGGAACAACCAGTCACTTTTTTTTTATTTAAGGCTTTCTCTACAAAAAAATAAAGTTTGATATTATAAACTTAGTCAAAAGCCTATAATTATGGAAGTCATAGACTCTAAGTGTTATTTTGCTGAATGTTTAGTGAGTCTTGCTTCCCAAAGTAAGGGATAGTTTGATTGGCTACTGTTCAGCATTGACCTCATTTGTACACAATTTACGTGAATGCCAGTCTGTGATTGACTGAAGATCAGTAGTTGTGATGGATCTACTATCTATCTACCTATCTCCAGACTAGGACAAATTAAACATTACACCCTAGTTGTATAATAGTTTGTCAGCTATCTTTGCTTACTGTAACACAGTACTTGAAATAATGAATGAGAGAAGCTTAATTTTATTCATAATTTTAGAGGTATGTAGTCTATGAGTAGTTGGTCCTACCGCTCTAGGCCTATTGTGGAACATTGTGCTCTGACTGTGTGGTAGAGTAAAATTACTCACAGGATGAAGAAGCCAAAGAATGAAGGAGGAAGGGTCTGGTGTTCTGCTTTCTTTTCTCAGGACAGACTGCCAGTCACTTAAAGACCTCCAAGTAGACTAAACTTCTTAGAGGCTAAAGGCTTTTACTATGCATGGTCACTGGAAGACATTTAAGATCTGAACGACAACAAATAGAACTGTATTAATTTTAGTTCCCTGATTTTGATAGTCATAGTGTACATATGTAAGATCTTAAAACCTGGGAAATTTGGTTTAGGGTATCTTTAAACACATGGTAGAGCTTTTGCAATTTTTCTTATTCTTAATATTCATGTGCTAAAGATTGAATCCAGGGCCTGAAGCTTATCAGACAAGTGCTGTTACCACTAAACTATACCCCCAGTCCTATGCTTCTTATAAGTACAAAATTTACAAGTTGAAAATTTGGGAGAAAATAGCTTGGAGAGGTAGGTCAGTGGTAGAGCTTTACCTGGCACACACAATATTCTTAATTTGATCACTAGCACTATATACTCTTCAAAAGGTAGAAGTTAAGAATGGTGAAACACTAATTTAAATGCATCTGCATGGCATGAAAAATATAGTATATTGCCTTTTAAAATTTACTGAACTGTGATAAAATTGGAATTTAGTTTTATAATACTCTAGATTATAGAATACGATCATTACAACAGATGTGACAAAAGTCAATTTTTGGTAGGTACTTTTTGGTTACTAAAGTTAGCAAGCCGAGGGTAAAGAATACATATATTCAGGAAGAAAGCTGATGAAATCAGTATACAAAGCCATTGTCTTTCAAATGTGTTCATGTGAAATCAATAAATTATGGGGCTATAAATAGATATTTACAAAGCATGATCATTTTTATGGACAGAAAATAATTACTCGGATACTTGGTGGTTAGTAATGAGATTTCATATCATTTGGTTGCCAATATCATTCACTACCTATTGCCACTTATAGGTTTTTTTTGTTTGTTTGTTTGCTTGTTTTTTGTTTTTTACTATTAAACATTGTGTTATCACCACATAATTTTAACTTTATTAAATTGTGTATAAAATCCTTACATGGTTTAACTTTTTAGTTTTTTTTCTCATTAGATCTGAGCCATGTAGACTTTTCTGTTAATTCTTTAACTTTTTTATTTTGAAATAATTTTGACTCATAAAAAGTAGTAAAAAAGATTCTATTTTTCCCAGCATACTGCCAACTTTATTATACTTCATTAATTTTCTCTCTTATATGTGATTTCCATTGTTTTAATTACCTGAGTTTTTCATAATACAGTTTTACCTATATTCAGTTTATTTGATTAGAAAGCTAACATAATTCCCTCTTTTCACTTATTAGCTGCTTTCTTGAAACTATTAAATAATCTATCCATATTTGCAAAGCTACATATACAAATATTGAAATATTATGTATTTTAGGTTCATCTATTTACCCTGTAATTCCACATTGTTAATTACTTTATTTTGATAATAGTTTATCACTTGATGGAAAGTTTTGACTATGAAAGTACTTCTCTGGAATTCAGGTCTGAGTTGAATAATCACTAGGGGGCATGGAGAGGGTGAAATTTAACCCAACAACATTGTGTAGAAATGAGGACTTGGGGAGTGATTAGGGTTAGAGAAAGACATTAGGATAAAACCTCCATGAGTAGATGCTTGTGGATTCATGTGAAGAGGAGGAGGGTAGCTCACACAAAGAACCTTGTCCTTACTCACACGATGCTCTAAATTATCTCTTAACACTGTCTGAAAAAGAGCTTTGGCCAAATGTTGCCCCTTGATTTTGCACCAAAACTCTGAACCAAAATAAACTTCTTTAATTGATAATTTATCAGTCTGTGGGAATGTGCTACCAGTACTAGAACAGGGGCCAATATACAAAAATAGATTTTTATCAATTTAATTAACTCCAGATATTCTTCTGTTCCAATAAATGTGTTAAAAAATTTCAACTTTATTTGTCATTGGAAAAATATACATCAAAAGTACATTGATATTCTAGCCATCTCAGTCAGAAAAATATATACTCTTATATACTGCTGTTTAAGATGTAAATTAGCCTAGTCACTAGGAACAGAAATTCTTCAAAAAATTAGGAATAGAATCACTACATGAATATGATCCAATATATATATATATGTACACACACACACACGATCCACAGTCAAAGCCAGCTTCCTGTAGAGTTGTTCATGCTATGCACATGCCTAAGTGAAAGAGCCTTCAAAACTGTCCTTGAAGTCTTACAGTGATAATATAAGAGAAATAAGTCAAGGTATAATAAAAGGAAAGGAAGAAGTCACATTATCCCCATTTTCAGGCAATGGTATAAAAGATGCTGAAGACTATCTGAAAAATCTTAAAAGGAGAAAAAATACTTTAAGCAAAGAATCAGCTTTACAATCTACATACAAAAATCATCAGACTTTCTATATGATAATATTATAAACTTGTTGAAAAAGAAATCAGACAAATAATCCCATTAACAACAGAAACAAGAGAGGGAAGACAAGAAGGAAAGAAACAAGCAAGAAAAACCAAGCAATTCTAGGAATAAATTAAACCAAGGTTTTGAAAGGTCTTTATTACTAAAATTTAAGACTCTGAAGGAAAAAATTTAGACATTAGAAAATGGTAAGTTCTTCCATGCTCATGGATTGGTAGACTAAATATATTGAGACTGTCTATGTCACTAAAATCTATGTAATCAGCATGAAATATTTAAAACAACATTCTCTATAGAGACAGAAAAAGAATCCTAATGTATGTATGAAGACACAAAAGACTCTAGCCATCCTAATATAACAATAAAATTTACAACATCAGATTTGAATTAGACTGGAGAGCCATATTAACAAAACTAAAATGGTGTTCACATAGACAAACAGAGCCATGGACTAGAATAGAGAACCTGGAATTAAACTACAACTGCACCCACCTGATGTTTGACAAGGAAGCTAACAACACACTGGATAAATAACAGCATTTCAAATAAACAATGCTGGAAAAACTGGATAGGCATGTTAAGAATAATGAAACTATGCTGTCATTTCTTATTTGGTCTAGACACCAAGTCAAAATGCGTCTAACACCACAACATAATATACAAATTCTGAAATGCTTAGAAAAAGTATTATGTCAAACTATCTGTAGGCCTACACAAAAGTTGTTTTTTTTTTATTTCTTTTTTTTTTTTTTAGGACTCAGATGACAATTTCAATGGAATTGAATGAAACTTAAAAAAAAATCTCCAGCATGTGAAAGTTTATGGTTTGAGTGTGACATATCCCCTGTTGTTCATGAATTTGAGTAGGATGTTGTTCCTCTACTAAGGTACCCTTAGTAGAGGAAGAACATCATGGGCTATGGTTGATGGGGATATCCTCCTAAATGCTGTGAATATATATTTCTCTTATTGGTTGATAAATAAAACACTGATTGGCCAGTAGACAGGACGGAAGTATAGGTGGGGCTATCAGAAAAAAAAAAACATTCTGGGAGGATAAAGGCAGAGAGAGGCCCCCAGAGAGAGATGTCATTTAGCCACCTGGAAGGTAGGATGCCTGGGCATTCTCCAGTAATCCAAGACAACATGGAGACACATAGATGAATGGAAATGGTTGATAATTAATAGAGAACTAGCCAATGAGAAGCCTAAGCAATTAGCCAAACAATTTATAATTAATATAACCCTCTGTGTCTTTATTTGGGGCAAATGGCTGTGGGAACAGGTGGGACAGAAACTATATCTACATATGGTGGTAAATTAATGTTTCACAGCCCAGTAACCCTTCATGTGCTCTCTGCCCACTAATGGAATAGATGATGTTACCAACTGATTCATACTTTTAAGGACATGAGTTTCCTGCTAGACTATTTGCTCTATGATGATATTTGGACTGTCAGCCAAAAATAAAACAAAATAAACTACAACAACAAAACTCTTTCTTAATTTTATTTTTGTCACTTATGTTTGGTTACCACAACTATCAAAATAACTAGTATAGAATATTAACACAAGAAGTAGGATATTCTTGCTATATATATAATAAACCTTACCATGTAGTTCTTAGGCCTTTGTAACCAGGAGGGATATGAAAGAGGAGGCTTGAAACAATCTCGAATGTTGTAAGCAAAGTTTAGTGGAACATTCTAGTAGGTGTTTGGAAGAGCAGAATCCAAAAGAAATGTAGGATGTGAATACTATGCTTATTAGAGTTCAGAAAGACAATATTCTATTGCAAACTTAGAAGTCACTTGCATTATATCCTGACAAATAACTGGGCTTCTTTCCACTCCATGTCCTTAGAAATTAAGTGAATCTGGATTAAGATGTCATGGACTTGTCTGATGAAGAGAATTTCAAGACAAACTATGATTCAGGCATTGCGATAATTACTGTCCACTGCTCTTTGCTAGGTCTATAGGAGAGAGGGCAACTAGTTGAGGAAAAATTATTTTACAATGTATACCTTTGGGAATGAAAGAATTTGAGCTTTATGTTACAGACATGTTTGTATTTATTTAAGAAATTAATAACTTTGTACATAAGCAAACAATGGAATTGCACCAGTTTCCTGAGTGTTCCACACATCTGGAAACAAACTAAGAGCAATACAAAGTGATATTGGTTCTTTCACTGTAAAATTCTTTTTAGAATTGTTTACTGTCACATTTCTTCTGAAGCTTACCTCCTCCTGTTTGTTTTACTTCTTAATAGAAAGTATAGTTTATTAAACTTTGAATTTTCAGTACATGCAAAATAATTGTTACATATTCAGCAAATATTAGGATGTTTCAATATATAACAGTGATATATTATTGCACTCTTGTACTCTAAGCACTTCTTTTGTCAGTTTTTCTATCTCTAGTAGCTTCCTTCATGTGAGAAGTCCCATCATCCTGTATTTCACTATGCAACTCAAAGACTAGAATAGTGTACCTGTCATAGTGTTTGTGAGAATTTGAACACTTAACTAAGTTTGTAATTACTTTTATTTTTGTTTTTAAATTATTGTAGATGTAATCAATGACCTGATGAAAATCTCTAGTTTTCCAGTGTATCAAAGAGTAGTAACATAGTATGAGGGACCCTAGTTAGACACACAAGAACTAAAACCAAACAAAATGCATGTTATTTCACTCATTAGACTCCATTTCCTATATGCTTTTCCATGAAATGTGTATTTAAAATAAAAGTTTTAAAATGAGATGTGATAGAGTGAGATTTTAGTTCCCAGATGTGCACTCCTAAGTGATACAGATGAAGGAAACTAAGAACCCAAAATGGAAGGATGCTTGGGGCAATGAACAAACAAAATAGATTTTTAAAAATTATTCTCCTTTATTTTCACTCTTACTCTGCCTTAATAATAACAAGAATCTCAGATATGAAAAGCTGACATTAAAATTATGACACTACAAAACTCAGTTCAAGTAAATTATAAGATATTATACTTTTATATTCTCTGAAGTACAGAACTCAAATATAATGTCAGAAAAGCCATTAATTTCTTAACAAGTGCAATATCAGTTGATATTTATTTTTTACTAGGCATGTTCAGAATAATAAATGTTTTTTTTATTCTAAGATTTGAACACTATGTCAGAATAATCAGGCAAATAAGTGAAGCAAATGTAAAAAGAGGAATCATAGACTAAATAAAATACAAAAGAAATATGAATTAGGAAAATATGAAATACATAATGCATCAAAGAATTACACCTAGAAATGAGTCAGGCACAACACTGTCACATTTAGACAGTCGTCCACTTTTCAGATGTGTTTTGTCTTCTCAGCATTTATATAGTCTTATAGTTTGAGGAAGAGCATTCTGTCTGTGAAAGGGTTGGAATCTTCTAGGACAGTGATTCTCAACCTGTGGATCAAGACTCCTATAGGGTCGAAGGACCCTTTCACATGGGTTGCATGTCAGATATCCTGCACGTCAGATATATTTAAATTACAATTCATAACAGTAGCAAAATTACAATTATATTATAGCAGGGAAAACAATTGTATGGTTGGGGATCACCACAACACGAGGAACTTTATCAAAGGGTCACAGCATTGGAAAGGTTGGGAACCACTGCTCTAAGACCTTGCTGTTTCAGTTATTCCTTAGGTTCTGATTACATCACTCACATGCTTGTTAACAGACATCCTGACATGTGGGGGAGGGGTGGGTAAGAAGGAATGATGTGGGTATGTTTTACTTTTCTCATCACATAGCTTAGCATTTATATCTTTCATTTTGGTATAGCCTAGTTATCTGGATTTTGAGTGTCCCTCACTTTCCACTCTCTGTCTTCCACATTCTGCATATCCCTTTTCTGTTTTTGGTGCCTTTCCTTTCAAAATAGAAGAAACAGAATCATTCTGTTTTGTCTTTCATAAGACTCGACTTAATTCTTTAACCTCATAATCTTCAGGCTTTTAAAATGATGTTAGCTTGCTTTGCCTAAAATGCAAGTGCCATAGCAAGTGCCATAGCAAGGGACAAAATAGGCAGATATTTCAGGAGATATTTATATAATCTTGAATTATCTGTGAAAGCCAGATGAGTGCCGGGGAAATTGATATACAAGAGCATGTTCTTGGGACTATTTGGTTTCCAAAGTTCCTTCAGAGCATCTAGTTCTGAAACAACAAACATCCTTTTGCTCCTGAAACTCTCAGACAGAACAGAATGAACAAAGAACAATGTCAGCTGGATGAAGCATTGGAGGTAAGCCCATCATTTGCTTAACAAAGCAAAGCAAACCTACCTCTCCAGGGCCCTTTTATTTAGAAACTGGGTTTGGAACCAGCTAGACAAAGCTTTGCCTAGGGGGATTCATCACTTCCTGCTTTTAGATAGGCACAAAGAATAGGCTCTTTTGTGTTTCCCCACCATTCACCTTTTTAGTCAAAGCTGAAGCTGGAGTTGTGCTTAAAAAATGAAGGCTGTACACATTTCCAGTTTTTTGTTGTTGTTGTTGTTTTGACTTTGTTTCCAGCTGGGGATTCAAATCCTCATTTTCCCAGATCAAGGTGAAACTGCTTTTCAGTTCAGCTCACTTTCCAAAACTGGTGCAAAATAAAATGAAGTGAAAGTCTGTCCTAATGAGACAGTTAATTAGAATGATAGAGTTTCCGATGCCCCTTCCAATGCCCTTATTATGATTTCTCTTATCCTTAAATAGCAATGACATTCTTTTCTGAGTGCAGAGAGCAACGTGAGCACTCTTTACCTATCTAGACACTATTAAAATCAAACAAGCTGGCCCTTGTATCTTCTAGCAAGCCACTTAATGTCCATGTTCTAAGTTTTGCATGATTACTGAGACCTTTGTATTGGTGTATATGTATATACACCACCAGTTTGAGTTCAGTACTAATCAGCATGAATACAGGTTTGTCTCTTCTGACTCCTGGGACAGGTCCTTCTCTTGGAAATGGAAATTTACAAAACACACCACAAGATTGAAATCAAGCCACAACCCTGCACTGTGGTTCAAACGAAAGTATAACTCCCTTTGTAGATGTGACTCATTGTTTTAATAGCTTGTGGACTTTTAAACCACATCATTCTTGCTTACGTAGAGTCTTGTCAACTGTGCCTTCTATACCCACCTACTCTGGTGGGGAAGTGGTCCACAGAAAACAAGCTAAAATTATCTAACCACTTCTTTTGTCCAGCTTATGCTAGGGAGCTGTTAAATGCTGCCAGATTTCACCTTCTTTGTAATGTAGGAGTAGGTGGGATGACTTTTCTCCATCGTTGAAATGAAATGATGTTCTTCTCATCTCATCATTCTTAAGAAAACAGTTGTTGGAAAGAAACAACAACCATTGCTGGTAGTGAATGTTAACTTCCTTATCACAACTCACAAGAACCTAAAGTTAAGGTTTGAGTCAGAAAACAACCCAGAGATAAAAACATTGGCTGATCAAGATATGACAACTGGTGCAGTGATGGCGTAAATGTTATGAGGATAAACATCCAATTTCTGATTGGATTCAAGGCCTGCTCCCCAGGGTGAAACTAATGCTTAGTACTGTGAACTTGGTCAAGGGCTGGTAACATAGGGCTGGGTGATCATAGGTCCAATGCTTTGTTAAATGGACTTGTGACAAACTGCCTTATAAATACTCATGTATACATCCAGTGATTAGAACTGCTCTTCAACTTGTTCAAGGGAATACTTTGTGCAGTAGGCAGAGGTCAATGCAAATTCATTGCTGGTAAAAATGCTTAGAATAAAGGACTGATTACCTTTAAGTTTGCGTTCTTATAATAAACATATTTAAATGTAGATACATTATGCCTTTGCATTTTGCTAAATTTGATATTTAGTATTCTTTTTGTAAATGTTAATTTTTTGAGTTCTCTCTTTTCCCTCTAACTCCTTCCATATATACCTACTGTTGGAAACCAGCAGTCTTCTGACCCCGTCCCTTGATGATGGACAGGACATGCATGGCCATGTCATTGCTCTGTCACTCATTACAGGGCTGCATAGGGGACTCAGTTTCCCTTTTAAAGCAAGCACACACCCCTCTTTCTCTCTCTTCCACTCTCTTTCTCTCTCTCCCCACATCTCTTCCTCTCTCTTTTGCCCTTCCTCTCTCTTTATCTTTTCCTCTCTTTTGCTCTCTCTCCTGCTTTCAGGTGACCACCAGCTATCCCTACTTTCTCTCCTCTCCACCAATAAACTCCATGGGCGCTGAGTCTCATGTTTGTGTTTCATAGGCAATAATTGTAAAAAAAGAACAACACCTACTCCAACACCATAATAATTCTTTGTGCTCGAGGGGGCCTTGTGAGACTTTCCTCATCCATATTACCATATCAACTAGTATTGTCATTATTTAGGTAACCATATTGTTGAGATTTCATGGTTATAGCTTCTCTGTTGTATATAAAAGGCAAGATATCTCAGCAGACATCTTGGCCTTCTGGCTCATACAATCTTTCTGGCCATTCTTCCACAAAGTTGCCTTAGTCTTAGGTATAGGGATTTGTGTGGATGACACGAAAGTTGGGGCTGGGAACCCTATACTCAGTTGTTCTCTGCATTTTGACCACATAGGACACATCAGACCCTTGTTGTTGTAAACCTGACTTTTGCTCTTTTATTGTAAATATACCTTAGACCTGTAAAAGCATCCAAGTGTCAATTCAAGATAGTCCTTATTATAACTAATACTATAATACATTTATTATTTTAAAGGAATAAATATTAGTGAGGCTCTGCTGAGATGTTACTAATATAAGCGCTGTGCCCATAGGATGGTAATTATGGTCCTATATCTGGTTCTTAGCTATAAAGTCTCAGGAAAACATTGTTACAAAAAAATTTAATAGAACAGATATGTTAGCTGGAACAATCTTTTCTAATATCTTAATTTCTAATATCTAATATCTTAGAAATGGCATCTCTGAGGTTGATAAGCATAGAAGTATTTTAGCAAATTGATTGTATAATGAAAATGTTAAAAATGAAGTAATTTTTTTCTTAAAAGACTACTGTTTTTTTATATTCAAAGCTATTTCTTGGATAGAATTGGACATTGATTTTGGTATAACAATGACTCATGCATACATCTTAAAACTATTAGGAAAAAACAGTAAAAAAAAATATGGTCCTTCATCTACCTGGGTACTCTCAATTTCCTCTCATCAGAAAGCCAACTTTCTGCTAGTGTAATATATAAAACTAGTTATTTCTTTACAACATCATTTCTCTCTCAACATTTTAGTTTTCTACATTAATCACCACAATTCCATTGTTGTTTTATACATTCTGAAGGAACAGACTAGAAACCGTTTTTGGAATCCCACAGTGACATTGGTTTCCTTAGTTGACCTATGAAAAGAATTTGAACCTGCAAGATTGTCTTCTGAAATACTAAGCCATGGGATCACTGTGTCTTTAATAGTGGTGGTCAGGAAAGAATGAGTATGCATTTTGTGATCACATTACTGTCATTTCACTCTTCAGTATTATTGGTGACAGAGTGCTGTCCTGAATAGACACAGGTTCCTATAAATGTTCTATCATCTTCAGTGGAAAATTACATTTCATACCTTGTTTAAGCACAAAGTCATCATTGGGCCGTAATATGCAAAGCAAGATGGAAGAACTCTAAAGTATTAATTCCACCAAGCTGGAAGGTTATGGGGCATAAAAGTCCTAAGCTATAGCATTTGGAACTTGGTATAAAATCACCTATGGGATATAATGTTCTTTGTGGTAAAACTGTTTTGAATTTCAGCTAGAGTTGTTTATTTCGAAAGAGACAGCATTTTATTCTGGAAGGCTTACCTTATATGATGTGATAATGTCTTTTCAGGTCTCTCTAGTCTTGTATCCTCACACAATTCATTTCTGCTGGGAATGCCTAGTCAGGCCTCTGGGAGATCTTAACTATTTTTCCTTTTCACTACTCCAAAGGCACCAGTAGTCTTTGCATTTAAATTTTGTGTGATGATTCTATCTCTAATTCCAAATAAACAATGTGCCTTTCACCTTAAATGAAGAAAAATAAACCATCATCGAATGGATTGAGTTTCTGAGTCCCTAGATCTCACTGCAAAGGCTGAACAGAAGTATGTTCCTGAATTTAACACTCTCTGTCTGCCACCTCAAATATAATCTCAGATAGTCTTTTTGTTTTTGTTTTTTTTTCAATGTCTGTAGTTAATTGATTTATTGTGTGATATATTTTATTTATAATCAAAGATATCATTAAACTATGCCAAAGGGAGGGAAACTCTTACCTTTAAAGTCTTAGGAATTTTACAATTTTAGTGTTCAGCTTTCAACATTCTACTGGGCAAGAGTGAAATCCTGTCTGCAACATTTGACTAAATTTGTTGATTTAGTGAATTGGCAGTAAAGCTATACCAAAAGATGACAATTTCATATACAATGATGGCTCCAATCCTGGGACTATGACTAGGTATGTTTCTAATTATTTTAGGGAATTAAATAACTTAAAGCTTAATTGATTAAGCCGTGGCCTTGGAAAATGCTGCAATCTTGTGCAGAACTATATGACTTTGTGTGTTGGCTTTTACCAGAGGGTTGTGTCTCTAGACAGAGGTAATTCAGGCTTGTTTTAGAGAGTTATTCTTTTAGGATCTATAAATCCATTGATAATATTCATGTTTCTTTCAAGAACTTCTGTCAGCTGACTTTTTATTTATTTATCTTTCTTATTTAATATCAATCACAGTTCCCCCTCCCTCCCTCTGTCCTCCCATGCCCTCCCACCCACCTTCCGATCCCATTCCCACCCCTCAACTCCACAGGGAGGGTGATGCCTTCCAGGAGGGGTCAACAAAATCTGTCATGTCATTTGGCTTAAGGACTAGGCTTTTGCTCCTTTATCTAGGTTAAGGGAGTATTCCTCCATGGGGAATGTGCTTCCAAAGTCCTTTTGTGCACCAGGGATACATCCTGGTTCTACTGTCAGGAGTTCCTTAGACTCCCCAGGCCTTCTAACTGAGATCCATGTTCAGGGGGTGATGGGAGATGTTATTCTGTATATATGTTTCTCATACTAATTAATAAAGCTCTGTTGGCCAATAGAAAACTAGATAGGCGGGGCTAGGAGACTAGGATGAGGAAAGAGGAAGTAGTTAGAGTCAAGATGTAGCCCAGGGAGGAAGGAAGACGCCTGCTGCGGCTCTCTGATAAGACGACCATGTGGAAATACTTAGATAAGTAGAAATGGGTTAATAATCAAGACAGAGCTAGCCCATAAACAATGATAGTCATTGGCCAACAGGATTGTATTGAAAAGTAAAAAATTTACTAGCTGTCTTTAGGGACATGAACTCGCCACCCTAGGGCCTCCGTCCCCTGCAGGTGGTCGCTCACGGAACTCTCTTGAGAAAAATAGTTCCTGAGATAACTCCAGGATGTCCCAACAACCTCTGTGGAATGTTCCAACGCCTTGTTTAATACAATACATAGCTTAACTGATAAGTAAACATGTAACTCCGGATCTCCCCTACCCCCTCCCTAGTCAGCTGATAAGTAATCGTGTAACTTTGGACTTCCTCTATTTCCTTCCCCTCTTTTGCGGTTTTTGCCTTTATAAGCTTGTCACAAGTTTGGGTCGGGGTTGAACTCCTCCACTCCCCCATGGGTGTACGAGTCTCGACCCCAGCATGCTGGCCTGAGATCTCATCCAATTCCGTTTTCAATAAACTTCCTCGTGTGATTGCAGCAAGTCCGGTCTCGGTGCCTCACTGGGTGCGCGCTATTCCCGAGATTTGAGTGAGGGTCTCCCTTCGGGGGGCTTTCAGTATCAAATACAGAGTCTTTGTGTGTTATTTGAGGCTCACGTGGCATCGGGATCATGGCGGCAGAACCGGTGGCGGGGAAAAGCCTGCTGTAACAAGGGGGTCTGAGTCGGTCCAATGCTGGATTCTCAGCTATCAGTCTGGGGGCCCGTTAGCTCCTTCTTGTTCAGGTCACCTGTCTCTGTGGGTTTCTGTAACCTGGTCTTGTCCTCCCTCTCTGCATCTGGATTCCAGTTCGGCTCAGTGTTTGTCAGCTGACTTTTTAGGTTATCATTTAAGGTATGCTGGGCAAAGTCCACCTGATGAATATTTCAATATGTGCTTTTACAAGTATATTTTAGAATAATATAATCTGCACACCATCACTTTTGTTATGCATGTAATCACTCAGTAATGTGTCAGAGGTTATTTAAAGGGAGAACTAATGAGTAAAAAGGGTGTTTGCTTCACTTACTTTTGGATTTGATTTAGATTGATTACAGTTAACACTTTTGTGCCTAGCCAATGTTCAGAGATTGCTTTATAAGAACTTACTATATCCCATCACAGTGAGATCCTATTTAAATCTTTCCTTATTTGTTGATGTGTGCACTCATAGTCAAAGCATAAGTTGTCAGGAGTTAATTCTTTCCTTAAGCTACATTAAAAACAAACAAACAAACAAACGAAAGCTATTAGAAAAATGTGCTCATGTGCTGGCCTTCTTTCATGTTTCATTATTCCAAAACTTGGTTATTGATACTTTATGTTATTAGAACAATTTCGGCTTGAGGAGAAACTAAGGGCCCGAGACATTCCATGTACGTCCCAGTCTATAGTCAAATGTTTCTGTCCTGGCCAGTCCTGCAGTCTTTCAGTTCCAAAGAAACACGCAGAGGTTTATATTATTTATAAACTGTTTGGCCTATTGCTCGGGCTCATTACTAACAAACTCTTACAACTTAAATTTACCAATACTTTTTCTCTTTGTTTAGCCACTTGGCTTGGTACCTTTTCTCAGTGTGGCATTCTCATCTTGCTTGCTCTTCATCTGTCTAGCAACTCCTTCTCTGCCTTTTCTCCTCCTAGTCTGATAGCCCCACCTACACTTCCTGCCTGGCTAGTGGTCAATCAGTGTTTTATTAAACCAGTAGGAGTAACAAATACTTACAGTGAACAAGAATATTATCCCACATCAGTAGTCATTCACACATACAAGTTCCCTAACAACCACATTATAATGCCCTGTCTGCAAAAAACACCTAAAGTCCATTGTTTGTATTAGAGTTTTCTCATTGTGTTGTGCAATTTATAGGCTTAGATAAATTACATAATGATATCTATTACATATTCTAGTATTTTACACATAATTTTTACTTTTCTATTCTGTGTATTCTGTTCTAAGTCCCTGTATATCTTTCTATTTTTTCCACTGTTTTGCCTTTACAGTGGAATTTGGAATTATATAATAGTAACTAATCTTTTCAGAGTGTATATTTTTGCTTATTAATATGCATTTATGCATTTAACTTTCCTTCATGTCTTTTCAGGGTATGACAGTTCTCCTCTCCATTTCCTCTTTACACTATAGTTTAGTGGTATACTCACTTACTAAAGGTCTCTTTACATTGGGGTTTGTTAATTTTGACAAAGGCACTATAAATAGATATGTGCAAATTTTGGCATAGGCAAGCTTTCATTCTTTGGAATAAATGAGCATTCTTTAAATATGCTTAATATTAATCTTCAAAAGTGACTACACCATTTTGCCTTCCCATTATGACTAAAGAGCATCAAGAGTACCTGCTGTTCACTTCTCTCAACATTTGGTACTGTCAGTATTATAGACTTATCTATCTCAGATGTTTGATATTTTAATTTTTTTTTATTTTCCACATGTGCCATGCATTGAACACTTCACTATTGTGCTATGTGTGCATCTTCTTTGCTACTTGTTAACCTTATTTGAAGCTGGATAATTTTCTTATGAATATTTTATTCAATGTGCCTTTTTCAAAATTTTTATCTTGGTTTATGACTTAATTTTTGCTTTTATTCTTTTACTTTTTTTCAACTAGAAGACATTTATAACACTTTTGCTCAAGTGGAGTTTATGGAGATATGAACAATTTCTTTGGTGTTATTCTTATGGCACCCTGTACCCAAAGTGAGCTAGTTTTTTAAGCCATATGCTGCATTCTTTAGAATTTTGTGTTTTTACATTTAGGTCAATGATCCATTTTTGGAAGAAATTTTGTGATGAGTTGTAAGTACAGTGCTGAAATTCTGATATTTAATTATTTGTTTATTTAGACCCAATCAGTTGTTCTAGTACTTATGCTTACAAGAGTACCTTTACTGGACTGAGTTGCCTTGGTAACAGTAGCTTAATTTATTAAGTTTCAAAGTCAGTTAGTGCTTCCTTCACTTTTACAATTTTACTTGTTCATTTGTGAAACTAAATTGTTGCAGCGAAGTGTCCTCATTGTTGAAATAGTTTTATGTCAAGTAATAAAATTAGATAGAATAATGAATTAGAGGAGAGTGAGTGAGGATGGAGAGTTAATTCCAATTAAATCTACATGGAGTTTTCTTTTGCAATTTATACTTACAGCAAATATTCCCCAGAAAATACCCATTTTGGTATTTTTTTCTCCCACTAACATCTTCAGGAACAGATGTGTCCTTGCTGGAAGCACAGTGTGATGATAGTTAAATGGAATGGTTGACTAGCAGGATGTTTCTGGTTTAATCTTTGCTCAACAAAGACAGCCATATTTCTCTGTCCTCTGGGGCATTTGGGTCAGCAATGCAATAATCTCACTGAATTGAGATTCCAGTAGATGTCCAACAGATTCAAGCAACAGTTATTTAGATTCTAGAAGCTGCTAGATTGATGCTTGAAGGTGATAAGATAGCAGCATGAACAGAGTGATATTGTCTCATTATTCTACTTAAAAAAGTGTCTTGCTGTTCAATGGATAGGAGAGTTACAGCTAAGCAAATGTTACAAGAAGCAAAACTGAATCAATTAATGTGGACTTAATGAAAAGCAATTAAAAACACAGAACTTACACAAAATATGGTTAAGTTTAGTTTCACATCATGGAAGCTACAAAGAAAAATGCAATAAGATGTTTATGCATTTCTCACCCATTTTCTCTATATTACACACACTACAAACACACACACACACACACACACACACACACACACAGAGAGAGAGAGAGATGCACACAACTTTCTGGCTTGGATGTACACATGTTTTATTTTTTTCCTTTTAGAAGTGGCTCCTTGCATTCAATGTCTAAATCCAATTTGGTCTTTTACTTCAAGTTTTCATACTGGATAATGCAATATCTCTGGCCCTACTTTAGATTCCAAGAAGAGAGGATTATTCTTGTCCCAGCCCCTTAGAATGAGTTTCCATCTCTCAACCCACTCAGAGATTTTTGGAAGCTTTATTTCCAGTATAGCTTTTATAGACTATACTAGATACACAAAAATAAACAATTTAAATTTCTCTGTCATCTTTTTCTATTCCTTGACCTTTCTCTCTTATTCCATTTAGTTTGTTCCCTGGTCCTCTTTCCTTTGTCTGCCCTTTACACAACAGTTTGAAGAATTCCAAAGATAGACTCTGGTGCATGTATCTGAGACAATGGGAAAGTCTGGGGGCAGAAGGAGGGACAAGAAGGCAAGTTCACTCTGGAAGGCTGATTCACAGCACACAGGGAAACAGCTTTGCTGTTCTTTTGTCTACATCAATTATAATTACTCTGATGGGAGATGTTATTCTGTATATATGTTTCTCATACTGGTTAATAAAGCACTGTGGCCAATAGAAAACTAGATAGGTGGGGCTAGGAGACTAGGAGGAGGAAAGAGGATGTAGAAGGCGGAGTCGAGATGTAGCCCGGGAAGAAGCAGGAAGCCTGCCGCGCGGCTCCCCGATAAGACGACCACGTGGAAACACTTAGATAAGTAGAAATGGGTTAATAATTAAGGCAGAGCTAGTCCTTAAACAATAATGGTAATTGGCCAACAGGATTGTATCAAATACAGAGTCTCTGAGTGTTATTTGGGGCTGGTGCGGTAGAGGGCCCACGTGGCAGCAAGACCAGGAGGCCGGCGGGGAGACCTACCACAACATAATGGTGTCAGAAGCGGGATTGAGAACTTTCGCTTAAAACTTAACAAAAGCTTAAAAAATAGTTTTTAGAAACAAGGGAACAGAGACTTCTTGGTAGCAGCATTTTCTTGATTGGATTTGTTTTGCTGTAGACAGAGATTTGCGCGGCTCCTTTAAAGGAAGTTTCCAAAATTAGCATAAGCGGCAAAAAGCCGCCTGGCTTTTAAAGAGCTCTGCTAACAATTCGTTGGTGTGTAGGAGAGCTGCAATAAAGGTTTACACTGTGTTTTTAAAAATACGCTGGCTTGGGAGAGAAAAAGAAACAGGATACAATGGTTTTAAAAAAAAAAAAGGAAGTAGAATTAATCCTAGTACTCGGCAGACAGAGGCAAGCAGATCTCTATGATTTCAAAGTAAACCTGGTATGGAATGAATTCCAGGACAGATAAAAGTTACACAGAGAAACCCTGTCTCAAAATATATAAAAATAGAAGTAGAATAAATAGAGTAATAAAAAAGCCACATAAAGATGGAAAGCACAGAAAAATTTTGGATACTATACGCAATTCTGTTGTCTTTAAATTATTTGATTGCTGAGAAAATAACTACTGATAAAAGAAAAGCTGCTGGATTAATTCAATTTATATATTTTAAAAATGCTTTGACTCCAAATTTTAAGACTAAGGACAAGTTACTGGGGAAAAGGATTTCTATTTTTGTTTCCACAGAAAATGAAAAGCTATGGATTCTTTCCAGACTTATGTGGTTTGATCAAGCCAGACCCCCTGAAACAGCTCCCCAGATGATCCAACATTCAAAGCAGTTGAGACAAAGCCTTGCAGACTACAGCCAAGATTTCTGCGTCTTCTTTGGATCCCCATGACAGCGCCCTCTACCAGCAGGAAGTAGTTTGGAAAGAACGACGCCCAAATTCCCAAATATTGTTTATAAATGTTTGTTTTCATTTAAATGGACTTGGTTATAAAAGCTATAACCACAAACAATCTTTTTAAAGGTAAAAAAGGGAATTAAGGTATAGATATGAATACTTTGCTTTGAAATGGATTTTCTTTTATTGATGCAATTTAAGGTCAATTTTGTGATATGTATATTTCTCCTCTTGTTTAGGCATTATGTTTATATAGCTCATTGGAAAATGTAATGTATAATTTAGTACAGATTAGAGAGTTACCTATGATAGTCAAACTTGGAGTTCAGTTAGTTAGGATTTCTAGATATGCAGAGATGTATTTAAGATGAATAGGCATTCTTCAAATCTTTCAAAGACCTATAGAATATGGCATTTAAAATGGTTTAGGGTTTTTCTTGACTGTGAGGCACAACTGCTCCTGGTAACACCACCTGCATCAAAAAGGAAGATGGACATTGAAGAAACTCGTTATAAAGTTTGCTTCTAATATGGCAAGATAGCCATTTGAGCAAGGTACTTCTCTTGTCTAGACTGTTTGACTTTATGTTGTAGAAACTGGACATGCAGGACCCACAAAAAGGTGACTGCTGATGCAAGATGGACATTGCTACAGGATTCCTGCTTCATGGAAGAGGCTGCCAGACAGCCAGACAGTCTACAGGACACAGAGAAAAGTTTTCTACTTTGTTGAGGAGTCTGGACACACACTATGGCCTATGGGCTGAAGATGGAACATTACAGAAGAACTTCGGGTGACTGACCAGGCAATGAGTTGTCTCTGTCATTTCTAGAGTTTATATATTATCCTTCTGTGGTCTTTGAAGGAGTTGAAGACAGATAGTTATGATTATAGTTTTTCTTAGTTAGGATTAAAAATAAGTTACATATAGGTCTTTAGACTGACAAAGATAGGATAGATGATATTTTCTTTAAGTCTTACAAAATGTTAATGGACTAAATATTGTTAACTGTGATTCTTATTTGATAACTGTTGTATGGTATATTTTGCTATGTTAAGGTTAAACCCCTTCTTTTACTTTAGACAGAAAAGAGGAGATGATGGGAGATGTGATTCTGTATATATGTTTCTCATACTGTTAATAAAGCCCTGTGGCCAAGAGAAAACTAGATAGGTGGGGCTAGGAGACTAGGAGGAGGAAGAGGAAGTAGTAGGTGGAGTCAAGATGTAGCCCAGGGAAGACGCAGGACGCCGGCCGCGCGGTTCCCCGATAAGACGACCACGTGGAAATACTTAGATAAGTAGAAATGGGTTAATGATTAAGGCAGAGCTAGCCCATTAACAATAATGGTAACTGGCCAACATGATTGTATCAAATATAGAGTCTCTGAGTGTTATTTGGGGCACACGTGGTTGCAGGACAATGGCGGCAGAACCAGCGGCAGCCGGCGGGGAAACCTGCTGTAACATTACTCTTATGGAAATCAACAATTGCCAGTTTGATTAACTCTACTTCATTATTTTGCAGTGAATAGCATAACTCTATCTAATTTCTAAATTATATAAATGCATGCTTCTAAAAGAGCCAGTCTAAACCACTCATTAAAAATAAATATTAAAAGAAATACCACTTTGCTGTCCCTTTCAGCCTTTCCTTTTAGGTCATTGCCACCCCTTTGTGACTCCCATCAACCTCAAGAACTGCTCTCTAACAAGGACCCACGAACACCACACTAGGAGGAGACATTGTAGGTAACCTTTGTCCTTCTTCCTGTCCTCCATTCATTTTCTAGTCTTATACTCAGTCTTGCAGCTGCCTCATATCTAAGCTCCTCCCCCAAGTCTGCTTCCATCCCTAGAGACTCAGCTTAATGGTAGACCTGAAGTCCCTAGTTTCCTATGTCACCCCTCTTAATCTTTACTTGTAGCTCATGTCCATTATGATGTAAATCCCCACCAACCTGTAGAACATATTCCTACCAGGGACTCTGCAGCCATCACATTTCATTGGGATCCAGATGAACCAGCCTAACTCTATCTTAAGATAAGAAGTCATCTTGTTACAAGGTAAAAATAAGTTCATTTTTGTATACTATAAACCTTATGTTTCTGGAATTTGATATGCTCCACACCCTATACTCTGACCATAACAGAACATCCATCATATAAGATGTTTTACTAAATAATTTTGAGATATTCTGCCAAGTTCCTACATAACCAAGATTTCTTTGGATTTCCCCAATGCTTGTAAAGCCCCTCCTCTTGCAGTGTCGAGGGTATGAAAACCCAACTTGTCCCATGTATGGGGCTGTCCTCTCAAATCCTGCATTTAGGGAGAGGCAGTCACTTGGCCTGCTTTTTTGTGCAACTTAATATCAGGGTTTTCAATTTGATTCCATTGGTCTACCTGTCTACTTTTGTGCTAATACCAAGCTGTTTTCAGGACTATAGCTTGTTAATAGAACTTGAAGTCAGGGATGGTGGTGCCTCCTGAAGTTCCTTTATTGTACAGGATTGTTTTGGCTATTCTGGGTCTTTTGTTTTTCTATATAGAGTTGAGTATTATCCTTACAAGGTCAGTGAAGAATTGTTCTGTGATTTTGATGGGGACAGCATTGAGTCTGTAGATTGCTTTTGGCAAGCTTGCCATTTTTACTATGTTTATCCTTCCAATCCAAGAGCATGAGAGATCCTTGCATTGTCTGGTATCTGCCACTTTGCTGAAGGTGTTTATCAGCTGTAGGAGTTCTGTGGTAGAGTTTTTTGGGTCACTTATATAAAAACTATCATATCATCTGCAAATAATGAAAGTTTCACTTCTTCCTTTCCAAATTGTATCTGCTTGATCTCCTTTTGTTGTCTTATTGCTCTACTAGAACTTCAGGTACAATATTGAATAGATATGGAGAGAGTGGGCAGCCTTATCTTTTTCCTGATTTTAGAGTAATCTATATCAAAAACTATGGAGTTGTCATATTACTTACTTAACAACACATTTGAAAGATCTAGAAGAATAAGAAGAAATAATACCTCAAAAGAATAGATAGGAAGAAATAATCAAGCTTAGGGCTAAAATCAATGACATAGAAACAAACAAGCTGGAACAACAGCACAAAGGATCAATGAAATGAAAGTTAGTTCTCTGAGAAAATCAACAGAAGTGACCAATGTTTTCCAAATTAACAAAAAGATGAAGAGAGAAGAGAGAGAAGATTCAAATTAATAAAATTAGAGATGGAAATGGTGATATTACAGTAGACATTGAGAAAATTCTGACTATTAAAGGGCTTTACAAAATCTGTATTCCATCAAACTGGGAAACCTTAAACCACCCTGAATAATAAAAGAACTGATTAAAATATCGTCTCAGATTTCAAGTTGTATTACAGAGCTATAGTAATAAAAAGCAACATAGTACTGTCATAAAAACAGATATGGTAGTCAATGGAAGAGAGTTGAAGACCCAGCCATAATTTCACATACCTATCAACACCTGATTTTTGGCAAAGAAGCAAAAAAAAAATTCTTCCCCCAAAACACAAACACAAAAACCCCAAACCAAATCAAAAGGAAACAAACAATCCAAGAACTAAAAACCCACATCAGAGCAAAGACAGTATCAACAAACGGTTTTCATTAGACGCTCTACCTCAAGGCTCAGAGATATATGTGGGAAAAGAGGCAGAAAGATCATAAGAGCCAGAAGTAGGCAGTAACACCAAGAAACAATGTCTTCTAGAACAGTACCGATACACATATACTCTTACAAAAACTGCCAGCACACACAGGACCTGCACAGGTTCCTAACAGATAAAACTCTAACACTGGGAGAGGAAGCTGGCACCAAGCCCACATCCAACCAAGAAGCTATTTACAAGAACGAAAAATAATTTCCTACTCTGGGATATCATTTGATACCTCAACCACATTCCGGGGCAAGCCCACAGCCAACACAAAACAGACTCCATGTTTGCTTGTGCAATCTTGGTTTTGCTTTCTTTGTGTTAGTTATTTTTGTCGTATTCATTTCTTTTGCTTGGATTTATTTCTTTTGAGAAAACAACATTGGGTGGGTAGGGAGGTAGAGAGGTGGGGGAGGATCTTTGAGGGGATGTGGAGAGAATATGATAAAAAATTTGTAAGAAAAATATTGTTAAACAAAAAAAAATTGTGCTTATATCTGGAATATGGCGGTGGAAACGGATAAAATGTGTTTCTCACCGGGTGCTGTTGATATTAGATAAAAGAGAACAAATCATTAAGAAATAACAGCTACCTGTAATAGACACAAACCATTCATTTATGTAATCTTTTATAATTTTTGCTTAAAATAATTCAACTAGTTCTTTTGCAGTCAAATCCTACTCCTGTTTCCCCTGGTGGAACTAACTTCAGAGGTCCAAGCTTTGCATTAGAGAAGGTACAGCTCAGAACACAAATCCTGAAAGCCCATGCCCACAGGTAGAGCTCGTACCTGCCTTTTCACAACTTTTCTCACTTGGTTTTACTATATTTGGATGTGCTTTCTGTCTTCTTCCTGTCCTTCTGGCCTCATGTCCTGTTCAAAACATCTGGGCAGAAAGGAAAATTAAATATTATAAATGAATAAGTGGGTAAACAGTACTTACCTGCATCCTTTTTCACTGTACACAAGAAGAGCCCCCAAAAACATTCCAATTCATGGTTCCAGAGTGTGAGGCTTGAGACTCCTGGTTCTCCTCCTTACCTGGGTCTGTTTTTGTGTCCGAAAAACTCTGCTTCTCCTTCCTTCTTCTTCTTTCCATCTTGTCTCCATTTCTTATTTATGTACGTGCTCTGCAATAGCTGCAATGGCCCAGATGTCTTTCCCAGTGTATCCCATAGACCCTTATTTCAGGCAGCACATAGGATGTCGCTGGGTTTTGGAGATGCACATGATATTTCTTGTGCTTTCATTTCTGTTGTGTTTCACTTGTACTCTAGCCTTTAGCTTATCTATTAGATAAAACTCATTTTTTTAAAAAAAAATGAAAACGATTGATAAACTTATTTTATTTCATTTAATTTCACTTTCTTAGTTGTACAGGGTAATAGCAAATACGTTGCAGGACAGAAGTGGGTGTTGATGTCTTACAAACTGACTGGAGTGACATCATCATATCAACACTTATTTCATCCCCATTAAAATGGAACATCAATGATACTTGTCTTATACTCATAGCTTAGTAGGTGAGCTATTCAGTTAATGACAAGAAAAACTCATTTATTATGTCTTTTTAATATGATTTCACAATAGATTTATATTTTTATTCCATGATGGTAAGATTTATGTATTCTATTCTATTGAGGTTGTAAGTTTCTTTCACATTAAGCATTTGTATTTCCAAATCAGTATTTATACTACAGTGGTTAAATGGTTGAAGTCCAGTGCGAATATCCTCAGTCCAGCAAACAGGGTAATAATGCTCATACTTGTATCTAAGGTACTGTATACTTAATAATATTTGGTATAATGTATTTCTTTAAGAGCAGATACTTGGGAAAACTTTATCATGAAAGTCACCCAATGCCTTTTGTTTATTGTATTCATCCATGTAGAATATGAAATCTGTTCTAGTCTCTATTTTTATTCATTTATTAAAAATGCAGCATAGCAAAATCTTGCCAAAGAGCAGAAACATGTTTCTTCTTTGCATGGGCTAGTTTTCAATAATAGAGTTCATTATACATTGTCTGTCCTGGGGTCAGATGGTACACAACTTTGATTGCACAATAGTCAAAATGATTTGAACATTGCTATAGCACTAGAAGATGATGCTTATAAAGCGGCTTAAAACTATGGGATATGCTGAGTTGATTTATTTTCTGAGATTATTTATTTAAATTACCTTTGTACAGAAAGAACACAAATACAAGTTTTTTTTTAAATTAAGACTCAAGCGAGTAAAAAGTGCACTAAATCTGATTTATAAAAATGACTCTACTTGACATACAGAATTTTATTTCCAGAAGGAAGGCAGCATTTTTGAGACAGGGTCAGGATGGTGCTGAACTTTTGATTCCCTTGCCTCTCAGCCACTTGAGAGGTAAAATTTTCATAGTATACCAGCACACCTGGAAAAGAAAATGTCTTTATTTCAATCATTTGTAATAAGAACAAAAAATATCAATAATAGTTGTAAATAATTTTGCAAATCGGTTAAGATGGCATTCAATGTAAATTTCTTATTGTTTCAATATGTCAAAATGACTGAAGGGGGGAGGTTAGGAATATGTTTTATTCATCCACTGGGAGATGGAGCTAGAGGAGCTGACAGTCCTGATATTCTTCCTGTGCAAGGGTCTGCAAACAACCCTGCCTGTAAACAACCAGCAGGCAGTGGGCTTCTGTTAGTGGACAGGAAAGTGACCCCAAGAGAGCTAGAACAATAGAAGTCTGACTCTACAAACAAAGCCTGTGTTTGTTTTTCCTTTGCTTGGCAATTTGATGTGATAGGTTTTGGCTTTATAGCAAGGCAAGTTTGCTCTTCACTAGAGAAGTTTGGATACATTTGCTTTTCGAAGTTTGCTTTCAATACAATAGCACAAGTAGCATCCTGATCACTAAACAAATAAAGGCAATTTCCTAAGGGAGATAGTTGCCTCTGCTTTGACTGCTGCCCTAGAAGAAATGAGCAAGTAAGATCACGTATTGAATACCACCAGAGAAAAGGAATTAAAAAACTGCTTATCATGAAGTAGAGACCACTGAGAGTATACTTAAATTGCTGAAATATACCAAAACCACTTTGCTTTTTAACCTTTGCAAATAATTTAAAAGGTATTGACTAAATTTAACAGGGTTATGGTGTTGTTGTTTTTAACTTGACAAGCTATGGATTCCAGATTTTGTTAGTGCTGAAATAATGAGAAGCCATTCCTGACTCTAGTTTTCTCTCTCTCTCTCTCTCTCTCTCTCTCTCTCTCTCTCTCTCTCTCTCTCTCTCTCTCTCTCTCTCTCTCTCTCTCTCTCTCCATGTTGGGACTTTCTTGGACACAGTTTTTCTTCAGTATTGCATATTGCTTCATAGGGCTGCCACCGGAGACAAGCTCACAATGATTACAAAGCATTTCTCAAATACAGATGCTCTCCAAAGGCTAAATGGAAATCTGTAGCAGGGAAATATAACAAAAGCTCTACCCTAACCAGTAGAGATACTATTTTAATAATTCAATTAAAATATAGCCAATAAGTATTCATATGACTTCTGCAGTTTATTGATGGCTAGATAATAGCTACAGTAGCAATGGATAACATACAAACTCATGAATTATTCCTCAGCTCAGCCTTTAATTGCTGAAATTAAATGTTTAAGTTGTGCTTCGGGCTTTCATTGCCAGTGATTCATGAAAACAACCATTTATTCTATCCTGGAAAACTTACATGGGATTTTTTTTGGGGGTGTGTGTAATAAATGTGCACTTTTTCATTATTCATTGATTTATCTGAGATAAAAGTATGGGATGGAGAGCTGGCTCAGGGGTTAGGAGAACTTGGTACTCTTCTAGAGGAACTAAGGTTTTGTTCCCAGCATCCACATGTTGGCTTACAACCATCTGTACCTCCTGGTCTAGAGGATCTGATGCCCTCTTTCTGTTTTAGAAGGCAACTGGCATGTATGCATGTGGTGCATAGATATACATGTAGGCAGACAGTCATACACATTAAATAAAAATAATAAACACATCTTAAAATGTACAACACTTTTAAACATATAATTAAACAAGCAAAGCCCTTTGTTGGAAATGCCATAGATTTCTAAGAGAAAACTACATCTGAATTTAATTTGATCCAACTTCATCTTTCTTGCAAATACATTTTTCTGTATGTATGTTTTATGACTTTTAATACAATGATTTTATCTGGCACACACTAATTTTGTAGAGACTTTAAGTTTTGGTGTATGCAGTTCACACATCAGGCATGATTAGCAAGCTTCTTCATTACTGTGAAATGAAACAGTCAGGGATTTTACTAGTCTTTTATAAACTGAATGGCATTTCCTACAAATTTATATGTTAAAGCACCATGAGGATTAATCTTGTTATAGTGATGAGTTACCACGGCAACAAATCTTTGGGCAAGTCTATGAGTCATTACCTAGATAGGGTTAGAACAGACTGAAAGATTCATTCAATAGAGCTGTGCTATTATTCCACACTTCAGGACCCAGGCCAAATAAAAAGGAGAAAAGCAGGCTACCACACTATCTATTACTCTCTGTTTCCTGGTTGTGGATGCTCTATGCCTCAAGCTCATGCTGCTATGGCTTTCCCATTTCATAATGGACTGTATCCCTCAACTATGAGCCAAAATTAAACTTTCCTTCTTTAAGTTGCTCCTGACAGGTATGTTGCCAGATCAATGAAAAAGTAAGTCCATCACTGACTTGTAAATTTGCATACTGAGTTAATATGTGCCATGTAGAACACGCTGAACCTCAGAACAGTTGTTAGCAGTACAATAGGTGGTTTATCTATCTCTCTCACCAGGTCATTTCTTCTCCATTAAGCAATAATTTTAGTTGTATTTACCATTGAATCAGCTATTATAATGAGCCTAACACAATTCATTTATACAGTAGTGTACTCATTTGTTCTCAATGCCATAACAAGTACCACTGTGGGCATTGAAGAACAGAAATGTGTTTTCCCACAATTCTGGAAGCCAGAAGTCTGCAATCAGTGTATTCATTTAATATTTCATTCTGATGCCTTTTTTCATGGCATCTAGATAACTTTTATTTTTCATGTTGTACGTATCCTAATATTTTTTTATTTCTCATTTTTAAAACAAATAAATAAACAACAACAACACAAATAAGATAAAAAAAAAAACAAAAAAAAACAAAACAAAACAGGATCTCTTGGAGCCTACGATTTCAACCAAACTTGTGATGAAGACTGAAATGACCTTGAAATCCCCATCTCTCTGTCTCTGCCACCAGACCTGGAACCCATCCATGAGGCCTACTTATTTTAACTACTTGTTTAGTTATTTTAATTACTCACAGTCACACTTTGGGCAGGTATAGCTAGAATTTCACGATATAAATTTTGGAGAAGTTCAATTCAATTACAAATTGACTATATTTTTATATAATTTTCTTCAAGATATACGCTATATGCTAGTTTTGTGAGGTATTGTTGAAATTTTGAATAGATTTTCATTTTATATTTACTTTTACCCTGAGCTAGCCTGATGGGGAGAAATGTACACTCAGAATCAATAGGCTTTATTTTGTAGATTTTGCTTGATGAATCTGTCCTCCTGTATGACTAACAAAGCTCATGAAACAAATGACAACAGAGCTTTTACACATTGTGTTCCTTGAGAACAAATTGTTAATCTCACTGAGTAGCACAGTTGAGCAGTCTTAGCACTACACAGTCTAAGAGAACTAAGAGCAGGAGAGTGGAATATGACTTGTTGAATTTTACTCTGCAGATTGTTTACCCAGTTTAAATGAGGTCAGCGTCTTAGCTCTGTTTCTTTGATTCTGCCAAACCTCCTTCTTATCTTTATTACTTTTCTTCTATTTCTAAGACATTCAGATTTTTCTCAGCAGAGCTTGCTGAAACTACTTTTGGATGTATTGTTTCCTTAAAAAACAGTCTTTGAATTTTTATCACCTTCATTGGTTTTTGTAATTGGTACTTTAAATGTCATATGCCTTATTTTATTTTGCCTAATTCTTCCAAAAACTCCATAAATTTAGTTGTTTTTTTTTTTTTTTTTTGTGGGGGGGGAACAGTTAAAACTCTAGGGTTGATAATAGTAAAAGGCGATGCTTTCTAGAATTCAGGCCCATGAACAAAATTTCTGAGTTTCAAACCAGGCTTTCCAATTAAAAAACAGCAAGGTTTAGAAAAGTTACCTATTATGCTGTCTTAATTTCCTATTTGTAAAGTAGGTGAATGAAAGAGAATGTTGCTACAATGATAAAACTGACTTTTTAAAACCTTTTATAAAAGTTTTTAAACCTTTTAAACTTTTTAACTCTTTTTAAAAAGGGTTTTCTTAGAGCATTGATTAGAACACAGATACATGCAGTATATGGCTTGCGTTGGGTAGCTGCGACTCTCCCTGACATTCATGTCATGAATTCCATGTTTCCTGTTCTCACTGTTCAGAACCAGCAATGAGAAAATCTCATGCAAAGTCCTAAGGCCATGGTACTGGTGGGCTATGGACTTTTATTAATTAATATGGCCTTCTTTAAGGGAGGGACATGACTTAAGTTGGAGTCAGATGAGCTTTCAAGCCCCTTTCTCTCTCAACTCCATTCTTTTCCTACTAACGTGTGATGGTAAAAACAATGGATGTGCAAGTTTTAGCTTCTGTTATAGACCTGAACTTGGGCTTTCTTCTACAGCACTGGGAAGCTAGTAAGATTTATTTTAGCTTTTCTCTTTTGCTATTTCCTATCACAATTCTGTTTATTGTCAATTACTCCCAAATCCCTTTGGTGTCCTTTAGGTTTGGGAATCAGTTTTGATGAAACTCCTTAGGGTGGGCTCCACAAAGGTCTTCTGAAACCATAGCATAAATTAAACTTAAAAAAATGAAAATGATGGTGAGATGAGTCAAAAAAGTAGAGACAAAGCTAAAGAAGAAGGCCAGGTTTGAGGAAGGGACTCTATGCTATCGAGGTTCTAGGGAGCTAGACACATGGGGGAGGGGTGATCTCCTTGACTACACAGACTTTGAGATAAGAAAAATTTGCACCCTTGGGCATGCTTGTCTATTTTGTTAAGCCCCAGGGAAAGAGAGGTGCTGTGTTCCTACCAGGTACAAAATAAAGCTGTAAATTCTACCTTTTTGTTGTTGTTGTTGTTCAGTAATTCAAAGGGTTGGATGATATTCATCCATACTGACAAAGGCCACCTGTTTATTTAGTTCTCCAACTCAGATGGTAATCTCACCTGGAAAAACACCTAGAAATAATATTTGGCCAAATACTAGGACATTGAACACCCTATCATGTTAGTACCTGAGGTTAAACAAGTAGAAAGCATATCATAGACATGTATCTTAGCTATGTAATTGTTGTATGGTCATGATAGTTGATTATTTCAAGTGGATTGTGAGAGCCCTTTTGCACTCTTATTAAACATCATGATTGAGACAAGCTCCACTTCAAAGCAGACATCCTGGTGGTATCATTTGGCATTGCTCTGACAGCATCCATACCTGCTGTCTTTCATGTGTTGTCATCCATATTTATAAATTCTAACACACTTTAGCCCATGAGTATCTTCTGTTTTTAACCTCTGCTATGATATCTCTTTTGTTGTATTTCAGTTGGTATGACCTTCATGTTGTGTTGCTGCCTTCTGGGAGTGTCTGTGACTAGATGCAGAAGTCAAGCCTTTCCTTCATCCTCTTCCTTTAGTTAAACAGAAAAAAAAATACTATGAGTTCAACAGGACTGTAGAAATATTCCTTCTTTGGTCTTGTGACAAGGGGCCTTGCAAATTGGGAAAAGGTAGCAAAACACAGCAAGAATAGTTTCAGAAAGACAGTCACATTTTCTTTCCTCTAGAGACTACTTCCATCTTCATTTCTTATGCTTCCTGATTTTCTACTTTTTAATCTGACACCCTTGTGCTCTGGAAACATTCTCCTTCAAAATTACAAAAGAATATTGCTTTCAAGTGTAAGCTCAGCTTTTCATCATGTTGTCTAATTGGTGTAGAGAAAACATCCTGTAGGGTGGGGCTCACCTCAGCACACTG
Organism: Cricetiscus sungorus; assembly: GCA_030556225.1. Lineage (NCBI taxonomy): Eukaryota > Metazoa > Chordata > Mammalia > Rodentia > Cricetidae > Cricetiscus > Cricetiscus sungorus. The sequence continues at coordinate 23,926,332 of JANBXA010000253.1, forward strand.
ATGTCATAGGTTGATTGGAAATTTGGTGAATGTACCTAGATCACTCTTTCAATGGTTAGAATATTATATATCAAAGAAATGTCAATCTATAAAATTGAATTTAGGTAACACTAAGGAGGCTGAGTATATCACAGAGGTGAACAAAGAACTTTGTGCATCCAGTGTGGCATCCTGGGAGGGATGACATCTCCATGAAAATGAGCACCACTTTTGTCTTGTTCATCTTTGGATCAAACATCCATTTTGGTAACTCCACACTTGTTAATGGCTGTTCATTTTCAAAACTGCAACAAATTGTATAGAATTTTCTTACAATAGAAATTGGGTTAATTACTGAGAAAACAATAGGTCAGGAGCACATTCAATTATTTACTAACCACATAAGTTCCCTTTTGTCAAACATACAACAACCACATATTCAACTTTTATTTTCTGTTATGTGGGAATTACATAAAGGGTATTGTATACTGACTCCCCTCTCCCACTTTTCTAGAAAAGATTTGAAACGGACACATTTTGAAAGTAGACTCTCATAAACTATTGTTGATCTCAGAAATCTTGACTGGGGATCTCCCTGTCTTTGTGAAAACTTCAAAGAGTCATAGAAATGTGTAACAGTCTTTGTTGTGGCCTCATGTTCTTCTCCAGGGCAGTAGATAAAAGAAGACATATCAAATGCCAAAGTCTTTCCAATTCCAGTGTGTTATCTTGTTTCCTTCTTTTCTATTTTACTTATTCTGTTTATGCTGACTTTATTCCATGACCACTGGGAAAAGAAATCCACCCTACTAAAGAAGCCTTTTATTTGAGCCTCAAGCTTGTTTATAGATGGCTATATTCATAAGCAGATTTAAAAAGTGGTTGGTTTTGTCTGTGAAATTATTTATATAAACATTACTGTAGCTGAAGGCTTTCCTTGATCACTTGTTCTAAAATAGGACCACATTTTTCATGACCTCAGACTTCCTCACTCTGTTTTATTTTCTTCTTACAGTTTTAGTACCATCGGCTACTTGTTAATTTTTGTTAACTGTCCATTAGCTCAGTGCTAAATCCTCAGTATCTATAGTGATACTGGGGGATAGGCACTGAGTAGGTATGAAATGGTTGATGGAATTAAAGAAATAATCTATAAAAAATGTGAAATTTAAATGATTGGGCTATAGTCGAGAAACTTATTATGGAAATAAAGAGCACATTATACCACAAGGTAATTATTGAAGACAATAAATTTTGGAACCATGGGTCCTAGTCTAACTATTGAATCAACTCTTCAATGCTGAGCCTATTAATCTTATTCTTGTTTAAAAGTGGCACTAAGGATATAAGACTTTTAAGTGTGCTTTAAATATTAGAAGTAACATGCTTGAAACATGCTCATGAAAATAATACTGGTAATTAGGAGAGACAGATATCAACAATAATGAAAAGTAAGACATTATAGTTATAGGAAATTCTTAGGATTTCATGATATTATTTGACAAGTAGTTTCAGGTTGCTGTTGGCAAGTGGCTGCTATAATAGTGGCTGTTTTTACCTTAAAAACTGGTGTTATTCAATAAATTGGGAATGATATCTTTAGGCTTATGCCATGTGTGTACATGGGAAACCAAACATCAACAATACACCTCTTTTTGCTTTTCTTTCTCTCTTTTTAAAACTGTACACAGACCTGGTTAGACTAGTTGTATCACCCTGGGGCTTATATATTTAGACAGAGAATTAAAACTAAAATTGTGACTTTTGACATAACTTAACGGACAGACTAACACCCTATTTGAAGATAAGTTGCTAAGAGGACTGCTGGTGAGGACAACACTGAAGGTCAGCACTGAGGTTTGGAATGGTGTGAACCTCTCTAAAATGCTCAGATGGAACCATTGCCAAAGGTCAGGAAGGAGACCAAAGATCTCTGATGAAGAAGCTGAAGAACTTTCAGATTCCCTTTCTTCTTTGCAATCATAAAGGACCAGAAATCTGTGTGTCACCACTGCGTTGTACTTTCCCCCAATGGGCAATGTTCCTCTTGTACATGTGTTAGACACGCAGATTTACAGAGAGGTGGCATGAACATGTTTGTGCGTTTGTAACCATCAGCTGCTGCTGTGGATCCTCATTCAGTTGTAGTGGTCTAAGGTAACTGTCAGAACATTGACGAGACTGAGAATCTCAACTGACTAGAGTGCTTTTAATGAGCCAATGTGGCTGCTACAAGGGAAACTCCTACACCATGCAAAGACTTCTCATACCATGTGCATGTACTTTAAATCATAAAACATGCAAGGATTCTAGGAAGTATGATTTTATATCTGATAAATGGAGTTGTTTCTAAAATCTAGTAAATGTCAAAGATGAGATATAGCACACATGGTGTCAGATTTATGGCAAACTTAAGACTACTTTTGGCATTCATCTTAGTGCCTAAGCATGACTGCATAGAGCACTGGTGTGGATATATTTTCTTCCCACTTCATATCATTTCAGACTCTGCAGATTGCCAGGTGGCACTCTCCCATTTTATGTCAGTATGAGAGCTGAAAGCAAAGACTAGTTATTCAAGAATACGTTAAAAGTCTCTTTAAACCCCACCATATCAGCTGCTTTGGAATTTTCTGTACAGACACACACTGCACAATGACTAACTTCAGGCTTTGAGATGTTGATTTCTGCCCTGGTTCCTCTGTGCATTCTTTCTTTTCCCATCTTCTATGGCTTGGTTCACTTGGATCTCTTTCTATAGACCCAACTTACCTCCACTTCAAGTCCCATTCTGACTTAAAATATTAACACCTAGTGGCTCTTGTCTTCTGTCTTTATCTATACTGGAGCACACTGCCTCAATACCTGCCCACCTTCTCAAATGACGCTTTTGATTTGTTCTATTAACAGTCTGAATTATTGCATGGTATCCCAGTGCTGAAATTTCACTGTCTACTATTTTCTCCATGTTAACAGTCTGGGTTTCCATCTTTTGGGCTTCATATGGTGTCATTAGACATAGACTAGTACCTTTGTTCAACAAAAGCTTTAGTATTACCACCTATGAAGTACACAATCATATATTTCTCTTAGGTGAATGTCTGCTAAGATGGGTTTCACTAATATTATAATAGGGGTGAAGAGGCCATTTTTTTCTGAATGTCCTACCCTTTGCTGTTACTGAGATATAATATGTATGATATCAGATGCCTGGTGGGTAATTAGAAGTGTGGTGAATCTTGGGTGCATCTTCGTTTTGATTCTGTGTTCTTTGTGGTGTATTCTTGCTTAATTGTGTATATAGGCATGCTAACTACTGAAGAAGACATAATCTAAACTGACAATTATCTTCACATTCAAGGCTGACAACAAGATTTGTTTTTGTTATTATTTTGTTTTGTTTTGTTTTTGTTTTTTTTTGGTGGCCTACTTTTACAGAGTTATCCCCAGATCCTTAAAAGGGCATTTAGAAGTCTCCAATATTGCTCTAAATATGAAGTCAGCTTGAGTCTTACAAAGAAGCTTTTCAGGAAGATCAACTCATGATGAGACTGCCTCTCTCCAAAGCCGGAGCCATCACTCAACGATGGGAACTGGGACAGTTCCCCCAAGGAGAAAAATCATCACAACATTAGAGCCACACTGGTCCATCAAAGCTCTGCAGATCCAGACTTGAGATAATCATCACCCAGAGCACAGTTTGACCAAGGCTTCTTGACTATGTGTATATCTTGTTCTCCTTTTCAGTAAATCAGTGTTGGCACTCCTGTCAGTACATCCAAAGCCTGGGAATGATGATCTTCCTTATTGTTCGGATACAGCCACAGCGACCAAATTTCTTTCTTGTCTTTCAGTGTTAGTTTTTCTATTCAATATCTAGGAAGAGTGCCTCAATGTAATTTTTTAGGACTTGCCAAACTCAGGCTTCCTATTGTCCAGGGCTGGTATAACAGTCTCTATCACGTCTAGACAAGTTCCTCTCCTCTTTCCAATGCACTCAGTTATTTGCCAGAGGCCCATCCTGTCAACACTTTACTGGACTAAAGATTGAGATGCTGAACCTTTAAGTCTGGTAGTCACTGTCCCTCTAGTGAGATGCTGAAGTGCTAGGCCTGAACCAGTTTACCTGATCACTCCACCTTTGTGCCCCAGATCTGAAAGTAATTGTGACATGACTTACTTCTAGCTTCACTAGATAAAATATTGCCTCAAAATCACACACACACACGCACACACACACACACACACACACACACACACACACACACACAGAGAGAGAGAGAGAGAGAGAGAGAGAGAGAGACCTACCTTTTAAGCTTTTAAAACAAAGAACTGAAAAATTAAGTATTTTTGTCATAGATTAAATCTGTTTTGTTATATTAAGCCACATAAGCCCTTTCTTATTGGCAGTCTGTTACCTGCTAGAGGAACTGTGAATTCATTTTGTTGAATACTTTTAATTTACACATGAGAACACGTGAGTTTGTGTTACTGGGGCTTGTCAAAAATCGTACAGAAAATTCCAGGCTTACTGTGCATTTTCTTAGGAAAAGTCAAATTGTCTGATTCAGCTTTAAAATTTTGAATTATTGGCAAATGAGTACCAGTTTTTCTATCTCCATGTTGATGATTCCAACAATGTTAAAAAATCAGAGAATGGTCATTGGACTATATCAATTCTGGAAAAAAGTCTTCAGGGAAAGAATTTGAATTTTTAGAGCTGTTTATTTCAAAACCAAGATAACCCTTAAAATTGAGGATCTATCCATGAGTAGTGACTGACAGTGTCAGCTGGGGGCAGCCAGCTACTCAATTTGGAGAGGTATTTCCCCTTGGCTTTTGTTTTTATTTTAAGATTTCTATTATGTTTTATAAAATGGGGTTCCATAAACTGCTTTATAAACTATTTGATAATCTTTGATTAAATATAATAGGACTCAATTGTTTAACCTTATTTTAGGGACAGCTAGTTCTGATGATAACCACTTGAAGTTATTGTCAGATTTCACAAATTTAAGGGCACAGTTTTCCCCAAAGATCTGCTGCCTCATATTAGATGGCTACCCACATGCTTGTGAGGGTGTGTAATCTGTTTATAGTTCCAGTGGACTGGATGACACCTCAGTGTCTCCCACAAGCAACTGAAGCAGAGATCATTCATTAGAATGACTGGTAAGAAACTATGGAAGCCCTACACATACGATTACAGTTTCATTACAAGGACTGAATATTGGGAAAACCTGAATGGAAGAGAAGGTAGGTTGTTGGAATCACAGTTCTATTGCTGTGAAGAGACACCATGACCATGACAACTCTTTTAAAGAAAAGCATTTAATTGGGAGCCTGCGTACACTGTCAGAGACTTAGACTATTTTCATCATGGTAGGGAGCAAGGTGATAGACATAGCATAGTATTGTAGTAGTAGTCATAGAGAGCTCTATACAGATCTGTAGGCACAAACACACACACACACACACACACACACACACACACACACACACAGAGAGAGAGAGAGAGAGAGAGAGAGAGAGACAGACAGACAGACAGACAGACAGACAGACAGACAGAGACAGAGACACCGAGAGACAGAGGCACACACACATGCACACACACACACACACACACACACACACACACACACACACACACACAGAGACTGGGCCTGTTGTGGCCCTTTGAAACCTCACAGCTTACGCCGAGTGACATACTTCTTCCAACAAGTCACACTTTCCAATCATTCTAATTCTTCTCAAATAGTGCCAGTCCCTAATGACTAAGCATTCAAATATATGAGCCTTTGGGGATTATTCTTACCCAAACCACCACAGTTTACTCCATGCCCCCCATACACCTGTAGTCACATCATAACTCCTAATGAAGTACAACTTCAGAAGTTCCCATAGTCTCAACACTGCTTAAAAGTTCAAATTTAAGTCTCTTCTGAGACTCAGGGCAATTTCTTAACTGTAATCCCCTATGAAATCAGAATTGAAAATCAAATACTTCCAAAATATAATGGCACAGAATATGCATTATAATTTCAAAAGGGAGGAAATGGAACACCGTGAGGAAATACTGGAGCAAAGCAATATAAAATGCCAGCAGGGAAAATTCCAAATTCTGCATGTCTATGTCTAATGTCAAAGCACTCATTGGATTTTCAACTTCCTTCAGTGCTGTTGACTGCAGCATACTTCTCTGTCTTAGGCTCATTCCACACATCATCTACCGATGGGGGACACTCTTATTCAAACCACCACATAGATCTCCTCACGTTATCTCCTCATGCTATCAGGACCTGCTATCATCCCAGCCATGTAGTGTGTTGAGCATGCAGGAAGTGCCACTGAACTCTGGAACCTAGAAATTTCTCTCAGAATTTCATTTCATACACATGATTGTTTATGGGCAAGTGCTTGAACTGAACTCAATTTCTAGTCCTATTTTCCCAAGAGGTTGGAAAGTTGGAATAATATACATGGCATACAGACCAATGTTATGAGCACATATTTGATTACCATATTCTGAAGATATCCTGGAACTCTCCATGAAGTTCCTTACTACCACAGTGAAGATTCTTAGATAATTTTCTCTCAATTCCAGGAATTGAAATTTTCCTTCCCAAGAATTTGGAAAAAAAATTTAGGCAGATTTACCATACAAAATCATACTCATGTACATATGCTCACCATTTAACAATAATATAATTATTATGTTTTTATTATGTTGTACTGTAATAAAAGAACTATAAAGATAGTATTTTGGTGATACACTGTGGATTTCACCTTGAAAAACATTCTGGGCCTGATTAAACATTGTTTGAAGCTGAAATATGTGAGAGAGCATGTTTAGATGCTGAGGCTTGTACTTACCTTGTATTGATTGTGGATGCTATAGATTTGGATGTGTTTTATACCCCAAGAGTTTACTTTAAAAGCCTAACTGAGCATGGCCATATTAGGTTATAGTGTGAACTATTGAGAGGATGACTAGTTTTGAAGATCCATTTCCTTCAGAAGACTTTAAGATAGTTCTAATGTGGGCTTTTAAGCCCTTTTGACCTAAAGCTACTAAAGACCAAGCAGAAGGCTGGATCTCCCTGACTTAGTGTTTGAGATGTGATATCTTCCTCATACATACTCTTTATTGTGCTGCCACACTAGCTCCTCAGCAGAGGCAAACCAATGAAAACACACAGTCCTGGACTTACACTCCGGAACTGCAAATTAAATAAATCTCTCTCCTTTATAAAGTAAGCATGCCTCAGTTTTTATTTTTTACAATAGTGGAAAATAGAGTAACACAATAAGAATTACACAAAAGTAAGAGAATTATAGGAAAAAACAATATACTTCAGAAGGAAAATAACTGAGCAGTAGGTAATATATATATATTTAATCAGGAGTAAGAAGACATGGCTCACAATTTTCTTGACTTCGTCCCTACTAACAATGCTGCCTTAAAGATCTGGCTGTTCTTGATTTTTCTTCTCCATTTCCAATACATATAGCTCACATAAAATGATTGTAATTAAAATTACATACCTTATTTAAAAAATGTAAAGATCTATAAAGAGAATCTAAGCCTCTATTGTCAGAGAGGCTCTAGAGACAAAAACCTCATGACAAACTGGTGCATAAAATTGACAGTGAAATTCCAGATGTCAGGGCTTGAGGACAAAACAGAGCAAATGCATTTCATGGGAGATGGAAGGCTGGAGACTATATTCATACCTGCAAGCTGTAAAACAACTATTTTCTTGTTGAAGGTTACATGTCAAATCAATATAGAGGAAGGCAAAGAAAAATAAATGATTAAAAACTAGACGAATAGGGAATTAGCTTTCACTCTGTAAATGTGCAAGCCCTGAAGAGATTTTTTTAAAATGTAACTGATTTGTAGACCCCTGAGGAGTGGAGCTAAAATTATTTTAGTTCTACACAAGAGGAGTGTGAATTGGGAAGCACATGAAACATTATCTACTGAGATACAGAGATAAAATCTTCAGTTTCTTTAAAAACTAATTTTCTCATGTAGCTCTATATTGACATCATTTTGTAAAGATTTAATGTCATATATTTGCATTTATTATTTTTTCTTTTTGGGGTCAGTTTCCTGTAGCTATAGTTATAGAAATATTTGATTAGGGAAGCAGAAAGATGATATGGACAGAATTGTATACTATGTTCTTCACCTAGTGCATCTGTAGGAGCTGATGCAGTCAATTGAGACCTCTGCTTACTGTGTGAGCCTGAGGTTCTTTTCAGAAGATGTAGCAGTTAGGAAGATATTATAAACGAAGCACAGAGGCATCTGGAAGGGGTATTTACTAGAGCAAAGAACCAGAATCTTGAGGTTAAATGGAACCCAGTGTTTCCTTCATTTTCTCTCACCTTGGTATATGTTGAGCTGTATCAATAAGCTGATCCTCTATCACATGTTTGACTAAGTGCCCATGGTGGAAATTGAAGAGGGTATGGGTGAGAATTCCTGTGAATGGAAGTGAAGTTCACAAGGTAAAGCAGTAGAGTTTGTGTGCGGCTTCTATGACAAGGTCAGCCTCAGCTACACACAAACTAAAGACACCCATAAGAGACTCTATGTCAGTGAAAAGCAGGGCTTGGGAGGATGGCTAAGCAAGTTGCAGGACTTTTAACACAAGCATGAGACCCTGTATTTGGATTGCCAACAACCACACAAAAAGTCAAGTGTAGTAGTGAGCACATATAGCTCTTGAACTGGGTGTGTCCTGAGGCAAATGAATCTCTGGGGCTTGCTAGCCAGACAGTATAACTAAATTGGTGAGTTCCAGTTCAATGAGAGTCCCTGTCTCAAAAAATGAGGTGGTAGAGAGGGAGCAAGAAAGATACCCTTAGGAACCTCTGGTCTCTACATATACACATACATGTGCACTTGGGAATGAACACACACACACACACACACACACACACACACACACACACACACACACACACACTGCGAGACATTGGAATCAATGGGAAGATGTTTTGTCTTTCTCCATTTACTAGAAATGCTAAGTAACTTCATAATTCAGATTTTAAGTATATTCAGAATTTGTTGGCCATCAGATATGTACTTTTGTTTATTGTCAACATATCTTTTGGATAATTTTATCTATTATTTTGTGCTTTTACTGTCAAAATAACCATGATAATTACTATGTGTTGGTCTTCATGGCTGTTAATTTGCTTGTGGATACAATTACAGTCTATTATGATATTTCCCTCTGGAGGAAATCTATGTTGTTTCTTCTGGATTGGTTCTTCCTGGTGCCTTTTACAACACTGAATCACTTCCATTTTATTTTAAGGATTGGAATAATTTGAAACCAGCACAATGCACACAAAGGCTGACAGCATTCTGATTCACATTTCCTCCCAGGGTGCAGTATGTAGTTCCCTCCTAGGAACCCTTGCAGCTTTCAACTTTAATTTGGAAGTCCTGTCTTGAATGGTCTCATGAGGTATGGCTGAATCTCTTGTTTTCTCTGATATTCTTTTGGAATCTGCCGAAAAGCAGTATTTCATACATCTGGGCTTGATTTCACAAGCCTCTGGGTAATTCTTTACTGCTTTGTTAAATCTGAGAGCCTTTCAAGGACATGTATGTTTGTGTATATATGTATGTATATGTGTATGTATGTATGTATGTATATGACTTAATTTCTAATTTGTGTCTGAGATGAATTACCATTAACCAAGCAACTATTGATCCAACATTAGTACAACCTGGTGTTTACATCAGAGATTTTTTGAAAATGCAAACAAACTTCTTGTTGAAAGTGCATTGCAAACTTCTTGTTTCTGAGTTGTCCTTCAAGGAATGTTGACAGCTTGAGGAATTGGGCAAAGAGTAACAAAGGATATTTATTAATCTTGGTGGTGATTGAATTAGAGTTTCAGAGATAGCACAGCTTGAGAGTCCTTTGTCCTGTAACTCAAAACCATGCAAGGCAGATACTGGTCCCTAGTACCAGTGAGGGACAGGTTGTGTGATGTGAAATAGCCTCTGTGGCTCTGTGGGTAGCTTCTTTTGACTGAGTGGTGGAACAAGAAATGCTACAGCTTCCTAGACATGGATCTCCTTTCTATTCAGCTGTCTGTCACTCACTGCAGAGTGAGCAAAGGGATAACAGAGCCACCTAGGTGCTTACTTCAAGGTGCTTAGGGGAAATCTCCTTGTAGAGACTAGAACATAGTCAATGCTCCTATAGAGATAATTGCAGCAACTTAATTTTCTAACAGAGAAAGAGCTCTATAGGGCTAATATCTGAGATATGTAACTGTGTGCGCATGCACGAGCCACACACACACACACACACACACACACACACACACACACACTTCGTACAAAGAAATATATGCTTTTGAAATGTTAAAAATTTTACATCAATAATTTGTACTTCAATAGTATTAAATGTGTTTAAAATGCTGTGCACATATAAGTGCTCTTGGTTTTAGTGTGTGCTATTTCCAAGGCATTCTGGGGTGACCTCCTGTGGTGCAGCTTCTTATTAGGAAGCTCCCTGCTCTGTCTTCTGCCCTCTGCCCTGCTGAGGATGCTGAGAGGCCTCCTGCATCTGTTCCTCCTGCCTCTGTATCACAGTCTCCATGCAGCACAGCTTTCCCACCTTTATTACCTAGCTTCTTATATTTCCCCCAAGCACACTTGAATGGCAGGTGGTACAGATCTTTTCAAGCTTAATATTATATTTCTGGAAAAAACACATTTCTTTTGAAAAATCTGGGAGCTTTTTTCTTCCAAAGGCCTGAAGTTTACTTTATTCTACCAAGATCTTTCCTTTAGTTCTCTGAGATGCCAGCTTATTAAATTGCTGTGCAGCTTCAGGGGCTTCAGGGAAGGGTCGCACGTAATGTTTATGTTCTCTAGCAATGTGTAGCAGGCTCTGACCAAAATTTAAGCAGAGAAGAGTGAGTAAGATAAACATTTTACCTCTTCTTTGTCCTGTATCCTACCCACGAGACACTTCTTTCCTGTGCTTCTGTTGATTGTACAGGAACTTTCAATTTGTAATTAAGATCACTACTAGATCAACTCTAGGAGGTTCCTCTTCCATCCGGAGAGATTTTTTGTCAGTTACAATGTGTGATATTAGTAGGAACACTTTATGTTATCCAGCTTTACTTATAGATTATAGACATAAACTATAGAACGCGCAACTGTGTGTGTGTGTGTTTAAAAGAAATTGTGCTGTAACAATTTGAAATGAGACACCCGAAATCATCATGTTAAATTTAGTACTACTATTAGTCTTGTCTTGTGGGGTATTTTTCGAAGGCTGCCTGTGAAATGGATATGCAAAATATTGGATTTTGCTCCTTGGGGTCTAGCAAGTGTTTTCTCTTCAGACTCTAGTGCTGACAACCACCCACCCTGCAGCCCATCCAGGCCACTGTTAACTTTGAACCGTTCCTTCAGTTGCTGCTTGACATCAATGCCCTTGCCTGTCTGACTTTGGATGGGAGCCATCTCCCCTCATGTTAGTTTGCCATCATCCCAAACCACTTAGAGCCATGCCTGCCTTCTTCCCCTCACTGGAGGCACAGCTTAGCTTAGCCTCTCTCAGAGTGAGTATCTCTCAGAAGTCCCTAAGTCCTGATTAACAAATGGAGCCCCTGACCTTGGGTTAAAGAGACATTCTCCATTTATAATTACTCTTCCCATTGCAACAACTCTTTTTATAAGTCTGTTAAATGGAGGTTATCAGGGTGTTTCTTTTTTATTTTATTTTATTTTTGTACCTCTGCTGACCAGTATGTATTTTCTCTGTCAAATATCTAAAATGTCCCCTTACGTTTTTAATATTGGAAATATTTGCTTACCTTAGGTTGAGTCTGAATGGTATGAAAATATCATAGCTGTTTTCAGTATAAATGTTATTTGAACAATGTTTTTGCCAATTATGCAGAAAATAGGGGAAACACCAACATCTGTGCCACACTGTTTACATGTGGTGGGAAACATCACTTTCATCTTTATACTCATGTCTTAAAACTGGTCTTCTTTACCCCAAAGATAAACACCTCTGTTGTCAATACTTTACTTACTGCCTTCTATGAATACCCTGGTCACAAATGTCTTTTGCCCTCAATACTGCAGCCTATTACCAAACTAGCAGCAGTTTGCAATCAGGTATACACTCAGAGCATACACAAACCCCAAGACAACAGGGCCAAACAACCTTGTCTTTTAAAGTAATGGAGCAGACTTCAAAGGTTATATATCTGTTGTTGTTGTTACTTGCTCCAGAGTCAACTTATCTAGAGAACAAAGTGGCAGGGAGATCTCAATATGCCCTGAATTGCTCCTTCTAAAGCATCACCTCTGTCCCAGATGGCTATTTTAAGGTTAAAAGCATTAAATCAGGCTTTCTTTTGTTAGTTATAATGTACATGGGCATAGATACCCATAGCTGAGTGTTTGGACCACCAGGAGCTTGATCCTAGATAACAGAAGGCAGGAGTTGACACTCTCTTGAGTGACACTGGCTAAGACATGTGTGCCATTTCATAGCTTTAGTATTCTCATTTAATTTAAAAAGACAAAAATTGTGAAAATGGAGGCTATAGTGCTGGACAAGATTGCTATAAATGAGAGCATAAAGAGCAAAAGCAAACCTCAGAGAGGTCAGCAGCTCTCACTGTCTGAGCTGAAGCATCCCCAGGGCCTTAGATGCTTTGAAGTGGCTGCAAGTGCCTGACTGAATTATTTAAAGTTTCTTTTGAACCATCTTAAAAGTTTAATAAAAGCTGTCATTTTCTAAAATAGGTTAGGTACCACTTTTTGCATGCTGGAAACCACTAAGTTTACAGCTTGTGCTGCAGGGCTAACTGGTCTTAGAGGGGGGCTGGATTTGAAAGGCTTTCTCTGCCATCAGTGAATTCTGAACTTTATGGGTGTAGTATAAGCCACATTCAACTGACTTTGTAACAAGTATGTCAGAGGGGATTTGCCTACATAATAATGATTTTTGCCCCTCAAGTGCAGTTAGAGGAGCATCTAAGCATGAAGGCTGCGACCGTGGTGGAGAGCTGCACAGAGCACCAAGAAGGAGCTGGTATTGTCTGGCCTTGTTTGTACTGGTAGAAGCATGCAAGAAGAAACCTTACATGGCAGATTTTGGGAATATCTGCCCTAGTCCCCTCTCTTCTTGACATGGAATGTTAATGTAACTCTTGGAACACTGGCAGTAGTGTTACTCAGCTAATAGTAGAGGAGCATCCTAACAGATCTTGAGAATTCACACTAAGATATTTGGGCTACTTGTACAAGAAGATGAGAACCATATTTGATGTAATTATTTCATATGAAGAAATATAAGTTTCTGCCTTATCATATTGCTATTATTTTGCCTTTCCGTCATATTGTTATAAAAAGGCTTAAGTGATATATATATATATATATATATATATATATATATACATATATATATATACTTATGTAAACATAAAACAATGTAATACTTTTAAAAATATCTACTAATAGCAAATCAGAAGCCATAAATTATTGTATTTAACTTATTTTTTGCCATTTATTTTATTGGAATGATATGAGAAAAAGATTTGCTAGTGGAGATTTAAAATGATACATGTATGTAAAAGAAGAAAAATTACAAATGTTTAAGATTAATTTTGAAGGCACTATAGAATGCATGGGCATGTAGTGACATGTATACTGATTGAATGCTGTGAAGTGCAATGCTGTGAAGATACAAAAGTTCCCATGGTGTGAAACTAGAAGAACTGATGAAGTTTTGAAAATGAGACCTGCATCGTGCATGGAGATGATAACTTTCAAATTCAGTGTCTGAAGTAAAACTGTGAAGACTTGGTAGTATCCTTTGAGTTATCAATTATTTCTACTGCATCTAGCATTTGGACACAGTTTTGTCAGATTCCTTGGGAAATAACTAATTGTAAGTGGATTCATTAGCCTGAAATGCCAATCTCTTGTTTTTCTGTATGTGTTCCCTCTACTTCCCATAAGTCCTCATGGCTGTGGAAGAGTAGATTAGTTGTTGTTGCTATGGTAAACATCTCAGGTAAACAACTTAAAGGTGAAATGATTTGCTGTGGCTGAGGATCTCATAGGTTTCAGCTCTTGGTTGGGTAGGTCTGCTCCATTGGGGCCTGAGGAAAGGCTGAACATTGTTTCAGGAAGTGCATGCTGAAGCAAGGCTGGTTAGCACATGGTAGACAAATAGCAAAGGCAATGCATTACCCTAGACATGCATAGTGACTTCCTTCCTCCAATGAGGTCCTAAATCCCTGTAAAAATTACATTATGTTATGATTGAATTAGCTCACCAATGAGATCAGATCCAATCACTTTCCAAAGGTGATGGCTACACTCTGGCAACCAAGTGTTCACCACCCTAGGTCTGAGGTCTGGGGGTGCATACACACTTTAATGATAGTAAAGGGCTAAGTTTACTACAGGGGGTTAATTTATATTCCCAATTTGTATCTCCCTTTTCTGTTTTGTTGAAGAAATTCTCTATTTTCTGGTTCCATGAAACAGTCCTAAGAAAGATGAGCTATGGCCTTGACTGTTTACTAAGATTGCTCTAGGACCAGGCAACTACATTTCTTTCACAATAGAAAGTTTGATTTATGAGTATCAAGATGCTGTAAGCTCATCATGGCTGACTTTTAATGTAGTTCAGCCATTTCTTAGAATAAGAAACATCTAGGATTTTAACAATTCATTTAACAATTTTTAAATTTGAATTTTATTTATTGGTGGCAGTGAAGACAATGTTCTATCATTGAGTTACATCACCAGAGACTGTACTTGTTCTTAATAAAGATATTTAAATTAGTTGAAAGAGTACATCTTAAATGAGGACAATCTGGGGAGGAGAAAATTTACATGTAATTTCAGAAATGATAAATATTCACACATTGATTTCTTATAAAATTCATTTGGTGTTTATACTTTAACAATATATAAGGATGTTTTGAAAGTTCAAAACCTGCTCCTGGTGACATACCTCCTCTAGCTAGGCCACATCTACCCCAACAAGGCCAATTTTTTTTTGTACCTATTGAGATTTGCTATATTCCTGAGTATGTGGTCAGTTTTAGAGAAGGTTTAATGTGGTGCTAAGAAGAAGGTATATTCTTTTGTGTTTGGATGGACAGATTCCCCTGTGGGTCTGTAGTCCCCAGGTCTCAGGAGATTCCAACTCTTCTTAAAGTATTTTTCGTGTATTTATTTTCACCAGAGTATGAATTTGTGAGCTTGTGAGACTTAATTACAGACATAAAAAACAAGAGTATACAAATGTTTTTCCTCAGTAAAGCTTCAAGCCTGCCCATCATATACTCCTTTCACTGGTAAATGTATTGATGTTTCTAGATACCTCGATTTGGGTTCTCTGACATTTTGAGCTGTCTCTTCTGCTGCATCCTGTTTATCTATGTGATTGTAGTATAATAATCAGATGGGCTTTTGAAGATGAGAAACATGACTGTAGAAAGAGTCCTTTGGGAAGCAATCACACTAATTTTGATTGTCATTGTCTGAATTCTCACAAGGAAGTAAATCCAGCAAGAGCTACATGTGAAGTACTATTGTTTTTCAAATCCTTGACTGAAAAGGTTACATGAATCAAGTTAGAGATATTTCTCTTGGAAGCAAATTAGTATAAGAAGATTTCAGTTACTTTTGTATTGTCTGTAATCTTTTTCCAAAGCCCCTTTTAAAAGACTAAATATGACCCTAGTCTACTAGGGTCTACTAAGAAGGGGACACAATCAGGGCTTTGTGTGTAGCAGTGGTCACACATTCTGCTGTACAAATATCCTCTCAGAGATCCTGAATTGCCCTGAAAAGTTCAAGAACAGCTTTGTGCCAGCCACTTCCTTAAGCTGCCTTTGAAACTGACCTTATTAAGTTTCTGCTGTGGTAATTTGCTTTGGGATCTCCTGAGTTACTTGAATGGATTGAAATAAGCTCCCTGTCTTTGACATGAGTTTGGTTAGAAGAGCAGGGTTCAAAAGAGGTTAGCAGGGCTTCTGTTTCAGGTTGTAGGCAAAGCTCCTGGTAGGTTTATTAAAAACAAAAAAAAAGTTATAGTTCATTCTACTTGAGTTGTGGACTTCTTACCTGCCTCCCTTTTTAATCTTCTATCCTCATCTGAATATATAAAACTTAAATTCTTGTAGGTAAAGACAGTGGCTTGTACATTATTTTGCATATCTCTACTCAAGAAGCAAATACTACACCAACCAAGACTAGGAACAGTGAATTTCTAGAATTTAGAGCTATAGCTGTTTTCTTTTCTCAATGGAACCAAGCACTGCATTAGGCATGTTAGTGACTGATGCCTGGGTGGGTGCAGGATGTATCTTAACAGCAGTCACCAAAGTCCCTGGAATCCTCTTTACTTGTGATTGTCATTAACTGTTAGAGACACTGCATGGATCCAGGTGACCTCTGAATTTATGCACAGATATTAAATTGCACATGGGTAATAGAACTAAACTGATAGATAGAATGATAAGTTTTAGAAATACCTAGTGGAATAACAAATAAATTTTAAACTGCCAACATTAAGGGCTAATACTCTTCACTGGGTCAGATGAGGACCACTGATTAAAAAGTACAGTGACCCATGTCACCTAAGATTAGACTGAAAAAAAACCTCTATTAAGAGGGCACCTGCAAAGGAGACCAATTCAGGGCATCTGAATCCAGATGAAGTCACACAAATAGGGGACCAAGTGGATAATTTAAGGACAATAGGATACTTACTAGGTTTGTTTTTTGGCCAACTTTTGAGAGTTGAGTGGAAATAGAAAAACAAATGTATACAAATATTTCTCCATGAGGTTCCAAGCCTGTTCCTCATATTTTTTCACTGGGCAATGGACAGATACCTCTAAACATTTAAATCTGATGATTACAGATATGCCTAGGGGATGTCAGTTGCTTACTGTGCAACTTAGGCAAGGACTTCAAGAAGCTGACTCAAAGCTTCTGCTATGGACAGGTGAATGTGTGAAGTATGGTACTGATAGAGGCTAAGGATGTATCTCAGTAGTACAGGATTGGTTTAATACATGCAAATCCCTGTATTAGATCAATAGTACTGGGAATAAACTAAAAAATAAAAAGAGACTCATAAGTGCACAGTTGTCTCTTTAAGGAATGTACATCTAACATATTACATCTAATATAGGAATCTGATATTTCTCATTCAATAAGTGTTTAATTACTAGAAGATAGTGCTTTTTCTACAATGATTCCTTGGACAATAGAAATTCTGATTAAGCCCCATCTAAAACCATCAGTTTACCCACAGTGTTTGCTTTGAGCTTTTGTCACAGGAGTTTCAGAGGAGTATGGCTCCAAGGCAGAGTACAGGTTTCCAGTATTCCTCCAATAAACATAACCCTTACACACCAGGCTTTTTCTTCCTATCTGCCTAAGTAAAAACAAAGTAGGTATCTCAAAATGTCTTCTTTATTGGGACTATCCAGATGTCTCACATCAGACTAGCACACGTTGGTTAACCACCAGCTACTTAGTCCTCAAGAAACAACTGAAGCAGAATAATTTAGATATAGAATGAAGATGAGTTGGATAATTCTTGTTTTTAATTACCTATGGAAATTTGAAACTTAGAATTCTGTTTAAAGTTGTTTGCTTCTCCAGCTTTACATGCCATGGTGAATGCTAGCTATTTTGAAGAGTTTGCCACTTATATTGTTTTGAGCCTGAATATTGGTACTCTTACTATCAACTTATATGGTTAGTTTTGATCTTCTTTTAGGCCTTTTCCAGTACTCAATTCCAAGAGGCCTAGTTCATTGAGTTAAGTAACCATCTTCTTTCCTATCAAAAACATAATAAACAATATGTTTTAATTGGCAGTAAGGAAAAATGAGTATCTAAACATATGAATATGTTGAGTAAACCCCGACCACCTTTTCCATATTTTTTGTTATTAATTGCTTTGGGGACACTCTCCTCATTTTGTGTAACAACTGGTTGAAGGTATAACAATTTTCTGTTTTTCTTTTTAACTTATCAATAGGTTCATAGTATTTTTAATTCCTTCCAAGGAGTGTAGTTTAATGAGAAACTGCCATAGTCAAATCAATTCCAGAATTTAGAAACTGTCCCAGTGCTGAGACTTCATTTGCCATCCCTCTGATTTACATCCTGTGATGATTTCCCTATATTTTCTACATCTAGATAGGTTAACCATCACTATTAGGGGAATCACCTATTGATTGTGGTTACACAAACACAAAGACACTCCATGGTACTGTTTCTCTGGCAAGTGTCAAGATAATCATATGGCTGGGTGAGCTCAATTGATCATCATTTGCTTAAAGAGACTGAGGTCATGGCTAAGCCCAATTGGAGCTGTCAGTTCAGTCTCTTCTGCCAAGCCAACCATCTTACACACAGGAATGTAAGTGGAAGCCAGAGCCTCTCCAAGTGTTATCAGTTATGAAAATTTGTGTGACAAATGCTGAGAGGGATCAAGTCCACAGTTTTATCTACTTTGTGTTCATAATGGTCATATGTTCAAGAATAATTCCATTCAACAAATATTAATTACTTTAATTTACCTATAATCATGTCTTAGGCAAAGATAATTTGGTTTGATAGATACAACACTCCTTATAGAGTTTTACAATTTTAAATAAAAAAGAGAGATTCATGAACAATGGACCAAATCAAATTAAATTAAATTAAACTAAAAATCCTACAGAGCACAGAAATTTCAAGGCAGTCATTATACCAGTATATTTTAGAACTAATATTATTTAAATTATGTCTATGCATGTTCAGCATCAGTGACCTCATGCTATTGGGAGGTATCTTTGACACAACTCTTTATAGCAAATCATCTTCTCTCCCAACTAAGCTGCTTGTGCTGTTAGTCTAAAGTAAAATCATTATATGTGTTTTGGTCTCTGTAAATGCCGTAATGAGCATGGAGACTTGTTTATGTGATGATGGGAACATAAGCACAGTCACCTTTCCTTGATCCTTCAGTTTGTTTGTGTAGTTTTTGTCTTCAATGTGCACTTATGATATTGTGTCTTAAAATGAGTGTTCAGTGTAGTCATCTAGATCCTAGTGAAGGTGTGCTACTCACTTAAATGCTACTAGGATTATCCACCTGTCTAAGCTATTTTGAGAGCAATCAATAGATCATTATGTATCTGATAGATATATTATAAACATATATACATATATATATGCATATATATATAATAGATGTACAACATTAGATATCTGTTTGCCTATGAAACTGAATCTGGCAATTTGAATGGGGAAGTATTCTAGTCACCAAATGTTTACATTTCCTTTGAATTTACCCATGTTTTGGGTGGAATAAAATATTAGGTTTTTCTTTGCCATGATCTGAGAGAGTATTTGCTATGGTACCAGATGATTCTTCTATTATACTTGAGGATTCTACTATCTGACAGTCTTTGTCAGGGCATGTGTCAGTAACATCATTCATGGGGAAAGTCTTCCAAATGACATGTCTGTCTCTGAGGATGCTAATCTAGAGCATGTGTTCTGTTTTTAGAAGCCTCAAGTTCACACATTAAAGACATTAGTCTAGTCATAAATTGCTGCAGGTTCACTAGCTCAAATGCCTGGAAGAATTGCATCTAGCAAATTCACAGTGCTTATCTCTTTCCTCTTTTCTGTTTAGGCTTCAGAATGTATTTTCAAATGGTTGTGGAGATGGGACAATTCTATTTTCTTTTTAAAACATGTTCCACTTGCACTCACTTTTTTCGTGTACTGACAACCAATCAAAATTTATTGGAAACGTTAACATCTGTTAAGAATTATGCCAGGAAGAACATTCTGGCTATCTTTGTCCTCACTCTGTGCTGAACTCAGCAATTGATAACCCCTTAAAACACAAGGTTGTGTTTTATAATATGCTGTTGTCTCCTGTAGAGGCAACACTATCACCACACTCTGCTCTATATTTAACAATGAAAAAGAGTCGAGTTAAGCCACTTTTCTCTTTTTACCTCCTATGACAGCAGACAGCCATTAGACAGTGAAATGTCTGGAGGGAGTAACTATGATTTTGGAATTGTTTGGTGGGCTTTCTGTAGCTATGACAATACCTTAAGTTTATTAGCAGTGTGCCCATCCATTGTAAACATGATTATTTTAGTGTTAGCAAGAACACCGAAGCATTTGTGGTGGAGGTGAATGGTCCCCTTGACTCACTTCTGCATATCATATCATGTAATAATATAAAAATGATGGTGGTCAAGTTTTACTAAGAATCTATGTACCAGGTGTCCTCAGCAACTTAAGGGCTTTGATTCAGTTTTCTAGATAATCCTCTGGAGAATGTAACTTTATTGTTATACATGGCTTTGTATATTTGGGAAAATGAAGTGTGGAAGATTAAATGAATTCCCCAAGGTCCATAGAATGCGGTTCTCTAAGGTTCTCAGTCAGTAAGTGGTAAAGAGTTTCATTCAAGCTTCAGAGATTGTATTCTGAAACCATCACTCCAAGGAGAATCACAGTACCTCACCGGAAGTGTCCAAGTTGCCTTTGCCTTTTATTTACTCCCTAGCTCAGAACAGTGTTCTATTTTCCATAGAGAAAGCATAGCTGTCATCTTTCCCTGAAGCATTTGTGTTTTCAGTTGGATAAGTCACACACATATGAAACCTCATAAGATAACTTTGCAGCTAGCTAGTCAGTCCTAAGAGTGAACCCATTATTTCATAGATTTGGACTAAGGGAGATAACTTAAGCCCACAGTATGTTAGCCGTGGGAATATCACATTCCTTACTGTTTGTTCTGATAAAATTTGTTGGCAATTCATAAGGATTTTTAGGAACTATCAGTAAGACATTTAACTTAATAAGAGTCACGTCAAAATTTATAAAGATTAATAAAAAGCAATATGTTATATGAGAAAGACTTGGAAGCATTATTTTTTTTACTGAAAATTAGGAAAAAGACAAGATATCCACAATTTCCATTGGTTATTCACCATTGCACGGACCTGCTGCCAGTGCAATAAGGAGAGAACAAGTAATTTAACAGTTCAAAAAGAAAAATAATAGGACAAAATGGGATTTAAAAGGTCATGAAGTATGTTTTCAGGCCTGATTATATGTCATCGCATAGAACAGGTTGCATTTTTGAATTTAAGAATATATGCATATTTATTGATATAGATATGTGTATATGTACACACACACACACACACACACACACTTATTCTACAAAATGATCAGCAGTTGAATTTCTGTTGCTGGAGTCACTCAGACCAGGGCACTTTGTTTTGACAGCTATCTTAAACTAATACAATACTTGTAGTAAATCTACCAAGATATATTACATTACTGTACTGCTGTGTGAAGATCATTACTCAATGACTTATGTTACATTACTGTACTGCTGTGTGAAGATCAATATTCAATGACTTTTATCAATGCATAGGTAAACTATTGTGAAGATGTCCTAATTAATTGATAACTAAAAACCTTAATAAAAGAGAACACTGATAAAATTGAAAAGTTTGATTAATTTGAAAATGGAAAATCAAATAGTTAAAATAGTCTAAATATATCAAGGAAAAAGATAATTATTTTTACAAATGTGAAGATTTATTATAAAAATGTAATAATTGAGAAAGAATAAAATCATAGGGATATACTATTTTATACACTCTTTTGGTGTACCCAAAATTGAGAGCTATGAAGTTGTTAGAAGAGACACACTAAACACAAAAAAATTTTCAGCAGCTTTGTTTATAACAAACACAGGATACAAGATAAATATCAACAACAGAAAAATACACAGTTATATGTTATCTGTTCATGAAAACGAGTGATCTGTTTTTATACAACCATGAATGACTTTTAGGAACTCAAAAAATGAAGACACAATTCCAGAAGATCTTCCAATATGGTAGGTTGTTTTGAAACCAAACAAAACTACTCGGTTCTGAGGTTTGTGCCACAACCACAGAAATGGCATTTCTTAACTTTTCTTCATGCCCTAAAGCCATTTATCTTTGGAGAAATTATGCAATCAAGAAGGCAGAGGCAAAATTGGGTAGTTTGAAAATCCCTATTTGCAAATAAGCCTCAATTTAGAACTATCTGTCAGCATCACATTTTAACCTGATACATAAAGCTATTATTGTTCAGGTTTAGAACTATTAATTTGTTTCTGTTCTCAGTACATTCTTAATACTATTTCCACTCTTATGCACATGCCTTAGTGTTTGATATGTTGTATTTTCTCACCTGCTAACTTTGGGCATAGATGGAATGGATTAGAACTATTTCTTATCACGTCTCACAAATAGTTTTCTTGCAGTGCCACAAATAAAATTGCTATTACAAAGATCTATTTGCTGAAAGTTTCTCATCAAAAGCTACACATTAGGGTGTGTCTTAGTTTCTTTTCCTATTATCATGAAAAAAAAATGGTCTGAAAAAGAGTGCTGTAAGGGTGAAATGTTTCAGTTTGGTTCACAGTTCAAGGTATGACTCATTATATTGGGAAATCCAAAACAGCAAGAGCTGCAAATAACTGATCACATCACACCACAGCTAGGAAGCAGACAGAGGCAAATGGGTACACACATTTCAGTTCTATTTCTCAGTTTATGTCCAGGATTTCCACAAGGGAATAGTACTCCCCCCTTCCCTGACATAATGAATGGGCCTTCTTATCTCAGTTAACCTACACAAGATAATCTCTGCAGGCATAACCAGAGGCCCTGATCACAGATGCCTCTCCAGCTAAAGGTGTCATCAATTGAGATTGTCCAACATATAAAGTGCTGATTTTCTTAACTTAGACTCTCAGGCTTCCTGTCTTAAGAACTGTTTAGAGTTTTGGTATACTTTCCTTCTACTAAAAACCAAAGAATCAGAACTATCTACAAACTGTCCTATGGTGCTATTGAAGAGAAAAGATGACAACTATGGTGTTTGGTTAGATTCCAATTCTTGTAGAAAATAATTCAACTCATAAATACCTGTTTAGATTTTACAGGCATATAATGGGAATTTTGAAGACATAGAAAAGGAAGAACAAATTCTCCACTAATCTAAATTACAGAGCCTTAAGTCATTCAGAAGTAAATGCTGTTTCATCTGATTCACTGGAATTATGATGGATTTGAGCATTTTTTGTACAAAATTCCCACAATTATAACTATATAAGGAAAAATTGGTCAGGTCCAGAGTTATATGTCATACCCTTTTATATCACTCACATATAAAGTGTGCTGCTACATGTAGGGAATTCTGAAACACTGATGTTTTTAGGTACCTGCATATGCAGATGATGACTAAATTTAGTAATCCTGTGGACAGTAGTGGTGGATGTTGATAAGAACTCTTCCTCTATAGTTGGCAAAATTGGAGATATCAGTTGTTTATATACAGATTTAAATGAATTATATCTCCTCCTATAAAAAATGAAAGTCAAATTTGGCTGAGTGCTTTTTCTATTTGTCACTAACTTTTAAATCTATATCACTAACATTTTTTAAAAAAATGTAACTCTCATGAGACAATAACTTGCTCATTTGTGAGTGAATAGTGTAAATAATAAGTATAGTTATTTTAGAGGATAGTAATGTGGATCAAATTACATAATGTGTACTCACCAGACATCTTTAGAGTTGTGGGAATCATATCTATGCATAGGTTAAAGACTGGAGTTGTAGAAGCGAGTTTGGCTGAAGGCAGGTGGCTTCTGTTTGGACTGGGGATTTGTTAGTGCACACTGAATGACTAAGGGCATGCGACTTTCCCTCTCTGTCACTCAGATTTCTCTATATGCAAGTTTTTGAGGACAGGGTTATTTAAGTTATGAAGGACTCTATTTCAAATTATTTTTAAATTTTTATTAAAATAACAATTTTATCATTTAGCCAAGTGTTGGTCAAGTGTTAGTGATGCACACCTTTAATTCCAGCACTCAGGAGGCAGAGGCAGGCAGATCTCTGTGAGTTCAAGGGCCAGCCTGGTCTACAGAGCAAGTTCCAGGACAGGTTACAAAGGAATAGAGAGAATTCCTGTCTTGAAAAACCAAGAAAAAAAACTGTATCACTTTTCTCTTTCCTTTCCCCCATACCTCCTCCCATGTTAAATTCTTTCAACCCTTCCCATGTCCTACCTTCACTAGGCCTAAATTGATACCCCTTTAATGATTTTTTTATACACACTCACACACACACACACACACACACACACACACACACACACGTGATCTGCCCATTAAGTGTTGTTTGTGTATCTGTGACTTCAGGTCTAACCACTTACTACTTGCTCATCCCTAGAAAAAACTAATTCTGCTTCTGTCTGCAGTCATGATTTGTCTGGGGTGGGGCACCCTGATTCCATATTTGCACAAGTGTTGGCATTGTCAGTGTTTAGATGTTAATTTAAGCATCCACATCCTTGAGGTAGTATGAGTGCATCTCTTTCTATCATTCCTAGGAGATACAATTTCACAGCACATCTCCTTGCCTTCTGGCTTTTATAGTGTTTCTATTCTACCTTCTCTGATATCCCCTGAACCTTAGGAGGTGACATTGTGCTATAGGTATATCAATTAGGGCTGCCCCCCCTAATCATTTGAACTCTTTATTTTGATCAGTTGTGGTTTTCTGTAATTGTTTCTAATTGTTGCACAGAGAATTTTCTATGATGAGCAGTAAGAGCTATACTTACCTGGGAATATAAGGATATGTTGTAAAATGCAGTTAGGCATTATGCTGACCCAGTAATTTGGCAATTGTAGGTTCTATAATATTCATGAATTTATTAGCCCTGGACAGTCCTGGCTATATTTCTGGTACCAGGCAAGGATGGTTCAACATTTATAAGTCAATAAATGTATTACATTACATAACTGGACTTAAGGGGAAAATCACATGATCATGTCAATAGATAAGCATTTAGTTTTAAAGGATATAAGCATATGAATATATCTGTCTGTTTCAGGTAGGGACAAGATGGCACCCAGGTTCAGAAGGTATCTCAGAGCCCTGTCTTTTTTTCCAGCATTGTGTCTACTTGGAGCTTTGTCTTTAGCTGTAGGCAACCTCCCATTGCATAAGTACATACACCAGCAACTTGACTGGTCAGCTCCCTGGTGGCAGCTCAGCAAAGAGCTGGGAATTTGCTGCAGAAATGTATGCAGGAACTCTTAATAACCGCCATTCCAAAGGGAAAAATTTCTTCTATTGCTTAATTTGTGTATTTAAAAATAACATCATCAGAATATGATTTCTGTAAGCTGAAACTTAAAAGACAAAATTGCAGTCTTTTGGAAGAACATAGGAGAGACTAAATTTACAATAGCAACATGGAAATAACTGTGATACAAATGAAATAGTGAAAAACTTCACAGTACTTCACAGAATTAAATGTTCCTGATCATGAAAGAAGGGGCTAGGAAACAAGTAACTAACCAAACAATGAGGGGCTATTTGCAGTATGACTTGGATAAAGAAGATGCATCTAGAACCTCGAATTAAATATTTAAAGACAAATTGAGTAGAGGGCTTGATAGAAATTTTAAAAGACGACACGTAACCAAGGAGACTAAGGTACAAGAAGAAGAGTTTTTTTAATATAAGCAAAATGCAGAGTAAAGACACAAGACTCCTCTACACTCTCTGAATGAGTGAGGTCAGGAAGACTTGATCCATGTCACAGTGGAGAGTACCAGAGCAACTGGGGTCTCCTCAGTTACAGGCGTATAAATGCTACATCTTTTTTGACAAGAGCTTTGCAGTTTCTTGTCCTTTTAAATGTGTACCTGTCAAAGCATTTTATTTATTTATTTATTTATTTATTTATTTATTTATTTATTTATTTATTTATGGTTTTTCAAGACAGAGTTTCTCTGTATTGTTTTGGACCCTGCCCTGAAACTAGCTCTGTAGACCAGGCTGGCCTCAAACTCACAGAGATCCACCTTCCTCTGCCTCTCAAGTGCTGGTATTAAAG
Source organism: Cricetiscus sungorus (assembly GCA_030556225.1). Lineage (NCBI taxonomy): Eukaryota > Metazoa > Chordata > Mammalia > Rodentia > Cricetidae > Cricetiscus > Cricetiscus sungorus. The sequence continues at coordinate 23,952,358 of JANBXA010000253.1, forward strand.
GCATGTGCCACCAACACCCAGCAAATTGCTGAACCATTTGTATTAAAGACAAAAAATACAGACCCACATAAAGCACTTCAAAGGAAGGAGTGTTTTATGTTTGGTTCCAGCATCCCCCAGTCCAGAACTACATATACAAAAATAAGTGAAGAGGAGAGCCCATTACATCACAGTCATCTAGAATGTGAATACAGGAATATCCCTCAACAATAAAAAGAATTACTCAGCTATGTAATGATATGGATAGATTCTGCAGGCCTGCTGGACAACAGAAACTGAACACAGAGCTAGTTTGTGGCAAAAACAACAAACAAACAAACCATAAAGGAATATTTGCAAAATGGTTCTTCCCAGTAACAAATAAATAAAAAATAAATAAAAAATAATAAATAAATAAATAAATAAATAAATAAATAAATAAATAAAAGTGATCAGGGAAAGAAAAGAAGAACAGATGTAGAAATGGTGGAAGTTATATCGAAGCACTGGTATATGAAACAGTTTCTGCAGGGAGAGCCATCAGTCAGTCATAACAGCTATTACAGTTACACTGTGTAAAATAATGTCCAAATTAACAAAGTGCAGCTTTGTTTTGATGGGAATTCTCTCTTAAGCCTAGCTTGGCATGTAATACCTGTAATAGGACTGCCTAGGAGGCAGAGGCATGTTTGCCAGGCTAGCCTGGGTTACATAGTGAATTCCAGAACAGCTTAGGCTATTTTGTGATACCATTATAGACAAACAATCAACAAACTAAATCAACAAATGCCTCCATTTGCCTCTCTGTAGCTCATGCTAAGTTACAATATACAATCAAAATTGTACTTTTATATTTTGAGACAGAGTCTCACTGCATAACCTTGTCTGGTCTGAAACTATACACACACACACACACACACACACACACACACACACACACACACACACATATCTTTGAACTCAGACATACAGCTGTGTCTCCCTCCTGAGTATTTAGGTTAAAGACGTACCATCACAGCACAGTAGGTTTTTATACCACCAAATCATTGCTTTCTTCAGGATGAATATGATGACTTAATTTTTTAAAGTTGTGGCCATGTGGCCTTGGGTTCAGATCAGTCAGTGTGGAATACTCGTCCTGCATTCAAAAAGCCATGGATTGATTGTTAGCATTATGAAAAATAGAACTAACACAAAAATAAAAATACTCATGCTATTTTATGAGGTTACAAGATTCTGTGAAATGTCTTTTGAGCCATCTAGTCAAATTATCTTTTGGTAGCCATGATATCATTTTCTTTGTCATTCATAAATTGTAATTTTAAATATTGTAAAGGCCACAGTATCATTTAATGTGAATGGATTTGCTTATGTAATTATGTATGTATTAGAAAGGAAAAAGCTTTGCATCTGAAAATATGGAAAAACATGCACATATTTTGCAGTACTAAATATCCATAATTTATTTTTTCCTTTTTAATTTAAATTTCAAACAAGGTTGTTTTATGTGTTACTCCCAGTCCCCCCAACTTCCCATCCTATTACCCCCCAACCCCAGCCCATCCCCTTTTTGCTCCAGAGGGAGAGTGAGGCCTTCCATGGAGAATCTTCAAAGTCTGTCACATTATTTGGGGCAGGGCCTAGGCACTCCCTCATGTGTCTAGGCTGAGAAAGTATCCTTCTACATGGGATGGACTCCCAAAGTCCATTCGTATACTAGGGATAAATACTGTTCCATTACCAGAAGCCCCACAGACTGCCCAGTCCTCCTAACTAACACCCATATTCAGGGGGTCTGGTTTCCTGTGCTGGTTTCCCAGCTATCAGAATGGAGTCCATGAGTTCCCCATGGTTCAGGTCAGCTGATTCTGTGGGGTTCTCCAGCCTGGTCTTGACCCTTTTCTCATCACTCCTCCCTGTCTGCAACTGGATTCCAGGAGTTTGGCTCAGTGTTTAGTTGTGAGTGTATTCTTTTGCTTCTATCAGCTACTAGATGAAGGCTAAGGTAGTCGTCAATCACATTATTGAGGAAGGGCATTAAAGGTAGCCTCTCCATTATTGCTTAGATTGTTAGTTAGATTCATCATAATTTCTTCGGTTCTTGCCATTAGAGGGATTTTGCTCCATGTTTTTCTTGGCAATGTAGTTGCAAGGAAGTTATTTGTTTCTGAAAAGTATCTAAATTTATAGTTTTAATCAAAGAAACACACTAGGGAAGAATGCAAACCAATGATTCAGCAGTGATTGTGAGAGGCCACAACATCTTATTTGTGCATATTTATATTACTATACATAAAACATATACTACAGTGGCAGAAATGTATGATAGATTTTGTGTTTCATATTTGTCACTTAGCTCAGAAAGACAGCAGCATGATAGTGATCTCAGATACTTAGGGAGCCAAGGCAAGAAGCCTCAGAGGTGGGTCAAGGCAGCTTTGGCAATGGCATGACAATATTTCAGATAATAGAAAATAATAAAAAAAGTAGATCTGGAGATATAGCATAGTGGTAGCATATCTACCTGGTACATTCAAGAAAAATTTGTACTGTTCATTTATTTTCATAAAATGAGGTTATAGTGCCTGAATGTGTCAGCAATGAGATGAGGTGGTGAATATAATCTCAGTACCAATGATAAAGAGTGTATAATAGATGAAGCCTTAGCGAATATTCACTAATTTCTTGAGTTTCCACCAGCTTGGCAGGGTAGTAATGGAGGTATGCAATGAGAAAGTGGGTGCTGTTGTGGATCTGTGCTGTCCACACAGGCTTGGCTTAGCTCTGACAAATGGAGCAGGAGAGGAGCTTTGATGGCATAATAGTTCAGTCTGACAAGTCTACAAGATTTCATCAATTTAGTTTCCAAATGACAAAGAGGTGAGGTCAAACCATGTCCACAGCAGAGCAGAGGGGAAGAAATTAATGTAAGTTTTTTTTAATGTTTCTAAAATTATGTTCTTTGAACAACAATAACAAAAATCAGCAGCTTTGAATTATTTTGAGCCCCAAAGTTATGACTGACTTGTAGGAAATTGAACAGGACTGTCTTCCATCAGAAATCTGAACAGTCTTGATGATCAAGAGATTTTTTTCACCCTTCAAACTAGAGAAAAGGAACACTGCAAGCATGAAGAAGATTCAGCAGTCATTCCTGAACAAAGGGATAGCGTTATGAGTGGCTCATTTGTTTTGTGCCTGCTTGAAGATGTGTTTTCTAGAAGGTGATCCTTTTGAATTTTAGCTTTCACTTGCCATTCTTTTACTGTTCCCAGGGGCAAGTGAAGTATTTCTAAAGAATGTATTTATGTCAAGAAGATGGAAGAAACCACTTATTGGGCAAAACCTTAGAGTCCATTTGGAAGCTCCTTTAATGATGGGATAAGGCTTTCTTTATGTCTGAATTGCCTATCTTACATAGAAGCCAGTCCTTAGGCAGAGTGGAGTCTGTCTCTGATTCAGTGTGTGCTGTTGCTATCTGGGAACCTGTGTTAGCACTAAGATGAATAATTAATCATAACACTGCCACCATCATCTCTATTTTCCACCACTCAACCCAGGTATAACCTTTCTAATAAACTGCAGGGTGTGCCTTGATTGCTTGGTTGCTGAGATAAACAGAGAGCCTGCCTATTATAGCTTAGTTCAAGTCATAGTGAATGCTGAGAGGTTTCTATTGCACATGGAAACAAGGCTATTGGAATTTAAACATTGAATGACCTAAATATAATCAGATTATTTGAAGTTTTAGGATCAATTCAGTTGGAGGATATAATGAGATTCAATCATTTTGTAGATCTTGAGTTTTAATTTGAGAAACACTTCAAGCAAGCCATTTAGGAGGGCTGCCCTTTCTGCCTTGTTGTATTAAAAACTAAACTCACACCAAGGTATTTTTGTCCTTTGATAAACGTTTTACCATGTAGTTATAACAATCATTTCATATTTTTCCTTAAAGAGCAATCACATTGCTACAATTTTTCTCCCATAGTTTTCCAAATCATACTCATAATGTATTGTTAATTTGAAGAAAAAAGATGAAACACCTACAAAATTAATTTTAAATACTTATTTCTTATATCCTATTACAACTAAAGTCACTGTCAGAATGAAACATGAAACAACTCAAAGTAGAGAAAATGAATACAGCATTTCAATGCTCTGACCAAATGAAGCACACAGCATATGTATACCTGAAACATTAAGAGGTGGTAGCAAAAGCAAAGGTCAGAAATCCCGAGGACACCCAGCAGTTCTGCTGTTACCATCTTCCAAAAATAAAATGTTTGAATTAACAATATCCTGCATATTTTATATATACTATGATGCTTGTCAAAAAGTATCTGAAATACTCATCATGTTTGCTCATTTCAACTGCAGAGAGCAACAACAGGTGGTGTGACACAAAGGGATGGTCATCTTTCAGAACTGTAGAACAAAAAGACTACAATTATAGCCCATAGAGTTATCATCGAGAATTTAACTGCCAAACGGGGTAAATACATTTTAATAAAGAATCTTATATTTTAATCTAAGCTGCAAGTCACTAGTATGGTAGGTGTGCAAAACATGATATCTAATAAAAAGTCAATACTCAAAACAAAATATTGAATTTTTAAAAAAGGACCTCCAGGAAACATTTGAAGAAGGGACTAAGACTTCTCTCCTGTCTCTAGGTTAAGGGGGTATCCCTCCCTGGGGGATGTGTCCGCAAGGTCCTTTTGTGCACCAGAAATAGATCCTGTTTCTACTGTCTGAGGTCCCCCAGACTGCTCAGTCCTTCTAGCTGAGACCCATATTCAGAGGGTCTGAGTCAGTCCCTTGCTGGGTTCCTAGCCATCAGTCTGGGAGGCCCAAGATCCTCCTTGTTCAGGTAGCTGTCTTTGTGAGTTTCTGCAACCTGGTCTTGTCCCCTCTCTCTGCATCTGGATTCTGGTTCGACTCAGGGCTTGGTTATAGGTGTTTGCTTCTAACAGGTACTAGATGAGGCCTCCATGATGGTGGATAATTTAGTTGATGATCTCACTATCAGGGCATTTATGATTTCCTTTCCATGGTTGCTTGAATTATTAGTTGGAGTCAGTCTTGTAGTTCTCTAGACCTTTCTTTAGGTTCAGTTTTCTCTTCAAACCAGTAATGGTTCCCTCTTTTATGTCCACCCCCCTCTCGCCCTGACTCAACTTATCTAGTCACACGTGTTTTCCTCTCCTCCCCTTCTCTTTCTCCTAGTTAGCTCTCCATTAACGCCCCCCCCCATTTCCCATGTGCTCTGGGGGACTTGTCCCTTCTCCCTTTTGTGAGGGACTATATATGAATCTCTTAGGATACACCTTGTATCCCAGTTCGTCTGGTGGTATGTATTATAGGTTGGTGATCCTTTGCTCTAGATCTAAAATCCATATATGAGTGAGTACATGCCCTGTTCCTCTTTTGGTGATTGGGTTACCTCATTGAGGATGGTTTCTTCAAGTTCCATCTACTTGCCTGCGAATTTCAAGATTCCGTTATTTTTTTTTTTTTCTTTTTCTTTTTTTTCTTTTTTTTTTTTTGCGGAATAGTATTCCATTGTGCAGATGTGACACATCTTTATCCATTTTTCAGTTGAGGGGCATCTAGGTTTCTTCCAGGTTCTTGCTATTACAAATAATGCTGCTATGAACATAGTTGAGCATATGTCTTTGTTGCATGGATGTGGGTCATTTGGGTATATACCTAAGAGTAGAATTGCTGGGTCCTGTTGTAAGCTAATTCCCATTTTCCTGAGGAACTGCCATATTGATCTCCAAAATGGCTGTATGAGTTTATACTCCCACCAGCAGTGCTCCACATCCTCTCCAGCATAAGTTGTCATTGGTGTTTCTAATTTTAGCCATTCTGGCAGGAGTAAGAAGGTATCTCAAAGTTGTTTTGATTTGCATTTCCCTGATAACTAAGGATGTTGAACATTTTCTTAAGTGTCTTTCAGCCTCTTTGATTTCCTCTATTGAGAATTCTTTCTTCAATTCTGTACCCCATTTTTTAGCAGGGCTATTTGGTGTTTTGTTGACTAGTTTCTTGGGTTCTTTGTATATTTTGGATATCAGCCCTTTGTCAGATGTAGGATTGGTAAAATTTTTCCCAGTCTGTGGGCTGCCATTTGGTCTTGTCAACTGTGTCCTTTGCCTTACAGAAGCTTCTAAGTTTGAGGAAGTCCCATTTATTTATTGTTGATCTCAGTGTCTGTGCTACTGTAGTTATGTTCAGGAAGCGGTCTCCTATACCAATTTGTTCAAGGGTACGTCCTACTTTCTCTTCTAAGGATATTTCTTTTTTAAAATGTTAATGCCTTCTATCTCAGGCAGTGTCTTATTAATTTCTCTCATTGGTAGTTTTTAGAATGAAAATATTGGCCATTAGTGTAGAGTGTAGACTAATTCAGTAGGCCATAAACACAGTGTGTCCATCGTTACTGTTCCACAGATCTTATTTCCCTTTGTGAGGGGGCACATAATCTTCTATGTAGTAGATGGATTTCGATAAGGATGGGAAAACTTGTGCTCACTTTAGCAGCACGTATACTAAGAATAGGGAAGCTCTAAGATAGAACAATTCATGGTCCTACAATTGAAATCAAAGAAAGAATGAGAAGGTATTCATGCAAGATGGAAAACACAATTACAACTGTTTCTGCCCCCTTTACATAGCCCATCTGGAACTAGATAAAATCTGTCAATTGTTCTCCTTCCATATGGCTGCTGGTCGACTGAGGCTACCGAATGATATGAAACACAAAAAGGTTAGAACTTTAGAGATGACCATGTTTACCTGAAAATGCCCTTTTCCTTGTAGGGTTCCACTCTTTTGAAAGTAGAAATAAAAGTTGTCTTCTCATTTGAATCTCATCTTTTTTCTGATAGTTCTCATTCCTATGAAGTAAGTCATAGCAGCTTATAGAAATGAACACAAGTTCAACCAGTAAATAAATTTATTTACTGTATTTATTTCAAATGGAGGATTTCTCTAGTGCAGGACACAGACAGGGGAACCTTAGTTTCTATTTCAGATTATAGTATGTGAAATGTTAAGTGTACTCTTTTAGATGGAATGTGGCACAGAGTTTCTTCTCATGGTGCCTTTAGAGGTAAAGACATGAACTTAACATTATAAGAAACAAAGAGTTTTATACTTTTCAGGATGCAGTCTTTGGGGGAATTGAAAGTTTGAGATTAATTGTTACATGATTAATGGAGCAGAATTCTTACCAGGCTCAAAAGGCAAAATGTTATAGTATTTTATGCTTAGTCTCTCCAGCTCCATTGTCTCTTCAAATGGGAAATAATTAAAATTGGCATGTAGCATATTAGTTTCCAGAAATTCCTGTTTATTCATTAATAATGATGGTTTATTTTACCACCTAAATATTGGAAACATAATTGAATCTGTAAAGATATCACACCAAAATGTGTGATAGCATTACCAACTACTATATTTTCCATTTAGTATTTTTAAAATTGGAATATTGTAGAACACAAATCCCTGCATTCTCTTAGCATCTCTGCAGTTGCTGGTTTTAATGAACTTACTGTGGCTATGATAGCATGCACAGTCTCTAGCTAGACAAAATCCCCGTTTGGATGGTGGGGGTGGTCATAAAGTCCTGCCCCTAGCTGAGGAGCTATTAATAATTGATTGCTGATGGCAGATGGACAGTTTTCTCTTAGGGTATGGCCCCTGCTAAATGGAACAAGTTCTAGTGAATGGCCACACACCTAAGAGTATACATCCAACACTGTTCTGTCTGGTTTTGTGTATCAATTTTACACAAGTTAGAGTCATCAGATGAAGGAGCCTCAGCTGAGGAAATGCCTCCTTGCTTGAGATGCACCTGTAAGATATTTTCTCACTTAATGATCAATGGGGGAGGGTCTACCTAAGATGGATGGTGCCATCCTGGGCTGGGGTTCTAGGTTCTATAACAAGGCAGACTGAGAAACCCAGGGGTAAGCGAGCCAGTAAGCAGCTCTCCTCCATGGCTTCTGCATCAGCTTCTGCTTCTGGGATCCTGCCCTGTTTGAGTTTCTGTCCTGACTTCCTTCAATGATGAACAGCAATGCTGATATATAAGTCAAATAAACCCTTTCTTCTTCAAACTGCTTTTTGGTCATGATGTTTCATTGCAACAATATGAATCCTAACCAAGACAAGCATTAGATAGACTGGATGGATTTTAAAAGAAAAGTAAAAAAGCCTGAGGACATAAAATTAGATGTGTGGGGATGTGGAGGGTGTATCGTATCAGTTTTGGGGAACAGGAGTGAATATGTTCAAACCTAGAGTGAATGAAGTTCTCAAAGAATTAATAAAGATACATATTCATGTGTGTATTTCTACTAATTCCAGGGGCATGAAATGGCTTTTTGAGCCCACTCCCTATGGCGGGATATCTTGCTCAGACTTGATACATCAGGGGTGGGGTGGAGGGGCTTGGTTCTGCCTCACGTTGGCATGCCAAACTTTGTTGACTCCCCATGGGAAGCCTGTATCCACTCTGAGGAGTGGATGGGGTTGGGAAGGGTGGGAGGCTGGTTTTGGTGGGAGAAAGGGAAGGAGGAGGAACTGGGGTTGGTATGCAAAAAGGAAAATAATTTGTTTTAAATAAAAAAGTTAAAATACACACAAAAAATATGTATTCAGAGAAAGAGTATCCCTTATATCCTTTGTCTTAGAAACACAAAAGGACATATTAAACAGGATGGCCTTAAATAATAAGATGTTTGCCTTTATAGGATTCATAATTTAAGTAATAAGTAATTTAAGATTTATAAGTAACATGAGTCAAATAAACCACAGTTATTTAATATAAAGATGGACATATTTACATACATATACAGTTTTTTTTCTGTTTTCTTAATTCATAACAATGGAAAGGTTGTAATCCAAAATCACAGTGGTACCAAAGCTGAATTTCCCAAGTCTGGCAATATTCTTTTTACGTGTTTTGTTCTCAATAATTGTTCTCATCACTAGTGTGGCATTTATAAAATGTCAAAAATACATGTGTGAAAAAAATCTGAATGTGATTTTAAAAATATCAAACAAATATCTCCATATATTACTAATTTAAACACTATTTAAATTGGGGCTGGAGAGATGACTCTGTAGTTAAGAGCACTATTTGCTTTTGCAGAGGATGTGGATTTGATTTTTATTACTCACATGGTGGTTCATGGTCATTTGTATCTCTGGTTCCAGGGGATCCCTTTTCTGACCTCTGAGACACAAAGCACACATGGTACATATACATACATGCAGACAAAACACACATAAAATGAAATGAACAAATCTAGTAAAATTTTAAACTATTTAGTGAACCAAGTTTGTGTGTGTTCAATTTTCCGCTATAAAGGGAAGTCATGAAACTCTATGAAGGACAGTTGGGAGTTGCCTTGAAAAGTCTCCTTATTAGAACTCTCCTGAAGTTTCTACAGAGAACACCTGCCAATCTATAGACACTTTCACAATGGACCCAAGTTTAAGAATCCATATTTTGTTTTTGATGATGTGTTGTTTGTTCATCACAGAGCACATTGTCTAGTCAGCCCCTTCTTCCTATACACTGGCTTGGGTTTGGCTTTCCAGTCAATTTAATATGGTTTCCTTGAGGATGGAAAACCTATCTTGGTCATGCAGATGGTAAGAGTATTTGGTTTAAAATGTTTATCTTTCTTTTACTCCCCACCCCCCAAAAAAGATATTTGTGAATGAAGATTCCTTGAAAGAAATATGATTTCAAAGTCTTACAGATTTTAACTACAGTGATGTGGGGTGGTTGGAATGGTTCAAGTCCAGCAGCAAATTGTCTTAGAATGCCTTTAGTACTTAATGGACATTTACTGTTCTCCTCTGTATGTGACCCAACATTTTTGTGAACATTAGGGAAGTCTTTGGAATGTGCTAACAGATCCATAGTTTCCACCTGCCAGAGGAAAATAGTACGATCAGATAGCCTGAAGTGTGATACCCCTGCTTTTCTGTGACCTGATTACATGACATGTTCATTAATGTATTTGAAAAGTATATTGATTCCATATCTTTATTCTGTCACTATAAAACTTCATGGAATTGTTACCATGTTCCACAGCATATGGCTAAATTATTAGTTTCCATTGTGAAATACTGATTGGGTGAGACTCAGTTTTTAACTTATCAGAAGAAAACAGAAGCAAAATTATGTTAAATATTTAGAAATCCCCAGACCCTATTGTTATAAATAATAGAACTCCATTCTTCCCAGAGTGACCCCCACCACTTATGAGGTATCCAATGCAAATTGATCAGGAAAGGAACCATATACACATCACCAACAAAAACATGGACTCAGCCAATTTTATTTATATGCAACAAAGTAAAACAGGCTATCAGTTTAGAGAGGATGTCATGGGAAGGGTTTGAGAAAGAATAGTTGAAAAGAGCTAGATGGAGGGAATGGAGAGAGAAAAAGTAATTCTATTTTAATTAAATTAATTTAATAGATGTAATTCTATTTTAATTAAAGCATATAGAATAAAAGAAATCTGACAAATATAAGATAAAATATGTTCCAATTAAAAATTCATTGAATTATGTCCTTTGCCTAAGCAGGTGCAAACCTATCTGCAGAAAACAAAACAAAAATACTTGTTATTAATGTGGGAAACCATTCAAAGTGGTCATTGCATAATGTAAAGATAGGAAATAACCTTTATTTTTGAATTATTCTTCTATTTCCTCCCAATAGTGACTGCATTTTAACATCCTAGAGATTTTTGTTTAAATATAAGGAATTAAATATACATATTTTAAACATACTAAGTTATATAGAAAGTAGATTAAAATGATCACAACTTCCCTTCTACTTCCCCTATAGAAAGGGTGAATCTGATATTAAACTGTTGCTTGACAAAGAAGACGGGAGGTAGGAAATGAACGAAGGTTTAAGAAAATGTGAGGGAAGAAAATTCTAGGACTTTGGGGAAACTAAAAGTGCCTCACAGCTTTCACCAGGGTCTCCTGGAGTATCATTCTGGAGTATCAATCTCTAAACATGCGTGGTACCCCAAACCCTGTGCTGTGGGGATGCCAAAGCTCTCCATGTGAAGAGGAACAGATGTCTCATCAGCTCCCAGCTATGGCTGTCTTCCAGCTCAGGCAAGAGACGAAAATGAAGATGCTTCCAGATGATTCCAGCTTTTGCTACTTCGTGGCTTCACCTTTGTGAAGAAGCAAGATCAATAATAAATTAAGCTACTATAATTTAGAATAGTTTACTACACAGTATTAATGGGACCACCCAGGGTTTAGAGGAAACAGCCAATCGTTTCAGTTTCATCATCTCCAAATATATATAATTTTTCATTATTTTACATATCAATCCCAGTTCCCTCTCCCTCCCTCCCTTCCTCCTATTTCCCCCTACCCTCCTTTCATACCATTCTCCCCCCACCCCCACTCCACAGGGAGGGTGATGCTTTCCAGGAGAGATCATCAAAATCTGTCAAGTCATTTGGAGTAGGGACTAGACCCTCTCTTCTGCCTCTAGGCTAAGGCAGTATTCATCCATGGGGAGTGTACTCCTGAAATCCTTTCATGTACCAGGGATACATCCTGGTTCCATTATCAAAGGTCCCTTAGACTGCCCAGGTCTTCTATCTGAGACCCATGTTCAGGGGGTCTGAGTCGGTCCAATGCTGGTTTCCCAGCTATCAGTTTGGGGGTCCGTGAGCTCTCCATTGTTCAGGTCACAGAAGCAGATGCCCACAGCTAAACACTGAGCTGAACACCTGGAATCCATTTGCAGAGAGGGAGAAGTGAGAAGGAAAAGGGTCAAGACCAGGCTTCAGAAACCCATAGAGACAGCTGACAAAATGATTCTTAAACCATCCTGGAGATGCATATTTTAAAAGTTCATAACTTGCAATCAGCTACCAGCGGTTCCTAGAATTCCTAATTGTCCGTATATTCTAATTCCATTTGGGTTTTTATGGGATATCATAACTAAGAATTGAGGAAGGAAATTAGGAAGCCATTCACATTGCCTTGACTGTTCCATATCTTCTCTCTGAGAAAGTTTTGGTGATATTAGGCAACAGCAACATGGCACAGTAATATTTTGTTGAATGTAATACTTTTAGTAAAAACACCAGGCCAGATGTGGTGGCACAGTTCTCACCCCAGCACTAACATGGCTGAGGCAAAGTATCTTTAAATTTTAGTTTAGTTTGGGCTGGTAGCAAAACATCATTTCAACAAAAAGATGATTGTGTTCATACAGGACACATGTTTAAAGTTTTATCTTTGGTTCAGCTATGATAAAATATTTGCAGGGAAAGTGGTTTTATTAGAAACCATAATGGGATGAGCGGTTAGAGACGGTGAGGATGGTTGGCAGTGAACCACCCACCTCCTGCACACTTGAACTCTATTCTCTGTTGAGCATATAATCCTGTTTTATGATAATATTTTTTATTTAAATTTGAAGTAAGCTTGTTTTACATGCCAATCCCAGCTCCCTCCCCTCCTCCACTATCCCTCTCCCAACCCCCATGCCACCCACTTTCTGCTTCCTAGGGAGGATGAGGCCTTCCATGGGGGATCATCAAAGTCTGTCATATCATTCAGAGCAGGGTGTAGGTCCTCCCTCCCCCATGTGTCGAGTCTGAGAGAGTATCCCTCTATGTGGAATGGGCTCCCAAAGTCCATTCGTATACTAGGGATAAATACTGATCCACTGCCAAAGACCTCAAAGACTGCCCAGTCCTCCTATCTAATACCCTCATTCAGAGGGTCTGGGTCAGTCCTATGTTGATTCCCAGCAATCACTGGGGTGCATGAGTCCCCCTTGTTCAGGTCAGCTGTTTCTATGAGTTTCTCCAGCCTGGTCTTGACTCCTTTGCTCATCACTGTTAGGAGCAGGTCAACCCCCCACCCCCCCCCCCGCTGCTGGTCTGGTCCCGCCACCATGCCAACTCCCAATAACATGCAGAGACTCTGTATTTGATACAATGCTGTTGGCCGGTTACTATCATTGTTTATCGGCTAGCTCTGTCTCAATGATTAACCCGTTTCTACTGATCTAAGTATTTTTACGTGGCTCATCTTACTGGCCAGAGCGTCTGGCGTGCTACCTCTCTGATCTCTCCATGTTGACTCCTTCTTACTACTTCCTCTTTCCTCCTTGTCTCCTAGCCCCACCTATCTTGCTTTCCTATTGGCCAACAGTGCTTTGTTCATTAACCAGTATGAGAAACATATTTACAGAATAACATCTCCCATCACATCACTCCTCCCTGTCTACAACTGTATTCCAGGAGTTTGGCTCAGTGTTTAGGTGTGGGCTGGGCATAGTGATCTAGTATGAGGAATAGAGTCCTAAAAGACAGTAAAAGAGTTGGAGACAGCCTTTTCTTAGTGTTAGGGGGCCCACAATAGGACCAAGCTATACAACTGTCATAGATATGTAGGATGCCTAGATCCGTCCGGTTCAAGCTCCCTGGTTGTTGGTTCAGTCTCTGAGCCCCACTTAGTTGGTTTTGTGAGTTTTCTTATGGTGTCGTTGACCACTCTGGCTCCTACAATTCTGTCTCTCCCTCTTGTGCAGGATTCCCTGGGCTCCTCCTAATGTTCGCTGTGGGTCTGCATCTGTTTCCATCAGTTTCTGTATGAAGCCTCTATGAAGACAATTGGGTTACACACCAATGTGGTCACAGGAGACCGCCTGTTCAGGCTAAGGTCTTAGCGGGGTCAACCATGTTGATTCCTGGGAGATTGCCTTCCACCAGGTTTTTACCTGACCTCAAAGTGCTCCCCATTTACAGGAGTCTTCTTCAGTGCTCCCCTGACCTCTGCCTCCCAACCTGGTACTGTGTTTTGTCAAGTTGTTGCTGAATGATAGCTGAGCCAATATGAGTCACTGGATGTCTCATGCCTTAATACAGTTTAATTTGACAATGTGAGTGGCACAAATACTAATAATTTATGCCATGTGCCTATTCATCCTTCTTATATCTTTTAGTTAGACTTTTGCTCATAATATTCCAATGTTTTGCCATATTGTTCACATATCTCTAAAACTCCTACTACCTATCTTTCAAGAACTAGGTCAGAGACATCTTGTCATGGAAACTTTCATAACCTCATTAGCCTAGACATGTTTCCCCACAACATGCTTCACAAAATTCGGAACCTATATTTCACTGATTGTGAGACTGCCTGGCCAGCACACCCAAAGGACCCTCTGTTTTTACTTCTCTTTTGCCGGCAGCAATAGTTCCTTACTGAAAGGCTAGGCTTTTTATCTCAGGTCTATGAACCTGAATGCAGGCTTTCAAGCTTGTGTGATGGCAAGAATATCACCAACTAAGCCATCTCCCTAGCCCTATTTAGAATTACTATTTAGAATGCTACCTGGATTGTTTTAATATTTTAGCAGTTTCTGCTTAGTGTATGCATGCCAGAAATGATTCCTTCTAAGTTATGTAGTTGGTAGTTACTCTGGTGTCAAATTAAAAGTATTCAGCACTTCCAACCTGGGCAAATTCTGCATGACTAAACAAAATTAAATTCTTCTGGATAATTTTTATCATATTTCAAAAAGAAGCTAGACTAAAAAATTTGAGGTGAAATGCACTTATCTGTAAACTAGGTTCATGAATCTTACTTTACCTGTGACACAGACACTAGAGATATATTTCAAGAGAAATAATGTATTCAAGATGTGTTGGAGCTTAAAAACATATAAAGCAAAAGAAATTGAGCAGTAATCCTCACTTGTTCTAAAAGTGCGTAAAAAAAGAAAGAAAAATTAAAATAAAAACTTGCTTCATTTTGTTTTTGTTCAAAATCAATGTAAGGCAATGGGTACTGGAGGCTTGGGGTACCCCTGAGAAAACTGAGGTGCTCATACAGATGAAGAAAAGCCCATTGTATACCTCTATAAGGAAAATGACATTGTCTCTCATTGCTCCACCAAGGCAGCAGTAGAAGGGCAGCTATGGAGGATGAGTGAAGGAAGACTGAGTACTTAGGCTAAAGAAAGAAACCAGTTTATAGGGTGAATGAATAGAAACTCTCCAACCAACCCCACAGTAAAGTTAGTGGAGGTGGGCAAATGCCCAAGAAAGCTCCTGGTATAAGGGACCCATAAAAGGTAATAAGCCTGTTGGTATCAAAACAAAATGCCTCTAACTTTCCCCGTAGCCTTTGCTTTCTTTGCCCTCTTTGGAAGTATACTTTTCCCCAACAAACTGTATCCACTTCTGATGCTGTTTGTGTACCCAGATCATCTCTTTGTTTTGTATCACAAGAAATCCTGGCAGGCATCCATCAGATTTCAACACCTGCCAATAATGCTACTATTGCTTTATCAATATGGATATAATTGTATTTTCATGAAAAATGTATCACAAGTTGTGTTGCCTGTTGAAATTGCCTATTGGACATTTTGATTCTTTTATATTTGGTTATGAGCCTAGCCTTTAATTTACCAGAAATTCATGGAACCATAACATTTTTGTCTTCTGTATGTTACAGTTTTTAAATGCAAGCTGTACTGGGTAGTTTTCTGTGTCTACTCGACACAAGCTAGAGTAATCAGAGGAAGGAGCCTCAGCTGATGAAATGCCTCCTTGAGATCCAGCTGTAAGGTATTTTCTCATTTAGTATTCAATGCGGGAGGGCCAGACCCATGGTGGGAGGTGCCATTACTGGACTGTTGGCCCTGGGGTCTATAAGAAGATAGGCTGAATAAGCCATAGGAAGTAAGCCAGGAAGCAGCTTCCCTCCATGACCTTTGCATCAGCTCCTGCCTCCAGGATCCTGCCTTGTTGGAGTTCCTGTCCTGGCTACCTTTAGTGATGAACACAATGATGGAGTGAAGGCTAAATAAATTCTTTCCTCCCAACTTGCTTTTTGGTCATGGTGTTTCATCACAGCAATAGAAACCCCAACTAAGACACACACCAACAAGTCCCTCTAAATTTCTTTTTCCTTTCCTTTCCTCTCCTTTTCTCTCTTCTCCTCTCCTCTCCTCTCCTCTCCTCTCCTCTCCTCTCCTCTCCTCTCCTCTCCTCTCCTCTCCTCTCCTCTCCTCTCCTCTCCTCTCCCTTCCCTTCCTTTCATTTCCTTCCCTCCTCCCTCCATACCTCTCTCTGTCTCTTTCTCTCTCTCTTTCTTTATCAGCTTTTCAAGACAGGGTTTCTCTGTATTGCTTTGGAGCCTATCCTGGAGATAACTCTGTAAACCAGGCTGGACTCTAACTCACAGAGATCTACCTGCCTCTGTCTTCCAAGTGCTGGGATTAAAGACATGTGCCACCAACACCCAGCCTAAACTTTCCTTTTAAGTGATTGCCATACTATCCATGACCAAACAATTGAATAAAAAACATGCCAGTAATCGCAGGCAATATAACCATAACAAATGTAATGCCTTAACAAACAAATGCATTCTATGTGTTGAAGAGTGAAGACAGAGTTTCTGTTCTTCTTGATCCCACAGCTATTTAGTCCCAAATAAACACACAGAGGCTTCTATTAATTATAAACTGTTTGGACAATGGCTCAGGCTTCTTATTGGCTAGTTCTCTCTTAATTATTAAACCATTTCTATTAAACTATGTATTAACAAAGATGTGGCCTTCTGTAATGCTCTGGCATGTACAGGCAGCTATATGGCATTTCCCTGATGGATCCTCTTTCTGTGTTCCTCTTACCCACATTTATTCACTGACCAATAAGATAAACATATATTCACAGCGTTCAGAAGAACATCACGCACCAGAAGAGTACATCCCTTTGGAATTAATACTTTATTTATTAACATTAGACTAGACCCTTATCTATTTGGGTAAGTTAGTTGAATTAAGGGTTGTACTAAGTAGGATCTGGTGTTGCTGTGTAGCTAATATTTAATTCAGACAATGCTACCACTTGTTTTCACAAAAATGTGTGAGAAGGTATCAGAAGAATATAATTTTCTCAAATTAGCTCTGTGCTAAATTTAATATTGGTTTCCTGTCTGCTGTGACCCTCTCTCTCTCTCTCTCTCTCTCTCTCTCTCTCTCTCTCTCTCTCCTCTCTTTCTGTGTCTGTCTTTTTCCTTTTTCTCTCATGCTCCATTTCTTGTATATTTTAAAATATGCCTGCTTCTGCTTTTCTGGTTCAATCCCTCCCTTTATAAAGCTCCCTAGGCTGTGAAGCAAAGTGGACTACAGTTGTCAGCCTTCATTTAGCTATGAGGGAAATCTGATATGTCAGATGTGAATGGCCCAGCCTACAGATAAGTTCATGTGTGTCTCACTCTTTCCAGCTCACTAGACTTTGGCCTATTTTTACAATGGAAAGAATGTCTTTATTTTTCAATAATGCAACCACCAAAAGGAGATGAAGAGGAAAATGAAATTTGCCTTGAGCTGCTTTTTATCCCTGTTCTTGGTTAGGCTTATCCAAGGTGAAAGTGAACATCATGGCAGGGAAACTTCCATCTTCCAAATGTACTGTGACTGCCTAATACTAACCTTGGCCTCTGCAGCCTCAGGGACTTCATTGACGGGAAAAGAAAAGTGTTTCTAATACTCTTATCATGTGTTTCGGTTTGTAGAACTAATTATGAAGGGATGATTAAGCTTGTAGCCGTGTGTTTGGAGATGAATCCAACACTGTCATAAATATCATTCTGATCAGTTGCTGTGTGTTTGTAGAGTAATGGTATTTGAAAATTATGGAATTGTGACACATTTGGAGACAAACTACTCATCATTTCTCCCAGAAAAAATGAAAACTTAAAAAAAAATTGGGATTCTTTTGTGTGGGTAATTCACCTACACTTATAACTTCATAGTAGACACCACAGTGAGTGAGTTGGCTGACAGCTCTCACTAGCACATGGAGGCGATTTTGCCGGACATATTTTCTTCAGAAACTTACATTTTTGCTTTAAAACACTGTGATTAGAATGTACACTTGCTGATTGCATTAACAAGTTAAATACTATTCCTGATACACCTGCCTCATAGGGCAGTCACTGATTGTTTTTATTGTTTAAATTTTGTGGTGACAAGACTGCGTATTTCCACACATTCCTGTGTAGGGAAAATATATTATTAACAGCAAATGTGGGAACAATATTACTCCAGACTGCTGGTATCTGAATCAATACAATGGAGCACTACTTCCCGAAAGTGTACAAAGGGCAGTCATTCCTAAGGGAATTTGCAATCAATACAAGGTTAAATGAAAAATATCAAAATAAATCAAAATAAAACAATTGAGAAATACTTAAAATTCTTCTACATTGAAAAATGGCATTTTTACTCTAAGGTGACTCCTCCATATTTCTGATATTGAAATGAACCATTGCATTGTAAAATACTTGTGGTATCTACCTAGAAGTTCTTTTTTCTCCTCTTGTCTTTCCTGAATAAGAATTGACATTTTCAAATTTACTGAAGCCAAAAATTGTGTGTTTTTTCTTCCTTCCTTCCCCTATTCCTTTCTTCTCATCTATTCTCTTACTTACCTTCTCCATCTGAATAGGCTCCCACTCTGTTGCCCAAATTTATAGTAGCTGTCCTGCATGATCTTTCTGAGTACTGGGATTACAAGCATGAGTCACTATGCTAGCAGTGCCATGCTTTTATTTCAACATATTGCATGGGTATTTGCCTGTTAAAGACAGACACCAGTAATTCTTTAGGAAGGCTCTATATTCCCTGAAGATGACACTGAGGGAAATTTTAAATGTGAGTCTGTCCTCAAATTGTCCACAGGATATTGAACTATAATGCTCATCCTCTGCCATGCTTTCTGAATTCTTCCATTCCCCAGAATTTCAGTTCTATTCTAGATGATGAACAGAACTCAGAGATTTTCTGAATTAGAGCAAAGCTACTTAACAATCAGAGCAAAGAACTCCCAGGTAGGAGGCACATCTTGGGCAACACAATCCATGGGCACAAAAGAGCAGTTGTGGCAGCAGAGAGCGTTGTATAGCCTGTGAGCATGATGGAAATAACCTGTTGGGAGATAGCATCAGTGAAACATCTCAACTTTATTCCAAAGTATAGGGGATATATAGAGGGGATATACAGTATTGGGGATGGTAGCTCGGGAATCACCTAATTCTCATTAAGTGACTAACCCCTATGATATAGCTGTATTAGTAGCTGCATGCCCCTTTCAAAATAGCTATAGCATGTCACCTAATTCCCATATGGGCATCAGGGTGAGATAATCTTCAGGGAACTGTGTCAAGGGTCATGCTAAAGAGAAGTAGGCATCTGGGCCTAGAGACATTCTCCAAATAAGGTCAGACAGAGATCAGGAAGCCATCCATTGCAACATGGAAGGAGTCCTCCTTGTTGCATGAGCAGGTTCTTAATGTGCACCTAATGCTTGAGAACACTTGTATTTTCCTACGTTTTTGTGGCAATATCTCTCTTGCACAAATAAAGTCTGTCTGGGGGTCAGAAAATGGAGCTTGTCACTAGCTAACCATGGAGGTCTGGAGGTCTGTACAGACAGACAGGAAGTGATGTAGCTGGGCAGAAACAGGATATAAGCAGGGACAAATAGGAAATCGCTCTCTTCTTTGATGAAACGCTTAGGGGGTAAGGTATGCTATAGCTTGCTCTTCTCTCTGATCTCTCAGCATTTCTTTCTATATCTGACTTTGGCCTTTTATTATCTAGACCAATTAACAACTCCTTTTACACATTTTGTTTACTCAGGCCCATAGTGGATTTCTTACAAGCCTATGAGGGTAATGTGAGAAGATAGATTTTGTAGGTTTGTAAATGGCATAGAGGTAGAGAGAGGAGTGCACTGGCAGGGAGGGAGGTTCTGGACTGAGCTGGTCTTCTGAGATGTCTGGTGAAGATGAACTGATAGAGTGAGACAAACTTAAAAGAAACTTTGCTCTGCTCTGAATGGAAAACACACAGCTCTCCCACCAGTCCAGTATCGCTGCATTAACTTTTTAAAATGATGATGTCACTAGTTTTTGTCCATTTTGGTTTTAGATGAGACTTACAGGTGACTTTTCTCCCCTAATATAGTAATTTTCTATAATAGCACCTCATGACAGCTCCAGCACTGAACATACTAGAGTAAGAGCAACTCCCTATGTTCTTTGTCTCTGAAGAGGTTCTGTATACCTTGGCTCTTTTAAATATGTTGCTTACCCTAATTTATTTAGTAATTTATTCTTTCAAACGTTATTTTCCCATGTTTAAAATGTAAATGGGGTGAATTGCAATGCTTTACACCTCCTACCAATTGATAATCCAATTACTTGCAGCCAAGTGGCTGCCTGTTGCAGCTATAATCTTTGCAAATGCTATTTTGAGGCCCAGTTTGACACAGAAGTTGACAAGCTGGAACTCCAAAGGCAATATTAATGTTAATATGCTGTCACCTAGAAGATTCAATTTGCATATATCTCAGCACATATAGGGTCTGTCCTGAGATTTTATGTTATTTTATTAATGTCTGAAGACTAAGTTAACTCACTAAGCCCACTGAGCAGCTTTTCATTCTGTTCCATAGTATTTTTATTGGGCACTTATTTTAGCTGTCTTTTGAGAGACAGATGAAAACACGATTTGCAGTGTTAAAGGAACTTGAAAGTACATGTCCAGGCTTTGAAATGAATCTGAATTACTAATTCTAATTTAATTTTTCTGTACTAGTTGGGAAGTTGTGTGAATTTATTTAGTTTCTTTAAATGGTGTAAGCAGAAATGTTAATGGCAACTTGGAGAGTTATCAAGAGGGTTGAAAGACTTAGTCAATGTCTATGCTTGAACAAGGTAATTTATTAGCAAATATTAGTTCTGTGAGCTTACATTTACACAAAAGCTATCCGTGTCCACATTGAAATGTCATTAATCCAGTTATTTTGATATACTCTATATGTGGCAGATAAAAGTTAATGCATTTATTTATGTGTAATGCATGCCTAGATGACATAGGAAAGATAATACAATAACATTTATTTGCAAGAAAATTGTGCAAATTCAATTTCAAAGGGAGATAGAAAGTGGGATATAAATACATAGAAACAAGTTCCTGTTCAGTTAGAAGTCTTACTAAGACTTAAAAATAAAGTCTAGGAAAAATTACTGATACAGACACTAGGAACACATTAGGTATAGAATAATGTTAAGAAATGAATTTGGATCTCTTATGATTAAAAAATAAATTGCCCTTATTACTTATAGTGTTAATACAAGTATGGGATCAAAACTCTGTCATGGAGTATTTGCCTAGTAGGTAAAATGTTCAAATTCTATCTCCAGCACTGCAAAACACATAGATAGACACAACTTGAATGTAACACCATCTTTGCAGATGATCATTTCTGAGGTGGCATATATGCATCATAGGATAATATTTTGCCACAAAAAGAATGAAATCCTGTCATTTGTGGCAAAGTAGGTGGACAAAGCAATCATCATAAATAAAATAAGTCAGGAACAGAAAGATAAATTCCACATGGTCCTACTTATAAGTGTCAAAGAAAAGCGAATATCTCTTAGGCATATAGAGTAGAACAGTACATACCTATGGTTAGGATGGGTAAAAAATGGGGATAGACATGGGTAGTTAATGAATGGAAAAGAAGAGTAAGATAGAACTACTATTGTTTTGCAACATAGTGGTGTAGAAAATTCTGTAGCCAGAAGTAATTTATTGGCTATTTCAAAATATCTAGAGGAAAGAACTTTTAATATATTCAACACAAAGTAATAAAAATTGCTTGAAGTGACAGATATGCTATGTATATTTATTTGATTGTGGCCTACATGTGCTGAAATACCATGCCACATCTTATGAACATGAATATTTACTATGTATCAATAAATGAGTTGTAAAATGAAATGGTTCTCAATGGTATGAGCTGAAGTTTTGAAAAACAAGTTATCTTTAAGCAATGAAATATTTTCTATCCCAAACATTAAAGTACATGAATATACCCATCCTGCTTTTATATTTTTGGTTGTGAGTCTAGCTGTTAACAGCTGAGCTATCATTCTAGTCCACCATCATGTAACTGCTGAAGACTACAGAATTGCTAATATATAAATGCATCTATTTTAAATCTCATTAAGGATATCAAAGACTTTTTCATATGACTTTTTATATTGGCTTTGGCTTTTGAGACATTAGAAATTATTTTAAAATGAGCCTTACTTTCAGAGTAGTTTTGGAAAATGCGATGATATATTAAAGATGTTTCTCTGGAGAAATATGGATTCAAGTTCAGATGTTCATTCCAGCCCTCATAAGATGATGATGAGACCTCAATGGGTGACTAGATCAAAAAAGTGGGTTTATCTAAATTGGGATGATTGTCTTCATAATGACAGTTTATGTCCTTGAGGACACAAGGAAACAGTGACCTGTTACCCCAGAACTGGGTCTTCTTCTGATGTCAAATTCACTATTGCCTTGATGTCAGATTTCTCAACCTCTAGAACCATAAAAGGAGATTTTGTAGTCATACAAACTTTCATTGTTTATAAACTGTCTAGTCTATGTAATCCTATAATAGCACCATTAAGAATAAGAAACTCTTCATAGTTTATTTTCTAATAATAATCCAAATCACTTAGGGTCAATTACCCTAAGTAGATTTCTCTTTGTTGTGTGTCTCTATAGAACATGTGCATACATGTGTACATTTATTCAATTTGCCAACTAATTCTTTGCATTTTAATTGCCACATCAAAAGATTAACTGAATGTATGTATTTCCAAGCACTGAGAACAGTAGATGGGGCAGAATTAACTCAATAAATTCTACTGTATTTTTTAACCGAGCTATTTTAATATTAAGGAAAGACAGCTGGCAGTTCCATCTGGTAAAGAATTTCCTTGTACCAGTTGTGAGTCAGTCCCTCTCACTGGAAGTCTAAGAAAGACCTGTTTCTGTCATTTCAAGCAACTGCAAATAAATGAAATAATAGAGTGGTTTTGAAAAATGAGGAGATATATTAAATGTGTTTCTTTCGAGAGTGTCTGAACTCTAGCTTATATGTTCTTCATTCAAGCCCTCTTCTAGAGAAACAAGATGGCGTTAAACTTGATTTTGAGTTTTTGAATTAGTTTTATGAGAATCATTTCAGGCAGGTTTCTGTTCCAAACACTCGGTATCATGTTTAGAATGTATTCTCTTGGATGGGTTGTCTCCTGATGGAAATCAGAAGACAAGAATAAACCTCAGGGTTTATGGTAATGGGTCTGCTTTAGAGGAACAGCTGCTTTCTTATCTGTCTCCCACTTTTAAGGAATAACTGTAGCTTAGCAGTCATTCACTCACATTCCCAAACATGAATCTACATATGACATATTACTTTTGTAATTAGCTGTATTGTTTTCTGTCTTCTGGACTTTTGTATGCATTAATCATTATTATTCTAACTCATTTGTCTAATCATTACCTCTGTCATCTGAAGAATCTATTGTATAGGGTACGCATTTAAACACTTTGTGATATTTTCACATTAACCTTTGAAGTGTGTTATCATTGTAGTAACATTAGCCTCCCTTGCTGTCTGTCCATTAGATGGTAAGGTGAGTCTTACAAAGGCACTCTTCTGTCTGCGTTGCTTCAGCATTTAGTGATTACTCAACTTAATTCACATATCGCATTTCTCTGTCTGACTTTCAAGGTCATCTATTGTTTGTCACCACTTTATCTACCAAGTCAGCTTTCTCCCAGCCCCAGGCTATCATGCTTAGATAGACCCACTATGTAAGTCCTGACAACTACTCAGTGCCCATGTACACGACACTCTGCTTCTTTTTACTTCACTGATTCATACTGTTCACAGCCTGGAAATACCTTTCTTTCTTTTTATGATATATAACTATTATAAAACAATGTGAGTCCAATTCAGAGAGTGGGCAGTCACCAGTAAAAGAGACTTCTCACCACAAACTCATAGCCTGAATTCTTTCTTTATGAAATGAGTTTGGAAAACCAACTAACTCATACTTATCATTTGGAGCTCATATGAGTATTATTGAATTCTGCTTTCTATTATATAATATAAGGATGTGCATACAGCTTTTATTTTGAGAATATTATTTAAGTTTTTGCCAATCACAATCTCACTCTGACATAACTTCTTTAAAAGATATCCCTCAAGAAAATTGTACAATTAGCACAATATCTTCAGGAGAGATACCTTTCAGTTTGGGTCTACAATCCATTGCATTCTTTTAAGAGTAGTACAGGAAAACCTCAGAAGAGGATGGTTTAAACATACATAATAACATTATTCACTAACACTTTCCTAATGTTCTGAGTATATTAGTGCTGAAGAGACAAGACAAACCATAAATAGAGAAAGTGCTGAGGGCAGAAGATGTGGATGCTAAATGAAAAAGAATGTAAAACAGTAAGAAAGCATTGTGGGGCCGTATGATGATCACTTAAATAATATTTTTACTACAGTAGACTAGTTCATACTCACTGAGTTCTTACATGGAAAAAAATTACCATAAAGATACTTCAAAGTTCAGAAAATAAAACATTAAAATGAAATATAACAATAAATAATACATATAACATATATGTGTAAACATACTATATATAGTGTATTGAGGTTAATTAATATAATAGTTAATATTTCTTAGAACACATACTATGTTAGATAATTGACATACTTAAAGCACAACAATCCTAAAGGGCAAATATCTTCTTTTTCCTGTTTAAAAGATGTAGAAAATCTTACCCACTCAAGGTTACTCAATAACTAATATGTGTATATTTGACAGGAGTCCAATTCTAACTGAATTCAAGTCCCCATCAGATATTGCACCAGGAATAACATAAAAATCTATTTAATTCACTCTGAAAATATAAGGAAGTATCCAGAGAGAAACTTATTACCAAATGACTGAGGGAACAGCTTTGGCAGATAAAGGCAGGCATAGAAGAAATGCTACAGAGCTTCTAATATGAGACTTAAACTTGGAGGACAGAGGATAAAGGAGAGAATTCATAACGATAGCAATATAGCAACTGAATTCCAAGTACTATCAAAGTTAGGGGATGGATGAAAAAACACACAAAGGTTTAAACTTACAGATGATGTCACGTCACAGAATCTATTGATGAAAGGGTAGTATTTACTCAGTAAATGATTATGAACTACTGCAGGGTGCCAAGCATGGGAATGTAGTTAGATTTACATTTCTGGGAGAGAGGATGGTTATGAATAGGTCAAGAAGAAGGGTGTGGAAATATTTAGAATGTGAGATGATGTCATCCTGAACTAAAGTCATACAAAGTTCTTAAGAGGAGGTAACATGCCAGAGACATATTTTCTGAGGGGGATTATTTGAGTCTAGTAATTAACTACTTATAGTAAGATAAGAAGTTGATAGTACTGAAAGTGTATATTAATTCCATGGTTACATCTTAGCATCATAGCTTCAATCTGGTACCTTTCTTCATATGATCTTGTCCCTCTCCATCTGTGGAATGTCTGCAGAGCTGAAAGACACACTAAGTTTTAATTCCTCTTCTGAACCATACTTTGAGTACAGAATTCTTTCTTGATCCAAAATTTGTCACAGCATCTACCAGTTTCTAATCAGTGATTTTATGCCCCTCACCTGGATAGTGAATCAGAGCTTGGGAAATTTTTCACCTGACATATGAACAGTTAGTTCTTCAAGAATAGGTAAGATGATAGGATTCAAAACATATTAGGGCTGGGCTTTGACGTTGTTACCTTGGGTAATTGGGGGAGATCATTAAACAGCATTGCAAATATAAGAGAAACAAGTTTTATGAGAACATAATGAATTTTGAGAGATCATGGCACTCAGTGGTAACCTGTAGGCATCAGAGAAGAAGAAATGAACTTGGAAATGGAGTCGAGCAAGAGGTAGACACACATCTCAGAGACCACAAAAACATGGCCCACAGAATCAACTAAGCAGGGCTTATAGGGTCTCAAAGAGACTGAAGCCACAATCAGGGAGCCTGTATGGGTCCAAGCTAGGTCCTCTGCATATATGTTATGGTTGTACAGCTTGTGTTCCCGTGGAGATTCAAACAGTGGGAGTCAGGGATATCCCTGCCTCCTCTTGGGAACCTCTTTCACCTACTGGGTTGGCTCATCCAGCAATGATATAAGTATCTGTGCCTAGTCTTATTGCAACTTGTTCTGCTCTTTTCAGTTGATATCCTTGGGAGGATTGCTCTTTTCTGAAGGGAAACAAAGGAGAGCTGCATCTGGGGAAGAGGGGAGATGGTAGAGATTGACTGGAAGGAGTGGAGGAAGGGGAAACTGTGGTCAGGATGAATATATGAGAGAAGAATAAGTAAGTAAGTAAGTAAAATCATGGAACCATCTTTGTTATTGTAAAAATCTATCACTTTATTTTTAATTAAATATACAAAATTGTTTTAAAAAGTAGAGCAGATTTCCCAGCTTTCATCTCAAGAAGAGAAGATAGTCATATTTTAATAAATAGTTATATTTTTGGGGTGATCAAAGGTTAAGAACAATCTTGAATGAATAGGAAAATCAGATCAGAAATGCCTTGAGTAATGCTTCCAAAAGGCCATTTGTCATTATTTCCTTCATAGAGCACAAAATACCACATAGTGGTCTGTTCCATAAAGTTTATTTATTTTGTATGTTCATGTGTGTGTGTGTGTGTGTGTTTTAGGTTATTTCTAGATTTTATTTTTTATTTTACATTTTAATTATATATAATAATTGCAAGACTTCTCCCTTTCCCTTTTCTCCTTTTAGCCCTTACCTTGTTTTCCCCCTTCCAACCCTCTCATGGTCCCCATACTCAAACTGATAGCATGTTTTTCTTTGGTCAACACATATATGTATATGTATGTATATGTATAGAGTTGCCCATACAAGTTACTAGCTGAATGAAAAAAAGAAAATTCTAGGTTAACATCCAAGACTCTAATTTGTCTTACATTGATCAAACAGCCCTTTCCAAGTTTCCCAAAGTAATAGAACTGTAGGTGGACTGCTTTCTTTTACTTATGTGTATTTCATTAACGTAGTTACCTAATAAAACAAACAAACAAACGAACACACACACACACACAAAATCTTTATCAATTTGTGAATTGTGAATGCATTATTTGAGGTAATTTTCTTTCTTGCCTCTCTCTCTTCCCCCCCCCCTTTCTCTCACCCTCTCTCTCCCACTTCTCTGAATTCTCTTGCCACTTTATAACCCAAGATCGTCTTCTAGGTGAGCCTGTAACATCCAGGAAGATAAATGCCCTTCTCCCTGCCTCTATAGAACCTTAACTTTGGACGTATTTCTCCAGTTTATAAAACAATCTTCCGTCTGATAGAAGGAGAAAGTTTGCTACTATTTGGCACAAAGTCAATTACTAAGCACTAATGGCTTTAACATACCTACTTTATTGCCCTCTGTCTCAGCTGGGATGAATATGCAGAAAAAAATCTATGTTGTCCTCTTTATTGCTGAAATAGTGTCAGACTGGTCTGAGTTTATGAGACTCTGTCTCAAAACAAAATAAAACCTAAACAACAACAAAACATCTAAATGTAAACAGCACTGAATTAACCATCTTAAGGCAATAAGGTTGTTGACTTGCTCTTGTTGGTTAGATTTGAAATTCTAACACTTTAAAATTATCATGTGTGAATTAGTACTACTAAATTGGAATTATTTCACTGTAGAGATCACATCCTACCATGCTGCTGCATCTCCAGTTGTCTAGTGAATCTTGTTACACTAGTCTGGTCTGCTCTCCTCAGTATTTTTAAAAATGAAATATGTGTAAAAAAAAAACTAGTTTAAGATGCAATAATCATCTCCATTGTCTGCAACAACGCAACAACGCAACAACACGGAGTTGATAAGTTGCACGAAGGAGAAGTTTAGTTTGGTTCACAATTCTTGTTCCAGGTTGAAGGGCCCCTTATGGTTATGGCTTTCCACACAGAGTTCCAGAGCAGCAAAAGGTCATGTGACAAGAAATGGAACACACCATTGTACATGTCTTCTCTTGTCTTTCCTTATTATAAAGCCAACAGGTGCCATGATGGGACTCCACCCTATGACCTGATCTTCCAACTGTGGCTGAGCATTCACAGCTCTTAACACCATAGTCAGATTAAGTTTCTACCTTATATAACTCATAATAAAGATCAAACTTTAACAAAAAGTGCCCATAGGGGACACAGCCACACCCCACTCCTGCACAAATTTAGGCAGAATCATGATCAGTTTTCAATTCAAAAGGTGTTGTAGCATCATTCCACTTAGAAAGAAAAGGATATGACTAAGATTGTAGCCTGTGTTTTTAATCTTGTATTTTCTTAATTCTTTACAATAGCAGTCATATTGTCCCTGAAAAGAAATCACAGGTGATCCAGAAACAGTATAATCACATGTTGAATTTTCAGATAATATAATTTTTGTTAATATGTTTATCTAAATTTAGAATTGTTTTTATCATATTATTATATTGTTATTATTATTATTGTGGTTCTCAATAATGAGTCTTGAGCTTCACACAATATGTGAATGCTCTACCCTTGAGCAATAGCTCAGCTTGAAAATTCCACACACACCTAAGCTAAAATAGAGAAAAATTTTAATAGTTTTTCATAGGAAAGACAATGTTCCATAAAGACACATTTTAAAGAATGATAATTTTCTTTTTCCTTTATTATGTTAAAATGAAAGAATCATAATACTTAAAAAGAAAGTACTAATCACACACCTATCTGTTCTGAATACTCCACATTCAGTTATCAGCAACAAAGTGAGTAGAATGTCAGCGTATATCTGTTTGCAAATTACATGAATCCCCCTTAAAATTTTCAATATTTAAAAATGCTACTTGAGTTTCCAGACAGTGTATTTGATTTACAATTGGAAACACTGAAAGACAGCAGGATCCTTCTAGTTTGAGTAAGTTGTGCATTTTTTCAAATGATGCCATCTTGTTTGCTAATTTCCTTGATGAAGTAAAATTAAAGATTAATGACTTAATATTTAATCAAAAATGATACATGAAGTCTTTTCAAATTAAGGAGAGGAAAACTATAGAGGAATGTGAATTAAAATATTCTCAGTGGGAAGCAGGTAGAACATGTATAGCACACGGGTGTTTTACAAGATGAAGCTCCTCCATCTGGTGCAGTGGTGAAGGCTATGCGGCATTCTGCATATGTCAAAACATAAGAGTGTCATAGCCCACAGTGTGAACCTGAATTTATGCACACAAAATTTCATGGAGAAGATGAAGGGATCACAGAATGCCTGTGGCAACAAAGGAGTCAACTGTATGACAAGTACAGGAAAGATCTCACCGAAGGGGTTTTCCTGAGTCTGGTGGGGTACTGCCATAGGCACTTATTTTAAATGAATAACATATGCAGATTCTTATTATAATTCAAAATATAAATAATATTGCTGCACAGCCAATGCTAGCATAACAAATAAATAGGGGAGAATAAAGAAAGTGTCCATGAAGAAACAGCAAATAATTTGTGTAGACATTCTGTTCTCAAGAAGTGGAATCTCACTTCACTTCTTCAGCTACAGGTAGTGTCTTCTGAAAAGTGGACCTTGGGGATGAGACTAAAAGAGGAACCTTGACAGCCGATAAACCTTCCAAACAGTGTGCCAGTGAGCTGATAGAGATTTGTAGTAAGAATGCTGCAGAGCTAGCTCAGCCTTGTAAAGTGCTTGCTGTGCAAGCTGAGTCTGGGTTAGATCTATAGGACACATATAAAAGGCAGGTCTGGTGGCCCATAATGATCATCCCATGGGTAGGAAGGTAGAGAAAGAAGGATACCTGGAAATGCCTGTCCGGCTAGTCAAGTTGGCATCTACTTTTGACATGAAGCAGTGAGAATGACAATTCACCACTTAGGTCTCTAAGCTCCAGTTACCACCAGTTTGCCTAATCATTGGAAAGACACCATGCATATCTCTTGTAAGGAACATTCTAGAAAATATCTCACCATCCTTCCTCACATTTGTTGATCACTAAAAATGAAAATTTCACATCCAAGATGAGCCTTAAGCAATATCATGAATGAAATATTTGAAAAGGAATACCAATGGCTTACCAAGGTTTACATCTCAGTAAAACATGGTCTTTGTTTAACAATATAATAAAACATGGCTAAAATTTGTGATGTTTCCACAGTATTTTGTTGACATATATTTATGTGTGAGAATAAAGATGTAAATAGTGGGAGAACTGAGTTTTGGGTTTACATTTGTTTTTACACTTCGCTATTTTTCTATGAATGTGAAATTACCCCTAAAATCTGTTACAAAAATAACAAAAAATAATATTCAGAAATAATTTCCATGAAATATTGGTTTGATATCTTCCTAAGTATCTCTCTAAATGGAGCCAGAAGCCCAAGTGGATAAAATACAGAAGAATGGCTTCACAAAATACATACTATATTAAAACTATGATACTATGATATTAATTTTGCCTGAATTGTAACAAAGATAGGAAAACTGAACAAAAACCTAAAATAAAGATGAAATTACACACACACACACACACACACACACACACACACACACACACACACACAACACACTCCTATCATTAATGAAGTTTGCATCTTGAGGCCTGATCCTCAGCACATGCCACTATTGAAAGTATTGAAACCATTCCTAGGTCAGGGCAAGCTAAAAGACATTAGATCATTGGGGACAAGCTTTGATAAGGCTATTGAAAGCCTCCCACTTTTCTCATTTGCCTTCAGGTTGTAATGAGGTAAACACGCATTTTCCCCTTATATTCTTGCCGTGAAGTTCTCTGGTACCACAAACTCAAAGCACAGGACTAAATTACAAAACATGGACTGAGTTCTCTACAAGTACACTATAAAATAAAAGTTTTCTTTTAGTAAGTATATTTTATCAATTATTTTGCCATAGTCGAAGAATGAAGATCAATGCAATCATGAAATGTTTTAATTTCTTACAATCTCCTAAACTTAAAATAATCATAACAGACTACACTAACTGCAGAACGTAAATGTAATTCACTCACAATTTGCAAAGAAAAATAAGGAAAACTGGGGTTTCTCACAGTTTCATTAGAGTGCCACATGAATGACCTGCAGCCTGGTTCCAGATGCTGGCTCAATGTCATTGTTTACCCTTTCTATCCCCACCTTCTTCTTACACCATGTGTGCCTGTATCTTGAGTCCAGTGATCCTGGCTAATTACTTTCTTCCCATAATCCTTGTGTTACTCCTGGGACCCCAAAGCAGTGATAACAGCTCTCTGGAAGATATGACAATAAACAATAGACAATAGGCCTTCTGGCTCTAAAACTGGACCAGATGACATTTGGTCATCTTTCACTTTCAGAAGTAACAGCTAAAACATTTACATTGTATATTTATTAATTTTTTTAACTGAGGTTATGTGCTCCCAAATTCTAGATTTTCACAGATAAAATCCTCAATCTAAATCATGAACTTATGTTTTATGAATCTAGTTAGGTATCCCAGAAAATTTTTCAATAGACTTTACAACCTGATCAAGAGCTTCCGGGGCCTTAATCATCGGGTAATAATTTATAAGATGGTAATTATTTTATTCTAATATTCCAAGACATTATTATCTTGTGGCTTAAATGGTCATTCAAGGACAGATACAATTCTATTTCTTAAACGCATTGTCATGCTAACCACATTCTCCAGCCCTAAAGCAGAAACACTGACTTGATTTAGAGACCTCTGGTTTCACTTTCCTTAACTAAGCATATTTAATAAAGTAAAATTTAAGAGTACAAGTCTGAAAATTTCCAGACTGTTTCAAAATGTCTCATATTTCCTGTTCTTAAAATGCATATGTAAGGTTGGAGATCTTGCTCAATGAGTAAAGGTCTTTGTAGCACTAATCTGATGACCTGAGATTAATCTCAGGATCTCAATGTGGAATGAGAGAAATGACTCCTAGATTGTCTTTGGACAGCTACACATAGGCCATTGCACAACTGCCATTGCACATTCAGTAACAATGAAGCAGTTTACCGTGCAGTCAGGGTATGGTGCCTCATGCTTATAATCACCAAGGGTAAGGCAGGAGAATCACTCTAGGCCAGGGTGGCACACAGAATTGTCTCAAAAATAAATAAATGAATAATTAAAGCAAAAATGTTTGTCTTGTTTTAGCTTTATTGGTTGGCAAAAAATAATAAAATAAGGGTAGAGCGTGAACTAAGACAGTAGCTTTTAAATTTTTAAGAATAGTACTCTTAGCTGTTAAGAGCACTTAATGTTCTTGCAGAGGAGCAAGGTTTGGTACCCAGCATCCACATGGTGGCTCACAGTGATATATATCTCCAATTATAGGCGATCTGATGCCTTCTTTTAGGTTCTGTGGGCACCAAGTACTCTTCCAGGTGGCTCCCAGAATTAGAGACTTCAAAGAACCTTGACATCTTTCTGTTTCTGTGGCTCATAGCTGAGTTGGGTTCTCCAGTGCAGGCTTTTCACCGGACTTAAAAGTGTCAGACAGGACTTCAGAGAGCACCAGAGATACCTGCTGTGTTCACAAGCCTTGCATTTGTCAGAAGAACTAAATTCACTAGGTAATCATGGACTACATGCCTTAAAAAACTCTGTATATTTATAATCAATATAGGTTCTTGTATCTTTAGACATTTTCACACTTATTAATGTGTATGTAGGTATGTTTCTGACATATGCACACCATGATACACATGTCAAAATCAGGGAAAGCTTGTGGAAGTGGTTCAGTACTTTTATCATGTGACTTTTGGGTTTGGACTGAGGCCATCAGGCTTGATGGCAAGTGTCTTTAAGTTCTGAGTCTTCTTGCCAGGCAAAGCACTTACAACTGATTAAGTGTGATGTTTGTGAATTTTTTTTTTTAGTATTTTATCATCTTTGAGAAAATGTAGAACTGTCAATTGAAGCATAATCTTGATTAGTTTTACCAATAAAAACATGGAGTCAGATATTGGGGGTGAAAGGTGAAAGACCATAGAAGCAGAATGGCCAGCTACTAGACTTCTTACCTCTATGATACCCTCAGACCAAAAGGGCTGAGATCCTGTATATATCCTGCCTTATCACTCCCTCTCTGCCCAGCCTTCTTTACTTTCTGTCTGTACAGACCTCCAAACTTCTATGGTTAACTAGTGCCTAGCTCCACCCTCTGATCTCCAGGCAAGCTTTATTTGTCAAAATATCATAACAGTCTATAGCATTTATTTTTCTCCAGAATCAGTATTAGCCCTCTTTTAAAAGATTGTATTTAACATAGAAAACATCTATGGAATAAAACAAAACTTCGTGTGTATTAGGGAGAGGATACAGAGTTAGCTAGAGATAGTATAGCATGTTTGAACATCCTGATGTGTCTTCCAATAACCAGACTCTGAGGTATATTCAGTGACTTTATCTTTTCTCCAGTATTTAAACTCATATCACAGACTGATAGAAAAATTGGCAGAGGTCACTTTACAGCAAACTAATCTGAAACATCAGAAACAGAAGGCAAACTGCTATGAATCACACATTGAATGGCATTAGACACTGTGGAGTGAGCATCTGTGAACTGGTTACCTGTGAGATAACCAGTGCTCAGCGATCTACACAAATTGCCTGAAAACAAGGCACATGGTGAAACATGAGATTTATCCAAATTTATTTCTTCCTGAACTCCTCCCAAATGATTACTAAATGCAAGAAGATGAAATTCTTTCAGAAGTGCCTCCATAATAATGTCTTGTTTTCTCCAAGAGAGGCAGATAGCAAAAGAAAAAGAGAAACTCATATTTTTAGGAAAATAGAATGTTATCTGTATAACTTGTTAGTCTGCTTCTAATACTGTGATAGAAACAGCTATAGTCTTTCAGCTGGATGGTAGTGCTAGGCCTTCAAACCATTTGGTTTTGAAGAAAAGTTTTCAGAAACAGAAATCAGGACACACAGAGACTGAAGCTTCAAGTACGGGGCCTGCATAGGTCTGTACCATGTCCTCTATATGTATATTATGGTGGTTGCTTGGTGTTTTTGTGAGACTCATAATGGTGGAAGTGGGTGAATCTCTTACTCTTTTGCCTGCTCTTGAGACTTTTCCTCATATTGAGTTGCCTCATTTAGCATCAATATGAGGATGTGTGCCTTTTCTTACTGTGTCTTGTTTGGGTGTATTGTTTTGGAGGCCTAGTTTTTTCTGGAAAGAAAAAGGAGGGGAGTAGATCTGGGAGAGAGGAGACATGGGGGAACTAGGGGGAATAGGAGCAGGGGAAACTTTCATTGAGATGTATATAAGAGAAGAATCTATGTTTGATTTAAAAAGAAAGAAAGAAAAGATATTCCTTGTACAGGATCTCCTGAATGGCCTCATGTTCTAGGAGCTTTTTGTATTTTTCCAGTATGGTTTTATTGGACCCTCCTATTGCATTCCATAACCCCTACATTTGTATGCACTTACATAATCTGTTTTGTACTTGGATCTTTAATGTTTAACCATTAAGCTCATTGTTTGTTCACCTATTAGCATCATTGTTTGTAAGGGTACTTTTACCTTAGTGGGCATGGCTCAGTAGATATCGCCTCAACCTCCAACGTTTCCTTGCCTTCTTGTTCCTACTTCTTAAGATGTGACTGCCAGCTCTACCATCCACATTCCATCAGGAGATCCCTGTTAGCTTTCTGCGTGACTCTGAATGTTCATTGCAAATACTTCTATTTATGCTCCAGTGAATGCTGTGCTCTGCTGAAGATTATTGCCATTCATCTACTTCTCCAAGTACTTAATAAGATTCCTTAAATGTGTTCTACACTTCGCCTTCCTTCATAAAACTGATACCAAACAGTAATACCTGCTAAAAATTCTTAAAGTTTTATTTATGTGTGTATATGTACGTTTGCTTCATTTCAGGTACATCAGATGCACACGAGTGCCCACAGAGGAGAGAAGAGGGAATACGATCCTCAAAAATAGAATTGCAGTTAGTTATAGGCAGCAATATCAGCTCTTGTAACCAAACGGTGATTCTCTGCAAGAGCAGTAAGCACTTTAGAAAAGTAAGTGTATTGATATTTTGTGTACATGTACATCTGTGTACCATTTGCATGCCTAGTGCCCATGGAGGCAAGATGGAGCTGTTGGATCATTGGAAAGTAGAGAGTTGTAAGCCAACTTCTTGGTCTTGGAATCCAATCCTCCTCCTTTAAGAGAGCAACAAATACTTGTTAACCACTGAGAAATCTCTCCAGATCCTCCTAATAACAATTTTAGTGGTAATATTTTTCTTTAGCTCTCTAGGATCTTATTGTTCCAAAAAGTAAAGTACTAAAATTGTGAGCTCATTGTTATACCATCTATTTACAAGATTCAAACTTGTTTTTGGCAGTCCTAAAATCAAACTGAAGATCCAGACATAAATCCACACATCTATGAATATCTGAATTTTGATAAACAAGCCAAAAATACACAATGGAAAAAAGAAAGCATCTTCAACAAATGGTGCTGCTCTAACTGGATGTATGCATGTAGAAGAATGCAAATAGATTCAGATCATCCTGAACAAAACTCAAGTTCAAACAGATGAATGACCTCAATATAAAACCGTATACACTGAACCTCATAAAAGAGAAAGTAGGGAATATCCTTGAACCCATTGCCACAGTGTTCTGAACAGAACACAGATAGCAAAGTCACTAAGATAAGCAATGAGCATCCCCCAACAGAAGAATAGATAAAGGATTTACACAATGAAGACGTATTTCTGAATATTCATCTTCAAATACCTTGTGTTGTTGAGACATGGTACATTCCAATGTCCTTGTCAGTGTCTGGGTCCTTCATGTCTTGCACTTTAACAACTGGCCATTGCTTAGCCACTCCCACAATTGCCCAACACATCTTTCAGGCAGGGCAGGTTGTAGGTTGAAGGTTTCCTGTCTCAGTTGAAATCCCAGTCTCACCACTGGAAGCCTTGTCTGGTTGCAGAAGATGGCAATTTCAGTCTCTGTACTCTCCATCACTACAACTCTTCTCTAGGGTCACCTTCATAGGTTCCTGAACATGTTCTCTGCAAGAGATTTCAACATCCAACCCCAAATGTTCTCCAATTCCAGTCATCTCTCTCCATACTCTCTCCTTCCATTCCTCCCTCATTGTAAAATGTCTCTTAAGGATGGAGATAATGGGGAGATTAGGACCTGATTAACACTAGAACTACTGTGTTCTCTAATCCACCCAGCCAGCTAATGATTTAACCATTAGCTAAGGTAAGGATTGCCTATTTGGCTACCACACTAGGATTCTTGAGTTAGCTTGCTCATTAGAACACCAAAGTCAATCAGACAGTTATGTTAAACATGCCATATCTTGCTTTCTAATTTAAGTCATTATTATTACATGAAAAATGGCTGGGAGCACATTCCTGAGTTATAAAGTGGAAAAGTAAGGAGTCAAGAATATGTGTTTATTAAAAAGATCATAGGTACAGATCTACCATCTTACCTTTATCATATGTGCCAACACATTCTAGAGTGAAATGAATAAAAGTAGAATTAACATATTGACTGTTACATTCTTGCTAGAGGGTCATAGCACTGCTGAAGTTTTGTGAGGTGTTGAAAACATCTGCCTATGGATATGTCTCTAAGACTCAGCACTACAAGTATAGGCTTGGACTATTATCTTCATAAATAATTTACCATTCCTAGAAAGAAAGAGTAGGAACCAGCTAACATGACAGTATTTCTAAAAATAGGTTATTAAATGGCACAGATGATTAAGATATTATAAAGGAGACTAATGTGACCATTTTCTACTTTTTCTTGACAAAATTATTGTACTATTATTGTACTCTATTCATATTCAGTGTCCCTGGGAACATTTATTTTTTTGTTTTTACAAACAAATACACAGTACACATGTTGTAATTTTGGGAAATCCAGACTTCAGTAGTTGTAGAATTACTGTAGTTAACTTTAAACAAAAATGTTGTATATTATTTTGTAGGATTTTTGGGCCAGTCTTTCTTAAAAAATGATTGTGTGAGACCATTTATTAAAGTGCACAATAGCACTCCCACAGTGCTCTTAAGATTAACTTCTCCAGATGGAAGCACTTTAACTAAAATTGATCCTCAAAGAATTAATGCTTGTGTTAAAAAATCCCATATGTTTTATGTTCTCAGAAAATTAATTATCACAGTTTCTGTCGATCTTTGCAATTTACTCATTTATGATAAAACATTACTGTAAGCTTAACAAGAACATCAAAATGACAGATACACTACTAACAATATTTGTATTCATAGCTGAATTATGGCACTTATTCATAATGTTGTTACTTTCCTGTCTGGAAGTTTTCTCAGTTTCTTACATTGATAATAGACCCAGAACCCCATGTCTTTTCACAGTCTATAAATTGAGTAGATATTCTCTTACCTAGTGTAATATATACACATATACACATGAACACACACAATATATATATATATATATACACACACACACACATATACACACACACATATATATATGTATATATGTATATATATATATATATATACACACACACAAACATATATGTGTGTCCAAATGTGTATTCTGTTGAATCTTTTTACAGACATTTCCAAATTTGTTAAGTAATGTTGCTAAAATTGCCTTAAAATGCAATATAAAGGGCAATTTTTAGCCTTGTTTCCCATATATTAAACATATGAACAAAATAGTATATAAATTAAATGCAACACCCTATTCTTTTGGGGACCCTTTTGTTATCTTCAAGTTTAACTTTCACATAGACTTCTAGTTAAATCATAGTTGCTTCAGTTGTGTTCATTGAGTTTCTTCTCCTCTCTGTTAGGGGCTTCTGAATTGTTGCTTCTAGGAACTTTTAACTCTATCATGATTCAGCTGAATGACTCTTCCAACTTACTCTGTCTTCCTGATGAGCAACACTGCACCATGCATTTGCTTAATATTCTGGCTGTGAAAATTTTGGCTCACATGGTCTGTTATCATAGAAACTTTGAGACACAAATGACTATTTACAAATTATGCAGACCGGGGTGATGAGAGCATACATAACATGGGTAGACAATGGCAGTCAAACTCCTTTCTCTGTGAGGAGGCATTCTATTTTCTCTCTCCTAGTTGGTGGTGTGATACTCTTGGCACTTCCTCCTCAGCTCCAGTCACCTTCTCAGACTTCCTCATCTGAACTGACCTTATTCTTTCTACACGCCTGCTGTAAGTACTCAGTAAATATTAATCAAATGAATGAAAAGTTAATAATCACAGCGATTTCAAATCTCTAAGTAGGGGAAAGTGAACCACAGATGAAAGTTTTGACCTACATTCCTGGTAATGTCATTACTTAGAAAGCTTTGAAATAGCTATAAAAATACATACAATTATTATGTAAAGGAATGAAATTAGGATAGAAATAATACTTTCACATAAATGATTACAATAATTTGGACATCATCATTTTATTCTGTTTCTCAATAGTTTGGTGTTTAAATATTGATACTTAGAAAATCGATAATGCAAAATTTCTTCAAAATCAAATTTGACTAATGTTTTATTTATTAAACAAAGGGAAAATTTTCATGTAGAAATTGCATTCATTCTTTTATCTGTCCACTGATCCTATGGTTATCTATTTTTTATTAATAGTATTAAAACTGTTGCACATTGTTCCGGGAAGATGGTTGTTAAGATAGAAAGATGGCCAATCATCACTCTATTAAACATGTAGCTCCAGTATTAGTCACTTTGAGATGTAGATATTGCAAGAACATTCAATAGGGCAACTGTGTAATTAGGAAAGGTGAACTTTGAGAATGGCGTTGGAAGAGAGAAAGGAGTTGGATCAGCTCATAGGCCCAAAGCAGGTGCTTGGAAAAGCTTTACTATAGGAATCTGAAGCCAAATGGGACAAAGATGGGAACATCATATTTTGAAATGACATTCTTCACTCACTCTCAGAAGTAGCTTGATGCAAGAGAAACTAGAGAGAGGAGAGTATTAAATAAACTTAGAACAGAACATCACTGCTGATGAAATTTGTGAAAAATACTTGAAATTTTGTGGAAGGGGGTTTGTAATAAAAAAAAAGTCAATTTAATTGTTGTGCAAGTTTAAGCATGTCTTTTGAATGCCCAAGAATAAGTGAGTGGTATAATTAAATTAATATATATATATATATATATATATGTATATATATATATATATATTCCCTGCTTTACAGGAATAGATACTCATAGAGTTACTGCATGTGCCTGGTAAACTCCAAAACTCTTTCTGTGCACTGTTTTCATAGACTTGGTTCTCTGTATATAGACAGATATTATATTATATAAGATGCAAATACTCTTAAAGGCATAACTTTTCCCTAAAACATGCTATCATTTTCTGGACAATCTACTTCCAGTCTCTCCCCTCCCTTCCTCTGAAGTCATAAATCTCAGGTTACTCTCTAATCTTGTCTATCATAGTCCTTAAGGAAATTGAGCTACATGAAGAAAAGACATTGACTTGAACTAAATATGAGTATCAGCTAGCAAGCCCAGGAAGGGTTAGGAGCATGGTGAGAAGCTGATCCAGCTGATCCAGCTGATCCAGCTGATCCATGAAGAGGTGCAATTACAGAATAAACAGGACTACTTTGACTAGAACATATGTTGGTAGGATGACATAGAAAAGGCAATATGCTAGAGTGTCTCAGAAACCACTCTCAATATGGTTTATGGAAAACTATAATGAACTGTTAAAAAATGTTCAGCACATTACTGTTAACTAGAGACACAATTTTGGCAAGATCATTTCATGGACATAGATCTGGATTTAGGTTTTAGTTTTTAATATATAGCTCTCTTGCACTTTATTGGTCATTGGACCTACTTCAGTTAATCTTACTGAATTAAGACACTTTTCCCCTAACATGTATACTGTATCAATCATAGATGAGGGGGTCAACTTAAAAATATTTTAAAATTTTCTTGAGATTATATTTGTATCATTTTTCCTTCTCTTTCCTCTCCTCAACCCCTCTTCTGTAGCCCATTGCTTTCTTTCAAATTATGGTTTCTTTGTAATTAATTGTTACACAAATATGCATACACCATACAAACACATGCATTTCTAAGTATACACACACAACCTGCTAAGTCTGTACAATGTACTTGTATGTATACACAGATCCTAAAACACTTCGTAGAAATGTCTTAATGAAGTCACCTAGGAACTTTGAATTTATTATTTAAATATCAAAGCTAATGAAACACAATAATCTTCAAAGTAAAAATACTCTAGGGGAAGAGACAAAAAAATAAAGGTACTAACTAATCTACTCTGATTGTATGTGTTCTGGGAGGGTGATGAGTGTAACAGGGCAACCATCTATGAGGAAACCACAATGGCTTTTTAAGGATCAGAAGCTGCAAGCCAATCATGTTTTATGCCCCCAGAAGACAAGAACAGAGCTCAGGATGTTGCCTCTGATGTTTGGCTGAAGATGTTGGGGTATGCAGTCCTCAGAGACTGTTGACATGGCAACTCACTCTCAAGTCTTGTTGTCAGAGCCATGTAGAATGTTTGAGTAGAGTCACATGAGGAACAGGTCCAGTGATACACGGAGATGAGTGCTCCATTTTGTCAGCTGTTATGGGAAAATTTGGTTTCTTGGCTAACTCCTCCTCTCCTCATCTGCCTCTCTTTCGACTCTCAGCTTTCTTCTCTATTTCTGGTCATTTTGTCAGCATCTGCTAATTATATGGAGAAGTAGGTTTCTATATTACCTTTTTAAATGTTTCTAGAAAAATATGTTTTGTTCTCAGTTTTAATTTTTTTTTCTTAACTAGTTAACCTTTCATGGTAAAAAAAAAAATCTTTCTGTCATCTGTCGTAAAACAATGGTTGTAAGAAAATGGCCAGTTTTAGAACTGTTTCCACACTGACAATGTTATGCTTTCCTGGAAAAGTGATTTTAGATATTCTACATGAACACTGTGGTCTCAGAATCACTGACTGGGATCCTGGCCACCCAGGCCAGGGCAAGGTGCTGAGCCACAGCAAGCAACACTCTCAAAGGCCTTACCAGGGTCCACAGAACTTTTCTGGGAACACATATTTAGGATGAAATAAATCTTCCCTCCAATGGCATCCTTATTATACCACAGAAATTAACTAGAAGTGCCCAGTGTGAATTTATACAGCAACTCCTGTCATGCTGACTACCAGCACTGTGAGAAAAGTCATAAGATAAACAGGAACCAGGGATCAACTGGTTCTACTATTAAATCACCTTAATATACTTGATTCCTGACCTATAAATTTTCAATAATTAGTTAACAAAGATTAATGGCCTGGATGGGCTAGTCAATGATGGGTTCCTCTGTGCTTTTTTCCCCCTCATGTTAAGGCAGGGTGTCTAACCTGGAGCTCCCACATACCACATGTGTCCCAGGACAACTATGAATGTGGTTTAACATGTTTATAGATGATAGTGTCGATGTGAACAGGTACAAACCCGACGTTAAGCTATTTGGAGTGAGCTCTTGGCTTCAAGCAAGTTTTTTTTTCTATGTATTTCACATCCAGGCTTCAGCCTCCCCTGTGGTGACATTATTTATGATTTAATAAAGCTTGCCTGAAGGATCAGATTGCAAAGCTAGCCACAGTCATAGAAGCTGGGCAATTGTAGCACACACCTTTAATCCCAGGACTCTGGAGACAGAGGCAGATGGATCTCTGTGAGTTCAAGGCCACCCAGGGATACATGAGAGTGAATAATTCTAACAGTTACAAAGCTCACACCTTTAATCCCAGTACTAGAGAGGTATACAAGACAGGGGGAAGGTATTCCCTATTTAGTCTTAGGCATTCAGTCTCTAGCCATGCTGAGGATTTCTGGAGCCAGGATCACCCATTAAGTCTGAGGTTGAGGTAAGAGCAAGTGGCTGGCTGCTTTGTTTTCTGATCTTCAGCTTGAACCCCAGTATCTGTCTCTGTGTTTTTATTATTTGTGTTATACTCCCTCATCCTCCTCTCCAAATCCCTGTCCCCCAGTTCTTCCCTCCCAGTGCCTAATCTGCTCCTCTTCTGTCTCTACCCAGGAAATGCAGTTCTTCTATGAGTGTCAATAAAACATGGCCTATCATGTTGCAGTAAGACTAAGCACCTCCGCATGTATTGAGACTGAGCCAGGTGACTCAGTATGAGAAGGAAGGTCCCAAAAGACATCATCAAAAGAATCAGAGACAGCCTCTGTGTCTATTGTTAGGAATCCCAAAAGAGGAACAAACTACACAACTGTAACACACATACAGAGTGCCTACGTCAGGCTCTTGGAAGCTCCATAGTTGTCTGTTCAGTCTCTGTGAGCCTCTGTGACCCCAGGTGATTTGACTGTGTGAGCCTTCCCATGGTGTCCTTGACTCCTCTGGCTCCTATACTCCTTACTAACCAAGCAAGTGGAAGACTGTATGACAAGAACTTCAAGTCTTTGAAGAAAGAAATTTAAGAAGATATTAGAAGACAGAAAGATCTCCCATGTTCATGATTCAATAGGATTAACATAATAAAAATAGCCACCCTACCAAAAGCAACCTACAGATTTAAATCCCAAAACCCAATCTCATTTAAATCCCAATCTCATTTAAATCCCAAAACCATTTTTTACAGACCTTGAAAGAACAATAATCAACTTCACATGGGAAAACAAAACAAAACAAAACTCCAGGAAAGCTAAAACAATCCTATACAATAAAAGAACTTGCAGAGGTATCAGCATCCCTGATTGTAAGCTCCACTACAGAGCTAAAGTAATAAAAACCATATGGTACTGGCATAAAAACAGACACGTGAATCATAGGAATCAAATGGAATACCCAAATGTAAACTCACACACCTATGAACACCTGATTTTTTACAATATAGCCAAAATTATATAATTGAAAAAAGAAAACATCTAACTGGATGTCAGCATATCGAAGAATGAAAATGGATCCATATTTATAACCTTGCACCAAACTCAAGTCCAAGTGGATCAAAAATCAAAACATAAACCCAAATAAAACTGAACCTAATAGATGAGAAAGTGGGAAATAATCTCGAACACATTGTCACTGAAAACAACTTTCTGAATAGAACACTAATAACATAGGCAATAAGGTCAACAAATAAATGTGACATCATGAAATTGAGAAGTTTTTGTAAAACAAAGGACATCATGAACAGGACAAAACTATGGAATGGGAAAAGATCTTCACCAACCCCACATCTGGCAGATGGCTGATTGCCAACATATATAAAGAACTCTAAGAAATTAGAACTCAAGAAATTAAAAATGAGGTGCAGATCTAAACAGAAAATTCTCAACAGTAGAATCTCAAACGGTCAAGAAACATTTAATGAGTTGTTCAACATCATTAGCCCTCACAGAAATGCAAATCAAAATGACTCTGACACATGTCAGAATGACTAAGATTAAAGAACCCAAGTGGTAGCACATACTGGAGGAGATGCAGAGTCAGGGGAACATTCCACCATTGCTGGTGGAAGTGTAAACTTGTACAGCCACTTTGGAAGTGGGTGTGGGGGGGTTCCTCATAAAACCTACCTTCAAGAAGACATATACCCAAAGGATGCTCAATCATTCCACAAGGACAGTTGCTCATTTATGTCCAATAACAACTTTATTTTTAATAGTCATAACCGACAAACAACCTAGTTGTCCCTCTACTGAGGAATGGATAAAGAAAATACGGTACTTTTACATAATGGAGTATTACTCAGCGGAAAATAAACAATGACATCAGAAAGTTTGAAGGCAAATAGATGGAACTAGAAAAAATTCATCCTGAGATAGGTGACCCAGACTGAGAAAGACAAACATGGTATGTACTCACAATAAGTACATATTAGTTGCAAAATAAAGGAAAATTACATGAAAATCCACAGCCCGAGAGATACAAAGTAACAATGAAAGTTTATGGTGGGAGGACACCCATTTCTTCCTGGGAAGGGGAAAGAGAAGAGATTTCATGAGTGGACTCAGGACGGGTGGGGCCAGGAGCTTGAGTGATCAGGTCAGGTTTTGGGAAGGAGGGCCAGAGTGCTGAGAGGGGATTGCTGGCAGGAAGAGCTGGGGTTGAGCTTAAGACTTGCCCCAGGAAATCTCCCAGGAGTCTACTGGGAGGACTTAGACTCCTCCCAATAGTGGATAAGTAGCCTGAACTGGTTGCCTCCTGTGACATTTCTCTCTAAGCTTATATGTCCTGTTGAGTTATAGAATATTTTTGAAGTCTCATTATGTAGTACAGATTCACCTACAATGAATCCTGTAGCCTCTGCCTCTGTGGTTCAGGGATTACAGTAATGTGTTGATAAAATCTGTGCAGACCTTGGGAACACTGTTCAAGTGTGCATACAATCTGGTAGTATGGAACTGCAGTTTTACTTTCCCTTCTTCTGTTATTGTGTATTGCAAACATTCTGATTAGGATAAATCAAGAGCCTCTTCTAAAATATTAAACATTCTCATTAGTTGATTAAAAAATAAATTAATTCCAAAATTGCACTGTGTGCTGTGTTTGGGGTTATACCCTGAAGTGTCCCTTGAGCCACTCGAGGCATTTGCTAAACTATATGCTAATGAAATCAGAGTAGCCATCCTCTGCTTTCTGAGCCTGGGCCCCTCTTTGTGTGCTTAGTTATGGGCTGGGTCTGCAATCAATAAGGAACAATGTGGGGAGCCGCGAGCTGCCGCCATTGCAGGATGGCGACCACTCCCCTACAGGATGCAGTGAACGACTCCATGTTGGGCAATGC
The DNA here is from genome assembly GCA_030556225.1 of Cricetiscus sungorus. Taxonomy (NCBI): domain Eukaryota; kingdom Metazoa; phylum Chordata; class Mammalia; order Rodentia; family Cricetidae; genus Cricetiscus; species Cricetiscus sungorus. Next base: position 23,997,202 of record JANBXA010000253.1, read on the forward strand.
CTCCTCGGATTGCGTGTTCCCTTCTTCCGCATGCACAGTAGGAATGGTGTCTCTGGCCAATCCCAAGGCCTCGGGTGTCTGCAGTTCGGCTGAGACCAATCAGGGTACGACCCGTGTCCTTTTTCCCTATATAAGCAGCTGCATTTGGGTTTTTGGGGCCCCTGGTTTCCTGCTCTCCCTTCAATCAAGAGGCTCTCCAATAAAGCGTAATTTGTCCTCAAGGTGTCCTTGCTGGTCGAGGTGCTGGTCGAGGTGCGTGCCATAGAACAAGACCAAGGGAAGACAAGAAGAAGCAAGTGGCCTGTTTGCTGCTGCTATCTCTTATCAGTAGTGTGTCACATTGGGTTACAGACCTTCAAAGTCCTTCTTGTTTTCAAATTCCATAAAATCAGCCAGGGATAATGATTCGGTTCCATACTCATCCTGCAGAACGACTTTGAACTCTTCAATAAAAAAGCACCAAAATAATAGAATAACAGCAGTAACAAAATATCAAATTGTAAAGATGGGTAGATGTTAGCTTGTAATTTATGTAAACTGACAAATATCTACATGTCTGGAGGAAAAATTTACCCTGTCCTTGCCTATATTAAGAAAGTTCTGGTGTCTGTCCATTAGCAATGTTAAATGGTAAAAGCTTTTACATGGTCTATATTCTCTTGATGGTTACAGTTGAATGGGAAGATTTATTTCTTAATAAAACTTGTGCACATTGCAATCTGAATAGCATTTAATTTTTGGATATCACAATGAGCCTTCTTTTAATTTTCCACAACCATGTGAAAAATGAAATGAGCATGCTACTACTATATAAAGCTCTTCCACTATACACGGAAATGCAGTGGAGCTAGATTTAGACATGGGATGGACTGTCCTTTGCATTGACTGGATTGTTGAAATGTGGACCTACTGTACTGGCAGTTTATCTTATCGCTCACATGCATCCTGGCTATTAACTATGAAAAACATTTCCACTCAGTAGTGTAATAAACTATGCTAACACTACTTGAAAAAATAATTATATAAGACAATATAGTGAAATTCTGATGGTCATATAGACTAGCTGGTAAAAATCTATTTATATATCTGTTATTTATTTCACCTTAATATTTATTTTGATTTACAAATAATTTAATTCATATTCTTATGCCATTAATAATGATATTTAGGCCTATGTATCAACAGTAAGAGAAGGTTTGCTTGACAGAGGAAAATAAATGTATCAGAGGATTGTAAGCATTTTTTGATAAATGCCTGCTTGGATTTTAAGGTGTGAAAGAAACTCACTTTTTTTAAATTTCAGGAGGCTGTTTATAAAGTAAATGCCAGTTTTAATAAAATATGATGAGACTTTAATCTCATTTCTTAAGAAATTTTAGCCTTAAAATTTTCAATTTTTTAATAAAATATCTTCTTATAGATTTAGAGGCATCCTTTGTAAAGTGTCACTTTCTAAAACATTGAACATTATTAAAACTAGGATTATTATTTAAATAAAATACTATTTTAAAAACTCTATGTATATGTGGAAATGGTCACCAATGTTATTATTATTTTTTTAAAAATGAAAACAAACATAAACAATATTTGGGAATTTGGGCGTCATTCTTTCCAAACTGCTTCCTGCTGGTAGGGGGCGCAGTCATGGGGGAATCCTAAGAAGATGCAGAAATCTTGGCTGTAGTGGTCTGCAAGGCTGCATTGATTGTCCTTGATGTTGCTTCATGGGGTCTAGGCCAAACCTAAGAATAATAGGCAATGTTATTTATTTTTATCCTCAAATTTAGTCATTTTGCTATTTGAAAAATATATGTTACACTATATTTATTTTTCACAATGATGTGTTTTATAGTCACAGTTTACACACATTTTGGCCATATTTTGTAGTGAAATATCCACCCTCCTGCCACTGTTGCACTAACCATGCCCATTGGGGGTGTAGAAAGGGGCGGGACTAGGTGTAGAGTCGGGAACCCCAGAACTCTCTCTTGCTTCCTGGATGGAGATAGAGAGCATCTGGAGGCATTCTTGGGATTTTGCAAGTTATTTCTCCCTGAATAAACATCTATTGAGCTTATTTGCTTTAGCTGATCCTTATTTTTTCACGTTGTTATTTCTCCCCATTATTCTATCAAGCCCTTGCCAACTTCTAAACAGCCCCTTATACTTTTCTGTATGTGATACTGGGAATTAGACGTAATGCATGCTAGATAAATGTCCCACATAGCCTACTTCTGCTTTAATGTCACACATACATATCTATATACGTATATGTGCATATACATACAGATTCATACATAATTGTAAGTTCCAAATACGAGATAAAACACACAGTAGCTGTCTGAATTCGACTTATTTCATTTAATATGGTCTCCTGTTACCTTCTCTTTTCTGCAAATAATGTCATTATTTTCTTCTTCATGGCTGAATAATAATGAATGTACATTGAGTGTGTGTGTGTGTGTTTATCTGTATATTGTTTTCTTAATCTATTTGACTCTCAGTTGCCAAAAGTCTCTTATTGTCAATAACACTGAAATAAACAGATATCTGCATATCATTATGGTACAGTGACTTAGATTCTTTTGTGTATGTTTCTGGGAATGGTCTAATGAGATATTACAGTAGCTCTACTTTTAAGTTTTGTGAGGAATTGCTAGGCTAATTTCCATATTCCTTTAGTGCACTCTGCAATCTTACTAGAATTTGTCATTCTTTTGACTGAAGTGAGATAGAATCTCAGTGAAATTTGGATTTACATTTCTCTGATATCCAAGGATGTTGAATTTTATTATAAATTTATTATTCATTAGTTTCTCATCTTTGGAAAACTGACTTGATTTTATTCCTTTTAAGTTCTTTTCTTTTTAAAAATATTTTATTAATTATTTGAGAATTCCATAGACTATATTTTGATCATATTCATAATCAGCTCTTCTCCCTAACTTCTCCTGTATCCACACTCAGCTTCCTGCCACTTCCAATGTCCTGTTCTTGGACTCCAGCTGGTGCTGTCTACATTCCTCTGAATGTGAAGCTGTACACTGACATGGGAGTGTTCTTTTCTTCTCACTTATTGATGAGATTTCACTATGTGGCCCAAGCTGGCATCAGATGCCCAGCCCTCCTGCCTTCCATTCATGACTGCTGGGCACAGAAACATGTGACTGTTTATATGTATAATTTAAAGTAAATTATATTTAGGAAGTAATTTAACTCATTCAGAAATTGGAATTAGTTATTAGAGATCGAATTTTTTCTGAGTGGACATGTATTTATGAGCATGTAACAAAAGATGGCTCTGTATGTATTTGCATGATTTAAATGTGTAATTTTGAACATAAACTTCCAACAAATTTGCCTAAAAGTCTTTTAAGCCCATCCCCATGGAAAGGCACAGAGTTGTCGTTGGAAATATGACTCAATTTTTCAAATTAGCATGCATGGAGTCTGGCAGCTGAATCTTAGCAGGGCACATTGAAAATGTAGCTCTAATTGTTTACAACTCGTTCTGTTCCTAAGTTTTTTTTAATATTAATATTTGGAAAGCACCCAAGGACATATTTGTCAAGATTGAAGGACTTAGATCCACATGGTGAGGGGACAGTATTTTGTTTGCTCTGTAGATTTTATTGTCACAAAAACAAACTTCTGTTTTGTTGCTTATTTAAATGATAAAATTAATGCATAGTCATTTCTTAAAAGTTGAAAGTACCCAAAGATTTAAAGAAGAAAAATATTCACACATTGTCCCACTTAATCAAAATAAAGTCACAAATAACATTTTGATGAATTTTGCATCAATTTATGTTTAAATTACTGAAATTAAAATTCGTATAATTTTTCCTACTGACATTTTAAAGTTAATAGTATGCCATAATTATCTTCAAACATTTCATAAAGGGGTATGTAAACACCTTTGTGTTAGTTAGATTTCAGTTAGAGAACATGAACATAGCCATAGTGCACACACACACACACACACACACACACACACACACACACACACACACAACAAGCTGAGGAGGAGGTGAAATATTCTTTGTATGTCTGTTTACAAATGTTCATGCATGTGTATATGTATGTGCTACTTTGTGTGCATAGAAAATATACAACAATGTCTGGTATCCTTTTCTGTAGTGCACTACCGAATTTTCTGAGTTAGGGTCTTTCACTAAACCTGGAACTACCAATAGGCTAGAGGCTGATTGGTGAGTTCAGGAAATCTGCTTCCCCTCAGGGGTTACAGATGTGCATGGCCACAGGAGGTTTAAAAAATAATTGCTAATTAAATATGTTTTAAGACAATTTTAGACACGTATGTGATGCAAACAGACCACTATCACCTCTTTACCTCCTTATACACCATTGTTTTTGAGGTGCTGGGATTTTGAGGTCAAATTATTCACTTACAAATTTTGCCCTTTATTCACTGAACCATCTCTCCAGCCCTGAATGGCAAATGGTCTTCATGAAGGTCTTCTATATTGATGAAGGAGCTCAAGGTCAGACTGGCAGCAACATAGAAGAAAATATAGTGATTAATAGCCAGGGAATAGAAATAAGCGAAAGCCTTTGGAATAGAGCAGCACTTAGGAAGCTTTGCTAGATAACTCCATTGGTCTCCCATGGTCTCTAATCTTCCAACCTTAGGAATGCAAATACCTGCACACAGATGTTGATGTCTACCTCAAAAGTAAAGTACATACTTGGTCTAGGAATTGAAGGAGATGCTCTGGGCACTGCAGAAGGCATGGCATGGGGGCAGAACCAGATCTGAGGGGGCAAGGTGTTTCGAACAGAAGGAATATTTGCTTCTCCATGGAGGTACCCTGCCTGATCCTAGTCTTATGCCCATCAGGTTCTCAATGTGCCTTCTAAACATCACAAAATGTATCCTATTATAGCACTCCAAAGTTAGTGCCACATAGAATGGTATTCTTGGAAATTAAAGCCCTTCTTAAGTGAGCAAATCTACAATAAAGTAATTTTCATTTTAATGTCACTAAGTCACTTTATGAAGTGCATATGCTCTACACTATACCATTCATATACTTACCGAATTTGGGAACAAGGATGCCCAATGGTATGCTTGTATATACTCCATTGCATTGTACTTTGTTTTTACACATTTTATGTTGTTGTCAAAATCTATTCATTTTTCTGCCTTGGAAGCTGTTTAACTTATCTTTCCTTCAGAGCCTTGCTAAAGTGTGAAGGTCAGATAAAAGTGTCCCTAGACATATGAAATCATTTGTGGACCTTTGCTGTGATCTCTATTTGCGGTGTTTCAGCCTGTGAGCTGGTTGGGGCGGTTACCATGCTATGTGCCGCTCTGTATCTTTCACTATTCTCTGACCTTGAGAGAAGACAAAGCACATTTGTACAAAATAGGTGAGCAAAAGTGCTCCTTGGAATTAGTGAAATTATACCATTATATAAACCCAGAAGATGGATTGTTTTTCTCATGTTACTTTACTTATTTAAAAGATACACTCCGAGTTTGGTGCTATAAACTCCTCCTCCAAAATGGCCCAATAAAATATTTACCCAGTTTGATGGAAAATATTTTTCAATAGCGTTACACAATTGGCTAATATATGTTCAAATAAAACTCATTTCACTTTGAAATAGAATACCTCAAACTTTTCCGATTTGGCTTGATGATGTTTTGTTTTTTTTGAGACAGGATGTCACTCTGTACTCTAGGTTGAGCCAAAATTGAGTATGTAGTATAGGTGGGCCGTACAGCCATCCTCCTGCCACAATCTTGAACATGCTGAGATTATGTATAGATTATTAAAATTAGTTCAATAAACAATTTTCATGCAGTGCACTTGAACTAAAACTGAGAAACTATATATAATTCATTATGATATTTTGGAAAAGCTTCACATGAGATAAATATCAGTATTGTTGTTTATGCTAGTGTCTCAGATTCACATTCAATGTTCAGGACATTTTTACAAACACCAATTTCAACCTAACTGCTATGAATAAAGGTCCAGCATATGAAAAACTTGAAGCTCAAATATTTTGTTTATTGTCACTACTGTTTGTATAATTAAAGTGTTCACTTTGTGCAGTTCAAATACATCAGTTTTAGAAACCTGAAAATATGGAGTATTTGTGATGAGATGAGAGCAAACTTCCCACAAGCTGGAGAGACAGTGTTTGGTGGCCTGACTTTGTGGCAACAGTTCCTTTTACATAATTTCAGTTTGATTTTCCACTAAAATAAATAAGTTTTAACATAGTTTTCTTTGTGTCCTTTTCAATTTGCACATTCTTTATAATAAATTTTAATTACAGAAATAAAATAGTATGTAAATATTACTTTCTTTATTAGTAGTTTAGACGCTAATAACTCACCTTTTTCATCAGCCAAACTATCAATTCTAAATTTTTCATTTTCCTTCTTTTTTTTTAAATAATGCTTTCTGGTGTGTGAAATCAGCTTTTGTAAAAAAAAAAAATCACTTGTTTTTAAGTTTTCCATTCCTTTCTTCTATGTTCAAGCAACCAGGAGGAATTAATCTCAATTAAGGTAAATACTCATGTACCATTGAGAAAAACTGGATACACCTGTTATAAGCAAATGCCTTCTTGAGGGTCCAGCTAGGAGAGGTTAACTTAGCCACTGCCTTTCCTCAGCTTTCAACAAGGCAGGCCGTATGCAGGATTTTGGGATGAAGAGCCTTGAGTATTTTCTCCAGCAGTTAAACTTCACAGTTTATTTCTGGTAGCAAGATTCTGGTATAATTTATCTATGTCAAAGCCGCTACCCCAAGAAGGGAGACAGGAGATGATGCTCCAGCTGAGAGAAGTGTCACAGCAGAGAGATTTCCAAGGGCTTTGCTTGGAAATACCTACAAAATTCTAGCGCTATTTTTTTTTAACTCTATTCAGATAATTTTTTTTCTTAAGGGGCATATTTGCCCCTTAAGAAAAGGTATATTAACTTTAAATAAACAATACAGAGTTACCTAACAATAAACAGTGAACCCCAGTTCTTGATATTATACATCTATATGATATGATCTTGGTTATTGGAACTAAGAGATAACTAAAATATGGCTTCTAGTATTATCAGTCTTCAAAATAATTACCCCCACTGACATGCTCAAAGTTAATATTCTGTGTTCCATCTTTTTCCTATTTTTCTTCTCTCTTATCTTGAGATTGTAATTTAATGGTTTGGTTTTATCTTTTTTAATATCATGTCCTTGCCCCCTATACTTTGGAACAATGTTATTGCTAGACTCATTTCATTTGATTATTTGGATCCCCTTTTACTTGGTACCTCAGAGGGCTGATTGTCACTCAACAACTAGCAGACTGATAGACACAGTATAAAAGAATTGAGAGGAAAAGGCTATGGCAGTTGATACTTGTGACTATTTTAGCATCAGACACTTTCTCTCTAGATCCATTCTTGTTTATTATTTTCCCTAGAATATGGAGCAGTGCCAGGAACATAGAAGACAATCGATACATTTCCCAAGAAAGTACAGGCAGTCACGCCTGAAAGAGAAAGAGACACTGCATTAGAAGGCAGCCTCCAGCTGAGTTCTCCTAAAATGAGCCAGGTGTCTTATTCTTGAATTGTGGTAGCTGTATGGGCTGGGACAAAACCAAAACAAAACAGAGAAAGATGTTATTTACTGTACTCAGCATCACTCCTTCTGCCAGGTGAAAAGTATAGGCTACAGGGACAATATCCCTTCCTTGGTATTCTCTGGTTGTGTAAATGGTGTGAAAGTTCTTTGTATACCTTTTCCTCTGATTACAGAAGGACAGTTTCATCCAGTTGCCTTTAAATTCAGTGGATCTGATCAGACTTTAAAGTGTAAGATCAGAGCCACCTCCTATTGTGTATTCAAAATGCCACTTCTCTATGCACTGAAAATATGAAAGGAGCAGGGCTCAGGTAAAGAGACAAGGAGAAAAGCACCAATCACTCAGATCTGTAATAGAACCTACTAAACTCTCATTTTGCTATTTATGCAGTTTGCAGGAAATAAAGAAGATATATAATCCCAGTTAAATATCCTATAAAAGACAACCAAAAGCAAGTGCAAATATTCTCTATTGTGATACGTAATACATATATTTGGTCCTGGGCTATTACACATAGGAGTTGATACTGATTTATATAATATCTAATTTCCATCTGGAAAATTTGATTTTGTATGCTAGAAGATCTGAATGATTTTGAACACCACGGTGATATAACACATGGAAAATTCCATACCAGGGAGCTTTATTTTGTGTGGCAAGTGAAAAATGCTATATAAAGTTACACACAAAGTCTGTTCTTGATCATCTGCCTATCATCCATTTACCTATAAATGCATCTATCAAACAATATATACACGTGGATTAGAGGAAACTGAAAAAAAATCAAACAATATTTGAAATGAGTTAAGGAAGGTTAACTCCCGGACTAAGTATAGGAAGATTAACTCCCAGACTAAGTATTCATTCAGAGTGTGGGATTGTCCGTTCCTCTGCTTCCCTGTCCTATCTAGGCCCTCAATTGGTTGAGAGCTGCATGCTCAGATTGCTCAGGACACTTTGCTCACTTTGATAATTTAAATATTGATCTCTTCTGAAACTTCCTCACTGACATCCTTAAGTGATGCATAACTGTAGACAACCTGCAATCTATTCAAGTTCATTCTTAACATTGTTCTCTCATGCTATAGAGAGTGAATATGGTCAGATTCAATAGTCCTATAACATGAATGTAATTTGGTTTCTGGGAAGATGAATTATTCTTTCCAGCACTGAAATTGGGGAAACACTCTTCCTGTGTTTCTTATAAAGACAAGATAGTACAATGAATTTAACATTCTCATAATAAATACAACAGTAAGTTTCAGATAGCTTTTGGATGAAGGTTAACACCATTGCCAAATAATAGTTTAGTCTATAGGATCTCAGCAGGCCCCAAGAAAACTGGTCCCAAAGTGGAGTTTCTGTATATAAATTGAACCAAGAAGCAATCTAGTCTGCAGGTGAATGGTTTCCAATGGTTGTCTTAAGCAGCTAGTTAGAAATTAGCAGGATAGAAGGTCATTGAGAATGAACCCCTCCCTCAAAATCAGACTATCCTCTTAGTCACACAGATTTTTAAGGAAGGGAAAAATATTCAAATTGCCCTTCCTTAAGATTTAGATTTGGAATTAGCAAGTATATGTTGAGGTCCATTAAGTGAAATCAGTTTTCATGTGGGAAAGCATGGCTATATTGTTTAGACTTGTTTGAACTCTTCTGTTAATGTGTATCTATGATTTGTGAACTGCCAGAACTATCATACGATTAGTACCTACTAGTCTTACTAGTAAGGAATAGACACATAACTGTTCCCTCCCTCAAGAACTAAGCTAAGTGAATAAGTTACTCACTTAATAGAAAACTGTTCCTCAGGAAAGATGCCTCTTCCAAAAATTTTCAAAGCCAGTCTATACCCCAACTAAACACGTAGGCCAGCAAAACGATTCATTTATCCTGTATTCATTCTCACTCTTTGAGAGTGTTTTCTTCCACAATAGCTCATTTGGTCACTGCTCACTCTCATCAGTTAGGATTCCTCATATTAATTTTAGTACATTCCAACTGTTCTTCACACTATCCTTTGTTAAGTTTCATCTAATGTCATTCAATGGAGAACACAAAAACTGGTGGAAACAAGATGGTATCTTGGCAACTGCTGGTATCATATTACATAGGATAGAAAAGAAGATGAATGGAATATTAAAGATTACAATGGTAGTCACACATTTATATTGTCAATTGCTTTTTAAAAAAATACATTCATTAATGTTTTGACAGGTTCCCTGGAACTGGAGTTACAGACAGTTGTGAGCTGCCATGTGGGTGCTGGGAATTAAACCTGGGTCAAGAGCAGTCAGTGCTCTTAACTTCCAAGGCATCTTTCCAGACCCTAGAAAATGGATTTTTAATGGAAGCATCAATGAGGAAGTAAGCCTCTTGGACCAGTAGATATTCATTCAGAGACAATGAACTTCAACAGCTGTCTCACATCACATACAATATTAATTTGTGTATATCTAAATCTAAATGAGAGCTAAAACAATAATGTTTCCATAAGATGAGACAGTGACACAGGAATATATTACGTATTTTATAGCCTAAGAAATGACCTTTAATGAACAAAATATACTGTAATTTCACCATCCTCAATTCTTCCTCACCAAAAGATGGATAGAATATACATAATCCAGGGCTGCAAACATCTCAGCTCTTTCATTATTTAGACAGAGACCTGCTATAGTCGTAGCAGAAAACTTACAAATGTAGATGAGCAAATATACAATTTCTTTGCAAGGACCATTCACCCAAGTGTCTAACTGCTTTTAGATCTGCTCTAGTGGACTCAAGTATTTCTAAGTATTTACCCAGTCAAGCTACTCCAAAGTTTCTTTAGGTGATTTCTACAAACAAACCTATGCATGCACCTTTGTCAGCATTACTAAATGTTCCTGAACCAGTTGTAATTAAAGTCAGCATTTCAATTATGAACTATTTCCTTTTTGTAGACCAGATTTCAGGAGATTACTTAACACATTAACTTACTGGGTAACCCAAAGCAGTACAGAGTACTGCTTCTACTGTTTAGAGGAGTTTAATGTTTAAAGATCAAACATGTCTTTTAAATAGATTTAGATTGTTTTGTACTTAAAATAGAGGCAGGGACAAATGTCTCTGACTGTGCCAGAATGGTGGGCTGACCTTCAGAGCACTTTTCACAACCCTACAGCTGTCTATGTGGAAAATAATTATTGAATTATTGGTTTTGGCAAGAGAAGAGTAAAGTATCAGTCTCAGCTCTATTTCTTAATTGAACTTTGTCTAAGGTATGTACTTCAGCCTCTGTTACCTAATATAAAAAAGAGGTAGTAATTTTATTCACCTTAGACTAAACTGGAAAATTAAATATGTTAATGATGATAGGAACACTTTGTAAGTTAATAGTAATAGAAAATACTTACTAAAATTTAATAGCAGGCACTCGGGGGCAATCTCTCTCCACTGCCACCCTCTACCCCAAGGGGTCAAAATAAGCAGATCCATGTTGAACACTTTGCTTATCTTCCTCCTGCAAACCTCCTCAGATACCCACTTTAATCCTATTCCTAAGTGTAAGCTCCCAGCACACAGAAACATGTTTAACCTAGAACTGTTAGTGGCCACAATATCAAGTCCAAAAAAGTTTCTGACCAGACAACCAACAACCATCATATTCTCTAAGAAATCAAGAAATAAAATACACACCCAATGGATACAAAGGCAGAACTTAGGCCTACAATCAACACAATCCCAGATGCCCAGACACAATCACAAAAAACACAATCAATAACAACCAGAGGAATATGTATTCACTAGAGCCAAGCTATCCTCCTACAGCAGACCCTAAGTGTTCTAATATAGCTGAAGTGCAAAAAAAAAAAAGAAAAAGAAAAAAAGGAAAAAAAAAGACCTTAGAACTGCCTGTATAAGGATGATAGAGGGAAATTAATAAATCCCTTTAAAAATCCAGGAAAACACAACCAGTGAAAGGAAATCAATGAAATACTTCAGGACCTGATAGCATAAAGAGAATCAATATAGAAAACTCAAACTGAGGGAATTCTGAAAACTAAAAACTTAGGAAGTCAATCAGGAACTACAGGGGCAAGCATAAGCATTGAAGATACAACAGAAGAAAGAAATAGAGGCAACTTGCGACCATTGCCTAACTGCTCAGATGGGGACTAGCATGCCAGGGTGCCCAACCAGGCTGGAGGAAGACAGCCAGGGACTGACTCACATGTGGGCCTTATTACAATAAGGAAATATGTGTTGGAGAAATGAAAGAGATAGAGGAATGGAATTGTTCATGCACTATGGAAAGAAGCAGTTAGGAAGAAATGAAGATCGTGATGCATGGGCAGATGTTGGAGGCCTGCTTGGCACCTGGATCCATGGTGAAGGCTGTGAATAGTAAGTTGAGGGGCAGGTGTGCTTGCCACCTGTGGCCATGATGATGATGTCCTGGCTGGGATGCTGCCAAAGGCCATATTGAGGTTCCTGGCCTTACAGTACTCAGGGTCTATATTGATGTCCATGGGTCCTGTTGCCATAGAGTGCCATGATTCCATTGGCCTGGGCTGCCTCATGGTTCTGCTGTTGGGTCTAGGATTCCTATTGCGGTTTTATAAGGGTCAGGATAAACAAATAGGGTGAATAGATGTTTATTAAGGGAGAAACAACTCACAACACAGATGAACACAGCAGTTAGAACTGGATGCTCCTCTTTCCCTGTCCCACAAGAAAGAGAGCATTCTCTGCCTTTTTCCGAGACCAAGTCCCACAGGTCACTTCTGCCCCTGGCTCCACCCTTCAATGGGTGTAGTCAGTGACACAGAAGCAGACACAGTGAATATCCCACTACAATTCCCCTTTTAGTCTAAAGAAAAGATTTAAGCTTGATACAAAACTATATACAAAACAGTGAATAACAAGTGTGCTCTAAGAAAAGGAAAGTCGAGAACAAAACCACAAACATATCTAGACCTAGGGTGAAGGCATAAGGGAGTTTACAATAGAGTTGTCCTAAGCTGGAAAGCTAAAGTCTAGTACCTAATATATCTAACTAGGAAGAGAGAATAATACTTATGATAGTTTAATCTACAACCTCATCAAGACCTGAGAAGGAAAATAAAGATACTAGGGTAGACAGGAAGTGCGGATGGGCAACTTCCAAAAGGTGCAGCGAGAACAGAAACAGCAAACTACCTGGACAGTCACCCAAGGTCTCACAGCAACATTGGTACAGCCAGTTTTGGCTAAGGCCAGGAGTATTTGACAGACCACAACAAAAACAGGGAGGTAGAAAGGCTGTCTTACCCTGACATGGCAAGGTTCAGCAGTCTTCTAAGTTTGTCTCCTGCAAGCACATAGGACCTTATGTCCAAATCAGTGGTCAAGGTGGATGCAGTTCCTTGCCCAAGAGGCCATTAACCAAAGCGAGGATGAACTCCAGAGGAACAACAACAGTGTCCAACATACTTTCGGGAAAGTACATGGTGCTGTCAGGAGCAACAGTGTCTCATGTCAACAGAGTACTAATATAAAAACATTTAAATGCCATGTTCTGCAGGTCTATGAAGTGATTGAAGATTAAGCATTTATGTCTGACTAATCTCATAGGCCAAGGAAACATGGGTGAGGATAATCTGTAATACTCAGGAACTTGGCTAAAAAACCTGAATAAACCTTCCTTGAGTGAAGCAAGAATAAATACCTAAACAATATAATTATGTACATATATATATATGTATATATGTATATATAATATATATATATATATATATATATATATACACACACACACACACACACACACACACACACACACATAAATTCCTAAAGTAGAGGTAGAGTAAAAATGTCTAAACAAGAGGTAGAGCTCTAAAGGGCAGCAAGACAAATATCCCAAATTGTATCACTATACAAAATGTCTTGAATGCAAGCAAAAGTATACGTACATAGAATATGGCAAGTATAATATGCATAAAACATCATAAATGGAAAGATTTCAGACAATATAATATAATAAATATAATATACAATTCTTCCAGGAAGGGAATAAACTTAATTTTACATAGGTTACCACAAATAAGAATATATAACAATGTAAGCTGTAATAGTAATGTCTCACTCTTACTAAATAATTCACAGGAAAATAGGCTAATCTACCTATATTCATTCTGAACCATACCTTTCCCAACCATACCCTATTCCTGTCTAAAAGAGATAACCAAGTCTAAGTATCACCTTCCATACCCAACCCCAAGTAACTAGGACCAACCCTATGAAGATGAATATTCTCTAAATTCCAAGAGTGGGGAAAGGGGTGTTTTTATCTTAAGATTACTTCCTGCTGAAATGGGATGATTATTTCTCCATGGGATCCTGTTGGAAGAACATTTTAAGCAATCACATTTCTCAACAGAACTGGCTGTAACATATGTAGGCAGTCATTGTGTGGCAGAAAATGCTTGACAGGAATTCTACTTGAAACTCAGCCAGTGTACTTCAAGGATGTATTGACCTCAGAATGGAAACCAGGATATGTGTTACATTGGGGTAGGGGTTTTGCATTTGTATGGAGAAGAAAAGCTATGGGTACTATCTAAGTTAATCAAGATCCAATTTGAAGAAGAGAAACATCTTAATGAAGAGAAATGACAAGTCACCCAATAAATAAGGTCCCATGAGATGTGCGGAGACTTCTCAAAGGTAGGGGAAGTATTCTGTTCTTGTCCTTACAGGAAAACAGAGAACACCTATCTTCAAACAACCAAGAGAAAATAAGCATGTAGGTACCTACAGAAAAGAAGACAGCTCTGCAGAAAGAATCACTTAATGAAGAGGAATCTGATTTATGGTAAAAATATTTAAGTCTAGTAAACTGTTTCTATACTGAAATCTATTTCTCTTTACTATCTAATATTTCTGTAGTCCCAATTCATGTAAACCAATGCTGGCTTTGGAGTTGGATTTGGTTTTCCTTCTCTAAATTCAAGCATGTTGTTAAGATTAAATTCACAGTTTCTGCCTTATATCAAGAAGCCAATTGGTATAAGGCAGAAGAAAACAAAATCTAAGGACTCATTCACTTATTTGCAATTTTCTCTCTGAAATCCTAATTTTCTCATTTGCATTTTAATGCTTATTGTTGCCTTTCCCTAATGCATATCATAAAAATTAAAAATTTTACTTTTATATTGATATTTAAGTTTTTCACAAGGAATATAACAGTTTTCAACAGCTATCTTTGAACACTCTAAAGAAGAAATAATCTACCAAGATGACATTTCAATTCTTAACATTTATGCACCAAACACAAGAGCATTGGCATTTTTGCTTGTTTGATTGTTTGTTTGATTTAAAGACTGCTATATCTTAAATCACATATTAACTCTCACACACTGAGTTTAGGAGACTTCAATACCCCATTCTTGTCAATGGAGAGGTCATCCACACAAAACCTAAGCAAAGAAACAATGGTACTAATACTAACAGACAATATAATTCAAATTGACCTAGCAGGTGTCTACAGAACATTTCACCCAAATGCAAATGAATATGACTTTTTCTCTATACCCCATGGAACTTTCTCCAAAATTGAGCCCATACCCAGATACAAAAGAAATCTCAACAGATATGATAAAATTGAATTAATTTCCTGTGTCCTATCTGATAAACTGATGTATTAAAACTGGATATCAACAACAACAGAAGCAACAGAAAGCTTACAAACTAATGAGAAACTGAGCAAATATATACTGAATAAAAATTGGGTCGAGAAAGAAATCAATGATTTTCTATAATTCAATGAAAGATAATACGTAGCCTACCCAAATTTATGGAACAAAATGAAAGTAGTTCTTAGAGTCAAGTTCATAGCACTAAGTGTCTACATTAGAAAGAAAGAAGGAGAGAGAGAGAGAGAGAGAGAGAGAGAGAGAGAGAAGAGAGAGAGAGAAGAAGGAAAGGGGAAGAAAAGCAGCAAGGAAGGAAAGAAGAAACAAAGAACAAAGGAAGGAAGGAAGATTGGATAAATCTCATACTAAAAATTTAACAAAACAAAGCTCTATAACAAAAAGAAATAATTACACTTAGGAGTGGGCATTAAGAAATAATCAAACTCAGCTGAATTCAATAGAATAGGAAAAGACAACAATACATGGAACCAATGAAATAAAGAGTTGGTTCTTTTCAATAAGATAGACAAACTTTTATCTAAACTAACAAACAGAGAAAGAATATCCAAATCAACAAAATCAGAAATGAAAAGGGTGACATAAAAACATATACCAAGGAAATCTAGAGAATCACATGGACATACTTTTGAAAACCTGTAATCAACCAAATGGAAAATCTAAAAGAAATGGATAATTTTCTCAATAGACATTACTACCAAAGTTAAATGAAGATCAGATGCACAATTTTAATAGTGATAACTTATAAAGAATATAGGCAGTCATTAAAAGTATCCCAGCCAAATAAAACCTCAGTACTGGATGGTTTCAAGGCAGAATTCTATAAGACTTTCAAAGAAGACTTTCAAAGTAATCCTGATACTTCTTAAATTATTCCACAAAAGAGAAACTGAAGGGTCATTGCCCAATTTGTTTTATGAGGCCACAGTTAACGTGATATACAGACTACATAAAGACCCCAAAAAAGAAGGAATTACAGATGAATTTTCTTTCTTAACATAGATGCAAAAATACTCAATACTCATAAACCAAATTCAAGAATACATCAAAAAGATCAAATAGGCTTCATCCTACAAATGCAGGAATGATTGAATATATGAAAATCAATAAATATAATCCAACATTTAAACAAATTGAATGACAAAATTCACATGCTTATCTAATCAGATGCAGAAAAGACCTTTGACAAAAATCCAACACTCTTTCATGATAAAAGTCCTGTAGAGATTAGGGATTCAAGGGACAATCCTTGCATCATAATAAAGACAGTTTGCAGCAGACCTGTAGCCAACATCAAATTTAATAAAGGAAAGTATAAATAAACAAAGAAAACTCAAAGTAATTCCATTAAAATCAGTAACAACACAAAGCTGTCTACTTTCTCCATACATATTCAATATAGCACTGAAATCATTAGCTAGAGCAATAAGACAATGGAAGTTGATCAAGTAGATGTAAACTGAAAAAAAAACAGAAGTTCAAGTACTATTGTTTGCAGATGATATGATAGTATACATAAGCCACCCTAAAATGTTCACCAGGGAACAACTATAGCTGTTGTACACCTTCAGCAAAGTATATAGATAAAAGGCTGACTCTAATAAGGGAATCAACACCCTTTATAATAGCTTCAAATAATATACAATATCTTATTGTAACTCTAACTAAGCAAGTATGACCTGTATGACAAGAACTTCAAGCCTGTGAAGAAAGAAATGAAGGATGATAACCAAAGATGGAAAGATTTCTCATGCTCATAGATGGGTAAGATTAACATAGCAAAAACTATCACCCTAACAAAAGCAACCTACACATTCAAAGCAATCCCCCATTCCCCCATCAAAATCCAAAACAACTCTTCATAAACCTTGAAAGGACAGTCGTCAACTTCATTTGAAAAATAAAATATAGCCTAGCAAAAACAATACTAAACAATAAAGGAATTTCTGGCCATCTCACCATTCCTTATTTCAAGTTATACTACAGAGATATAGTATTAAAAACTGCATGGTAATGCCAAAAAAAGAAAAAGAAAAATAACAGACATGTTGATCAATGGAATCAAAATGAAGACCTATAAATAAATCCACATATTCATGGACACCTGCTATTTTATAAAGAAGAAAGACATACACAGTGGAAAAACAGAATCTTCAACACATGGTGCTGGTCTAACTGATTATCTGCATGAAGATCAGTGTAAATAGATCACTTTGCACAAATTCAAGTTTAAGTGGATCAAAGTCCTCACTATAAAACCAGATGCACTGAACCTGATAGGAAAGAAAGTAGGGAACACAGTCTTGAATGCATTGGTACAGCTGAAGACTTTCTAAACAGAACACTGATGTTACAGGCACTGAGATCAATAATTAATAAATGGGACCTCATAACATTGTAGAGTTTCTGTAAGGCAAAAGACACTTTCATTTGGACAAAACTGCAATCCATACAATGGGAAAATATTTTTACCAACTCCACATCTGATAGAGGAGTAACATTCAAAATATATGAAGAACTCAAGAAACTAGATATTTAAAAATTACAATTAAAATGTGGGTACACATCTAAATAGAATTCTAAATATAGGAGTGTCAAATGGTTAAGAAACTCTTAAAGAATTGTTCAACATCCTTAGCAATCAGAGAAATGCAAATCAAAACTACTTTGAGATTTTGTCTTACACCTGTCAGAATGACTAAGATCAATAACAAAAATGATAGCTCCCAGTGGTAAGGATGTGGAGCAAGGGGAGCACTCCTCCATTGCTCTTGGGAGTGCCAACTTTTATAGACACTATAAAAATCAGTGTTGTAGTTTGACCTACCTCAATAACCAGATATACCATTATTGGATATATACCCAAAGGATGCTTCATCCTACCACAGAGACACTTGGCTCAGGCATGTTTATTTCTGCTCTCTTACTAATAGCCAGAAATTGGAACAACCTAGATTTCCCTCAACAGAATATATTTTTTAAAAATGTAGTACATTTATACAATGAAGTATTACTCATCTCTTAATAAAATTACACCATAAAATTTGCAGACAAATGGAAGGCAGTAAAAAAAATCATACTGAGTGAGGTAACCCATATATGTATGCATATTTCATATATAATTTATATCTGGATATTGTCAATTAAATAAATGATAAGCAAGCTATAAGCCACGAACCCAGAGAAGTTAGGCATAGAAGAAGGGACTGAGGGGTACACATAAATCTCCTTGAGAGGAACAAATAGATTAATTTTATGTATGGATTGGTGACAGAGCAGGGTGGAATCAGAAGATCAGATGGGGACTGGAGGGGAGATAAAGTTGAGGGAGTGAATAAAGGAAGAGACAGCTAAAAATGAGCAACAGATGAGGTGTGGTATGACAACCCAGTGCAGTGAAAACATTCTAAAATATATGAAGGCAATCATAAAGAGGTTTCCTAATAATGGGGATGGCAGAGTCCAAATTAGCTAACCCTTATCACCAAAGGAGTCTTACTGAACCAAAACTAGGTTGCATTCAATTGAGCTGTTGGCCAAGGGGGTCCCATGCAAATATCCAAACAACCTAGGCTGTTAGACAATGCATTGAGTTTCACAGACTGAATGCAGAGCCTCATTGCTGAGGAAACACCCATACAACTAATTGAATGTGGAGAAGTTGAGCTGGGGCCTAGATGGAGCCATCATCTGTATTTTCTAATGTCTTTGGTGCAAGCAGTACTCCGCATCCTACCAAAAGAGAAATATAAACAGCAACTAAGCCACAAAACATTTAACATACAATATGTCCTGCCTAAAAGCTATGCTAAGGCATTGGTGACACAGAACTTGTAGGATGAGCCAAACAATGTCTGACGGGACTCTAGGGCCCACTTCATATGACATAACTGGTACATGAAAGTGTTTGAGTGATCAAGAACAGAATCAGAGACTAGATATCCCAGACACCTAGAGTAAAATCAAATAATACTGATCTAGAAAATTAAAAAAAAAATAAAAGAATATAGTTGAGCAAGACATGTGCTTAACTATGTTCATAGCAGCACTATTTGTAATAGCAAGAACCTAGAAGCAAACTATATGCCCCTCAACTGAAGAATGGATAAAGAAGATGTGGCACATCTACACAATAGAATACTACTCTGCGAAAAAAAATAACGGAATCTTGAAATTCGCAGGCAAGTGGATGGAACATGAAGAAACCATCCTGAATGAGGTAACCCAGTCACAAAAAGAAGAACAGGGTATGTACTCGCCCATATATGGATTTTAGACATAGAGCAAAGGATCACCAGCCTATAATACACACCACCAGACGAACTGGGATACAATGTGTATTCTAAGAGATTCATATATGGTCCCTCACAAAAGGGGGAAGGAACAAGTCCCTCAGAGCACATGGGAAATGGGGGGCCAGTGAATAGAGAGAGAACTAGGAGAGAAAGAAGGGGTGGTGAGGAAAACACGTGTGACTAGATAGATTGAGTCAGGGTGAGGGGGGCATAAAAGAGGGAACCATTATTGGTTTGAAGAGAAAACTGAACCTAAAGAATGGTCTAGAGAACTACAAGACCGACTCCAACTAATAATTCGAGCAACCATGGAAAGGCTAGCCTAAATGCCCTTCCCTGATAGTGAGATCATCAACTAAATTATCCACCATCATGGAGACCTCATCTAGTACCTGTAGGAAACAGAAGCAAACACTGAGTTGAAGTCGAATCCAGATGCAGAGAGAGGGGACAAGACCAAGTTGCAGAAACTCACAAAGATAGCTGACCTGAACAAGGAGGAGCTTGGGCCCCTCAGAATGATGGCTAGGAACCCAGCAAGGGACTGACTCAGACCCCCTGAATATGTGTCTCAGATAGAAGGACTGGGCAGTCTGGGGGACCTCAGACTATAGAAACAGTGCACAAAAGGACCTTGTGGACACATCCCCCATGGAAGGATACCCCCTTAACCTAGAGACAGGAGAGAAGTCCTAATCCCTACTTCAAATGACTTGACAGGTTTATATGACCCAACCTGGATAGCATAGCCCAACAAGTGGAATGAGGGTGGGAGAATGGGAGGGGAGGGTGGCCAGGGTGAATGTCACAGGGGAAAGAGGGTAAGAGAGAGGAAGAGAGGGAGGGAGAGGTAGAGGGAGGGATAGAGGGAGGGAGAGAGGGAGGGTTGAAGGGAGGAAGGGAGAGAAAACTGGGATCCACATGTAAAATTTTTAAATTATATTTTTTAATAAAAAAAGAAGGAAAAAATGCTGCTGGATATATATATATATATATATATATATATATATAATGCTTTGACTTCAAAATTTAAGCCTAAGGACAAGTTACTGGGGAAAAGGATTTCTAATTTTTTTTCCACAGAAAATGAAAAGCTATGGATTCCTTCCAGACTAATGTGGTTTGATCGAGCAAGACCCCCTGAAGCAATACCGATGGGAAAATGCAGCCTTGGAGACCACTACAGCCAGGATTTCTGCGTCTTCTTAGGATTCCCCCATGCATGACAGTGCCCCCTACCAGCAGGAAGCAGTTTGGAAAGAACGACGCCCATATTTCCAAATATTGTTTATAAATGTTTGTTTTCATTTAAAAGAGGCATGTATAATTATGTTTAGCATAAAATAAATAAATGTTAAAAAAAGATTCTCTTCGTTTTTTGCTTCAATGTTTTTTGTTTTCTCTTTCTCAATGCTTGTTAACCAAATAAATGTAAATATTTGTACATTTGTATTATCAATAAAAATTCACAGATCTAAAAAAATTAAAAGAATAAAAAGTAAGAAAATTAGTCCTAAGGATATTCTACTATACTTTAAAAAACAGTGCCTTATTCAGCCATTATCAGAGAAGGTTCCTTCTGCAGCAAATGGGAAAAAATAAGACCCACAGCCAGACATTTTACAGACAAACACACACACAAACACACACACACACACACAAACACACACACACACACACACACACACACACACACACAGAGCGAGAGAGAGACAGAGACAGAGACAGAGAGAGAGACAGAGAGAGACAGAGAGAGAGAGAGACAGAGAGAGACCTTGGAATACACACCTCTAAATAGGATGTCTCCATAAAAATGTTACCTCAGAGCTAGAGAACCCCAAGGAAGAGGAGACAGAAAGAGTTTAAAAACCAGAGGAGATGAAGGACACAAGGAAAATAAGGCCTCTGAATAACAGAGTAAAGCTCGTATAATCTCGCATAAACTGAAGAAGCAAGATCGGCATCTGCTGGGGTCTACTCTAGGTCCTCTGTGTATATATTATAGCTTTTAGCTTAGTGTTTTATGAGTTCTGACTGTGAGAACAAGGAGGGGGTTCTCTAATTTTTGTGCCTACTCTTGGGGATCTTTACCTTCTCTTGGGTTGCCTTGTGCATCCTCAATGTGATATTTATTGTTTATCTTATGTTTTGTATTTTGTCATATGCCAGTGGCTGTGTCAGAGGAGTAGCAGGGGGCAATTGACTTTACACTGGCCCATCACAATGCAGAGCACTGATGGGTGTATCTTGGACAGGCAAGACCCCAACAGATTCAGCTCCAGAACATCTCTTGTTACTGCTGTGCATTTACACATTTGCAGCTGCAATGTTTCCTTGGTAGCTGAAATGGTGTGAACTGGTGTGGGGAGTTCCCTACTGCTTTTAATGTGTGATTGTCTCATGAATTTTTACCTGTGTGTAATTATGAAGATGTTTTCCTCTTAAGCTGTACTGTTTAGCGTGTTGGCCCCACCTATGATAAAGCAAGGGTAACAGAGAACAGAAAATAAAAACAAGGACATGTCATTTAGCTAGGACTTGTGAGCTTCACTTGTCAGGTTAATTATTAAGAAAAACAAGTCTCAGAAGTTAACTCAAGTTTTTTTCATATTGGGAAATGTATTCACGGTGTCAGTGTGCATCATAGCAGAAACAAAGCTTTAAATATTGACTTAAGGTTAGGTTAAGATGGTTTTGTTAATCACTTTGAGGTAGATGTTGGGGAACAATTTAAACTTTAATAGCCACACTTTTAATAGTTGAGTAAGAGACTCATTGATGTCAGTGAACAGAAACAATGACAGCCTGGCTGTAGCTGGCTAACATACCTTTCTTGTTAGGATGGGTAGGTGATCAAAGGTAATGATTAATTTCTCAAACCAATTTCTGCACTCAGCTTCCTGATACAAAATAAATCTGTTAATGGATGGATGTTCACCATGAAGATTTAAAGTAGAGCTGGCTAATTGTTTTTTATGTATAAAAGTTTAGACTTGTGATTCTTTTAAGAATTTTTATAGGATTATCTTTTGATATAAATAAAATGACTGACCCTTTTTTGTAACTGCAAAATTCAGCTTGCCAGTAAAAGATCTGGCTGAGAAAAATACTTTGCTTGTTTATACCTTGTTAATCTATGACAAGTTGCTTGGACATGAATATATGTGGGTTCCTGAGAATGATTTATTTTTTACCTGTAATAAATGAAATGCTTAATGATGTCAAGGAAATATGAAAATGTTTTTTCACTTATGTTCATTGTAGTCATTCACATAAAGAAGTGTTGGAACAATTTGAAGATGAATTGAAACATATTTATGTTATTTATTATTTCCCTTATTTTACATATCAATTCCAGTTCCTTGTCTTTCCCTCTCATGTCCCTGAACTCTCTTTCATCCCATTCTCCCAGCCCCCCCACTCCACAGGGAGGGTGATGCCTTCCAGAAGGGATCATCAAAAGTCCTTTGGTGTAGGGTCTATAACAATCAAAGAAAAGAATAAGATAATTCACAGTCATTGTTTCTTAATAATTACAATTAGGCATCACCATACTCATTCCCTCACCTTATAGATTCAATACAAACAAATATAAAACCAATGGGTTTATCAACATTTCTTTCAAGGTACAATGAGATATTCTAGTTGGTCATCTTGAGGGGAACAAAAAAATCTAAATCATGGTTTGGTGCATATGATATGATATTGTCAACTTGACAGCATCTAGAATCATTTGTTAGATGGGCCCCCTGGGTATGTTTGGCAAGCAAATTGATGACAGGAATTAGCTATAGGGAGCACAGAGAAGCCAGGAAGATAGAGTGATGAACAAGAAGAAGGTGGGTCACTTAGAGTTTCTTCCTGGGTCTTTTAACTAGAGAGATTCTCTCTTGCTGTGCTTCTGGCAAAAAAGAAAGGTCAGTTGGTTGCTTCTCGACCTCTCTGAGCTAGCAGGTTTCCACCCTAATATCTGACTTTAGATTCTTTATTGGTAAATACAACACTACAGACATAGATAAAAACTACATTTGCAAGCAACAATGCAGGCCCACAGAAGAACAGAAGTTTGTTAAAATATCAGTAGATCCAGGTGAGGCCTCTAAGTCAACATGAAAACAACATTTACATAATATGCTTCTTTCTCTCCTTCAACACTTCAACTATCTCTTCTTTCTAATCTAATTTCTATTAATGGCAACGTTTTATTTTACAAAATTATCAATATTTCTTCTCCTTTAATTTTAATGTACAAATGATATTTTTAAAAAACATATTCCATAGTAGTCATATATGTTACACAGTATTTTGATGTATAGTCCATTTAATTTATATCCAACATTGACTAAATCCTTCGTAATTTATAATCCTTTTGAGTGTGTAAAGCATTTCCACAATCTCTAGCATATAATAGATTTATGTATGTTAAACAGTAGGATTCATAACTGAATATTGTTTTACCCAAAGTTTGCTGTATAGTTTTCTCTTTATAAACTGTCATAATTTTTATTTCCATTAGAAAAACTATTTTGACTGGTGTACCTTTTTATAGACATGCTCATCTCATCTTCACAGTGTTCCACTCATTTCATTTTTTATAGCTATAGCCTTTACCTTTAATGTTTACCTAATTTAAAGCCTAATTGTGTCAATAATATGGATTAGGAGGTAAGAGTGCTTTGTTGCAAAAGCCCAATGCCTTGAGTTTCATTCCTAGAAAACCCTAAAAAGTGAAAATATCCATATAAATTTATCTGCTGACCTCCACCCTCACGCCAAAGCAAATGAGGGTGCACACACATCCTGTACACATGCTAATAAGTACATAATTTAATGTATCATTACATTCCATCTAATTGTAACTTCTCCTACCTAGATTATGTGACATTAGGTGTCTGTCTAGTTCATTTAAATATAAATTAAATCAACAATATTTTAAGAATATAAACAGATGAATACTTAAAATGTACTTGCAGACAATTATTTAGCAATTTTGTGGTAATAGTGACAGTTTTTCAAGTCCCTGAAAATACACTGTCATATTCTATTTTTGGAAAGTATTGTTTCTTCTCTGTTCTCCATTTTTGACCCCCATTTTTCTCTGTTTAACCTCTCCCTCTTCCTCTATAATTTATTTTTCTCAACAACAAACACTTTCAACTTGATTTTGCTTTCTATAGGCCACTCTTGGGGCTAGTGAGGTCAGCAGCTCACAAATGTACTTGAGATTTTGAAAGTCAAGAGCTAAGTAAACTAGAGGACATCTTTTCTTCTAGACAGAAATGGTTTAGTCAGTTTTAGCTTGTATTATGGCAAAATATATACTTATATGCATGTATCCATCCATCCCATGAGTCACACTTTAAATATACAGTGTTAATTGTCTCCATATTGCTATGAAATGGACCTCTGGAACATTTCCAACATGCATACAAAGCTCTATACTTGGGGCACAGAACTCCTTATCCCCTCTTACCTTTAACTAGGGACCAGGACTATCCTAACATCTAATATATATCACATATATATTAGTAACATGAAAGATGTGGAAAGATTTGTAGCATGTCAGGAAAATAAATAGTTTGCAATACATAATTTGAATGCTTTAGTCATTTACAAAAAAAATCTGTGTACTAAAAGAGAAATTGAGTTTTTATTTAGCATGTTTATATTATTAATTTCTAGAATATCCTCTGTTTGAGATATGCAGTGAAAGTAATTTGATGAGCAATGCTCTAATTCGTAAACAAATAGTCATAATCAAAATCAAATTATTTATGGAGTCCTATAGTTTGGATTTGGAATATTCTCCATTGGCTTAGTGTTCCAGCTTTAGTCCTTAGCTTGGCATTTTGTGAAGATGGTAGGATCTTTAAGAAATGGTGCTTAGTCAGAAATTCTTCAGAGTGTACCTTTGAAGAGAATTATGGGACTTGGGCAATTTCCTCTTTTTTTCTATTTGCTTGTGTTTTTGACATGGGTAGGCAAATTTTCCTCGCTGATTTTCAAGAAAGACAACTATCATAGACTAAAATCATGCTGATGAAGGTACTTCACTGAAGCAAATTTTGTAGGAAACATTGGATATTCATTGATTGCAGAACATAATCAAGTTTTGAAATGACAACATGCTTGCTTTTGTACTTTGCTCTATTATTATGTGTGAAGAGACTGTTACAAACTATTACCATGTTTAAGAATGATAAGAATAATATATTCTTTATGTCTTGCTTATGGCTAGGTGTGGTGATACACATTTTTAATCCCAGAATTTCAGAGATGGAGGCTGGAGGATCTCTGAGTTCAAGGCCAGCCTAGTCTGCAGAGCGGGTTCCAAGACAGTCAAGGCTGTACAGAAATACCCTGTCTTCAAAACAAAAAAGGTCTTATTTATAATAACTTTTTATTTTCTAAATTATTATGCAACTAAATCATTTCCCCCTAAACCAGTGTTTCTCAACCTGTAGTTTGCACACATGTGAGGGTTGAACAACCCTTTCACAGGACTCACATGTCAGATATTCTACATATCAGATATTTACATTATGATTATAATAGTAGTGAAATTACGGTTATGATGCATCAATAAAAATAACTTTATGGTTGGTATCACCAGAACTTGAGGAACTTTACTAATGGGTCACAGTGTTAGGAAGGTTGAGAACCACTGTCCTTTTGCTCTCTCCAATTCCTTCCATATAACTTCTTTGTTTCAAATTCATTAACTCTCTTTGTCTCTCTCTCACACACATGCGCACACGCATGCACAGAGAGAGAGAGAGAGAGAGAGAGAGAGAGAGAGAGAGAGAGAGAGAGAGAGGAGAGAGAGAGGAGAGAGAGACATGAATGTATGCACATGCCTTTCTAAATACATAAATAAAACCTACTTGTTAACATGAGCTGGCTGAACAAGACCTGAACAACAATGATGCCAGTGAACCTGCTACTGTAGAAAGGGGAAGCTTGTGAGACCTCAACCATAGATGAAGAACTATGGGAAACTGGAGAATGGTTAAAGCAAGAGAAATGGTCTCCATGGAAGAGACCCCACCCCACCTTTACTTGGTAGTCTAATAACCAAGTGGTCAGCTCTAACATTATATTCATACAACCAAGAAGTCTTTAAATTCTTATTTGTTTTATTTAATGAGCTTGTTATTGTGCCTGAGTGTATGTACATGTCCTACATATGTGCAACTGCCTGCAGAGGCCTGAAGAGGGTGTCTAACACTCTGGAATTGGAGTTAAGGCAGTGCCAGGCACCCAATGTGGGTGATAGAACCTGAACCAGGGTGCTGTGCAATATTATCGAGAACTCTAATCTCTGGATCATTCCTCTAGTCCTAGAAAATATTCTAAATATATCTTAGCAATTTTACTTGATTCAATATTTTTAGATTATTTTGACAAAAATATATTGGTTTACATTGAGTGTTACAAATTATTATCTTATGACTTTTTTTTAAGTTTATAGTTTGTATTTGGGCTTCATTTAGATAATCTAGGTTTTCCTAGTTTTTGGCATCAAACCTAAAGTCTTTTTTTGTTTGTTTTCTTTTGTTTACAAAAGACAGGGTTTCTCTGTTTAGCTTTGGAGTATGTCCTGGCACTCTCTCTGTAGACCAGGCTGGCTTCCAACTCCCAGAGATCCACCTGCCTCTGCCTCCCGGATGCTGGGATTAAAGGCATGTGCCACCACCACCTGGCCAAACCCAAAGTCTTAAGTCAGTGTTCTTCCAGTGAGATACTGTATTTTTAATATAGTTAGTAATATGTGGGTTATTTTAAAAGTGACCGTTGTTTAAAAGATGCCTCCATTCTTTCAGGCTTATGTGTCTTATAATTCTTACTATTGGCTGATGAACTAGATTATTATGCAATAACTTCCAAATTTATTTCAGAGCAATAATAAAGCTTCTCTTTCAGGCCTTGACAAACCAAAGTCAACAAAGTATGCTGTCACATGCTTGGAGACCCAGTTCTCAAGAGGCTAAGGCATGAGGATGATGAGTTTAAACCCAGCTTAGCTGCTACATATAAAGTGAAACTCTGCCTCATAAAAATAAAGGAAAATAAGTAAAAGAAATATAAGACAAAGTTACTTTGGGGGTTTCTTTTTAGGAAAACTATCAGTTGGCAGTCTAGGTCTGAAAGATAAGTCTTCAGGACACAGAGCTGAGGGCAGGCAGGATACTTTCCAGCAGTAAAACAGGTGAATCTTTCCATCTTCAAGAATAGTTTCCCAGTGTTCACTGCATGTGAGACTTTCAATATACCCAGTGCCCAAGTATAGCTCCACACTTATTAGCTAAGAATGCTGTAGGGTAGAAATGAGGTATTAAGTTGCTTCAAAGTACACTATATTACTCTAAGGTGCATCAAATTCTAGCAAATACTTTGATAAAATAAGATCTAGCTATTTTGGATCCAGGTGAGGAGAAAACAGTTTTTGTTTCCATGGTTTTCATCCAAGGCTGACAGTTCAGTACTGAGCTTGCTGCACCAATGTCATCTCAAGGTATCACCATTGAGAAGACCACACCACGCCTGCCATTCTATCATCTCCTTCTGTCTTTATCATGCAGACTTTCATGCCAGGCCATCATCTCTCTCTATCCTTATCATCTAGGCTTCCTTGGCCATTTGAGCTAGTTTTTCCTATATGAGAGATATTTGTATGATTTTTTATTAGATTTGGGGGGCGGTTTTATTCTGTCTTTTGAGCTCAATGCAAGAGTAACTGGACTGAGGCCATGCTTGCTGAATCATTCTGTCTACTTAGTCTCATTTAATTAGGAAAAGGTTACCACAACCACTTCTGTCCCCCTGTAATTTAATCATAGTTGCTGCCACATCAGTGATTCATTTACAAGACATTATTTTGTTTACTAATCTCTGGCATGTGTCAGTAAGTCTCTATGCATATTTTGTGTCTCAGATAGATGAAAAAACTGTTATATGGGTGTTTCCCTCCTAGCACTGTACAATGAGGTCACTTGAAGAATCATTATAAAAGAATTTTATATGTGGATAGCCATTATATTTTCCAGTTTTCATAGATTACTCAGTACACACACACACACACACACACACACACACACACACACACCAGAGTATTGCTTTTTTACCTACATTATGGTGTTAGAATTAAACGTATTAATTCAAAGGCAACTCAGTCAATACCAAATAACTATGATGAGGTATACATTTTCTATATATTTAAAATGTTTAAATAATACATAACATGTGTGTGTGTGTGTGTGTGTGTGTTTTGAAAATAGACAGGAGATGGAATGGAGGTAAAAGTAGAATATGAAAAATATTAAAGATTAGGAAATAGAAGCAAAAGACAATTAAAAATGTAAACTTCTCTGAAATTCCTGGAACATTTAATATAAAATGTTTAATTCAGCCAGGCTGAGGGTTTCAAATGTGTAAACTTGGTTACCAGAAGGCTATGAGCAGGTGGACCACAAGTTCCATTGGGTTACACAGTGAGGCCAACTAGGAGAATTTAGTAAGACTTTACATCAAAATAAAAAGTAGAAACAGATCTGGGGAATGCAGTTCAGGGACAGAAAACTTGTCTGGAATATGCAAAGCCCAAGGCTCAAGCTCCATTACCATAAAAATATTAATTTATAATTACCAGGTACCCCACATCTTGCTGTCTTTTCACACATATTTCTTGAAAATTTTATTACAACTTGAAGTTTGTTCACCTGTTTGATTGCTTATTGTCCTTTACTTTCATCACACACCCTCCTGAGAGGTGGCATTTGGTATCACTTGTTTCAGTGTCTATCAACGTCACTTCATATGCACAATGCTGTTCATTTTCTATTGAATTAGTGTTCCTGCAGAACCTAAATTTTCAACAGACAGAAGCAACTGACAAATCGGTATGTAGTGTTGGGGTTCAGACCCAGAGCTATCTGTATGTCAGCAAGCACTGCCACTAAGCTGTGTCTCCATCCAGCAGTATGAGGATTACAGAAAATAGCCACCAATCAGTTCTTGATTGAGTAGATTTTACCTCTAGACACATTCCAATCTAGCTGTTACAAATCAACTTTGATATACAAAGCTTGCAATGAATTTATAGGAAAGGCTTGTATGAAGTTTCCTTGTTGGCTACAGTGTGCCATTGAAAACACCCTGCTAGGATGTCTATGGGGCCCAAACTGCTGCCAAGGGCCATATCTGGGTCTGGGTCTGTGGTCTAGCTACAGCGAGGGACTGTCAGTATGTATGAGGTCTGTATCACTTCCGGCAGCCCTAGGAACCATGCAAAATGAAACAAGAAGGCCATTCTGAGCCGGCCACACCCTTCACTGGCCCTGGGAAAGCTGGGCTTTCTTCTATCTGGATACCACAACAAGAGAACTGGCCCCTACATGCTAGAGAGATGGCCACACCCCTCAACACAGAAGAGGATCAACCTACCCTGAGGGCACACATGTAGGAGAGCTGACTTTACCCACTTGCTTGAGGTGGGTGGCCCTAGGGGCCAGACTAACCAGCCTGGCTACTATCCAGACCCACATCCTGGCCTTGGGTTGACTCACCATAGCATCTACCCCATTGAGGGCCGAGTGGATCTGGCAAGATAACCATAGGGTCTCCAAGACCTGCTGGAGCTGGTGAAGGATTTCCAAGACTTGTGGCAACCACAGGATATCCCAGAAGAGTTCTGGTGAGGATCCAATGATGATGATGTACCAGAAACCAGAGGCCTTGAAACAGACCAGCAACTCACTATAGTGGACAGTTGTCTGTCAAGCTGATGGGACAAAGGGGCATAGTATATGGCACACTGAAGCCTCCAATGCCATATTGGAAAGATCAATGGGATCATGAAGTTCAACCATTAACTGGTGATACTTTGTAGTACTTTTCATTTAAAGTACACATCCATTAAATTGCTTTAAATTGTCAGGTCAGTGGAGCTTTAATTCAGTGTGAAAGCTGATATTGGAGGAGTGTGTGTGTGTGTGTGTGTGTGTGTGTGTGTGCACCCCCGTGCATGCGCGTGTGTGCGCGTGCATGCAAGAGTGCATATCTGTCCATCTGTTTCTGTGAGTGTCTGTGTTTCCATACATGTGTGTCCCATGAATATGTTCTGTCTCTCATGGGTCATTTAGTTCAATGGTTCTTAACACAGCCTTGATGAAACTCTGCGTGACTAAAGTGTTAGTGCAGACTTTTATAACTACATCTGTGTTTTCTGCATTGCATAAACTCTAAGTTAATATCTTTTATATATTATTACTATTCAAGTATATACAGTTGACATTTTAATAGAACCCGTTCTAGAAATGATACATAATTCATAGCACCATCTTGCTAAATATTTAATTCAAAACTTTGATGTTGTAGGAGTCCAAGAAAATTACACATTTTCAAAGAAGTTCTTACAGCTTTGCCTCTGAAGAGAAATTTTAAGTGAAGAAATATTACATTTTTGTTTTAAGAAACTACAGGAGCCTGAAGAAAACACAATAAATTGTTGGCACCTGTTGTAATGTTTGCTGTACAGTATTGCAATATTTAGATAGTGTCCTATGAATTTAAACAATACATTAGCATACTTGAAAACATTGCAACATACATTAACTCTGTTTCAGGAATTCTCAAAATATTGTCTAGGATCCCCTGAGATGCCTGCATTCCTTTAATTAAGAGAAGGCTGAGGTCAAACCATTTTTCTAATAATACTAAGATGCTATTTACCTTTCACATTTTCTTGCCTGAGGTTTTAGATAATACAATTATTTATGCAATAAATACCTTCATTAACTATACTATCTATAAATATTGTTACTTTTAGTATAGTTTTAATAGCTTTCTCAGCCTTAATTTCTAATATAGTGAATGTAACACCTATAAACAGAGCTCTCTGAAGTTCTTAGTAATTTTTTACCCCAGTTAAAGGGAATCTAAGACTGAGAAGCTATGGGATTGCCATTTAGGTTGATGCAGATTATGTGTTCTCTAACTTATAAATAGAATTAATTTTATTTGAAGATTCAAGCTTCTAGCTTCAAGAATCCAAATTTGCAAGTTTCAAATGAATAGCTTATGGTGTATTTTGCTTTTACACTTCTAAGCCCCATGTAATATCGTTATTTGGTGACACAAAGATTAGTAAGGTTGATGGGTGATGTCCTTCTATATATATATTTCTCTTATTGGTTGATGAGTAAAGCACTGATTGGCCAGTAGAGAAAGGAAGGCAGGGGGCTAGGAGACCAGGAGAATTCTGAGGAGAGGAAGGCAAAGAGAAGGGGCAAATAGATGCCAGGCTGCCCAAGGAGTAACAGGCCAGATTATGGGTAAGCCACAATCTCATGGCAATACATAGATTAATAGAAATGGGTTAATAATTAAGACAGATCTAACCAATAAGAAGCCCTAGCTATTGGGCAACGTTTAATAATTAACATGTCACTGTGTACTTATTTGGGGCTGGAAGGTGGCAGGACCTGGTGGGGCAGAAATCACCATCTTCATGAAGATGTATTCTCTCTTTTCATTTCTAAAGAAGTAACTTCATAAGCAATCCAAATTTTATTCCTAGCTGTGAATTTATATTGCCAAATATAACAAGGCCTAAAAAGATGTTATTACATGGCCAAGAATTTTCTTTATTCTGTCCTTATAGATGCCTGACTATACCTTATTTATCAGGCAAACTATAGTTAACACTAGGTTCTATGGTCATTCACAAGGTTTCGGGTTAATCTTCTTGACCTCAATGTCATTTAGACTGAAATTTATTATTGTGCTGTATTAATTTAGTGAAACATAATGGCCAAATATCCTGAATCAAGTAAGTTATTCCCATGCAATATAATGCTGATTAAGCAAGGTAACTACACTTTCAACAAGAGAATGACAGAAGCAGGGGAGTGAGTTCCATCTTATGGAAATTTCTCAGTTGTAGGTCTGCTGAACAAAGAAAAGATGAATACTTACTTAGTAGCTCCCCTTTTGTCAAAACAGTAACACTATCCATTCCAGAACATGAATAGAAACTGCAAGATGTGCAGATCAGATAAGATCTAGGTTCCAACAAGAATGTTAGTAAAGATACTCAAGAGCTACTTACCCATGTGAGAACATCTCTAGAAAATCCTGCAGGCCTTGCCATGTGTTTAAGTATTGTGTTGATATGTGATTATGTGGTGAATAGAGACTGTCTTTGAGAACTTTCCAGGAAAAGGGTAAAAAGGAACTAACAAGATAAGTATGTAACAGGTACCAAGTAACCTATCTGGATTTTAGGATGGAAACCTACAGTACAGAAATTAGAGAGGCTGATGAAAATGGAATCAAAATGTTCTCATAGTTTCAGACACATAAGAATCGAAAGTTTAAATGTGATGTAACAGCTTAGAGACACCCTGCATCTTTCTGTGATTTGGAGGATATAATTTTCCATGTCTCCTCTGTGATTTGCTTGCACATTTCTAACTTTTGTTAGTGCAATGTGATTCACAGACATCAGAGACCTCATCTGTGTCAGTACTGTCTTCTTGTGACATTTACTAATGTTATTTAGCACTATAAACAGGAAGTAGATTTTCTCGCTCTGAACCTTGCTTTTTCTTTCCTTTCTTTTAGGGCTTTAAAGTAGAAAGAGGAATACAGCTCCTTTTCCCTGTCATTATATGTAAATATACAATTTCCAGGATTTCAAAAGAAGGAGAAATACTTTACACACCCAGTGTCTTGTTAACACTGTGAAGGAATTGGGATATTTACCAGCATGTTTATTGTATGGTTTAATAGATACCAAATAAGATTAATTAAAAGCTTTTAATCGACAAAGATGTACTACTATCTCTTGAATTTCACATGAATTGATTCAGTCTGTCTTTCTGATTCCCAGTGCTTTGGTGACACCAAGGGCATCTCAGTGTACAGGGAAGACTCCTGACTAATGTATTATTCATTCTTCATATAATCTCCTGGGAGGTTTTCTTTCTTATCTTAACCATCCTTTGCCTAGCACACAGTTTTGAGCAGAGAAGTGAAGTCATATGTATAAATGTACTTTGTTGGGAGAGCACAAACTATGGTTGCTAAACACTCAATTAAAAATACTTCTGTCAATATTACATATTTTCTCTCCTTATTTTGAACAAAATTGTTATACTGATTAATTTTATATTCACCTGTATTGCTTGTTCTTTTTATATAATTCAGCTCATGTGCCTTAGTTTTTCTTCTTTTTTAAATCTTTTAGTTCTATTATTAACACTGAGTCATTTGACCTAGTACATCACTAAGTTAAGGTCACAGTGATCCCATTTGAGATGGTATTGATGAGTGACAGCAAAGTAAAACACAACATCCAAAAATGTTTGGAAATTAATATATATTAATATATATAATATTATATATAATATTATATATAAATATAACAATATTATTATATCTATATATTATATATATATTATATTATATATTATTATTATATATTATATATTATGTCTATATATTATATATCATATAATATATAATATACATAATATTATATATAAATATAATATTATTATATCTATATATTATCTATATAATATTATATATATTTGTATATATATTAATGCCAATCCCACCAATTATGAGCCTAAGCAACAACTAATAATTACTATTGGTTTCTTCAATTTTTCATAAGTCCATCATGAAAAATTCTTACAAGTAAAATATTAATAAGTGTATTTACTCTCTCTATAGTATGCCTCCAGGGTTACTGAGCCTTGGATAACAGGAAGGCTTGCACAGGTGGATCTTGTCATCCTGGCATGTGCATTCCAATATTTTGAATTGGGCAAGCACAGTATTGTAAGTGATGCCCCAAAATGTCTGTAATTATAGTAGTTGATTCCAAACATGTTGGAAACATGGTTAATACATGCATATTTAGGAATGCCATCCCTTGCACCAAGTTCTAAAATCTGGTATATTTTAAAACTATCAAGAATGGTACTCATTAAGGGAAATCATGTAGTTAACAGTTTTAAATATTCAGGTGATTTAATAGGGAAAATAAAAAGGAAGTTTTCTCTTTTTAGCTTTTTTTCAAGGACAGGATGTGAAGTTGGGTATGGTTCAGGAATGTGTCCCTTGGGTTGTGCATTTGAGAGTCTTGGAACCTGGAGGTAATACAATTTTACTGGTGGATATCTGCCTCCCTCCTCCATCATTTAGGGTTCTTTAAAAGGTATTCCTCAATGTGTTTCCACAGGATCTTTCAGCTTGTCATCTGAGAAAGAATTTTCTCTGACATCCATGACCTAATTTCAAAAGTTGGCAGACAAACACAGGCAACCAACAGTCCAGGTTTACCTACTTAGCTTATTAATCACCCAAGCTTTCAGTGTGAAGCTATGAGGGGTTGAAGTTTATGAATGATGTGCCATCTTCTCTACAATCAGGCTGATAGCACATGATACCTTCCTAGACCTCATATACCCCATGTATAATTTCTGTTCTCCAGACTTTCTTAGCTTCAATGGTTTCTGTTTATGTTCAAAATTGAACATATACTGTAATTAATGGGAAGTGACTGGAATCTAGACGATGCCAGCATTTTCTAGCTCAGAAGATGTTAACTGTGTTGTGTTAGCAGGTCTTTTGGCAGATGTCCTTCTCTTTAATTTCATTCTTTTTTAAAATTAATTTTATTTAAATTATTCTCTTTAATTTCCTTCTCTTTTAAATTAATTTTTATTTAAATTAGAAACAATCTTATTTTACATACCAATCCCAGTTCCCTCTCCCTGCTGCTCTCCAATTTCTCCCACCAACCCCCAGCTTACCCCATCACCCATTCACTCCTAGGAGGTTGAGGTTGATGGATGATCATCAAAGTCTGTCACATCATTGGGGCAGAACCTAGGCCCTCCCCTGGGGTATCTAGGCTGAGAGAGTATCCCAAATACTCTCTCTTTTGGGAATGGGCTCCCAAAGCCCATTCATGCTCTAGGAATAAACACTGGTTCTACTGCCAGAGGCCCCATAAACTGCCCAGGCCCCCCAACTGGAGTCCAGGAGTTTGGCCCAGTGCTTAGCTGTGAATATTTGCCTCTGCTTCCATCAGCTACTGAGTGAGGACTCTATAATGGCATTTAATGTAGTCATCAATCTCATTATGAGGGAAGAACATTTAAGGTAGCCTCTCCACTATTGCTTAGATTCTTAGTTGGGGATTTTCTCGTGGATCCCTTGTTCCTGAAACCCATGGGGGGGTGTATACTTACAGCAGACCTACATACTTAGGCTGTGTCAATTGTATTGATGCAGTGTTCTATCTGCTAATCATAGACATTTTTACTGACAGAACAAGAGAAATCTTATTTAAACATTCAGAAGTTTAAAGTATTGAAAGCCTTAAGACTTCATGTTTGAAAATACTAAAGAATTTGTGATGTGGAAAAATGGTGGGCTTTCCTAGACTATTTTATTTTCTGTTTTAATTTCTTGTGACTTTTGAACATTATTCTCATTTTTTTCTGTTTATTATACATAATAAATAAAACAAACAGGTTATTCTCAAGAAAATATTGATGTTATACTCTTCTCATTTTTTATTAATTTCTTTGCTTTACTTGCCTATATTATTATTTTACTTTGAAAAAAGTTCTCACTATACAACCCTATTGACCTCAATCTCACAATCCTGCAGTGACAATCCTACAGTGTCAAGGTTCTAGGTGTTTTGGTTCCAGACATGTGCCAACATGCCGAACTCTTAAGGACATGATTTTCTTTTCCTGACAAGTTATCTCATAAAAGTAGCATTAGTCTACTAGTGACATCTAAAGTAAATCTTGGTATTAAATATATGGGTGTTATCATGGGTCAACTTGTAGTTTATCTTTAAGGGCCAAGAATGATGGAAAGTAAAGGAGAGCTCTGAGGAAATAATGCAGTATTTCCTGAATATAGCTTCAGTTTCTTTTTGGCTAAGTGTCTATTTTAAAGTAGAGATATTAACAGAGCCAATAAATATTCCTGAAAGGGTGTTTTTAATCATTTGTTTTTAATTTTATTACAAACATTGCAAATTTAAAAATGTATGACTTTTGAGAGAGAGACAGTAGACATGGTAGGAAGAAGACAGAAGAATTAGCTCACAATAGAGACACTGAAGGTAATATAAAGATAGGAATAAGATGAAAGATCAGGTACATACGAAAATAGACTCCTAACAAATATCAGGTCAAGCTGGTGATTATATTCTCTTCTTCCCTAAGACATCCATATTTTGTCATTTATACATAACCAGAAATAACTTTCAGGTCTTGTTCAATTATAGACTGAATTACTCTATCACAGGATGACAAGCAATGACAGATAGGTGCCCCATAATGACAAGTCTAGCAGACCCAACATTTCTGTAAAAGACAGTATGGATAAAACAGGCAGAATTGTCTTTCATCCATGCTCTTACTCGTGGGTGACAGTGTTGTCAATCTCTGTTACATTACTCTGTCACCCGCAAGTTCTTACATTTATCAGGGCAAGGCAAGTTTAAGAGTAATTTTTCTCACAAGTAACCTAAGACTCCAGAAACACGTTATGAAAGATAAATTGAGTTATAAGAAATGCTCATATAACATACATAAGTTTTACCTAGTTGTCAACATGGGTAGAGAAATTCATGTTCAAAGGAGGATGGTGACAGAATTCCATATTCAGACTACACTTAATGTAGCAATGGCAAAACACTTAAGTGATGAGTTTTGCTTTTTATTTTTGTTTACAAAACAAGCTGAATATTGACAATGCTATAAAACTGGATTGATTTTATAAATAGGTAAATAGCCTGGGAACTTTTGCTCAGTGTATTAGGTAGATAGTGTGGGGGCTACAAGACCATGGGGTGAAGTTCATTTGTAAGCTCACTTTTAGGTTGTAGCAGTGTACATCTGCAGCCCTGCCACTCAAGAGGTGAAATTGAGTAACTGTGAACTTCAATCTATTCTGAGCTATGGAGTGAGATCCTGTTTCAGAAGGATAATAGCAAGGCCTAGAGAGATGAGAGAGATAGCTCTGTGTTTTTATTTGATTGTTTATTTTGTTTTGTTTTGCTTGTTTGTTTTGTTTTTTCTAGCCAGGGTTTTCCTGTGTAGCTTTGGAGCCTGTCCTGGAACTAGCTCTTATAGACCAGGCTGGTCTCGAACTCACAGAGATCCTCCTGCCTCTGCCTCCCAAGGACTGGGATTAATGGTCTGCGCCATCACCACCCAGCTCTCAGTTTGTAAGAGCATTAGCTGCTTTTGGCAAAGGACTGAAGTTTGATTTCCAGCATCCATGCCAAGTGGTTCAAAATTACCTGTAATTCCAGTTCTGGGAATCTGAGCCCTAATATGCGCATGTATATAAATAAAAATAAAATTAGTATTAAAAACATAATTATAAAGCTAGGCATGCTGCTTAGTGGTAGAGCTGTTGTCTAGTGTGTATAAGAGCCTGGTTCTGAACCCCAGCCCCACAAAAACAAGCAAAAAGAAAGAGGGGCTAAATGCTTAAGTGAGTAAATTCATGAACTTATTAGTAGGTTTTGCTTTCTCTGGAGAGCAGGGTTAAAGACTCAGGTACTCTATGTGGTAGATATCATTTCTGTAACTGAGGAGCTTAGACATGGTGGATTGAGCATGAAGTAACAGATGTATTTTACTAAATTTAAGTAGTGCTATTTATTATATAATATTTTCCATTTAGAATAAAAAAATGACTTTTTCTGCCAAAGAGGCAAGTGTTAAGTCTATTTTCTCCATACCATATGCTGGAAGGGAAAAAAATAATCACAAACGTCAAAGAGAACTCAAGCTAGGAGAAGGAGACTAACAATAACGACCAATAAATGTATAAAAATGTATTTCAAGTTCAACTATTAAATAAAACTCAGAGTTTCGTAATCACATTAGAGAGTAGAAGGGTTCTAAAATGTTTGTCAAATGATTGTTACTTGGTTTACTTATGTAACAATTACTAATATGCAACTATAACTGATAACTTCTAACTTTTAAATAATGAAGCAATTATGTTTAGTGTCCCATCTTTTTAGTGCCACCATGAGATCTGCTCTTTTATTTATTTTCAAAACAGTCAACTTTTATTTTGTATTTCATATTATATCTAATAGTTACTTATTAAGTCTATATTTCTTAATTTAATAGTTTCCGTGATTTAAATTTTACATGACAGTAAGATCATTAAATTTCAGCCTTTTTCTTCATCAACATATACATTTTAAGTAGAAATTTTTTTTCAATAGCTTATATAGGTACATTTGTACATGTCTCAATATTCACCTTGCTTCAAACCCTGTGACCTATAGCAGAGACCTACCTACACGACTTGCTACTTTGGATTTCCTTTTTAATCTATATGTACTTGCCAGTGTATATTAAATTTTAAATTATTTGCTACTTTGTAAGTTCTAGTGATTTTGAGGTTAATTCTATTGTATTAGAAGACATAATTTCATTCTTAGAAATTAATTGATGTTTGACATTTTTGTTTTCAAATGTTCAGATACCCTTGTGCTTACTTGAAGAGGTGGTATGGTGTCCTATATTTGAATATAAGGTTCAATGGAATTGATTAGATTAAAGCCTGAATTATAGCAGGAATTTATACCCTTATTGTTGTATTCTTATCTGATTGTAAAGTTGGTGACTGAGACAAAGTTGTGGTCACTTTCCTTCTGAATGTGATCCTGGTTGTTTTCTTATCAGCCTCTTCCATGATTTTATTTCAATGGGAGCTGTGCTATTTTCTGGTGAACTGATGACATTAACACTAAGCAACATCTTTATTTGTTGTAATAAATATTCCTACTTTGAAGCCTCAGATATGCTAGGATACCAGGGTCAATATTTGTGTGTGTGTGTGTGTGTGTGTGTGTGTGTGTGTGTGTGTGTGTGTGTGTGTGCTTGGCTTATATTTGCACAGCTGAATATTCTTAATCTTTCTATACTCTTATTTATTTTCATTATATCCTGTCCACAGTTTTTCTCCCCTCCTCTGTTCCCAGACCCTCCCTACTATCTCCTCTTGCCTCCCCACATCTGTCTTCCTCCCCCATTTCTATTCAGAAAAGTGCGTGTTTGGTTGGTTTACTTACCAACCAAACACGCAGTAAGACTAGGAATCTCCCCTCATACTAAGGCTGGAGGACGTAACCCCATAGGAGGAAAGGGTCCCAAAAGCAGGCAAAAAGTCAGAGTTAGCCCCTATTCTCACTGTTAGGAGTCACACAAGAAGACCAAGCTACACAAGTGTAACATATTTGGAGAGAGCTTAAGTCAGTCCAATGCAGGCTCCCTGGTTGCCAGTTCAGTCTCTGTGAGCCCCTATGAGCCCATGTTAATTGATTCAGTGTCTGTGAACCCCCATCTGCCCAGGTTAGTTGATTCTGTGGGCTTTCTTGTGATGTTCTTGACACCTCTGGCTCCCATAATCCTTCCTCCCCACTTCCATAGGATTCCTCAAGCTCTGCGTAATGTTTGTCTCTGATTCTCTGCATTCTATCCTCTTTTATTATATGCATATTCTTATGAGTAAGCATTTATTTTTTTATCATTTTTGTCTTTGTTAAAAACTGCATTGTCTTCTAAAAATTCCTGTTGTCATTCTAACCACCAGCCATTGTTTGGAGATATTTTTTTTAAAGATAACTACATTAACATTAAATCATTACCATTCAACCAGGGTGATCTCTGATCCAACAGAACTTATATTCCCAAGAAAGGGATTTAGATGCCAACAAATACAGGGGTGGTGGCCACATGTAACCCATAGAGAAGATAATTATCTCTGAGCCAAGGAAGGAAGCCTCAGAAGAAACCAACTTACCCAGCAAGATAATCTTGGGCTTCTGCTCTTCAGCACTAGGAGAACTAAATTTCTCTTGTTCAAGTGATCTCAAGTGGCACACTTTATGACAGCACTAGTAGACCAATGTAGCTCTATATTTTTTTTTATGTGTAGACAAGGTTTGCTCCTTCCTTCTTTGGCCCCATATAGGCATGATTTAGGATAGGAACCAAAATGATCCTCATAAAATCTAGAATTATGTCATTCTTTCCTTGGAGTAAAAGGTCAAGTTCCCCTTTGATATAGGTGACTCTCTTTATTCTAGCCTATCTTCTGCTACTCCCTCTTTCTGAGTTATTGGTCACAGTTTCATGTCTGAGTCACCTTTCTGCTTTAGGGCATCTGCTCTTGCAGGAGATGCTTTCTCTCGGCTAACCTGCAAAGCTGTCATGTTTCTGTCAGAAGCTATCTCCTTGTACATCTTAGGACAAGTCAAGATAAAATTGTAAGCTGTACCTGATTTCTAACTCCCCAGATTCCTAACTAGTTGTGCATTCCCTTTTTTCACAATACTTATTGATTGCTAGCTACTGACCCAACATGAAATGCCCAACTCTGGGAGGCAGCTGCATTTGTTGGGTTTATTCACTGACACATCCGGAATGCTTTTAAGAGCATCTATCACAAACTAGTTTCCAATAAATGTTTGTCAGATGAATTAATGAATCCCACCCTCTAAAGATGCCACCTATACTTTATTGAGAAGACAATGAGGCAAGCATTCATGTCTTTTCTCCCTTGCTCTGAGCCCTTGATCACATGTTCTGTTTAGTACAATCCAGACAGGTTTCTCTACAAAAAAAAAAAAAAATAAATAAAAATAAAAATAAAAATATAAAAACACCCTGTCAGGATGTACTTGGGGCCAGCAACTAAACTGAATCCTAGTTTCCAACTCATAAGAACAAAAATCAAATCAGTACAGCAACAGAGTAGAGGTTGGGTAGAGTATACCATATTGCAGCGTTCCCTTGCCCCCATCCAGAAATACAACTCATGTACAGTGTGCTAAAGCCCGAGGCACCATGCTGTCTTTTCCCAAATTTACTGTAATTGCTTCACCCATCCCAATCTAGCCAGATGTCATTGGTAACAATATTGACTTCTGTCTTCTGGCAGACACATGTAGATCACAGCTGTCCAGGTCCTAGGATTGTTTCAGGCCTTTGAGAGGGGGCTCCAGGGAAGGCCAGTGAGCAGAAGCCAGGGTGCAGTATGCTTCAGCCACCAAGTCCGGGTATGAGCCTTCGGTTTCCTTCCAGCTTGAGGTCTCAGAGAGCTATAATGAAATCCAGTGCCTGGGTTTTCAGATGCCGTGCATTATGGAGTTCAGCGAGGAAGAGTGTGGGTGGCATTCTCCACAGAGAGGTCCCTGCAGACTACATCCTCTCACCCGATCTTCAACTCTCCAGGCCATACTTGTCAGCAGCTGCCAGCACACTGACTGCCGTGCAGTGGAGATCTGGTGTCATCCCGGTGTAAATGAAGCCCATCATTGCCTTGAAGACTCGGGGCTCCAGGTCTTTTGCTTTCCTCCATGACTTGTTCAAACATGGTTCTGAAAACTGGATAGCTAGCTGCTAAGATAGCCTTGTGAGTCTGGAATTCCTGGCCAGCTACTACCAGGTAGTACTCTGTGAAGCACGAATTCTCCCACAGTTCTACCTCACCTGCCAGTGTGCACCTTGGAGCCTGGATCCCTGACTTCTTGCTTTGGCCAGAGATGCTGAAGGAGTCCTGAACTATGCTCACCTTGCAGCGTAGAGTGAGCACGTCATCTGATAGAATTCAATGTTCACTGGACAAGAGGAAATCTACAAGGATGAACATTTTAAATCCCTAATTGAAGCCTGGTAGGAACCT
This sequence comes from Cricetiscus sungorus, assembly GCA_030556225.1. Taxonomy (NCBI): domain Eukaryota; kingdom Metazoa; phylum Chordata; class Mammalia; order Rodentia; family Cricetidae; genus Cricetiscus; species Cricetiscus sungorus. The sequence continues at coordinate 24,039,548 of JANBXA010000253.1, forward strand.
AAAGACCCTTGGGGTCCTCATGCTTTGGGTTTTTTCTCCTTTGTCACTTAAGATGCAGAAGTGAAACTTAGTCCAGCGGCAACTCGTTGAACAACTGAGCAACACTAGGTAAACTGACACTAGGTAAACTGTACTTTTTTTCAGCGACCCCATCCAGGTGTACTCTCAAGCGCCATTTGCCATTTGCTCCTATTAAAAAAGTTGGGCTTCTAATGCATTCCCACATTTCCTTCAGAATAAAAGGGACATTTCACTTGTAGGAGAAATTCTGGATGCTGACCTGTGTGTAGTTAGTTCTAGCTCCAAGCTATCCTGTCCCCTGACATTTCTGCTGGAGGTAGTTTGAAGGTTAAACTGGATCCAAAATGAAGAACTTGGTTTTGCTTTCTCTTCTCCTCATCCAGGCGGTTAGACATGTTGGTTGGTCTGCAGTATATGCTAGAATTCCAAAGAAGTATTCTCAAAAGCCAGAGCAGGAATGCACTTGATGCAAAGTTAGGGCAATCAGGAAAGACCAACAGCTTCTTTCTGCCATGTCCTTTTATATGCTTTCAGCAGAAGGTGTGGCCCAATTCAGGGTGTGAATTCCAGCCTCAAGATCTGAATTAAAGGATTGTATCTTCAGGTATTTCGATCTGGATTAGATGTTTGTGTCTTTTATCTCCAAAGCCTATATTTGAAGTAGATCTATCTGATGGGAGATGTTATTCTGTAAAAATGTTTCTCATATTGGTTAAACAATAAAGCACGATTGGGCCAATGGAAAAGCAAGATAGGTGGGGCTAGGAGACAAGGAGGAAGGAGGAAGTAGTTAGGAGTCAGCATGTAAAGCCTAGAGGAAGCAAGATGCTGGCTGCTGTGCTCGGATAAGATGACCACGTGGAAATATTTAGATAAGTAGAAATGGGTTAATCATTAAGACAGAGCTAGCCCATAAACAATAATAGTAACCAGCCAACAGGATTGTATCAAATACAGAGTCTCAGCGTGTTATTGGGGCTCATGTGGTGGCGGGACCGGGTGGCCAGTGGGGAGGAACAAAGAACGGGACCTGACCTGCAGGAAAAACGTGCTCCTAACATCTATCTACTTCAATGAACAGGATTTTTGTCAATACCATGTCAAATTAAGTTGGTTACTGTGGTTTATCATCCATAAGAGAAGGGATGGTGTCCATTCCCACATGGCTGTGATTTACTCTTCTCTGGGTGCTACACTAATTCCTCTGGTAAACATGATCTGGGAAGAGGTCTCAGGTTCTGACCATGGAGGGTAGGGTGGAAGAATCCCTTTATGGTGAGCAGGAAGCAGAGCTAAGCAAGAACCTGTGGAAGTGGCTATCTTCTTTCCTGCCTTTTATTCCATCCAGACTCACAGTCCCAGATATGACACCACCAACGTTCACTCATGATTTTGCTCTTTCCCCTCAGATAATCTTCCTTGGATAAACTGTCTTCCAGATCCACTTAAGGGTGTACTATGAGAAGATCCTGACTGCTTCTCAATTCCATCGTTTTGACTGGTCCTCTGACTCTTAAAATCTTTCCTTCTTCTCTCCTTCAGTGTTCCCTGCACCTTAGGTATAAGTTTGCATCAGAATTTCACATATATTTACTGAGGCTGACTGTTTGCACCTACCTCAGCCGGCAAGGAAACACGCAACCACGACTCTTCTTCATGCAGTTTATTCAGGATCCTTGTACATCAGCTTCCTCTGCTCCCATCAGCTTCTGCTTCTCCCAGCCCCAGCAAGCCCTTAAATGTGCTCTCACAGCCCAATCAGCTCATGCCACCTGACGATCCTGGATAGGCCACAGAAGGAGGAAGCGCACCAGATCCATCAAGCACTTCCAAATAAGGCTTGTTTACAGCTAAGCTCGAACTACCTGGCATCCAGCCAGGTGTCATCTTGGGGCTGGGGCTTCCCACAGTTCCCCCTTTTATGTTTTAAATGCAACAGGCAAGGATAGTGGTCTGATCTCTGATGAACAAGGAACATTTTAATGGCTCCACACCCAGTTATCAGCCAAGCTGGTGCCACACTTGTCCGGTATCTTTTCTCAGATATGGGATTAGGATACCAACCCATATGCAATCAGACTTGCCCTCCATGAAGCTGCTAAAAGCTAGCCTCAAGTACAGTACTTCGTCTCGCATCCTGAGCGTGATGACTGCTTAGCCCTTTCAAGCCTGAGGTGATTGCCCTGCCTCCAGGGCTGTGAAGGCTTGTGCAATCATGGCATTACTTCTCCCCTGTGTAACCCTCATCCTGCAGATACACCATAAGGCAATGAGACTGATTAGGATAAGCACCCCTCCCAGGGCACCCATTCCCACCCATTCTTTCAGATGATTTGTGGCTTGAGTGATCCATGCAGACAGTCCCTCAGCAACGGAGACATCGACCCAGGTGGAATTCACATTCACAATACAGAGCCTCAGGTTGTGCATCAACTTATTGAAGTCGCCAGACCGATTACCTAAAAGATACTGTGAGAGCTGTTTAGACATATTGGCTGCTAAAGAATACTGTGGTAGGATACTGCGGTCACGCACAAGCTGGTCATCTTCCATTCACAGCCCAGCTGTGCCTACTGCCACAGAGCATTGGCCTGTTCCTGAACAAGATCAATGCTTTGATTCAGTACCAATTGCTACTAAAACCCTAGGAAAAACTTGAGCTGAGTGTCTAATCAGCATGGGCTTTGGGAACACCAACAGGATTCCCCACCACTGATCAGCTTTCATCTCATCAATCAGCATCACCATCATCAGCATCAGGAGAATCAACCCGCAATGTGCCCTAATATGTTGAATGTAAAAGGGCTGTAAACACCTCCAAATTAACTATTGCACCTGTATTATATATGGTTGAATAGGGCTATTTACCTTTACTTTCCCCACCACCTGTGGCATGACACAGTCCTTATTTATCTTAGGCCCTAAATAATTAATGACACTATGCAGCTGGACCTTTTCTGAGACAAGCTGTTTTATCAAGGGCATGGCCATATCAGGGTCTCCAAATACCCTCCCAACTGCCTCCACCATTCTGGCCACAAAATCAGAAAACTTTTCAGCAGCCTTGCAGCATGTTTGATCCTCTAGGCAGCTGCGAACAAGTTTCCAAATAGACCTTGTCCCTGACTTCAGTGTTCCCTGTGTCCAGGCAAAATCTAGATCCTTCCCAAGTTTGTCCCAGCAGCTGGTAGTTACATTGCCCGAGACGGCAAACCAGGGAGCTACTGTCTCAACTTCCCTAAGAAATCTTTCTAATGTGCTTTTCTTTAGTTTCAACCCTTTTGAATGTAACAGCTCTTGAAGAGGGAGATAAATAGGTTGCAATATTGTATTCCCCATACTTTCACTTTTGGCTTCTTCTACTTTGTCCAAACCGGGAACTTTATTGCTCCTTACCAGAGACCTTATCTTGTCACCTCTTTACCGAGGGCCTTAACTTGGTCCCAACTTACCTGGGACTTACCAGTCCACTGCCCTGACTGCAGGAAGTTCTGAGCCGTTCACCCACAGAGAGGTTCCCCATACAGGCCACCACTTGTAACTCGTCTTTACTGGCCAGCAAGGAAACATGCAACCACAACTCTTCTTCAAGAAGTTTTATCAGGATCCTTGTACATCAACTTCCATTTCTCCCAGCCCCAGCAAGGCCTTAAATGTGCTCTCACAGCCCAATCAGCTCATGCCACCTGGCGATCCTGGATAGGCCACAGAAGGAGGAAGCACACCAGATCCATCAAGCACTTCCAAATAAGGCTTGTTTACAGCTAAGTGTGAACTACCTGGCATCCAGCCAGGTGCCATCTTTGGGCTGTGGCTTCCCACAGCTGACACCTATTTGAGGATGGGGATATAGGTATGCATTTCAGCTCATTTGGCTAGCTATAGTAAAACTGCTTACAGAGAGCAGTAGTTTGCTTCTCTTCGTCCTGGAGGCTGGGGCGCTCAGTGTTTGAAGGAGCAGACTACCTTCTCACTCATTCCTTGCTGCATCTTCATGTGGAAGGGACAAGGGAGTTTTTCATGGCATCCCTTTTTTATAAGTGTATTAATTCAGTTCACAAAGACTCAGACAGCATCATCAAGACACCTTGCAAAGGCAGCATTCCCAATGTCACAGTTTCAGCATGGAAATTCTGTCTGTCTGTTTTCTTACTTGTTTGTTGGGACAGGGTCCTGCCTGGCCTGGAATTTGTAAGCTGGTTATGACTTGAATTTCTGAGTAATGTACTTGTGTGTGCCTTTCAAGGGTCAGGAGTAGAGGCAAGTACCATCACACTCTTTTTTAACACATACATTTGGAGTTGATATAAACCTTTCTATCCGTATACTGTAACCAAATAAAGAGAGCCATATTATAATCTTCTAATATTGTTCTAAAACAAGGTATGGTATAAAGAGGAAATAGATTAAGCTGCATTAAAAACAGATAACCATTGGTGCTTATGAATTTATGACCATTTATTTTAAAATTAGTAAGTTTGGGGCTGAGGAGATGGCTCAGTGGCTCAGAGCCCTGACCGCTGTACCTGGGTTAGATTCCCATCACCCACATAATGGCACACAATCATCTGTAATTCCAGTTCCAGGACATCCAGCCCCTCCTTGGAGAGCAGGCACACATGTTATACACAGACATGCATTCAACAAAATAAACATAAACAAAAATAAATTATTTTTTTGAAGTAGTAAGTTCCATCCTCATCAGGAGATTTTTAGTAAGGGTATAAAATGATATTGCTGCAAAGCAAGATGTCTTGGTTCTGAATACTAAAGAATACAAAAGTTAGGAAAATTTTATGTTTCTGTCCTATAACTTCAGGAATTGCCAGCTAAACCAGTGGTTCTCAACTTGTGAGTCACAACCCTTTTGAGGGACTGAATGGACTTTCCACAGGAGTCACATTATTAGATATTCTACATTTCTTATGATTACATTACAATTCATAAGAATAGCACAATTACAGTTATGAATTAGCACTGAAATAATTTTTATGTCTGGAGGGTCACCACAATATGAGGAGCTGCATTAAGAAGGTTGTGATCCATTGTTTTAGAAGACTTTCTAATAATCTATGGCATTGTCTCATGGGAAGCTTATGTTATAACTGTATAGCTATCATGTTGATAGCATGGAAGAGATGAGGAAAGGAAACAGTGTTTAGAAATGCTAATTCAAATTGAACACAAAGTATCCACTGACCTGGCACCAATCTGTCAAGTTTCCTCTCAGTTCCTGGGTTGCTAGGGATGCATGCACTGTAAATGGATGGACAGAAATTGTTAGTAACCTGTCATGAAAAGAAATTGATTTTTTTTTTATTTTGAAAATGCATCTTCCCCTAAGAGCTCTCTGGCACTTTTCAGAGGTGGAAAGATTCAATGATTTATTTACGGAGAGTTCAGAAGTTCAATTATTTTTTACATGCTACAAGATTTAAAGATAGGAAAATAAGATAATTCCAGAAACACCTATCACATGCAAGTTCTCTTAGTTGTCCATGTAAATAAACCATTTAAGCTGCCTTAGTGGCTAATCATCCATGCATTTGCTTCAGCCACTTGACAGTGTCAAGAGCTACTATGCATACATATTGTTATTAATTATAAAGGGGACAGATTCTACGTTTAAGATCAAACACATGTTGTCCAATAATTCCCACCAGAAAGTTTTGCATATATAAGCATGTCAACACTTTAATTTATTCAGTTTTTTTTCAGCCTTTGTAATGCCCAAGCAAGGATGACTAATAAGTTTAAAGCCCAGATAAGAAAAGAGCTATCTGGAATGGTGGTTTAGTGGGCTCAAGAGATCAGATAAAAAAAGATGACAAAAAATAAATGAACACATTCAGAACAGAAAGTTCTCGCTATAACAGAAGGCATAAGAATGAAATAGATGAAAACAGAATATACTTGTGTGATGAATTGGAACCAGAAGTTTAAAGATGAACATTTTATTTCATTCATATCAGAGTTTAGAAATGCTAGGTGTGTGTGTGTGTGTGTGTGTGTGTGTGTGTGTGTGTGTGTTTATAGTTTGGTGCATTGACAGAGCCTGGCAACAGAAAATCACAACACATGTGGATAACAACAGATTTTGGCAATTAAGCACATTATCAGCCCAAACAAGCCAGAACTACCTTTGATAATAGACTGAGTTCAGGGAAATAAAGAACAAATAGAAAAAAAAATCAAACCCTAGATTTTCTACTGGAAAATAAGATAATGACTTAATAATGATATAGATAGGCTAAAAGACACAGATTCTTGAAAAGAGCTCTGAGCAAAGGAATCTATTTTGAGCTTTAAAAATGGTAATAGGACATATTTATAGCTTATTAAAAGAATAGGAACCTGTGAATCTATACTGGTAAAAATAAAATTAACAAATTGAGTAGAAACTGCCCTTCATTACAGAATAATGCCAGATAACAGATTTTCAAGAAATAGTAGAAACAGAATTTATTATTTCATATTACTCTTGCTGTGTTTTGTAGGAGCATGTTCTCAATTATCATAAAACCTACACCAGGATAGGCAGAGTTAATTGGGCATAATATTAGCAAATTGACTTCACAGATGTAAGAACTAGATTGCCTGTGTTTTTCTTGTAAGATCCTCTTATGTTAGGTTTAAAATTATTTTAAAACCCAAGACTTAAAAATAAGCACTGTATTGATCATGTTCTCTGGAAACACAAAATGAATAATTCTGGCTATAAAATTTGATATTGTGCAAGCATCATGAAATGTTGATTTTGCTTGTGTTCTACCTGCCTCCTCAGTAATAAAGTGTGAGTGTGCTGGTTGTGCTTATTCAAACATCAGTTTAGGCTAAGACTATTATAAGAAGGATTGTTTCATCCAATTGTCAGAAGAAGTATGTGTCATTTGGTATGACATGAATGATTTTTATTTAAATTATTTTCCCTGTGTCTCCTAAGCACTTACAAATGACCTTTTAACTTTTAGTTTAGACTCAACTGGTAAAAGAAAATGTCAGGAAAAAACCCCTGTTATTTGGAAAAGTACACCTTGGAATTACTCCAGGTTTGTGGGTGACAGAGCACATGAGGGAATGAAGCAGGCCAGTAGAAACACATGGCAGACCAGGACCTGTTCAGGACTATGAGGTGCAGGGTTCTAATCCCCAAGATGACTGATAGCAGTTTACAAATATTGGCTAGCTGACAGCCTTATGTAAATTTGAGACATTCCTTGGTTGTTTTCTTGGCTTAATCAGTTTCGCTGGAAACTTTTGAGAATTTTAACAATTAGACTTTCATTAGATTGTGTTAACAGTTTCTAGTTGTGATAAATTCTCTGACATTCAAAAAACCTTTCTCCCGTGCCCCAACTGGTTAACAACATTTGTAGAATGACATTGAGTAACTCTAATTAAGGCATTATAGTTTTAACTTTAGTAACAAATTAACTTATAAAATCACACACACACACACACACACACACCCCTAATCAAAGTGTGGAGTTGTGGGGCCAAATCCTAGTGAATACAGCTAAGAAACACCCCATGCACTTAAGGCTCAGGGAACACTGTGAAAGATGAGTTGGAAAGATGGTACGAATCAGGAGATCAGGAACTCTGCTGTGAGATTGTGTCTCTTGGTAAGAACAGAAATGACACTAATGAACTATTAAAGCAGAGGGAAAGGTATGTGATTTCCTAAATTAAGCATGACATAGCTTCTGCTGAGGCCCTGAGGTTACTTTCTCAAAGAAAAGCTAGTCATCAAATTCCAGGGACATGTGCATTTCAATTTATGTAGGTGTGTTTGTTCTATGATGCCAGTTCATGCTTATGACTGCTTTCCTTGGGACCAATGACTCCTCTCTAGGAGACAAAAGCCTCGAGCAACATGGATATCTTTTATGATGGTATCTTCCTGTGCACCCACCTATCATAAGCATCAACTGCAGATACTCTACAGAGTGTAGTGTTGCCAAAGCTTTTATGTTAAATAGGTTGAATGTTCTTTTGGCATTTTCACCCGATAGTATCTTCAGAAATCCACCAGTTCCTTGAGGTGATTCTCCATCATCTGTCAAAGAACATTGTAATCCATTAAAGAAAATTGGGGTTCAGGATGGAGTTTGTCCATTGTTACAGAAAGAAGGGCAATGCATGTAACAAGAGCTCATAGGCAGACTCTCTCTCTCTCAATCTCTCTGTCTCTCTCTGTGTCTGTCTCTCTGTGTCTGTCTCTCTGTGTCTGTCTCTGTCTGTCTCTGTCTATCTCTGTCTCTGTCTCTGTCTCTGTCTCTCTCTCTCTCTCTCTCTCTCTCTCTCTCTCTCTCTCTTGTGTGTGTGTGTGTGTGTGTGTGTGTGTGTGTGTGTTTGTTTGTGTAGGAAGGGGGTTGAATTGTGGTGGAAGAATGGTACCAGGTAGCTATCATGTGGCTTAGCCAGGGTGTAATAGTCAGCATATAGCTATGAGTCCATGTTCTTAGCCACTTCACTGTGGTAACAAGAATACCTTTTTCAAACAGTTGTTAGATGTAATGAACCTTACTAAGCCTCACTATGGTGACTTAACTTCACCAAATACTTTGCTTCTTTGGATTAAAAGACAATGGAATTTCAATTGGTATAGTTACTTTTTATCATTTTGAACCAGTTCAATGGAGAGTGCTGCCAGGTTGTGGCTCTTCTGCCTCCCCAAGGCTTGGTGCTCAAAAATACAGTTATATCCCATCAACTCACTATGCTAGTAATCTCTAAGGTCAGTGCCTGCCCCTCTTCTTGTAGTTACCTTTAAGTCTTTATCAAGTGTGCTAAAGGTCAGCTTTTGTGGGGTTCATCCTAGCCATCCTCTCTTAAAAACACACTCTTTCTGAAAATATTTTGCTTTTTAGATTATATCAGGCAAGCTTGTTCTGCACTTCTTCCCATTTACTTCTTGGTGACAAAAGAGCTGTATGTTACAGGCCTTTGTCCTTAGCCCTACGGCATCAACTGTCCCATATATACTAAATCTCTCTCACTCCTGAACTCCAATGTTAGCATTTCCTCTGGGCAGACCCACAGATCAAACTGCCTCATAAACATCTCTGCTGTTTGTCTCATAAGACCTCAAGGTGACCTGATATCTAAATTATCTCCCATCCTACATGATGAAATGTGAGTTGCCATGACCCAGATCCTCATGCTTCCTGACATGTTGTCCTATAGTATTCTTGTTTTGCACTTTTCAAAAGAACAAGGTTTCTATAAAGATACAGAAAGTACAAACTTATTAACTGAGGATCAAAAATAATATTAATTTTATTTTTGGAATGTGATAAAATTTTCAATAATCTTAGTTAGAAAATAATGAAAGATACATTCAGTTGTTTTCTCATATGGATGGAGTGTGTCATTATGGTCCACTGTCAGGCTCCAAAATGAAAAAAAAGGGGGGCTTTTCTACAGAGGAAACTGTCAGCCATTCCTTTGCTATCTGATTGCAACTTGTGTAGGCTGTTTGAGGGCAGCTTGTGTGTACACATCTTCCTCCCCAGAGCACACAACAGCAGGTAGCACATGGAGCTTGAGCAGTATACTCAGTCGCACAGGTAAGTGGGGAAGTGGCACACTCTGAGGAGATAGGTTTTACACACAGTGGCACAGTGGTCCATTTCACATCACAGCAGTAGGACATATGTGCGGAAATAGTCTCACGTAAAACGAGTACCTTCTAGATGTGTCTACCTGAAAGTGGGCTCCACAGAGAGCTGTCCTGGATGCAGGTAAAGAAAGAAACATGCACAGTAAACAGACTAGAAGCATATGCTCCCAACTGAGTGAAGTGGACCTCAAGTACCAGAGAAAGGCAAATATCAGGAAATGTTTGTTTCAGTGTTCAATAAAACCTAGATTCTTTTTGGTCAGAAACAATGGAAGTATTTTTTTTTACTAAATAAGCACAATGATTCCCAAGGGAGAGCAGAAGAATATAAGAATGAGATATAAAATTACTTAAAGGAAATTAAAAAAAAAAGTTGCAAGGTAAATAAAAACAGAAGAGCAGAATTTTATGATTGGTTTCAGAGGTTTACATCCAATTTAGCACTAACAGTTAAGATTGGAAGGTCGCTCCACAGAATACGGAGAAGTACCAAAGACAAAATTTAGAAGACAACACAAAGAAGGCAAACAAAGGCTGCATTATATAGTGATGTAAAGAAGAATTTTGAGTAATATAAATATTACAAAAATATAAACACAGTTTAATGCAAAACATGAATACAAAAATCCTAAGACAATATAATAAAGGGCATCTTATCATAGCTTTTAAATCATATTTAATTCTAAAGTTTAAAAAGTCTCTTGGAATCTTCTGTTAGATTAGATATATTCTTTTATATTATGAGAATACTATCCAACTATAAACCTTGTAGTTTAAGAATTTTCTTGTCAAATCACTGTTTAAATAGACAGAAAATATTAAATATATCACCTATATGGTCTCTAAAGTAGTAGATTTCTCAATATTTGCCTCTGAGACATGATTCTAGTTACACACATACACACACACACACACAAGCTTGAGTGCCCATGTGCATGCATGCATGCTTGGTTGCAAGCTCACATACACACACATAACACCTTAAAATATGTGTGCTGCAATTGCAAGAATGAAACTGTTGAAACTATCACTGGAAATATGAGTAAAACTGCTCTGGACAATGGGTAAGAGGATCTAAGAATAGCTGGAATACATGCCACTGGAGATGTCAGCTCTTGTGTCCATAACTCTGTCAGTCTTCTTGCTGTCTGTCCTCATAGACTTTGTATGCTCTTCTCAGCACCCTTTATCTTCCTAAGAGATGACACCATTGTCAAATATTTGGGATTGTCATGACAAGTACAGGGGCAGATCACCATCATATAAAACTGTAGTTTGCACTGATAACAAACCCCAGAGAAACTCTCTGGTATAATGATAGCATGACCGATACCCTCAATCACTTGGGCCTCAAATGAAATGACAGGTACCCAAGCAACACCTTCTTTAGAAAATGTCATCACACCAGGCAAAGCAATGACCTTGAAAATCCTCTTTCTTAACTGCATTTGGAGGCTTTAGATCTTGCTTTTAGAACAGTGACCAACTCATGAATTTAGTATGTTATAGTACTGTTCACTCTCCTGAAATGAAGTTTATAAATAGGGTAGTGTAACTGACATATGTGGAATTTTCTAGTGATTTGCTTTAATGCATGTAAGTTTTAAATGTATAAGATAATATAATGTGAAGACACAAAGGTGATTGTATGCAATGAAATTATGAATGGCATGCAAATATTGAGAGGTGAGAGCTACATAACACAGTAGAAAGTCTAGATGCCCACAAGGTGTGATATAAGGGGTATGTGGCACCTACAGGCAAGATAGGTACATTTTATCAACCACCCAAGTAAGGATCCCTAGTGAGACTCTCAACGTGATTTTGGAGACATGCAGATCAATAAGTAATACATTTCCAAACACAGTAAATTATGTCCATCCTTTGATTCCACTTTTTCTTCCTATTAAAGGGAATTTACTATTAAAGTTGAGCACAGAAATTTTTGTGTTATATGTGGAAGGAGGTACTTTTCTGGTAAATACAACTAGGAAGAACCTTTCCCTATTCTTTAGTCCTTAGTGAGATATTCCAAGTTTGTGTGCTATTGTTGGTGTGTGAATATATACTTTTTAAAAATCTGTGCCATTTAGGCTATCTAGTAACTTTAGCATTTTTGCATTAATTAAGCCAGGCTTCACCAAATCATCACAATATCAAACAATAAAATATCTAAACAAATAAACGAATATAAATGAATGAATAAATCTACTCGCCTCTCATCACAAAATCCCTATATTCCCCTAGGGGGCGGCACCACCTTGCAGACTTGAGAAGTTTATTTCTCCCATATAACACATGTAACTGGCTTTGATTTGACAGGCACAGACATAAAAATATTGATAATGAAAAGTAATTTGAAAGCCCCTTGAGAAGGGGCAAGTACTTCGTTTCTACTCTCATTTTTACTGTATTTAAACTCAACCTTTAAAGTCAACCCAATCCTTCTACTAATGTTCAATAAAGATTCTGTTTCAAATATGAGGAATTTTCTGATGAACCAAGATCCCCTCATCTTATTGAGGCTACTTACAAAAACAATTGTTTTAGTATATGTTAAAGAATATGGAAATGGGTAAAGTAAGCGATCTGAATAGAGTAGAATTAACTGGGGAGATATTTTTGTAGGCAATGTCTTAAATTAAGCTGTAAAGTATAGAAATGCCTTTAAATTGTATTTGGAGGGAACTCGTGAAAAGAGAGGAAGGTGCAGGCAGTTAACGAGGTTATCCAGGCTGTAAAGGGACAGTGCTTCTATTACCAAAGTTTAAAGATTGGTGCAAATCAATTATGTCTCATTTTTATAAGGCTGCCTTTTCCTTTGATATTTTTGACTTAATTGGACACAAAAAAGCAGTATCTGGGTCGCAGTGAGTGGTCTTTTTGTGAAAATTGACTGCTTCCACAAGGGTATTGATCTCACTTTTCTATTATAGTGTTCTGCTTCACAGCAACTTTTGAACACCCTATTTCCTCTGGAAATTCTTAGCACCTCATTTTCCAACTATTGCCCTATCAAATGCAGAGCACTTCTCTACCCCATGAAAGCTGTTTGTTTCTGGGAACATATTACATTCATTTTAATAGTTTGAGACAAATAACAGATCTATAAGGAGCTCACAGCTAATGTTCTTGTTATGGGTTTTGTGGTGCAAACTTCATGTATTTGAAAGTCACAACTTATGCCCAACTGTTTACTTTCTATACTTATGTAGATTCTTAAGTACAACAGATTAGCTAAATGCATATGTGAATGAGTCTATATGCAAGTGTCTATGAATATCATATGTATGTATGGGTGTACATTAGTAATACATGTATGAGCTACATAATTGTATGCATGAACTAAATAACTACATTTATGTATTTAAAAAGCTGCTATTAGAACTATACATTTTCTTTTAATATATCTGATTTCTTCTTAGGAATAATGTTACCCAAAAGAATGTAAGAGAAACTATTAATGCTCAGTTTTCAAGTTCTTATGGTAGTTCATGGAAAGGGAATCCTAATTCACTGTTGCTGGAAATGTTAAACAGTGCAGTCATTATAGAAATTTCTGTGGAGTTTTCTTACAAAAACTAAAAATGGAATTATCACCCAACCCAGCTATGCTACCCCTAGGCACACACCCAAGAGATTCTATATCTCACCACAGAGATATACGTACATCCATGTTTATTGCTGCTTGATTTACAACAGGAAGAAAATGAAATCAGCCCTGATGTCTATCACCTGTTGACCAGATTATGAAATGTTTTGTGTTCACACAATGGAGTTTTATTCAGTATTAGAGAATTTGAAGGAAAATAGATGGAAATAGAAAATATAATTTTGAGTGAAGTAATCCAAAGTCAGAAAGACAAATACCACTCTAGTGCACTATTCTCCCCGCCCACACCTGTTTCTCTGACCACACCCATTTGGGGTGGGGACAGGTGCTGATGTGACTTGGGGGAACCAGGTCTGCAGGAGGGGGGTGGCTCAGCAGCTCTCTCTTGTTTGCTGGTTGGAGACAGCATCCAGAGGCATCCTTGGAATGGGAACCTGCTGGTGGTCATCGGTTCCTGTTGTAAGTGATTTCTCCCTGAATAAACATCCATCAGCCTATCTATTTTCCCAGATTCTTATTTATCCACATTTTCTCTCATGCAGATCCTAACTTCTTATTTCTATAAATGTGTGTAATTACGTTGGAGCGAACATGAATAGAGGTCAGGAAATTAAAGAGGCCCACATGAAGAGAATAATGATGCTTTAAGGAGGAGAGAGGCAAGGATAATAGAGCTCTGTGACATGATGTATGGAAGACTACAAGCGAGAGTGGGGAAAAGAAGATCTGTGAGAAGGTCAAGCAGTGCCTGGGCCAACCAAACAAAACTAAGTGTTGTCTTTCTAAGGACAACGCTTTCTAAAATTGCAAAGGCAATTTTCAGAGGTGGAGCAACAAAATAGTCTAATTTAACCCAAGTAATTCAAGAACAAAATTAATTATGTATATTATCTAACAGGTTTGGTGGTCTTATTGTGAGGGCCACCTGCTTTCCCTTTGGCTTGTCACTCTGGCTGTTCACATTTTTACCCATGCTATTGTTTGTGAGCATTGAGATTTTAAAGGGATGCTTGTGGGGTCATGCCTAGGTCATGGTCAGCTGCTGTAATAATTACAGTAGTTGTTATGTAGTGAAAGCTTTTTTGGCTGGTTGCCACCAGAAGGCTGCAACTTGCATCCAAGTTTATTTTTATGAAGCTATTGGGGTTTGCCATTCTGTTTAAAATGAAATTTAAATCCAGCTTTAAAAAAACAAAAGTAACTAATGTCAGCATTAGAGAATTCCACAACTGCAAAACACGTTCCATTCCTGAGTTAATTTCTAAAAATTAATTAACCAATTATCTTAAACACTGCCACAAATCAGGATGTTGCCCCATGGATGTTTCTGGTGCTAATTATTAATATACATCTATACACAAATATGGTATATTTTCCTTTTTTGTAAAATTTATTTTTATGCATTTATTTGTGTGTGTGTGTGTGTGTGTGTGGTTTGGTATGCCTTTGTGAGTATATTGTGCATGTGTGTAGTATCTGAGGACACCTGAGTGTATCAGATCCTCTGGATCTGGAGTTAAGACCATTGAGAGCCACCCAGAAGGGGTTCTGGGAAGCAAACGGTATCCTTTGGAAGAACACTAAACACTCTTAGTCAATGAACCATTTCTCAGCCCCAAATACAGCACATTTCAGAGTCAGGTACTTTATGAATGGAAAATTTATAATACTTTACATCATCTAATCTTTATATTTTTAAAAAAGATCTATTTATTTATATACAGTTCTGCCTGCTTGTATGGCTTAAGGCAGAAGCATGCACCACTTCTGCTTAGGGATAGTTGTGAGCCACCATATGGTTGCTGGGAATTGAACTCAGGACCTCTGCAAGAGCAGCCAGTGCTCTTAACCTCTGAGTCACCTCTCCAGCCCCCAATCTTTTTGGTTTTTCAAGAATGAGTTTCTCTGTGTAGCTTTGTAGACCAGGCTGACCTTAAACTCACAGAGGTCTGCTTGGCTCTTAATCTTTCTTTTGTTATAAAAATAAAGACAAAATAAAAATTATTAGTATTAAAGAGAGTATTTTATTATTGTAACAACACTCCCTTGATTTTATTCTGAACTTAAATCTGTTTTAGAATGTGTACGAATAAAAACAGTCACTTTAAATAACTGACTATACTTTAAAAGCTTCTTTCACGAAGTCTAAGAATTTTGTCTTTACAATATTTTTGATAAAATAGATTTTCATCATTTTTCATCATATTCTTTCCCTTTACTTACTCCTCTCATATATTTTCTTCCTACATACCTTACAATCAGTTAAAACTACTCCTGGGTCAAATCTATGTTGGTATCTGGCTACAAATCAGTATGAGACTAGCTGTACTAAGAAACTTTGCTTGCTATTGATTACATACACCATTTGCTAGGAAGACATTTAGTCATGAATTTAGAAAAATATTTATATATAATATGTGTGTTATACTTAGTCATCAATACCTAAATGATCTGAGAATTTTGCTCAATGTCTTTATATAATTTATTTATTCTTTTAAATTTCATTTTACATTCCAACCAGTTAACCCTCCCACAACTACTCCTGCCCCCCCATGTCCCAGCCCCACCCATCCACCCCCAGTCTACTCTTCCTCATAGGCAAGGGCTCCCATGAGAAGTCAACAAAGTTTGACACAAATGGCTGGGGCAGAGCCAAGCCCCTCTCACACACTACAAGGCTGAGCATGGAGTTCTACCATAGGGAATGGGCTCCAACAAGCTAGATCACAGATCAGGTTTGAATTGTGATTCTACTGTGAGAGGCCCCTCTGATAGTCCAAGTTTCACAACTGCCTCCCACATATGGAGGGCCTAGATTAGTCCCGTGGAGTCTCTACAGCTGTCAGCCCAGAGTTTCACGAGTTTCCACGAGCTTGGTTCAGGTGTCTCTTTAGATTCATCTGTCATGAATCTTTTTTTTAAAATGTGTGTACCTTTTCATGGTCATACAAGAGGAGCTATGAAATGACACCGCAATCTGAGCAAGAAAATGTTGCTTATGTGAAGAGCTAGAAGTGTTACAAAATGGTTGAAAATATATATTTTAAAATTTTTACTGCACTTTCAGAGGTTGTTATCAGAAAAGATGGGGTGGAATGTTCTTTATCAGATAGTGGGTTGATGAAATAATGATTATATATTAAATTGGATTAATTTAGGAAGAATATTCCATTATTCTAGTCTGCTTAAAATTCATATTGATCTCACATATTTCAAATACCTAGAAGACAGCTCTATGAGTGTTCTTACAGCAAAAATGATAAATATTTAAGGTTATAAATATTATAACTAACCTAATTTGACATTCATGAATAACACTTTCTACTTATTATATTGTATCTTAGACATAGGTAAAGTAATTATGTGTCAACAAATAGAAATTTCAGTATATAATGCTACTTTCAAACACCAATTAATATCAAGAACCTGCATCTTATTACTGGCAAGATAACAATGACAAGCAAACAAACAAATGAAAAACGAGGTTTTTACTTTCTTGTATCTAAAACTCTTACGTATACCCTGTATTGTTTGCTTGGATGAGTCTAACATTTTACAGTAAGAACAGCTTTCAACTAAATGAAACATATTTTGTGTAGACACATGGGTGTGCATGTTTAAAATTCCATATAAAATCTATACAGCAGTATGAAACTCAGGAAGTTGACTGACCTCATGACCCAGTTTCTTTGTTTGCAACGTGGTGCTGATATAAGCTAAGCTGAGCTGATAGTTTTGATCTTTCACAAGGAAACATGAAGGCCCAAGAATGAGCAGAGCTAGTATCTACAAACTGTCTAAATGTCCAAGCACCAAACATTTCATGCGTGTGGCAACACCTATGAAGCACTGGTCAAGGAACATTGTCCGCTGCTTCTTGTCACACTTACCACATCAATAACATAGTTTCCCCATGAAACACACAGACCAGTTCTCTTGGCATTTGTACAGACATCCTGGACACTTGGACACTTCTACTACCTTCCACTCATTCTGTTACAAGTAACAGGGAACAGTTGGGTTTTAAATCTAGTTCTAGAAAGTTGTTCAGTGCTTTGTGAAGCTCCATGAAATCAAGCCATCAAAGTGGCAGTAGCTGAGAAATATGAAGAGCACAAGCTAATGTACAGCAGCATGAAGTCTATTTTTATAAGTGATTAATGTTCATGTTCTATGACGTTAAGAGTAACTTATCAAAATCATTTGACTATAAATGAACAAAGGGAAAATCAAAACTTATTAAGCAGATTAAGACAACCAAATAAATAAGTCTTATATTTAACAATTACACAAATTGATAAATATTTGGGTATTATGAACAACATATGAAATGAGTGTTCATATGTGCATTCAGTACAATGCACAGCTTTCACAGAGTAAAGTGATATGGTTTTGCTGTGTTTGAGTTATTGTAGACAAACTGCATATGCACATCAAATCAGACTTTCTACAAGCATAAAAATATTAGCAATAAACAGCATTATGCTCTATTTACACATAGTTTTTGACTCATTCACTAGCAAAGAACTGTCATTGAAATGAAACCATTCCATCTCATTTAGTAGTATCAAAGCTTGGAGTCAGGGCATGTAGGAAATATCCTTCAAAACTTTAAGATTCTCCCCTTTGACATAAGATCCCATGAACCAGTGATAACAGACCCATTTACACATTGTGAGTACAGAGAGACTGAGATATTTACTTAATGACAAACAGTTGTAGTTTTTAATTTACAAATAAACAGGGATATGTATATATATTATATATTATATATTATAAATAATATAATAATATGTTATGACTTGAGGACATTTATTTGAGTTTAAAAGAACTATCCCAGGTCAAGCAAATGGTACCTCTTATTAGCTGCCAGGAAGAGGAGAATGGCAAAGAGAAGTAAAAATGTTGTTTATGTTAAGCTGTCAAGAAGTTAGCCACCTGGGGTAGGTACCAGGTGGCCAGAAAAGAAAGAATAAGAAAATCTGACTATTTGAGGAATCTTTCCTGAACAATCTAGAAAACTAGGCAGACTTACAAAGCTGCATGTCTGTGGCTTTGTAAGACACTGCCCAAATATTCTTTTTTTATTTATTGATGTCATTAGAGTGACTTTAAATTAGATTAACTTTTGGAGAAATTTCATTCCCATTTTCTTAGAATTTCAGGCTGTAGGGATGCTCTGCCACTTGAGTGACAGTGACTGTCATTACACTTTAATGTTTGACAAGTGCTAGTAGGTATAAGACATGGTGACTATATTTCATTATGTTGTCATTATGTTCATTATGTTTCATTATTTCATTATGTTGTTATCCCAAGTGAACAAAAAACCCCAGAGCAATACACTTTTGTAAGTAATTTAATTGGTTCTTTTTTTTTGTTTTTAAAAACATTTATTTATTTTATGCTGGACATAATTATACATGCCTTTTTTAAATAAAAACAAACATTAATAAACAATATTTGGGAATTTGGGCATAGTTCTTTCCAAACTGCTTCCTGCTGATAGGGGGCGCTATCATGGGGGAATCCTAAGAAGACACAGAAATCTTGGCTGTAGTGGTCTCCAAGGCTGCACTGTCCCATTGACAATGCTTCAGGGGGTCTTGCTTGATCAAACCATATTAGTCTGGAAGGAATCCACAGCTTTTCATTATCTGTGGAAACAAAATTAGAAATCCTTTTCCCTAATAAATTGTTTCTAGGCTTAAATTTTGAAGTCAACGCATTTTAAATATATATATTGAATTAATCCAGCAGCATTTTTTCCTTCTTTTTTTATTAATAATATAATTTAAAATTTTTACATGTGGATTTAAGTTTCCTCTCCCTTCCTCCCTTCAACCCTCCCTCTTTCTCTCCCTCCCTCCCTCCCTCCCTCCCTCCCTCCCTCCCTCTCTCCCTCTCTCTTACCTTCTTTCCTCTGTGACATGCACCTTGGCTACCCTCCCCTCCCATCCCCCCACCACCATTCCACTTGTAGGGCTATGCTATCCAGGTTGGGTCATGTAAATCTGTCAAGTCATTTGAAGTAGGGACTAGGACTTCTCTCTAAGTTAAGGGGGTATCCCTCCATGGGGGATGTCTACAAGGTCCTTTTGTTCACCAGGAATAGATCCTGTTTCTACTGTCTGAGGTCCCCCAGACTGCTCAGTAGTTCTAGCTGACACCCATATTCAGGGAGTCTGAGTCATTCCCTTGCTGGGTTCCTAGCCATCAGTCTGGGGGGGGGTGGGCAGCTCCACCTTGTTCAGGTCAGCTGCCTTTGTGAGTTTCTGCAACTTGGTCTTGTCCCATCTCTCTGCATCTGGATTCTAGTTTGACTCAGTGTTTGGTTATGGGTGTTTGCTTCTGTTTCCAACAGTTACTAGATGAGGGCTCCATGATGGTGGATAATTTAGTTGATGATCTCACTTTCAGGGAAGGGTATTTATGGTAGCCTTTCCATGGTTGCTCGAATTATTAGTTGGAGTTGGTCTTGTAATTCTCTAGACCTTTCTTTAGGTTCAGTTTTCTCTTCCAACCAATAATGGTTCCCTCTTTTATGCCCCCCTCACCCTGACTCAACCTATCTAGCCAAATGTGATTTCCTCTCCTCCCCTTCTCTTTCTCCTAGTTCTCTCTCCATTCACTGCCCCCCCATTTCCCATATGCTCTGGGGGACCTGTCCCTTCCCCCTTTTGTGAGGGACCATATATGAATCTCTTAGAATATACCTTGTATCCCAGTTCATCTGGTGATGTGTATTATAGGCAGGTGATCCTTAGCTCTACGTCTAAAATCCATATATGAGCGAGTACATACCCTGTTCCTCTTTTTGTTACTGGGTTACCTCATTCAGAATGGTTTCTTCAAGTTCCATCCACTTGCCTGCGAATTTCAAGATTCCGTTATTTTTTTTCTGCAGAGTAGTATTCCATTGTGTAGATATGCCACAACTTCTTTATCCATTCTTCAGTTGAGGGGCATCTAGTTTGCTTCTAGGTTCTTGCTATTACAAATAATGCTGCTATGAACATAGTTGAGCACCTGTCTTTGTTGCATGGATGTGGGTCATTTGGGTATATACCTAAGAGTGGAATTGCTGGGTAAGCTAATTACCATTTTCCTGAGGTACCGCCATACTGATGGCCAATTGGATGTACGAGTTTACACTCCCACCAACAGTGAAGGAGTGTTCTCCTCTCTCCATATCCTCTCCAGCATACGTTGTCATTGGTGTTTCTAATTTTAGCCATTCTGGCAGGAATAAGATGGTATCTCAAAGTTGCTTTCATTTTCATTTCCCTGATAGCTAAAGATGTTGAACATTTTCTTAAGTGTCTTTCAGTCTCTTTGATTTCCTTTATTGAGACTTCTTTCTTCAGTTCTGTACCCCATTTTAATAGAGCTATTTGGTGTTTTGTAGACTAGTTTCTTGAGTTCTTTGTATATTTTGGAGATCAACCCTTTGTCAGATAGAGGATTGGTAAAAATTTGTTCCCAGTCTGTGGGCTGCCGTTTGGTCTTGTCCACTGTGTTCTTTGCCTTACATAAGCTTCTAAGTTTGAGGAAGTCCCACTTATTCATTGTTTATCTCTGTGCCTGTGCTACTGGAGTTATGTCTCCTATACATAACTCGAAGCTTGAACAACAAATTTGTTGAAGTGTACCTCCTACTTTCTCTTATAAGAAGTTCAGTATGGCTGGATTTATGTGTTGGTCTTTGATCCATTTGGACTTGAGTTTTGTGCATGGTGATAGACATGGGTCTATCTGCAGTCTTCTACACACCATCATCCAATTGTGCCAGCACCATTTGTTGAAGATGCTTTCCTCCCACCATTGTATTTTTTTAGCTGTTTTGTCGAAAATCAGGTGTTTGTAGGTGTGTGGATTAATATCAGGGTTTTCGATTTGATTCTGTTGGTCTACCTGTATATTTTTGTGCCAATACCAGGCTGTTTTCAGGACTATAGTTCTGTAGTAGAGATTAAAGTCAGGGATGGTGATGCCTCCTGAAGTTCTTTTATTGTACAGGGTGGTTTTGGATATCCTGGGTCTTTTGTTTCTCCATACAATGTTGACTATTATCCTTTCTACGTCAATGAAGAATTGTGCTGGGATTTTAATGGGGATTGCATTGAATCTGTAGATTGCTTTTGGCAAGATTGCCATTTTTACTATATTTATCCTTCCAATCCAAGAGCATGGGGGAGCTTTCTATTTTCTGGTCTTCTTTAATTTCTTTTTTTAAAGCCACAAAGTTCTTATTGTATAGGTCTTTCACATGTTTGGTAAGCGTTACCCCGAGATATTATATGTTGTTTGTGGCTATTGTAAAGGGTAATCTTTCTCTGATTTCTTTTTCAGCCTCTTTGTCATCTGAATAAAGTAGGGCTACTAATTTATTTGAGTTTATCTTGTATCCTGCTAGTTTGCTGAAGGTGTTTTTCAGCTGTAGGAGTTCCCTGGTAGAGTTTATTGGGTCGCTTATGTAAACCACTATATCATCTACAAATAGAGACAGTTTGAATTCTTCCTTTCCAATTTGGATTCCCTTGATCTCCTTTTGTTGTCTTATAGCTTTAGCTAGAACTTCAAGTACAATTTGAATAGATATGGAGAGAGAGGACAGCCTTGTCTTGTTCCTGATTTTAGAGGAATTGCCTTAAGCTTCTCTCCATTCAGTTTGATGTTGGCTCTTGGTTTAATGTATATTGCTTTTATTATGTTATGTATGTATGTGTTATCCCTGATCTCTCCAAGACCTTTGTCATGAAAGGGTGTTGAATTTTGTCAAAGGGTTTTTCAGCATCCAGGGAGATGATCATATGATTTTTCTTTTTCAGTTTGTTTATATGGTGGATCATGTTGATGGATTTTTGTATGTTAAACCATCCTTGCAACCCAGGGATAAAGCCTAATTGGTCATGGTGGCTGATTTCTCTGATGTATTCTTGGATTTGGTTTGCCAGTGTTTTATTGAGTATTTTTGCATCTATGTTCATCAGGGATATTGGTCTCTAGTTTTTTTTCTTAGTTGTATCTTTTGAGCAAACATACAAAATGTTTTTCTGGTGCGGCCACAGGGCTTTATTAACAGTATGGGAAACATATATACAGAATCACATCTCCCATCAGTGATGCTTGTTTACCAAGGTGATTGTGGCCTCGTAGAAAGAGTTTGGTAATATGCCTTCTGTCTTCTATTGTGTGGAAATTTTGAGGAGTATTGGAATTAGCTCTTCCTTGAATTTCTGGTAGAATTCTGCACTGAATCCATCTAGCCCTATGCTTTTTTTGGTTGGAAGGCTTTCAATGCCTGTTTTGATTTCATTGGGGGTTATAGTTCTATTTAAGTTGTTTGTCTGTTCTTAGTTTAATTTTGGTAAGTGATCGTTGTCCAGAAATTTGTCCATTTCCTTTGAATTTTCAAATTTTGTACAGTACAGGTTTTCAAAGTATGACCTGAAAGTTGTCTGGATTTCCTCTGTGTCCATTGTTATGTCCCCTTTTTCATTTCTGATTTTGTTACTTTGCATGATCTCTCTTTGCTTTTTTGTTAGTTTGGATAAAGGTTTGTCTACCTTGTTGATTTTCTCTCAAAAACTCTTTGTTGCATTGATTTTTTGTATTGTTTTCCTGGTTTCTATTTTATTGATTTCAGCCCTCAAATTGGTTATTTCCTGGTGTCTACTCCTCTGGGGTGAGTTTGCTTCATTTTGTTCCAAGGCTTTCAGTTGTGCTGTTAATTCTCTAATGTGACTATCCTCTGTTTTCTTCATATGGGCACTCAGTGCAATGAACTTCCCTCGTAACACTGCTTTCAAGGTGTCCCATAAGTTCGGACATGTCGTGTCCTCATTCTCTTTGAATTTTAGGAAGTCCTTAATTTCTTTCTTTATTTCTTCTTTGACCCAGGTATGGTGCAATAGCACATTGTTCAGTTTCCATGAGTTTGTAGGGTCTCTGCAATTTGTGTTGTTGTTGATTTCCAATTTTAAAGCATGGTGGTTTGATAAGATACAGGGGACAATTCCAATTCTTTGGTATCTGTTGAGATTTGTTATGCCACCTAGTATGTGGTTGATTTTAGAGAAGGTTCCATGTGGAGCAAAGAAGAAGGTATATTCTTTTGTGTTCAGATGGAATGTTATACAGATGTCCTTGAGACATAACTTCTGTTTGGTTTCTTTTTGTTTCTTTGTTGAGTTTCTGATTGGTGGCCCTGTCTAGTGTGAGAATGGTGTGTTGAAGTCTCCCACTATAAGTGTGTGATTTTTTATGTGAGCTTGGAGTTTTAGTAGCGTTTCTTTTACGAATGTGCGTGCCTTTGTATTTGGGGTATAGATGTTCAGAATTGAGACTTTTTGTTGATGGATTTCCCCTGCGATGAATATGAAATGACCATCTTCATCTCTTTTGATTAATTTTGATTAATATGAAGTCTAACTTGTTAGATATTAGGATAGCCACACCTGCTTGCTTCTTGGGTCCATTTGATTGGAAGATCTTTTCCCAGCCCTTTGCCCTGAGATAATATCTATCTTTGTAGCTTGGGTGTATTTATTGTATGCAGCAGAAGGATGAATTCTCTCTTTGTATCCATTCTGTTAGCCCATATCTTTTTATAGGCGAGTTTAGAACATTGATTTTGAGGGAGTGTAAGGACCATTGATTGTTAATGTTTGTTTATTTTAGATTTGCTTTTGGCAGTAGTATTGTGAATTTATTTGTCCTTCTTTAGCCTTGGTTTCTGGTAAAGTGGGATTATCTGTTGCCTAAGTCTTTGTGAGCGTAGTAAACTTCCTTGGGTTGGAGTTTTCCTTCCAAAGCTTTCTATAAGGCTGGATTTTTAGGTATGTATTGTGAAAATCTGGCTGTGTCATTAAATATCTTTTTTTCTCCATCTATAGTGATTGAGAGTTTTGCTGAGTATAGTATCCTGGGCTGGCATCTGTGGACTCTTAGTACTTGCTGAACATCTATCCAGGACCTTCTGGCCTTGAGGAGTTTCCATGGAGAAGTCAGGCATAATTTTGAGAGGTCTGCCTTTATATGTTACCTGTCCTTTTTCCTTCGCTGCTCTTAATATTCTTAATTTATTCTGTATGTACAGTGTTTTGATTATTATATGTCGAGGTGTCTTTTTTCTTTGGTCCAGTCTATTTGGTGTTTGGTATGCTTCTTGTTCTTTCGTGGGCATGTTCTTCTTCAAATTGGGAAAGTTTTTCTCGATGATTTTGTTGAATATGTTTTTGGCCCTTTTGAGCTGGGCTTCCTCACCTTCTTCTATGCCTATTATTCTTAGGTTTGGCCTTTTCACAGTGTCCCACATTTTCTGGGTGTTTTGTATTAAGGATTTGTTGTATTTATGATTTTCTTTGGTCGATGAATCTATTTCCTCTAGTTTATCTTCAGTGCCTGAGATTCTCTCTTCCATCTCTTGAATTCTGTTGGTTATGCTTGCATCTGCAGTTCCTGATTGTTTGTCCAGTTGTTCTATTTCCAACATTCCTTCAGTTTGTGTTTTCTTTATTGTCTCCATTTCCGTTTTCAAGTCTTGAACCTGTTTAATTGTTTTTTTCTCAGCTTTCTATACTTTCTTTAAGAATTTTATTCATTTCTTCCAATTTTTTGTTTGTTTTATCTTTCACTTCTTTAAAGGATTTTCTCATGTCTTCTTTGAGAGCCTCTATCATTTTTATGATGATAATTTTTATGTCATTCTCTTCTGACTCATTTGCTTTGTTGTGTTCTTGTCTAGTTGGTGTAGCGTCCCTAGATTCTGCTGGTGTTATGCTTGTCTTTCTGATGTTAGGTGTTTTCTTGTATTACTGTCTTCCCATAGCTTCTTCCAGTAGGTGTTGGTGGGTTTTCTCCCTCTCTGTATGGATTTAGGTGGGTCCGAGGTTTTAAGTCTGTAGTTCTGGGTGGTCCAAGATCTCTAGGAGGTCTCTCTAGGCAGGGGCCCGACAAAGGGGGTCAAAGTTCAGGCTCCAGCAGAGGAGAGCTGAGGCCTCTTTGGCAGAGGCTAGCCCACAGGATGTTTCCTCAGAGATAATCGGGTCTAGCTCTAGCCATGGCCTCTAGCCAAGGTCTGGTGTTGAGGGACAAAGGCTGGACTGATACTCAGGATGATTCTGCACTGATATGCGGGTCTAGTTGGCACTCTCCAACTGAGTAGGCCTCTTTAGCAGAGGTCCTGCTATGGGGGTCAAGGATCTAGCTTGCAGGAACTCAGGGTGGACCCACAGAGATAGGCAGATCTGTGGGAAGGGTCCAGAATTCCAGTAGAAGTCTGGTGGTGGGGGTCAGAGACCAGGTAGGTGGATATTATGGGTGGTAACATCCATGTGGATAGGCTGGTCTATTGTGCTCAGATAGGCTCCAGGAATTTCCCCAAAGGTGGCTGGATTGTTGGCTCCACCCTCTGTCTCAGTGCTCAACCAGAGTGGTGGGACAGTGGTCAGGGTAAGGAAGAGCATAGGGGGATGGTAGGCTCTCAGTGGGGTGGGTGGGGGTATATCGGAGCTCCAAGAGTACTCTCAGAGGGGATAGGACGCAGGGTCAGGAGATCCAGGACCCACCCACCCAGGGATTTCCCGGGGAGGGGATAGGGGAGTATCTGTTGCCCCAGCTGGGATTAGACCCAAACTCACCTGTAGCCGAGGCCTGGTGACCATTTAATTGGTTGTTAAACTAACACACTTTCTAAATATTTATATTGGCAACTTTAGTTTTTAAGAGTCTTCTTTTTCTGAAGAAAAATGTAGGAAAATCCTAAAACATAGAATCTCTATTTTTTATGGATTAAAAATTGGTAAGGTCCAGTTACAACACCTAGATGGGCAGTGTATACAGTGGCACACACAAACTTGTGATAATAGCTCTGCAATCAGATTTAAGACCCACTCAACAAGGAGATCATGTCTAGTACTGGTAATCTAGCCGACTACCCAGAGCTATAAAAGTTGTATATCTTAGAGAACATATAAACACCACTTTTGAAAACCAAGCATAATCCCTAACTGCATTCTAAATACTTGTCCTTACATCCACAGAAAAGTGGATGTAATCCTTGCTTCATCCAGGAAGCTTCTTTTTGCAACAGAGACCATTAGAGAAATCCACAACTAATCAAAATGTGGAGTTGAGGGTCCCAGTCACACACACTAGCTAGAGCTACAAGATAAGCCCTATACCTAAGGCTCAGGGAACTTCCTGGAAGAGAAGGTGGAAAAATTGTAAGAGCTGGAGAGTCAGAGTTTGCTATGTGATTATGTATCTTGGAAATGTGAGAAGCTATACCCATAAAGTTTCACTAACATGACTGCCTAGGCATGAGTGAACAAAGACAACAATACATGACAAATTTGGATTTGGGAATCCCACAAGGCCTCACTCAACACTCTACAAAGAACTATGGGCAACTAAGAAGTACAGAGAGTAGAGAAAAATAGACTTTTCTAGTGAAGAGCACACCAACTGCACTGAGGTATTTCTTTTAAAGTAAAAAAACAAAACAAAACAAAACAAAAAAACAAAAACACAAAGCAAAACAATAAAAAAAACCAACCAAACAAACAAACAAAAACAAAACTTTCCTCAACTGTAAAAAAAAACATACTTGTCTACTTTTTTTTATGTCTTGTTCATCAGTAAGCAAGTAGAATAGTAAGAACTATTACATTGCTTTTCAATGAGGAAATATTTCATATATACCAGAGTCAGACAGCCAAAGAAAAGCCATCAACAATCTGCAAGTGAATCTATTATCACTAGCTCATGGACTTTTATTGCAAAAGGGAGAATCTGAAAGTTGTGAAGGACATTTCCTATATGCCATTGCACCATCAAGTTCTTTGCTCCAAGCATCCGTACTGCCAAATAAGATGGCATAGCTCAGTTTACATGGGAGGTCCTTGCTTTTGATTATGAACCAATCATCCGATATCAAATACTCAGCCATAAAGTCATACACACAGGTAACCATATATAGACTGAGCAGGTTGCATTTAAACATTTAGGAATATATATATATGTGTATAAACATTATATATATATATGTTTGTGCATATATATTTCATATATGCATGTAACAGCAATGATTAAAAATGAATTTGGAATAGAACAAGAAGGGGGTATATAGGAAGGTTTCTTAGAAGGAAAGGGAAGGAAAGAGCAAATTATGTAATTATAATACAATCTGAAAAAATAGAATGAATAAAAATGATTAAGTAGAGCTAGGCTTGTTGGGGTATGCCTTTAGTCCTAGCACTAGAAGGAAGAGACTGGTGATCTCAACAAATTCAAGGTGAGATTGGTTGGTAGAGCAACTTCTAGCTGAGGCAGAGTTTTATATTGAGCCCTTACATTCAAAAAACAAAAAATGGGTGAGGAGTATTTTACCTCCTTTTTCCAATGACCAAATCTTTGCTGTGAATTTTGGTAAAACAGTTTTGGCATGATTCTTATTTCATCCTAAAATCTTCAAATTTTGATAATTCATACTAATAAGTGGATTAAGTGAAAATCACTGGAAGAATCAAGCTCCAGTTCATTCTGTGTTTGTAATAGTGTAACCAAAGGCGTAGTAGTGATACAATGGTTGTACTGGAGAAGAAAAGCACATGGCAGAAGAGAAACCCCTGAATTGGTGAAGCCCTAAGAAAATGTGTGCTATTGACAATGGCATGGCCATGTCAAGGACTTCAAGCACCTAAGCCGCATGGATTTTGGAAATTTTTCCCTGGTCAAGGCTTAGAGGGATGGAAGAGCCTTCCTCTGATCCCAGCGAAGCTGTTGACAGCATGTGTCAAAAACATTCACCATAAATGTCTCCCCTTGATTGTTTACACCATAAAGACTACTTTCCTACAGAAACTTCTCCCTTGTTTATCTGTATGCAATAACCCTAGCTCCTTGTTCAGCTCTTTGCAATAACTCCACCTCCCTGTTTAAATGTTGGGTGCTATACCTTCTCCACCAGATACCCCAGACTACACATGTCTGGCTTTTGTACATCTATATGTCTGTGACTTCTTCATCTACTTACTGACCTAAGTAGGTAAATTTCTGTTGTTGTGGAGAATGGCAAAGAGAGAAAGGGAGGGAAAGTGAAATGCATTTCAGAGCATTTTAAACATACAAATAAATAAAATAAACCTAGGATCTACAAATGAGAGAAAACGTTTAATATTTCTTTTTCTGAGTCTTATTTATTTTGATAACTATGTTTTATAGCTGTGTAGACTTTTTCACTTATTGGACATAATTTAGTTCTTTTGCATAGTTTAATAAAATCTCATAGTGTATGTATATATGTCATATTTTCTTTTTCCATTCATATGTTTATAGAAACCCACTTCTTTGAAGTTATTTGCTAGTATTTAGTTTTTAGAGTTTCTTGTAGAGTTGGTGTATTAATTCTCTGCCAGGCAACAGATAGCAAATTTGTGTGTTCATCATCTTTTAAACAAAAGCAGTAAAACATTACTGACAATTAATTCACTGACCATGATTGGCCTGTTCTGCACATCTTCTAAGGTGGCCCCAGACCCTAGCTGAAGATTGACAACAGTGCAAAACTTTGGTCTCAAGGAAGTCTTCATTTGATTTGGTCTTGAGTTGTTATTGGGATGAATTTCAACAAATGTAGGTGTTCACAGAATCAAATTAGTATAAGTGTGGAATTATATATGCTGTAGATTACTGTCTGTTTCTGTGTTGCTGTTTCCTTTATATAATGCTGATATATGATTTCTTATACATAAGGAAGCTTCCAAGTTTCAGAAAACAATGTTGTAACATTACAGTGAACATCAAGAAAAAGTCTGTAATAATTTTAAGGTACAATTTACATCACATATAGTTCTAATTCCATGTTAATAGACACAGTTTTCAGAAATGTACCAATGCTTAATTGCATGTCTATTCTACATCCTGTTAGTATGCTTAATTGCATATCTATGCTATATCCTGTTAATAATTTGGTATGCTATATAAATCCCTCTGTTTTCTAAATATCTGATGTCATTCCATAAATTCAAATTATTGCTGTTACTGGAAAGGAGACATTAACCCTAGTTTTTCCAATTATAAAAAAATAAAAGATTCTTGGAGTAAAATTGCAGTGCTACAGGCATCCCATCAGGAATTCATTGCTTTTCTTCAAGGTCTGATCATTAATTTGTAGAACTTCAAAGATGAGCAGAGAATGATATTTTTATTTCCTCACCAGAAAAGCATCAGTTTGCTACATTGTACATGAAAGTGTGTGTAAATTATAGTAGACAGTGGAAAAAAGACAACAATAAAAACAAAAACATTACACTGCTATTAAAATGGGATGAAGTAATTTCTGCTAAAATTGTTACAATGTATGTCCCATGCTTTACATGCTTGTTCTTTGCAACTGTAAAATAGCATCATTGGAGAAAATATATACTGGCTAGACTACGGGTAGAGGCTGTAAAAAAGTTTCTGTTGTTATAGTCAGCACCTTCAAAAGGAAAAACCTGTAATAAAGACTCAAAATACATATGTTTTGTGAAGATGTACAAGTGTTCCGTTCTCTGGGAGCATGGCCAAGAAAGCAATTGCTAAGTCAGACACTAAGTGTGTGTGTGTTTACATTTAAAGTTCTAGGCTGTTCTAAAGGAGCTATAACACTTTAAATTTCTATCTGAGAGGTTTGTGTTTCTCAGGCAGGCAACATATAATAGGAACTATATAAAAGTTTCCACAGCATTGAAGAATTGAAGTAATTCTTTATTCTGAAGTTAGCTACTTCTCATATCCCAAAATGGCTGTGCTCAAGTAAGATCAGTTAGTGGAGTTTAAGGAAAAGAAAAAAAGGTAAAGCCTGGGTTTTTAACAATTGCTTGATTGCTAGTTGTAGATGGTCTCAGCACAGCTGACTTCAAACTACCCATGTGACTAAGATGAAAACAAAATAAGGAAGAAAACACAGGTTGTCCTTTCAAGATAGCACACTGTTGCACCTTAATGAAAACACAGTATGCACTTACATGCATGTATACTCACATATATGTTCATGTGTATGCACACAGAATAGCCCACATATAAAATGGCCCTTTATAGATATAGATGGATGATGAAATAAAATAGTATCATGAATTTACTAGAATAGCATCATAAAGTATAAGAAGTGTTATGAGCAGTTTTCCTGCCAGCCTGGATCACCAGTTGCATCAGCTCCCAAATAACACACAGTCACGCTGTATTAGATATGAAGCTGTGGTCAGTTACTAGCATTTCTTATTGGCTAGCTCTGCCTTAAATATTAACCCATTTCTATTAATCTAAGTATTTCCACATGGGCTTATCTTACCTGAGAGAGGATCCAGACCTCTTCTTTCTTAATTCTCTACATCTTTAATCTCCTACTACATCTCCCAGAATCCTCCTTGCCTTCTAGTCCCACCTATCTTGCTTTCCTATTGGCCAAAAGGGCTTTATTCATTAACCAATAAGAGAAACATATTTACAGAATGACATTTCCCATCATCTCCACTCTTATGTCTAAATAAAAAGAAGAGTTTTAATTTTAACATAGTAAAATATATAACAAAACAGTTATTAAATAAGAACTATAGTTAACAATATTTAGTCCATTAACATTTAGCAAGATTTAAAGAAAACATTTCATCATCTATATATATGTTTTCTTCATATATATATATATACATATATTATCAAATAACTGTATATCACATTTTAAAAACTAATAGCAGATAACAAATTTCTTCCTTTTATGTGAATCACTCATTTTCTGTTCATTCAACAGATTATTTAGAGAATAGCTGTACCATGAAAATTAGCATTAATTAAGGACAAATTAAGAAGGAAACAAAATTCATCACTATATTTTGTAATGTGTGTTTTATCATAGCATATTTACTGCTTAAAAACATTTGCTTTTCATGCTTCATTTGGTACATAGTTATTAGTAAAATATTTTAATTTTTATTGGAAATCATAGAAACATCTTGCTGTTATTCATTAGTAAACTATCTCAGTGATGAAGATACATTCAACACAATAATATGAATGACAGTTTGACAGTGAGAATTATTTGTTATCTATGAATGGATGTAACAAAATGATGCTAGGCAGGCAGGACATTAAATTTAGAAATGAAGAAGGGTTTCCTCTTTTCTGTGCTTTGTGCATGCTTTATATGTAGAAATTTTGTTGATAAGCTTCAAGTTCTTACAGGAAGTGTTTGGAGCAGATATAGACAACAAAGTCAATAGTGCACAGGCAGCCAGAGCTCACATGAGATTTGTTATCTTGACCCTTTGCTCCAAATGCCCCATTCTATTTTGCCATAATGAAAATACATGTACTTATTTATAATACAACAAGGCACAAGAATAGATAACATTGATGTAACAACATTAACTGTTAAAACCTCAAGGTCTGGTTGTAATTTGTGAGCCCAGATTACTTTGGGGCTGCTCTGATACTAACATGAGTCTGTTTCCATGCCAATATCATGGAACTGCCCATTTTCTCATTGTAACCAACTCCTACTTCATTGTATTCAGGATCAGAAATAATTTTCAATTTGAAATAAAGAAGTTGGGTAAGTTGAATATACATATGTTATAGAGTTATTTGCTAAGAATGTAATATATTTTTAAAGGGACAACTTAATTTTATGACATTCTTTTTCAATCACAGTAGATAATACTGTTGGTGTATCTATTTTATATCCATATCCTTAAACAATTTTGTTTTTAAATTTTCCAGTTTGTCTTTATTTATCTTCATCTGTTAGTTTTACTAGAACTGTAAAGTAACATTTATTTGGAGTAACTAAATTAAAATTATTTCTCTGAGGTTTTTGAAATTTTATCTCCTTAAACGCCAAACATATATTCAATGTTCTATTCAAACTCTCCATTTATAGGGCAAAGGAATAAGAAGATATTATTTTCTCCTAACTTATGGAGGATTAGCAATTCAGGTTTATGTGTTTCTTTATTTTGGAGAGTACTATCATCTTTTCAAAGTTAATGTTGAGAAAAATTCACCTTTTTACTCCTTTTGCTACATTATTAAACTCTGGTCTTCAGAAACTTTGACATCTTGGCAGCAGCCACTCCATTTCCTTGCTTGGTCAAGCAAAATGTAGCATCATTAGTACATGTGCAAGAGTGTGTGCATGCATGCGAGTGTGTGATCTGCATGTGCAGGTGTTTGCATGTGCATGTGGAGGCCAGAAGCTGTTGTCAATCATGTTCTTTGATTGCCCTTTCACATGGTGATTTTGAGTTCAGCTTGGTTGGCTGGCTGATAAGCTTCAGGGAATCTCTTATCTCTTCTCTTTACATGTCCACTGCACCCACTGAGCCCATGGAAGTTACTGACATTTGCCACCCCATGCAGCTTTTGCATGATTGCTGGGAGTCTGAACTCAAGTCCTCATGTTTAAATGGCAAGCACTTCAGCCCCTGAGCCAAGTCTCCAGTCCTAAGTGTATCACTATTCTTTATCCATGCTTTCTGATACCATACTGCCATCTATAATGAGGACTCTAGCACTGATAGCAGTAGATCTGCTATCTAAGCCAAACTTCTCACTACCTTTTCCCATAACAATGGACCAAGCAATGGTCAAAAAAGGAATATTTGCAATGCTGTTGTTCTGATTTCCTACTTAGAGTATGGTGGTTAGCTGATGGTAAGAACTTTTAAGTAAAATCAACTATAGTTGATAAGTTCAGAAGTCATGTGTGTTTAATATTCAGACGGAAAATTGTATAGGAAAATGACATCAAGAGGTACATTTCTAGTTAATGGAAGATACGGATAATTTAAAATATCTCCATCAAAAAGAAGAGCTATTAGTCTCAGGTAGCTGATGGCCAGGAGTCCTCCAGTCTAAACTGGGAGTGACTGTTTCCCAGGGATTAGTAAGCCAGTGAGACCCTTATACAAACTTGTTACTAGGCTTCTCCCTAGAGAGTGTTTTCAAGTTCATTGCTCATTAGAAGATGGAAAAGAGCCATCTGCACTTTCAGACCCCAAAATCTTAATAATATGCAAAGAAACGCATAGAAAATTTAGGACTAGTACACCTTCATAACTTTATTGGTAAAGAAACTACTGATATTTCAAAGGCATTCCTATTATCATTAGTTTCCTTTTGAGAAACATCCCAGCCAGCAGCAAACTCTGAAGAATTTTCTGATCTTTCTCCTACCTCCCCTTTTGTTGTTGTGAACTGCCTCTTTTATTTATTTATTTATTTGTTTGTTTGTTTATTTATTTATTTATTAGGAATGAGAGCAATCCAAGAACTGGCAAAGTGGAACAGGTACACAGTAATGCCATGTCAACATTTATTTATGACCTGCCAGTTAGGATGAACAAAATCTATCTGGATGATTTTAAAAGCTGTCCTCATGCAGAAATCCATAGTGAGATGGTATATCTCACTTGTCACACTGGAAATGGAAACAGTACTATTCATATACACACTGTCCACCTTTCATTGTCTTATATTAATCATTTTATTTCTATATGCCTGTTATGACATTCTCACTTCAGGGTGGAGATTTTATTAATTCTGATAGAACTTATTTGTTTTGAATAAGGAAAGTGTTGCATATGATTGTATTTTTAAAGGCGTGTGCAACTGTTTCACTACGTGGAATTTGGAGGAACTTGTCATTATACCCAAAGCTGAGAATGTATTCAAATAATGCGGCTGATGGTGATAGGCCCACCTCATTATACACCAAAATTATCATTCTAGATATGGCTCTTTTGAGATATTCATTATTAACAATTTTGTTTCCACATGCATAGGACTTTCCCCAAGGATATATTAATTTACTCACTAATAATTTACTTAAAAATATTGATCCAGTGTTTAATAAATGGCAGACCCTGAGATGTAATGATTTGAAAACTCTATTTCCATTCTATTTCTATTTCTATATTTGAACATACTGTGAATTCCCAAGATTGTGTTATTTACTATGAAAACCTGTTCCTAGTTGTGGTATGGCTCAGCCCTAGTAGTACACACCTTTAATCCAAAAGTTTTCTGCTTGAATATTAAAAAAAAAGTCAGCAATAGGTCAAGAGGTGGAGCAATTAGTTGACAAGAAGTGAATTTAGAATTATTTAGATAAATAATCATAAAAAGTAATAGGGGGTCTGGAGGATGGATAGAAAGACTCCCGGAAGTGGAGAGGAGGAATATCTGAGCTTGAGGTGGTCTTGGAAGAGAGAGTGAGGCTGCATTGTCCACTAGGAGGAAGGTCAGGTGGGTGCTTTCTCTGCTTCTCTGAGGTATCAGGCTTTCACCCCAGCATCTGGTTCCAGAGTCTTTATTGGTAGAAACCAAACAACTGAGATTTTGTTAAGAACAACATATAAGTAACTTAGAAGACACAATTAAAACAATGGTTTAACATCCCATCTCCCTTCATGGCAGAGTAATTTGGCACTGTCTGGCAGGGAAGCAAGCAGATGTCAGTGTTCAGGATTGCTTCACTGATCAGGAGAGATAATGGTGTTGATAGGGGGATGAAAGTGAGGGAATACTAAAGAAGTTCAAATGTACAGTTGATTGGGAAGAAAATTTGCATATAATGCAGCTACATTTTCATGAAAGAAACTGTAGTTTGAGGAAGAAGTAGCTGAGCTCAAGACAACCAGTTATTTTTTGGGGGGGGTGCAATTTAAAGGAGACATTTACATAATGTGATCTAAATTTTTCCTAAAGGTTCTCTAATCCCTTGAATGCCATCCTAGACAAGTACTTCTAATGGAATTTAAGTTACAACAGCTTGCATTGGTTTTAGTGACTATATTCTTTCTAATTTAAGTCAAACCAAAGATTTCTTATGTTCTTCCTTTACCAACATATATAACACCATCCACATTTGTAAAACACCATGTTCTTTGTCTTAGCCAGTCAAGCAGCAGGCAACTTGACTTCTCTACATTTCCAAACATGAATAATTTATACATCAAAAAATCCTAGTATTTAGTAAAAATTCACCATTTTGTATTTCTATGTATTTTTTTTCTCAAAACAATGTTTATTACAAGAAGTTGACCTGAACATGTAACATTTGATAGTAAATTAGGATGACCTGTTTGTTTAGTAAATGCTCCAATTAACAGTGCAGAGATCTCTGTATAAAGACTTGCACTGATCTTTTCAGAATTTGGGCAGACCAAGGCATCTTGGGAAGCATGAATTCTTTTCTTTCATTATGTTCATGTTTATATAGACTTGACATACTGACTGTTTTACTTTAGTGTGTGCATTCTGTTGGGACTTATCCAGTATCATTTCCTATAAGTCCAGATTCCACAGCTTTATTCTGATTAACAATCAGACATTGCATCCAGTTTCATTTTGGGTATTATTCTTTTGAAATGAAATTCTGTCTTGAATAACAGTTTTTCCTTTGCATATTTGACACCTCACAGGCTCAGACACATAATTCCTTCATTTCCTGGTACTGTTAACCTCCCCAATTGTCATTCTAACCCTTGACTCTTTTGGAATATATATGTATTTTTACTCATTTTCACATTTTTATGTGGTTAAGTATTTTGTCAATCAGAACACAACCCCCTGAAGTTGTTTATTTAATTTAGTGTAGTATTTAACTTCTTTGTATACTTTTCCCATTCTTTTATTAAGATGGTCTCAGTATACTTATCATTAATATTTCTTTGATATTTGGTTACAGAAAAATAATATCTCTTGTATTTATTTCACTTTTTTAGCTTTGCCAGTTTCCCAGACAGAAACTTATATTTTGTTAATATTAAAAGCCTACAATTTTTTTTTGTTTCTTCTGAGGAAAAGAATGAGTATTGTGACAAAAAATAATTTATCTCCTCATTATCTTTTCAAGTTAGAGTTCAACTCATAGGATTAAAATTATGTAGAGGAGATTAAAGCATTTAGAGACATTATTTTTAATGACAACAACAAAAAAACACAAAAGTATTTTAAACTGTCTGAGATTATTGAATTTGGGATAAGGGACTTTTGAAGGAATTGAGGAAGAAGGAGGATATTCATTAACCCAGTAAAGACTTCAATGATATCCAGGAACTGAATCATTAATGTTAACAGAAGCCTTTCATTTTCCTGATCCAGAGAGCTGGTTACTCCCCACATAAATAACCAAGGCCAGCTTTACTGATCTCATAGAAACCAATGAAAGAAAATGTTTAAGGTTATAGTGTACATGTGGTTACTTTTGTAAGTCTGTATTCATCATGCTTTAAACAACAAATATTATCTTACTTGATTGGTGACTAAAAAAGAAGAATTAAGTGAGAGAACATAATTTCTGATGATTTGCACAGCTTACATCAAATCAATAAAAAGTTCATTTTTGTAGTCAGGTTCATTTTATCTTTAAGATGGAAAGTTTGCAATAGTAAATCCACAAGTATCAATTAAGAACTTCTGCTCCCAGAATAGCATGGAAATTATAACTAGAATGCCAAAATGGCAATGGATTTAGAATGAGGTGTTCAGTTCGAGTTTCCACTTAGCTGTATACTAACAGTACAATGGTATGTTATACATATAATTAAACATACAATTGTTTGAATAGGAAATGCCCCTAGTGAGCTTAAGTGTTGCGTGTGTGGTTTCTCAGCGGTAGAGCTGTAGAGTTAGGGCCAACCTAGAAAAGTCAGTCATTTGTGACTGAAATTTAAAATTCTGCCTAGTCTTTGACCCTTTCTCTTTCTGCTTCTTGGATGGCACGGGGTTAACTGTGACCTATACCATGCCTTTCTCATCACAAGGAGCTGAAACCTTTCAAACAGTGAAACAAATCAAACGATCAGTCCCTTTAAGTTGTGTCCAGTCAAGGTGGTGTTTGAATCACAACTATAAAAAATTTACTCACACAGACCTTGAAACGATGTAAAACCATTCTCATTCATTAATCAAACTGCGTAATTGTCCCTTCTAAAACAATGGAGGTTGGTACAACACCATATATATGAAAAACATTGAATTTCACATTATTATTGTATTTATGGATGAAATTCTAACAATTGTATGATTTTCTTAGTCATCTTAAAACTGGGGATTCATTGTTTACAACTGTAAGGTAGAAACTATCATAAAAGGGTCCTGAAATTTTCTATACCCTATCAAATTCCTCATATTCATAATTCATAATTTTGTTTCAAAGTAGACAGTTACCATTCCAACCATCCTTCTTCCATTCTTAGCACACTATTTTAGATTGAACATCACAATGGAATTCTGGAATCAGCCAGGGAGAGATATCCTTGTCAATACTTTTAGTAGCTTGCCTTTAATTGACATTGCTGTTATTGTCAGATGATATATTCTCTGAACAGA
This sequence comes from Cricetiscus sungorus, assembly GCA_030556225.1. Taxonomy (NCBI): domain Eukaryota; kingdom Metazoa; phylum Chordata; class Mammalia; order Rodentia; family Cricetidae; genus Cricetiscus; species Cricetiscus sungorus. Next base: position 24,077,185 of record JANBXA010000253.1, read on the forward strand.
TGATAGTCTCATCAAGTGAAATGGCAAGGCACTCTAAACTATAGTAAAGATTTTCATTCTGTTCTTTACTTTCTGTTATTCTTCTCTTTTCCTGTTGGCCATTGTGACTTTAAGCTCATCAGCAAGCCTATAAAGAGGAAATAACTTAAAAAATGGAAATCAATTATGAGAATGAAGTTAGTTCACAACTTCTTTAAAAGAAGGGCATTGGCACCAAGATCAAGGACACTGAAGCAATCAAACTGAATGCTATTAAACATTTTGCAGTGACAGAAATGGTAAGTACTATCCATGGTTATAAAAGCAATAGCATTGATTTCTTTTCATTATAAGTGTAAGTCACTGAAAAATTGTTACTGAACTAACTTCAATATGTGTTAGGCCAGCTTTTCAACCAAGGTCTTACAACATATGGAATGTGAAAATATAGTCACTCTGGCTAAGGCAAAGGTAGGGACAACTGAGACCATCTTCATTATCCACCTTAGAGAACTTTGGGGAAATGCCAGAATGCATGGTATTTTGGAAAACACTGCCCTCTGCCCTTTATTTTGTAAAATATATTGCTTTTTTATTTTGTAAAATATTTAAAACTTAAAAACTCAAGTCAATTTTCTTTCGTAGGGAAGATTAAACAAAAGAACCATAAAACTGGTTAATTTTCATACTCTGAACCAAGGGACATAAATGTGTTGACTGAACAGCTGGGCAGTTTTAGTGCACTCTTTTAAACTCTTCACTCGAGGCACAGGCAGGCAAATATCTGAATCCAAGGCCAACCTTCTCTACAGAGAGAGTTCTAGGACAACTAGAGCTACACAGAGGAAATCCTGTGTCAGGAAAAAAAAATGTGTTGACTGTGATAGTTCTTAAACTGCAGTTTTTCCGAAATCAAAGAATCATGAAATATTATACATGCTGAATGTATGTTGCAGACCATATAACTATAATATTTGAATAAGTAGAATGTTTGAATTTCTAGAAGAGTCAGACCTACAGACAAGCTGTGTATTGTAGGAACTTAATCATTCTAGTAGAATATAGCAAACCAATCATAGTACTCTAGAAAAAAATAGCCATATTGATGATTTAATCAGAATTTCCCAGTTATTGCTACCCCCTGTCATTATTGACATGTATTTTTTTTTCTTAAAAGAGCTTGTCAGTGCTGGCCCCACTTGAGTCAACAGCTTACCTCCTGAGATGCTAAAAAAAGAGAGATAGCTCCTCCAAGCACTTGGGAGAAATAATAAGAAAGTTTGGTCTACTATTCAAAGACACTTCCCTCTTAGGAACATTGTTGATTATTTTATGATTTATGTTAAATTTACTGTCCTTCTAAAAGGTGAAGTTTGTATTTGCTTTTAATGTCAAGGTAAAGGAGTCTTAAAAGGAAGCTGTTTTATGTGTTGATTGGGATTTTTGTTTTTGTTTTAGGAATTTTTGAGGGGGTGGTATTGTTTTTTGTTTTATTGCTTGGTTAAATTCCAGCAGTAGATGCTGCTCTTTAGAGAGACAGTTGAAACATCAATACATGTAATCCCTTTCTTCTGTTTTTTGAATCTGTATTTATTCACTTAACAACAGTTTATGAGAATCCAGCCAATCACATTTTAAAGTACAATTTAGCCATAGCGTTTGCATTTTACTGTTTTCTTAGGATATTATTATAGGTTTGCTGACAGATCATTCAACAAATAGATTTGTGTAATATGTCCATAGGTAATAGGGTGAGGTGGCCCTTCATTTGGCAAGTACTGGAGAAGAACAGGATGATTAATCTCTCTACAGCTGGTACTTCTTCTTTAGTAAGGTGTAACTGTTAAGTTTGCATTCTAATTCCTTTGTGCAACGAGCAATTCACATGCATTAAATGATCCTTGTCATTTTCTATAATTAGAGTGTAATGACATAGTACAGAAAATTATTGAAGTATCCCACACACGAGCTAATTAATGCATTATGGTTAAGACTTGCCCAAATAATAAAGAACGGACAGATGAGAGAGTTGCATGCTGCAGACTGGATTCTCTTCTTTTTATTCTGTGTTATAAGGTCATCTATGCCTGTCTATTCAGAATATATATCCATACTGCATGTAAATGTGAACCAAATTGAATACAGCCAAATGCACAGCAAAAAGTAGAGAGAATAGTAATTTTGCAGTATTACTCAATGAAGATACTGGCATCTTGTATTCCTAAAACATTAGCCATAAATATAAAAATTGTTATTTGTTCTGTGATAAATTAATCTTTTAAAAAGAGTTTGTCTGCTCACTGAATTAATTGTTATAACTAAGCAATTCTTGTATTTATAATCTTTACTGTATTTTATAATGTAATGTATTTGTACATATTATTTGTATAGATACATTAGACACGAGTTTATAGATATATACTACTTGAATATGTACATATTGCATATACACAATTGGCCTTCTGCATTTGTGCGATTCTTTGGAAGCTGCACAGATACAATTAAAGATTAAAAGTATTGTCAAAGTATTAAAAGTATTAAAAGTATTAAAATTGTCAAAATTCTTCAAAAGAAAATTTTGCGTTTGATAAAAGATATTTTTGCAATTAGTTAATGTAGGTATTAAATGAAATAAATCACATCTGGTCACAGGATAATATTTGATATCTCTCTATATATTTCCCTCTCTGTTCCTCTCCTTATCCCTCCCTCCTTATCCCCTCCCTCTTGTCTTCTCTCTTCTCTTCCTCTCCTATAAAAGTTTTTGAATACGAATGAAGCAAACAGTGGTCAATGACTGGTATCAGATAATGAATGAAAAACAGTCCTAGGCAAACACAAAGAACTGCAACTTATGTGTCAGTAAAAGTATTAGGGAGACTAATCTTGAGTGTGCTTTTCAGGGAACTGTTGCTATATTTTTGCCTGACCTATTGGGTATGTAAAGAAGTAGCATGATTAAACAAAGAGCAAATATTTTCATTTTTTGTTATTTTGCACTGTTAATAAGCATACTATAGTCAATTTCTATGTGTGCATGTGTGTGTATTTTTATATTTATATATAATGATCTTGTGGTATCAATGAGGTATTTGCTCCAAGATCAGTATCAATATCAAAATTAATGATGTTCAGCCACACTCTAGAAAATTGTGTGACATTTTCATATAACCTATTAAAAAGCATTTAAATTATCTCTGAATTACTTAAATTTTACCATAATACATTGTTTTGGAAATGATGGTAAGATAATAGTGTCTACATGTCCATTAGTGCATTATAAATAACATTTTGACAATACTTTTAATCTTTAATTGTATCTGTGCAGCTTCCAAAGAATCGCACAAATGCAGAAGGCCAATTGTGTATATGCAATATGTACATATTCAAGTAGTATATATCTATAAACTCGTGTCTAATGTATCTATACAAATAATATGTACAAATACATTACATTATAAAATACAGTAAAGATTATAAATACAAGAATTGCTTAGTTATAACAATTAATTCAGTGAGCAGACAAACTCTTTTTAAAAGATTAATTTATCACAGAACACAAAATTAATGTTAAAGATTTACAATTTCCTTCTTAGAAGTTTTAAGATATTATAATTGTTAGTTTATAACAATTAATCAATTAGTTCAATGGTTAATTAATTCAAAGGTTAGAACAGGACAGTGTATTCCTTTCAAGCGAATTGTTTGCTGTGCAAAGAATTTAAGGTATGCAACATGGTGACACAACATCTTTTATAATTAACATAGAGAACAAAGATTTACAAATTATCTCCCTACTGATTTGATCGAGTCTTAAAAATAACACCTCAGCTTTAATGAAAAATAGTTTTTAATGACAGTGCTTTTAAAGCAAAGTCTTCGCTGAATGTCTTACTCATTTTCACTTTTGCATAGAAGAAACCTGAAAGGAAGCAAATGAATGAAATCCAGCACTTGCAAAAACCAGCCTTCCTGGAAGCTCTGGAGCTGTAGTTCAGACATCAGCTAGAATGTCCCTTTCCTCCACTTGCATCCCAGATTCAGTGTTTTCACCAGCTGCTTTAGGCTCCTGACAGCAATCTTCTGTCCTCTGTCATTTTCCAGTAGTATGTACTCCAAAACAATGCAAGGTCACCAGGATCAAGGATTCCGAAATTAATCTTTCCAGTTTCTGTTGAAAATCACTAACGTCTCCGTTACTGACCTTTCACTTCTGCAGTTTTACTTGAACAATTTTAACATTTTCTTTACTGGTGAACTGAAATCTAAATAGCTTCAGTATGAGCTGTTAAATATATGAATGATGGGGTATGCCTTTTATATTCTGTGAACAGATGTTTCTTTTATTGGTTGATGAATAAAGCTGTTTCAGCCAATGGCTTACACTTCTTGTTGACTAGCTCTCTCTTCATTATTAACCTGTTTCTATTAGTCTAAGTATCTCCACATAGTCTTGGCTTAGTGGAGAATGCCAAGGCATCCTATCTTCCTGGTGGCTACATGGCATCTTTCTCGAGACTGCTTCTCTGCCTTCTCTCTTCCCAGAATTTTTCAAGTCTTGTAGCCCTGCCTATACTTCTTGCTGGGCTACTGGCTAACCTGCATTTTTTCATCAACCAATAATAGAAACATATATTCACAGCATACAGAAGGATATCCCCCATCACACAAATGCATAACCTACTAATTACAGTAGTTTTTACTCCTTCCATCTTTAGAATATTGATCCATCTTTGGGTGTTGCTGATACTAATGCACATCCCTCTTTTGTTACCCTACATCATGGAAGGGTTAGCAACTTAATGTTTTAGAAACTATGTAAGGGCAGAATTTTAATCATTCACTTTAGGCACTTCTTGGGTGTATTGAATGTGAAAGATCCATCACATACCCTTGTTTGAACACCTGATCTGTAACTGTTGGAACTGTTTTTGAAGTTGTGGAACCTTCATGAAGTGGGGCCTTACTGGAGGAAACAGGCCACTGGGGAAAGATCCTTGGTTGTGTGGTTAGTTCTGGCTCTTCCCCACCACGTTTCCTGACTTGTGTAGGTGTGAGCAAACTGTCATCCCCTTTTCCTTTTATTTATTTATTTATTTATTTTTACATTTTTTCCTTTTTATTGTTATATTTTATTATTTTACATATCACCCCAGTTTTTTCTCCCTCCTATTGTCCCATAACCCTCAGCCCCCCTCCCATTCCTTTACTCACCCACTCCACAGGAAGGTGAGGCCTTCCAGGAAGGATCATCAAAATCTGTCAACTCATTTGGAGAAGGGTATAGGTCCTCCCTCCTGCCTGTAGGCTAAGGGAGTCTCCCTCCATCAGGAATGTGCTCCTAAAGACCTGTCATGCCCCAGGAATACATCCTTGTTCCACTGTTGTTAAAGGCCCTGTAGACTGCCCAGGGCTTCTAATTTACACCCAACACCCCTGTTTAGGGGGTCTATCTCAGTCCAATGCTGGTTTCCCAGCTCTCAGTCTGGGGTCCATGAGCTCCACCTTGCTCAGGTCAGCTGTTTCTGTAGGCTGGTCTTGACCCCACTTTCTTAATCAGTGATTGATTAAACAGGACCTAGTCCAATGTGGTAGTCCTGGATTCTATATGAAAGCAGGTTGTGCAAGTCACAGACAGTAAGTCAGTAAGCAGCATCCCTCCATGCCCTCTGTATCTACTCTTGCCTCCTGGTTCCTACCTTGTTTGAGTCCCTGTCCTGTCTTTCTTAAATTATGGGCAATGATGTGGAATTGTAACCAAAAACACCCTTTCCTCCCCAGTATGTTTTTTCTCATAGTGTATCATCACAGAATAGTAACCCTCACTAAGACAACTGATAATTTTAGAATTTTGTCTTAATGATTAAATTTGATAACCCATTAATTAAAATTATATTCATTCACTACCTTTTACATGTATCCACAGGTTGTAGTTGATATCTGATACAACATGACATAGCCTGGTTAAATTAAAATGCATTGTTTTGACAGAGAAAAATACAGAGCAGATGGAGGTATTTCAAAATCTTAAATCTGACTTTAGGCAGGCCCTTATTTATATATCTTGCTTGTAATTTTCACATCTGTGCCAGGATGCAACTCCAAAAATGTCAGTGATATGAAAAAGAACAAGGATGTTGTCCTTGGAGATTTTCATTCGAGGGCAAGTATGGAGGAACCTGGAGAAAATTCTGCTAAGAGGGAACCAATGGGGGGGGCGCAGGACAACTATCTCTATGAAATATTATTTCCTGAGGATTTCAAGTGGGCTTCCAGAACATTGTGCTGAATAATTAATAAGTGACTGAGAATCAATAGCAAGACATTGAGAGGTTTGATGTCTCAGACAGATCATCATCATATAATCTTTAAAAAAACCTTATTATTTCTTTGTGGATTTCACATCATGCATCCCAATCCAATTCATCTCCCTTTCTCCTTGCTTTTACCCTCTGCCCTCGCAACCTTCCCCATGAAACAAAATATAAACAAATAAGAAAAAATATCTTGGCATGGAGGCTGTAGTGTGGCCCAATGAGTCACACAATATACCTTTTCGTTCATACATCTTTATTTATAAGTGTTCATTGCAACGAGGCATTGCTCTGATTCAAGGCATAGGGCTTCTGCTACACTCCTTATACTGGATACTCACTGGTACTCCTCTTGGATATCTCATTGTAGCTTTGGATCTGCAGGTCTGGTCCTTTAAGTGCTCCAACAGTTCTTAGATGGGGTGAATGTTGTGGTGAGCTATTTTGTAGTCCTATTTCTGGTCTTGGATGGTAGATGGGTTGGTCAGCCTGCTAGCTTTCGCCCATTATCACCACCCAGGCAAGCTTTCCAGCACTACCCTAGCTAGCTAGTTCCTCCAGTGTTTCAGACAGCAATGAGTGGGGCAAGTTCTCATGCTCTCACACCCTTGTGTCCAGCTCATCAGCACTCACACCACCAGGTCAGGTGCAGAGCCTGTGCTCTGGAATGCTGCACTTGGTGATTGCAGGGCCAGCTCCTCCTTTTTCATGCCCCCCCAGGTCTGCTGTCACAGTGAGCAAGGGGTGTGGAAGGATATTTTTCCTTTACCCTTGCTATCCTGTGCCACACCATGGAGGGACTCAGACATGGCCCCTGGCAATAGCCCAGGCCTGGACAACTGAGTGGTAGTGCAGGTCACTTAGATCAACATTGATCCAGTGAAAGTGAGGTCTTTGAACCCCTACTTGGCCACAGGTGTGGGGCCAGATCCCAGCCATCCATATTGATTTTAATGATGACAGTAGCCTTGAACATTAGCACAGGTCCTGCTCATGGCAGTGTCATGAACCCAGACATAGCCTTAGCCACAGCTCAGACTGGTTCAATGCATGGTCTTCGGTGGCAATGCATGTTACTCAGGTCTATAAGAGCCTGGCAGCAACATAGCCCTTGGGCACCAAGAAGGCCACAAGTGGAAGTCCAGATTCTGCAAATCAGTGTGGCCTTTGGAGGCAATATGGGCCACAGACATCAGCACAGACTCAGGGTGCAATAAGACCATGTATCTTCAGCAACATCCTGGGACCAGATGTCTTTATGACCCCAGTTGGTATTGTAAATTATTGAGGTTAAATAAGGATCAGGATAAACATATAGGCCGAATAGATGTTTATTCAATTCAAGGAGAAATAACTCACAACATAGACAGATGAACACCAGCAGGTTCCATGGGATGCTCTACTCTCTGCATCCCACCAGCAAGAGAGCATTCCCTGGCTCCTCCTCAGACCTAGTTCCATGGGTCACTTCTGTCCCTGGCTCCACCCCCCAATGGGTGTGGTGAGTGCCACAGAAGCAGACAAAATGAATATCCCACTACAGTAGATCACCAAGATTGGCAAGGCCCAAGTGGCAGCTTGGCTCTCAAACACCAACATGTCCCCATGTGGAAGCCAGACCCTGGGTATCTACTCAGCATTCATTGGTAACAGGAGCCACCATAACATCACAGACCTTAGCTATGGATCCAGAAATGGGCTATGTCCACTGTTCAGAATGGGAAGACACCATGGCCTCAGGTGACAGAATTGGCCACTCAGGTCTGCATGGCCCAGGTGGCAGCTTGACCCCCTAAAACTAACATGTGTTGACCCAGACTTCAAGCCTCTACATTACCCTTTGTGACAACGGGAACCATGAAAGTCAACTCAGAGCCTAGTGACAGCAGGTCCAGAGACCTAGACATGGCTGCCTTCAGCAATCTGAGTTGGAAATTACTTTGGTCCTAAGTAGGGATGAAAGAAACCTGGATTGGCATGGTGCCTGTTGGGGCACATCCCTTGAACATCAACTTAGTCACAAGTAGTGACCCAGACTCGGGGTGTCTGCAAGGCTCTCAGTGATAACAGGAACCATAGACATCAATATAGACCCCCACATTTGCATCAGGGTCATGAACCAAGTCATGGCCCTTGGTAGCTGCCCGTACTCTGACATCTGGTGCTGATTGGCAAGCAGGGCATCTACCTCAGCTTGTTCTACTCCAAGTGTAGAGACCCGAGGCAGAGCTGTGCTAATTTCTAGATGCTACATCATTCTATATTCTATATGGGCATTTTTATTCTACTGTGCCTTTTGTTACTTAGATGCTTTTAAAGGTGAGGAGCAGGGGCAAATGATGCTGCACTCCAAATGCTGTAATATTCCTCCCTCAAGTTTGTATCTTGTGATCTTAACCCTAAAAGTAATGGTGTTTCAGTAAGTGGTAAGCTCACCAGAACAGATCTGTCATAAATAGTACTGGTGTCATTACAAAAGAGGCCTGTTTACTACTGCATGAGAACACAATAAGAAGGTAATAGTCTACAACCTAGAAGATGTCACACAGTAAATCTGGTCATGCTGATTCTCCAATTTTGAATTTCCTGGTTCCTAGAACTAAAAGAAATAAATGTTTATTGTTTATAAGATTCCCAGACTATACTATTTTGTTAGAGTAGCCTGAATGGACTAAGGGAAAACCAACAAATAGAATGATATAACAGTAACATGCTTTTGACTCTTACCTCAAAACTGTAGGGAGGCCTTTCATTTTACTGATTTCAAAAGCAGTCTCTTTATTCCGAATAGGAAAGAGTATTTTCCTCACGGGATTGAATTATTTTATTTGTTAAGAGTTGCTTATTTCCTTACATAGTTAATAGTTTTGACCACAGATTGTATTTTATTGTAAACAACACAGTGCTTTTATCCACTGCTAAACAAAAAGACCATAGAACTTACAGGCACATTGCTATCCTCCCTCTGAGCTCCTCAGTGCCACAAACACCCATCCCCTCCTCCTCACCTGGGTGCTTGAGTTAGGTGATATCATTTAGTAGACATGGTGATTGGCAGCTGAAATTCCTTAACTTTGTAGTAAATATGCAATTTAACTACTACATTGTTATAAAATTAATAATTCAGCTAATGTGACTGATTCCTTTTAAAATTTACAACAATTAAGCATTCATACTATATTCATTATTTTACTAGAATTTTCTTTATCTCCTTTGTATTTTGTACTCTCTTGGGGAAAAATTACTGACATCTTAATGTAGAAAAATTATCTTTTAAACTGCTTGGTTTTATTTGTCTGCTTGGTTTTATTTTAAGATTAGACTCAAATTTCTAAAACCAATATAACTGTTATTTGTCATCTTCTAACAAAACAAAACAACAAAGCAAGGTGGTCTATTCCAGTGAAGGCAAAATGACTTCATGTATAAAACAATCAGGAATGTGGTGGTTCACAGAGAGTTGACTCTGTATGTAAGTCATCAGGGAATAAAACAGTGAACATGGGGTTGGGAGTGTACAGAATACAGAAGTATAGTGGTGGAGTGTGTTGTGTGTGTGTGTGTGTGTGTGTGTGTGTGTGTGTGTGTGTGTGTGTGTTTTGGCTAGAGAGCATAAGAGGACCTATTGTAACTTCCTTATTAACACATGGGTTTTGTAACTAGCCTGCATAGGTTTAAAAATCACAAATTGTTCATTCACTCATTGTGTAAGGTTGAGTAAAACAAAGACAAAATGGTGACTCCCTTCTAAGACTGTAATCAAAATTCAATAAAATAACATGAAGAAAGTGCTCAGAATATGCTTGGCAAATAGTGAACACCTAATGTGTATTAGTCACTTTCACAAGTGCACCAAAATGAGTGAGAACCATTGAACACAATCTCATTTCTTTTTAAATGAAGGAAGTCTATCCTAATGTACAGCTTGCAGTATGATAAAAGATAAAGAATCAGTATTGCGATTTAATAAGGCCTAATAAACAATTAGGCCGAACAGAATTATTAAGGGAGAAATAACTCACAACATAGGCAGATGAACGCGACGGGTTCCACTGGATCCTAAGCCTTCCAGTATCTACCACCAAAAAGGGGCGGCCCGACCCTTTCCCAGCCTTTTCTCCCAGCTCCTATCCGGCCCTGTCTCAGCCCCAATAGGCATGGCCTATGCCACAGGTGCAGACAAGGTGAATATCTCGCTACAAATAAGTGTCTCTGCATTTAGTGTTAGAGTTACTGAAACGAGAGATTCTATGATATTGCAAAGGTATGACAACGTCAAGTTTACTGTCTGGATGTGTCAGATAAGTCCTCAGCTGTCTTCAACCACTATTTGTTTAAGATTACATATCACTCACTAGATGGCAGTGTAAAGTTCCAAATGATGCCTACAAAAATTAAATCTGCTCATCTCCTAAATACAATATGCCTAAAGAAAATCCAAAGAATCACATGAATCATTATCAAGTAACTTTATCAGTAGTACTCCTAGTAAATTAAGACAGATCCACTTAGAAGGGAAGAAAGAATGGCTGGAATAAATTCATAGGTGATATGCATATATTGCTAGGAGGTTTACATATTATGAAAACTTACCTTATTTTATTTTTATTATTCAGTTGTTTATTATAATAAGAAAATAAAATCTCACCAGTGCTACTGGTGTCTTTTGATTTCAAGGTATGTCTTAGTAGCAGTGCTGATATGTGTGCTGATGAATGGGCTTTGTGAGAAGAACATGGAAAGCCTCACAGTCTTTCCACAAACATTACTTGAAAATTAGTGTGTAATTTAATTTCCTGTGAACACGATGACTTTCAGGAGGAAAAATAAAAGATTTACTAACAAAGAAAAGAACTTAGCATGGATAGGTCAAGGGATTTGGAGATTATGTACTATTAGGCCCAATGTGGTGCAACAAAATGGCATTGCTGGTAACAATGTTCTGAAGAGAAGGACTCTGAACTGGTGAACTGAAGGATTTCTATTGGGTAAACAGAAGCCTAGATTCAGCATTCCTCAGGAATCCTGCACTGTGGGTTTCTCTTTATCAGTAAAACCACTACTTGCTCAATCCACTCCAATGGTCGACTATCTTAGGCAAGAGCATCTAGGTCTAGGTTAATTCAGCATCGGCTCAAAGACCCCCCCCCATCCTGATGACTATCATATAAAATTTGCTTGATTTCCTGCCAAGTTGCTGTCCTCTGCTCTCAGAGGTATACTAACAGTTTATTCCCTCTTTCTACTTACAAAATGGTCCAATTCATTGGTTTCATGGCGTCCTTGCTTACATATACCATGAAATCGAGCATCTTGAGTAGATATTGGGAAAAAAAAAAACACGTGAGATTTCCATATTTCCACACTGAAATAACTTCATTACTATTACAATCTTGCTTAAAACGTCTATGTTAAAATTTCTTGTCAGATTCTCAGTTATTTGTTAGATAATCTCTCTTGTCTCTATAAATTAAACTGGATTGATAAATGGTTATAAGCTACCAGGCTCTTATATAGCAGGAAGAAAATTTATATTATGTTTATCTAATGTGTATACTTCTTATTTAATTATGAATATAAAGTAAAAGGAGAAAAAATGGTCAGGTAGGTTTCTTAGGTTCAGAGTCAATCTCCACCTTGTAATTCGAAGGGATCGTAGGAAAAAAACAAAAGTGTAAAAGAAGTTAAATGTACATGAAATATTATTACAATGAGGGTTTTCAAATTGAAAGGCATCTAACACTGTTCTTTTGCTTTCTGTTTTTATGAATAGTGGAAAATAATCAATTTTTGATGTCTTTCAATTGTGTTTAATATTTTTTTACTAATTAGATGCAGTCTTAAGTTTTAGGAAGAAAACCACAAAAAAACACCTCTTTTCATCACATCCTGTGAAATACATAAACTATCAACACCATTTATCATTATTGATGTTAACAATCACAACTAACTTAAAGCTTGTCACATTTCTCTACTGTGGAGTATCCAGAATCTCTATACAGTACTGTTGAAAGAAAGTAACCACAATCACTATCACTGACAGTTGAAGAACTTGTCTGCATGGATTAATTTTCCATCACTTACTTACTCATTCATTCATCCATCCATTCATATCATTATAGACTGACAGATAAGTAAGGAAACCCTCAGAAAGAAATCCCTAAGCAAATATTGTTTCTCCATACACTATGTTTTCTTGAAGAAATCTTGGAACATAACAAAAATATGAAGTAAAAATGAAGGTAATCTCTGTAAAGTGTGCACTTAAGTTAATACTGGGAATCAATAATGATATATTAGTTCATAGAAGCATACCTTTTAACTTATAAGAGACTATTGCAGAAGACACACGTTTTAGGGGACTTAGGGACTTTTTACAACCTTATGAATCGGCATTGGTTTAAAAGACTGAAGGAAGCTATAATGCCTTTAACTTCCATAGAGTAAAATTTTAAAGTCATAGATCTACATTGCAGAATTCTCCTGCCTGCCATAAATGTATGGAGAGCAGCATATTTCTCAACTATAGACTTAAATATTCAATATCTATTATTCTAAATTGATTTTCAAGCTGCTTAGAACTCTGCCCTTGTTACCAAATCATCTCAGGAATGGGGACCTGAAACCGAACCTCTGGTAGGCACCTGGCAAACTGAATGAGGATGGCTGTGTGGAAATAAGCTGCCCCCAGAGGTCTAAGGCTACTGGACTTGGGCAGGGCTGCTGCACAGCCTTCAAAGTCAAAGGGTGGAGTCATCATGCACATCATCTCAGCTAAGGTCTGAGGTCTATAATGTCTATCCTGAAATTCACCTTGAAACACTTCAATATTTCCTCCATGAAGCAGCCTGCAGAGGGAAGATTAGGTCTCATGGAAGTGATGAGTCTGCATAGCCAGCCCCAAATTACGTTGACCTCCTTGATAGCCATGCCACATCCTACAGTGACAGTCAATTAGGTTTCCCATATCTCCCTAAGGTTTTCAAGTACTAGAGAGTAACAAGAACTCTCCCACCATCTAACCCCATCTCACTAAGGGTCTGAGTTTGTGATTTGTATTTCCACATTCAGCTCTCTATTTCTTGGCCCATTTATTTCTGGATTTGTGACTTTTCCTTTCTACACTTACTTTTTATCTTGGAATCGATGCTTAATTTGTACCAGGAAGGAATAAATAAATAATGATGTTTAAGATGCAGAAAGATATCAAACTCTGAGTTTGTTGTCTGATGAGTGATTGGAAATCAATCATAATGAAGGCATGATCTAAAGAGCAGACCTAAAATATGCATTTGGGTGTTAGAATTATCAAAATGATACAGCAAATGTTATTTCTTTTTTGTAAGGTGACACTTTATTTAAAAAAAATGTCTCAATAAATTGGGAACTGAAAAAAAAAGAAAAGAAAACCCTGAGGATGCAAAAGGACTTCTCTCATTAAGCAGAGTCATTCTGGAAAGGGAACTATACCAAGTACACCTAAGTAGCAACAGGGTAGAGGCATTTATTTACCTGATAGGTTTCCAAGACCTGCCATATAGTCACTGTGGCCCCTTTTTCAAAAAACATAGTGTTCACAAAATCTTTGCTAACGTCTGTATGTAATTTGCCTCCCTATTTAATCTTCATTATGAAAATCATCTCTATCATGAGAAAACGTCACTAATCCTAACAGTCAGGACACTATTCTGAGCAGTTTAGAAAAATAACAGTACATCTGTGCTGAAATTATTGCATTCAACATTTCCCAAGACAGAAGGAGATCCTGAATGTTAAGAATTGTCCTTCTCATCTTCTTCCTCCTGACAGACTCTGAATACTGTCCTGTATATCAGTGCTTTAGCAGTGTGTGTTGCCTTGGGTGAAATTCTAGAAAAGCTGGCGAAGTCTACATGGAATGTCAAATCCCTTAATTCCCCAAATCAGCAAGCTGCCAGCAAAAAATATAAATCTCAACTGCCACAGATATGTTTGAACTTCTGTTTAAATTCCTCACTGAGTTAAAGCTTCTAAGTTTAACACTCCCGTCACATTCCTGGCAGGGAGAGCGCACTGGGATGGAAAATTAGAGAAGTCTAGTCTCCTGCTCATCTCTACACAGCCATTTGGCTACTGAAGCCTGGGGCAAGTTTCAGACTGCTACTCATCCTCATCTTCCTGACTCTAGCCGCAAGTGTGGAAAGAACCAATGCCATCTACTTTTGGCCTTGTTTACAATTTCTTTACCTTAGAATAGAAATTGTGTGGTTAGAGCTAAGATGATGGATGGCTAAAGAAAAGAACACTGATCTACAATCCTGAGGACCTGAGCACTAATCCTGACCACCCACATGAAAAGCCAGGTCTGACTCTGTGTTCCTGTAACTCAGCATTGTCCAGTCTCAAAAGCACGTTGGCAATTTGAATAGTTGAAACCTTGACCTTCCACATCAGTGTCAGGGCAATAAGGCAGAGTAGGATAGCCTCAATATGTGCACACAGGCATGTCTACCCCAACACTCACGTGTATGTGCATTGTACAAACATGCCACATAGACATGAAAATTTAATAAGAATAATTAAATAAGTATAAAATCAAGCATATTAAATAATTAACTATTATCTAATGAGTTTACATCATTAGCATTGTGTTAATGACCAAAGATTCAAAAGCAATATAGCAGTGTCTATTTTAGTGTTCCAGAACCTTATTCTTGGAGAGGAAAGGGAGCATGCCAACTACTCACATTTTAATTAGCATCTCTGGCATTTAAAAACAGGAAAGAGATACCAACTGGTTTTTCAATACCAAATTGTCAGTCTGAGATCATACATACAACTAACATCATACAGACTATCTAGGGAGAGAGAGATGATAAATAGATGGATTGATGGATGGATGGATGGATGGGTGGGTGGGTGGATGGATGGATGGATGGATAGATAGATAGATAGATAGATAGATAGATAGATAGATAGATATAGTAACAAGAACTTGACATCTAGAAATTGATGGTGCCTGTGTTTGTGATACAGGTCCCAATGTGTAGAAGTCTTACTTCCATGGGAAAATCAGATAGGATACTGACTCTGTCCCTGGAAAAATGAAAGTGACCAAGGACCTAGTAAGTGTGTTGCTCAAATATCCTACAGACAGCCATTAGTGCTGTTCTCATATGAAAAACATTCCTTAAAAATTTATTTTTCTTAGATTATAATTATATAATTCTCTCGCCTTTTCTCCTCTCAAACCCTCAAATATACCATTTCTTCCTCTCTTTAAAATTCATGGCCTCATGGCTTCTTACATTTCATTAATTGTTGTCACACATACACAATGTATATGCATACTTATATACAGTGTATATGT
Source organism: Cricetiscus sungorus (assembly GCA_030556225.1). Lineage (NCBI taxonomy): Eukaryota > Metazoa > Chordata > Mammalia > Rodentia > Cricetidae > Cricetiscus > Cricetiscus sungorus. Next base: position 24,092,827 of record JANBXA010000253.1, read on the forward strand.
ATGCAGATAGACATATATGTATCATAGATATTTTTCTTAGTAATACTCATTCTGTAGTTCATATTATGTTCCATGCCTAATTCCTTCCTCTACCAACAGCAAGTTTTAAGGTATCACCAGGTATAATAAAATCAGAAGAAAAAATATTTTGTGTTCAATATCTGATTTTTGTTAATATATACTAATTTTTCATTTATGACTATTATTTTTTGGCATTTTTGCCTTGGACTACCTGGTCAAAACTCATTGCTGCATTCAAATTCATGATACTCCTCTTGACTCAGCTTTCCTTGTTCTAGGATTACATGGGTATGAAACACGTTTATGAGACATGATACCCAGGCTTTTTTAGTTATGTTTATCGAGTATCAGTTTCTTCTACTCTACAATAAGATTAGTAAGGACCTACCTGATTTAGAGAATAAAATTCTACTTGTAAATTACATAGCATAAGTCTTAGCCTAATCTATGAACTTAATCTTTCTAGTCTTAATGACTTTTCAGTGTCTCCCAAATCTCCCATCACAATTATATTTTAGTTCTAAAACCAAGACAGAAATAATGAGCAAATGGAAAGAATATTGACAAACATCCATAAAAGCAAAGAAGCCGAGAAGAAAATACAAAGAATCAACTTAGGAAACCACTGGCTTGAAAAGAGCTATGAGATAAGAAAATACATTTTTTTTCTTAGTTGGGACATGGAAGGATGTCAAAGAGAGAACTAGATACACAGCATTTATTTATTATTGTTATTTATCTTCATTTAGTCCTAAATAATGATAGGCATGGTGGATTCTGTCCTATGAGCTCTGCCTTGGTGATCTCTTCCTGAGTCAAAGAATGGACTCACAGGTGCCAAGAACACTGGCTTTTCCCAACAAAACGTCATGGGAAAATACCAGCATTTTCCCATATAATAAATCTTCCTCTGGGAAGAAGGATTTCCTATAGGTAGGGACTGTGCTTTCATTTGTGTCCTTATGGTTTACACGAGTCTAATGCTTAATCTTCACTGCCAGTGTAGTTGGATTTGGAATTACACAGGAGACATACTTCTTGGTATTTCTGGGAGGGTGTTTCCAGAGAGGTGTAGTAAAGTTCAACCATTACTCTGCTGTCCCAGAAGAATAAATGAGGCAATGAGGTAAAAGCAAGCTAAGCACTAGCATTCATCTCTCTGTTCTTCTTGATGAAATGTATCCCAGCACTTTTCATTCTTATCTCTGTGCCTTCTCTATCCACTGGACTGCAATCCTCTAACCTGGGAGCAAAATAAAATGTTCCTGCCATCTGTTCCTTTTTGTCACAACAATGGGAAAAGTAATTTACCCAGTGGCCTATAACAAGCTATTGTCATTACTTGGAAATGCACCTTGAGACACCTAAGTCCCCTAAATGAGTATAGAATCATACACACACCAGATCACTGGTGAAATAGTTCACAGTAGCTCTGAACAGGATAAATAAATAGGATTCAGCATAGTTCTGAACACAATGACTAATCCACAATTAATATGAATTACAACGTTTGCTAAGCATAAAATAGTTTCTAAACTTCCTGTGGTTTTCTGTCAGACTAACCTAGTGACTTTACATACTCATTTATAAAAAGACATGCCCCAAAACACAGGCAGATCAGATCAAATACCAGATCAAAAGACAAGAAACTCCATTATTACTTGTATTTCTCCTCAAAGCTGCTTTGGTTTTGCAATTGTAAATTGTAATTATATTGACTCTGATGCTCTGCATTCTGGTCTGCAGAAACTAAATCTCTAATTTAAGTTTTTATATTTCAAAGGGCTTTCATGATGACTAAAACAGGATGCTGGAAACTATCTTTTGAAGGTGAAAAACCAAGTCACTGTCGCTTTAAGTTAGAGAAAAATGAACTGTATATTCTCCTTAGGGCAGTCTCAAAGGAAAGAAGGTGGCTATTGCATATTATATCATCACTTTTATAGCTTTGCAATTTGTTAAATACTTAAACATATTGCATAGAGGAAATGCATGTGTATGTACAATTGGGATCTTAGCCAATTGAGGGCAGCATGTTAGAAGTCTCTTTGGACCCAGATTTCTCAAACACTAAGTTTGTTATGTGTATGGTGCATAATAAATTCTACCATGAAAGGGAGCAAAATCACCATATTTGGAACCAAAAGTCACAGTTTTGCCTTTATCATTCACCTTTATAGGTTACTAAGGGGAAAATCAGTTCATTACTAAGGATTATCTAATTTCTAAACTATAAGTATTTGAACTCGCTGTACACAATGATTCTTCTCAATTATCCTATTCTATGATGTCCAGTTTTGTTTTGTTTTGTTTTTCACTTTCCAGTAATAGCTACTGGTTGGCAACTAGGTTTTACTTTTAAAGCTTGATGACTAACAATAAACAATCAAAGTGAAAGACTTAGCAGAACATTTGAATAACAGATAAGAGAGGGATCTTACTGCACTGATAACAATCATTGGGGTAACAAAGCAAATTGGAACACAAATAATAGCTGTAGGATTTCTTGTGGGTCCAGCATAACATTAGAAAGGAAACCAAGGAAGGGTGCATATTAGATAATAAGGAACTGGCAAATGGAAATTGAATCTTGAAAGATGATGTACAGCAGGTTGTTCTTCTAGTTTTCAACTCTGTCATGAACATTTTGGCTTTTGGTGGTAGACAACTGCATACATTATATTTGATAATGAAAGTATAAAACCTAATGTGCAGCCCTTCAGATTCAGGATGGCTACTGTGAAGAAAATTGTTGAGACACAGATTTGGTGTCTGCTTAATTTTAGTGTGTGCAAGTTTTTAAAATAAAAGTTTAATAAAAGTGAAATGCAATATTCTATCTTTACCTTTTAGTTAATTTGAATATGAGTTTATCAATCTCATTGATTTCTCAAATAACCAACTCTTTGTTTCATTGATTCTTTGTATTGTTTGTATTTTATTGATTTAAGACCTATGTTTGACAATTTCTTTGCATAAACTCCTTTTCAGTGTAATATATTCTTTCTGTTTTAAAGCTTCCAGATGTTCTGTCAAATTACTAACATGAGATCTCTTAAATTTTTTACATGGGCGATGAGCACTTTGTACTGGTCTCTTAGGACCACCTTTGTTATGTCCTCTAAGTTTGGGTATTCTGTGTACCAGTTTTCCAAAAAAAGAATATAAAACTGAAGAAAAATAGAATGAAAGTAGAGACATAACAATAGACACTAAGGATATCCAGATAATCATAAAATCCTGAATTCCACCAAGCTGGAAAATCTTGAGTGAGGTATACCAGACCCCCAAAGACAAATATCATGATATTAATTTATGTGAATATTGGCTGTTAAGACAATGATAACCAAGATACAATTCATAGTACCACAAAGATTAGGTATACACTAAGAGGCAGGGAGTTAGCAGGGAGTAGACATATCTCCTTATGAAAAAATCTCCATACATTGTTATGGAGGAGAGAGATAGCTAAAATTATAGTCCATTGGAATGGTAGTATAGAACTTCTTATGGTAGAAGCTTCCTAAAATGCATACATATATGAAAATGATCTTTAAAAAAAATCACCAATAAGAGGGAAGACCGAGCCAAAAAATGGGCATGTCTTATCTCAAAATGAAGATTCCAGTGTAGGGGTTGGGTTACATCTAATTGACTTGTTGGCCAAAAGGGGTTCATGGGAATACCCAGGTTGTTTCTAAGGTTATAGGTTGTTTTCTACACATGGATTCCAAGTTAGGTGTTGCTAAAGACAACACCTAAACAACTTGTTGACCATGGTATAGTCAGCTAATGTCAAAATTAAGCCTTCATCTCTATGTGGTAGCACAGGAAGTTACTATTCACACTACCAAAGGAAAAATATAAATAAGACCTGCACAAACCCTTTGATCTATAGTGATGCCCTGCCTGGTATATTGCCATGCTTCCATATATGGGTAGCAATAATTGGACTCAGTGGGTTATTTTAAAGAAGAAAGACATGACATGAATTTTGGAGGGGGTGGGAGAGGACGTGTGGGAAGAGATGGTGGGTGGATATGATTAAATACATTGCTTGCATATATGAAATTTTTAAAGAATAAAAACAAAACAAAAAATATTGAAGTCTTAATCTTCTAGGTAAAAAGAACTGTTATTCTTTTTGTCATCTAACATGAGCTTCCCTGCCTGAAATTCTCTTTTCCCGAGGACATCAAAAACATCAAGAATATAGGGTCTGAGTTCAAATAAAATTAGATTAAAGAAAGAAGAATAGATCCTAATTCCAATGGTATCTGAGTCTCATAAAAAAGGGGGACATAAAAATATCCTCAAGATGTTAGATATATTTGCTTTTGACATAATAATGCTTTAAATGACATAAATGTGCCATTAAAGCTCCAATGGCTTTCCTGTACTATTTCATTCAACAAACTTCTCTTATCTTAAAAGAACTGATTTGGTTTGATGTTTAGCCATTTACCTTTCCTATAAAAATATTAGAGATGCGAAAGAGAATCAGAGACATTCTTTCCCTTGCACTGAACATATTTGTAGATTACAGGAATCTCTATGAAGAATCTAAGGCCTCTGGCAGTGACCCATTTTCTTTCATTGAATATTTCTCTTATCATGCCCTTTTGAAACCCATAATTTCCTCATTATCAGAGTTCTGGTTTTATCATACCATGTTGTTTCACTAGATGCCTAAACTTTATAAATCATTATACCTCTTGTGTTAAGTCAATGAATTCTATTTTCTTTCCATTTCCAATGATTCTAACAATCAACTGGCAGTGTTCAAACATTTTTGCATGTTGGAACTAGGAAAAAGTAAGACAGCTTTCCTGGGCATTTAGAGCATTGTGGGTAGAAAGTCAACAAAGTGATCATAGACAGTTCTATCCAGCAACAGCTGTTTTCCAAATACTAGGAGATTAATCATCTGGAAAACCAGGTAAAGCAAGAAGTAACCAGGGACAAAGTTGTTGCTGTAGGGCTTGAACAGCTGGAGGATGGTTCCTAAATATTTCAGCACCCCTGTGCTATAAGGAATAATTCCTGGAAATAGTATTAACAAAAATTCCATCAAGACATGAGGAGCTCTGGAGACAGGCTGTGGGCAATGAGCATGCATGTAACAAACATAAAACATTATATTATAGGAAACTAATGTCACTCACAAATTTTAGTTGTCTTAATCATAGTCTGAAGCTGTTATACAAACTAAAAATAATGCAACTGTCACCATCAAAATATACTTTTAAAGGAATCTGCAGACAGTGTTGTGGTGAATGTCTTATAAACAATAAGTTTAAAGGCTTCCTATTTAAAGCAGATGAGTAGGTTCTATTGTGCAGCTGGGAAAATTTTCTGAAATTCTAATTCCCTTAAGATAGCAAGATGTACCACAAAAAAACAAGTCTTCTGTGAGCTCTCAGGAACTTTGCATTAGGTATACATTACATGTTAGTTAGCATATTTGCTATGAAGTCCCTCCATGGGGAATACATAATGATTTTCTTCTTTATTTCTTCCAGTATGATGTACTTATTTTTAACATAAACAGCAGGCAAATAAAATATAAATTATCATTTCAGGAGTAATTTTAATTTCCATGACCTGAAGCATAGCCTTGGATTGTTGTTACAGCATGATTTAGAAATGTGTTTTGACAAGAAAAAATACCATAAATAAATTTACTGTGCATATAAGACGCCACCATACTCTGTCGGTGAAAAACACAGTATTAATTGCTACTAATGTATAGTAATATAATTAAAATTTATTTGTCAGTATTTAAGTTGACAAATGCCATTTCTTATTCCATAAATGTAAGGATAGACTTATACTTACAGTATCAAAGCACTTACTAAGTAGTATTGGGCCAACCAGAGATTTACTTCCTTTGTAATGGTTAGTGACAGAAAGTTTCATTCTTCATATGATAAGGATTTCTACATTATAGCATGTTAAAATATTATTATGCTTTTGGTACTTACTAAAATAATAAAAAGCAGACATCATTTGGCTACTTGGGAATAATATCTGAATACATCTTATCTTGCTTTATAATCAATTAAAGGTTGAAAACAGGAGACACATAAAAATTTAAGTTTGTCCTAATGGGAGATGTCATTCTGTAAATGTTTCTCTTATTGGTTAATGAATAAAGCACTATTGACCTCATAGGAAAGCAAGATAGGTGGGACTAGGAGACAAGGAGGATTCTGGGAAGTGTAGTAGAGAGTAGTCAAAATGTAGGACCCAAGAGGAGTAAGAGATCCTAACCCTCTCTTTGGTAAGATAAGACCACAAGAAAACACTTATATTGATAGAAATGGGTCAATTTTTAAGACAGAGCTAGCCATTAAGAAATGCTAATATCAGGCCAACAGCTTTATATCTAGAACAGTCTCTTCTGTGTTATTTGGGGCTGATGCAGCTCTGGGAACCAGGCTGGCAGGAAGGTGCTTGTAACTATATTCTTTTATAATAAATTGAATTCTAAAGGAAAGAAGTATTTTGTTTCTTAACATTTTCAAAGTGCCCTTTATCTCATTGTGAATGTATACCTTCTTTTAAAACAACAGAGAATTTGTGGCATTGGAGGCCTTTGAGGATGGTTTCTAGTTATCTGCTCTGGACCCTACCTCCCACTTCCTTGTAAAGCTAAAAAGATAATGTCATAGCTGCACCCCTTAGGAATAAAATGCCATATTTAAAAGGTACAGGCATCAGGGCTTCATTGAAGTCCATCAGAGAAATGTGCCTTCCTCCTGGAAAAAGAATGGAATCTATGTGGCCCGGTCTGCCTGACAGATCAAGCAGAAACCATTGTTTCTTCCTTAGTGGGAAATCCAACCAAGCCTGTCAGACACCTAGCCAAGAGATCATAGCACAGTAAACATGATTCATTTGAAGACATGCTAAGGAGATAGGAGGAATATTCATCCTTAATGAGTTAAAATGCTTGTTCTGTCCAGAAGATGCTCCTTGGCTACACTGCTGACTTAGTCTCTATCATTAGCAGTTCTAAGTCTGTCTACACTTCCTAGTTTCCACATACTAATTTTGCCTTCTATTTATTTTTATATTTTTCCATATATTGCCCAAACACAAATAGTCGGCTTTCCTTGACACCTTGGGCTTTCTCATTCTCTGAAGCTCTCTGAATTGCCTTTTGCCATGCAGCTGCTTCCCAACTTCTATTGCTGAGAATGTGGTCTTCTTGAACCTTAAATTCAAAAGCAGGTGTTTCTCTTTTCTTTTTCTCCATCCCATTTCTCCCAGCAGCTACTGAGATTCTCATCTTGCCTTCCCTGTTGTTTTCTTTCCAAACTCTAATAAAAAAAAATGTTACTTGAACTTCCTCATATTTTTTAATTCTTTTATTAATGACAACAAATATTCAAAGGGAAACCTGATTTCCCTGATAAAAGCACCAATATCATAAATCTCAGAGACAAGACTGACCAGCTTATGTGACCTGAAAGACTAAATTTTGAAATAACTGATTGACTTGGTTTCCCTGCTGCAGAGGTGAGATTTAAGACAACTTTAGGATGCTAATTCACTTTCTTTTCTAGTTGCTAGTTCTCTGTATAAAATTCATTTTAAAGACTATGTGTCAGGCAGCAGAGACCTAGTTACACAACTAATAAAATACAGATAAGGAAACAAAATAGAAGTATTTACTCATATCTTGTCATCTAGTCTATTGGTAGAACAAGACAACTATTATATCTGTCTGCCAGAGAAACAGCATCTACTACATCTTGCCAGCTAGGTGGTTACAGACCTGTCATGAAACAGCAGAAGAAGACAGACCAATTTGGAGGTAATAAAAATAAATGTCTCTATAAGACTCAGTATGATACAGAAAGACCAGCATTCCTCTCCAGCTCTCACAGGAGGAAAGAGCTCAGATTTACTTTATAACTCTTCAACAAACTTAAGCCTCAGGTCATTTAGGATTGATCCTAAATATATCATGTTCAAAATGAAAATGTATGCAGGGGCCTTGGTTGAAATTACTCTAGGGGTTGAATCTTAACAGAAATACCAGGATGGGGAGTGGTCATGGAACTTACTGCAAATTCATGACCTCTAAAGGCCAGTGCCTTCTTCCCAGAAGGTGTTGCAAAATGTTCAGGAACAGAAACTCAGACTGTTGCAGGGTTCCTTCTAGTGTGCAAGGAAGCTTCTGGAATCTGTTTCCAGAAGTTGCTCTTCTGCCTCTGGTGTACCTTATTTGGTTGTGAACAGTCGCAGTGCCTCTGACATCATTCACATGTGTTTATTCCCCAGCACCTGGAGTAAACCTCCTTTGTCCTACACTAATCTTAGGCTAGACACTCAGGGTCACAGGCCACACACAGACACCTTGGAGCCTGCCTCAGCAACAAATAGAAGCATGCTTCTGTCTACGCAAAGGCATAGTTATGGCTTCGAAATGAGTAAGAGTACTAGAGTCAAATATGAGTTACCATGACACAGGAATATAGAACATGTTTAGAGTTTTATGATGATTTTATGTCGTAATGAACATACCACAAAGTACTTTGCAAATGCATTGTTAGTAACACAGAACATGCAGGTTACATATAGCAATGTGGGGAAGTCTCTGCTATAAAATCTCAAATTCTATCTTAGGATATTTTAAATTTTGAGGTACTGGAAGTCTGTTCATGTATTCAAAAATGAGTTATATAATAGTCATGTTAAGTAACAGAATGTTAAAATACACACAGAGGTGGGAAATGGTGATTTAATAGAATATGATAACCTAGCATAGTTTGACTTTTGACTTGCAACATTTCATTTTATTCACACTATTGAGCCTTTAGTTAACAGCTGTGTGAAATTACTAATATTGGTGTGACTTTCAGGGAGAACTTTATTCACTACTCCATGGCCTTTATATCTATTTAAGTCCCAATCTAAGCTCCTTAAGTGTCCACTCTATAAACTTTATGTTAAACCATTTGATTTTTTCTCATATCAAATTCTAGGACTTGAATATACAAGAAATTGATGGGAGATGTCATTCTGTAAATATGTTTCTCTTACTGGTTAATGAATAAAGCTGTTGGCCAATAGGAAAACAATATAGGTGGGACTAGGAGACAAGGAGGAGAGAGGAAGTAACAGGGAGGAGAATCATCATGGAGGACAGAGAGAATAGAATGCCAGCTCCTCTCTCTGGTAAGATAAGACCATGTGGTAGTACTTAGATTAATAGAAATGGGTTAATAATTATGACAGAGCTAGCCAATAAAAAACTAGTAACTGTCCAACAGAATTATATCTAATACAGTGTCTCTGTGTGTTATTTGGGGCTGGTGCAGGGGTGGGACCAGGCTGCCAGAAAAAATACTCATAACAAGAAATTAAAAACAGTTTTTAGTGGGAACCATAGATTCTGCTGATAAGTCTTTGTTTTAATTTAATTTAAGTCTTTAAATTAAAAGAAAATATCCATTTTATTTTTCCAAAGCAGGGTTTCTCTGTGTAGATGTGGAACTTACTCTGTAGATCGGGCTGGCCTTAAACTCACAGATATCGATCAACCTGCCTTTGCCTCCCAAGTGCTGGGATTAAGGATGAGTACTACCACTGCCCAGAGAAAAAAAATGTCATTTATTATTCATATGCAGCATGTTTTTTATCTTAATTTTACAGTCATATAACCACAGACATTTCTATCAATGGTAGAATTTATTTTCTCTTGATAATGAAATTTTATTTTAGAAAGTTTTGATTTTTATAAACTTATCAGATTTACCAACAGTTTACTAAGATGTTCCTTTACCACCCAGTGATTACTAATGCACTTTGTAGTTAATACAAAGTTCCCAAACAGTGAATTCTCTATTTCACTGGTTTATTTTCATATTCTCATATGGATTTAGTTATTATAGAATTATAGAAAGTAACTTCATGAAGAAGTTCAGTTCTACAGCTAGCTCACTACTCTTGTTTAGAACATTAGCAACTATTATTCTTTATTTAACTATGCAAATTTAAAAGCAGGCTTGTCATCCTCTGGAAATAAAAACAAAAACAAGATCTTACCATATTAAGTGCATTAAGTGCATGTTAAATACATAGAGAAAACTGGAGAAAATTCTAACAAAATGGATTTAATTAGAAAGGAAAAGCGTTTCCTCACTTGAAGGATGTGTTTGCATTGCCATTTATAACTGATGATTGTCTATATGGTCAGCTCAAAAACATGTCCATATCTCATATGAACTGAGCAGATAGTACTTATTTATTTGGGACTATATGTAACACCCAATTTGTGAATCTGTTTTTTGTATTTCAGAAGTCTATGGTAATTTAATTCTAATAATGCATAAAGAGCTTCCTTTGATTTTTCTATGTTGATAGTTCTATCATTGGTAAACAAGAATGTTGATGATTTCTTTCAGATTTTTATGTCTTTCCCTAACCCAATTTCATCTCATGGACATTCAATAAGATATTGACTGGCTAGAGCTCAAATCTGAGGAAATCTTGATATTGTTTTTGATAGTGAACAAAATAGTTTTAGTAAATAATTTCTTCATATACCTTTTGGTAAAAAAACATTTGCAAGTTAAAAAAAGAGTGCTGAGAATGTACAGTTTTTTTAATCAATTTTATTTGTTTCATCTAATATGTTTTAGCTTTTATTATTTTTTTAATATTTATTTGCTTTATCTGTTGATCTTGAGTTACAACATCTATAAAACACTGGGAGAATTGTATTTTTAAGATTGAAAATATATGCACAAAGTCTAAGCTTTTGTTTTGGTTACCTAACTATGAGTAGTAATGTAAGCTTCTACTACTATAAAAGTCCTATGCAATTTTTGTCCTCTCTTTATAAACTAAGAAAGATAAAATTTTCTCAACAAATTAAAATATCACAATAACTTTCTCATCAACCATCGTGCCTGTGGGTCATCACTTGTTGACATTGTTTGATGTGGGCTTGGAACTAAAACCAAAACAATAGCATATGAAAATAATTAATTGGGATCTAAAATTGATACTTAAGATTAATTTGGCTTGTGGCATAAAAGATTAAACCAGTGCTAAGGTTAGTGTGATGCGCTCCTGTACAATGACTAACAGATAATATATCTTTCTTATTGTGGTTTAATAAGAATTAGGATAAACAAATTGGCCAAATAGATGTTTATTCAGGGAGAAATAACTTACACCATAGACAGATGAACACTAGCAGGTTCCACCAGATGCTCTCCTATCCATGTCCTGCTGCAAGAGAGTGTTCCCAGGCTCCTCCTCAGACCTAGTTTCCCAGGTCACTTCTGCCCCTGCCTCCACCCCCAATGGGCATGGCCAGTGCCACAGATGTGAACAAGGTGAATATCTCACTACACTTTCCAGACAGATGGTGGTTAGGAAATTTGAATTATCATGATTTTATCTACAGTTGTTATTACTTTTCTTTTTATAATGTTCATAAATTTTACCTTGATTTAAAATATAAACTTTTGGAAATAGATATAAATTTAGATGTTTATTAGGCATTTTGTTATTTTAAAACACTGCTTTTGATTCATTTTTTATCATGGCATATACAATTTCAGCCTCATAACTTTAATCTAAATACATAAATCCTATTGTGTGACCTTTAAACTAACTTATTCATTAATTATATCTTTGTTAGAGTAAAACTCCAGTTCATGGTGATTTACAAAATGTCAGCCAATGTATCCCAAGGGACTCTTTCTTGAAAAAGTTCATTTTGAGAAAAGGAAAGTAGTGCAATCCAAGGGTAATTTATATGAGGGCAGGGTGAGGGAAAGGAAACTGTACTATAGAGCTGGGAAAAATATGCTACTTCCTGCCAACATCATACTTGGCCCATAATGATTTCTTCTCTTGAGCTTGTAGACAGTGCTCAGTGTGATATGTATTGGGATAATTATTGTTACATACCCTTTACTACACACACAGCTCTTGCTGATTCTACAACCACACACCCTCAGTGTGGAAAGACTGCTGTGATGAGAAAAGAAGAAAGAGTTCTCAGGCTCCTCCAGTAATACATTGAAATGAAACTGGGATTTTAAAGGAACTGCCAGAAAATGGCACCTGCTTTCCTATTCTGTGTTCTCAGATATCTTCCTAAGGAACTGAGACAACTATAAGACCGTAGTTTTTCTTGCATTGAAATTGATTACTGTTTACACAATCTTTATATATGCCAGCTCTAAAAGTTGGACTTCATTTTAGTGATCTCATATATCCACAGCTCAAAGCTCCACATATGAAGCAAGGTAGAATAGGTCAATTATACAGATCATTGGCATAAATTCTTCTCCAAGAGGTTTTAGTATGGTGTCCTGTAAGTATATCTCACATTATTCTCAATGGAGGAGATTGCACAGGTTGTGCTGACACACTCATGTTACCCAACACACAGGAGACCAAGGAAATGAAAATTAGGAATTTGAGGCCAGATAGGAATACACATGAAGAGACAAGTTCTATAACCAGCAGGAATGATTTTACCACAGAAGGAAAACAGCCTTAAGCCAAAGCAATTATGCTATTAAGCAACTTGTATATTCTTGTTAAACTTATTCTGGCACATAATTTTAAAACAAATTACCTGTACATATATTAAAAATAATAAAACAAAGATATATATATATATATATATTCACACACACACACACACACACACACACACACACACATATATATATATATATATATATATATATATATATGGGTACAGAATTAAATAGCATCATCTAAAATTTTTTCTTTATGATCTAGCAACAACTAAAATATTAAATGAAAAATAGATTTCTAATTGACAAGTCATTACTAATTACTAAGCTCATGGAATTTATATAAGGATTCATTTTAATATGTACTATGTCAAAAGCTCTCATAGTATGAGAGTCCAAAGAAGTGACCAAAAGTTTTTTTCTGTTTTCCTGTGGAAATGTGAGTTTAGGATCAACATAGTAAAAATGGCAATCCTGCCAAAAGCAATCTACAGATTCAAGAAATCCCCATTAAAATCCCAGCACAATTCTTCACAGACCTTGAAAGAAAAATACTCTATGTTATATGGAAAAACAAGAAACCCAGGATGGCCAAAACAACTCTGTACATTACAGAAACATCTGGAGGCATCACCATTCATGACCTGAAGCTCTACAATAGAGCTATAGTCCTGAAAACAGCTTGGTATTGGCACAAAAAAGACAGGCAGACCAATGGAATCAAATTGAAAACCCTGATATTAACCCACACGTCTACGAACAGCTGACTTTTGACAAAGAAGCTAAAATTTTACAATAGAAAAAAAAAGAAAGCATTTTCAACAAATGCTGGCAACACTGGATTCTGGCATGTAGAAGACTGCAGACAGATCCATACCTATCGTCATGCACAAAACTTAAGTCCAAACGGATCAAAGACCTCAACATAAATCTAGCCACACTGAACCTCTTAGAAGAGAAAGTGGGAGATACCCTTGAACAAATTGGCACAGGGTTCTGCTTCCTGAACATAACACCAATAGCACAGACACTGAGATCAATAATTAATAAATGGAACCTCCTGAAACTAATGATCTTCTGCAAGGCAAAGGACACAGTCAACAAGACAAAACAGTAGTCTACAGAATGGGAAGAGGCATTTACCAACCCCACATCTGATAGAGGGCTGATTTCCACAATATACAAAGAACTCAAGAAGGTAGTTACCAAAAACACCAAATAATCCAATTAAAAAGTGCTCAACATCTTTAGCCATCATGGAAAAGCAAATCAAAACAACACTGAGATACCATCTTACTCCTGTCAGAATGGCTAAAATAATAATAAAAAAAAACACCAGAGACAGTTTTTGCTGGAGAAGATGTGGAGAATGCGGCAAACTCCTCCACTACTGGTGGAAGTGCAAACTTGTATAGACATTTTGGAGATCAGTATGGCGGTTCCTCAGGAAAGTGGGTATCAGTCTACCACAAGATCCAGCAATTCCACTCTGAAGCATATACCCAAAAGACACACATTCATATAATAAGGACATTTGCTCAACTATGTTCGTAGCAGCATTATTTGTAAAATTCAGAACCTGGAAGCAACCTAAATGTCCCTCAAATGAAAAACAGATGGAGAAAATGTGGTACATTTACACAGTGCAGTACTACTCAGAGGGAAAAACAACAACAAACAAACAAAAACAATGGAATCTTGAAATTTTCAGGCAAATAAATGGATCTAGAAGAAACAATTCTGAGTGAGGTAACTCATCACAAAAAAGACAAACATGGTATGTACTCACTCACATATGAATTTAAGACACAGGGCAAAGGATTACCAGCCTACAATTCACACCACCAAAAAAGCTAGGAAACAAGGAGGACTCTAAGAGAGACATACATAGTCCCCTGGAGAAGGGGAAAGGAACAAGATCTCCTGAGCAAATTGGGAGCATAGGGAGAGGGGTGGGAGAGTTAGGTGGAAGAGGAGGGAGAAGTGAGCATGAGGGAGCAGAAAGATTGAGTGAGAGGAAAAATAGAGGAGAACAAGGAAAGATATACTATAATAGAGGGAGCCATTATAGATTTAAAGAGAAATCTGGCACTAGGGAAATGTGCAGAGATCTACAAGGATAACCCCAACTAAGAACCTAAACAATATGACAGATTTTCATGATCCCTCCTGGAAGGCATCATTTTCCCTGTTCAGTAGTGGGAGGGAATGGGATTGAAGGGGAGTTGGGGGGCATGGTAGAGAGGGAGAGGGAACTGGGACCAATATGTAAAATAAGGAAAAATATTAAAATAAAAAAATAAAAAAAATTACATCTACTTATAAAAAAGAAAAGAATCTAAGCAATAGTGGAGAGGCTAACTTAAATACCCTTCCAGGATCATTAATGAAGTGCCTTCATCCAGTTGCTGATGGAAGCAGAAACAGAGGACCACAACTAAATACTGACCCGAACTTCTAGTATCCAGTTGCAGAGAGGGATTAGTAATGAGAAAAGGGATCAAGACCAGGCTGAAGAAACACACAGAAACAGCTGACATGAACAAAGGGGAGCTCATGCACCCCATTCTGATAGCTGGGAAACCAGAACATGATCCAAACAGACTTCCTGAACATGAGTATTATTTAGGTAGAGTGGCAGTCTATGGGGCATCTGGATCAATTTATCCCTAGTATACAAATGGAATTTGGGAACCCATTGCACATAGAGGGATGCTCTCTCAGCCTAGACATAAGGGAGAGTGCCTATAGGCCCTGTTCTCAATGATATGACAGACTTTGAAGATTCCAATGGAAGGCCTCACCCTCCCTGGGGAGCAAAAGGAAATAGAATGGTGGGGGAGGGAGGGAGGAGGGGGAGAAAAGGAAACTGGGATTGACATGTAAAACAAGCTTGTTCCAAATTTAAATTAAAAAAAAAAAAAAGCAAGAAGCAGAGTTGGTACAAGTGCTGTGTGGAAACATTTAATCGATTGATGGATTGTGTGTGTGTGTGTGTGTGTGTGTGTGTGTGTGTGTGTGTGTGTGTGTGTGTGTGTGTGTGTGTGTGTGTGTGTGTGTGTGTGTGTGTGTGTGTATGCCTAGCAAGCATGAAGAGAAGTTTGCTTTCTCTTTTTTACCATGTGGATCTCAGGGGGACTGACCTCAATTTATCTGGTTTCTTGGTAAGTGCCTTTACCTACTGAGCCACTTTGCTAACTGGAAAATACCTATTATTAAATATATAATGACATTTTTGTTATCAGTTCTTGGAAAAGTTCATACAATGTGTTTTGATAATATTCACTCTTACTCAACTGTTCTTAGATCTGTGTGTGCACGTGCTTCTGTGTCTGTGTGTAAGTGAGTGCATGCATGTGTATCTGAATTTGATGATGACATTCTGGAATGACTAAATAAGCACCTGAAGCCTCAGAAAGTCCTTGTAAGGGGATGTGTAGTCTGAAGGCTAGATAGTAATTCCGTAGGTGGATATTTGAGAAGACAGTATTTAGATGCATTAATAAGTTGAGTAGGGACATATCGAGAGCATGTAGGAAATTTCTAGGAGTTGATCTTTCTAGACACATATTTAGGAAAGGCACTGATAGGAAGGAAGCGTGGGTATTATCATCAGAGGCTGGAGGGTTGAATGCCCTGTTGAAGACAAGCTTTTTTTTTTTTTTTAATCAGAGGTGTTAAGGAGAGGATTAATAAATTGGATAAATTTGTGCTGCAGCTGTAAAGTATTTGATCCTGAGTAATGTATAAAGAGAAATTTATTTGTTGCTGCTTGCAAAGATGGGATATCCAAGTTCAAACTGCCAGCAATCTGTTTATGGTGTGACGCTGATACTGCAGTGTCACCTTGTAAATGGCAGAAGGGGCCTTGACTGGTTGCAGCCTACCCCTTTGTAAGGCTGCTAATCCAACCAAAAGATTCCTTTCTCAGGACTTAATCACCTCCTGATGGCCCCAACTCTAATGGTCACATTTGTGTTATAGTTTCAACACAGGGTTTTTCAAATATATTCATACTGCAATAATTAGCAAAATGTGAAAGAACATGTCTCTCTAAATATCAAATCAAATACACATATGGGAAGAGTAATAAGATTAGGATTCTGAAGTTTTGTTCTGTTTTTTAACAATAACCTTATATGACTTAGGTAATCAAATACAATTAATGCCAACAAGCTTTAGTGGCATTTAGGTACAGAGAGTAAAAATCACGATGAAGGGATTGAAAAAGACAATTACTAAACAAGCCCTGCTTGTTTGGGGTCAGAGTATTCTTTCAGTAGAATTCCCTGTGCTCAATCTGTATTTACAAGGAGTCACCCTGCCACGAAACTACTTTCGTTAAAGCTCTCATGTCTCACTGAGACTTTATCACCTGGATATCTATTGATCACTTGGTGCCCAAGGCATTAATATCTGTGTTCTTAATGGCTCTCACATGAAGTATACGATCTTCTCAGCTTCCCCGTATAACCAGTATACTTCAGGGGATTTACTTGTTTTCCCCTTTTACAAGCCATTGCCGTTAGAACAAATAACTACAATTAAGTGATTAATGTGCATGTGAACTTCAGGAAGTTTATACAGGTATCAACTATGGGAACTTACCAGAATTCGATGATATCCCTGCTATTGTTTTCTATATAATATTAAGGAGAAGTTAATATTTCAGAAAAAAATCCTTTATCCAAGGGATCCCAGTCAGTAAGAAGTAAGGAATATATCAACCCAATATTGTGGAGTTGGGTAATATATTCTCAAGCAGCTATATGATAAATGGATGGTAAATTGTTCTAAAAAGAATTATGGTTATGGCTTTTATATGTGTTTTGAAATAAAAAGGCATTAGAGAAAGTCAAAAGAACAGAGACTCATTTAAGTCTTTCAAGCATGTATATAAGAAAAATAGAGCATGGTGAGCACACGTGTATTGAGAGCAATAGTGAAGCAGAGGTATTGTGATCAACATGTCTGAGTGTCTTGAGCACATGAACACACACACACACACACACACACAACACACAGAGCATGCATATGAGCAACACACATGCATATGCACACACACATGCACTTAAAAACACACAAACACACACACATGCACACATGCACACAAAAAAAACACACACTACAAACACACACATGTACACACACACACACACACACACACACGCATATCTTGGACTCTAATCCTTTGTGAAATTTCCCCATTAAGTGCTTTGTGATTTACACAGTCTTCTGTAAAGACTCTCCAGCTCTTCATTGCAGTAGAAGAGCACTCCAAATCTATTTTTAGGGGCATGAATGCTAATGAGTGAAAGGTATTTTTAAAAGGCAGGGCTCTGAACTCTTGCTACTGCCAAACAGGATTATGCTTGTAGAAATGCTCCTAAGCCACGATGAAAAGAGAGATTATAGTATTAATGCTTTTACTTTTTAGAGTACTGTACTTCTAGGTGAACTCAAAGAGACTGAAATGCTAAAAATTATGTCAGGGAATTATACTATTTATAATAAATTTTTCCAAAGAACAAGCCAATTGGATCATCCTGTACTGCAATCATGTAGACAACACATTGGATGGGTAGGAATCAATTTCTTTTTCCTTATGCAGCCTCATTTATTGTTATTTTTAAAATAAAATTTACTGTAATATCATTTACATAAAATAAAATATATCCATTTGGAATATATGCTTTCTATGACTAGAATCATATGTAAGCTACCATAATAAAAAATAATAAGGGTTTTCATGACCAAATTTTTTATCTGTCAATCTCTTCTCTCTACTAGCTTGACATGCACCCTTAAATAAGGAACCCCCTTCTGTGCCTGTTTTTTGTGTTTTCTAGAATGTCCTGTGCTGGACATCTTAATGGATTTTTCAGAATCAAGTTTGGGTGAATCAATATTTTTGAGATTCATTCACACTGTTCATTCACATCTCACTGTGCCTTAATTTGTAGTTCTTTATAGACTAATGATGCTGAATAACCTTTTGTTTCATTTCTTGCCATCCATGTATCTTTGGTAAGTGTTTGTTAAAACTGGAATTTTTATGAATAAATTATTTTTTGCTTTTATTATTGAGTTATGCAGCCTCTTTTCTACAGAATCAAAAATCAGCATTATGTTTTCTTGTGTGTCTGTTTCTTGAGATGATTTCCTTTGTATATAAAATGAATCCATAATCCTTGATTAACAGGATTCACTCTTCTCTTCAATCTTGTTACTGCCCTTCTTCTTATGATGGTGATCTTCTTCAACCTGACACTGATCTTCTCTTTCAATCTGACATAGACTTTATCCTTCAGTCTGGCACTGCCTTTCTGTATCACTCCAGTATTGTCCTATTTCTGATTCAGTTGTTGCACAAGAGCAGTAGAGTTGTGTACAACTGAAATCTATTTCATCCAACTCACAGCTTCCAAGATATTGCAATGCAAGCTTGGCTTGTGTGGATTATAATCTTCAGAGCTACATTTGGAATCAATCATGGAGTAAATAATCAGCTGGCACTATTCAAAGAGTCAGACAATATTTTGTCTCACAACTTTCTTGTGTGCTCATCAGGAAAATTGATGATTGATTGGCAAAAGAGGCCATTTTGTACACAAAGTCAAGCAAGGTTTTAGAATTTATTTTTGTTAATCAGAAACACTTGTTGGAGGTGTAAGGAACCATGAAGACACAAGAAAAGCTGTTGTTATTCTGTATACAAATGTGCTTGAGTGGTATGAGAAAATCAGCAATGACAAAGACATAATCTTTGTGAAGATCTCAGGTGAGTTTAGGTGACAAACGTTTACAAAGGCAAGAAGGACAAGGTGGCAAGAGCTGTGTGATATGTCCCCACATGGAAGTAATGGAGTCTGTGCAGTACACCAACAGAAAAAATACGTTGACCAGCCCTACTAGAATTCCCAGATATATTACATCAAATCCAGATTTTATTTACATCAGGTTGGCAATGTAAACTTACTACACACTTACACTACATCATTAAGCAAACAAAATAACCAGAGTCTGAATTTAGCTGAAAACAAGAGATTTGTTGATTTTATATGGTTTTGATAAGAAAAGTATACTACATTCCATTTATTATTAACAAGAACAACATTTGAGTCCATTGTGCTAAAGAATTCAAACACAAATTAGAAATGAAAATACTAAAATGACGATATGAAGAAGTTATCACAATACAAGAGAACACAAAGACTGTGTGGCTGAATTAACAGGAAGTAAAATTCAAGGAAATAGACTTTCCTTAAAAATTTTAAATTGTTCTATAGCATGAAGTTCACTTAAATCACTATTATTTTACTTCAAGGATTTGGTACATTGTAAAGAAAGTAGACATTCAATGACAGCAATCACCAGTTTCCACCTAGATTATATGGAATATTCTCACTCCTTTGACAAAATACCTTATAGGAGAATTTTAAAGAAGGAAGGGTTTATTTCTGCTGACACTTGGAGGAGACACAGTTCACCTTGGTGGGGAGGGTATGGTGGCAGCTGGTCACACTGTGTTTACTAGGGGAACAGAGGTAACTTAATTCTTTTGTTCCATTCTCATTCTCTTTAATCAGTCTGAATGGTGTATCCCATATTTAGGGTAAGTCTCCCCTATTCACTTATACCACTCTGAAACACCCTCATACATATCCAGGACAGTGTTTCCAGGATGATTCTAAATTTAGCCCCGTTAACAACCGAGACTAATCATGACAATATCAGTGATACTTGCCATTTTCCTAAACAAGAAAACAGGTCAGCCTTTTCGAGACCACATACCACAAGCAGGACAGAGAAAACTTGAAGAAAATCCAACCTCTCTCAGCTGCTATTAGACCGTCTTGGACAGGTAATCTAAACTGCATTATTCCCTCCCTATTAAAACAACAATATAATTTGTGGTAGTTTGAACGAGACTGTCCCCATAAGTGCTAGCACTTGAATACATTGTCCTAATTACTGGAACTATTTAGGCAGGCTTGGTAAGCATGCTCACTAGAGGAAGGATATCAGTGAGCTGAGCTTTAGACATTTAAAGTTGATTTCGATCTCTCTGTTTTCTGCCTGTGGATCTTGATGTAGGCCCTCAGCTGTTAGTGCCACCATCCCTGGTGCTTGATGCCACGCATCCCCATTGTGAAGGTGATAGGCTTTTATCCCTCTGGAACCATCAGCCCCAAATAAACCCTTTTTCTATAAGTTGTTTTGAGCATTGTGTTTTATCAGAGTGATAGAAAAGAGCTAATCCAATTCTCTATTAGTAGCAGTTTTATGGAGACATTGCACAATTGAATAGAAGGTGTTCAAATTCCTTCATTGTATATATATATTTGGCTAATTGATAGAAATGTTAAGTTTTTAAACAATTGTGTAAGAAAAATACTTCATTGCTGTTACAAAAGAATCCTTATGGCAGAGGTAAGGTACTGATATGACTTCCACTCCCCATTCCTCTTCTTGGGGAGTAAAAATTCATCCAGACAGAAAATATCCATGTCAGACACAAGGAGTATAGGCAATGTAAATTAACATTCTCATGATTATTTAACACACCCAGGATGACAATACACTTCCATTTTGCTAATTTCTGTTCTTTTTGAAGTCATCTGTGGTACTGCCTCATGGATAATTAATCTTAAAGGACATTCTTTTATGTATAGAATAATTAGATAGAAAATGAAAAAAAAAGCATTTTGCCATGTCAGCACTAATAAAAAAGAATCTGATTTTCAACTCATAGTAGCCAAACTTGATGTAAAAATTAGAGTACCATTTTCTGATCTCTAAAACAAGGAAGCTACTCTGTCTCCATGGAGACAGACAGACAGGTAGGAATTTTCCTTCTTACCGCACTCATACTGTGAATATTATTAATCTAAGGCCAAGTTTCCAACGACTATAAAGTGAGGGGAATAAATTACTGTTGCATGAGAGAATTCAATCCCGCACTGTCTATTGAGCTCTAAAATACAATAGATTTCTACTACAAAGAATGAAACATAAGATCAGAATGTGGCATTTTCATCCGAGAGCAGAGCACCAACTATCTTCTCAAATTTCCATGTCACTTAATCTAGCTCCCAGCTTGGTTAGCTTTCAATTCACCAATGAGGCACAGGGTCACATTCTCAGCAGAGTCTCTGAGGTAATGAAGTGTACAGAGTATACTAATAAAAAAGCAGCTATGTTAATTCCATCAGGCAGGTGCAGATATTCACTTTATGAGTCACATTTGGGCCTTGCAGAGAGTGACTTTTGAACGGTAGGAGTTAATGTGAGAAGCTAAGAATTTTAGAGATTGCCCACCATTGTTGGAGGATTGCCATTCAATTAGCTTTGCTGATTCTAATTCTTAATTTACTATTCTGAAAGTCGGCTGTTATGCAGATAAGAACTGCAGGATCTGACGAGGAAGACAAGTAGTCTGACTGCCAATCTTTGGTTCTCCCTCAGGTCCTCCAAATCCAGTCCCCTGGTCTCATCTTCTGCTCAACAGCAGAAGACCTGCTGTAGCCTCTCTTCCTCCTCTGTCCCGATTTCTAGTGGTTCACACAGATCTTCCCCTCCTAACCATCTTCCCTCCACTCATTGCTTCATCGCAGACCTGAACTCCAGCAGGAAGTCCCTGGAAATTCACATGCCACTCTGACCAAGGAAACAAATAGGCAAACTGTAGATCTTCACTCTTTCCTCCATTTCTCAAGTCCAGTTCCACAATCTCATTCTCAGTTCTGTAACAGACATAATGCTATGTCCTCTCCTCACTCTCAGCCCTCATTCCTGAAGACTAAACATATCCTAGTATGTAGTGCTGGTGTATAGTGATTTTCACTGTAAGTGTGTTATATTTTGAATTCCTTTAGAAACCAAGACATTTAAATACCATAATGAACATTTGCCATTCTACATGCCCATTGGAGGCAGTAAGTAGTTAAGAACAAACTATACTTTTTAAAAGATTGCTAGTTCTGTCCCCTATACCAAAGAGGCACAAACACACACACACACACACACACACACACACACACACACACACACACACACATAATAGAGTGAGGAAAAGAGAGAAACAGATTCAAATATAGCACTCTAGTTACCAGATTCAAAGCTGAACAAATGTTAACTGAATTGGAAGCTACCATTATTTGTTTAGCTTTTCCAAGTGTATAGTAACCTCATAAAAAAAGGTTCTGCTGGATGGTGTCTTAATGAAGCTTCTCCTTTAACTAATTCAGGAAGTATGGGAAGGTAATCAGGTCATCAGTTCTGGTGGAGCTGAAAAATTGTATTCCTTTTTTTATAGAAATGGAAGCAAAAATTGATTTCTTTGTTTAATTTACAAAGACCTGTTCCTGTATACTGGCAGGGTAGGTTGATCAGGAACTACAAAAAAATAAGAACACTTGCTTTCTTGACATAAGCCCAAGAAATCTGTAAAATGGAATTAACTGCAACAGAAAATTGCAGTTACAGCTGTGGCTGTGATATGCACTGAGCAGCCTGCAAATTTTACCCCAGATCACTCCAGAATTCTCACTACATATTTGTTGAACCACAGATGGTTTTGCTTCTCCAACTGCAGATAACTTTCAACTGTTAGCATTACCGAAACTTAACTTTTCCAACAAGTTTCCAAAATCCTTTAACAGTTCTTCTTTAATACAATACAGAAAGAGAAAGTTGATTGACATTCCCTGAGCAAGATGTCTTTGGACTGAGATGCGTTGCTTTATTAAGGAAGATACATTGTAGAACTGAGGCTCTGAAGCAAAAGGTAGGTTCACACGTTCTTGATAATGATCCTACTGTATAAAATATACTGTTGTATTTCTTTTCATATTGTAATTTGATTTTTTTAACTTACAATGGAATATCACTGGTTTTATCTGTCAATATTTTTCTTTCTTTGACTCCCTGTTAGTGGGAAAATTGATACTTTTAAAAAGGTATCAAAAACCCTACCCTACCCTATCCTTACAGGCACAGCATTAGTTTAATTCTAGAGTACTCAATTCTATGTTAATAAGAGAAGCAGAAAGTATGGGGAGAACGTATGTTGGAAGTTATTCTCCCTCATCTCTTACAAGTTGTAATCATAGATTCTGATTAATAAGCAAATGACTAAATGAACAATGAATCTTTTCTTCTCACTCTTGCCTTGTTTTTTTGTTTTTGTTTTGTTTATGAAGACAAGGTCTCACTATATAGCTCTTGCTATTCTGGAACTCACTGTGTAGAAGAGGCTGAGTTTGAACTCAAAAAAATCCAACTGCCTCTGTATGCTGTCATTAAAGGTGTTTTACCCCACTGGGGTTGTTCTCTAAATGGGAACTGGAATCCTGAGAGGAAGCTAGGCTAATGGCTAATGTTTTTCAGACAATTATTGGACCTGGGTACTATGGTTTTGCTATTGCTCTTTTAGCAACATTTCTACAAGGGCCATTGACTGCATTCTTCAAGATCTAGATTAGACTTTTTTAAAACCTGATAACAATGACCAAGAAAATAGTATCTCTAATTCCTGTTTGTCTTAGTTTGGTGAGTTAAAGGGTGTGGCCATGTGAAGCTGTGTAAACCCTTTCTCATTGTTGGAGTGAAGTGGGAAACACCCGACACTAAAGCAGTCATTTTTCTGGACACAGGGCAGCATCTCTTTCAGAGGGATTGTCAGAAATGACATGACTAGGGGCATCTAAAAAAGAGTATGTGAGTATGTGAGCACATTTTCTAAAGAATTCAGGAAAATGATGGTTTTAATTTAAGAATGTCAGCGATTTGGCACAACCATGTTTTTCCAAAAAGACACTCTAGTCTATTTAAATGTTCTAATGTGGGACAAATGTAGTATCTTTCCAATGTATTCACTTAGAAAAGAGACATCCACAAACATCCCAATAACATGATACCACTGGAAGCTTTTGTAGCTGAGGTTCCTGAACAAATGACAACTTCACAGACCCATTAGTAAGCAGAAAAAAGCTGAAAGATCCCCAAACATGCAATGATCACTCATGCATGAGTATATCACCATAAATAAAAGACCCCGAGTCAGATATTGGAGTTCAAGCTTCAAGCTGAAGATCAGAGAAGGAAAGCAGCCATGCCAGATGAAATGGCAATCTGTCTCCATGAATCCTCAGAGGCAAAAGGCTCTGAATTCTTGTCTCCACCTTACATTCCTTTCTCTGCCCAGCCATATCCTCCTGTGTCTATGACCCTAGTGTTGGGATTAAAGGCATATGATCTCAATTGCTGAGATCACCTTTAGGTGAGCTGTTTCTTTAAGGACTGTATTAGCTTCATGTACTCAGTGTGGCCTTGAACCAGTAGAGATCCATGTACCTCTTAATCCTGAGATTAAAGGTGTGTACAACCACCAATTGATTTCTATTGCTTGAGACGGGCTTTGCTTTCTGACTCCTTAGGCAAGCTTTAATAAATCATAAATAATATATCACCACAAACGAGAGACTGTTTCTTTACAGTCTTACTACTTTGAATCATAAAGCACAAGCAATCTTAATAAAATTGACATTAAGGATTTTATCACATCTACATTGGACATTCCCCAACAAGTTTGTAAAAGAGTTCCAATATAAGCCAAACTGATATTCCTTACCTTTCATGTGCTTGGTGTAGGTTTCTCTACCAAATTCACAAAGGATGACTGGTACTGATGAGGCTAACTTGCCGCACTCACTAAATATCTCCCTACACTTTCCTCTGGAATGTGTGAGCATAAAGGTGCATCATTCTTTATTTGTAAGATATAGCTCCTTTACTCTCATTGCATCACAATGAGACATATGACTTATGCTGAATTAATCCAACTTTCTTTCCTTAGAAATTGTATAATTAAAGATAGTTTTATATGTGGTAAAGGTTACACAAACCCAGGTAAATTGTGTGTGAGGAAGATGTATTGCAATGTGTTTTTAAGTAGCAAACACATTGAAAGTGAAAGATAGTTCAAGAAAAATTATGAATGAGTCTTCAGCATATTCTAGTCCTCCCACCTGTGAACATTTAAAAGCAAAGAATAAACATTTTTGTATCACTGATGAAATGCATCTTTATTAATAGTAATGGGAAATTGTCATAAATATTATAAAAATGATTTGTTAGTATGTTCTTCTTTTTCTTTTATTTCTTTTTCTTTATAAACAATCTTATTTTAGTTATCAATCCCAGTTCTGTCTCCCTCCCATCTTCCCATGCCACCCACAGACCCTGTCCCAATCCCATCCCCAATCCACTCCCCAGGGAGAGTGAGGCCTTCCATGGGGTATCATCAAAGTCTGTCATAACATTTGGGGGGAGGTCCTAGGCCTTCCCTGTGTATCTAGGATGAGAGAGTAGCCCTTCATGGGGGCACCCAAAGTCCATTTGTAAACTAGGGATAAATACTGGTTCTGCTGTCAGCGGTCCTATAGACTGCCCAGGCATCCTAACTGACACCCACATTCAGAAGACTTGGTTTGGTTCAATGCTGGTTCCCAGTTTTAAGACTGGGGTTCTGGTGCTCCTCCTTGTTCAGGTCATCTGTTTCTGTGGGTTTCTCCAGCATGGTCTTCAGCCCTTTGCTCATCACTCCTCCCTTTCTACAACTGGATTCCTGGAGTTTGGCTCAGTGCTTAGCTGTGGTTGTCTGCTTCTACTTCCATCAGCTACTGGATGAAGGTTCCAGGATGGCATATAAGGTAGTCATCAATCTCATTATCAGGGAAAGGCAGCTAAAGTAGCCTTTCCACTATTGCTTAGATTCTTAGTTAGGGTCATCCTTGTGGATCTCCGGATATTTCCCTAGTGCCAGATTTCTCTTTAAACTGATAATAGCTCCCTCTACCAAGGTATATCTATTCTTGCTCTCCTCTATTCTTTCACAATCTTAGTCTTCCTTAATAATTTGAAGAAATCAAACGTTTATTTTTTGCTTCCAGTATAAAGGAACTATGAATTACTAAATCATCCCCTACTTGGTTTCACCTCACTAGAGTCCCAGAACTACTTGCACAGAGTGCAAATCCACTGCCCAATGTGTCCTTAGAATCAGATATAAGTAACAAGTTTGAAGAAAGTCTTACCTTTCTTCAGTCTAAGGCTTTCACCCTTTTTACTCTTAGTTCTGATAGAACATTAATCAGACTATACAAAAAACCCTTGGAGGAAGGAAAAGAATACATAGATGAGTATTCCTAATTAGAACTGCTCTGTCTTCTTTTCCCTAAGTTCTGGTTTGCTTTATATCACAATGTTTCTAGAACTTCAATGTCCAAACAAACCAACTTGGATCCAGTCAAAATTCAGACTTTGATTCAATCTGTCTTAGGTCAGATGAAGCCAACAAACACCAAGATAATGCAAATGGATCCCTCTTTACATAGATGCTTCTGGGCTATGGTAAGAAGAGAGTAGTAGATCCCTCTCCCAGGTTAGGAAAATGATTCTAACTGTTCTAACCAAGAAGCATAGGAAGAGAGTGAAAGGATACACTCTGAGGAAGAACTGCCAAGCAAATTGAAGAGAAACCATCACATGGATGTAAAGGTAGTCCACTTATTCTGAACTTTGCAGATGAATGGAACTCTGAGCTTTCTCAAATATCTCAACTAGAAATCAATAGTCAAATAAAGGCAGAAGGTGATATGATATTGTTGGGGTCATTGTTATACAGAAGTTCTCATCAGGTTACTTGGTGGAAACTTTTCAAGTCAAGGGTTTTCTGTGACTATGCAAAACAACTGACAGCATCCTGATAGGCAGACATATTTATTTACCTATCCCAGCAGGTGATTGCAGACCTTCTCCTAGTTATGAGGACTAAAGTAGTATTTAACAAAGTTTTCATCCAAGTTGACAAGCCTAGGCTGTCTTTACATACTATGATAGTCTTTATATCAAATACCATGCTTCAATCTGTTACTGGCTGATGAAAACTTTATTGAAAATATATTCAATAAGTAACCTTCCTACCAATATACTTGGAAAATAATATATAAATAATATATACCCATATATATTTATATAAAGAGAGATGAGTAATTTGTTAAATTGTTTTTAATATAAATACAATATAAAGATTATAAATTGATGTGTCATTAGAAGTGATGAGTAAGTGATCACAACTTCTACAGGCACCATCATTGTTTTCTAGGTCATTCATATTTGAATATTTTTAGTAGTTAAGGATTCATGTCTCTGTATCTTACCACATTTAAACCTGAAACAACCCAATAAAATACAAATGAAGACACTAAGACAATGAAGTCACAAAACTACTAAATGACAAAATAAGAACTTGAATATATTTGTCAGATCTTTATTCCCTGTGATGTATTGTTAACTTAGCTTATGACACTGTATGAAGGACTGTTCAACAAATCTATTGTTTGAGTTTAAAAAAACTGCTTTTGTTAAAGAGTGCTTAAAAGCTTGACTTGTAATCCACTTTATTTTCTAGGAGATGATCTTACTAATACACTGTCCTATTACTACTGCCTTCATCCTCCTTTCTCCAGGCAAAGGCAAGAAAGAGAGTAGTGTTGCAGAAGGAGATAAAACTAGAATAAAATAGAAACCATTTCATTGGTACTGGGTAACTTTTAAAAGAAAAGATTTGTAAAAGGGATATTTTAACACCATCTGTGAGAAATTCAGTTTCTATGACAAAAGATGTCTTTAAATAATTTATGGAAAAACTTTGTTCTAAACTGTGAAAAACATTTAACAGATGGATGTGAAAATTGGTAGAACAAGTCAATAAAGTTGCATTTTTCATGTGAAGTGATCTTGATGTCACTAAAGAAAAACCACAGCTCTGTGTGGGCTGTGGGAGAAGAGAAAAATATATGCACATATAACTCATGAATGTGGAGATTTAACCTCTAAAATTTTATTGATGTAATTTCTAATTATTTAGTAGCTGAGTACCATTTCTCTTAGCCTGGAAGCTGTCTCTTGCATTTACTTCTTTGTAGGAATGTTTAATTTCCATCAGAAGAAGCTAAATCACCAATCAAAATACAGTGTTGTGGGGCCCAGTCCCAAAAGATACGTCAGCAACACAGCTCCTGCATTGAAAGTTCATAGATCATTGTGAAAGAAAGTGTGAAAAAGTTTTTGGAACAGGAAGCTTGTTGTGAGTTTCAGGTTTATTAGAATGCTGGAGCTGTTATGTAACAGGTTCATTCAATATTAAAACATTCCATCTATGGGGGAAGCTCGTTAAGACATAGGGTGTTTGTAGGGAGTAAAGCAAGAGACTGTCCTGAATAGATGTGAAACATTGCATCCTACATGAAGCTCTTTAAGCTAAAGAAACAACCAACTCAAAATACCATCAAGTAGTCTCAGAGACTGACCATATTCACAAGTACCTTCCCTATTCAAACATCTATAAACAGCAAGAATTACTGTGAGACTTACAAACTGAAATGCTTAGAGGAAGCTCAGACCTACAAGCTCCTGAAAGATGCAGTGACCCTGAACTTCCTGGAAAACAAAACAAAACAAAACACAATTGTCCTGGGTAGGTGTGGACTTTCAGACCAGTTGAATTATCTGCAAAGGACAGTTTATAACCTGTTGAACTGTCTACATCAAATTGAACTTCAGTGATAAGAATAGTTGGGGCTCGTTGTTTGTTCCCTATCAAGAGTACATAGACACTAGTTGATATCTTCCTAAGAACAGTGTCACACTACATTAAGTTATATGTTTCACATACAATATTGAAACCATTTTTATACAAATAAGTATCCATACATCATTGCCATAACTTAGACAGTATATCTGTTATTCTCAAATATTTCCTCATGTACTTTCACAATCTTTCCCTGAGCCATAGCAATCTTAAAACATACACCCATCTTTGACATTATTTATTATGTTATATTCTCCAGAATAATATGAAAAAAATAAGTCATTCTTTTAGTTTTTGTCAGATTCCCTCACACAGAATGATTATCTCTTTTTTATATTTTCTTATTTTATATATTGATCCCAGTTCCCTCTACCTTCCATCCTCCCATGCTCTGCCCCAGAAACCATCCCCACTATTCCATCCCCCATCCAATCCCCAGGGAAGGTGAGGCCTTCAAAGAGAGATCATCAAAATAACAGAATGATGATCTTGTAATGAATTCCTTATGTTGTTTTAAGAATCAACATTTCGCCAGGTGGGTGGTAGTGCACGCCTTTAATTGTAGCACCCGGGGAGGGGCAGAGATAGGCAGATCTATGTGAGTTCAAAGCCAGCCTGGTCTACTGAGCCAAGTTCCAGGATTGGCAGAGCTACATAGATAGACATAGACAGACCCTATCTCAAAAAGCAAAACAAACAAACAAACAAAATAATCAGCATTTCATTTCTTTTACAATGTTGAGTTGTATTCCAATCCATTAACTTGAACATAGGCATTAGTGATAATTCACTTTAATAGACACAGCTATTAAAAACATCCATGTACTAGTTTGTAGCTATACACTTCTCCAAAACAAATACCCAGGCATGGGAAGGATGACCCATATGGAATATGTGTGCTTTATTTTGTAGAAACTTAAAAACAGTATTTTCTGAAGGAGGAATGTCCTTCAACAATCCATCAGCAGTATAAAAGAGTTTCAGTTGTTTTAATCTATACAAACATGATCATCAGTCCTCTTACACATGTTAACAGTTATGTATTTTTGGCATCTTGGCATTATGATTTACATTCTTTAATTATCTCAAGTGATTTTAAGAATATTTAAATGCTTAACTTGCCATAAATAATCAGATTATGTCTCTTGGTATAGATTCCTTAAATGGAGTATGTAGTGGGGTATTCACTGTGTCTGCTTCTGAGGCACTGACCACACCCATTGAGGGGTGGAGCCAGGGGTGGAAGTGACCTGTGGGACTTGGTCTCGGAAGGAGGTGGAGAATGCTCTCTTTCTGGCGGGACAGGGAGAGAGGAACATCCAGTTCTAACTGCTATGTTCATCTGTCTGTGTTGTGAGTTGTTTCTCCCTTAATAAACATCTATTCAGCCTATTTGTTTATCCTGACCCTTATTAAACCGCAATAGGAGTAGGAGTCTTAGGTGACTAGTGAGGGCTTATGTATATAATTGGTCACTTGAAGCTGTCCCACACACACAATCACACACACACATTCACACATACACAGACAGAGAGAGAGAGAGAGAGAGAGAGAGAGAGAGAGAGAGAGAGACAGGAGAGACAGAGACAGAGACAGAGACAGAGAGAGAGAGAGAGAGAGAGGGAGAGAGAGGGAGAGAGAGGAGAGAGAGAGAGAGGGAGAGAGAGGGAGAGAGAGGGAGAGAGAGGGAGAGAGAGAGAATATTGGTAGTTCTGTATCCTTTCAAGATTTCTCTTCAAAGACCACAATAAAATATGTCCTTTGAATATATTTTATAGAACTTAAAGGGGAAAGTCAGCTTTGTAATTTCTGATTAAAATATATAAATATTAACATATATTTGACCTGAATATAACAAAGCATTCTGAAGTCCTAAATGATTGTCAAAGGGAAGTACAAAAGAATTTTACTTTATTTTTTATCCATAAAACTATGTGACATTTTAAGTTATTTTTGGCTCAAATATTAATGAACCAAGCTATTGTTCACAGGTGTTGTCAGTCCTTCTCTGAAGCAGCCACAATAATAGAACAAAAATAGAGTCCATTACCAGCACCACTGCTACCCTTCCCAGGAAGTTGATAATTGATGGCCAAAATCAAAGAATGACTTCTATTGTAGGGAGCCGTTACAAGTACCGCTGGGTAACTGTCAAAACCGTTGGTAGACAGGAGAGATGCGCATGCGCTGGGTAACTGTCAAAACCGTTGGTAGACAGAAGAGATGCGTATGCGCTGGGTAACTGTCAAACCCTGGGTCCCTGCCTCTCCCGTGGCGTCATATGGGCCGATGAGCAGCAGCCAGTCAGGGGGTGACACGTCCAAGGCAGAGGCTGCTAGCCTATATAAGGGATGGGTTTTGTGTGTTTGGGGTCTCTCTTTCCTGTAAGCTTATGCTCTCCCTCTCAAGAGCATTAAAGCTTTACTGCAGAAGGATCCTGAGTGTGCCGCGTCGTTCTTGCTGGCGAGACGGTAGCGCGGGACATTCTATAATTTGCCCACATTCATCTTGAAAGTCAAAAAAATAAATGAAATATTTTCAAAAGATGGGAAGAGCTCATTTATTTATCTTTGCTCATATCAAACAGATTATCTCTGTTCTTCAGTCTCTATACATAAAATAAACAAATAGAATATGTAGACAAAGTGAAAATTGAAAAGAACAAAACTGAAGTTAGCAAGATAAAGATAGTAATATTTTCTTTGGAAAAATTAGAATAATTTATTAGAGGTAGAGCTAAAATTTTTCAAAGCAGGGAATTTTGATAAGACAAGGAAATCAATAGAAAAATAAAATGTGACTAGACATACAATCTGTCATGAGCAAGAGTAAGAAATGTAGTTCTTATTTTAAACAGGGGGCAGGATCCTTGGAACTCACATAAGGGGATCATAAGACCTACTGTTTAAGCTGTTAAGACCCTTTTATTACAGGATCACAATGTGTAGAATAGCATAAAATCCATAAGCCCATCATGGTTTAAGCAGTTTAATATGCAAATAATTGAGGAGAAAAAAAAAACAACCTTTAAAATCAAAACATGATAATGAATAAACAGAGAAGAAATATAGATATGCAAAATGATAGTTTCAGTAATTCTTAAACATTGACCCACTACATCTGTACACAATGATAAGAAACAATACAATGTGTGATAAGGCACTCAGGACAAGTGAGTACCTTCCGTCTTAGACAGAACTGCCATTGAACCAAGTGAGTTGGTAATAGTTGTTTTGGCCCATTAATGATTGTCACAATTGGTGACTTAAATTTTTGGAAGAAATTACATATTCACACAGCTTTCAATATTTCCTATGACAAACATATTATTTATAAACTAAACATATTATTTATAAATTACAAAAGAGTAGGTTGCAGTGAAAAAATTCTAAACCTGTGGAAAGACACTTAACAAAATGATGACAGTTAATGACATTGCCTGGATTTAGTGCCATTCTTTGCTTTCCAACACACTGTCAAGGACAAAAAAAAAAAAAAAAAAAAAAATCAGTTATGTTGAACTCTTGCCAAAATCACATAACCCAATGGGGTTAAATAAAGAATAAGCACAAACAGGCAAAAAATTAAGGGGGGATGGTCTGTGAACTAACTGACCAATACTGTGAAAAGAGTTGTGGTTCCCAAAGACAAAGACTAGAATAATCACAAATGAAAAGACTAAGGTGTTGCATGTTGTTTTCTGCCAGCCCGCCAGCCCGCCCACCACAGGTCTGGTGTGCCCAGCACCAAATAACACTCAGAGACTCTGTATTTGATACAATCCTGTTGGCCAGTTACCATTATTGTATATGGGCTAGCTCTGTCTTGATTATTAACCCATTTCTACTTATTTAAGTATTTCTACGTGGTTATCTTATGGGGAGCCACCACCGGCATCTTCTTTCTCCAAGCTCTCCATCCTGACTCCTCCTTACTACTTCCTCTTTCCTCCTTGTCTCCTAGCCCCGCCTATCTTGCTTTCTCATTGGCCCACTGGTGCTTTATTAATTAACCAGTATGAGAAACATATTTACAGAATAACATCTGCCATCACTAAGGAGACAGGATCTTGGAATACAGTGTAGCAACCTGGGTCAAATCTTGGAAGAAGTAAATAAAATCTTAAAATACAATCTTTATTTAAGTCCATGGCAATTGGCCAATATTATTTTTCTAGTTTTAATACTTCAGTTTATTGATATAAGGTAAGGCTACATGGTAATTCTATTATTTATTATATTTTGAAAATGTATAATTGATTCAACATAAAACCTAGACCAAAAAATTGTTCCACAAGACTGCTGTAGAAGGTTTATTATGTTGTTCATTCATAGATCAGTGTTTGGCTTTATTTCGTTTTGATGTAAAAGTTATGTTGCTTTTTTTTTCTATTCGAACACTTTCAAAGAATAAATATGTCATTTATTTTTTGTTTCCAAGAGAATTTTCAAGACATTGTGACTCCCAACTGCACCTCCAATTTTCTAGTCTCAAAGTCTGGGTGGTATAAAGACCGTTTCATTATAACTGTGAACTAGCAAACCAGTAGCAATCACAATCACTCCTGCGAAGGACCTGGTACCCTGGCTCCATTTCTGCATCCCATATTATGATGGACGTGAGAAGAGAAAGAAAATATCCCTAAACTTTAGTTATTTCTTCAATTAACCTGATGGAGTATGATCACATTCACAAAACTTAAATAACAATAAGACATTTATTGAATGTTCAGAACTGTGATATTTATCAGCTAATAAAAAAGCAGGGAAATGGTGGCATTTGAACCTCAGCAAAGGAGAGAGGGAAGCAGTAAGATCCCTGGGGCTTACTGTACCCTAGACTAGCTAGAGCAGCGACCTTCAGATTCAATGAGAGATTTGTCCCAAAAGTAGTGTGAAGATCTGTTGAGGATGGCATATCACATTTACCTCTGGCCTCACACATATACTAGCAAATTCCTGAATGCAAACATGTACACACAAAAGCTTGTACCAGATCTAAATACATCTTTTACACAAAAGGCAAATGAAGATTTAAATCACAACCCTTCCTAAATCTTCTATTTATTATCAAAGAAACAAAACAGTATAGAAAACATACAATTTTTTTTAAATAACCTAAAAACTGAAATTTTCTGAATTGAAATTATACACTACTTTCTTCCACTAACTGTTTTATGCATTTTGGAGACATCTCTATTATCACTCATTCAACTCAAACCACTTGAACCTAGTTATTTTCTCATTCATTGTTACTCATAGTTAGGAGACTTGGGTTAAAGTTAAGCTGAGCAGTGCCATGTGTGTAACTTTGTGGTTTAAGTTGTTTCGTCAGTGGAGATGATTCACAGAAGGCTGGTGACAGCCTCCTCAAACAAGACCTCCGACATTCAGCCACTCCATGTCTGCTTAGCAACCAGATGAACCTCTCCATTCTTGTGAGGCTTAGACAAACTAGCAAACTTACTTTACAAAAGGCCTTGAATCCTACATGTTTCCACTGAAGTTAAAGAAAAAAGTGTAACCTAGGGTTACAGTTCATCACCTGCTACTTCTTTGTCTGCATGGTACTTAAGAGCATTTCAGTGGGAAAGAAGAGTTTGATAGATGGCTTATCCAGAAATAAATAGCAGAGTCTTTGCCAAGTGATGCTGCCTTTAATGCTTGGGCAACTTGGATTTGCTGTAGAATCCAGTCATAATTTAATTGCATAATTTATGGTACTTCCAAAAAGCCTGGCTGCTTTTATTATTTTTGTAAACCCTTGGTCTTGGCACCCAACTGTATTCTATTACCACATTGGTGACTTAGAGATTTCTACTTGCACTTTAAGATTATCAACATAAGGATTTATAGTTGTATCCAGAGTAAACATTCTTCAGTTCAGCAGAGAGTGTTTACAGTGATTTTAGTCCAAGTTGCATGTCTTTTACAGGGCATTAGAGCTCACCAAACTTCATTCTCTTATTAGTACTTATAAAGTTCATAAACTAAGTTTTACAGTAGTAAATTCATTTTCTGAGTTTTAAAGGATGATATCAATATCATTAGTTACAACATAGATTGCCAACTATTAGACAGGAAAAGTTTGGAGATTGGAGCATAAGACTTGCTGCTAAATGAGTGAAATATATCACTATAAGGCAGTTAGTTTATCCAGTAGAGATGAGGATATATATATATATATATATATATATATATATATATATATATACATACCTGACTACAGCATTAAGTATTTGACTTACATAATTCTTCTTGTTCTGTGGCCTTCAACACACCCATGATTTCCATGTTGGTCTATCTTCAGCTCTTTATTAATTAGTTCAATAAGTAACACTAGCAAGCTAAAAAGCAACATTGCCTCCCCTCCTCTAGTATTCTCTTATGACTATGCTTTTCCTTGGCAAATAATGTGCTTGATATTTTTCAAAATCCTTGAGAATAAAAAGTATCTTTGTGACTGTTTCTAGATGCTTTCTTTGTTATATTTATATTGTTTACTAACAACTTGGTTTCCTAGTATTTATTTCACTGAAATATGAATAGTGTCTGGCTACTTCTAGGTACCAAAAGAAATAAAATAAGGCATAGAAAGCAATAATTGAGATACAGCTCTCCCAATGTTAACTATTGCTTCATCATATCCCATCACCTTGCATTACATCACAAGCTTATTGCTTATATTGTTTTATATGGGAGAGCATCTCTGTCACTTAATAGTAGTGTAACTCCACAAATCATAGAGATTTCATTGAACAAAATTTTCCTCATTCTAGATAAGCCTAATAATTTATAAACTTGTTGATATTGTTTGATTGATATGTGAATTAGGAATTACATAGACCATCTATTTAGATGCATTTTAAATATATATTAAGTGTTAATAATAGTAAAATATAATGTTTCAATAAAATACACTTGAAAATTTCAACATACTTCACTGTCTTAGAGGAGAGAGCCAATCCAGGTAAGTGACATTACAAAAATCTCTCTTAAAAAATCAGAACATATCTAATTTAATTTAAAAGTCCCCAGGTATGAAGAACAAAGTCAGGCTATTGGTCTCTGGCTCCAATCCCACCCAGTAAAATAGTACTGTATTTGAAGCTGGTCTCTTAAAAGTCTGTAGTTGCAGAGAAACAATACCTTTCTGAGACACATTCTCTAGACTAATTCAGTATTTATCTATGAATTGTGTGTCTTTAATAAACCCATTTCTTGATGACTGTCAAAACAACTGAATCAAATATCTTTAAGAAGCCCTTCCTATCATAGTCCTGTCATTTTTCTTCTGCCAGATTGACTATTCTAAGTTCCCTGAAATGTTTCTCATATTTTATCATTTCTAAGTTCTTTTCTGTCATTTAACTGCAAGGTGATTTTTCCAGATGGGTGTAATAGTAAGCAGTCAGACAATTGCAATGACAAGTAGGACAATGGGACTATTGTTTTCTTTGACACAAATATTGCCTTATATGATTGTGGTTTAATCATGAATTAATTCCTTGTAGCTTTACTGATCATCTAAGAAAAAGGATTTACACTGTGCTGATAGCCATTCAGGTTGCTTTGGTGCTTGACCTTCTTGCTTTGATCTTACAATAGTTGTTATCAGTTATTTTACATACATGCAATATCAAAATTTGATATATTTAGGTTCTGATTTTGAAGCTTCCATATGTACTTTAAATATTATTTCTCTGACTTATGGTCATCTAATAGTATGTTATATTCAGGAGTAATCAAAGTCAAGCATGATAATCTTAGTTGATTTATCAACCATCTTACAATATAGAACCAGATGGAGGTTAGGTTGAATTTAAAACTCATCACACTCTGCAATAAATCTAGGACTTTGTTGGTAATCCTCTGGGCACAAATTTAAATGTAGGCAAAACATAAATATTTTCTATATCTATATAGATATAGATATATAGATATATAGCTATCATGTGGCTGTCTACACATTCATTTTGTTATATATGTTTATTTTGTAATAAATTATTCAGTTAGGCACACATTAAAAGTTATACCTGATTCATTGTGGTTCCAATCTGATTGTTGATTTAAATTCATGATCTATATTCAGCAGTTTATCAAGAAACACTACCAGCTTCAAAATCTGAGTATATAAACAGATAATAAATAATGGTTTCATTTTAAGTTTGTACTCACTTTAAATACATTTTTATTTTAAGCATCATTTTCTATGCTAAGAAGACAAGCAAGAGTTGACTAAATGGCTCAGAGGGTTATGTGCCGTGACCTGGAACTTTCAAAGATAGTTAAATGTTACTCAGTCTTTAATTTTCTCTTTGTTCCTTATTTATTCTTTATTCCAAATCAGGAGAATTTTGATAATACGTGTAATCCTATTATCACATAGGTCATACACACACACACACACACACACACACATTTTGACATCCAATTTTACCACAAGATTGTATTATGAAATATGTGGGTTCCATTCTGGAAAATTAAGGAACTATTTGGACATGAAAGAAATAGTTAAAGCTTAGTTAAAATAATTAGAAAAAGAACAAGGAAGGGTTTGCGGGAGGGTTTGAAGGGAGGAAAGGAGAAGGGAAATGATGTAATTATATTGAAATTTCAAAAAAGAAAGAATTAAAAAAAATACATAAAACATAACCTGTTCTCAACAGGGAAGGTGGCCATTGTTGAATGACGTGAAAAGAGAAAATCCACACTGAATCCACACAAAGGCCATTGTTGCTCTTTTGTTACAGTTATAAAAATAAAAGCTAGAGAAAGGGGAAGTCCTGAGTTAGGGTCCCAAGTGAGTGGGGGTCCCAAGGTTTGGGACAATGTGGGAGAGCATAGCACGTTCCATAGCAGGTGAAGGTGACCAAGGCGGAAGGAATAACACACCAAGCAAACAGAGCTTAAATGAGGAGTTTATTTAGGAGGGGGAGTGAGGGGAAAGGAAAGAGACATAGAGACATGGGGAACAGAAGAAGAGAGATGAGGAGAGAGAGGGAAGATAAGAAGAGAGAGAAGGAGAGGGGGAGGGGGCGTGCTTCCTTTAAAAGGGAGATTGGCATGCTTATCTGAGTCCCCTATGCAGCCTCATAATCAGTGACATGCCCATGCATGTCCTCCCATCTTTAGGAGGCAGAGTCAGCAGAATGCCAATTTCCAATAGCCATGACATCCTAACTATGAAATAAAAATATTCTCAATCAAAGCTGACTTTAAAACATAAATCACTGTATAAATTGTGTAGAATTATATTAGATACAATGAGTAGACAAGAAAGAACACATCTGTTTATTGAATATGCCAACCAACATTGGGGACATGTGTAGCTCACATGTTTCTGGTCAGACCCTGCCTATTCCCCCGCACACTCTCTGCAGTATGTCTCTGACATAAGAGTACACTGCACTAAAGAACTGGGGGCTAAAGAGATGGCTGTGGGGATAAAGTACTTTAAAATAATTGTCTCACAAGTGTGAGCACAAGTGTTTGGATCCCCAGAACCCACATAAGAGCCAAAAGAGCATGCCAGCCTAATAGTATCCCTGTGGGAGTAAGAGTGGGAGGTGAGCTGTCTAGCTAGACTAGCCAGAAATGCAAGGTCTAGATTGAGCAGGAAATCTCATCTCTACATACACAGCCGAAAGAAAGAGAGGAAGATGCTAGTCTTCAATTTCTGGCTTCCACATGCATGCACACACAGGACACATGTATCTGAACATATATGTGCAAACAAACACCATGGATATTTACCCACACATACACATGCAAACCAAAAAGAAAAAAGAAAAAAGGTTTTGGATTATATCTGAATATATGAGACCTCCCCTTTACTTTAAATTCCCTGCCCCCAGTATCTTCAATTTCCTGTTACTTTCTCATCACTGTACAGTCTCTTCATCAATCCCAATGGCCTTATAAATAGATCCTTTATGGTAAAGGAAGCACTCAGCATGCCCCCTTTAAGGTAAGGAATGCAATTTATAAATGCAAAAGTAGCACAATAACATTGTTTAAGATGAGAACAATAAATTGCCACATTAAAAAAATTCAAAATCACATGTAGCTATTCTGAATTTATTTTTTCAAATTTAAAGCTGTGCTTTCTGATTATTTTTTCCAAATTGGAAGGCATTGTGGATTCTTTTTCTATAGAGGAATAAAACAATCCAGTCCTTCCTGTGTTCCTGTAGTGGAGAGTTTTACTTTATTTCTGATGGTTCAGAAAAGATTTTTCTGTTTTATAACTGGTTACTACTGATGTGTTAAAGATGCCATGAAATTATATTAAAGTTTGGGAAAACTCTATCTATCCATCCATCTATCTATCTCTCTATCTATCATCTATCTATCTACCAGCCCATCTAATGTATATATGATGCATATGTATATATATACATAACATATATAATATACATATATACACACATGTTCATGTAGGTTTGTCAGCTCTGTGTGTTTTCAAAAAGAGTAATAAAGTGAGATACACTTTGAACTGAAGAAACTGAAGAGAATGCCTTAACCGATCTATCTTGAAGCAAGAATGTTATCGTGAAATTACCTGCAAAAAAACACTGCAGACCTTATCAATGTATCCTTGTGAATTCATATTTAATGTGTACCTGACAATCATGTTTCTATGGCCACTACTCCAGCAGCATTAACAAAAGCAGAAGCTTGGTGAACGAGAAGTGAGAGTGGCAATCAAGGACAGTTTAGCCAATTACAGTCAAATGAGTTTTCACCCCCACCCTATTTCCAACTTTGTAAAACATCTGACTTATTGAAAATAAAACAGGAGCCTTTTTCTGAGGAAGACTCATGATGCCAGGAGTCTCACCGGTAAACATTGCCTTTGAAAGGTCTATTTTCCATTTGTTGCACCCACTGTGCTGGTCGATTCCAGTGTGTGGTAGTAATATTTTGAAGTCAACTCATCTGAATTACAGATGGCTAGAAAAATGAGTCTTGAACATTGCTGGCTATATCTGTAGGGATGATGCCAGAGAAGGTGTAGGTCAGCAAACTGAGATGAGCAAAAGTGGCCTCACCTAAGATCTACCACCCATTAGGAATGGAATAAAAAAGAAAGGGAGCCATTGCTTTTGATTACAGCTGTACCTTCTTTTGTTAACTGTGAACATCAGATTGCTGACTCTTCAGTCTTTGGAAGTGAATGTGTGTCAGCATTCTCAGGGACTATTCAGACCTCAGGCTGTGGTTGTGTCATTAGTACTGCTTTCTTGTCTCTAGTCTTCTGATCACCTATTTCTCCAGCTCTTCAGGCTACAGATGAGCATGGTGGGATCGCTCTGCCTCAGACTGTGGGAGCCAGTGTGATAAATCTCCTTTTTAATATATTCTCTGTGTCCCCGTTTCTTAACAACGTTCAAACTAATAGATAGGATAAGCTGGACACCCTGTGGCAGTTATTTATGTGCATTAATCTGTCTTTCCTTACCTTCCCATTTCCCTACTCTT
The DNA here is from genome assembly GCA_030556225.1 of Cricetiscus sungorus. NCBI lineage: Eukaryota > Metazoa > Chordata > Mammalia > Rodentia > Cricetidae > Cricetiscus > Cricetiscus sungorus. The sequence goes on from JANBXA010000253.1 coordinate 24,133,506, forward strand.
CTGTTTCCTTCACAAGCTATATACCTACTGTAAATACCAAATCCTGGAAAGTCGTCTTGGTTCATTTTTCACCCTTTTGTTTAACAAGCCTTTCTAACTTCTGTGTCTCTCAAATAATTTTTTGAGTACAGCCTCAGAGAATGATTTGACAACAATCACTAGGTCATAAAAATAACTCCCAATATGGGTATCTACAGGATTTCATCCTCAAAGCCATTCTTCATACAATTGCAAACATAATTCACTGAAGATGCAATTCTTTTTCCCTAAATTACTCTGCACCCTCACTATCCTCAGACTCTGGTTCTTTTACCATAGCTCCAAACACTGCAAGACTCATTTCATCTTCTAACTTTTCATGTTCAGCTCAAACTTAATGTTCCAAACAATTACAACTAAATCCCAAAGTACTAATAATTATCTTCATACACTTCTCAAGCTAAACTCATCTTTTTTCCTTACAATTTAAAATACTTGTTGCTGTTTATTTCCTTCCTTCCTTCATCTTTCCCTCCCTCCCTCCCTCCCTCCCTCCCTCCCTCCCTCCCTCCCTCCCTCCCTCCCTCCCTCCTTCCTTCCTTCCTTCCTTCCTTCCTTCCTTCCTTCCTTCCCTCCTTCCTTCCCTCCTTCCTTTCTTCCTTTCTTCATTTTCAATATGGGGAACCTGTCCTGGAACTTACTCTGTAGACCAGACTGGCCTCGATATAACAGAAATCCACTGCTTCTGCTTCCTGAGTGCTGAGATTAAAGACGTGAGCCACCACCACCCAACTTTTTACTGTTTCTTTAAACTCCCCATGCTTATTCGCTTCTTTATTTATGGCATTGAGAATAGAAGTAGTGGTCTTACACATACAAGACAACAACTCTACCACTGAGTTATAACCCAAGTCTGTTGTTTACTTTGAACCAAAAGATTGATTATTTTCCCAGACAAACCTTGAAATGTTTATATAGAATCTCTTTCCTTAGCACCTAAACGATGTGCTATCATATTTGGCTTGACCTACTTATTTTGACTTAGAAGTCAGCATATTTTATAGAATTTTCTGGAACACAAGTCCAGAAACACTTTGAACACTTTCTCCCCCCTTGTCTGTATCAGCTCTGTGTAGTTTTGTTTCTAAATACACCATAAAATCCACACACACACACACACACACACACACACACACTAGTATGCATCACCTTTGAGAACAAAGGGTCTGTCTCCTTTGTTTTTGAGTCTCCATTGTGGATTGCAGTACTCGAAAGAGAAAAGAATTCAATAAATACAAATGAATGAAAATCAAAATGTGATGTCCAAAAGCAGAGATAAAGTGAGAGTGCTAAAAATGTTCAGGAGGGGGGAAAATGAATTGTGAATGATATCATAAAACAAGTAGCATTCAAAGTGGCTGTTGAAAGACACTTGTCATGATGTAAGGTGAAGTGATCACACATTTCAGGACAGAGATTTAATAGACCATGACTAAAGATCAAAAAACTTCACTGCAAGAATGCATACAAAAATCAAACTAATGAAGGGGAACCTGATAGAATAAATGAGAACAAAATATTCTTTAACTACTGACATGGATGATATGTCTCAGAAGATAATTAAGAGACTGAATTAGGTAAGCAAAATAATTTCTTGATCATTTGAAAAGAAACATGATCTCTTGTATTCACAGAGCACACATACGAATGTCAACATACAACATGACTTTCTAGAAGAAAGGACTTTAAAAAATGGAAGATGCAAATAAGCATACTGTAAATTTGGTTACTAATAGTGACATTTTTGTGCTGGTAAATTATTGCCTGAGTTAAAAAATATATAAATGGCTTTTTTAAAATAGAGTTACTTGGGTGTTGGCAAGATGATTTGATGCATGCCATCCTGACAACCTGAGTTCATTTGCTGGTTTCCACATAAAAGGTGGAAGGTCTCTATAAAGCTGCCCTCTGACTTCCACATTCATGTCTTGGTATGCCTCATCTCATTGTGTACACATTCTATAATAGATAAAAATTAAAAAAGGAGTATATTAGATATAGAGACATTAGGAATGGAAAAAACATCGATCATGTGTATCATATATCTCTGAGTCCTGCCTCTACTAATTACTGCATAATTAATATCAAAATAGAAAATAAGAAACTTAAAAATAAAGTAAATAGCTAATTAATGGTAGAGATAAGTATTAGAAGAAAATGTGAGGAATATCTATGAAATTAGATATACAAATATCCTTTTATAAAAGTAAATATTTCTTGAATGCTATGACAAACTAGATATGAATGTGAACATAGAAAACACCTTTGAAATAAAAACAGTAGCTTTAGCATAAAACTAGATTCTCCATCATGCAAGGTAGATTCCAGTTCCAAAGATACGTAGAGAAAGACGTATCTCTACGACAAGGAAGAAATAGATCCTTGCAGTGATGTGGCCAACAAGAGAAAGCTCCAAGAATAATAAAATGTAGTAATGTCTCACAGGTAACTTCAAAACTTATGAACTTCTGAAAGAGAAATTTATACAAAAGCATTTTTCATTCAAATGAAAACATAGCTTGTAGGTGATTGTTAAAAAGCTAATTCTTCAATTTTTATTTATAATTTAGTTATAACATTTCCCTCTTTCCTTTTCTTCCTCTAAATGTTTCTGTATACCCATCCCTGCTCACCTTCAAATTTACAGCCTCCGTTTTAAAACTAGTTATTATTTCATCCATATAAGTAGATGTATATAAAAAATATTCATGCAAGCTTCCAGAGGGAAGCAACCAAGAGTCCTATCTGGCTGTGATGTTGGTGAGCTATGTCAGCAACCATCATGGTATGGTAACCCTAAATATGCAATAGTAGCACACGTATCTGGGAGGTACCCAACAACTCTCTAATTGGACTTAAGACCTGTTCGCTACTGGAAACTTAGCTAAGCACTCAGTGATGTCATGGCTATTGGAGAACCTACTACCACTAAGTTACTAAACCAGCATAATCCCTAACAACATAAACATTTGTCCTTATTTCCACAGATAAATTGTAATCTTTGCCTCTTATCAAGGAAACTTTTTTTTTTGCAATCTTGATCTGCTTTAAGCTACAAAGCTGCCTTGTCATTGCCTGATTTTTCTCCTTTCAAACTAGACCCAAAACTAAAATAAGCAATTATTAATTTTTATATTGTTATTTAACTGAGCTATGTGATTACAATCATCTCTTTGGTTTATGTATTTTATTGAAAAGAGTATTTAGATTTAAAGACAGAGACATTTTCAAATATGATTTATAGGGTGAATTTAGTGTCAAAGTCTAGAAAAACCTGCTTACATGGTTTAAAAAGGAAGGAAAGGGGAAAGAAAAAGAGGCAGGAATGTGTCAGGCTCTCCAAACTGCCTTTGCTAAAAGCACTATAAAACTGAAAGCTGATGAATACCCAGCATCTACACCCCCTTCTGCATCACTTTCCTGTACTTGGGTCACTGGTTTCCTCCTTCTCTCAGGTGTGTTAAACATTCAAGGACTGCTTGTATAGAAACTGGTGACATATGACCTATCTTCCTCTTCTACCAAGAGAAACAAGAGTGACTTCAGCTTCTTATTGGCTCTGTCAGCAAAGTCATCTTCATACTCCCATTGTCTTAAACCTACAATCAACTTAGATTCAAGAAACAATAGAACATCACTACACACATATGGAAAACTATGAATAAATTTTAAAATAATACTTTTGTTAATTCTATCAATGCTTCATATAATATACCTTGACCATGTTCACACCTTCCTTCCACATCCAATCCTCCACCCTCACCCCATACTCACTTGGTGTCCTCCTTATTTCTTTTTCATTTTCACATTAATTTTAAAATATTTACTCACTTATTTTATGCATAATGTGTTTTGCCTGTATGTGTGTCTGTGCACTAGATGCATGTGTGGTACACATGGAGGCCAGGACTTGGTGCCTGTTCTTCTCAACCTGGAGTTAGAGACAATTGTAAGCTGCTAAGTAGGTGCTGGGTATTGAACCTGGGTTCTCTGCTTGTAACCACTGAGTGATATTTCATTTTTTTTTTTTCAGAAGAAATATTCTTGATGCCAGCAGCCTGGTCCTGTGGCTCTTACAGTTTTTTCACACCCTCTTTCTCTACGTTTGTCTGAGCTTTGGGTGTGTGGTTTGTGTTTTTGTTTTGTTTTGCACTTTTGTTTTTGTGGTAAATGTATTAACTGGAGGAAAGTACGACACAGTCAGTTATCTGTGAATTGTAGCCAGTGTGGTTTCCTGTAATGATCTCTGTCTGCTGCAAAAGAAGTATCTTTGATGAAGAATGAGAGACTCCCATGCATTTAAAATCCTGTAATACCTGAAACTTGCTATACATTTTCAAGTAATATTATATTATATTATATTATATTATATTATATAATATTATACAAATGATTATATACAAGAAAACAGCCCTTTCTAGTTAATGTGTGCCATTTCCTACTGTAATGGAGAGGATAGCCCACTGGACCTTGTTGCAAACTTCGCTGAGGTGATCACTGAGGTACTAATGATATTGCAGAGGCACCATCTATTGTTTCCTAAGAACTGCCCTGTTTCAGGACCCTCAACAATGAGTAAGATTTGATTAATTTCCCAAACAAACACAGACAGATATAATGTTTGCTGAGTCAATTAGGGTCATAGGTTCCAAATAAACCACACTGGTGGAGAAACTAATGTCTTTCTGAATAATAAATTCTAATAAAAAAATCACAAAACTGATATTAAAAACCAGCATTACTCTGTATTATAAAATGGTTAGACAGCCATGTGCAGAATAGCCTGGGTTTCCTCTAAATTGTAGCTACCCCTGTTGTGGCTAAGAGTGTACTGACAGGGAAGACAGAAAGTGTAAGATATTTTGATCACACTGTGATGCTCCTCAGGATGCCAATAATGTTTACCTTGAGCTAGAGAGCAGAGTTGGCTATTATAGGACCAGAATTAGCCCTAACCGAAGACATACAGAGAGACATGGGGACACATACGGTGCAATTTTGAAAGATTTATGGGACTTTTGGGTTGAGGAAGAAGAGAAGAGGTCACTGATCACTTCTTCATCACTTCTGTGATCAGTCTGGACTTTACTCCAATATCTGACTCCAGATTTCTATTTAATAAGGGAACAATATAAGTAATTGTTTCATCTGGCTGTGTCATTTAGGTGACCCCATGCCACCCAAGTTTCCTCTTCACGCCCCCACCTGTATCTGCTTTTTAGCAAGCTGATTCCCTCTCATTGAAAGTTTTGGGCTTCATTCCTGGGCTGTAACAGCAGCCACCTCAACACTGACTTGCACCCACTTAGTCTCCTACAGATAATGCCACTTGTCACATACCTTCGGCCCCCAACTATATATTAACAGATACAGTTGCCAAAGACCTGCCCATATAGCACAATGGAAGCCCCGGTGGCCCCCAGAGCCTGCCTCATTAGCCTGGCTGTCTAGGCACCCCACTGTCCCCCTAACGGTAGCCAAGCTCCACAGTCACAGATAATTACCCTTGCACAGCCTTGCCCTCGCTGTGTTCTTCAGAAGATCTAGTAAGATATGGTGATTCTTAAGGGAGGGTTAGATTTTGTTGCTGTTATTTTTTCCCTATATTAATAATGGAAAACAGTACAATATGATACAGGAAGTAAGGTCTCTATTTCTACAATGGATGGTTTGAAAATAATAAAATAAAGGGATAAACAATTTACCTGGGATTGACATAATGTTGATTATAATTATTATCACTTTATCAATTCATGTTCCATCCTTTAAAAAGTGGTTTGATATTGGTGCCAAATATAAAAACTTGATAAGTTACAAGCTTTAAAAAGACCCACTAATAAAAATAAATACTATTCACACAAAGCCAGATGAATCTAGAACAGAACATACCGCACCATTTCATTCTGAAACTGAAGAAGAATGGCACAAGGTTATTAAAATACCAACCTTAGTGTATCCAGTTACCACACAAGAAGGACCAACAGATGATTGGTATCACCAATGCTAAGCAGAAATTTGGGATGCTGTGAAAATGCTATATTTGAAGAGATTTAAGGAAACAGTCATTTCATATGGTATGCATCCACCCTTTGTGAACCAGATGGGCAACTAGAAAGAGGATTATCTCACAAGACTGGAAATATTTTCTTTCAGCAGTATTGGAAGCTGGTCCTCAGTTACAGTGGAGAACGTGGAGAAGAGAAAAATCTAGTACCATAGAACAATAAAGTAGGGCTAGAAGTATGAAAATTTTCCAAGATCAGCTTCTTGGTAGAGGCCACTATGCTGATTTTAAAACACAGTTCAGATTGGATAATTACATCATGTGCCTATGCTGTACATCAGCCTTGAATGCTTAGGACAGGATTGAAGAATCAGAAGAGGACTGAGTTGTTTACTAAAATTTCCAAGTCCAAAAGGAAGTGTTCAATGAGATTTTACAAAGATTTGCTTCATCTGTAAATAGAATGATAACAGACCCAAAAGCTAGACAAATATTAATTGAAATTTGGCTTTGCAAAATGCTAATTCAGAATGAAAATGGGGTTATTAGTTATTAGGCCTTTAAAGACACTGTTAGCATCTCCAGAAGAATGGGTCCAAAATACAGCTGATATTGAATTTCACACCTCTGATGATACTTACATAGGAAAAGTTAATTCTAAAAATTTTAAGAAGAATCAAAAGGTCAGATATTTTTAAGTATTTAATTAACTGCATATTTTATTTTTTTCCTCTTGGAGCTTATGACAAATACCTAATATTTCATGAAATATATATTTTAAATATCTTTCTCCACCAAAAGAGCACTTCTCAGCATGTTAGATTAGAGAGATGAAACTCGTTGCATACAAAAATATTTATAATGTGCCATATTAATCATCAACGGTTTCCAAGAAAATATGTTTTAATTGTGGTAAATAAGATCTTCTAAAAAGAATGCCTTCTTATAGTCGAGGCATTCCTAGAAACAATGTGTTTTATAGAGATAATTCAAACAGAAGGCCCCAGAATTCTGGGTCATGTGTAAGGTATGGCAAAGACTAAAATTAGACTAGTGAATTCAAGTCAACAAAGGACAAAGTAACACTTTACTATCAAAAAATGCATTAGGGCCCTCTTGTAGGCCCCAATATAGGATTTTGTTCAGTCTGTCAGCATTGAGAAAATGCATCCACAAAGGAATTAAAAGACTTAGTGCCTGCTATTAAAAACCATACTGTTGAGAGACAAAATAGCTTAAAAACTGCCATGGCCAAAGGAATATGTTTTTCAGCAAATAAGTTATGTTTCCATTTTTTTTAGATGAAAGAGAACACAATTTTAAAAAAGAAATGAGGAAAGTAAGAAAGGGAGGGGAGAAAAAGAAAGAAAGAGAAAGAAAAAATGAAAGGAAGAAAGAAAGAAAGAAAGAAAGAAAGGAGAAAATAGATATTATTCTAAAACACTGGGAGATTCTATTTTCTTCTTGCCAAGTCTGTTGAATATTTTGTCATTTGATAATGTGCTGCATGCCTGAAAGGAGCATCTTGGTGCCAAGAAGAAGGTTAGAGAGGAAGAAAGGCTATAGAGACTTTAGTACCAATTCTGTCTCTAGCAAATACACATGTGCACCAGAGCACCATATGGTTAGATAGGCAGCAAGCTGAATGCTTATGGCAACACAGGGCATAGGCTCTAACGTCAAACTGCATGCATTCCCATTCCAGCTCTAATGTTACATTTAGACAGACTCAGTCAAGCCATTCCATCTTATCTGTAAAAACCTACATCAGAGATGATTATAAGAGTTAATTATGATTGGATAAGCAAATACATGTCAAGTACTTGTGTAACATGCACTAGAAGTCTTAGTTTCTCTAAGTTTGTATTAACATTAATTGGTGTTCTGGCTTCTATTATGTCAACTTGACAAAAGCCCAAGTGAGCTGAGATGAAATAACCTCAAGAGAAAATGCTTCCATAATATGGGGTTGTAGGCTGTAGACAAGCCTATATGGAATTTTCTTAGTGATAGATGGGGGAGAACCCAGCCCATTGTTGGTGATGCCATTTATTGCTAGGGGTCTTGGGTTCTCTAAGAATTGCTCAGCAAATTCTGATAAAGAAGACAGTATGGTTGTTAATGAACAAGTAGCATTCATTGTTTCAACGATCTTTAACAGCTTGTGTCTCCAGGCTCCTGCCCAGCTCGAGTTCTTGTCCTAACCTCCTTGATTTAAAACTGTCATCCAAATAAAGCTGGTCCTCCCCAGTTTGTTTTGGGGCATGATGTTTTGTCACAGCAATAGTAACCCTAAGAAGGACAGTTGGAATAAAACTTATTACCTCTATATGTGGAAAGAACTAAAGATCTTTACTCTTTTTTTTTTTGAATTTTAACTCATTGATAATGTTGCAAACCAAATTTAAAGGAAAATCATCACTTTATCTGTTTGGATAAAGTTTAACATAACAACTCTGACTTTCATACTGGGATTGCTCCTCATCATGATTTATACCAATTTCCTGACAAATTTCTTGTTTATTCAGAAAATCACTAGTTGTTTACAACTTAATACATGCTACTTTTTGTTTTTTAGATTGATTGAGCAAAAGTGTACCAAACAATGTATCTGCCATGGGGATGGGGGAAACAGGCCAAATGCTGTTAATGTTGTAGCATGTTAGACTGATTATAGCAAGGGCATCCTAAGAGATCTTCATAGGAGAAATAATATACAATTTGAATTTTGACATATGTGATATGTGGAGTGTTCTTCAAATATCAATATAGGAAAAGGCCCATTATATCCAGTTGGTATGTGTAACAATGTTGAGAGGCAAGTATACCATACTTAGTGTTATAATTTAAGAAAAGTGGCACCTGAAAGACAGATGCCATGAGATGGTCTTCAAGCAGTGGTTTTTTTTTATTTGTTTGTTTGTTTGTTTTAATTAGGGAAAAGGATCATAAAAAGGGAAAGGTGATGAGGGAGACTGACTTCCAGAGAGAAGCAATAGGAGAAAGGAAAGAGGGAGAGGAAGAGAGAAAAAAAAAGGATGGGAGATGTGCAGGGCCCTTTTAAAAGGGATCACAGTAAATGTAGGTAGGTGATGCTCTTAGTGGCTGCATCTGAGGGTGTATCCTGACAGAACCCCAAGGACAGGCCAGTCCAGATGCCTGAGTACTAACACTTAGAACCCAGAGATATTGAATGTGCTTCTAGAGATAGGTCTTTATTGGAAGACAAGTAGAAAACAGAAAAGTTGCCAAGACAAATTAATCCCTTATAATGAAGGATTAGTACCTGGAGCTTGGACCTTGTAGACTCTATAGGGAAAACAGTGGAGTCTGACACACCTCCACTTCATAGCCTTCATTTTACGCAGATTCTTTACAAAGTAACCAAAAGACAATAGCTTGAAATAAGATGAACCTATTGTCTCACAGTTTTTAATGGCTCAGAAATGCAGTATAGTGTGATTAAATGTTTTGCCCTGGCCCTTGAAACTCTGAAATTGCTGGATTCATTTTCATTTGAGGGTCCGTGAAGCAGGTACCTATTTCCTATTTCCATAAGGTTATTAATTCTTATGAAACATTATTATATGTCTTTTTACTAGCTGTTGGTAGGAACTACTCTCTGTGACTCTTGACTGTTCTCTGGTTCCAGCCAGGTGTCCTCCTAGATAGACCAAACACTTTAAAATGCATCACTTCAACAAGGACCCCCAGAATGTCTCTATAGCCTCAGATCTCTCTTTTTCTTTAGAGAGTATTTGTAATGGCTCCTTCTTACATCAGTCCCATCAAGAATCAGAATCAATTAATTTGGAATTTTAATGGTAACTGAAAAGTTTTCTCACTATTATGGCCTAATCGATGACCACACCATCATATTTGTAAGTTTGTTCCACAAACAATCTAGTTAGAGTAAGGGATACTCAACAGTCAACTCAGAATTCTGCACACAATACGGAGTTTAAACTTTCACAGACTAATGGGAAAACTTTGATCTACAAAATAAATTCTTCTGTAATTCATTTAATGGGTCTGAAAATAATCATACTACTTTCCTTTTACTTAAAAGATGTATTTTTTATTTAATTTGTATCAATGTTTGACTTTGTGTATGTATATGTACTAAATACATGCTTTAGTGCCCATGAAGGCCAGAAGAGTGTGCAGTCCCTGGGAACTGGAGTTATAGAGGGTTTGTGAGCTGCCATTTGGGTACTAGGAAATGAATCCCAGGTGTTTTGAAGAACAGCAAGTTCTCTTAACTACTGAGCTATCTCTTAAGTATTTCCTTTAAAATTCAATTTTACCCCATCTTTTCCAATATATTTCCTTCCAGTAAAATGAAATATGTAAATAATTAGATTAACTTTAAAATGAGCTTAACTTTAAAATGAGCTTAACCTTAAAATAATCTAAGAACATACTAGGTATTTACAACTATTATCAGAAGTTATTTAGATTTTGTTTCAGGTGTGGATTTTTTGAGTATTGGAAGTGGTTTGTAGTTTAAAGAAAATTTAAAATCCCCGGATCAAAATCTTTAAGTTAAAAGGCTTCTGTGCAATCAGTGGATTAAAGGGCTTTTAATTCTGTCTTTACTACTTTTGTCTTTCATTTGCAAACATATAGCAGAATGTTTCTAATGGAAGGGAAGGACAAAACTCCATGAAAGATGTTTAATGATATACAAGCTGAAGCAATTTAGAGAGTAGTTTGACTCCGGCAGAATCCATTCCTGGGCAGATAGAAGCCCAGGCACACAATTTAGGCCATGTCCCTATTTTCCTTGTAGCAATAAAAATGATGTCATGACAACTCCCCCAAAGGCAATCAAGCAAGACGAACAACTGGCTTCTTTGAGCCTCTGTGTTGTCATTCTTTTCTTTCTTTTTTCTTGATGAGCTCTATGATGTGGGAGTAATTAAATGTTCCAGAATAACACAAAGAAGTAGAATAGGCTTGTGAAGTGAGAGTACATTCCTGAGCAAGGCAGACGATCAAGTATGTTGAAGGAACACAGCAGCTTACTTGTAGTTTTCCTGGTAGCAAGGTTTCTAAGAGAGAGTCCATCACCTGTGGATGACTCCCAGGAAAAGAAAACAAATGCCGAGGTCCATCTGGGTTCCGAGCTTCATTAGCAGGAGACAGGCTTGCTCTTCTGCATCAATCTCACTGTGACACCTTCCTCTTTTTGCACTTTTCTGTTATTTTCTTGAGACAGGGTTTCTCTGTGTAGCTCTGTAGACCAGGCTGGTCTTGAACTCACAGAGATCCACCTGCTTCTGCCCCCTGAGTGCTGGAATTAAAAGTGTGGGCCACCATAGCCTGGTCTTGCACATTCTTTTCTTGCAGTGAATGAGTTATACCCATATACTTTACACTCTAGGTTTGTTTGCTTGGATTTTATTTCAGAAAGTCTGAGTTGTGGGGAAAAGCCATAGATTAATCATATCTTTAAAATATGAACGTATTTGTAGTTTTCTCCCACTGCTGCATGGATGGACTCAAGTCCAAGACAGACACAGTACTGGGCTTCTACCCAATTCTTCTAGCAGAGTAAGACAGGTACCACCAAAACATGTGATACTATGAAATTTAATTTGAAAATATGGTTCAACATGGTTCATATCTATAGTGATAGAAATATAACATGTATGTTCAAATACCTCTGTGTGTGTGTGTGTGTGTGTGTGTGTGTGTGTGTGTGTGTGTGTGTGTAATAGAGAATTCCATACACCTAGGAAAGTTGAGAGTTCCATTATGCCACATTAATTAAAAATGTTACATATAAAATAAAAATGACTTTATATTTGAGTTACTATGGAAGTGAACAACATGATGCACCTTATGAATTATGTTCTTTCAATAACTTAACTTCCATTATGCTCATTTCTTCACTGGGAAGAACCCTGGATAGTTTTAACAATCCTGGATAGTTTTCATAAATCTTCTCCACTCATCAGCTGTAGAATCTTGTTGATATACACTGCTGTTTGATATTCACAAACCAAGAACATCAGGGAAAAAATGTTACTATCAGAATTATCCCCTCAGGCAGAGCTGTAAAGGGAGATTAAACAGATTAAGCTTATCTGACCTTTCTATTTTAAAGAATATAAGACTAGTACATAAAATCTGTCTGCAAGATTATAATATTGTTATTTAATTGTTTTATAGTTTTATTTTACCTAAACACCACAAGTTTATATAGAAGCTAATCAATAAAACTTGTCATTTGTTCAAGGATAAAGTATAAAAAGATATATATATATATATATATTCTAAGACAGACTTTGAATTACTGAATTCTTTCTCCTGTTCTTGTTTTGAGAGATACAACAGTCTTATGCAGCCCATCTGAAAAGCAAAATATCAAATCATTTGCCCCATTGAAAGAGAATTATGATTTCTTCCTTGTTTAGTAAATTCAGGGAGCATTTTCCACCTGTTGCAGGAGCCCATTGAGTGGTTGTCTGTCTAGAAAGGAGGGAGTTGGGTCAGGAACACATCCTTACATCTTACCTTTGTATACTTGGTCACTGTAATCAGGCTTTGGAAACCCAGAGAAGACCAGTCCCATGAAAGTCACCTAAGACATAGCAACAATAAAATGACTCAAAGAAGGTAATTCTATGGTTCATGGTTGGTTTGCTTGTTTTTTGTTTTAGAGAGTGATAGAAAAGAGCTGAATACACAGATGGGGAACAGAGTGATGGGGATATGCACAGCAGAAATTAAGTAAGTACAATATTGAATGGTGGTCACTGAAAATTAATGGAACAGAATTATTTAAAGATTGCTTCAAAACTAGAAAAAGCTATCATTGACCACCTGCTCAAAGGGAGTCCTCGCGCTAGTGTGCTGGGACAAATTAGGCAGGGATCTTGACTATGCTTGGGAACAAGGGACACTAAAGTCTGGAGTCTGTCCTGTTTGGAAGTTAATGCGTAGCTGTAATGAAGACCAGAGGTACTGTAAAGAGGTGATGGAAAAAGGGAAAGCTGTGCTAGAAATGTTATAAGAAGAAAGATCAGAAGAGGTTGAGAACATAGGAGAGTCAGGTACGGACGAAACAGATTCTGAGAAAGAATTGCAAGCCCTTGTAGAAAAGGTTCAAAAACAATCCCATAAGGGGCAGAGGGTGAAAGAAGAGGAGAAATGGCGATGTGGGGAGGGGAGGGACCCTCCTGGAACAACGCCTTTGGCGCCTTCTCCTGATCAGAGTGAGGAAGGGCGGGGCCAAAGCATGGGGCGTTCCTTTTGCCCTGAGGTCTGAAAAGCAGTATGAAATGACTTAAGTCTTGAAGAAGTAAATCAGATTACCATAAAAGCATGGAAGTCATTACCTAATAAGGGGAGGTGAATTGTAATCTCACTGTGATACTGCAAGGCCCAATGGAACCATTTTCAAATTTTACGGCCTGTTTGGTAGAGGCTGCAGGGAGAGATTTTGGCATTACAGCAGCCATAGTTGCAGCTATCTCTTTTGCAGTTGTGGGTGCAGTCACGGCTGCCGTGGCTAAGAGTACATCGGTGCAGACAGCCTCTAAGCTAAATGAGTTGTCCAAGAATGTGGCTACTGCATTGCATGCCCAATCCACAATTGGTGCTCAACTAAAAGGAGGTTTAATGATTATAAAACAAAGAATTGATCTGGTGCAGGAGCAAATAGATACCTTGTGGCAGCTGGCCCATTTGGGATGTGAAATGATATATCTAGCCTTGTGTGTTTCCAACATTCAGTATGAGAACTTTACACGTGCTGCTAATTTGTCATGACAGTTGTCTAGCTATCTTTTAGGAAATTGGTCTGCTGACTTTGATGACCTGATGGCACAGCTGCGAGTGTCCATCATTGCAGTAAATTCAACATGTGTGGATGCGGGACTGACTGCCAGATTGTCATTGTGGTTCCCATTGCCATGGATCATCTGAAAGAGTGGGCAGGAATGGGAGCCATAGCTGTCCTCTTGTTGCTTATCTCCTTCGTGGGCCTGTGGTGCCTTTGCAAGATGAGGTTTGCTCAGAAGTGTTATGCAGCTATGGTTGGTTGTCCAGGCATTTACAGCTATTGAGGCAGGACAGTCTCCCCAAGCATGGCTCGCAGTCATGAACAAGAATTGATCCTTCACGCTCAGGTTGTATGGCTTAGCACTGCACTCTGAGTTAGCTCTGGAAGTGAGCAACTCCGAGAAGGGCATGTCTGGTTGCATGTGGGTTGGTGTCCGAGGCCCCACCTCCAGGAAAAAGATACCGGATGGGTGTGGCACTGACTTGGCTGACTACCAGGATTCAGGGTTATTACAATGTCCACTGCTTTACTAGAGACCAACCACTACCCTTGCCTGTTGTGTTATTAAAACAAAAAAGGGGGAACTGTAGAGAGCTGCAAAGTGCCACACCTTAAAGATGGCACTGGCTTCCGCCTTCCACCTCCACAAGGGTGAGCGCTCTCTGGTGTAAACAAGCCTTTAATTGGTTAAGTCTGTTCAGCTTGTCTGCTTCCGCGTTAGAGTAGCCTATCTGCAGGGTCCATGTAGCTCACCGGGGTTGGTTAGTGCAAGGGTATTTAAGCCTGTGCAGGGGTCCCCCAGGCTCTCGCAGGTCAGAAGAACATGTTTCAAGGATCCTGATTAAAACTGCATGAAGGAGATCTTCCCGGAGTCGTGTCTCCCTTGCTGGCAGGGGTAGGCGCGTACAATTTTGAACAAAAATGATGTCTAAAATTTACTTTTCAATATAGTTTGTGTTTTCTGAACAACTTGTCAAAAATCTTTCATTTCCAAGGGTGATGCCAACTCTAAGAGTCTAAGAAGCCTTTCTTATTTAATTATGAACTTGATATTGGTCCAGCTAGAGCAAGTGTCTATTGCTATCCCCTTGATTTTTCTAATTTATTGATTATTCCCACAGATCCTTTTTATTATTGCTTTACTGGGTTTTCTGCTTTGAAGTTGATAATGCTGAAGATCTGGGATGCAGAGGAAGAGTTAGGTGGTTCCTTCCCATAGTTGGTAGAATTCATAAATTATCTATAGTTTAGCCCCCTTTAACACTTCATTCATTACTTTTACTGCATATAGCTCAGCTCTCAGTGAATAAGTTAGTGTTTAGGGGCTTCCACATTTTTCTAAAATGTGAATTTACTTACAGTGCAATTAGTTTTATTTCATGCAAGTGTAAGTGGCCTGCAACTAGGTTAGCAAAAAGAAACAACCTGTACACAGTTTTCTTTTGCATAGTATGCATTTCTTAACTATATAAGCATATAATTTTACAATGAATATGACATCCATTATTCATAACAAACTTATTCTAAGTCTATGAAGCAATTTGTCTGATCAGCTTTTATTGAATTAAATATAAGAAATTCACATATTTCTTCTTGGAGTAAAGCAAAAAAAAATCATTTGAAAGCTCAGTGTATTCCCAGATCATAGCATTTTGATATGTAGTCCTGCCAAGATATTAATGGGGTATAGCAAAGAGCCTGTAAATGTGGCATGGGCAGTGTTGGAAACAAACAACATGAGACTGATTTCTTTTGAATATGTAATTTCCTGTATACTTAGAAATATGTAATTCTCTGTATACTTGGGAGAAAAGACTTTTAAAAATTATATAAAGTAGCTTGACAAGAAGACCATCCTTGACTAGGTTAATATAAGAAGGGTAATTCCCCTAATAAAGTAATCAAGGTATAGACAAGATTTGTAGTTCCAATACTTTAAAGAGGGTGAAAGGTAATGATGTAACAGGGAAGTCTCAAGTGTAGAGACATCTGTGTGCTACCTTCAAGACATATAAAGAACTTGTAGTTTTGTATTTAAATATATCAAAGCTTTCTAATCATTTAAATATTACTTAAATGTGTCACTGTGATTCAACTATATGTAACTGATTAACTGATCCACTTTCAGGCTTGCTTTTCTAGACAACATTAAAAAAGACATTTTAAATCTATTTGTAAAGAAATGTCAAATAGAATACTTATAACTAGTCATATGTGTGTACATTTCATTTATATTTTAAAATTATCTTCATTTAAGTGAGTTGATTGGGCACATTATCTAAGTAAATCACCTAATTGGATGGGAATTTGACTCAATTTTATTTCTAATATTTACCTGGCCGTTGTTGGAAATTATTGTCCTCCCATTGCTATGATATTGAATAATGAAACTATCTTATGCATTACCATGCCTGTCACTGTTTTCATTAGAACAAGATGTTTTTATCAACTGATCTTACAACCAAAACATTACAAGTCAAACCAAAGAAGACTGCTTAAAATTGATCATGTCCAGGGAGATCAGACATCTCTCATCTCTATGGGATCCTGCACTCACATTCCCATACTCATACATACATATATAATTAAAAGTAATTTTAAAATAATTTAAAAATGAAGTGATAATACAAACAAAATAGATGTGAGAGGATGAAAATGGAATAATGGCTCAGTGGATAAAATACCAGCTACACAAATGTGAAGACTTCTGTTAAACTCTGGACATTGTGACACATGTCTGTCATCCCAACATTGTGGGAAACAGACAGGAGGATTCTTGCAGCTCTTTGGCTATCTAGTCTACCAGAGGTGGTAAGCTCTAAGTTCAAAGAGAGACCCTGTTTCACAACATAAGGTGAAGAGTGGCAAAGGGGGATACCAAATGCCTCTACACACAGACACACACACACACACAGAGAGAGAGAGAGAGAGAGAGAGAGAGAGAGAGAGAGAGAGAGAGAGAGAGAGAGAGAGAGAGAGAGAGAGAGAGAGAGAGAGAGAGAAGAGAGAGAGAGAGAGATGAGAAATAAGGAAATAATGACCACATTTTTTAAAACAATGGCCTTGTTTCAAATTTAAATTAAAAACAGAAAAAAAGAAAGAAAAATTATTTGAGATACCTTACACAAATTCAAATTGACTAAGTGTAATAGTTCATATTTATTTGTTTTGTTTTATTAGCTCTGTGACATCAATATGTTTAAAACTTTAATAGCAGAACAATAATAAAGTTAAAATAAGTTAATAATAAGTTTTATTTAACTTTATTTTGATGGTCCAAGTTTCCTTTTAGTATTATAAAGGATGGCAAAGAATTTATTAATAGATGTGGCTTTAAATAAGCTTATGTTCATTGATTTATAGAAACTTTTTTTCATATTTCCTTTACTCTGGCCAAAATGTAGAAGAGCACACTAGTTTTTCTTGTCGATGGTACGTTTGCCAGCATCTTGCTTCTATTAACAACCTTCCTGGTGTTTGTTCACATCAAAATGCTTTTTAGGATTAATCTATGTCTTCAGAGAACAATTCTTGCCCTTCTCCCTTCTCTCTTAGAAGGGCACAGACTTGGTCCAATTGATGTGTTTTGTTGTCCTTTAACTAAAGCCAGGTTTCTCTTTTAAATATGTTTTCTATATTTCTGTTTTAAATTTGTGTCATTCATGGTTAAAAATATCTAGTGCTATTTGTTTTCTCTTCTTATGAATATTTAGTGCTGATTGCTTTCAGTCTCTTACTTATTCAAGAAAATTTATGAAGAAAAAATATGCTTTTTCAACTACAGATTCTTATTAAAGGCAAATTATAAACAAGATCCTGAAATGAAATTTCATTTTCTTGCAAATAAGCATACAATGCAGCATGTAAACAAATGATTTTTAAAACTATCAAATTAGAAACTTTAAATTGAATTTGAAAACTAAGTTCAACAGCTGAAACAACTTAAGGGAATGTTCAGCAATAGCTCTGTCAAACAATCATTTGTATTATTGTGAAATGTTCAAAAATGACTTTTAAAAACTCTTGAATATGTTCATTTAAGTCATCTTACATACATAACGGATTTTATGCCACCCATTAAAATGTTTCACTAAAGGCTGCTATGTTGTAGAACACACATTCTGTGGGATATGTATTGGGCAAAAAGAAGCAACTGAGACTGAAATTCCACACTCACCACAGGGCCCATTGAGAATCCAGAATGACATCATCCAACTCCTTGAAGACAGTCCTGAATCAGACAACAAACCAGGTAATCTTGGTATCAGATCATGCACTCCTACAGGAAAAAAATATGTATTACTTAGAGAAAATATATTACCTAAAATATATATATGCAGACATACAAGAAAGGCTATTACTTTTCTAGAGAATAATGTCATTGGTCAGCAGCTTATAGTTGTAAAGAATACCACACTCAGAGGTCATTTTGGTATCCTCACATGTCTTCAAAGTGTCTCTGAGTAAGACTTCTCACCAGTTCCATTTCTCCCTAAGGCTGAGAGAGGTCCTGTAAAATCCTTCTCCACTGTCTAGCCTGTGGATTCAACATCACTGTATGTTGGCAATATGCACATAATGTGATTTTAATCCCAACCTGACTGCTCTTATTTGGTTAGTGCATTCTAGTATATAACTTTCTTTTTGTTAATTTTCGTCAATCTCCAAAAATTTTTATGAAGTGCCTACTTTGTGTGCTTTGTGAAATATGATAAAATTTAAATTAAATGCCACCATAAGCAAAATGTTTGAAAATAATAAATCCATTCAAAATAGTATATCTACTTCAAGTTTTAAAAAGTTCAAAGTTTATTTTAGCCATAAGTTTTCTGGCATTTGTCAATTTGTTATGCATACATTTATTGTTTATGCAACAACAGATGTTGTTCCTGTTCTGTTGGTACAGGTCTGAAAAACTTAGAAAACCTAAAACTTATGTATTCTTGTTTTAAAAAGATGGGCAATGATCAAGGGTATTAAAGATGTGGCATGTTAGATGATGATGGATACTATGTAAGAAAATAAATCAGGAAAATGAAATGTGGGCAATGGTGGTTCCGACTTTAAATAGAACACAAGAGAAAGTATTACTGAGATTATATTGAAGTATAAGCCAAAAGGAGGTGAGAATGAGAGCCATGTAGAAAGGAGCCTGGGAGTTCAACCATCTAAAAGGAAAATCAAATGGGACCCTACAGGGGGTTAAGGGAGCAGGAACACACCTGGGGTGTTAAAAGAAAAACCAGAGTTCTTTGTGGTTTGGTGAGAGTGAAGGGCATTAACCTGAAGTCTTTGGAGACCAGATCACCATATCTTAAGATTTTTTTTCCCTTAAGGTCATAGTAAGAGAATTTCTTATCCTTCTTGAATTTCATATTCTGACAATGAGACTGCCCCAAGGTATTACTATGTAGAAAGTATTTCTATAGATATGGGAGTACAGCCAGAGGCATGTGGGACGGGATAGAGCAGGGAAGGAAAGTAGTAGACAGAACATCGGCAGCAGACTGGACTTGGCCATGAGAGGAGAAAGTGAAATAACTAAATGCAAGGTTTAGGTCTAAATATTTTCACTGGATCAACTAATAGGGTAGGTGGAGTGGCTGTTAACTAAGACTGAAAAAAACTGTAGGAGAGACAGGCTTAGTTGTTAAGGTAGTCTTTGTTTATCCACTTTAAAATTAGCACATAAAATATTTCAACACATGCATACATATATGCTGTGTTGAGTAAAGGTAAACATATCTGTCACCCAAACATTTATCATTTATTCGTGGTAAATGCACAATCCATCTTTTTTTCTTTGTTTTTGAGATAAGGACCACATTATCATTCTATTGTTATTTTCTCACACAACTTAGCTACACTATAACTTAGCACTTACAATCAGATTCATCTCACTCCTGACTATCCCTACTCTTCCAAGACTTTGGTAACTGCTATTCTGTCCTGAAAGTATATATAACCAACATACACAGTTCTTTTGCTAACAAGTACAAGAATAATACCTAATACTTCTATAGATGTAATTGAGCCCAAGCATCAAATAATTATATTTAGCTAATTCTTACTATGCCTACAGCTAGGAATTGAGACACTGACACTGTGGGAGAACACATAATAAATTAATTAACCAAAGAAACCTTTAAATTGCTTACATTTTCATGCTTTTCCTAAATAGTAAGATAGTTACATTATATAACACACATTACATTTTTAGCTATTTTAGTTCTATTTATCCTAACACAAAGAAAGACAGAACACAGAATTCATTATCATGATAAAAATCAAAGTCTCCAAAACAAAACAAAGCAAAACAGAATTTTTGATTTTCTGAAGAAAAGATGAAAGTGAGGAATAGCAGTTGCAGGTTATTGAATATCCTTCAGGCTTCACTAGAGGAACAGTCTCTCACTTTACTGAGGAGAAATAGTAATTCATAACTCAACACAAACAATTACAATCTACAGCCTGTTTCCATCTCCTCTGAAATAAAACATACTCTGTGTGCTCTCCTTCTGTGGAGAATGATTGTAATGTGGATAGTGGAGAACAGTGTGAAAACATAATCAGTATAATTATGCATAAGGGAGATGGCAGCATTCTGATGTTAGTTTGCTCTGTGAGATTTCTGCACTCTCTCCTCCAAAATAGAAACTATTGCAGTAGAAATGCACAAATGAAAATGTTCAATTTCTTCAGTGTCAGCATGTTGGAGAGAAGGTCTGGTTTACAAAAGGAAAGGAGTCTCATTAATGTGCATCCCGAAGCCATGCGATCACTCTGTGTCCCCATGTGCATGATGTTGACTTCTTAGATATTCACTTTTATGATTAAATAACAATCACCTTGCTGGTTGAAGCAAGAAGACAAGATTCTCTGTGTAACTCTAGGGGAATCCACAAATCTTCAGAGCATAAAGTCTTACAGAGATGTGTCCTTAGTAGCTTAACCAGGAGCTTTTGTGATCTATTTGTTTTTCCACTTGTCTGTTCTGGAGGAAGAAGAGATTAGAACGATATCAACAATTTGGGAAAACAAAATGATGATACTCATATCTATCTCTGTAAGTGGTATTTTAATATTATGACAGTTAATTGAAATACCAAAGATGATTTAAAAGAATATGTGTATAGAGTAAGAAGCATGAAAATTATAGGCAGATAAAAACCGAATTTAATCACCAAAAATAAAATTTTCATTTCATGCCTAACATTTCACTTATTTGCTTAAGAATTTTTCTATTCATTATCTAAAATTAATTAGGATCATTTTATGAAAAAAATTTTATAGCTCATTAGGTCATACAATTTATCTTAGAATTTAGTCTTGAATTAATAACCACTTAGTATTACTTTGAAAATCACGTAGACACATATTCTCTCTTGTGCGCGTGAATGCATGTGTGTGTGCATGTGTGTGTGTGTGTGTGTCTGTGTGTAACAGAAAGGGAGAGTCATTTATTACTGTATATTAAGAGTATTGCTTTGGCATACTAAATCAGTCTGTGATGAATCTACATATATGTAAATTTTAATTATAGTGAAGTGGATTTTACAATTCTGTTCATTAGTTTCATGAAAATTTAAATATACTTTATCTTTTAGTTGCATCACTGGTGAGATTAATAAATATTTTGTTTATTCATTAAACCTCCCCCAACAAGAGGTGAGGACTGAAATGAAGACCTTGTATTTGTTAGGCAAGCACTCTACCACTGAGCTAAATCCCCAACTCCTAAACACAATTTTTAATAGTTTGTGAATCCTTTAAAGAAAAAGTAGTGTAAATTATAACAGATAAATGGTAATTAGAAGTGAATATCCACCCACAGGTGACCCTGCTGTGCTGCATTCGGGTCTATAGAGGAAAAGAGACCATCTGCACATCTTAGCTTTTGCTGTTTAAAATGAAGCTATACCCAAGGGCAGCTTCGCTGTTTTAGATATTGTGACATGCACAAGCATTCTTCTTAGGCTTTTGATGAACACAAGTCAAGGTAACAGACTGAACAACATCTCCAATGGCAACCTTTCAGTTCAGTGATTCTGATGGAGCTATTTCTCCTACTGTCTTTTCAGGCGGAGGGTGCAAGATAAGGTGACCTTGTGATGAATAAGAAAATATACTTCTCTTTGAGCCCCTTCTACCACAAAGGTTCTACAAAGAAGTGGCCATGTAGGGAAACCAAACTGTGTGTGCTGATTCGCATTGCCAATAGAAAACATAGAGCTTGTGTTGCTGCTATTAACACTGCATCTGTGATTGAACTTAGGGTCTTGCCCAGGCTAGGCAAGCAGTCTTTTACTGAGCTACAACCCTACACACACATTTGACTTTGGAAAAGCACATAATTAAAATAGTATAATGAGCATTTTTGGAAGGGGAAATATAGTTTTAAATAAAATATTTCCCAGTAACCAATTGAGGATTTAATATGATGGTTTTGATCACATTTGCTCACCTCCCCTAACTGCTCTTGTATCTACCCTCCTTCCTACCACCTCAACTTTGAGTTTTCTTGTTTTCCCCACCAAATCCAATTTGTATTGCCCAGCTACCCTTGGGAGTGAGTCCTGCCATGGAGTGTTCAGCCTACCAGGGTTCACACTACGAAAGGAAAAGGACACTAAGCTCTCAGTTGTTATCTTTATGAAATGCAAAAAGCTTCTTGATTGGTGATAGGATTTCATGCCTTCTTCCCTCTGCTATGAACTTAGATTTTATCTTCCTTCAACTTGAGCATGTTTTATACATGATGTCAGTTCTGTGCATTATGTGAATTCATATGTGCAGCTGGAACACTGGCTGGAAAATGCCATCTCATTGAAGTTACCCACTGCCTAACACTTAAAATTTTTCTGTTCTTTCCTGAGATGATTTCTGAGTTTTGGGGATACAACTTTGACTTTTACATCCAATACAGGGCTGAGCACTCCATACTTTTTTTATTCTCTTCACATTGACCAGTTCAGGATCTCTGTTTTAATTTGCATCTACTTCAAGGAGAAATTTCTCTGATGAGGACTGAGAGACACACTGACCTATTGGTATGGCGGTGAGTCATTTTAATATTATATCCATTTGGCAGAACAATAGTAGTGGCTTTGCTATCTTGTTACAGTCTCTTGGCCTAACAATGGTGTTAGGAGAAGGTTTCATCTTGTGGATCTTGACTTAAATCCAACCAGAAAGTAGCTGCTTGCACTTAAAATATCTGTATCACTACTGTGCCAGTGAGTGTATCTTTTCGGGTTAATTATTATTGTAGCTTGTATGGCTCACACTTTGGTGAAATGATTCTCTTCCTGTCATATACATAGCATACTCTACTATCATGAAAGCTAGATAGCCAGTAGAAATGAAATTTCCAAGTGATTCCCAGCCTTTTTGGTCCCCTTGATCTACTATTCATGTATGTAATAACTTGAGCAATATAGCCTCACTGTCAAGTTTTGGAAATTAGTCAAGAGTACTGGCAACATTCTAAAACCCTTATGGTCTTTACTATACTATTTGGTAATAACTGCAAAAGAGGTAACCTAATCATGGTACTAGAGGTTTTTGTTTATTTGTTTGTTAACGTGTCTAATGGAACATTGTTACCTGTTGCAGGATAACTCCACTAAAACTCCTTTTTTTAAAAAAAAATGTATGTATATACATTTTGAGAACTTTCTATAATTCTGGATTTCCTCATGATATTTTCAAAAGGCCTTACTTTTTAGCTACCCTTCCATATATTCCCTTTTCTGCCATGTCCCCTCACGGCCACCTAAATTCAGCCCTATCTATTCCATTATTCCCAGCTAGAATACATTTTATACTGCTCTATTTTATCTCCCCTCCCTTGAATGTTCTCTCCTTCTTGACATCTATTTGTATTCCAAATGAAACACAAATATCTAAAGATTCAAAGGTATCACCAACAAATGAGAATGAATATGCTGTGTTTGTCTTTCTGTGTCTGTGTTACTTCACATGGGGTGATTGCTTCTAGATGCATACATTTGCCTGAAACTTTCATTTTTCTTAACAGATGAATAATATTTTATTGTGTAAATGTACAATATTCTCATCATCCCTTCATCATTTGAAGGCTTCTGGGCTGTTTATATTTCCTTGTCATTGTAAATAAAGAAGCAATGGACCTGGAAGAGCATGTGTCTTTCTAGTAAGATACAGTTTGAAGGGGTATATGCCTAAGAATGGTATAGTTAGGTAAAGTGGTAGATCTCTTCCCAGCTGTTTTAGGAATCTGTATAGTGGTTTCCATAGTGTTAGACCAATTTTCAATCCCACTAGCAATGAAGCAATGAATAAATGCCTTCTCTTTCCCATATACACACCAATACCTGCTATAATTTTTAATTTTATCTTAATCATTTAGGCTAGAGTAAGACGAAATCTCAAAGTAGTTATAATTTTCATTTCGCTATTGTTTATGATACATTTTTAAATGTTTTACTCAGACATTTGCGTTTCATCTTTCAAGAAATCCCTGTTTAGCTTTAGGCTCCATTTTTAACTAGTTTGTTTGCTTTGTTGATTTTTTTTTTAGTTCTTTGCATATTTCAAATATTAGTCATTGTCAGAGTAGTATCGGTTTTAAAAAATTCCTCATTTTATGGATACCTCTCTAGTCAAATGGTTTCTTTGCTGGATAGAAGCTGTACAGTTTCATGTGGCTCCTTTTTTGTCACTGGTTGGTATTAATGGTTGTACTGCGGGGGCCTTGTATAGAAAGCCCTTTGCTTGTAAGTTCAGGCCTGTTCCCTACTTTCTCCTCTGTCTGTTCCCGTAAGAAGATGTTGTTATGATGATAAGCATTTATGGTACAGTATATTGTTTTGTGTCTGAAGAGAAACTTGTTTTTAAATTTTGAATGTTATCTAATTCCAGACAGAATTTTAGTCTACTTATGGTCATATCAGAAGTACACACAGCCAATACTGCTGAGACAAATAATAGCATGAGTCATGAAACCATGCTGTGCAAGTTGAGAGACAGGTACTCTTAAAACCAAGTCAGACTGAGGAGTTCTGTCCTACTAAACTTCTTGGCAACACAGCCAACATCAAACGTAGTTAAACAATAGGAATTAGTGCAATTTTTAAAGAAAAAAATATAGCAATATAGGCATTTTGTTTTTATGAAATCAGCTTTAACCCTTAATTAAAAACCAGTACCATACTTGAAGTTTATAAAACATAACTGTAAGAAAAAAAATATATACCCAACTAAAGAAATGGCACAAGAGTATGAGTGCACAACCCCAATATATGGATGTTGTTTTAGGGAATCCATCATTTTTGAAATTTCCCAGTCATTTTACTAATTTGAATTTGTTTCATTTTTAAATTTGATATGAAGGAACATGAGGAATTAAAACTGGAGCAAAATTAAGAATGCTGCTTACTGAACAATGTATAGACCATAGGGATCCTTCTTGGGCTGAAAAACTGATATCCAGTTCTGGGGTGTGCATATCTGCTCCATCCCTGTCCACTCCACCTTTATAGGGCAAATATTCCTTATGCCTTCTCAGTATTATTGCCCAGTACTAACAAAATTCACAACCAGTCCTGTCTTCCCAACAAAGACTGCACTATTTCCTAGCTTTTATCACCTTAACAAGTAACAGGAAAGTATACAGAACCAATTATTTGAGTCTGAAATAATAATTCAGGTGGTAATATCCACCTTGTAGAGGTAGACATAGCCAAAGATCCAGACTAAAGTTTGCAGACTCCACAAAAGTGAAAGAAATTCTTTCACAAACATGCAAAAATACCACACAATTCCAAAGAAGAGCACAACACACGTAATCCAAAGCAGTTTGAGAAATGCAAGAATCTAATAAAAATAAACCAAAGGAATACTGCTACTAGATGTTTGAGTAGAGATTAAAAGAAAAAATTGAGGCTTGATCTACAAAGAAAATGATGATAAAGTAACAGAATTGGTAATATAGAGCCAATGAAATAAATTAAGAGCCAATATAGTACCATTATATAGGTAGAATTCAAAATAAATTGGAAGACAGGTATGTTTAAAACAGACATAACTTGAGGATGAGATAAGAGCACTGAATACAGAGAGGATGGGTAATCAAAACAACTTGAAATAAAATAATAAGTATGAAAGCAAGACTACAGTAAAACATTATAAAAATTGTTATCGATTTTAACAATAGGCTTCCAAAACATGAGCTGAAAAGTCTCAAATACAAAACAATAAATTCTCTGAAATAAAGGCATATCTGAATTCTAATGAATTGGAAGGAAAGGATGGACGATTGCCATGGTTGAATAAAGTCTGATGACATTGGGTTCCAAGTGGACAAGAGATAAAAGTGTAAATCTCAAAAGCACTACTTTGTAGATGCTTCACAGATAAAGGATGGTGGCCCCAAATCACCTTGTGCGTGATACCTGCTGTCTTAGATCTCCAAGCCTGGGGCTGTGGAACATTAAGAAAATGATGACCCAGTAGGTGATTTTCAGAACCCAAACCAGAACAGGTCATATAGTAGAGACTATAATACACTTAAAGGTAATATGCGTCCTCCTTCTATTTAGAAAAGTTGGGTAGGAGGCCACAGAGATGGTTCAGACAATAACGACATTTGATGCTAAGCCTGAAGACTGGAGTTTGGACTCTGGAACCAATGGAAGGTGGAAGCAAAGAACTGACACCACAAAGATGTCCTTTGACCTCCACATAAGTGTCATGCCATGTGTGTACTCATATACATGCAGCATGCATGCATGTATTATGTATGTATTATGTATGTATGTATGTATGTCATATAATTGTAAGTCAAAAATATTTTTTTAATATGGGAAATAGAATAACATTGCAGAGGAATTCTATTCTCTCAAGCCCAAGTGACTGACACTAGCCATAACACTATTTTTCAGAAACTGGAGACAAACTAGCACACGGAAATGATGTGTAGACAAGGAGCAACTAAGGAGATAAGCTTTGCAATTTCCCCAGTGTTTCAGACTGTAGCACAGGAAGTGATTTCTAAACCAAGCACAATTCCTCCTTCCACTTCTCTTTCAAGGAGTGATCTCTGAGAAACTGGTTGTCCCTGCACTTCAATCTCTTGACAATTAGAATAATTGTTCAAAATATTTACACCAATCGAGTCATGTTGAAAGTTTATTGAACTGGGGCTATTCCTACTATTAATTAATTATACCACATTGGCTCTGTTTTTAGCAAGTTACTAGATTTTTGTTGAAGAACCTTGAGTGTTGGATAAAATATAGCGTGCTTATCACCAGACTATAAAATTGGTATGGGCTTGTCAAAATCCATGTGACAGCAAAACACAGTAAGTGGAAATGAGAGTTTTCAGCCACTAGAAGAAAATAGAATAAGGAAAAAATTTTTTTCCCACTGTTTATTATACTGTACAATTTACGAGCTGAATAGTGACAGCATTTGGTAGGCAATGGAGCCCAACAAGAATTTATTCCACATCTTGAAAATAAACTAAATGATCTTGAACAAAACACAGTGGCTCTGAGTGATGACCTGTAACTGTAGACACCAGGGAGGCACTTTTGAAGATCTTCTGGTGTCAAAAGGCTCCTTAGAGTCACTGTTCCTCTTCATTAGCTCAAAGAATTAAAGGAAGGTCTTTTACATATTACTCTCAGGTGTTTGATAATGCTTCTCAAGTTGAAGAAACCTAATCATATGAAAACTTTTATCTTCCAGGTGAAATCATTATCCTTTACAAATGGGTTACTTGAGAGCAATAATTCAACATTTAATTGTGCTTTCTTTATCTCTTCTAAGAGATAAATCTGTGAAAATATGGATTGCATGGTTGTTAGAGTTTCAGGATATCTTGGTATCAGAATAATGCTCCCAAATGGCTTCTTTCCTTATGATTAGTCACCAGCATGGGCTTTGATTACTAGAATGAAATGGGATGAGATGCAGTGTCATAAGGTAGTACATTTTTGACTCTGCACTCCCCGGTGAGGTTTTAACAGCTGTGCAATGGTTCTGTCCTCTGAAGGCAGCAGATCAGCAACAACATGAATATTCTGCTATTGCAATTAGGATATTGAGACAATCACAGTAGTTAATTAGAAAATTGGACAGGAAGTCCTGTCCCAATGTCTTTTCTCATGAATCTTTGCATGGCCTTCCCACCCTCTCTTTCTGGGAATCAAGCATATAATATATCCAAATATGCAAATACAGAATTGAAAGTTACTGGTGTAATTGCTTTAGGATTTCCTCCTGTTTTTCTTGAGAACTTACCAAAGTCATGTACAAATGTTTCTGTGAAAGCCATTCAAAATTATCCTAGAGCCAGCAATATCAGACACATAACAGAGCCTAGCCAAGACTGGAAGAACCCTCAACTAATCTACAGATTTGCAACGCAAGTACATGTTTATTGTGTTAAAACATTAATCTTAGAGTGGGTTGGTTCATCATCAATATCACACCTGATCTCTAAAAACTGAGTTAAGCAACCAACACACGTTTATTTCTTGTAGACTTTTGTAGTCATTCCCAACTACAGAAACTAAATTCATCAAGCAAGTTTAACTTCATCATGGTACATGTGGCTGCAGAATTCTGCCATGAATGCTTTGGCTGAACAAACACACAGGCCACCTTTCCTTATTTTCTATCCCTAGCTAGATTCAAAATGTTTCTAGTATTCAAGAAATCTTTTCAAATGAGGTTCTTTAAATCAGCAAGATTATATTTGAAGAAAAAAGTAGGTTCTGGCTGTGAAATCTCAGATTATAAACAACCATAAAGAATAAGCCTGGTATCTAATAAATGATGAGAGCTCTACAATAATATTCTTATTTCCAAGAGGTGACCAACCTTCACAACAAGAAGCTTCTTCTCCTTTTCCATAACAAGAAGTTTATTAATGAATATAGCTAAACTTCTTATGAAGTTCTGTGAATTTTCATGTTTTTAGTAGCTATGTTGACTTCTAATTGCTACAGAAAGAAAACATATCTTTAATATTTACAATGTGATGAGTTTGATCTTAGTAAAACAACTGTGATTTAATACCTCAATCAATATAATTATCTTCACCAACACCTGGTAAGAACACCTAATATGACATGTGTCTTAGTTAGGGTCTCTATTACTATGAAGGGAGACCATGGCCGTGGCAAACCTTTTAAAGAAAATGTTTAATTGGAGCTGGCTTATAGTTTCAGAGGCGTAGTCCATTATCATGGTGAGACACATGGTAGCATGCAGGCAGACTAAGCCTCCAACTTGTGAAAAGGAATTAAAGAAAAGCTTATGTACAGGAATGGTGGTGCCTGCCTTTAATTCCAGTATTCTGAAGACAGAGGCAAGTGGATCTCTGAATTTGAGACTGGCCTGGTTGTCAAGCTTAGGAAGTGAAGGAAACATCCAAAACCAGAAAGCCAATGAAGATGCAATTGAACAAGGGGGCCATGTTCCAGCCCTGGAAAATAGCTGAATTTGGCTGCTTTGGCCATGTGGTTCTGACTTTAGAGCCAAGTATAGAAGAATAGAGTTATAAAATATAACTCCATGACTAAGGAAAGCTGCTGAAGCCAGGCACATGGCAGGGGTGTCCCTGCATGGAGCCCCAGAGAAACCATAATGTGAGGCTATAAAGGGAGGTATGGAAACTTGGTGCATTAAAAAAATAAAAATAAAAAACAAACTTCCTAAAAGCCATTAGGGTGACCCTAGGGAGGACTTCTAGTAATGTTAATGGACAATATGGAATCTGAACTGGCCATCTTTTGTAGCTAGGCAAGGCTTCCAGTGATGGGACTGGGTTGTATTTCACTGAGTTGTTGATCAAGGAGATCCCTAAAAACCCTGGCTGATGTTATGACAGGGGATTCCTCTGTGAACAATGGGGCTTCATGGTTAAGGATCTCACATCTCATTGAATGTAGAAAAATCGACCTGATGGCATGATGGAGCCTTCACCCCTATATTCTAGTCTCTTTGGCAGAAGTAGGTCCTCTGTCCTGCCCTCAAGGTATGCTGGAACAGTGGTGGTGCAGCATTTGCAGAGCTTGCCAAGCAGTACTTGGTTTAACTTGAATCCCATATCAGAAAGGGAGTTTATGTCCTATAATGCCTAGAAGGCCAAGACCCAGAGACTTTTTAATTTCAATTTAAATGTTTTTGAGAACTTCATATACAATTACTGTATCTAAATCATCCTTCTTTCTTCCTTTCTTCCTTCCTTCCTTCCTTCCTTCCTTCCTTCCTTCCTTTCTTTCTTTCTTTCTTCTTTCCTTCCTACCTTCCTTCTTTCCTCACTTCTGTCTTTCTTCCTCCCCCTTGCCTCCTTCCTTTCTTCCTTCAGGCACTCCTGTATGGGGTATGACCCTTATTCATTCTCTAATTCATAATCTCTTCTTTAATTTTGTTATTATATGCACATATGTGTACATAAATCCCACTAAGTCCTCTGAAGGTCATTCATATGTATATGTGCTTATGGTTTAAACACTTGGAATTGGATAACATACCCAGGAGCTCATAGCTAGATAAAACCAATTCTCTCTGTTTCATCAGCCATTAATTGTACCTTGTATTTCTTTGTATGTGGGTGGAACCCTCTGAAATTTCTCTCTTACTTGCTGGCATGGTTACTAGTACTGCCACTAATCTGGTCTTGTTTAGGAAACCATGATGTTGAGAATTCACAGTACATCCTGTCCATCTTCATTAGTACTCTGTCCCCAATAACTAGAATGTTCCCAATAAACAACCTGCATGTCTTTCAACTGATAAATGGATTGATGATGAAATCCTGTTTAGCTGAAAAAATGAAATCATGAATTTTTCAAGAAAATGGATGGAACTAGAAAATAATGTACTAAGCACGGTAACCCTGACATAGAAAGGCAGACATCACATGCTCTTTCATACTGTGGATCCTAGCTTCGAATCTTTAGATTTATTTATAACATTGAGTGATTGCAGAAGCCAAGAAAGCAGAAAGAGACCTGGGAAGTCAAGGGAGAAAAGGCTCTAGGAAAAAAAAATAGTAAGACACAGGTGTATGCAGTTTACAATGGGGAAAATGGAGGGAACTCCAGTTGGAACAGAGAGGATAATGCCAACAGAGGAGGAAGAAGACATCTAATATTAGAAGTATCTTTAAACCTGCAGGGAAAGCAGTACTTTAGGGTTTTGCCATTGTAAATGTGTCTATATGATATGACAAGATCAGAGAAATTGAATGTAAATTTACATTTTTGAATATGCTTTTGTTTCACATTATACATTAATGTATAAAAAGCTGCAGGGAAGTATGTTATTTTATGATCTTACACACATACACAAATCACAAATTTAAAAGGAGCTACATCACACAGATGATAATATTCTCTCTAATGGTCATAGAAAACCTAACAAAATCCCCATGTTATCCATAGGACACCTCCCTTTAGACATATTTTGATGGAACTCTTGAATTGTTTCTGTATCGTGACTACAGTAAGTAATGCTGTAACAATGAGGTGATATCTTTTGAATGTGCACTAGTCCACAGTTCACCTATTTTTATACTTATTATGATTTGAGAATTTTTGAAATCTCTCAGAGATCTATATTTATATTTCAAAAATGAGTATAATATAGTTTAATACTGAGTATTAATTTTATAATGTAAATCATTAACAGTTACAAACACAAAATTATTCTGAATATTTTATTCATGTCCAATGTTAATGTAACTTCCAGTGTACTATTCAATTACAGATCTCAAATTTGTAAAAACTTTTTATTTGCTCCCACTTAACAACTTCCTTTTATCTCTAGTTAAATTAAATGTCGGCATATTTTAATTCTTGAGTAATGAAACATACAGCACTGTAATCAGGCATTTCAGGGTCAGGAAAAGTTCATAAAAAAAGACAAAAGCGCCTTTCTTGGGAGTTATAACATAAAAATAATAGGAAGGCAACAATCTTAAGGAGTATTTCTTCAAGCCTGTTTATTCTGTCATAATTTAATCTTGCCTTTTCTTATCAGTTATCAAATTTTCTAAAGTATGTTCCATGAACCAACACTGCAAATATTTATTATATTTCTCTACTTTGCCAGTTTTCATAATTTTTCATTTTCTACTGCATCTTCTTAGATCACAGAGCTTCATACAAAATAAAACCTACAATTAATATTTCAGGAAAATCTACTTCTCCCTACAGCAGTTACTCTGAAGTGGTTCTTGTTTGACAAATGTTAATTAAATGTACATACACAATCCATCCTCAGAAAAAACAACTCCAAATAAAGCAAAACATATTAAAATTTGTCAATCTGCCAAAAAATCACACATTTCCCAAGAGGTAAAAAACTAAAATAACTGAACTAAAAATTAAGTACATGCAGATTAAAGTTTATCAAACATTTTATATCTTCATGAGAGTCTCCATCTTCAATCATGCTTTAAATCAACTTTTTATTATACAATTTTAAGATCTAGAATATGAACCTACAAGTATTTTAAAATTCAGATTTATATAGTTATGACAGTAGCCACTACCTAACCATAATACAGCCACATATTAGGTAAATCATCTATATGGCTCAGTATAAGTTACAGCAGATAAATGTAGCAGAACTTGTTTGGAGGAGAGGTAATATCTAAGGAAATACACACTCTGTTAACTTGGTCATTTTGTCATATGTATGTTACAATACAGGAGGATTTAATATTGGCTATATTTATCCTCAGATATATCCAAGAGTATTCTCATGGAGAATTGGATAATTTCAAATAGTTATAATCTGTCATATTAGGAAAAGTTATATTTAAAAGTCAATCCCAGGTGGTATGCAACCTATATCTCCATATCAGTAATCATGTTGTCAATTTCTCAGGTAGGCTAGAGACTACATTAATCTATCACCTATCCATCTACCCACCTATTACATTCATTACCAAACCAGAATCCTGCCACATAGTAGGTAATGCAATGTTTCATAGTTCCTTGTCTTTTTTTTTTGGATTTTGTTTGTTTGTTTGTTTTTAAGTATGAGTACAACATGAAAACTTAAGAGGAAGGAAAAGAACAAAATGTTGTTGAGATTATTCAAAAGGTATATAACGAGTAATGTTATTTTGGGGGAAGGGGTTGGGTTTGAGATTGTATTTTAATTATAATATTTCTCCTTTCCATTACCTCCCTCCAAAGTCTCCATACTCCTCCCCACTCTCCTTCGAATTTATGACCTCTATTTTTCATCAATTGCTATTGCATGTATATGTGAAACCCAGTGCTAGTGAAATTGTAGTTATCAGGAATATAAAAACTGCTCATATATGAAACGAGCACAATCCCTATAAATAATCTGTAAACACTGGGTCTTCTGCCTACAGATGAGTGTACTCTTCACCCCTCTTGTAGGAATCTTTTCTTAGCAATCAATAGAGACCACTATAAAAAATTATACACAATCAATATACATTTTCTAGGTTAATCCACTTCTCAAAATTGGTAAAGACATTAATCAGTTATGTAACAAAACAATAGACTAAACAAAAAGAGAAAAAGAAGGTAGATGGATAGATAATGAAGTAACAGATAAAAAGATGGATGGATGGATGAATGGATGGAATGTTCAGATACAGGTAGAGGTTTTTGTTTCATTTTCTCCTGATAAGAATATGCCTGCATAAATTTAGTTAACAAATTATTTAACTACAAACAGACAACATTTTATTTTTAACCAATCACCATTCTTGTAAATTATGTGACATTCAGAAATGGTGGGAAGATTCCAGATACATGTAATAAAATCAACGTGCTTAGGCCAGAAAAAAAAGGTGCTCACACGTCTTACTTAATAATATTTCTGTCTTTACAGGGCATTCAATACAAAGTATGCCAGTTGTATCTGTTCATATATGTATGCATGCCATTCTGGAATAAATTTTAAGAGATGCTTCATCATTTAGATTGCTTAATTGTAGACTCATATTCATCATTTCATCATGACTATTTTTTCCTACTTTTACATTTTTATACAAGTATTTGATAACAGGCTTTTCCTTTTCTCTGCATTTATTTGGTTTTTATTTTTTAAAAAGCCATGAGTGTGCTATACTTTGTTACTCATTTTTTTATAATCATGGAGATTAAAGGAAAGTTTTAAATTAAAAACATAAATATTGTGTTCTGAAGAATTTTCTTTTTTCTCCTTTTCTTTCATCATCTGTCTGTTTTACTCTTAGTTGCAAGTTAAACTCTCTGGCATGTTAGTATAATTATTATATTTATCCATTTTATTATATTTAATGTCCACATTCTATACGCCCATATTTTTTTAATACTTTTATGATATAGTTTTCTTCTCAGTCTAGGTCCTTTGTTTTATGCTTTATTACTGCTGTTATATTTTAACTTTTAAAATTTCATTCTCTGGTTATTCTCTTTAAGAAATCATTGTTCTTTATAAAAAAAAAAAGGTTGCCCATATTCTTTTCTCTATATTGAGAGCACTCCATTCTAAATTTTTATTTGATAAGAATTAATCTGCCTGTTTCGTATTACTTTCTCTGTAAAAATTTAAAAGTTAGGATCCACAAATGAGAGAAAACTTACAGTATTTGTTCTGAATCTTAATTATTTCACTTACCATAAAAATTTCCACTTCCATCCTTTTTTTGGAAAATTATGACTTCACTTTTTTATGGCATTTTAAATTCTAGCACAAATAATATGTTTAAGTACAGGGACATAATAAGTAAGAAATTTTAGGGAAAATATATATTAATTATGAAAATCTAAATGTCTCTTCCCATTCATCTCTGGAAACCATCCTATATACCCCTCTTCATTCATCTTCAAATACATGACTATTTTTTCACTAATTGTTATTACATTGCATATATATATATATATATATATATATATATATATATATATGGAAGAAGGAAAGGAAAGGGAGAATATAAGACATAACTAAATGTGATTTATTGGCTTAGAGTTGAGAAATTATTAGAGGTAGAAAATAATATGAAACCAATGGATGAATGCTTATCAGATATGAAAACAGGACAGACTGTGATGAATGAAGATAAAAGTAAGCCATGTGTCCTAAGAAAAGCCCTGAAGAAGTGCAAGGTAAAGAGCACTGTGTAGAATCAGAGGAAATGAAAAGCTTGGCTTAAGAAATGGACGTACATGGCATGGGTGTGGAGGTCAGAGTACATCTTGCATGAACAGGTCTCTCTTTTATCACATGGGTCCTGGACAGCCAATCCAGCTGGCAAATACCAGCTCAGCCATCTTACATGCCTGCTTAACTTTACACTGAACAGAATATAATCACTGGTGATGACAAACAGGAAGCAGGTATGTGGAAATGTCGTAGGAACTGGTAGTAAAGAAATGGAAAGGAGGTTTATGAGAAACACAAAAACTGTTTAAAAAAATATTCAGAGCTTTGTCCAGTGACAACAGTGATTGTGCATTTTATGCAGCCCAGAGAGTGAGAAAGGAAAACTCTTAAAGAAGAAATGCGTAAGTTGGCCGAACTTATAATTAGAACATTC
The DNA here is from genome assembly GCA_030556225.1 of Cricetiscus sungorus. Lineage (NCBI taxonomy): Eukaryota > Metazoa > Chordata > Mammalia > Rodentia > Cricetidae > Cricetiscus > Cricetiscus sungorus. The sequence goes on from JANBXA010000253.1 coordinate 24,168,909, forward strand.
AGACCGACATGAAAGCCATTCCAGACTGACACGAAATCCATCCTATTACTGCTTCTGTCTGCAAGGGTTTCACAACACCCTACACTATTATCCCTGTGCAGCTTCCACCACAAGATCCAGAGAGCAAAAACCAGAGAGATTTAGTTTTTATTTGTTTTTTTGTTTGTTTTTGTGAGGACAGATAGCCAGTAACAACAGATATTGCTCATTTTAACTTAGTAGGATTATACACTAAATCTGAGAAAATAGGGTGCCACCTATAGATATCTGTTAAAAGTTAACAGGGTTAACATGAACAGAGCACATCTGAGAACAGAGCATGTGCACTGAGCAGGTCCTATGGGCTTCACCAGAGTTGTCTACCTTCCTCCTCAGTGGGCCAAGCATTATGTCAGTGGCTTGAATTAAAGACTGCAAAAATATATAGCTTATCTTGGTTGCAAAGGTAATGATAAGAAGATCATTTGACTGTATTCCAAGGCTTGTGCTTTTACTGTGCATACTCTTTCTTCCTCAAATTTGTGTCTTATTGGCCTGTAGCAGAAGAAAGCAGAGATGGTGTTATTGGCATAGGCAGAAATAAGGAATCAGTTTTGAAAAATTAGAAAATAGGGTCTTAATTTATTCTATTGTGCAGTTCTTGGAGTTCAAGAAAGTGACCTTCAGGCGTTTACTTCTATTATTTTCCATGGAATAATGCATAGAATTCTTCTTATAAAGAACTTTGCATGAACAGATTTTACATTTAAATGTAAAATGTTTTCTCAGATAATCAGAAATCTCTATTATCTGACACTTCTGCATATTTTTCCATAATAAGCCATGCTGTCCCTGAGGGTTTTATGATCTTGAATTTCTCTCTGAGTCATTCAAGTAAAGTATATGTTAGGCTTAACACAGGATTATTATTAGGCAGATTCTATTATTCTATTATATTCATATTTCTTCAATGTGTCTAGCTTGACTTTTCCCCTGGTAATCAGAATACTTCATGACTCAATTCTGGAAAAAAAAAAAACCACAGAATTTCTTTTCAACTTTGTTTTGTCTTAGAAAAACTGTATTTATTCTTAGACATTTTTTATATTATATTTTGATTATATTCTCCCAACTCATTCATTCCATGCCTACTAGGTATCTCCCACCTAACCCACTACACACACACACACACACACACACACACACACACACACACACACCTTCATGGTCTCTCCTTTTCTCCCTGTAACACAGTGAATCTCCATAGTGCTGCCTACTGGAATATTAGTACATCTTGTTGGCTTGACCTTGGGCAGGGCTTGTGTAAGTAACCACAGCTGCAGTTGAGTGCAAGAACCATGGCTTCTCAGCGCTTCTCCCCATCCTTTGCCTCCTAACAGTCTCTGTGCTTTTAAACCCCTTGATTTAGAACATGATGTTTCCTGTTTTAAAACAAGGGGTTTATATGGATATTCTGTCCTGAGCTGAGCACTCAATACTCATTATTCTTATCAGTTTGACCAGTTATAAGCCCCTGCACTGACTATTGTCCACTATTGAGTGTAGTTTCTCTGTCCTAAATTGAGAGCAGCACTAATCTAGGTATGCAAACATAAGCATTTAAAGGATAACTTAGCACCATGTCCATTTAGCAAAATCCCAGTAGTAGGCTCCCTTCTAGGGCTTATGACCTTCCTCCTGAGGCTTGGATCTTATCTAGGTTTATAGCAGTAGGCATGGATTCTTTCCTGTAGACAAGTCCTCAACCCAATAAGAAAGTGGTTGGTCACCCTCATAATGGTTATTGGTTTTATGTTAATTTGCCACAAGATAGAGTCATCTAAGAAGATGAACCTCAATTAAAAATAAAATATAAAAAAGAGCCCTATCTTAGGGGTTCAATTTCTGTGAAGAGACACCATGACCACAGCAACTCTTGTAAATGAAACATTTAATTTTCTTTGAGAGTGTGTCATCTGGTAGTTCATCCATACTTTATTGGATGCCCTTATATCTTTTAGTACATAAAAAGTACAATTAGAGTCAGTTGGTTACTTAAAAAAAAGTGTGGACAAAACTCTAGAGGTGTTGGGAGGTGGAGGTAAACCCAGTAAGAATTAAGGAAATGAGAATAGGGAAGAGGATGAGTAAGATCAAATTTTACTTTATGGAAATCTCAGAGAATGAATAAAAATCACGCACACACACACACACACACACACACATACACACAAAACACAACACACATGCGATCTTAAACTCATAGAGGAAAAAATTAGAAAAAGGTTACCAAGGTTTGAGAAGATGAATAGATGTTGACAAAGGTGTAGGTTCAAAGATACAACCTTTTAGCTAAAAAGGAGGAAGAAATTCTGAAGACTGTGAATGGAACCAGGTAATGACAATAATATACACTTCACTTGCTAAGAGAATAGATTTTAACTGTTCCAAACACAAGAAAATGGGCAATAGATATCTTTTTCAGCAATATGTATGATTAAGTCAAAATATTGCATCATATACCAAGTGCATATAATATTACAGTTTCTATTTTCTATTTATCCCCAAAATATACAATAGCAGGAGCATAGAACAAAAATCTCAGGACAACAGCCATGCCATCTTAAGGCATTCAGAATGCAGGATATGAGATGTTTTTGAGGATAATGTTATTTGTTTTTGGAGACTCTTTTCATCTGAGTGGCAACTTATGTCAGAGACAATAAAAAATTCTAAGACAGGCTTATAATATATAAGCAACCAATGAATGTGATAGTTTGCAGGTTATATTAAAATGTAGCCAAAGAGTAAAATAACTATTTTTCAGCAGTTCTTTCTTTATCTTTCTAATTTTCTGCATGTAAAGATTACCACAATTGGCACTGTTGCTCTGTAGCACACACTTACGTAAATGTGTTCTCTTAAATTTGTCTATGGTGAAATACATCTGTAAATTTATTATAAAATCAAATTACAGAAAAAGGAAAGGAAGACAATAAATAGACCTAACAAAGCCACTTACTAAGAAATAGAATTGGAACATTAATCTATACTTCATAACCTTATATTTTTTGAAGTATAGCATGGTATTCATAAACTATCTTCATCCCCATATGAGATCATACAGGAGAAAACACACAAATGACATAATTTATGAGAATGTACTGGCTAAATTGTGCAGACTTAAATAAACTCACTACTTTCATTTGGTGGTTTATAGTTTATTGCTTAGAGAAACTCTTGTTAATCTCTGTCATTCTGCCTGCTAGGGAACTCCTGATACTGACCATAGAGAGACACCGACTCTGGTCTGAACCAGACCAGAGTAAGTGGTAAGTGATTCACAGAAAAGAATAATGAAGAATAATGAAGACCAGTTTTCATAGCCTGACAGAGATCATTAAAATATGTTTCCAATGGACTTCCTGAAGCCTCCCATCTTTGCCTCTAGCAAGCAGGCAAATGTTTAAAAAGTATCTAATGAGAACAAGCAATTGCACACTGCTCAATTGTTCTCTGGCATGCCCTAAATGTGCAGACACCAGCTTTTCTTCACCCATACCCCTCCAGGCCAGGAACTTCAGATGGGCCCATCAATAGGAAATGCACTGGGCTTATTCTAATTCAGTGATGATGAACAAAGCTGAAATCTTGGAAGAAGTCTAAAGAGCCTTCCAAAGGGCAAATGCCTGCCAATGGAGATGCAGACTGACCACAAACAAGCTTGGGTTGTTTCCTCTTTGTTAAAATAATGTCAATCATGGAATAAACTTGAAAACAAAGTTTGGGGAAACCTAAATTTTCCAATTTTTCAGTCAGCCTGAATATTTCTAATCCAGATCATCTACAGATTTAATTCTGTTCAGTTTTTATTCATGCATTCATTTTCTAAAATTTTATTCAGAATATTATTTCACTAATTACATGAAATACAAAGTATTAGCAATAGGAAAAACATTCACTAAAGACTCATTGTACTCTAGTGATGGCCTTCCTAACCACTCTCTCATTTACTGATCTACAAATGTGAGGTTAGCTCTTTGTATCCCCTGTTTTAAAACAGAGGAAAATGAATCTCAAGCAGGTCAAAAACATAGCCAAGTTAGCTAAGAAGTGGTACATTTGCCTAAGATTAAAGCCTGAATTTGAGACAGTGCTAGACTTTAACTAGGTATCTTCCTGTCCCTGCCCCCAGGATGCTTGGATTAACAGAAATGTGCTAACACACTTAATAATAAATTATATTTTTAAAGATTTATTTATTGTTGCACACATTGCAGTTTTGCCTATTTGTGTGTCTGTGTGAGGATGCCAGAAACTCATAACTGAAGTTACAGACACTTTTGAGCTACCATGTGGTGCTGAGACTTGAACCCTGGTCCTCCAGAAGAACAGCCAGGGGTATTAACTGCTGAGTCATCTCTGCAGTCCTGAGGCTGAGTTCTTTAGCCTGTCTGCTAAAGGGCTGTGACACCACACTGATACAACTTCCTCTACCATGCTGGTTTTCATGGAAGGAGAGGCCTAGAGAGACTCAGGGAGGACACTGAATCTTGCCCGATGTGGAGGACATCAGACAAGGGAAGAGAGTGGAAGAGTGAGCAGAAATGATCTTGGAAATTATTACAAAAAGCAAGGGAAACAGAAAGAGTAAACCTTGTCCAAATATCACATTGTTAGACTTCTATTGAGTGAGCTGGAATAGGCTCTGCAAGAGGCCCTGGAGGTCATGGTGAAAACCAGGTAAAGGTGCTGATGTGAGGCAATGACTTGGCAGGGTGGAGAAGGGGACAAAGTGAGGAGGGGAACGAAATTACTTTTCTTCTTTTCTAAATTCTCTATGGTTTATGTTTAGAGACACTGATTAAAACATTTCGCCCATTAAGGGATGTGAGGCACACTAACTATGAGGAAAATTGGATTACTAAGGAGTCTCCTGCATAGTCTTGACAATGGCCAGTGCTTTGAAATGCAGCAGGTGCCACTGCTGTGTGTCCAATGGGGAGTCTTGAGATTCTGCCCAGGTGGCTGCACTGTCTACAGGGGACAGAGCTTTCTGGAACACAATGTGTCCTTCAGAGTGCTAAGAAGACAGATCGTAGAAAAGCATTTGAGAAGAAATAAGATAATGTCTTGCAGTCAGGAATGAGAACATAGGCTTCTCTTTGAACATGGTAAAAAGTCACCCTGCCCAGAAAACCTGTATTAAGAACAGTTATTAGGAGTCCTATGAACTTAACAATGCTGGGTGGGTCTATAGAATCCAGCAAAATGAGGAAGCACAGGGCTTAAACAGGGATCCATGGTCAAACTGCGAGGTTTCTAACTTAGTTCCCATTAGCTACAGAATCTAACTGCATTGCCAAGATTCTGCCTGGCAAACTAAACATAAATTAAAAGCTTAAGAAAGCATTGGGAAAGACTGCTGTTCTCAAAACTGTCCCCCCTCAAAGTTAAGGCGGAAAGCAGGTGTGTGTGTGTGTGTGTGTGTGTGTGTGTGTGTGTGTGTGTGTGTGTGTGTGTGTGTGTGTGTGTGTTAAGCCATGCAAGCATTTAAAAAGATATAATAGAAAATTAATCATTAAACATAATAGACATGCAATCAATTTTGTTTCTATTTTAGTTGTTTGTTTTGCTTTGGTTTGAGCTGATATTTTACACTATAGAAGCCACCTCACCCAGATGAAATTTGTTTTCTTTAGATTGTAAATGTGAGATCCAAAAGTAAACAGTGACACAACTGAGGTCTAGCTCAGTTAGGCCAGAGCCAAAGCCAGCACTTTCCACACCTAGACAAGTGAATCTTTTGCAGGTTGATACTAGAGGATATAGTCCATTTAAAGAAAAAATAAAGTAAGTACCTATATATTATTAAAATGCTGGCCTATGACTTTAGGCCTGATCATGTAGCCTCAGTCTGGTCATGCCTTCCAGCAACTCTGGGACAGAGAGTTAAGAAACAATCTTTGTCAAAATTCATAGGTATGTGGATTAATATCAGAGACTTCAGTTCAATTCCATTGATCCATCTGTCTGTTTTGGTGCAAATACCAAGCTGTTGTCATTACTACAGCTCTATAGTAGAGCTTGAAGTCAGGGATGGTGATTTCACTGGAAGTTTCCTTATTGTACAGGGTTGCTTTGATTATCTGGGTTTTTTTTCTATATGGAAGTTTAATATTGTTCTTTCAAGGTCTGTGAAGAATTGTGCTGGAATTTTGATGGCGATCGCATTGAATCTATAGATTACTTTTTGTAGAATTGCCATTTTTTACTATGTTGATCCTACCTATCCAAGAGTATGGGTGATCTTTCAATTTTCTGATAATCTTCTTTAGTTTTTTTCCTTAAAGACTTAAAGTTCTTGTCATACAGGTCTCTCACTTGTTTGGTTAGAGTTACGTAAGATAGTTTATGTTTCTGGCTATTGTGAAGCATAATGTTTCTCTGATTTCTTTCTCAGCCCATTTTTCATCAGCATATAGTAGGGCTACTGATTTTTTTTTTTAGTTAATCTTGCATCCTGACATATTACTGAAGGTTTTTTTTTTAATCAGTTAAAGGAGTCTGCTGGTATGATACTATCATATCATCTGCAAATAGCAAATGTTTAACTTCTTCCTTTCCAACTTGTAACACCTTGATCTATTTTTGTTGTCTTATTGCTCTAGCTAGAAGTTTGAGTACTATATTGTACAAAGATCCACAGCTAAGCACTGGGCTGAGCTCCAGGAGATCAGGTGAAGAGAAGGAGGAGGGATACTATGAAGAAAGGGGTCAAGACCATGATAGCAAAACTCACAGAAACAGCTGACCTCAGCTAGTGGGAGCTCCCTGATTCTGGATCGACAGCCAGGAAACATGCATAAGACCAAACAAGGTCATGTGAATGTGGATGACTATTTATGGGGACACCAGCAGTGGGACCAGGATTTATTCCTAGTGTCTGAACTGGCTTGTTGGAGCCCATTCCCTATGGAGGGTTACATTGCTCAGCCTATATACAGGGGTAGGCTTTGGTCCTGCCTCAGTGAGATGTGACAGACTTTGTTGATTCTCTATGGAAGGCCTCACCCTCTCTGAGGAGTGAATTGGGGGTGGGGTGGTGGGGAAGTTGGGGGAGTGGGATGACAGGAGGTGGAGGGAAACAGATTGGTATGTAAAATAGAAAAGTCTGCTTTAAAAATAAAAAAATAATTTAAAAAAAGGAAGCAATGTTTGTGTGACTTAGCTATCTATGGTGAAACATGTTATGTGATGTGAAACTTCTTGTCATTGCTAAAGGTTTATAAAAGTCAGACTTTCCCTTCATTCTGGAGATTGGTCTGAGACTCCTTGGGGGATTTGATCCTGAAATGAAGGCTGATCTTTGAAGATGCTTCTTTAGCCTTCTCCAACTCAGTCTCTCATGGTGACTGTCTTAGTTAGGGTTTCTATTGCTGTGAAGAAACACCATGACCACAGCAACTCTCATAAGAAAAAACATTTAATTGAGGGGGCTCACTTACAGTTTCAAAGGTACAGTCCATTATCACCATGGCAGGGAGCATGGTGGAGAGCATGGCTGGCTACATGTAGGCAGATGTGGTCCTGCAGTAATAGCTGTGAGTTTTATATCTTGCAGGCAGCAGCAAGTCAACTGAGACACTGAGTGGTATCCTGAGCATAGCAAACCGCAAAGCCCAACTCCACAGTGACACAATTCCTCCAACAAGGTCATACTCTTTCCAAGAAAGAAACATTTCTTAATAGTGCCACTAGTGTCACCCCCTGTGAGATTATGGGAGTCAATCATGTTCGAACTACAACAGTGGCCTTCTCCCAGTGTGGCCCCCCAACTCACACACACACACACACACACACACACACACACACACACACACACACACACTTTTGTTTTCAGACAGGGTCTGGTCTCACTATTTAGCCTTGACTGCCCTGGAACTTGCTACATAGACCAGGCTGGCCTCAAAATCAGAACTTCATCATTAGTCTCCAAGGTGCTGGGATTAAGAGTGTGGTCACCATGCTTGGCTCTCTTACTTTCCCTCTTGATGCAGCTCCCCTCCAGGTTTTAAAAGGACATCTTCCTTCCTGTTTAAGGCCTCATCATGTATTACATTGCTCTTTCTGATACTTTTACTCCTACCCACAGGCTCCATCACAGCTCTGAGACCCTTTCATTATGTGTCACATCAGAAGGAGTTATGCTTCCTCTGTGAGCTGACCACTATGGATTTCTTGTTTCATCTTTTTTTTTTTTTTTAACCTATCACATGCACCTTGTTTTGGTCAATAATCTATCAGAAATTGCATGAGCTAGTTTTCTGTCAGAGTAGTAGATATCCAAAGCAGATTTCTTTGGCTTTCCCAGAATTTTCTCTCAATATCAAATACTATGAAATAGACAGTCAAACATGTAACAACCAGCATTTTATTCCTCTGCTTAGAGAGATTTAAGAGGTTCCAGTTAATGAAAAACCACACACTGGTGAATTTCAATTATTCTGTATCCTACATCTGCACAGCCTGTTCTTGTCATGAGGTTTTCAAACTGGAAGTATAGAAAGAAAGTAGACTAAAGTCGAGATAGGAATAAATGGACATAGCCGGCCAAACCCATTCACTTGCGTAATTGCTGGCCTCCTTTCCTATATTTCTATAATTTGAAGTAAAATTAGATTAGAATGACTACCAAACACAGCTAATCTCAGTGGAGCTCAGAACATAAACACTAGTGCATCGAGTTAACTATGTCAAATCAATTGCCATGACCCATGAAGAAATGCTCTACTTCCCCAGGATCCAAGAGAGCTACTAAATGAACACATATGATGGAAAAATGCTACTTGGCAAAATAAAACATTGTCTTACAGATCAGTGGTAAATGGATTTTCTCTCTTGCCACCCATGTTTCATATGTTACTGATAAAGCTTGTTTTGTGTTCTCATTTACTTGCTTTTTATCCATTAATTTTATTTAATTTCTTTGAAATTGAAGAAATCTGAAAAATATGTGTATTCTAATATTGATGGAGCAATTTAAAGATGTAAGAGTTTATTTCTGCTTCTTAATCAACATGTCTTTCTGTCTTACTGGCAGGGAAAGAAACCTGAAACTTGCATGCAGATTATTCACAAGAAGTTCTAACAATTGTTCTTAAGGAGTGACTTATTTATTTATTTAAATTAAAAACAATCTATTTTACATATCAATCCCACTTCCCTCTCCTTTCCATCCTCCCACTCCCCTCATTATCTCCCCATTAGAACCTCCATCCACTACTCAGAGAGGGTGAGGCATCCCATGGAGAGTCATCAAAGTCTGTCACATCATTTGGGGCAGGACCAAGGCCCTCACCCCTATATCTGGACTGAGCAAGGTATCTTTCCATAGGGAATGGGCTCCAAAAAGTCAATTCATGCACTAGGCATAAATACTGGTCCCACAGCATAAACAATAATGGTAACAATAATGGTAACTGGTCCCACAGCATAAACAATAATGGTAACTGGCCAACAGCATTGTATCAAATACAGAGTCTCTGTGTATTATTGGGGGCCAGTGGGGCAGCGGCAGGACCCAACCACAGCAGTAGGGAAAACATGCTTGTAACATAATGGTGTCAGAAGTGGGACTGAGAACTTTCACTTAAAACTTAACGAATGCTTAAAAAATAGTTTTAAGAAACAAAAGAACAGACACAAACAAGACTTCTTGGTAGCAGCATTTTTCTTGGTTGAATTTGTTTTGCTATAGACAAAGATTTGTGCGGCTCCTTTAAGGGAGGTTTCCAAAATTAGCATAAGTGGCAAAAAAACTGCCTTGCTTTTAAAGAGCTCTGCTAACAATTCATTGGGGTGTATGAAAGCTGCAATGAAGGTTCACACTGTGTTTTAAAAAATACGTTGGTTTGGGAGAGAAAAAGAAACAGGATACAAGGGTTTAAAAAAGAAAAAAGGAAGTAGAATGGCTGGATATGGTGGTACAGGCCTTTAATGCCAGCACTCTGGAGACAGAGACACGCAGATCTCTGTGATTTCAAAGTGATGCAATGAATTCCAGGACAGATAAAAGTTACACAGAAAAACCCTGTCTCAAAATATGTAAAAATAGAAGTAGAACAAATAGAGTAATAAAAAAGCCACATAAAGATGGAAAGGACAGAGAAATTTACACGATTTTGTTGTCTTTAAATTGTTTGACTGCTGAGAAAGTAACAACTACTGATAAAAGAAATGCTGCTGGATAAATTCAATATATATATATATATATATATATATATATATATATATTTAAAAATGCTTTGACTCCAAAATTTAAGCATAAGGACAAGTTACTGGGGAAAAGGATTTCTATTTTGGTTTCCACAGAAAATGAAAAGCTGTGGATTTCTTCCAGACTAATGTGGTTTGATCAAGCAAGACCCACTGAAGCAATGTCTACAGCCAAGATTTTTGCATCTTCTTAGGATCCCCCATGACAGTGCCCCCTACCAGCAGGAAGTAGTTTGGAAAGAATGACACCCAAATTCCCAATATAAATATATTGGGAATATATTTACATATAAAAATAATTCCCATTTATATTGTTTATAAATGTTTGTTTTCATTTAAATGGGCTTGGTTATAAATGGCTAATGACCACAAGCAATCTTTTTAAAGGTAAAAGGGAATTATGGTATAGATATGAATACTTTGTTTTGGAATTGATTCTCGTTAATTGATACAATTTAAGGTCAATTTTGTGATATGTATATTTCTCCTCATGTTTAGGTATTATGTTTATATAGCTCATTGAAAAATGTAATGTATAATTTAGTACAGATTATAGAGTTACCTATTATAGTCAAAACTTAGAGTTAAGTTAGTTAGGATTTCTAGATATATAGATTCTTCAAACATTTAAAAGACCTACAGAATATGGCATTTAAAATGGTTTAGGGTTTTTCTTTACAATGAGGCACAACTGCTCCTGGTAATACCACCTGCTTCAGAAAGGAAGGTGGACCTTGAAGAAAGGCGTTATGGAGTTCGCCTCTAATATGGCAAGACTAGCCATTTGGACAATATACTGCTCTTGTCTAGACTGTTTGACTTTATGCTGTATAAACTAGACATGCAGGTCCCACAGAAAATTGACTGCTGAAACCAGATGGACATTGCTACAGGATTCCTGCTTCATGGAAAAGGCTGCCAGAAAGTCTACAAGACACAGAGAAAAATGACTGACAAACTGCCAATACAGATGGAAAGTTTTCTGCTTTGCTGAGGAGTCTGCCAGACACACTATGGCCTATGGGCTGAAGATGAAACATTACAGAAGAACTTCAGGTAACTGGCCAGGCAGTGAGTTGTCTCTGTCATTTCTAGAGTTTATATATTATCCTTCTGTGGTCTTTGAAGGAGTTGAAGACAGATAGTTTTGGTTATAGTTTTCCTTAGTTAGGATTAGAGATAAGTTACATATAGGACTTTAGATTCACAAAGATAGGATAGATGATATTTTCCTTAAGTCTTACAAAATGTTAATGGACTAAATATTGTTAACTGTGATTCTTAATTGATAATTGTTGTATGTTATATTTTGCTATGTTAAGGTTAAACCCCTTCTTTTTATTTTAGACAGAAAAGAGGAGATGATGGGAGATGTTATTCTGTAAATATGTTTCTCATACTTGTTAATAAATAAAGCACTGTGGCCAATAGGAAACAAGATAGGTGGGGCTAGGATACAAGGAGGAAAGAGGAAGTAGTAAAGAGGAGTCGCATGTAGAGCCTGGAGAGACCAGATGTAGCCTGCAGCTCTCCGGTAAGATGAGCCACGTGTAAATACTTAGAATAATAGAAATGGGTTAATATTATGACAGAGCTATCCCATAAAAAATTATATTCACTGGCCCACAGGATTGTATCAAATACAGAGTCTCAGCGTGTTATCGGGGGGGGGGGGCTGGTGTGGCTGTGGGACCAGACCGCAGCGGGTGGGCTGGCGGAAAACAGACATGCTACAGATGGCACCCAACGTGGGGCGGCAGGACCAGACTGGCAGGTAAAAACCTGCCTGTAACAAGTGGCTCCATAGACTGCTTCCCAACTGACACCAATGTTTAGAGGCTTGGTTAGGTTCTATGCTGGTTCCCCAGATGTCAGACTGGGGTCTGTGACATCTCACTTGCTGAGGTCAGCTGTTTTTGTGGGTTTTCCCAGCATGGTCTTGATCCCTTTGCTCATCACTTCTCTGTCTCTGCAACTGGACTCCAAGATTTCAACTCAGTTCTTAGCTATGAATCTCTGCTTCTGCTTCCACCAGCTACCGGATGAAGGCTCTAAAATGGCATTTAAGATAGTTAACCCTGTAATGGTCCCCTTCAACTATGCTCATAGCAGCATTATTTCTAATAGCAATCACCTGGAAACAAACTAGGTGCTCCTCGGCCAAAGGATAGATAAAGAAATTGTGGTACATATACACAATGAAGTACTACTCAGTGATTAAAAGCAAAAACAAAACAAACAAACAAACAAACATTGACATCTTGAAATTCACAGGCACCATCCTGAGAGAAGTAACACACACAGAAAGACAAACATGGTATGTAATCACTCATAAGTGGATATTAGTCATAGACAAAGGATAACCACCTTACAATCCACAACCCCAGAAAAACTAATAAACCATAGGACTCTAAGAGAGGCATACATGACCCCCTCCAAGGAGGGGAAAGGGACAAAAACTCCTGAGTATATTGGGAGCCTGGGGAGAATGAGAGGGAGGTAGGAGGGACTGGAGGAGAGAGGGGGAGTGGGGAGGAGAACATGAGTGATCAGGAAGGTAGAGTTGGGGGAAGGACATTGCGGGAGAGCAAGGAAATGGGTGACTATTTAACAGATGGTGCTTTATACATACTTTAACTAATTCTTTTAAAGCATGAATGAGGAACAATCCAATTAGGATGTAATTCAAGGGGCTAGAGTGATTGGTTAGTGGGTAAAGTGCTTGCTGTGAAACTGTAAGGACCTGTATTAAGATCCCTAGCATAGCACCTATGTAAAGGCAAGAATGAAAGGTGGCTGCTGGTAACCCCTGCAACTGGGACTTAGAGACAGGAAGATGGCTGTGGCTCATTGGACAGCCAGTCTAGCCGCTTTCAGTGAGTTCATTGTTTCTGTCTCAAACAATGAACAAGGCAATGAAAGAGAAAGAAAACTGATGTTGGCCTCTGGCTTCCTTATACACATGCAAATCCAAGCACATACACATGCACAAATAAGCATATCACACACACACACACACACACACACGGAGAGAGAGAGAGAGAGAGAGAGAGAGAGAGAGAGAGAGAGAGAGAAGGGAGGGAGAGAGAGACTGACAAACATAGACATAATTTAGAAATATTGGTAATAAATTAGTAGAAATTATACCTATAGTCTTAAGCTATATGCTTAGTGAACGAAGTCCTAGCACTTAAAATTATGTTTCTGCTACTAATTGTGCAAAAGAAATGCTCTTAGTAAATGTGTTCTCTTTATTAAGCAAATAAAGTGTGAATTTAGGAATAGATGGCTTTGTGAAAGTATGGATTGGGGGCAGGAAGGAAAGAAAAACACAGATCTTTTCAATCAGATTAGAAATAGTGACACAAGGCTCCATCTGCCTGTGTTTGTGATGAAGAATGTTGTAATTATTTGATTAGTAGGAGGGAAAGTTTGGTGGGATGGAAGTTGGAACAATGTCAGGGAAGCTGGCTGCTTCAAGTTTAGTCTGAAAATGTCAAATTCAATGTGTGTTCTCTTCCTAAAAAATACCCTTCCTTACGCATCCATGTGCTGCTGTTTTATGCTGCCTGGTGTGTGTGTGTGTGTGTGTGTGTGTGTGTGTGTGTGTGTGTGTGCATGCATGCGTGCACGCATGTGTGCATGCATGCACGCACATGAACCCAGCAGTGACTAGATAGTCCAGTCTCTGAAAAAGGCACTCACAGGGACATTAGACATCTATACACAGTTTTCTGTTTTACTAGGTTGACTTAAATCACAGATTACTAGAATTGGAACCACGGAGGCTTTCTTTGGACTAGAAATAATTTGTATTCTGGCTACCATCTTCATGTAGTAAACTAGGTTACTGTTACTTCCCTCAGGAAAACACATCTGTGATTTCAGCTTATCAGGCCCTGCATATCACTGCTGGTTCACACAAAGAGGGCTAAATAGCATGCTTTGCAATGAAAGGCCATATCCTTAGAGATAGTGTATTATTCTGAATTATCAGATGAAATGTTTGCATCCATGTCAATGAAAAATTTCTCATCTAAACAAGTGTTTCGGTCATTGAGCATAGGTGGACATTTTAAATAGTATTTTATTTATTTTTGAGAATTTCATACTATATTTTGATTATGAACTTCCTCCCAAAGTCCTCTCAGATCACCCCATAATCTCTACATTTCCTACCTATGCAACTTCATATTCTCTCCCTCAAATGAAAAAGAATGATTTTGTGTATTTTTGTTCATGCAGATCTAAACATTATGCTACTGAATTAATTCTATATTTATATTTTGTGAAGATGATAATTTTATAACATAAAAGCACAGAGTTGAATTCTTTTATTTTAGTAGCTTAATCCATAAATATAATTTTCTCCTAACTGCTATTTTAATAAATATTAATGTAAATCCTGGAACACTAAAATTGCAAAAACATTTAACAAAGGAAATGTAACAGAGGTCCAGTAACTGGTAACAAAGTCAACCCATCTATGAACAAAACTTCACAGCATCTCATCAGAATAATTTGTTTAAAATTAGACTTTGAAATACTGTAAATTTTCTCTTGATAATTACACATCTTTAGTAAATTAACTACTATCCCTAGCTACATATAAGTTTATTATAATTGTAATAAAATTACACAGAAGAAATAAAAAATATTTGGTAGCAACTCAACATTATATTGTGGTACAGCAGCTTAGTCTTTAAGAAAAAATAAAGATCATTTCATCTGGTGTGCATCACAATCACATCACAAAAACGAGTCTATAAATGTTTATAAAATAGTATATCATTGTTCTTCATGGAAATTAGTGATGCATGATAACACATGTCATTAGAGCCGGTGAAAAACCATTGTCGAAATCACAATTGCATTTTAATGAATGAGCTAAGTGCCTGAGATTGTCAACTATGCTAAAGGAATAATTGTCTGAGAAAAATTAATTCTGGCATTTGGTAATTAGTAGTTGAAAAATTTCAAACTTCTTTGAAGGAATACTTGTCTGAAATGCTTTATGCCAGAGTTTCAAATGACATTGCGTATGGAAATTTTATTATGTAACCAATGACTTCTCTGGGTCGAGGAAATATTTTAGAAGACTTAAAATGCCTTATCTGTAAAACACCTTAATGCTATTGGTGATAATGATGGTTTTCAGAGATAAAAATTTATAACCATGGTAAAAGCAGCTTGACAATTTACACAATAGATAGTTAAAACTATATGTGAGATAAAGCATATAGTGTACCTAGAAGAGTTCTCACCTCTAAACTCAGTCTTCCATTTTGTTCTCCATATTAGTTGGAAATAAATTGCTTTCCACATTGAATTTCTTAGTACAGTGTTTAGCCTGATTTCCCCAGAAGTAATGAGTAATGGGAGAGAGAGACAGACAGAGATACAAAGAGAGACAGAGAATTAGAAGGAGAAGAGAAGCAGACACAAGGGAAGTGAAGATAAAGAAATGGGGGGAGAGGAGAAGAAAAGAAGACGGTCTCCTCACACAGATTGTCTTCTGTTATATAATCTTTCAAGTTAAGTAGTAATATTAACACATTCTGTTTCTCAGTACATAATACTAACAACACCCTCAGGTAGCTGGGGATTATACCAACCTTAGTGTATGGGGACATTGAGAGCTTCCTTAAAGCTTGCAACAGAGATCAGTCTTAGGCTTGGATGGTTTATTAGCAAGGGTTCATTTACATTAAGATCATGTAGACAAAAGAAGCCAGCCAAAGAGTTATACCAGAGATAACTAGAGTTTGGAAGTCATAGCACATGCTTGTAATTCCAGGACTACAGGCACTGATAGACTATAGATTATCAATATTAAATTTCTGAAAATAACTACTGAACTGTGATTAACATTATGCTTATTACAGAATGCATACTGATAAGGAATAAATAGCCATGCCTTTCTAATAGTTCAAAAACAACACACATACTTATTCATGTGTATAAGTATACTTATACTACATAACACAAAGGACTAAGCTACTTATGTAATTAGTCAGTCTATATAAGCTATACGTAGTACCTGTTTGTTTCATCATGATATCTTTTCATTAACCCTGGTGCTATTTTTTTTTAAGTTTTAAAATTATAATAGTGAACATAAAGGGATTTTTTTGGCAAAGTGTCATGAAAGCCAGTTGACCTTGAATTCATTATGCAGCTACAATGATCTGGAAGTTCACATCCTCCTGCCTCTGCTTTTTCAACTCCGAGATTACAGGTAATTTTAGGATGGAAAAATATAGTCTAATTCTCAAGTGACCCCAGGAAGCTGGGAGTCTTAAGTCCCAAGCTGACAGTCACCTACTTTAATATTTACGGTAGCCTGTGAGTGAATGAACACAGGAAATGAGCCTTGTCACCAAACCCAGAAGCCTGTGCGAAAGAAGACTTCCTGTTCTAAGAGTGGGCTTGGATGCTTTAAATTAATTGGTCTGCACTGGATGCTACGAGGTGATTGGTTCACGATGTGCAGGCTTTGTTGTAACCCTATAAAAGCTGTCTCAATTCTGTACCAGGGGTCCTCAGCCCTCTACCCTGCATGGCATATGGCTGATGGCCCCAGTGCCCTGGAATATAAAAGACCTAATGCGTTTGCATCAAGACAGCTTCTTGTGAGTGATTGTGGGGGGGCACCTTTCCTGAGTGGGAGAGCGAGGGACCAAGCTCTCGCGGGTCCCTCGTTGGTGTGTTGGCCGGGAAACTGCAACCACCCCTCTCACACCCGAGAACTGACTTGGAGGTACCAGCGGGTCCGTACATGTCTGTCTATGTATGTGCATGTATGCGTATATGTTGGCCAGCACCTCTGTTCTGATCTGGTATCTGTATTTTGGAATGCGCGTTCTTGATTTTGGTTTGCAGCTGTTCTCTTGGGCCATAAGGACCAGGAATGGTGATCAAGCAGAAGTGATAGGATGATCACAGGCTGTAGCCCTGGGGGAATCTCCAAGGTGGTATAGGAAGCTCAGTTAGCTTCCATCTGTGTCTGAATCTGTTTGTTGCCAACCCAGGAGCACCCCGGAGGTGGAGAGGAGCTCAGCTTGGGTCGATAGGACCAAGCTTTGTGTTCCGTGGTGGCTCGAGTCTTCTGCCTGTTTGCTGGAGAGGCTGAAGGGTCACGTGTCTGGATCTGTTAGCTACTCTCTCAAGCATTCTAGTTCTGTCTCTGTCCACAGCTTCATCATGGGACAGATGGTCGCAACTCCCCTCTTTTTAACTCTTGACCACTGGCCAGGTTGCCTGTGTCTGGATCTGTTAATTGCTATTTTGTGAGCTTTCGTCCTGGGTGTCCTTGTCTAACTTACTATCATGAGACAGATGGTAACAACCCCCATCAGTTTAACCCTAGACCACTGGGCTGAAATTAAATTTTGGGTCCATAATTTGTCAGTTGAGGAATTTGTCAGTTGAGGTTCAGAAGAAACCCTGGTAGACTTTGTGTACCTCTGAGTGGCCAGCAATGGGGGTCGGATGGCCCCCAGAGGGAACTTTTAATTCAGAGATTTTCCAAGCTGTTAAGATGACTGTCTTTCAGACTGGAACTGGCTCTCATCCCGATCAAGATCCCTACATACTTACATGGAAGGATCTGGTAGATAACCCTCCCCCATGGGTTAAACCATGGCTGAGCAAGCCAAGAGAACCAGGCTCCAGAGTTCTGGCCCTCGGAAGCAGAAAGAAATGTCCGACCGGAGAACCGGAACCTTCTCCTCCAATCTACCCTGAGATTGAGGATCCTCCGGCCTGGGCAGAATCTAAGCCCATTCCCCCAACACCTCATCCAATACAGGCTTCTGCAGGGAGACCTTCCACACCCTCAAAAGCTTAGGCCCCAGCGCAGGAGGACCTGCCACCAGGACCTGAAGTAGGAGAGGAACCACACCAGAGGGAATGGATGGGGTTGTGACCCTGCCACTATGCACATTTGGACCCCCAGTGCCGAGTGACCACTGCAGCCCCTGAAATACTGGCCCTTTTCTTCTTCAGATCTTTACAATTGGAAAACTAACCACCCCCCCTTTTCAGAGGATCCCTAATGACTCATGGGGTTGGTGGAGTCTCTTATGTTCTCTCACCATCCTACCTGGGATGACTGTCAACAGCTGTTGCAAACACTCTTCACCACTGAGGGGCAGGAGAAAATTCTGTTAGAGGCTAGAAAAAAATGTTCCTGGGGCCGATGGGCGGCCCACACAGCTGCAAAATGAGATTGATGCAGGATTTCCTTTGGCGCACCCCAGTTGGGACTTTAACACCCCTGAAGGTAGGGAAAGCTTGAAAGTCTATCACCAGGCTCTGGTGGCAGGTCTCTGAGGTGCAGCGAGGCAACCCACCAATTTGGCTAAGGTGACAGAGGTGATTCAGGGACCTACAGAATCTCCCTCAGTGTTTCTTGAAAGGCTCATGGAGACCTTCAGGCGGGTCACTCCTTTTGACCCTACCTCAGAAGCCCAGAGAGCTTCGGTGACTCTGGCCTTCATAGGGCAGTCAGCTCCGGATATTAGAAAGAAACTCCAGAGACTGGATGGGCTACAGGAAGCTAAGTTGCATGACTTAGTAAAAGAGGCAGAGAAAGTGTATTTTAAAAGGGAGGCAGAGGAAGAAAAAAAAAACAAAGAGAAGAAAAAAGAGGAGAGGGAGAACAGGCATGACAGAAGACAGGAAAGAAATTTGACTAAGATCTTGGCCACAGTAGTTGAAAGAAGAAATGGTAGAGAGGGAGAGAGAGAAATCAGAAAATTTAGAGCAGGCCCTAGACAGTCTAGAAACCTGGGCAACAGAACTCCACTCAACAAAGACCAATGTGCATATTGTAAAGAAAGAGGGCACTGGGCAAAGGACTGCCCCAAGAAAGGAAACAAGGGATCAAAGGTGCTAGCCCTGGGGGAAGATGAAGATTAGGAAAGATGGGGTTCGGACCCCCTAGTGCAAAACCCAGCTGTTCCCAGGAACTCTCTCACTTGCCTGGCTGTGGTTGGGGCTGGTATCTGGACTGCATTTTTTTTTTTTTGAGCCTCTGCCAGCCATCGTTGGCGTCCCATAGACTGTACCCTAGGTACTTTACCTCTCTTCTGCAAATCTGGGCCTTTTTGGCAGAGGCTCCATAGCCCAGATCTGACAATTCTTGGCCATCTGCAAGGACTGGGTGAGGGCCATGAGCTCAGCTTTTTGTGCTGATGTCCCTTCTGGCAGGATGCTGGCCCAAACAATGTGGGTTCCATCCACCACCACTGCCCCAGCCATTCTTTTACCATGTAGCTGCTCCCATCGGTGAACTTTGAAAGTAGGGTAACTTTGAAAGTAGAGGGGAGACCAGTGGACTTTTTGGTGGACACCAGAGTGGAACATTCCATGCTGGTACAGCCATTAGGAAAATTAAAAGACAAAAATTCCTGGGTAATGAAGGCCACGGGGCAACAGCAGTACTCATGGACTACCCAAAGAACAGTGGACCTTGGCATGGGCCAGGTATCCCACTTGTTCCTGGTTATCCCAAAATGCCCATCCCCACTGTTAGGAAGAGACATCCTGTCAAAAGTAGGAGCCCAGATTCATTTTGACTCTGAACAGCCATCAGTTACAGATAAACAGGGAAATCAGTTGCAAGTTCTCACTGTTAGGCTAGACGATGAGTACAGACTCCATGAGGAGCTGGGGCCTGACCTCAACTGTTCAGATGGAGCTGGAACCTCCAATATGGACTGGTGGTTGGCAACCACTCCCCTAGCTTGGGCTGAAATATCTGGAATGGGTCTGGCAAAACAAGTGCCTCCACAGGTTATACAGCTGAAAGCTAGTGCTACACCAGTGTCAGTTAAACAGTACCCCATGAGTAGAGAGGCTCGGGAAGGAATTCGACCCCACATCCAGAGGTGGATACAGCAAGGCATCCTGGTTCCTGTTCAATCTCCCTGAAATCCTCCCTTGCTGCCAGTTAAAAAGCCTGGGACCAGTGATTATTGGCTAGTACAGGACTTGAGAGAGGTCAATAAGAGGGTGCAGGACATACATCCAACTGTCCCGAACTCTTATAACCTCCTGAGTGCCCTTCCACCTGAGCGGAACTGGTATACCATATTAGACCTAAAAGATGCCTTCTTCTGCCTGAGGTTACATCCTGCCAGCCAACCGCTTTTTGCCTTTGAATGGAGGGCCCCGACATGGGCAGAACCAGACAGCTCACCTGGACCAGACTGTCACAAGGGTTTAAAAACTTCCTGACCATCTTTTATAAAGCACTTCATAAAGATATGTTCAGCTTCAGGATCCAACACCCCCAGGTGACACTCCTCTAGTATGTGGATGACCTACTTCTGGCAGGAGCCACCCACCACGACTGCATGGAAGGAACATAAGCACTGCTGCTAGAATTGTCAGATCTGGGCTATGGAGCCTCTGCCAAAAAGGCCCAGATTTGCAGAAGAGAGGTAAAGTACCTAGGGTACAGTCTATGGGACGACAACGATGGCTGGCAGAGGCTCAAAAAAAAATATAGTCCAGATACCAGCCCCAACCACGGCCAGGCAAGTGAGAGAGTTCCTGGGAACAGCTGGGTTTTGCAGGCTGTGGATCCCGGGGTTTGTGACCCTAGCAGCGACCCACTCTACCCACTGACTAGAGAAAAAGAAAAATTCTCATGGGCCTTGGAGCATCAGGAGGCATTTGATGCCATTAAAAGAGCCCTGTTGAGTGTACCTGCTCTAGCTCTCCCTGATGTAACTAAAACTTTTACCCTTTATGTTGATGAATGTAAGGCAGTAGCCTGGGGAGTTCTAACTCAATCCCTAGGGCCATGGAACAGACCAGTTGCTTATCTGTCAAAGAAGCTTGATCCTGTAGCCAGTGGATGGCCTGGTTGCCTAAAAGCCATTGCAGCTGTGGCTGTACTGGTCAAGGATGCTGACAAGTTGACTTTGGGACAGAAATTAACCATAATATCCCCCCAAGCACTGGAGAGCATCATCCGGCAGCCCCCAGACTGATGGATAACTAATGCCTGCTTGACCCACTGCCAAAGTCTGCTTCTCACCGAGAGGATTACGCTTGTTCAGACAGCCACCCTCAACCACTCTTTGGCCTGAGGAGACAGATGAACCAGTGATTCATGACTGCCATCAACTGCTGGTTGAAGAGACTGGAGTTTGAAAAGATCTTACAGATATCCCGCTGGCCAGGGAGGCATTGACCTGGTTCACCGATGGGAGCAGCTACATGGTAGCAGGTAAAAGAATGGCTGGGGCAGCGGTGGTGGATGGAACCCACATTGTTTGGGCCAGCATCCTGCCAGAAGGGACCTCAGCACAAAAAGCTGAGCTCATGGCCCTCACCCAGTCCTTGCAGATGGCCAAAGGGAAGTCCTTGAATATCTACACAAACAGCAGGTATGCTTTTGCAACTGCACATGTGCATGGGGCTATCTACAAGCAAAGGGGGCTGCTTACTTCAGCAGGGAAGGAAGTCAAAAACAAAGAAGAGATTCTAAGCTTGCTAGAAGCCTTGCATTTGCCAAAAAGGCTGCCCATCATACATTGCCCTGGACACCAAAAAGGCCAAAGATTTCCTCTCAAAAGGGAAACAGAAGGCTGACCAGGTAGCCAAGCAAGCAGCCCAGGGTGTCAACTTTCTGCCTGTAGTAGAGAGGTCCAAAACCCCAGAACGTGGACGACAGTATACTCTGGAAGACTGGCGGTAAATAAAGGAATTAGATGGGTTCACTGAGACCCCAGAGGGGACTTGCTCTACCTCAGATGGAAAGGAGATTTTACCCTATTCAGAAGGATTAGAATATGTCCATCAGATACATCGTCTAACCCACCTAGGGGCTAAACATCTGCAGAAACTGGTTAGAACATCCCCTTATTATATTCTGAGACTATTGTGGGTGGCCAACTCAATAGTAAAACATTGTGTGCCTTGTCAGCTGGTTAATGCTAATCCTGCAAGAATGCCTCCTGGGAAGAGACTAAGGGGAAGACATCCAGGAGCTCACTGAGGAATGGACTTCACAGAGGTAAAGCCTGCCAAATATGGTAACAAATACTTATTAGTGTTTATAGACTCCTTTTCAGGATGGGTAGAGGCTTATCCTACCAAGAAGGAGACCTCAATAATGGTGGCTAAGAAAATACTGAAAGAAATATTCCCAAGATTTGGAATACCTAAGGTACTAGGATCAGACAATGGTCCAGATTTTGTTGTCCAGGTAAGTCAGGGACTGGCCTAGACTTTGGGGGTTGATTGGAAATTATATTGTGCTTACAGACCCCATAGCTCAGGGCAGGTAGAGAGGATGAATAGAACCATAAAAGAGACCCTCACTAAATTGACCGCAGAGACTGGCATTAATAACTGGATAGCTCTCCTACCCTTCGTGCTTTTCAGTGTTAGAAACACCCCTGGATGGTTTGGGCTGACCCCCTATGAATTACTTTATGGGGGCCCCATCCACTGGTGGGATCTGTCTCTGCGTATAGTGCTGATGCAATGTCCTCCCAGCCCCTGTTCGCTAGGCTCAAGACACTCGAATGGGTGAGGCAGCGAGCATGGAATCAGCTCCAGGAGGCTTACTCGGCAGAAGAAGACCTGCAAGTCCCACATTACTTCCAGGTTGGAGATTCGGTATATGTAAGGTGTCACCAGGCAGGAAACCTTGAGACTCGGTAGAAAGGACCATATTATCTTATGCTCCTGACCATGCCTACAGCAATGAAGGTCAAAGGAATCCCCACCTGGATCCATGCCTCCCATGTCAAACCAGCGCCACCCCTGATCCTGAATGGAAAGCCAAAAAGACTGAGAATCCCCTTAAGCTCAAGCTTTGTCATATGGGCCCTGCTTCCTCAACCAGGTGACTCCATCCAGTTTACAGAGGAAGGTCAATCCAACTGTAATGGGGTAGATCTATTATTTTACAGCGGGGGGCCTCTGCTGCCCTTTGGGTTAAGGGATAGTTAAGACCCCAGGAAGCTGGGAGTCTTAAGTCCCCAGCTGCCGGTCACCTACTTTAATGTTTACAGTAGCCTGTGAGTGAATGAACACAGGAAATGAGCCTTGTTGCCAAACCCAGAAGCCTGTGCGAAAGCAGACTTCCTGTTCTAAGAGTGGGCTTGGATGCTTTAAATTAATTGGTCTGCACTGGATGCTATGAGGTGATTGGTTCACGATGTGCAGGCTTTGTTGTAACCCTATAAAAGCTGTCTCAATTCTGTACCAGGGGTCCTCAGCCCTCTACACTGCATGGCATATGGCTGAGGCCCCAGTGCCCTGGAATATAAAAGACCTTATACGTTTGCACCAAGACTGCTTCTCGTGAGTGATTTGGGGGGGGGGGAGCTTTCCTGAGTGGGAGAGCGAGGGACCACGCTCTTGCGGGTCTTACAATGTGACCTCATGTTTTTCCTTTTTCTCTCAAATAGCTTTAAAAAACACTAGTCAAAGTAGTCAGTTTTGTTCTGATTTAGCCATACCTCATAATGTAAATTATAATTATTACCGAGTAGTTTATGTCATAAGTGGTGAAATGTAGACTCGGATACTGTTACAAGTACTTTCCTGCCAGCCTGGTCCCACAGCTACGTCAGCCCCAAATAACAGACTAACAGACTCTATTAGTTATAAAGCTATTGGCCAATGGCTAGAGCTTCTTATTGGCTATCTCTGTCTTAAATATTAACTCGTTTATATCAATAAGTATTTCCACATGGTCTAATCTTACCAGAAAGAGGGTCAGGATCTCTTACTCCTCTTGTGTCCTACATTTCAACTCCTCTCTACTGCATCTTCCAGAATCCTCCTTGTCTCCTATTCCCACCTACCTTGTTTTCCTATTAGCCATCATGGCTTTATCATTAACCAATAAGAGAAATATATTTATTAAATGACATCTCCCATTAAGAGACATTTATAAACTTTATGAAAATCTTAACATTTAAATATTTTTCTATTTAGAATATTTTGATCATATTCTGTCTCATCCTTCAACTCTTTCTAGGTTCTTCCCACCCCCATGCCTACCCAAACTTATGTTCTCTTTCTTAAAATAAAAACAAAGAACAAATATGAAAACAAATCAAGAAAAAAGGCCAGTAAGACAAAAAAATTACCCAAACAAAAGTGTGTGTGTGTGTGTGTGTGTGTGTGTGTGTGTGTGTGTGTGTGTGTGATTGGTTTTGTATTTGCCAACTACTTGTGGGGCTGGGAGTATCCCTGGAGTAAGGTTGATCTACATAGTGGCATTGCACTGTAGAGAGCTGATCTTCCCTCACCTAGCAGGAGTCAATGCAAATAGCTTCATGGTTAGAGGTGGACTTTCTGTCTGCTTCTCTTGCTCAGTGCTAGGATGTTTTGTCTGGTTTAAAGCTATACAGGTCTGATGTATGCTGTCACAGACTCTGTGAGTTTGTATATATGTCTTGACGCATCTGGAAGACCCTGTTTCCTTAGAGTGATCCACCACCTCTGGCTCTTACAGTTTTTCTGCTTCCATTTTCACATAGATACCTGAACTCTGAGGGGAAGGGTTTGCATAGGACATCTGGTTTATGACTGAGTACTCTAAAGCCTCTTACTCTCTGTTGTGGGTCTGTGTGTTAATTACCATACATGGTAAGAAGCTTCTAAGATGAAGGTTGGGTGACTGGCTGATCTATATTTATGTCCATATGTCACTAAGAGTCAATTTATCACTATGTTCCTTTAGCAGAATAATAGTAGTAGGTTTTACCTAAGGCCTGTGATTTATTTGGTTTTAGGTTATTGGCAATTTAGCAATGTCAGGTATGGGTTACACCTTATGGGGCAGGCCTAAAATCTAATGCAAAAGTTGTTGCTTACTCCCCATAGCACTGTGACACGCTTATATATGTTTTAGGAAGTTATATTACAGGAAGGTCAGTGTTGTAGGCTGTAGGTTTGTAGCTGGGTGATATCAATGCTTACTTTTCTCTTTTGGTAGTATTCAAAGTAACTTCTTGCACCATAAACAAGGTAAGTAAGCAGATGAGAAGCTTTGAATTGGGCCTCAGATCAATTTCTCACTGTTTGATAACATAAGTAAGAGGTGTCTTTAGCAATAGGGTCTTCACATTAAATTGTGGGGGCAACCAATAACTTTACTACCAGCCTGTGACATTTAGGGGTATCTATGGTACCCTATTTGGTTTCTCCAAGATCTAACCTATTTCTGGAACTGAAGGTTTTACTTGATGCCATAAGATGCCTAGTTGGGGCATCCATTTAAGTTCCTTTCATATATACATACAGATTTTTAGGATTTTTCTACAGTAATAGGTTTCATATGGATTTCCAAAAGGGATTTAGTGTAAGCTTCCCTTCCCTATATTTCCACTTTCATCTGCTCTCCCATTCATCTCCCCATTAAATTCTCCTGTTCCAGTTTCCCCTCCATTTCTTTGTTACTGTAACTTCCAAGGACAGGGAAATGGAATATAGGGGATGTGATATTTTTTGTGTGGCTAAGCAAAGCTTTCGATTTTGAATTTCCATTTGTAACAGACAGAACAGTATTCTCAGAATCAAACATGCATGCAGAGTCAGGTTGTTCATGACTTAGAGCTTGTTAACACAGAAGCTGCTTCTATAGGTTCTAAGTCAGTTACTTTGAATGAATTGTTTCAGATAAAAATAAGGATTTTTCTTTTCTTAGAAATAGCTTTCAGTCAAGAATTTGTTGACTTAAAGATAATCTCTGAAAATTGTAACAAAAATTTGGGTCTTTTGGCAAAATCATTGCAATTCTTTAGAATATGGGAAAGATTTGTATATTTCAGAGTGTCAGCCTGAATAGTCAACTCAGAGAGAAGAATCCCAAATCAGGGAACAAAGCACTCCCTCAAACTCAGTGGTGGTAGTGGTGGAGGGGGATCTTTATTTCAACACTCGGACTCTGCTTTTCCATTTTAATATTTACCTACATATCTGTATAGTTATTTTCAAGCCCACGTCCACAGAAAGTAAGCCATTTAGCCCTGAGCTGCTGAGCCCTTCTATTAAGGGCTTGACATGACAACACAGAGAGTGGCAGAAAGGCAGAAAAAAAACACATGCTTTCCTGAAATGTGGAGCTGCTTCCCCAAGGAACAGTGTCCTGTTGACCTGCTGGTGCTTCTGTCCTGGGGCTGAGTTTCAAATCTTCCTTTATAACATGCTTTTAATCCAAACGTTCAGTGATGAAGAGAGGTGAGTGCTGACAAATAAAATAAGCTTATTTCATCTGTCAAGTTTAGAGGATGTCTGCTCTCATCTTATTTCTTTAACAATGGCTGTTTACTTGTGCACCAAACATGGTTGTCATGAGTCTGTGACATTCTGCTTGGGAAATTACATATCTGTAATGCTTATTTAATAGCTAACAGTCACTTAGTAACTTACTTTGTGTTAATTAATCAGTGGTGACATAAGTAGAAAGCTAAGTGACTAGAATTTAAACACAATGCTTTTGGCTTTTACTTAGTATTTAATTTATTTTTTTATGTTAAAATATCTAGGAAAGACTAAAATCTGACATAGGTAACAGTCTGAAGTAGATTTTGAAAGCACATCTCCTGTTGTATTAGTCAAAGGGACTAAAGGGGAAAAGGGAAAACACTCAGCATCTGTAACCTCAACACTTAGGAAGATGGGGTAAGAAGGCATCTGTAGTTTGTAGCCAAGATTAGGCTACAAAATAAGACAATGTTCCCAAAACAACAACAATAAAATTTAAATAATAGCAAATCCCAAGCTGGACATGTAGAAGAAGAAAGCTGCCTGAATGCTATTAGCTTCAAGAAATAAAGAAAAACACCTTTCGTATGTTCATGCTAACTTGATATTTTGCCCAAGGCTATAAGGTCAAGTGACCATGAACTGAGTTTATCAAACTGTGAGGTAAATCCATTTTTCCTCACTTAAGTTGTTTGTGTCAAGGATTTGTATCCCTACATTACATTCCCTACTTAGCACATGTATGCTAAGTGATGTGAAGAAGATAAAATGCAGAAAGAGAGGCAACTTTTAATTGAGCTGTTTCAATATCAGATATAATTGACAGATGAATTTAAATGTCATTATTATCAAAAGCAAGCAAAAATTAAACGCAACCCAAAAAGAAAAAGTCACTGTAAGGAAAATATCATTGCTGAAAAACAGGAGATGAATTTGAGAACAGCAAAGTATTTACTGTAGATGAAATACTCTTCATTTGAAAGAAAAATTAGAAGTCACTTTAGAGAATATTTTCAAACCAAGTGTCAGGCAATTTAATAGCTCTTTTGTCTTTCTTCTGGGAGATATACTATTCAAGTCAGGCCGGCCCAGAACTTGTAATATTTATTCTTTAGTAGTCTAAATGCTAGGTTTGCAGGTAAGCATTCTGTTCATGGCATGTGTTAAGACAAGTAGAGCTAAGATGGCTAAGAGTAGAACTAAGAAAAAAAAGCCAAGTTTCAGAACTCTTAACATTCACTTCATTGGCAACCAACATATGTAGTTAGTTAGTTTAAGTCTAAACTAAAAAGGAAAATAAGGAAATATTTGGCTCCTTAGTCTCATTTTGAATTTTCTTTTGTGCACCCAAAACTAGTAGCTTTGTCCTGTAACATTAACACCAAGAAAGAGCTGAGAAATAAAGGAAACTTAGGAAATAAAAACTATGTCAGAAAGTTACTGAAACTGGAAAGAATCTCAAGACCCCTCAGCAAAGTCATGGAAGTAGGAAGCAACTTTGGGGAGAGAAGATTCTCTGTTAAACCAACCTATCTACAATTAGTCCAGCTTCCATGTGTTCTCATGGTAACGACAGTAGGTTGCATGATGCAGCTGTCTATGAATCATGTATGTCCTGTAAGTAACCACTCACCCCAAATACTGCATGTAACCCCATTAAGCTAAGTGATTCTTTGGACTGGAATGTGGTAGGATCCTTACTTTGTTCTGGCATCAGTTACTTATTAGCAGTAAGTAGAATATAATTTAGTTCATAGAATTTGAACTTTTACCATGTACTCTTTAGAATTTCTACAGACACATGATAAGGAATATATATTACATGCTAGTTATGTACCATAATGTGGATTTTTATATTTTAGGAGACCTTTTTCCTTTTGCACTCAAAAGAACATGACATACCGCAAGATATTATGACAGCCCAGAACCCTGAACTTCTACCTGGAAGCAGATTCCCTGGAAATCTTCTCATGAGAGGATTCTGGGTGTCAACCATTTGGCTTTGTTTGGTTTACATTCCAAGGAAAGTCTAAATTTATCCTCTAAGGTCTGACTACATACAGAAAAGTATTAAGAACTTAGAATTTTGAAGCACCGAGGAGTTGGTGAAGTAGGTAATAACACTTATTCCATAAGCACTGGGACATAAGTTAGAGTCTCCAGCACACATAAAGAAAGTTAGGTGTGGACATGAATATGCCTTGCTATTGTGAGAAGTGGATACAGGAGGGTGACTGAGGCCTTCTAGATGCCAACTTTGCGATAGGCTCAGTGAGAGACCCTTTTTACAAAGAAATAAGGTAGAGAACAACAAATCAGAACAACTGGCATATTCCCCTGAATTCTGCAAACACATGAATGAGTGTGCCAACATACACACAAGCACATAAACTGCACACACACATACACCATACACACATGCACAAATGAGCTTGTGCTTCAGATGTTCCTTCCTTCCTTTTTCAAGGCATTGTTTGAGGGTTTCATGCATATGTAATAATTATAATCTACAATGGAATTTTCACAATTTACAAATATGGAAATTAAACCAAAGGTAAATTAAACTGGTGAAAGCCTTGACCAGTTTCAAATCTAACACCAGGGTCAGTTTTGTGACTTTGTGATTTTTTTCCCTCTACACCATGACATTTCTCGATTAATCTAGAAAAAATTATATTAATTTCCCTTTTGAAAACGGCTGGTCCTCAATTTGTCATGTAGTTGTGTCCTGATATAACCTAACCTACCACATGGCTTACTATGCACCTTAAGCATGTTCAGGAGGCTTGCATTAATCTGCACTTGGGCAAAACCATGTACAGAATGGCAAAGACAAGCTTCATGTAGGTTTAATGGTGTACAAAACCAGAATGCCCAATATCCAAAACACACTGGGAGAAGAGTACATAGTACTCTTCTCTGTTTTTCACCCTCATAATTATATCATCAATGGGGATATACAACGCATACTTACCCCAGAACATTGCAAAAGAGAACAACACTGCTTATCATCAGGCAAAGACAAATTAAAAACTCTCACCTTAAGTATGGGTTTTACTCTACTGTTGCTGCATAACTGTGAAGATAGTAAAGGAAAAGACTCTTAAGTTGAACTGCTTTTAAATCTGGGACCATCTGCACTCCTGCTCTGAGGTCACTTGGATCCCCATACTTTAACTTGTGGCCCAAACTAACCACAGAACATGTTCCACCCATATTGTGATTAGCATTCACATGTATTGGAAACTTCAAAACATAAATCTCACAGTCAGTGGTGTGCCTGGGACAGAAGATGTGTATAGTTTGAGAATATAAGTAAATATGGCTCTTCCCTCCTCCAAACCCTGGTTTTGCTATTTAATTTTTATATGAACTTTTATAGGTTATTAATATTTATTCATTAATATGGTACACAATGATGATTTCATAGATGCATGTAATTTTAATGATTAAATCAGAATCATCATCTTCCCTGTCCTCTAAAATGTTAACCACTGCTTGTTGATGGTACCCTTTGAAGTCTTATTTTGAAGTATATAATAAACTGGTATGCTATAATTACCCTCTGGCATTGTAAGAAGTAGAAATGATTTAGTATTTTGTATAAACCTGACATAAAATCAGTTTCCAGTGACTACTATTTTATTCCTGAAATGAGATCAACTTGTAGCTTTCACATATGAATGACAATATGTGGTATTTGTTTCTGGCTTATTTCATTTAACACAGTGTTCTCCAGTTACATGCATATTGCTTCAAAAGAAAATATTGCATTCTTTTCTATAGCCAAGTTGCATCCCCCCACACACACACACATACACACACGTATATATCCCATATTTCTTCTACCCACCCATTCATTCATTGATAATCACTGCAGTGAATTTAATAACTTGGTTGTAATGATAGTGCTGTAATAAATATGAACTTCACATTTACTTTGATACAATAATTTCATTTCCAATAGATTGTCTAGTGGAGGGATTGACATTTTCAGATATATGAAGAATAACCATGTTATTTCATTCGATGTAGCAGTTTGCAGTGTATGAGAATTGCAGTTCTCATTAATTTCTGTTGCTTTTTGTGTTTTCACTTTTTGAGACAGGATATTATATAGCCTAGGCTGACTTAAAACTCTCTATGTAGCCAGGGTTGGCCTTAAACCCTTGATTGCCCAGGCTCAGCCTCCCATTTTTTGGAGTCACAGGCATGTATCACCACACCCAGCCCTTTTCTTTCTCTCTATGTCTCTCTTTCTTCTTATTCTTTTTTTTAATAATATCAACTCTAAATGGAATAAGACTGCATCTCATTGTGGGTCTAGTTTTCATTTTTCTGATACAACTGACTTGGTACTGGTTATCTCAGATGATCCATGGCACTCTATGGCTCATGTTTTCTAGCATGTCACTGTAAAAGAGTAGGTGGTCTTTCATATTCAGCTCCATATCACACTCAACTTTTGTATACCCAACATTTATTCTTGTGAGCTTTCAGTAGAAGAACCATGAATAATGTGTCAGGAGGTGATTTGGAAACTCTTTATGTCTAGTCTTTCTAATCTATTCTCTGACCTTTGACATATATAGGCAATTCAGGCAAGTCTTCATTTTTACGATCACCATAGCTGTCCACTCAAAAATTATTCAGAGCAGGAAGAGACTCTGCAAACAGTCTTTCAGCACACCAAGACCTCTTTATTACTTCAGCTATTTGGTTGCCTCTTTTACCCATAGGAAAAAAAAATTCTAGTCTACCAAAGTTTCAATGAAGTGAGTGCCAGAGTGTCTGTGTGAGTCCTAGGTATCTTAGAACCTGACTTTGTCTGTCAAGGGTGGTGACTGTTGCCTTATTCTTGCCTATACCTCTCCCTTCCTCCTGTCTGTCCAAGATTGCAAAGGAACAGTCAGGACACATTAACTAGTGCTACCATTTCTTCTGTGTTCTTGAAGAGCAGGCAGATATTTTATAAAGTTGATTTGAGCAGTTTTTAATATAAAAATATAGTTTTCTGTGGAACTAAAACATAAACAAAATGAAAAGTAAACAAAGAATAAGTTTTCACTTGAGGCAACCCTACTATGCTGACATCACTAATTGGCAAAGGGTTAATGGCATTATTTTTTTCTCTCATCCTCCAAAGGACAATGAGTCAGACACAAAAAGACAATAGTGTCTTTTGTTTTAGGCAGTGACATCTCTTCACAACCCCAAGCTCCCTTCCCCCAAAATGATGATATTTCTGGAGACATCTCAGTAATTAGGAGCAAAGGACACAAGACACTAGGTCTCCCTGATTCACTTTCAATATCCTGTCTGTTTCTTATTGTTCATGTTATAATAAGAGAGTTTGCTTTAATCTTTTTTTTAATGTCATGCCTTTTGTATTTACCCCTGAAAAATGTGTTCTTCATATTCCCATCATGTGACAAAAAGTAGTTCATATCATAAGGCATTCATAGAAGACACCATCCGCCCTGTGGAGTGGAGGGAAATGGGATGGGAGCATGGTCAAAGGAAATGAGAACTGGGATCAATATGTAAATTAAGAAGAAATAAATATTCATAAAATGTCTATTTGTTCAAAGTTGTTACTGTGTAACTAATTAATCAAATTATTCTTTTCTTCTTTCATACATTATATCCTGGCTGCAATTTTTCTTCCTTCCTTCCTCCCTTCCCAATTTTCCCCCTATATCCCCTCTTTCCCATATCCACCCTCCTCCATTTCCCTTCAAAAGAAGACCAGGCCCCCAAAAGATATCAATTAAACATGGCATAACAATTTTCAATAAGACTAGGCACAAACTCTCATATCAAGGCTGGACAAGGCAACTTAGTAGAAGGAAAAAGTGCCAAGACCAGGCATAATTGTCAGAGACACCCTGCTTACACTGTTGGAAGTCTCACAAGAACATCCAGCTACACAACCATAATGTATGCGTATAGGACCTAGTTCAGACCCATACAGGGCCCATGACCATCACTTCAGTTTTTTTGAGCCCGTATGAGCCCTGTTTACTTGATTCCCTGGGCTAAAGTTTATATTTTAATTAAGATCTAATAACATCTCTTCTCATCTTCCCTCCCTTCCATCCGTCCAACCCCTCCTATGTCCTTTCCATCTAACACCCCTTATCTACTTCCATTCTCTCTCAAATTCATTGCTTATTTTTCTTTGATTTTTTAAAATATAAATATGCATAAATACATGAATGTAACCTACTGAGTCCATTTGCTATTGCTTGTGTGTGTATGATTCCAGGACTGGCCAGAGCACACATGTATGTAGATATGTATAGAGGCTGGAGGACAATCTCAATTATAATATTTAAAAGTACCATCCAACACTTTTGACATGAATTTTTTTACTGTAGTCTAGGGATTATAAACAAGACTAAATGAGTTGACCAGTGAGACCAAGGGATCATCCTGTAACTTCATCTCAGCACTGGAATTACACAGCAGCTCCAGCATCTAGATTTTCTTACACATGTTCTGTGGCTAAACCTCAGATCCTAAGAGAAGCACTTACCAACTGAGCTATTCTAATTTTCCTAGCTCTAATTTTAATATCCTTTGCTATCTACAATGCCAGAATCAAACCCCCAAGCCATGGACATTCCAGGCAAGTACCCCATCACTAAGCTGCAACTTCCTCCTCTTAATTTTTAACTTTATATGAAGTAACCAAGTGAAAAATCCTGATTATACCAACTAAGGATGTTATCAATGGTTCCTATAGGTAAAATCAGTATCCATGTTGAGAATTAACAAATACCACATATTGTCATTCATATGTGAAAGCTACAAGTTGATCTCATTTCAGGAATAAAATAGTAGTCACTGGAAACTGATTTTATGTCAGGTTTATACAAAATACTAAATCATTTCTACTTCTTACAATGCCAGAGGGTAATTATAGCATACCAGTTTATTATATACTTCAAAATAAGACTTCAAAGGGTACCATCAACAAGCAGTGGTTAACATTTTAGAGGACAGGGAAGATGATGATTCTGATTTAATCATTAAAATTACATGCATCTATGAAATCATCATTGTGTACCATATTAATGAATAAATATTAATAACCTATAAAAGTTCATATAAAAATTAAATAGCAAAACCAGGGATTGGAGGAGGGAAGAGCCATATTTACTTATATTCTCAATAAGCCTTTTACATATTTCCTTTTGCTACTCTTGTTTGGCAAAGAAAAAATAGTTACTCATATTCCTAAGATGATAGTTTTGACGCAACCGTTTGTATTATTTTGCATCCTAGCTTTTTTGGGAAGGGAACACTTAAGTTCATATTTATGTTTCATCTGTGTTGCTCTGAGCCTTTATTCTCACTCACATATGGTGTTTGCTCTACCACTTTACCATAATACAAATAGAATATTTGGCTATTTGTAATTTTTGACTTAAACAATTCTGTCGGTATAAATTAGCATTAACCCACTTAATTTTTGATAAATTTCCAATTTTTGGAAGATATGAATATACATACCATAAACATTTAGCATGTTTCCCTAAATAATGTTTTAATTTACATATGAGTATTTCACACATATATACATTATTTTGTTCATACTCACCCACTATTTCTTGTCATCAAATCCCTTTTTCCTACCCCCAAACACATCTCCTTTCCAACATCATGTTCTCCCTTTATTTATTTTTTATTATCTGTCACCAAGTCCACTTTGTACTACTCATATGTATGTGGTAAATGGGTGGAGTCATCCACTGGTTTATGAGCAATTTACCAGTGACTACTCACCCAAGTAAAAATGCCTGTCCTTCTGCTAGGAAGCATTAGCTTCCAGTAGATTAGCTCCTTAGGTAGGGATGAGACCTTGGGTTTAGGATGAATATTTTAATGAATAAACTTAAACGCTTTGTGTCAAAAGGTATACATAATTCAGCTATAACAAGAACAAAGCCAAGCCTGTTTTTGAAATGCTAAGAATAATTACTGGAACCTTAGCAAATTTACTTTAGCAAAGATTAGAGGTTATCTTCTAGTTACCAGGCACCAAATTACCTACTGGGAAGTCTGAGTTAGGCAGTCCTAATATTAGGTGACTAAATAAGTCTATATCAGGCTGCAGAGAAGTCAGATAAGGAAAAAAACTGAAGTGCAATATAACATGTTTTGTAGTTTGGCAATAAAACCATCCTTCCAAACTCAGAGCAAGCAAAGACTATGAGCAGTGGTTCTTATGTAAGCAAGAGATTACACATGGTCCTAAAGCCTGAGCACAATTCACCAGGAATATAAAGAAGAGCACAATCGCAAGCAGTGAGTGTGTCTCATGAAAGAGTATGGAATTCTCACTAAAGAGCAAAGAAGGAATGAGAGCAAAGAAGGGATGAAGTGCATCCTAAGGCCTGTGCAGCTGAGATGTGAGGGAATGCATGAGGTCAAAGCATAAGAGAGAACAGAACTTGAATCAGAAACTAATGAAAGTTTTCCTTTTTCTTTTTTTTTTCTTTTTTTCTTTTTGATTATTTTTTATTTAAATTTGAAACAAGCTTGTTTTACATGTCAATCACAGTTCCCTCATCCTCCCATCCTCCTCTGACCCCCACCAACCCCTATCCCTTTTTCCTTTCTGCTCCCCAGGAGGGTAAGGCCTTGCATGGGGGACCTTTAAAATCTGTCATGTATTTGGAGCAGAGCCTAGGGCCTCCTCCATGTGTCTGCGCTGAGAGGAATTCCTCTACTTGGAATGGGCTCCCACAGCGCATTCCTATACTAGGGATAAATACTTATCCATTACCAGAGGCTGCCCAGTCCTCCTAACTGACACCCATATTCAAGGAGTTTGAATCAGTCCTATGCTGGTTTCCTTGCTATCAGACTGGCTTCCATGAGCTTCCCCCTTGTTCAGGTCAGCTGTCTCTGTAGGTTTCTCCAGCCTGGTCTTGACCCCTTTGTTCATCACTCCTCCCTCTCTGCAACTGAAGTTCAGCTCAATGTTTAGCTGTGGGTATCTGCTTCTGCTTCCATCAGTTACTAGATCATCAATCTCATTATCGGTGAAGGGCATTTAAGGTAGCTTCTCTAGTATTTCTTAGACTCTTAGTTGGGGTCATCCTTGTAGGTCTCTGAACATTTCCCTCGTGCCAGATTTCTCTTTGAACCTATAATGGTTCCTTCTATTATGGTATCTCTTTTCTTGCTCTCCTCTATTCCCTGACTCATTCTTTGTGTTCCCTCATGCCCACCTCTCCTCTCCTCTTTCACCTAACTCTTTCCCCCCCCCCATGCTCCCAATTTGCTCAGGGGATCTTGTCCTTTTCCTCTTCTCTGTGGGAACATATATGCCTCTCTTGGGATCCTCCTTGCTTACTAGTGAAAGACAGACCCACAGAGTGTAGACCCTCAGGCCCTGACTCAGGAAAGGTGTCCCCCAATCACTCACGAGAAGCGGTCTTGATGTAAAAGCATGAGGTCTTTTATATTCCAAGTGCACTGGGGTCCACAGTCATACGCCACACAGGGGTAGAGGACTGAGGACCCTGGGTACAGAATTGAGATAGCTTTTATGGGGTTACAACAAAGCCTACGTATCTTAAACCAATCATATAGCATCCAGAGCCCGCACGGTGCAGACCAATCAATTTAAACCATCCAAGCCCGTGCTTTATAGACAAATCAGTTTTCTATAGCCCCGGAGGTCTGCATTTGTGCAGGCTCCTGGGTGGGGTGACAAAGCTCATTTTCTGTCTCATGCACTCACAGGTCTTGTCATAAACAACCCTGTCATAAATAGCAAAGAATGTGACCTTTTGTCTACTTACTGCCAGGGACAATTTAAGGTATTTAGTGCTTTTTAGACATCTAGTTTCTTGTTGTCATTGGAGAGTTAGGCTGTATTTTTCCATCCTTACACTAGCTTCTTTGGTGGTATGGATTGTAGGCTGGTAATACTTTGCTCTATGTCTAATAATCATATATGAGTGAGTACATACCATGTTTGTCCTTTGTAACTGAGTTACCTCACTTAGGATAGTTTCTTCTAGTTCCTTCCATTTGCATGCAAATTTCAAGATTCCATTATTGTTTTCTGCTGAGCAGTACTCCATTGTGTAAATGAACCACATCTTATCCATCTATTCTTCAGTTCAGGGGTATCTAGGTTGCTTCCAGGTTCTGGCTATTACAAATAATACTGCTATGAACATTGTTGAACAGTGTGTATCCTTTGGGTATATGCCTAGGAGTGGAATTGCTGGGTCTTGATGTAGACTGATTCCCATTTTCCTAAGGAACCGCCATACTGAAAATGAGCCATTTTTTTTCCTGGTACATATTGGTATAGTTTCTGGGTAGTATTTATAATGAAGTCTCTTTAATTTCCTATATCTAAGGCAGAGACATATGTATACAACATAATAATTTCGAATATATCCTTGTTTACTAATCCCACCTTGTTCTTTAGCATCTAAGGAAAATGTATTTAAATTATGTAAAGAGACTTCATGCTGTATTTTCAAAGACTAGTAGTTACTGGTTCTCCAACTTTGCAACTTGTTTCTCTGTAATCTATATGTGATAAACTTTTCTGAGTTGCTGCACAATGTGGGGGTTTCCCTGTGGAAAGCAATAGCAAGCACTTTTCCACAGAGTTATGGATGACAATGATAATAAAATGTATCAATTACTCTGCCTTTTGTGTGGTCATAGTTTTGCTACAACCAGGGAACTTGGTGGTCTCCATTCTCTACTTGTATTTGCTGTTGTTCTGCTTTTCTTTCCTCACTAGTTTTATAATAACAAATATATGTCTCATATAGGAACTTTTCGTTATCTCTTTAGTTCACAGTCTTGTCAATTTGGCCGAGATTTGAGAGCTGTTGTTTTGTGTGTGAAATAAAAGCATATTTTAAGAATGGCCCCTCAAAGGCATAAACCCAAGTAAAACCTCCTCCCATGCTTACAGCTGAGACTAGTAATTTGCTACTAGGAAAGAGAATAACACTATCACTCTCTAGATAGTGTTATACAGCAAAATCAAAGGAATTTTATAGATGTAATTAAGGTTCTCAAATAGGGGGTCTTAGGCTTATCAAGGGCAGAAGTACCTTGACTGAATCTGCCTTATTCAGGTGAGTCCTTTAACAGACCCCTAGAATTCAAACCTTGTTCTCTTTTGCACCTGAAAAGACAAGCTACCATAAAATGAATTCTGACAATAGCCACAAGGACTTGGAAGGAGACCTGCAAGTCTTAAGTAGATCCCACCCCAACAACACTTTCATCATACCTTGCAAGATCCCAAGGTACTCAATGAAGTTGTGCCCATATTTCTGATCTACAGAGAATTTAGGACCATTCTTTAAGTTCCTGAGTATGTAGGATCTATTTTTCCAGTTCTAAATTTTGCAGGGAGGCATGAAAGACCCAAAGCCATTTCTGACTTTAAATTGTACTACATTGCTATATTGACAAAACATTATGAAAGCAGAAAAAAAACATACACAGATCAACTGAAAAAAAAGGATCAAAATATATACAGGTATAGAAAGCTACCTGCCTGTAAGAGAAGGTGACAAAACACACAATGAAAGAAAAAGTCTCTTCAGCTACCAAAAGGAAAAACTGTGCATTCACATATAAATATTGAAGCTAGGTCCCGATGTACCATCCTGTGTATAAATAAATTAAAAATAAAATGAAGACTTTAGCAGAAAATCTTAATCTCTGAAGCAACTAGAGGAAAACAGGAGAGATTTTCAAAGGTAGAGACAGGCAAAACCTTTCAGAAAAGAATTCCAATAGCTCAGGAAATAGCTGTGAGAGTTGACAAAAGGAACTGCAGCATATCCAGAGCACCTACACAGCAAAGGAAACATTTATCAGTAATTAAAAACCTACAGAATAGCTGGGGCCTGGTGACCCACACCTTTAATGCCAACATTTTGGAGGCAGAGGCAGGCAGATCTCTGTGAGTTCAAGGCCAGCCTGGTCTACAAGAGCTACACAGAGAAACCCTGTATCTAAAAACAAAACAAAATAAAAACAAAAACAAAAGAAAATATCTATAGAATAGAAAAATGTCTTACCAAGTTATTCATCTACTAAGAGATTAATATTCAGAATATATGAATGTATGAGGAACTCCAAAAAAAAAAAAAAGAAAAAATGTCAAAATGTCATTATTTCTTTTTACTTCATAAGAACCACACCTTAAAAAAAACTGGTTTGGAATTCCTAATGGTAGTGAAAATCAGTATAATTGATCATAAACAAAACAAAGGTGGTAGACACATCTGGGAAATAAAACTGATCATCCAATCTCTGGAAAAGCTTGGATGCCTGGGTAAATAAATTAGTAGTTAGTGTCTTCTACTAAAATGTAAAATACCACACACATTCAAAGACTGAGGACAGTTATGTTTTTCTCTCCTTAAACATGACAATGTACTAATTTGTGTGAATTGGGCTTCAGTGATATAACAGGGACACTTGAAAGCATTTTAACTAATGATAGTTGATTACATTGTTTTTAATTTGCACTGGCTAGAATGACCTAGTAATTAATCAAAGTTACTGCAAGGCTTCAAACCAGGTTTAATTTTTTTTCTTTAGAAACAATCATTTTACTATAAACCCCTGCCTTCCCTCTCTCTCCCATCCTCCCATTCTCCCTACCAAATCACTCCACCTGCTCCCCAAGGATGGTGAGGTCTTCCAAGGGGAAATCATGAAAGTCTGTCACATCATTTTGGGGAGGACCTAGGCCCTCCTCCATATATCCGGACTGAAATAGTATCCCTCCATAGGGATTGGGCTCCTGAAGTCCATTTGTCCACTAGGGATAAATACTGTACCACTGTTAGAGGTCCCATAGACTGCCCAGGCCTCCTAACTGGCACCCACATTCAGAGGGTTTGGTTCAGTCCAATACTGGTTCCATAGTTTACGAGCGGGGTCTGTGTACTCTCATTAGGTCAGGTCAGCTGGTTCTATAGGACCTGACCTACAGGTTCAATTTCTATGAGAAAAGAATGCAGGAACACAATTTCTATAGCAAATAAGACAAATTGTTAAGAACCATGCACAACTAAGTTAACTCAAAATGACTAGTTTTTATATGAACACGTACATCCAGAGATCAGAATTTGGAAGCTTGAGTCATCCACTAATATTTTTCTCTGTATAGCCCTAACTGTCCTTGAACTCACTGTGTAGACCAGACTGGATATGAACTCCACTCACAATATTAGTCATGTCTAAGGGTTGCAAAATTTGAACTTTGGTTTCAAATAACAACATATTTTGTGAGTATACATTAATGTAGGTTCCAGAAAATGAGATCAAATTTCCATAATTTTTATGAGTATGCTAGTTAATTTTCAGGAACTCTAGGGTTTGATAATTCATACACATCCAATTTATTGATGGGAGATGTTATTCTGTAAATATGTTTCTCATACTGGTTAATTAATAAATCCCTGTTGGCCAATAGAATGCAGGAAAGGTGGGGCTAGGAGACAAGGAGGAAAGAGGAAGTAGTTGGGGGGGGTCAAGATGTAGCCCGGGGAGGAAGGAAGACGCCGGCCGCCGCTCCCCATAAGATGAGCCACGTGGAAATACTTAGATAAGTAGAAATGGGTTAATAATTAAGACAGAGCTAGCCCATAAACAATAATGGTAACTGGCCAACAGGATTGTATCAAATACAGAGTCTCTGAGTGTTATTTGGGGCTGGTGCAGCTGTGGGCCCAGATTGGCGGCAGGCGGGATGGCGCCGGCTGGAAAAACCTGCCATAACAATTTATTATAGATATTGTGCTCAATTATGAAGGTGCAGAAAAATTCTGAAATAGTCTTTTAACCAAAATTATTATATTAAAAATTATGGATTGTGTATGGGAGTAATAATTACCTATTCCTCTATCTTTTATTGTACTAAAAACCATATCAAGAGTTTTCAATTGTATTGATTTTATTATCATGGTGTTGCAGGGGGCTACAATTACCCTGTAAACTTGCTTTAATTTAAAAACTGGAGCTGATGCTTGTGGAGCACTCCAGGTTTACCAAGTCATGCAAACATCAATAAAGTGTCTATTTCTTTGTTGTTTTTGGAGTACTGTGGCTGCCCTGACCTACTTTTTTAAATTGGTTATTATTAAAAATAAAAAAAAATGTCTCCAAAAGTGATCACGCTCAATATATTTCTAACAAGAGATTTTGAAATATTTGACTTGTCACAAAAAGAAGGATTTCAAAAGATGACATTTAATTGAGTTCACCCAATTCCCACACATCTTGGTTGTCGCCAAGATTCAGTGCCAAAGTCTACAGAATAAATGCAAAAACTATTATACATATGGCATGAGGAAATTTTTTCTGCTGATTTGAAAATCATCTTTTTTAAGAGTGTTCACTTCATCATTAAAAGTGTTAGCATCCAAGATTTCTAACCATTACTTCCTACTCCCTCCTTAAGACGAAGAACTCTAAGTAGTGTGTATATGTATGTAAAGTGCTGTACCATTTTCTTGTCAGTTACCTTTTTACATCTTGTCAAGCTGTTCCTGATAGAAGAGAAATTCTATAAAAACAGAGATTTCCTTTTCCTTTTGACAGATCAGTGTACTCTATAGAGAGCAGAGGAGCAAAATATGACACAGGAATACTTGTGGATTTGTTAAATGTGTAAATTCACTGATACACAATGTTCTAATACCATTAGTTATTCAAATATCTCTAAAGAATGTGTATATTCAAGCATTGCTGGGTTG
Source organism: Cricetiscus sungorus (assembly GCA_030556225.1). NCBI lineage: Eukaryota > Metazoa > Chordata > Mammalia > Rodentia > Cricetidae > Cricetiscus > Cricetiscus sungorus. Next base: position 24,210,182 of record JANBXA010000253.1, read on the forward strand.
GGTAACATTTAGAAGTCTAGGAAACAGTTTTTGAGGGGATAGACAAAGGGTTTATATTAGTGTACAGGAAGAAACTGGTAGTAAATAATAATGTCCTAAACTTTGACATGTTCATCAGCTGTAGGGTTACATTCATGTTGACATCTTTTAGTCTCTTACTTGGTGATCACTTGAATGATACCAAATACCAAAAAATGTAGTTGGCATGGATCCACTCTGTCCTTTGCCCTACAGAAGCTTCTAAGTTAGAGGAAGTCCCACTTATTAATTGTTGATCTCAGTGTCTGTGCTACTGGAGTTATGTTCAAGAAGCAGACTCCTATACCAATTTGTTCAAGGGTACCTCCTACGTTCTCTTCAGAGGTTCAGTGTGGCTGGATTTATGTTGAGGTCTTTGATCCATTTGGACTTGAGTTTTGTGCATGGCGATAGACATGGGACTATCTGCAGTTTTCTACACACCATCATCCAATTGTGTCGGCACCATTTGTTGAAGATGCTCCCCCCCCGTTGTATTTTTTTTTTAGCTACTTTATCGAAAATCTGGTGTTTGTAGGTGTGTGGATTATATCGGGATTTTAGATTTGATTCCATTGGTCTACCTTTCTATTTTTGTGCCAATACCAGGCTGTTTTCAGAACTATAGCTCTGTATTAGAGCTTAAAGTCAGGGATGGTGATGCCTCCTGAATTTCTTTCATTGTACAGGGTGGTTTTGGATATCCTGGGTCTTTTGTTTTTCCATACAATGTTGACTATTATCCTTTCTAGGTCAGTTAAGAATTGGGCTGGGATTTTAATGGGGATTGCATTGAATCTGTACATTGCTTTTGGCAAGATTGCCATTTTTACTATATTTATCCTTCCAATCCAAGAGCATGGGAGATATTTCTATTTTCTGGTATCTTCTTTAATTTCTTTCTTTAAAGCCACAAAGTTCTTATTGTATAGGTCTTTCACATGTTTGGTAAGTGTTACCCCAAGATATTATATGTTGTTTGTGGCTATTGTAAAGGGTGATCTTTCTCTGATTTCTTTCTCAGCCTCTTTGTCATCTGAATAAAGTAGGGCTACTGAATATTTTGAGTTTATCTTGTATCCTGATAGTTTGCTGAAAGTGTTTATCAGCTGTAGGCGTTCCCTAGTAGAGCTTATTGGGTGGCTTATATAAACTATCATATCATCTGCAAGTAGAGACAGTTTGACTTCTTCCTTTCCAACTTGGATCCCCTTGATTTCCTTTTGTTGTCTTATAGCTTTAGCTAGAACTACAAGTACAATGTTGAAGAGATATGGAGAGAGAGGACAGCCTTGTCTTGTTCCTGATTTTAGAGTAATTGCCTTTAGCTTCTCACTATCCAGTTTGATGTTGGCTCTTGGTTTACTGTAATTTGCTTTTATTATGTTTAGATATGTTCCTGTTATCCCTGATCTCTCCAAGACCTTTATCATGAAAGAGTGTTGAATTTTGTCAAAGGCTATTTCAGCATCTCGGGAAATGATCATATGGTTTTTCTTTTTCAGTTTGTTTATATGGTGGATCACGTTGATAGATTTTCATATGTTAAACCATCCTTGCAACCCAGGGATGAAGCCTGCTTGGTCATGGTGGATTATTTCTCTGATGTATTCTTGGATTCGTTTTGCCAGTATTTTATTGAGTATTTTCACATCTATGTTCATCAGGGATATTGGTCTGTAGTTTTCTTTCTTAGTTGTATCTTTGTGAGGCTTGGGTACCAAAGTGATTGTGGCCTCGTAGAAAGTGTTTGGTAATGTGGCTTCTGTCTCTATTGTGTGGAACAATTTGAGGAGTTTTGGAAATAGCTCTTCCTTGAATTTCTGGTAGAATTCTGCACTGAAGCCATCTGGCCTTGGGCTTTTTTTGGTTGGAAGGCATTTGAGGACTGTTTCAATTTCATTGGGGGTTATAGGTCTGTAGCATGTATGTTTCTGCCAGCCCACCAGTCTGGGCCCATAGCTGCACCAGCCCCAAATAACACTCTGAGACTCTGTATTTGATACAATCCTGTTGGCCAATTACCATTATTGTTTATGGGCTAGCTCTGCCTTAATTATTAACCCATTTCTACTTATCTAAGTATTTCCACGTGGTCATCTTATCAGGGAGCCACGGCGGGCCTCTTCTTTCCTTCCCGGGCTACATCTCAACTCCTCCTTCCCACTTCCTTTTTCCTTCTCCTGGGCTCCTAGCCCTGCCTATCTTGTTTCCTATTGGCCACAGTGCTTTATTAACCAGTATGAGAAACATATATACAGAATAACATCTCCCATCATCTCCTCTTTTCTGTCTAAAGTAAAAGAAGGGGTTTAACCTTAACATAGCAAAATATACCATACAACAGTTATCAAATAAGAATCACAGTAAACAATATTTAGTCCATTAACATTTTGTAAGATTTAAAGAAAATATCATCTATCCTATCTTTGTGAGTCTAAAGTCCTATATGTAACTTATCTTTAATCCTAACTAAGAAAAACTATAACTATAACTATCTGTCTTCAACTCCTTCAAAGACCATAGAAGGATAATATATAAACTCTAGAAATGACAGAGACAACTCATTGCCTGGTCAGTCACCCGAAGTTCTTCTGTAATGTTCCATCCTCAGCCCATAGGCCATAGTGTGTTCCAGACTCCTCAACAAGGCAGGAAGCATTTCTCTGTGTCCTGTAGACTGTCTGGCTGTCTGGCAGCCACTTCCATGAAGCAGGAATCCTGTAGCAATGTCCATCTTGAATCAGCAGTCACCTTTTTGTGGGTCCTGCACGTCCAGTTTCTACAACATAAAGTAAAACAGTCTAGACAAGAGAAGTACTTTGCTCAAATGGCTAGTCTTGCCATATTAGAAGCAAACTCCATAATGTTTTTCTTCGATGTCCATCTTCCTTTCTGATGCAGGTGATGTTACCAGGAGCAGTTGTGCCTCATTGTCAAGAAAATCCCTAAATTATTTTAAATGCCATATTCTGTAGGTCTTTGAAAGGTTTGAAGAACGCCTATTCATCTCAAGTACATCTCTGCATATCTAGAAATCCTAACTAACTTAACTCCAAGTATTGACTATCATAGGTAACTCTTTAATCTGTACTAAATTATACATTTTTCAATGAGCTATATAAACATAATACCTAAACAAGAGAAGAAATATACATATTACAAAATTGACCTTAAATTGTATCAATAAAAGGAAATCCATTCCAAAGCAAAATATTCATATCTATACCATAATTCCCTTTTTACCTTTAAAAAGATTGCTTGTGTCATTAACCAGTTATAACCAAGCTCATTTAAATGAAAACCAAAATTTATAAACAATATTTTGGAATTTACGCGTCGTTCTTTCCAAACTACTTGCTGCTGGTAGAGGGCGCTGTCATGGGGGTCCAAAGAAGATGCAGAAATCTAGGCTGTAGAGGTCTGTAAGGTTGCAATGCCCCATTAATGTTGCTTCAGGGGGTCTTTCTTGATCAAACCACATAAGTCTGGAAAGAATCCATAGCTTTTCATTTTCTGTGGAAACAAAAATAGAAATCCTTTTCCCCAGTAACTTGTCCTTAGACTTAAATTTTGGAGTCAAAGCATTTTTAAAATATATAAGTTGAATTAATCCAGCAGCATTTCTTTTATCAGTAGTTGTTATTTTCTCAGCAATCAAATAATTTAAAGACAACAGAAGCACAATAATATCCAAAATCTCTCTGTGTTTTCCATCTTTACGTGGCTTTTTTATTACTGTATTTATTCTACTTCTATTTTTATATATTTTGAGACAGGGTTTCTCTGTGTAACTTTTATCTGTGCTGGAATTCACTGCATACCAGGTTTGCTTTGAAATCACAGAGATCTGCTTGCTTCTGTCTCCCAAGTGCTGGGATTAATGGCATGCACCACCATAGCCATCCATTTAATTCTTTTTTTTCTTTTTTAAACCATTGTATCCTGTTTCTTTTGCTATCCCAAGCCAGCGTATTTTTTAAAACATAGTGTAAACCTTCATTGCAGCTCTTGTACATACCAATGAATTGTTAGCAGAGCTCTTTAAAAGCAAGGTGGCTTTTTGCCGCTTATGCTAATTTTGGAAACCTCCCTTAAAGGAGCCACACAAATCTCTGTCTACAGCAAAACAAATCCAACCAAGAAAATGCTGCTACTAAGAAGTCTTGCTAGTCTCTGTTCCTTTGTTTCTAAAACATTTCTTAAGCTCTTATTAGTTTTAAGTGAAAGTTCTTATAGCCACGTTGGGCGCCATCTGTAGTGTGTGTTTCCACCAGCCTGCCAACCCGCCAGTCTGTGCCCTCAGCCGCATCAGCCCCAAATAACACTCAGAGACACTGTATTTGATACAATCCTGTTGGCCAATTACCATTATTGTTTATGGGCTAGCTCTGCCTTAATTATTAACCCATTTCTACTTATCTAAGTATTTCCAGGTGGTAGTCTTATCGGGGAGCCTTGGTGGGCATCCTGCTTCTTCCCCGTGCTACATCTCGACTACTCCTTCCTACTTCCTCTTTCCTCCTTGTCTCCTAGCCCCACCTATCTTGCTATCTCATTGGCCACAGAGCTTTATTAACCACTATGAGAAACGTATATACAGAATAACATCTCCCATCATAGGTCTATTTAAGTTGTTTGTCTCTTCTTGGTTTAATTTTGGTAAATAATAGTTATCTACAAGTTTGTCCATTTCCTTTGAATTTTCAAATTTTGTGGAGTACGGGTTTTTAAAGTATGACGTGAAAGTTGTCTGGATTTCCATTGTTATGTCTCCCTTTTCATTTCTGATTTTGTTAATTTGCATGATCTCTCTTTGCTTTTTTGTTAGTTTGGATAAATGTTTGTCTGTCTTGTTCATTTTCTCGAAAAACCAACTCTTTGTTGCATTGATATTTTTTTTATTGTTTTCCTGGTTTCTATTTTATTGATTTCAACCCTCAAATTGATTATTTCCTGGTGTATACTCCTCCAGGGTGAGTTTGCTTCTTTTTGGTCTAAGGCTTTCAGTTGAGCTGTTAATTCTCTAATGTGACTATTCTCTGTTTTCTTCATATGGGCACTCAGTGCAATGAACTTCCCTGGTAACACTGCTTTCAAGGTGTCCCATAAGTTCAGATATGTCGTGTTCTCATTCTTGTTGAATTTTAGGAAGTCCTTAGTTTATTTCTTCTTTGACCCAGGTGTGGTGCAATTGCACATTGTTCAGTTTCCATGAGTTTGTAGGGTTCCTGCAATTTGTGTTGTTGTTGAATTCCAATTTTAAAGCATGGTGGTCTGCTAAGATACAGAGGACTATTCCAATTCTTTTGTATCTGTTGAGGTTTGTTATGCCACCTAGTATGTGGTTGATTTTAGAGAAGGGTCCATGTGGAGAAGAGAAGAAGGTATATTCTTTTGTGCTTGGATGGAATGTTATATAGGTGTCTGTTAAACCCAGTTGAGACATATCTTCTGTTAGTTCTTTGATTTCTTTGTTGAGTTTCTGATTGGTGGTCCTGTCAGGTGGTGAGAGTGATGTGTTCACCCACTATAAGTGTGTGAGGTTTTATGTGAGTTCTAAGTTTTAGTAGTGTTTCTTTTACGAATGTGAGTGCCTTTGTATTTGGGGCATAGATGTTTAGAATCGAGACCTTTGTTGATGTATTTCTCCTGTGATGAATATGAAATGACCATCTTCATCTCTTTTGATTAATTTTGGTTTGAAGTCTAACATTTTAGGTATTAGGATAGCCACACCTGCTTGCTTCTTGGGTCCATTTGATTGGAAAATCTTTTCCCAGCCCTTTACCCTGAGGTAATGTCTATCTTTGTAGTTTTGGTGTATTTCTTGTATTCAGCAGAAGGATGAATTCTGTCTTTGTATCCATTCTGTTAGCCTGTGTCTTTTTATAGGCGAGTTTATACCATTAATGTTGAGGGAGAGTAAGGACCATTGATTGTTAATGTTTGGTTATTTTTAGATTTGCTTTTGGCAGGGGTATTGTGAATTTATTTGTCCTTCTTTACCCTTGGTTTCTGGTGAAGAGGGATTATCTGTTGCCTAAGTCTTTGTGAGCGTAGTTAACTTCCTTGGGATAAAGTTTTCCTTCCAAAGCTTTCTGGAGGGCTGGATTTGTATATACTTATTGTGAAAATCTGGCTTTGTTATTAAATATCTTTTTTTCTCCATCTATAATGATTGAGAGTTTTACTGGGTATAGTATCCTGGGCTGGCATCTGTGGACTCTTAGTATTTGTAGAACATCTATCCAGGACCTTCTGGCCTTGAGGGTTTCCATGGAGAAGTCAGGCATAATTTTGATAAGTCTTCCTATATATGTTACCTGTCTTTTTTCCTTCGCTGCTCTTAATATCCTTTCTTTATTCTGTATGTAAGGTGTTTTGATTATTATATGTCAAGGGGTCTTTTTTCTTGGTTCAGTCTATTTGGTGTTCGGTTTGCTTCTTGTCCTTTCATAGGCATGTCCTTCTTCATTTGGGGAAGTTTTCCTCGATGATTTTGTTGAATATGTTTTCGGCCCCTTTGAGCTGGGCTTCCTCACCTTCTTCTATGCCTATTATTTTTAGGTTTGGCATTTTCACAGTGTCCCACATATCCTGGATATTTTGAGTTAAGGATTTGTTCGATTTATGATTTTCTTTGGTCGAGGAATCTATTTCCTCTAGTTCATCTTCAGCACCTGAGATTCTCTCTGCCATCTCTTGAATTCTGTTGGTTATGCTTGAGTCTGCAGTTCCTGATCGTTTGCCCATTTTTTTGTATTTCCAACATTCCTTCAGTTTGTGTTTTCTTTAATGTCTCCACTTCCGTTTTCAAGTCTTGAACCATTTCCTTCACCTGTTTACTTGTTTTTTTCTTGGCTTTCTATACTTTCTTTAAGGAATTTATTCATTTCTTCCCATATTTTGTTTGTTTTGTCTTCCACTTCTTTAAGGGATTTTCTCACATCTTCTTGAGAGCCTCTATCATATTTATGATGATAATTTTTAGGTCGTTTTCTTCTGATTCATTTGCTTTGTTGTGTTCTGGTCTAGTTGGTGTAGATTCCCTAGATTCTGGTGGTGTTATGCTTGTCTTTCTGAAGATAGGTGTTTCCTTGTATTGCCATCTTCCCATAGCTTCTTCCAGTAAGTGTTGGTGGGTTTTCTCCCTCTCTGTATGGATTTAGGTGGGTCAGAGGTTCGAAGTCTGTAGTTCTGGGTGGCCCAAGCTCTCTAGGAGGTCTCTCTGTAGGCAGGGGCCCGATGATGGGGGTAAAAGTTCAGGCTCCAGCAGAGGAGAGCTGAGGCCTCTTTGGCAGAGGCTAGCCTGCAGGATGTTTCCTCAGGGATAGTTGGGTCTAGCTCTAGCCAAGACCTCTAGCCAAGGTCTGGTGTTGGGGGACAAAAGCTGGACTGGTACTCTCTGGATGTTTTCACACCAATAGGCAGGTCTAGATGGAACTCTCCAGCTGAGTAGAGCCTCTTTAACAGAGGTCCTGTGATGAGGGTCAAGGATCCAGCAGGCAGGAACTGAGGGTGGACCTGCAGAGATAGGTGGATCTCTAGGGGTGGGGCCCAGAACTCCAGTAGAAGACGATGGTGGGGTCAGTGACCAGGCAGGTGAAAATTATGGGTGGTCCTTCATGCATAGGCAGGTCTATTTTGCTTAGATGGGCTCCAGGAATTTCCCCAAAGGTGGCTGGATTGTTGGCTCAACCCTCTGTCTCAGTACTCAAGCAGAGTGTTGGGACAGTGGGTAGGGTAGGGAAGAGCATAGGGGGAGGGCAGGCTCTTGGTGAGGTGGGTGGGGGTATATCAGATCTCCAAGAGGAGCACTCTCAGTGGGGACAGGGTGCAGGGGCAGGGAGATTCAGGACCCAAACAGGGATTTCCCAGGGAGGGTGTAGGGGAGAATCTGCTTCCCCAGCGGTATTAGACCCAAACTCACCCATTGCCAAGGCCTGGTGAAGGGGACAAAGGCTGCACTGGTACTCTGGATGTTTCACCTCCCATAGGTGGGTCTAGCTGGCACTCTCTAGCTGAGTAGGGCCTTTTTAGCAGAGGTTAATGATCCAGCCTGCAGGAACTCAGGGTGGACCCGCAGAGATAAGCCTGTCTCTGGCAGGGACCCAGAACTCCAGTAGAAGACTGGTGGTTGGGGTCAGAGTCCATGTAGGTGGAAATTATGGGTGGTCCCATGTGGATAGGCCAGTCTATTGTGCTCAAATCTCCCCTTCCATTTTCTTACTCCAAACTTCTCTATATAGCCTTTTTTTTTAATTTTCAAACTTATGAACGCTTTTACTTTTATTGCTCTTATGTGCAATATATATATATATATGTGTGTGTGTGTGTGTGTGTGTGTGTGTGTGTGTGTGTGTGTGTAATAAAGAAGTAATATTAAGAAGCACCTCAAAGCACAAGGACAGCTTTATTCTAAAACTGACTCTCTGAATTATTGTGCTGGTGTGATAACTTACCATAATTAAGGTTCAGATATCAGTTTTCTAAGATTGTATCATATTGATAGAATCAGAAGTCTTGATTCCCAACTGAGGCATTGCCTCAATTGAAACTATCTGTAATTGGTTAACATTTATAATTTATATCTCTAATATTGCTCGTGTCACATGTTTAATAGTCTTCTGTCTGTGAGCTTCCTACTTGCTATTTTCCTAGATAATTTTGTTTGTTTGTTTGTTTCTTTGTTTTTCAAGACAGGGTTCTCTGTAGCTTTGGAGTCTTTCCTGACAGTCGCTCTGTAGACTAAGCTGGTCTCAGACTCACTGAAATACACCTGCCTCTGACTCTTGAGTGCTGCAATTCAAGGTGTGTGCAACCACTGCCCTGCTTGCCTTATTATCTCTCTATGAATATGAGCAGTGATCAATTTACTTCCACAAATATGATGGTTCATGTCAAGCTTGGAGGAAGAGTTCATCAAGTTTTATTTTGAATTTATTAATACATTAGCAAATGTGAATATTGATTAATGAAGACCTATAATTACAAAACTGAACAAATATTTCAACCACACTACTCTAATTCTTTGTAAATTCAAAAAGCCTATTGTTTAATGATATGTTAGAAAAATACTAAAAAGTGGTAAATAATTGCCTTATCACTTAAAAATACAACATTAATTTTTGACAGTTTTACAAATGTGCCTAATATGCCTGATTACTCTTGACCCCCATTCTCTCCTAACTCTTCAAAACTCATTCACCTCTTTCTTTTGTGAAATTACCCATCTCACATTCATGTCTTTCATTTTGTCTTGTGACTCATTGAATTCAACCATCTGTGTGAATATGAGCTTCAAAATATCTGTTGAAGCCTGGTGGACTCATCAGTTAGTAGACAAGTGACTTCTCATACAGAATCCACTAGTAGCTAAACAATTATTGGAATGGGTTTGATCTCATGAGTCCCTCGCTGAGTTATGATTGACTAATAACTGATTCAGACTTGCACAGGCCCATACTTATTCAGTCCATGACTGCTATGACATCATTATTGCATCAGCTATGTCATATTCAGAAGACAGATTTTGACAGCCATCTTCCTTACCTATCAGTTCTTACTTTATTTCTGCTCAATTTTCCAAGATGTTCCATGAGCCCTAAAACAGGTGGTCTAATGTTGTGTTAGACCTGAGTACTTAACTGTAACTTGTTGTTGATAGCTTGAAATGCCAGGAGTTTCACATACAGTCCAGTTTGTTAAAAACATAATTTATTTAAGTAAGGCCAGGTGTTGCAGTCATGGATATACAGATAAATATTTGGAAGGCAGTTTTGTGTCATGTCAGTTTCATAAATAAAAGCAATTCTCTGCTTTTTTCAAACGTTTTTTTTTTTTAACAGAAAATTGTTAATTAGTATTGTAACAGTCATGCCACTACTTTATAATTTGATACATCTTGTCTGGCAGGTTAGTTTTGAGTTCATAGGATTCATGCTAGGTAAGATCATTGATTGTTTTATTTCCGAGCAACTTGAATAGCATTTTTAGCACTTTGAAAACCTGTCAGCATGGAATAAGTTTTCTACTTAGTCCCAGCTCTATTTCTCTATTTTACAATTAAGGTATGCAGTATCTCAGCAGTAGAATCTAATGAATTAGTGTTTGTGAGAAAGCATGAGGAAAGTCAAGTGTCTGTTTTGTTTGGGAGGCCACTGGGGCCTACATGATGAACAACTTATTAGGGAGTATTTCACACCAGGCATTGGCATTTTTGTTTAAAAACTCATGGCTTTGGGGACAACCTAGAATTATATGTGTCATCATAAAGAAAACTAATAATTATGAAGAGAATTCTCTAACTCCTCAATCAGAATTTTTTCAGTTACTAAATAACTGAAATACTAAGTAGATGTGGGCACACATAGTTCTTTTATAGCAGATCATACTTTAACTTTTGCTATGCATTCTGAAGTAGGTTAAAATCCTACATTATTTGAAACATTAAATACTGAAGTGACTGGAAATGTAGTACAACTTTTATTATAAGATATTTCAACCAAATATTTAATATTTTTCTTAGTTTAGAAGATGGTGAAATGTTTATACTTTTAATAAATACTTAAATTCAAAAAGATAAAAGTATAAAGTGATATTTAAGTTATCACAGATCAGAAATACCACACTATTTTCTCTTATTAAGGATAATTAACATACATATTAAGTTAAATTTGAGCTCATATGAAGTATGATACCAAGATAAAGCATATTCAAGACCTCATATTAGTTTTTCATATGAATTTAAAATGTGAGTATAGTTACATTATAAAATAAAATGAAGACTTGGGAGATGTTTCAGTAGATAAACTGCTTGCCTTTCAGGCACAGAGACTTGATTGCCATCTATAAAGTACACATAAAAAACACTAAGATGGTGACAGGTCTTTGTGGTCCCAGTGCTAGAGAGACGAGTCTTGTTCCAGTTCCCTAAGCACAGTAGCCTTGGCAATTTCCATGACAATGAGAAATATTCTCTTAAATTAAAGGATGGTCATTACTTAGCCCAAAGTTGTTACCTGGCCTTCATATGTACTTGCACATACTTGTTGACATACTTTCACACACATATGTTCATATGCACACACATGAACACATCAAAAATAAAGAAATCAATGTACCACTGAAACTTGTATAAGTCATTTCCCTGTTATTATAACAAAATATATGAAGCAGGATGACATATAAAGAATATAGGCCTGTTGTTATTGATTAAAAAATTAGTGTGCTTAAGTCATTACCAACTGACCAGCCACTATTTCGGAGTGATGCTCCTGTTAATATAACATCCTTCATCAATAAAAATTAAAGACAAAATTCTTGAAATGACTTTAGTGACATGACATTGAGTAAGTTGTGGTAATGATGATGATGTGTGGCCCACACCTACTTCATGTTCTTAATGAAGTAAGTCCTTGCATTTATCTAAGCCACAGTTTTATGAGCAGAAAATTCAAAACCACTTACATTACCTTGATCCATGGTTTCCTGGCAGTGTGGTAGATGGACATGTGATTAGGAGAGAGAACGTCACAAGACAGAAGCAGACTAGAAAGTAGATTTATTGATCTATAGCAGCCCTCTTACAAAAAATAGCTCAGTGCACAGGAATGCTTTTACTCTTTGCTAAAGTTCATCAATGACTTCAACAACTCTTCCTAAGTCATACTTCATAAAATGCCTCCAACACCTTCTAACATCACCACCCGAAATACAAACATCCACTACTCCAATCTTTGGTTAACAAAATATATTAGAATCATAACAATTTTGGAAGACTTGATTTTAAATTTGAAATATCCCAGAAGACTAGGAAAATATAACTTCTACCTGTGATTTTAAATTGGTTTATAAGAACTCATGAAGATGCTAGCCTGAGAGAAAGGTTAGGTGTTTATTAACTAAACTTCACTGCAAATTAAAATGATAAATGATGTTTAAAATATGTGTTAAGCTTATAAAACAAAGCTGTGAAAATTAAGTGCCTTCTGAAAATTCTACAGAGTTTCTTCCCTGCTTTTCTCTTCTTTCATAATGTTTTATTTAAATTTTAAACTACCTTGTCAATCCCAGTTCCCTCACCCTCCCATCTTCACCTGTACCTCCACCAAGCCCCACCATTTCCCCTTTCTGCTCCCCAGGGAGGATGAGGCCTTCCATGGGGGATCTTCAAAGTCTCTCATATTATTTGGACCAGGGCTAAGGCCCTCCCCCATGTGCATAGGCTGAGAGAGTATCTTTCTATGTGGAATAGGCTCGCAAAGTCCATTCTTATACTAGGGAAAATACTGATCCACTACCAGAGGCCTCATAGACAGCTCAATCCTCATAACTAACAACCACACTCAGAGGGCCTGGGTTGGTGCTATGCGGTTTCCCAGCTCTCAGACTGGGGTCCGCGAACTCCCAGTTGTTCAGGTCAGCTGTTTCTGTGGCTTTGTCCATTGTGGTCTTAACCCCTTTGCTCATCACTCCTCCCTCTCTCCAACTGAATTCCAGGAGTTCAGCTCAGTGTTTAGCTGTGGATGTCTGTCTGCTTCTGCTTCCATCAGCTACTGAATGAAGGCTCTAGGATAGCATATAAGGTAGTCATTATTCTCATTATTGGGGAAGGGAATAGTGGCTTCTCCACTATTGCTTAGATGCTTAGGTGGGGTCATCTTTGTAGGTCTCTGGACATTTCCCTAATGCCAGATTTCTCTTTAATCCTATAATGGCTAACTTTATTATGGTATCTCTTTTCTTGCTCTTCTCTATTCTTTCACTGACTCAAGCTTCCTGCTCCCTCATGCCCTCTTCTCCCCAACCTCTTCTCCCGTTCTTTTTCTCCAAACTCCCTCTCATCCTGCCCCCAGGCTCCCAATTTGTTTAGAAATCTTGTCCCTTTCCCCTTCTCTGGAAGACCATGTCTGAATCTCATAGGGTCCTCCTTGTTTCCTAGTTTTTCCAGTGGTGTGGATTATAGGTTGTTAATCTTTTGCTCTATGTCCATTGTGTAAATGTACCACATTTTCTTTATCCATTTTTCAACTGAGGGGCATTTAGTTTGCTTCCAGATTTTGGCTATTACAGATAATTCTGCTATGAACATAGTTCTTGTTGTATGGATGTACATCTTTTGGGTATATACCTAAGAGTGGAATTACTGGATCTTGTGGTAGTCTGATTCCCATTTTCCTGAGGAATCACCATACTGATTTCCAAAGGAGCTGTACAAGTTTTCATTCTCACCAGCAGAAGAGGAGTATACCCCTTTCTCCACATCCTGGCCCACAAAAAATGTCTTTGGTGTTTTTGATTTTAATGATTCTGACAGGAGTAAGATGGTATCTCAGAGTTGTTTTGATTTGCATTTCCCTGGTGGTTTAGGATGTTGAACATGTTCTTAAGTGTCTTTCAGCCATTTTAGATTCTTCTATTGACAATACTCTATTTAGTTCTGCACCCCACTTTTTAATTGGATTATTTGGTGTTTTGGTAACTAGCTTCTTGAGTTATTTGTGTATTTATTTTGGAAGTCTTCCCTCTGTCAGATGTGGGGTTGATGAATATCATTTCTAATTCTGTGGGCTGCTGTATTGTCTTGTTGACTGTGTTCTTTGCCTTACAGAAGTTTCTCAGTTTTCGGAGGTCCCATTTATTAATAATTGTTGACCTCAGTGTCTGTGCTACTGGTATTTTGTTCAGGAAGCAGTCTCCTGTACCAATTTGTTTGAGGGTACCTCCCACTTTCTCTTCTAAGAGGTTCAGTGTATCTGGATTAATATTGAGCTCTTTGATCCATTTGAACTTAAGTTTTGTGTATGGTGATAGATGTGGATCTATCTGTAGTCTTCTACACACCAGAATCCAGTTACATCAGCAGCATTTGTTGAAGATGCTTTCTTTTTTCCACTGAATAATTTTAGGTGCTTTGTCAAAAATCAGGTGTTGTTAGGTGTGTGTGTCAATATCAGAGTTTTCATTTCGATTCCATTGGTCCACCTGTCTATTTTTGTGCCACTATAAAGCTGATTTCAGGACTATAGCTCTATAATAGAGCGGGAAATCAGGGATGGTGATGCCTCCAGAAGTTTCTTTATTGTGCAGGGTTGTTTTGGCTATCTTGGGTCTTTTCTTTTTCCATATAAAGTTGAGTATTTTTCTTTCAACGTCTGTGAAGAATTGTGCTAGGATTTTGATGGGTATTGCATTGAATCTGTAAATTGCTTTTGGCAAGATTGTCATTTTTACTTTGTTGACCCTACCTATCCAAAAGCATGGGAGATTTTTCCATTTTCCTGTATCATCTTTAATTTCTTTAAAGATGCAAAGTTCCTATTATGTATGTCTTGCACTTATTTGGTTAGCATTACTCCAAGATATTTTATGCTGTTTGTTTCTATTCCAAGGGTGATGTTTCTTTTATTTCTTTCTAAGCCTCTTTATCATCTGTACGTAGTAGGGCTACTGAGTTTATTTTTTCTTTTTCTTTTTTCTTTTTCTTTTTTTTTTCTTTATTTTTTTTTAATTTTTTTTTTGAGTTAATCTTGTAGTCTGCCACTTTGCTGAAGGTGTTTATCAGCTGTTGGAGTTCCCTTGTAGAATTTTTTGGGTCACTTGTATAAACTATCATATCATCTGCAAATAGTGAAAGTTTGACTTCTTCCTTTCCAAATTGTATCCTCTTGATCTCCTTTTGTTGTATTATTGCTCTAGCTAGTACAAGAACAATATTGAAGAGATATGGAGAGAGTGGACAACCTTGTCTTGTTCCTGATTTTAGAAGAATCATATTTAGTTTCTCTCCATTTACTTTGATGTTGGCTGTTGGTTTGTTATATATTGCTTTTATTATATTTGGGGTTGTTCCTGTTATCCATGATCTCTCCAAGACCTTTATCATAAAGGGGTGGTAGATTTTGTCAAAGGCTTTTTCAGCATATAGTGATATGATCATGCGGTTTTTCTTTTTCCGTTGTTTATATGGTGCATTACATTGATGGATTTTCATATGTGGAGCCATTCCGGCATCCCTAGTATGATGCATGGTCATTGTGGATGATTTCCATGATTTGTTCTTGGATTTGATTTGACAGTATTTCATTGAGTAGTTTTGCATCAATGTTCATGAGGGATATTAGTCTTTGTGTAGCTTGGGTACTAAGGTAATTGTAGCCTCATAAAAAGAGTTTGGCAATGAAACTTATGCTTCTATTGTGTGGAACACTTCGAGGATTATTTGGTATTAGCTGTATTTTAAATTTCTGGTAGAATTCTGCACTGAAACCATCTAGCCCTGGGCTCTTTTTGGTTGGGAGAATTTTGATGACTGCTTCTATTTCATTAGGGGTTAAAGGTCCATTTCAATGTCTTATCTGTTCTTGATTTGATTTTGGTAAATGATATTTATTGATATCTATTCAGAAAATTGTCCATTTCTGTTTTATTTTCAAATTTTGTGGAGTACAGGTTTTCAAAGTTTGACCTGAAGAGTCTCTGGATTTCCTCATTGTCCATTGTTAAGTCCCCCTTTTCATTTCTGATTTTGTTGATTTGCATATTCTCTCTCTGCCTTTTGGTTAGTTTGGATAAAGGTTTATCTATCTTGTTGATTTTCTTGAAGAACCAACTCTTTATTACATTGCTTCTTGTATTGTTTTCCTAGTTTCTACTTTATTGGTTTCGACCTTCAAATTAATTATTTCCTGGTGTGCTCTCCTCCAAGGTGAGTTTGCTTCTTTTTGTTCTAGAGTGTTCATGTGTGCTGTTAATTCTCTAATGTGACTATCTTCTGTTTTCTTCATGTGGGCACTTAATGCTATGAACTTTCCTCTTAGCACTGCTTTCAAAGTGTTACATTAGTTTGAGTATGTTGTATCTTCATTTTCATTGAATTCTAGGAAGTCTTTAATTTCTTTCTTGATTTCTTCCTTGAAACAAGAATGGTGCATATTTGCATTGTTCAGTTTCCATGAGTTTGCAGGTTTTCTGCAATTTGTGTTGTTGTTGAATTCTAACTTTAAAGCATAGTGGTCTGATAAGATACAGGGGATTAATCCAATTTTTTAGTACCTATTGAAGTTTTCTATAATGCTGAGTATGTGGTCGATTTTAGAGAAGGTTCCATGTGGTGCTGAGAAGAAGATATATTCTTTTGTGTTTGGATGGCATGTTCTATAAATGTCTGTTAAACCCAATTGGGTCATAACTTGTTAGTTCCTTTATTTCTTTGTTAAGTTTCTGTCTGGTGGTCCTATCTAGTGTTGAGAGTGGGGTGTTGAATTGTCCCACTACAAGAGTGTGAGGTTTTATGTTAGATTTGAGTTTTAAAAATGTTTCTTTTACGAATGTGGGAGCCTTTGTATTTGGGGCATAGATGTTCAGAACTGAGACTTCATCTTGATGGATTTCTCCTGTAATAAAAAAGAAATGACCTTCTTCATCTCTTTTGATTGATTTTAGTTTAAAGTCTAATTTGTTAGATATTAGAAATGCTACACCTGCTTGTGTCTTGGGTCAATTTGATTGGAAAATCTTTTTCCAACCTTTAAATCAGAGGTATCATTTGTCTTTAAAGTTGAGGTGTGTTACATGCACTTTTCCATCAGTCTGGTCCCACAGCTGCAGCAGCTCCAAAATAACACACAGAGACTCTGTATTAGATATAAAGTTGTTAGTCTGTTACTAGCATTTCTTATTGGCCAGCTCTGTTTTAAATGTTAACCCATTTCTAACAGTCTAAGTGTTTTCACTTGATCTTATTTTACAGGAGAGATGGTCCGGACCTCTTCTCTCACTTCCTACATCTTGACTCCTCTCTACTACATCTCCCAGAATCCTCCTTGTCACCTTGTCCCACCTATCTTGCTGTCCTCTAAGTCAATAGTGCTTTATTCATTAGACAATAAGAGAAACATATTTACAGAATGACATCTCCCATCAGAACAGTGTTTCTCATATGGAGCAAAAGGATGGATTCTGTTTTTGTATAAACTCTGATAGCCTTTGTGTTTCTATAGGTGAGTTTTATCATTAATATTGAGGGATATTAATAAACATTGATTGTTAATTCTTGTTTGTTTTGGATTTGTTGGTGGCGGTGGTATTGTGTGTGGATTTCTCCCCATTTTTCTTTTGGTTGTTGGTAAAGTGGGATTATCTACTGCCTACATTTTTGTGGGTGGGGTTGACTTACTTGTGTTGGAGTTTTCCTTCCAGAACTTTCTGTAGGTCTGGATTAGTTGATATGCATTGTTTAAATCTGGTTCTGTCATGTAATATCTTAGTTTCTCCATCTACAGTAATTGAAAGCTTTGCTATGTATAGTAGTCTGGGCTGGCATCTGTGATCTCTTAGTGTTGGCAGAATATTTATCCTGGACATTCTGGTCTTCAGAGTTTCCATGGAGAAATCAGGTGTAGTTCTGATAGGTTTGCCTATCTGTTACTTGACATTTTTCCTTTACTTCTCTTAATATTCTTTTTTTATTCTGTATGTTTGGTGTTTTGATTTTTTGATTATTATGTGGTGATGGAACTTTTTTTGTGACCCACTCTATTTGGTGCACTGTAAGCTTCTTATACTTTCATTTGCATGTCTTTCTTTAGGTTGCTTAAGTTTTCTTCTATGATTTTGTTGAATATTTTGTTGACTATTTCTGTGCCTTTGAGTTGAATTTCTTCACTTTCTTCTATACCTAGTATTCTTATGGGTGGCCTTTTCACTGTGTCCCATATGTCCTGTATATTTTGCATTAAGAATTTGTTGGACTTAAGATTTTTCTTGGTCAATGAATCTATTTCTCCTAGTGTATTTTTAGTGCTTGAGATTCTTTCTTCCACCTCTTGTATTCTGTTGGTTATGCGTGTATCTGCAGTTCCTAGATGTTTGCATGTTTATCTAGCTTTTCTGCTTCCACCATTCCACCATTCCCTCAGACTGTGGGGGTTTTTTTTGTTTGTTTGTTTGTTTTATGTTTTTTTTTTTTGTTCTCTATTTCAGCTTTCAAACCTTGGGCTGTTTTTGGTTTGTGTTTCCTTCCATTTCTTTAATGGAGCTCCTCATTTCCTCTTTCAGGGTGTCTATCATGTTTATGAAGTGGATTTTCGGGTCATTCTCTTCTGCTCCATCTGTGTTGGGAAATTCAGGTCTTATTCGTGTGCAGTCTCTACACTCTGGTGGTGTAATATTGATCTTTCTATTGTTGGTTGTGTTCTTATACCCACCCCTTCTTCCAATGAAAATCTGTGGGGTCTCTCTCTCTCTCCTGATGGGTAGGGGACCAAGGTTATCTTTTGGTAAGTGCAAGCAGGTCCAATATTCCGATGACTCTCCTCTTCCCGTGGGCGGTGGCAGGACTAAGGTGCTGGCAGGCTATGGATGGGCTGGTCCACTGGGATGGGTTGGTTATGCAATATGCAGTTCCTGGGCCTCTGGAGGCTCTGAGAAGGGCACCAGAAGATTGGTTCCTCCCATGTGTGGAAGTGGGACCAGGATGCTGGCAGACTCTGGACTGGCTGGTCCACTGGCACAGGTTCCCTAGTGTATGCCCAGGCCCTAGACCTCAAAAGGCTCTGAGCAGGGCCCGGAAGGCAGGCTGGAATCAGGCCCAAGCTTACCTCCTTGCATGTTTCGATGTGGGACCAAGATGCTGGGAGACTCTGGATAAGCCAGTCTGCCCGGGACAGGGTCCCCAGTGCTTGTGCAGTCCCCAGGAATCAGGAGGTTCTAAGCAGGGCCCCGGAAGGAGGTCCAGAAATAAGGCCATGCTTTCCCTCCCATAGGTGGAAGTGGTACTAGGATGCAGGCAGACTGCAGATGGGTTGGTCCTCCCAGGATGGGTTCCCCCATGTATAGTCCCCAGTCCTAAGGAGGTTCTGAGCACAGCACTAGAAGGCCAGCTCCTCCCTTGGACAGAGGGGGGACCAGGACACTGGCAAGCTCTTGACAGGCTGTTCCACTGGGACGCTCACCCATAATCAGTCCCCAGTCTTCAGGATGATCCAAGCAGGGCACTGACCAGTTTCTTCCCTTTTAGTCAATGTAATAGCAAAACATGTAGTTGAATTTTCTTCAGAAAAAGGGGAGCATTTCCCCTCTATAATTTAGAAACACAGAGTTCAGTTAAAAAAAATCAAAACATGGACAGATGATTAAAATACAGGTGACTTGTGTACCTCAAAGGCAAGCCACTGGTTTATTTATTACTTTTTTGATAGTTTTTTATTTTTTTTTTTTTTACGTAGATTGAACAAAAACATGTACTGATGCTGGTATATACCTACGAGGTTATTTGTCAACTGGTTCTATGGAATCTCTGGATCTCAAGTTGATGCCTTTAACATATAATTTCCTTCAGAGAAAATGTTCTGAATCCTTTTGTGCATATCTGAGGCTGACTGCTTGGAAATTAGTCGATACGGTCCATGGATTCAAATACCATTGGTTTTAAGCTCTGCTAATGCCAGGGGCAGTACGTAATTTCCCTAGAGTTTCTGCTGATGCCCTTAATCAAAATCGTTTGTCTTTCTTGACCACTATAGAAACTAAAATAGTACCCAGTCTCTAGCTGGTTATCCTTAACCAAATAGAAATTGGGTTTTCCCAGAGATGATTCATAATAGTTTTGACAAAAAAAAAAGTTGTTTTCATGCACCTAAGAACACAGTGTTGCTAGATGTGGGGAGATAGAGTGCATCCCACAGGATTAATAAAGACCAAAGGGCACTGAGTAAGAAAGCTTACTTGTTCCTTCTATTACTCACTCCTATTCTCCAGGCACACAAAGATTGTCTGGCATCAGCAGACATCTAAGTTAAGGATGATGGACTCTTAACAGCACATAGTAGTAAAGTAGCATGGAGTAGACAGGAATCAGAAAATCACTGTGTACTGCAAACATAACTTCTGCAAGAACAAAAACAAGTGCTATAGCTATCAACTTAATAATTCAGCATAATGGATAGGAAGAGCTCAGGAAGTTCAGACTCCAGCTACAAACCTTTTGGCAGCTAATGGCTGCTGGGGAAGGAAGAGTTCTTTTGTTTTGAAGTTATGACCTTTGATGGGCTTCCTATGCTCTAGTGGATGGCCTTATGCTCACATTTGTAGTACTAAAATGATTCCATGGATTGTAAATAGTATATGAAGTTGTGAGTGAAAAGTGGTTAGGGATATATAAGAGGAGGTGGGGTAGGGAGTGAATTTGATCATAACACATTCTCTGCATATATTGAAATTCTCAAATGACAAATATAAATGGGGAAAATTATCAAGATTCTTAATTTCAAATACAACTATACCTTATAAAATGCATATGGCCCTAGCCAATAGAACAATTACTTCAAATCTCTCAAAAAAATCAATTAACTGTTTAAAGTCTCTTGCAATATGGGTTTATAAAATTGATCAACAATCCTTGATAATGCTACTTAATTTGTAGACCTCTGCTTTTTTGTGGAAGAAAGCCATGCAGTCTTAAAACAAAGTGTTTGATCTTTCTTAGATCACTTTCTTTGACTTTCACCACAGTTCTTCCTATTATAAGCTTTTAAGTGTGAATATGAAGATTCATACTTAAGTGTTTTAGGTGCTCCCTGACAACATTTTAGCTGAATAGGAATTTTCTTCATGAATGTCCATTTACACCCAGAGTGTTCCTAAACATTGTCTTCACAAAAGACAGTACAAACAAACACATTGACTTCAATTAAAAAAAAAAAAAAAAAACAGCTAGCTTCAATTAGTTAGCTGGTGTGATGTTTGTACAATGACGCCCCTGGTCCAATGTGTCTGAAGTTCATGATATCTTCAATAATAGAGACATATAATCTACTTTTATGGAGCAACCAATAACAAAAGCAATAGCTCATAATGTCCTGGAAGTCTATTGGACAACCTTTACCAACAAATAAAAACAGTCCTTTCCCATGCCTGGTGTTAGAGCTTTTGTTAACCCATGGATCTTTGGATATGTGTTGTCAATCCAGATGAGAAAAGTTCATTTAAACTATACAAGAATATATGTGTGTGCGTGTGTGTGGGTGTGTGTGTGTGTCTGTGTGTATATGTATATGTATATTATAGGTTTCTTTTTAGGTAGATAGTTAATAGCATGGTTTGGTATTACATTCAGACAACCTTACTGTTCTTTTCTTTAATTATTGTTTTTTCCCCTTCTGCATTTATCTCCTTTCCACTTTCCACTCCCTACCTAACTTAAGCTTTTTCTGTTTCAAATTCACCAATCAGATCACTTTTTGTTGTTGGAGACATTCAAACTTTCTTTTAATATTTGGATAAGCTCTGAAAAAGAGTGTTCTATAAAAACTCACTCACGTTAAGGTAAAGCTGTCTATTAAGAAATAACCTCAAGTAGTTTCAATACCCTTTTTTAAAAAATTAATGTACAATAAAATTTTAAAAATGGAAAAGAAAAGAAATTTATCACACCGAGGTTTAGTTTTCATCTTCGTAGGGCTGTGATTTCTGCAAAACAAAGGAGTCATCATTTAATCACCAACATAATAGTTATTCATTCTGAACTAGTGTTCTTCTAAGTTCCTAAGTAAGTCAACAATTAAACAAGACTGAAAAACTCACTGCAAAACAACTTTCAACATTCCGGATATGGATATATTAGTTACAGCCATGTAAACAATTAAATAGTAAGGTTTCTAGGGCTTTCACCACCCTACTGACCTGTCAAAATTGGGAAGGTGATACTCATTACCCTTTTCAACCTAATGGACTTTCCCTAATCAAGTATCATTTAAGATATAAAAAAACCCATATCAGCATGTAGCTCAATTAGCATTGAGTACATTATTGAATGAGTACCTTAGAGGTGTATATGTTGCCTTGGTGAAGGTTATCATCTGGGGGAAAATAAAATCCAAGGGTAACTCTCAGTCAGGAGGCTCTGGGTCAACAAGGCACACTTATACTTAGCAGCAGAACCTATAGAGGATAGGGTTCAGACTTTAAGCCTATAAAGTATGCTAGGATATGAAGAGAGAGAAACTCATCAACCACAGGGCTGAAAGTAACGGAAATGAACATCAATCAGCAATTCCATTAGCCAATGATATATTTAAGAAATGTTCTCTAGTAAAGCTCACTTCATTTTGATATCTATAAAATTTGGAAAAATATGATATCGTGACCACAAAGAATTTGACTTAAGACATGGCTTTAGGCTGACTTCATACAAGTGACAAGGGTGTAATGAGTT
The DNA here is from genome assembly GCA_030556225.1 of Cricetiscus sungorus. Classification (NCBI taxonomy): domain Eukaryota; kingdom Metazoa; phylum Chordata; class Mammalia; order Rodentia; family Cricetidae; genus Cricetiscus; species Cricetiscus sungorus. The sequence goes on from JANBXA010000253.1 coordinate 24,232,419, forward strand.
CCTCATGGTACTTTCAATAATAAAATGCTTTGGATGAAATCCTTTGCAAATTTACCACTGTTGAATCACTTGCTCATTTGTTGGAAGGAAGATCTAGTGTTAAAAATGTACTGCTCACTCATTCAAAGATCTAACAGGTAAGTACCAACAAATTATTACTACTATTATTATACTAATGCCCCAAAATTTGTATGCAAATATTACTGTAATGAATTTTATTTTTGCCCATCAGTTCTTGTGAGACACACAAAGAAATAATACTTGAATTTTCTCATGTCTTTGCTTTAAAGCTCTAGCTTACAGCATCCTCTAGCTTATAGCATCCTTCACTACTGTGAGGGTTCATTAAAAAAAAAAAGTTTCTCAGGGTCTTGCAGGGTTACTGGTTTGCTTTTATGTTGTTAATAATGCAAAACCTATTGTTTGTGTTCCCTGCTTTGTTTCTCTCATGAAGTGCCTCAGAAAAACATTTTCTTTTTCTCTAGTGTACATAATGTGTGACATGCATTCTCATGCATTTTTCTTGTGCAACAGTTTGTTTTTATCCACACACACAGTTATTTGTTGTTATTGTGTGTTTTTGTATATGATACAAGTATGCAAGTGCAGGTATGACTTGCCATAGTGTTCCTGTCAGAAGACACTTTCAGGAGTCATTTCAACCCTTCAATCACAGGAATTCCAGGATCAAACTCAAATCTGTAGATTTAATAGAACGTGACTTTATACACTCTTGTCAGCCTTCATTATGCATAATTTTGTCTTGACATTTCTCATTTTATCCTGATGTGTTTGTCAAACACATGTACACATAGAGCTCACTTCTCAGAGCACTCTGTGGTGCTTCTGGTGCACCTCTCCAACTCCATTTCCCTGTGACACTTCCTCTTACTGTAGCCAATATTCTACTGCTCTGAGTTCATTGGATAGGATCACTGCAGCATTGTCTTCTTACATGACAAATTTTCCAAAGATCATATGCACATTTCCTGCCCTAGGCTTAGAACCATAAATTCTCCAAAGAGTCTCAGTAGTGCAGGGTTTTTTATATTATTTTGCTTCCTGTTCTCTCTACTGGAAAAAGTGATAAATAATTCCATATTTGCTTTATTCCACACATGGTAGTCATCACAGAAACCAATTTTACTATTAATGATAAATTCTAAAACATGATATTTTATATGTTTTTTTTTTTTAGAATCAGATATACTATTACTAGGAATTTGGAGTTACACTTTCCACTTTAAGGTATACTTACTTATAACGAAACCATGAGGCTATGTTACCACTGCATATACAGATAGCTCCACTCATGTATTTGATTTTATTTTCTATTTCAATCATTCTATTCAAATTTTATTATATTTTATAATTTTGTCACAGATAAAATGTTGGAAAATGTTAATTCGTTAATTAATGCTTCTATAAATCAACTAACAATGAAAATACAATTCCCTGTTTTGTTTTACAATTCATCCTTTTATTTTTTTTCTTTTCAGTTGATCACAGTGCTGTGTTTTTATATAATTTTTTATTCAAATTGAAACAAGCTTGTTTTACATATCAATTCCAGTTCCCATCCTATCCTGTTCCCCCCACCAACTCCCATCCCATCTCCTTTCTGCTCTCCATGGAGCAGACTTCCATGCTGAGTCTTCAAAGTCTGTCATATCATTTACAGCAGGGCTTAGGCCCTCCCTCATGTTCTAGGCTGAGAGAGTATTCCTCTATGTGGGATGGGCTCCCAAAGTCCATTTGTATACCAGAGATAAATACTGATCTACTACCAGAGGACCCATAGACTGCCCTGTCCTCCTAACTAACAACATTCAGGGAATCAGGGTTGGTCCTATGCTGCTTTCCAGCTATCAGACTGGAGTCCATGAGCTTCCCCTTGTTCAGGTCAGCATTTTCTGTGGGTTTGTCCAGCCCCTTTGCTCATCACTCCTTCCTGTCTAGCTGGATTCCAGGAATTCGGCTCAAGGCTTAGCTGTGGATGTCTGCTTCTATTTTATGGTAATTAACTGAATAGCAATGAAGAAAGAACTGCAAAACCAGAAAATGGCTACTGGCACCAACAATCATTTATAAGGAGGAAATCGATAGATGGTAAGACTAAAAACTCAAGGCAAGGAACAGCGGCAGCAAGATAATCAGCTTTGCTTTCCTTCAGTATCAAAACATCTCCTATAAAAATGCTTACAGCAACAAAGGGCAAAGAAATAGTTTCATAGTGGAAAAACTTGTCAGACAAACTTGATCTAAACCACAGCCGTAAGTAGTGATAACATTGTGAGGTAGGCAATAAAGTTGCAATGGAACACAGGATCATCTGTGCAACATCTTAACCAAAAATACAATAGCTGTGTCTTCTGAGGCAAATGTAAATTAAGAAAAACAAACATGACAACTTAACTGTAATCTTAAAACTTGGTTAAAAAACAGGAAAATAAAAGGACAGATAACAGAGTTAAGCTCCACAAATAAAGGGTCCAGAAATACTTAAAAGCTGAATGTAGCATATTAGATAGACTCTTCCTGTATTGTGGCGCGCCCAGTCCGCCAGCAGAAAAGATGACTACAACAGGATTCTTCTCAGCACACACTTTATTGGAGCACACTTTTTTGAAGAGCTGAAGCAGAAGGACCCAGACCCCAAGCGTGCACTGCTTATATACAGTGCCGAACAAAAGCCATGACTTATCCATGTCTGATTGGTTCAGGCCTCTCCTGAGCAAACAGGTCAAAACATGATAGGCCAAGGCTGGATCTCGCCACTCAGGAGAGCACGTGAAACAGCGTTGAACAAGGCAGAGGCAGAATCACCAGATGGTGGCAGCAAACTACTAAACAACAAGATGGTGGCGCAGTGGCGCCCTACATCTCCCCCTGTTTTATTTATTAAAGAGCAGATTGAGGCATGCCCAATCAAAGTCAGGAATTCATGTAGAACCAACCGATGGAGGGCAGAGGCCTGTGCTCTGGAAGGAAGGTTGATACCTTTCCATGTGCAATGGCAACAAGGCCTATGGAGTGCAAAGGCTATCGGCAATCAAGAAAGTCAATACCTTTCCATGTGCAATGGCAGCAAGGCCCATGGAGTGCAAAGGCTATTGGCATCAAGGGAGGGCATGCCTTTCTAGGTGCAATGACAACGAGGTCTCTAGGTGCAAAGGCCATGCTCTTAAAGATCGTTCTTAAGGCTAGCAAGCCAAACATGGGGGGAGATGCCGTGGTTGAGTGCTGCTAACGCCTGAACAATCACAGCCTTATCTCGGGCTTGTCTCGCTCAGAGTCGGCACAGAAACCATAGACATAGGAAAATGCCTAGGCAACAACAAGCGCCAAATATACCCACCCCAACCCATTTTTTGAAGAAAGAAAAGGCAGAAGACAAGAAGTAGAGAACAAGGTGGGCAAAATGCTGGAATTAGCATGCACTGGCATCGGCATCGGCCATGTCCTGGCCACAGCCCATAACTTCATAACTTCATCATTTGTCCGTGGCTCTTCGGAATGCAGCTCAGGCTCATCAGGAGGAGCAGGATCCGGATCTCATGATGTATTGGGTGGGTCAATCTCTCCCATACCCAAATGGGATTTTCCTGATCCTGTGGGAAAACACATACAGCTCCCCTGGATCTAGATATAACAGGATCCGGTCCATGCCATTCATTATTTAAGACATCCTTCCATTTTACATTTGAGTAAGTAGGAGGGTTTGAATTTGAGTGCCAACTTGTGGCAGAAAGGCCTTTGTCATGAAAAGTTAAAAAATTAAGAGTAAATAAGGCAAGGGATAATCTATTCTTGGGTGGAAAGCCTTCCGCTATTCTTCCTTTTTGTTTTTTGCAACAACTCTTTGATGGAACGGTTAGCACATTCAACAATGCCTTGGCCTTGTGAGTTATATGGTAGGCCTGTAACATAACACACCTGCATGCGCTGGCAGAATGAGCGAAAGCTTTTGGAGGCATAAGCGGGACCATTGTCCGTTTTTATAGTGAGGGGCTTCCCCCAAGTGGCCCATGCCTCCAGACAGTGAGAAATGGCATTAGCAGTCTTGTCTTCTGTCAACGAATAAGCATGAATGATGCCAGAGCATATATCTATGGACACATGAACATATTTTAATTTTCCAAAGCTGGGGATGTGAGTAACATCCATCTGTCAAAGATCTCCCGGACAGAGGCCTCTGGGATTGATACCAATATGTGGTGGATGAATAAATTGCACACAGGAGGAATATGCTTTAACAATTTCTCTGGCTGACTGCCGTGAAATATTAAACTTTAGGCTAAAGGTATGGGCAGGAACATGATATAGGCCATGGAATTACGGGCTGCTGCAACGGGATCCAAAATATGAGCAGCAAAAGCTCTGGTGGCCTTGTCTGCCAAATTATTGGCAGCTGCCATGGGTCCCGGGAGCAAGGTGTGGGCTCTAATATGTCCTATATAGAAAGGAGCTGTTCTATCCCAAATAAGGTTGTGTAAGCCCTTTAACAGAGTAGAGACAGGGCTCCTGTCTTTTATGAGAGCTGAGACTTCTAACCCTTGGACAGCATTAACCACATAACAAGAATCAGAAAGCAAATTAAATGGTTCTCTAAATCTTTTAAATACTTCACAAACTATTTGACACTCCGCTATTTGAGGGGTATTTGGCTGAAATTGAAGCTGTACAGGTTCTCTGCCTTGTACCACATAGGCTCCAATACCACTTTTGGAGCCATCGGTGTAAATGTCTAGTACTCCCACTAAGGGCTTGGTAGCAGTAATTTTCGGAAAGAGAACAGGGTGATGGGTAATGAATTGTAGCAAATTATCTTTGGGATAATGATTATCTATAATGCCCGAAAATGAACAAAGCAATACAGCCTACTCATCCACTGTGGCACCCAAGATCTGAATCTCTCTCGGGATATAAGGCTGGATCAAGAACTGAGGAGTGGTGGCAAAATGAGCCACCACAATTTTAAGGCCTTGTATGGCTATGGATGCAACCGCTGAAGGATAATGCTCTATGGTTTTACCAGGTGATGTATGAGCATGTATCCACAACAGAGGGCCCTTCTGCCATAACACTGCAGTGGGAAACATAATAGTGGGCAATATACACAGGGAAAATGGCTGGGTATCATCAATGCAAATCAGCTGAGCAGCACTGATTGCGGACTCTACCTTTGTCAGAGCTAATCTGGCTTCTGGGGTTAATGTACGGGTAGAAGTAATGCTGGGATCTCCCTCCAACATTTGGAATAGCGGCTTCAATTCTGCTGTCATAACTGACAAATAAGATCTAAGCCAATTAATATCACCCAATAACTTTTGAAAATCATTAAGAGTTTTTAGATGACACATTCTGATTTGTACCTTTTATGGGTGCATTTGTCTGGGGGAGACGACGGCTCCCAAAAACTTGCCAACACTCCTTTTGAACCATCTCTGGTGCTACAAACAAACCCTTTCCTTCCAAAGCCTTAACTGTCAGTATAAATGCTTCATCTAGCATAGCTTGCACCGGAGCTGCTAGCAAAATGTCATCCATATAATGACAAAGCCGGACCTGAGGCTATTCCTCACGTACTGGAATCAAGGCTTGATGCACGAATAACTGACACATAGTGGGACTATTAGCCATGCCCTGGAGCAGAACACGCCATTGATATCACGCATCTGTTTGTTCATGATTCATAGAGGGTATTGTAAAAGCAAAGTGACAGCAATCTTTTCGGGCTAATGGTATAGAAAAGAAGCAATCTTTAATATCTAAAATAATAATAGGCCAGTTTTGCGACAAACTGATCAGTACCAGTAAGCCTCTTTGTACTGGACCCATAAGCTGCATTTGCTGATTTACGGCTCAAAGGTCATGCAAGAGCTTCCATTTTCCAGATTTCTTTTTAATAACAAATATAGGAGTATTCCAGGGTGACCGGGATGGTTCCAAATGCCCTAATGCCAGTTGTTCCTCAACTAGGCCTCTTGCCGCCTCTAGTTTCTCTTGAGAAAGGGGCCACTGAGAGACCCAGACTGGAGTGGAAGTAGTCCAGCAGTACTAACCCAATCTAAGGGGGTAATGGCGTTTTGAGCAAGACGCTCCATGAGCGCTACAGTGAAACTAGCACTCACTCCATATGTTCTAACTGCTTCAGCTAAATCTTTCAGTGATTTGTATCCCACCAGTTCATGATACCTATTCTGCATTGCTGGGTCTTCAAACATTGGAAAGGCTGTAGCCAGCCGACTCCATGTGCTAAGTTTTATAAAATGCGCATTAGAGGCGGTAGGTGCTGATGGAATGCCCAGCAGTTTCTCTTTTGGCAGGCAACATGGCGGAGGATCGGTTTCCGGACTATACCATCCCCGCTCATATTCTGCAGCCACCTCCTCCAGATCTTCTTTCCTCTAGCCTCTAGATTTAACTCATCCTCAGAAGAATCCGAGAGTGACAATTGTGCAAATTCATCCAGAACTGGGTACAGTCCCGGAGGCTTTTGTTTTACTTTATCATCTGAGACTGGGTACAGTCCCAGAGGCTTTTGTTTTACTTCCGGGGGCTTTTGTTTTACTTTATCCTGATCAGTTTCCTCCCTTTTTGTTTTTAAGTGTTGCTTATTACCCCTAGGTTTCTTTTCTTTTAGTTCTCCTCTCCTTTTATTGTCTGATTCAGACATGCTATCTTGATGGGCTGAGAGAGCTCTATGACCCTCACAAAGGATCTTAACGCACTTGCCGTCCTTAAGGCAAGAGCGTATCAATCACCACAGGGGCAGTGTCCCTGGCCGTAGCCTTCCTTCACTTTTCGCTCTATCTAGATCTCATCCCAATTTTTCCTAATAGGGGCGGTTAACGTCCCGCATTTCCCCAAACCATCGAGCTGCCTGGTCAATGTCCTCCAGGAACCCCTTAACAGATCGATCGGACACTGTTAGGTCCCGCTGTTTTAACAAACACTGAATTGGATGGAGAAAGCTGTTTACTGTTTGTGGGCTATAAGTATTGTTTTCCATGATGTGCACTTATCTGTGAGCAGCTTACTCACAGGGAAAGGCCAACTTATCTACGTTGGACTTATTTTCGATTTTGGCTCAAAAGGATCAATCCCAACAAATGCACTCTTGTCCTGGTTTATGACAGCGAAGGAAAAAAACAGCAAACAAGAATGACTGCAACTATTATTATGAAAATGAGAGCACCCCACAGAGGATCCACCCCTCTGAATAGCATGTCCATATGTTTTTGCCTTAAAGAGAACTTACCAGCGCCTCAGCTCTGCACAACTGAGTTCCAAATCCTCCCGGAGAACCAGGGGTCCTTGCTTGGTGCCCAGATGTCGATTCCTGGGTTTCGGCACCACTTGTGGCACGCCCTGTCCACCAGTGGAAAAGACGACCACAACAGGATTCTTCTCAGCACACACTTTATTGGAGCACACTTCTTTGAAGAGTTGAAGCAGAAGGACCCAGACCCCAGGCATGCACTGCTTATATTCAGTGCCGAACAAAAGCCATGACGTATCCATGTCTGATTGGTTCAGGCCTCTCCTGAGCAAATGGGTCGAAACATGATAGGCCAAGGCTGGATCTCGCCACTCGGGAGGGCACGTGAAACAGCGCTGAGCAAGGCAGAGGCAGAATCTCCAGATGGCAGCAGCAAACTAGTAAACAACAAGATGGCAGCTCGGCGGCGCCCTTCACTGTATAATGAAGATGATTCCAGCAATTAACCTGAATTGGGTCTTTGGGTGAAAGGAACAAGACTGGTCTTCATGTTAATTTTGCCAATATTTGTTATTTGACTTTTTGTATTTCACGTGTGATAGACTGAGGTTCTATGAAGGGTCTACTCTCCTGTTGCTTAACATAATATGGCTTTAATTTAAAATCTGCAAAGTTCTAATTCCACTTTAGTTTTCTTAGGATAAGCAGTTTTGGTGTAAAGTGGATGATTTACTAGTCAAGAAGCCATTTTAAAACAGAAACTGAGTTTATATGAGTAATTTCTACAGCTTGTCTTACACTAAAGCATGTTATAATTTGAAAAATCATATTTCTAACCCTTTCCAAGTTATTTGCTTACCTGACAATTTAAAAATATATAAATTTGTTATAAGCAAAATATTCTGAAATACAGATACATTTACAAATGACTAAAGAAAGCTAACTGATATCCATTGCATTCCTTTATAGAGTTGTTTTGTGTTGAGAACACAAGAATGCACCCTTAACAACTGATAAGAGTGAACTATTAAATATATTCACCGTGTTGTAACTATAGAACTGAATTGTTTTCTCCTGTTTAGCTAAACTATTGACCAACATCTCCCCAAACTTCCAGCCTTCAGCCCTTAATACCTGTGTTGTGGTCTTTGCTTTTTTGAATTCAACATTTTTGCATTCCATATATAAGTGAGATTATGTGGTATTTCTCCTTCTGTTATTGGGTAATTTCACTTAATGTAATTCTTTAAAGATGGTCTGTAGTATTGCAAATGACAGTTTGACTTCCCTTTTATATCAAAATAGTGTTGTGTGACATTTTCTTTGTTAATTCACTTGTGGTAAGCACTTAGGCTTATTACATATCTCAACTGTTATAAATAATGTTTCAATGCACATGGGAGTGCAGATACACATATTATTGGTGTGTTGAGTTCAGTTCACTTAGAAAAACATCCTGGGGTGGGACCCTGTGACCATTTGGCAATTTGTTGTTTTATTTTTGAGGAATCCCCTTGTCACTTTTTGTCACAGCTGTGCTAGTTTGTATTCCCAGTGTGCAAGCAGCCTGCTCTGCACACTATCAGCAGATTTTTTTTTTTGAAATGTGCCGTTATAGCAGGTGTTGGAAGATATCTAATTGTGGTTTTGATTTGCATTTCTATAAATATCAGTAATTTTGAGCATTTTATCATGTACCTGTTAGCACTGAGAAACAGCCATTCAGCTCCTTTGACCATTTCAAAATCGGATCATTTATTTGCTTTTTAACCTTACCTGAATAAGTTTCCAGTGTGCTTTGAATACTAACCCATTATCAGATGTATGCATAAGTCACAGATTTCATACTTCCAGGAAAATTACAGAAAGAGATGTTTGAGGCACAAAAATCATTAGGAAACAAGAAAATCATCTTTTATTATTCATAAGATGATGGCAAAGAGAAGCTAGAACATTTTTGCAGTTACTTATTGGGTGACTTGTTGAGATCCTGGGAATGTCTTCTATTTTTAATGATTTGAAGTAATAAACTTAAAATATCTCTAGCTACCCCAATTTTCCAAAGCTATTGCTTCCAAGCCAATAAACATATTTTAATCAGTAATGTTCCTCAGAGAGCAGGATAAGCCACCATCTTTTGCAGAATTAATATGATCAGTATTAGTCCATCCATTAACCCAATTTCAAGCTCTTACTATAGGATTAACTTCCCTTAATCATATATTCCATTACGTAGTCCTTCTTAAAATGATATGGATTTTTCATATGCGATCTTGAAGAATTTTTTTCTTCTAAGAATTTTAAACCAATTACCATTTTATTTTAAGGTAAACAATGAGAAAGTAACCTACAGTGTCCCTAAGATCTACCTTTAATAAATTGGTCTCTCTTTTCTATTTATCATGTTTAATTCATATGTACCATTTATTTCCTATAAAAGTTTCTTGTCATTTGTATGTATTTACCTCCAACTGCTTTCCTAGATTCCATTATCATTTATTTGTAGTTTAATAAAATCCCATAAAAAGCCAACATTTCAAGAAATATAATAACTTAAACATTTATATTGACCAAACTTCTGACTTTTTGATAGATTTATTATATGGGATCCTGGTTCCTTAGCCAGAACCCTTTGGATAAAGTAATTGAACTGATTTCATTCCTTTTTCACTTTAACTGATTTCAAACACAACACTTTTAACCTAGGATTTGCTTATGTTACACTAGCTCTAATTACAAATATTTATCTATTTTCCTTTTTTAATTTAAATTTGAAATAAAGTTGTTTTACATGTTAAAGCCAGTTCTCTTACTCGCCCCTATAAGCCCCCCCCCAAACTCCAACCCATCCCTTTCTGCTCCCCAGGGAGGGTGAGGCCTTCCATGAGGGATCTTCAAAGTCTGTCGTATCATTTGGGGCATGGCCTAGGCCCTCCCCCATGTGTCTAGGCTGAGTAAGTATCCCTCTATTTGGGATGGGCTCCCAAAGTCTATTCATACAATATGCCCCATAGACTGCCCAGTCCTCCTAACTAACATCCACATTCATAGGGTCTGGGTTGGTCCTATGCTGATTTACCAGCTATCAGACTGGGGTGCATGAGCTCACCCTTGTTCAGGTCAGCTGATTCTGTGGATTTCTCTAGTCTGATCTTGACTTTTCTCTCTCTGGATTCCAAGAGTTTGGCTAATGTTTAGCTGTGGATGTCTGTTTCTGCTTCCATCAGCTAATAGATGAAGGCTCTAGGATGGCATATAAGGCAATCATCAATCTCATTACCATGGAATGGCATTTAAGGTAGCCTCTCCACTATTGCTTAGTTTGTAAATTGGATTCATCCTTGTTATTTTATTAACAAGCAGAGAAGTCATTTTTTAATACTCCACAATATCACAATGAAATATTTAATGTGAGGCAAAGGTATACACTTTTAGATTTCATGAGTTGAGGGTGTGCAGCTATCAGCTGAAGAATCTTAGGAGATTCATGATATCTGGCTTTTGACAGTTTCATTATGAGGCTTCCATATATGCATATAAACTACATTTATCATATCTATCTCCTCTGTCACATTTCTCATCCCACTGCCCATTTTTCTCTTTTATTTTCATGTATTGTTTTGTTCTCTGAGAAGTTCCAGAAATGGAGGAAAACTTACTTTACTTGACATGATGATATATAATTCTATTCATTTTTCTCAAACATGATTTCACTCTTACTTATGTATGATCAAGTAAATTTTGCAATATATGTAACAAGTGTATGTAATATATGCTGTATTTTGTTTACCATGTTTATTACCTATGTTTATTATCTTTATCAAACATCAATACATACCTAGGCAGATTGCATCACTCATATGCTATAAAAAATAACAATGAGAATCCTAAGTTTGATGCTATCTCTACAGTAACCTGACATTGGGTATATATCCCTGGGTGGTATATATGGATCATATGGCATATGGAAGTTTTATTCATCGATTTTAATGACTATATACTTTTTAGTTATTTTGAAAAAAGTCCCACATTTATATCCATATAACTAGATTAAGTTACATCCCCACCAAAAGCATATATGTGTAGTTTTTGCACACAACTTGATGAGCATTCACTATTTTATGTTTTCTTAGTGATTAAAATTATGATAGGGTGAAGCAGATGTTCATTGTATATATGATCCCATTTTAATGCCTAGGAACTATTTTATGTTTTAACCTTTGTGCCTAAGACTGTCCAAGTGTTTTCTACAAAGCAGATCTTTTTTGTATACCTTTGGAAGAAATTAATTTGTAACTCTTCAGCTACATACTTGTCTTTGGTATCTTATTTAATAATAAACATAACCACTACATTTATGTTTTACAAAATCTTTACAAACATCATTGTATTTTATCTTCTTAACAAAAGTATAGGATGGATGCGATTCTAACACTTTTTCAATAAGGCAAAGGATAAAATGATTTTGATCAATATTTCTTCCTAGCAAGTGCTGTAATTCTTGCTTTCCATGAAATATTTATGATATGAAAGTTAAGTTATTTCCATGTTACATTTAAAGAAATTATAGGTTAAGTAACTGTTAGATAATAAAGGTTTTAAATAACATAAAAATTATGGTACAAACAGGAGTCAATGGATTTTTGAAGCAATAGGACTTCCCTGTGCACTTGTGTATTTCTAGGATAGTTCTGGGAGAGCCAAGCATCGCTTAGATGTTCCCAGAGCTCAGACATATCAAACTATTTCCCTTTCAAAATAAAAATGAAGGATTATCTCTCACAAGTTTACAAATCAATTTCCAGAGAATGCATGGTAACAACAGATTGATACAGAAGGATATGGAAGGACACAACGGTCTTCTGGTTTAACAGAGGCACAGGTTCACCACATCTCTATTCATTTTTCCTTTTGATTTTACTGAATATATAGGATTTGTAAGTGGTTCCAGAAAGTAGCAATGTTATTAGCTCTAACTTGATTAAATTTTTAAACACAAGTCACTGTTTAAAACTTCAGTGTCTTGTGTGTTACCAGAAATTATTACCATACATTCTAACACCTAAATACATCAATCTATTGTTACATGACAAGAAGGGAGAGATAGAGTCCAATCCTGTAATAGTGGGGATATCCCTACCCAACTTTCAACAATGAGCAGATTATATAGACAGAATTTCTTTTCAAAAAATGAAATATTGGAGTTGAATTATACTTTAAGACAAATTAGCCTATGAGACAAGCTGGCTGTTATGGGCAAGAAACTTCTTTTGTAGTGGTATTGATGACTATAGACTCATAATTGGGAATGACAGAAAATGAAGGCTTCGTAGACAGCCCCCAGCAGGGGAAAAGACAGTCCAGACAGGAAGTTTTTGAAGAGAGTACTTTAAAATTGTGATAAAGATGGTGAAGTGTAACTCTTCACAGTTGATGGCTTCTGTGGGGGATGGGGACCAGAAGGGGAAAGACTCAGTTTTTTTTATGAGACTGACCACTAGGACTTGACCATGCTCCAACTAGTATATATGGACATCACAAATAGGAGTGGTTGGGGGGTGGGGCACACAGGTGGGAGGGTGAAATGGAAGGAATGGAAAGTGAATGTGAGTGAGCTGTATTTATGAAATAATAAAAGCATTATGATAGGGGAGAAAGAAAATAGGTGACACAGATTTACTGTTTGTTAGCTTGATTGCTTTAAGAAAAAATAAAGTCAACAAACTCTTGGCTTAAACTCAGAAAAAGGGTGCACTCAAGCAAATAAGTTGTAAAAACTAAGAGGAAATATATTAACCAATGACATGGAAATACAAAGAATTGCAATAAACTACTATGCACAAGCTAAAAAATTAAATAGAGTGGAAAAACAGAATAACTATTAGGTACATTTAGCCTATCATAACTGAATCATGAAAAAACAGAAAATTTAATAAACCACTAATTTTAAAAGCCAGTACCAGATGGCTTCACTCCAGAATTTTATCATTTAAAGCACCAGACTCATAATATTGAGAGTGAATTTGTGGTTTCTAGTTGCTGGGTTCTGAAGACAAGAAGAGTTAGAAATCAATAGGCAGAACATTTCACTGAACAAAATTCCAAACATGTAAAGATAAAACTGCAAGTGTAGGTATACTGTACTGTCAAACTGTCTTAGGAGACTCAAACTATCCATTCATACCAAGGCCAAACAAGGACATCCCAAAAGAAGGAAATTGAAGATCAGGTACTTGATGAACTCTCAACAAAACATTAACAAACTAAATTATACAGTACATTAAAAGAATGACTCCCATGATCAAGAGAGATTTATACCTAAGATGCAAGCATGACCCAAAATGCATAAATCAATAGGTTACTTAAAATGATAAATGAAGACAGAATGCATGTGATCTATAGATGCAGGAAAAAAATGCTTAACAAAATGTAAAATCTTTCACAATAAAAACAGAAAATTTAACAAATTGAGTTTATAGGGAATATAACTCAACCCAATAAAAGACTGTGTATTGAAAAACTTGTACCTGACATTACTCTCAACAGCTGCTAAAATTAGACAGACTTACCTACCATTCAAGTGCCAGTTTGGCCTTTCTCTTCACTTTCAACTTTGTTTTATTCCCACTTGGTAAAGTTACTGCCATCACTTAATCATATTTTAGAAGATGAAGTTTACATATAAAATAAAATAACATTCCAGCCCTTTATTGCAAGAGGCTATGGTAAAGAAAGTAGTCTTGTTACAGAATGACAAATAGAGTAGATCCCACTTGCATAACTAAAAAGATTAAATTCATAAGATCAAAGGGTGAACTGGTCTTAGGGTTGGGTTCTGAAGAAATGGGGTAGTAATAAATGAGTGGAAAGTTTCAGTTGAACAAAATTAATAGCATCTAGAGATCTGTTGTACAACTTACCTACAGTCATCAATACTACATTGTAAATATAAAACTTGTGCATCTCATTTATTGCTTCTATTTAGAAATAACCACTTTTAAATTATAGCTTTCTGGATTGCAAGGCTAGTTTATATCTAAGTCATGCTCAAACTTCTAAGTTGTATCTGGTCCCTCTTATGTTGGAATTATTCACATTCAGAAATTGGACTTTGTGAGTTGAACTACTGAACTTCTGTGGCTTGCTAAACTCTGTTGGATTGTGTCATGCAAGAAAAATATATCTAATTATATAATACAAACATCTGCTTTAAAATCAAGGACCTTGTTTCCAATGAAACCAGCTTTTGCTTCTCAGAGACGTGTATTCCCCGTGTTAGGAGACAAATACTACTTTTTATGGTTGAATCTCCCTTTTTATCTTAATGGTCAATTATTTTCTAAAACTGGTTCCAAATATAAGTTTTTATAAAACAGACAACAGTACTTTAACATGAATAATTACCAGTGTTTTCTGCTTCTACTTTTGTTGCTGAAATTTTAATTGTAATTTATGTTTTCTGGGCCAAAATTTTTTAATGAACACAAAAAACTCCCACTGTTTGACATCCTGCACAATGAATTTGCTTGAGTTGAATTCATTAAAATGTCTTACAGGGGTCAGTATTGTTATTGTGGTCCCCCGTGTCCCAGTTTTGTGTTTTCCTATTGGGCTTTTTATTTTTGGCATTTATCTTTTTATGATTGATATTAAGAAAAACAACTGTTATTTAATAATTTATGTGAGTCAAAGGCTTAAAATTGTACACAATTTTAAGACCGTTTATTATTTAAGTGTATGAATGTTACAAGTACCATTAGCCAAAATACATTGCTTTCCAAAGCTTCCAAAATGGAACTCTGCTTTCATAGCTGCTTTTGTCTCATAAAGACTCTGAAAAGGTCACAGGAACAAACAGCTTCATTCACAACACACAGCACAATCAAAATGCAAAATCCAGCTTCATACACCATCTGCTGTATCTTTTAGTGGGTAGCTGATGTGGTTAAGTCGTTAGGTTTATTCTACCAATGTCTGCTAGTGGTAACTGATGTGGCTAAGTGGTTTTATTTATTCTACCAATGTCTATAGTGTGGAAACTAGTAGAGAGATATCTTAGATTCTCAATTGGTTGCTTCATAAACCATTTTCATAACTCAAGGTGTTACCAGGTTTGGATAGTTTCTCCATAATGTGAAATCTCTGTCTCATAGATTTTCACTTTTCTATGCTTGAAACATTCTTCATAAAGCCTCTGCTGTAACACACTTTTAAAATTTCATGAGCCAGGGAGAGAATACAATGGTTTCTGCCCTTGGAGCTTCGCCCAATGATGAGTGATACCAGATTTTGACAAAGAATACATTGAGAATACAAGCTCACTTGAAACTCAGTTTTCCAGAAGAGTCTAAGATAACTGGAAATCCACTTTTATTAGGTATAGTTCACTAATTTCCTTCTGGTAATAAGAATATTGTCCTGAGAATGTAGAATCTCTGAAATTAATCTTTCATTTTTCCCTTCCCTAACATTGATAAGATAATATTATTTTAAATACCATACCATTTGTTTTTTTTCTTAGTCCCCATTTATCATTTGTTCTTTTCAGCTCTTGAAATATATTACAGGGGTCAGTTCTCAAAAATTTTCTAGTTTTTAAGATTAGTTTTGTTTCTGTAGATGATCAGTATGGAATTTAATGTTGGCACATGTATTAAGGCCTGTGATATTTCAGACACCAGTCCCATCTAGACACCACTTTGGGTGGCAAAAATTTGTGTTAGTATTGTGGAGGATCTTGGTACTAACAATTTGTTGCTTACAATAGGACATCACCTAAATGGAAATAGCCAAGTTTGTATTATGACTTTAAAACACATATGCACATATATGCATTTACACTTTATGTACTTTTGCATACAAACTCTAATACGCACACAAATACACAGATAAAAAATCTTCTATACAATGCTTTCATTTTGCCTTAAACATGTGCCTCTTGGATCTTTCTATTCTCATCTTCAAGAAAAACATCCAAAAGTTTTCCACTAAACATTATTTTTATGAAAAAAATAATTGTGAACTATTTTAACATGAAAAATGAACACAAACAATTCTTTTCTAACATAATGTTTATTGATTCTTCAGAAATTTTGCATTACCCTTGTAGGTTTCCCTCCAAGGAAACTTTAAAAGAAATAATAAAAGTAAAATAAAAATAAATAAAGCATGTAAAAACACAAATAAGAACATTAAAACAAACAAAAGCAAAAACAAACACCAAAAATATAAAAGCGAAACAAAACAAAAACAAAAAACCTCTGTTCCCGTCGCTCCTTCTTTCCCATTGCCTCTTCGTTTGTCTTAGTGGCATTGTGAGCTGCTGTGTATCATGCAGTATATTATTTTGTCCAAACAGCTTTACTTGCAAATGTTCATTGTACAATGTGTTGGTGGTCAGGTTAAAGGCCTTTGGCTTCTAGAAAACCATCAATACTGGACCCTCACAGAAACTGTTTTTCTTTATCCTGCTATTGACACAAGTCATGGATATTCCACTGCTATGGCTCCCCAGGACCAGACCCTTTATGCTTTAGAGCCAATCCTAGATGGAACAGATTTTGAGGAGTGCCAACTCAAAGCCCTGGGTATGTGCCTGAGTGGTAGCTAAGTGTTTCTTTCCATCCACCTTAGGTGAGAGGTGGAGACATCTTCACAGATGTGTGATTAGAATGGGGCCCTATGGTAACACAGGCAATGGACATCAACACAGCTAGAGCAGGACCACAGATCCAGACATGGCCATCAGCAGCAGCTTGGAACCGGATATCACCATGGCCCCAGTGGCAGTGCAAGTCTCAGATCGGCATGGAAAGCAATTCTTACAGGTAAAGAGCAATCCAATGTTACCAATGATTTTCTCAAAGAAATCTTACGCATCCACTTTTACAGAATCAGCTCAGAGTACACGATTCTCAGGTCTACGTTATACTCCTTGGTTCTGGTATCAGAAATCTGAAATTTTAATTAACAGATATTCTAAAGTCTAAGAATTACTTCCAAAATTAGCCAAAGATCTAAAAACTGTAAAACTTCAATGAGAACAATTAGACAAAAAGAACAATTTAGAAATAACAGAAAGCAATAATTTTTAGTATCATTTTTGAACAAAATGGAATTAGAGATTTGTAGTGGGATATTCACTGTGTCTGCTTCTGTGACACTGACCACACCCATTGAGGGGTGGAGCCAGGGGCGGAAGTGGCCTGTGGGGGCTTGGTCTCGGAAGGAGGCGGAGAATGCTCTCTTTCTGGTGGGACACGGAGAGAGGAGCATCCAGTTTTAACTGCTGTGTTCATCTGTCTGTGTTGTGAGTTGTTTCTCCCTTAATAAACATCTATTCAGCCTATTTGTTTATCCTGACCCTTATTAAACCACAATAGAGATTATAAAAAACTTAAAAGTCAAGACAAAGCTGATCTTGAAGTAACCTCATATCCATGTGTGTACATGTGATTTTACATATTTGAGCATGTCTGCAGTAAAACATACAGTCAATATGAAGTTTATGCATTAAAATGTTTCCCAACTTCCAGTTTAGACTCTTCCTTCTTGTGCTCCTTTAAGTTCATGTCTGACAGAAAAAGCTATAGTTAAAAATAAGGAATTCCTTTAGAATGCCTAAGTTTGCTTATTTTTGGTAAATAATAATGGAAGGTATGCTTACTTTATTTCCACTTTGAACATTCTAAAGTCCAATTTCCAATCTCACCACCATTTTTTGTAACCTATCTTTAACACTAAGTCAAAATTCTGTTTAAAGTTCTTTATCTGGCTTGGGCTAGTCATTTAGTTCTCTCTTTCCCTGAAACATAAAAGTATTCTCAATACAGTAAATGGCTTTAAATAATAAAAGGTTATTTTCTGAATAACTAGAGTTAGAATTTCCCTCAGAAAGAAGAGTAATCCTAGTGAAGGTGATTTGATATTTTCTTGGTGAAAAAATTTAAGGCTATAAGAATTAATGCCATTGAGGGACAGGGAAGGAGACACAAAATGAACTAAAATGGAGGTGATGGAATGTGGACATGGGAAAGAAGAGCAGACAGACATTCAATTATTCTTCTCCCACACACTTTTATCTCCCACACATCCTTTTCAACTGCCCAGCACCTTCCACCATACAAATGCATCCATTTTTTTAAAAATTTATGACTTTCTTTCTTGAGCCATTTTGTGCAACCATCTATATGACATTTGGATTGAGACTATCCACTGAAGCATGATGGAAATATGGGTACACAGATAAAGCAGTGATTTCCCTTTTCCTAGAATTTATCAGTTGCCATCAGCTCAAAAGTGGAGAATAAAGCTCCCCATCCCTCCTCCATCCATATCTGACTGGTGATGAGAAAACTTTTATAGTCACTATTAAAATGGCTTTGTTAAGTCTTTTGCAGTTTCTAGAATATCTGAGTTATTATTTGATATTTTTGTGATTAAAGCATCTTTATTTCAAAATAACTTCTATAAACTACTTTTCTGTATAATGTTGTTAGTTTAACTTTTCAAAGTTAGGTTATTTTTTCCAGAGAGTACTTTATATCTTATTGTGTTTGAATGTTTGTGATTAGTTAAATTTTGTGAGGTAAAATTTATGGTTTGAGGTCATTGTATTTCATGTTGGCTTTTTGGTTATTGTCCCATGAAGATACAGAATATTAGAATGATAATATATGACATCTAGAATCTCACTGGAGAATGCATAAAAAAATACTTTAGTACAAGTCATGAGTAAGAACATCAACACCCAGTTCAGGGTGGGACACACTATTCAGTTAACATGTTCTGAGAATACTCTCACAGATAACACCTAGGTGTATGTAATCCAAGTGCTCCTAAATCCCATCTAATCAATGAGAACAACCTCCATAATAATGTCATCTCTGTTTTGACAACAAAAGTTATATGCTTGCTAATAAGCCAAATTTCATAATATGAATGTAGACTGCACCCAGAAACTTGTTCCTAAAGAGAATATAGCAAAAGTGAAGGACTGCTAGTTTCAATGCTGATTTACCTAGACTTCATGTTGTGCTTTTTTCACTAGCCAGCTATAGGGAAGTTGTTGCTATAACAGGGCTCACCTACAGAGAGGCTCATGTGGCAGGGAATTAATGTCTATGGCTAGCAAGCAGTGAGAAACTGAGTTATGCTGAGCCAGAGAAGTCCAATTATCTGAATTTGGACTCCTGACTCAAAATAAATGGTCATTTTTCAAAGTTGTTGTATAAAGTTGCTCTTTAGCGACAGTAATTCTTTATGTAGCAGTGAGAAATTTAAAAGCAAAAATCAAGAGCCAGAGATAACTTTCCCTAAAGTCACTGAAGCAGCTATTCAAGTGGGTTGAGCCATGATACTGCTGCAAAGACAGAATGTAAGATCTAGTACCTGTGGAAGTCACTGAGAAGGAGAATGTCAACATTTATAAAGCAAAATTAACCAGAACATGTAGAAGAGGTCAAAGATCTTGGAAAGAGCACATTGTACATATGCTCTCTGGCACGATATGTTTAAAGTTTTATTTTGAATAGCCTTGGGATGTTTTAAATGGAGAAATGACATGAGAGGGTAAACTTTTTCGAGGACATATTTTTTGGCTGAGTTTTAAAAAAAGCAAGAACAGAGAACAATTGAAGATCATTTGGGGCTGTTAATTTGAAAAGGGAACCAGGTAGAGGATGGAGAAAGTTTGGTAGCACTCTTTGCATATTGCAGTTGTCCTTGAGATGTTCCATGGAGTCTTTTCCACTCGATTATCTACATTTTTAATTCCAAGAGCACTAAAACAGCAAGCAATTAATTCAGTCTGTAGAACAGAAATTTCACACACATAGAAATGGATGCTATTTTTCTGTTTTCAGATTTTCAAAATGTTCTATTATGGTAAGGATTGGAATAGCACAAACTTCAGAGGTGTTGGAATTCCCAAATGTTCTTAAATTCCCATTTCAGAATAGTGGTACCCTCCCTTATAAACTATAGGATAATTAAAATAAAAAACTATTGAACTCTCATTAGGCCAGGCCTTTGATAAATAAATGTATATCATTTGTGGTTTTCTTTTTGAACAACACAAAGTATTTTTCATTGCTTGAGCATAGTTAATTTATTATTTCCAAGCTGGTGCCTAAATTTCTGGAACACAAATTAATGGGCTCTTGGCAACCTCTCTGAATTACCCCAAGTCAATAGTGGCTCTTCCCATCTGTCATCTAAATTTGCACTGTGGCTTTCAGATGTATTAAAACAATGATACATAACACACCATGTCCCATTCCCATTGCCATGAAACAAAACACTAGGGGTACTTATAAATGAATTCCTGATACGAAAATTCCCAAACTGCAAGCTAGGATTTAAAGTAAAATTGGATATTACTCATTTCTGACAACTACCTCTTTTAAGTTATAAAAGACAGATTTATTTATAGAGCTATTTAGATAATAATGAGAAAAATCTTAATAAATTGCATTTGTAAATTAGCAACCATTATCAATTCTATGGGTGGGGTTGACAACTGGATGTAAAATGACTAATTTACTTATGTTTTATGATTAATTAATAAAACTTAGAAGTGATAAGAACACATTAACATACAACAGTGTTCTTACATTGGTCATGTTATAAGTGGAGACAAGATTTTGATCCACAATTATGGCAATCAAAATCACTGAGATTAAATTAAGTCATGCATCCCATGCACTCTATTTTTCAGTGATTAAAGGATAGAGGGAAACATGAATGAGTAATTTCAGAATGTGTTTGTTGTATCTTGTAATTGGGCACAGATTATCCTGAGTAATAACTCAAATTATTAAAAGGAAATTAAATTCTGACTGTCAGATATCAGTACAATGAAGAGCAGATTCAGAGAGTGAAGCCAGACCAAGAATGGGGGAAATAAACAACAAAGCCAGAAAGCTTCAGGAAAAGTAAAAGTGGTAATGCAGTTCAAATGACTTGTCAGGATCAGTAGTTACATCTGCAGTCAATGATCTGCAGATATTGGTAGGCAGTCCTAAAGGGACAATGACAAACCAAAATGAACCCAGTGGCTTACAGAGATGGCAAAAGCCATACACAGACCTATGCTGTACCATCCCTTAACCATGATAGCTCCAGTCCCTTTAGTATTTATTTTTCTTTGGAAGAAGCAACCTATAAAGACAGAATATATTCTAATTTCCTTCAGTCTGTCTTTGCAACAACTATAATTTGGTTGCCTAATAATACTGTGTTCTACTGTTTCTCTTTACATGTCTCCTAATTTGTATTATGAGTTATATGATCACCCCAAGTAAAGCAATTGGCAGTTTGATTTCTTGGTGGATTGTCTTCTTACACTTATGAAATGGATATTAAAATTTCAAAGGAAAAGACTTGTTAGAATATTCTAGGTCTAAAGGGGAAAAAGCGGGGAAGAAATGGATCTCCTTCAGTGAAGAATGGCAACATTTTAGGGGAAGGAATTGGATGTAATACTCCTAGAGTGTAGGTTGACAAAGCTACTTGATTCTTAAATAATCACAACATCAAATACTAACAGATCATGAAGGCACAATTAGGAAAACTGATGACAAAAAATATTAACATGCCTGGCAGTTTCTTTAATAAAATAATTTAATGGAATGTTAGGTTCAAATAAAGTTTCAGATAGGCAATGAATCCTTAACTGATGTAAATAAGAATGAATATCAATATCTGGTTATTTATTATACAAATGCACCTTTTAAAAGGTTCAGTAATTTTTACTCCATGTGCCTGATTGCTCTGCTTGCATCAATGTATGTTACTACAAATATTCCTGGTACCTGAGGAAGTCAGACTCAGGTATTGGATTCTCTAGAACTGGAGTTACAGATGCTTGTGAGCTGCCATGTGTAGGCTGAGAACTGATCCCAAGTCTTCTGCAAGAGCAGTAGTTGCCTTAACTAGCCAGACACTACTCCAACCTCAAGGCTCTATTTACTCAAGGGCCACTAGTGCCCAAAGCACAGTTGCCACAGAGAAGTCTTCTAAAAAATTAATTCTCTGGACTTGAAAGTAGATAAGAAAACAAAGTTTTTTAATTTGAGATTAATCTGTCAATCTTGACATCTGTCTTTGGTGTGAAGTGTATATGGTAGGATATGTCAAGACATTTCTCAAGAAGGTCGGTCAACTTCAAGTGGGCATGGGGCTACCTTGTGGGGGGCCTAGCAGCAGAGGTACATGGAACCACTGCATCACTTAGAAACTTAGGACTGCAGTTAATGTAATTCAAGAGTGATTATTTCTGTAATTAGGAGGTGGAAGCTGATTACTACTTAGAAGTCAGTTCTAAGAAGTGAGTTACTATTCTTTACATGGTTGAGAGAACACTAGAGATCCATAATCAGTGTTTCCACAAATAACAAGTGGAATTAGTTTCTCTGAAAAAGCCTCATGAGCACCTGGTCCCTGATTTTCCTCAACCTGGTTTCTCTCATCAGAGTGGCTTAAAGTATTGTTTGAAGTAATATTTTAGATTATTTACATATCTTCCTTACTGGACTTACTATAATCTGGCTTCATACTGCCTACTCCACAAAGACTTAGAAAGCACCTCAAAAGTTGCCATGACTTCCAGCCGCAGGTCTGAATATTCTTTTTAAGTAAATTTACAGCAAGTGTCATTTTTATTGACAAGTCATAATAATCATGTGTGTTTGTAGGTACTATGTGATGGTCTGATATAGGTATACAATCTGAAAAATAATCAAATCAAGTCGTTAACATATTATCCCCTCACCCATCTTTTTATAGTGAGATATTTAAAGACTCCACTTTCAGTACTGTGACACACAGAGCACTATCATTAACAAGTTAGCCTGATATGCAATTGATCTCAACACCTCATCCTCCAGTAAATCGTGTCATGCACTCTACTTATGTAAGTCCATGTTCCTGAGAGTTTATGTACAAATTATATCATGAGGTACTTGTCTTTCTGTGCCTGGATATTTAACACTTGTCCTTCAGATTCATCTACACCATAGAAATAACAGGAATTGCTCCAATTTTGGAGGCCAAATAGTGCTGCGTTGTTTGTAGTTACTAAGCTTTCTTGCTCTATTCATAAAATAATTGGTATTTAGGTTGCTTACCTGTTTTGGCTGTGGTGGAGAACGCTGCCATAAACATAAACATGCAGATGTCCCTCTGACACCTTCTTTATTTTTTGATATGTACAAGAATTTTGTCACATGGAAATTCTATTTTAAAAGATGAGGGACTGCCATGCCATTTTTCATGATAGCTGTACAATTTGTGTTTTTGCCAACAATTAATAAATACCAACTTTAAGAACCTTTATCATTTTTTAATAAAAGTCATTTAATGAGCGTGTGATGATATCTCATTTTGACTTAATTTGCATTTCCTTAATGCTTAGTAATCCTGAATTCACATATCCTCATATCCACTCATTCTCTATATTCACTAGGTGTTATTGAGTTCTTAGCTTGCCTTCTGTTGCTGTGATATATAATATGATCAAAAGTAATGTGGGGAGAAAAGAGTTTACTTCATCTTACAATGTATAGAGAATCATTATGAAGGGAGATGGGGACAGGAATCTGGAGGGAGGAATTGAAGCAGAGGCCACAGTGAGATGCTCTTTACAGATCCACATTGCTTTCTCATATAACTAAGAACCATCTGCCCAGGAGTGGCACCATCTTCAGTGGGTTTGGTGCATCCACAACAATCATTAATCAAGAAAATGTAACATAGACATACCTCAGCACAATGTGATGAAGGCATTTTCTCAGTAGAGATTCCCTAGTCCCAGATATTCTACCCTGTGTCAAGTTGTGTCAAGTTGACAACAAAAAAACCAACAGTGAAACAACCATCACAGGTATTCAACACTCAACATGACGATCTTTATTACCCACTGTAATACCTACCCTCTTCACTGCACATGATTTAATTGTTAGTTGTCAAACCTCAAAAGCTAGTCATGAGTTTCGCACTCATCTATAATAAATTCACCAAGTCTTGTCCTCTATATCATATCACTGCCCCAATCCACTTACTTTTATCATCTCCTGTGATACTGCTATTATGTAAACCTGTGCTACCAAAGTTACTGGTGTGTGTGTCTGTGTGTGTGTGTGTGTGTGTGTGTGTGTGTGGAGAGAGAGAGAGAGAGAGAGAGAGAGAGAGAGAGAGAGAGACAGAGAGAGAGACAGAGAGAGAGAGACAGAGAGAGAGAGAGAGAGACAACTAAGTAGAAACTAAAGTGTTACCCATTCTGACTCAAAATAATTTGCTGTTTATTTCTGTCACATCATCTACCAACTTTTGGTCCATCGTACACAGAGAAGAACAATGTCAGTATTATTTAAGGACACATTATTGTGGAAAATCAGAATATTTCCTTTATGGGAGAGGCAACTAATGAAGTTACTACTTTGATTTAAGCACCTCAGAGAATGAACTAAAAAGATAATTCCATGGGGGGTGCCTGCTACTTCTGTGACTGAACTGATTGCAGATGGAGACAGCTGTATGCATTTGAGCTATCATAATAGCATCACTCTGCAAAGGGATTACTTCTCTATCAGCTCTCACCATGCTCCCCCATCCTCACCTGAGTGTATCATTCTCAAACTAAGTAAGCCCAGAATCTGAGTACCAGTCTTAGTTTTCTCTACCATTCTCCTATTATCTGTAGCTATGTCTGTAACTACTATTCCTTGCCTTCCTGAATACCAAGTATTTCACATATTTTTCACAAATATTAACCTGAATTTGTTCTTGATTCCAAGCACTATGTATCTCTGTTGATATAAAATATATAATAGTAACTTGACCTATGACTATATTGTCACAACCCCATTAAGTTCCTTGAAGAAAATTGCTAGTCACCTAAATATTTTACATAATATTTCAAATGTTTCCTAAGTTTGCACCTAAACTTCTACATCTATTTTCTATTTCTCCATTTAAATCAGCCTCTCCGTTTTCATTGTATACTGTAAGGGCCGGGGAAATGATTGACTGCTGTACCCTCTCATGTCTTTTGTCTATATTTTTCAATTTTGTTTCTGCCAAGCTACATTCCATATCGAATTTAAAAACCAATTCAAATTCTGATTAATCTAAGGAAACAAAGTTGCAGCCCAGATACTGATAAGGTAGAAGGAAAAAACTTCCCAGCAATGAGTACTATGTGAACAACACCGGAGAGATGTAAGGTGAACGTGACAAAATCTCATCTTTGAGGCCATACTGTGCATTGGATGAGCATAAACAAGTGCATAATGGTCTGATTGTGGCCTGAAGAAAATCACAAACATAGAAACTCCATTTAATGAGAGATGCAAAGGGCTTCTTGGAGATTACTTGTATAAAAAGTTATAGGAAGTGAGAAATATTTCAATAGGCACAAATAATTGGGTGTTCCGGAAATGGGGGAGGGTAATACTGTGAGAAATGAGGAATATGGAAGAAAGATATGGCATAATTGTCCCTGTGGCAGAAGATGAAAACAAATGGGTTTGTGAAATCTGCATCAGCTTGCCAATGGGTTATCTCCCAGACTGGATTCCACATTTGATTAATGACAACAATAAAGACCAACTACTCTTTGGGATTTTTATATGGCTATCTGGAAATGTTGACCTAATGTACCTCCACCCTGAAACAATTTCTATGGTTTGGCTAATGTATGTCTGCAATAAGAAGTATCAAACTCCTGATGTACACAGCAGCCTGGGTGACTTTAAAAATGCATAGACAGAATGGAGAAAAAACAATTTCTAAAGATTATGTATTTTTAATTCCATCTGCATAATGTCATTATAATGACAAGTTGTCGAATGTACTAGAAAATGTACTAGTGATGGTCAAAGGTTAAAAAGGGGAAGGAATGAATTAGGGGAGTGATTTTTGCACATGAAAAGCAACATTATAGATCCATGTGATGATAAAACATTATCTTATTATTGTAAAACTGGTAAAAAGGTGCACTGTGCCTGTTTGTATTGCTTCTTAAAGCCACATGCAAAATGACAAAGACTGTGGCTCTATATGACTATGACATATGTGATCATTTATGGAAAGATTCTGGAAGAAGAGAATATTGTATCCCAATGAAACAGAATACCAGTTTGGTTAAAAGCAGGGATAAGTTATGTATCTAGTTCAAGAAGGAATGCATACAGGTAGGGGTCAAACTGTAAAGTATATACAGAGAAGTATGTCTGCTCTTCAAAATAGCAAGAGCATCATGAATTTTACCCAATAGCATAGTCGGCACAATACATTACACTGAATGGGGATTAACTCCAATTGCATTTTGCAAACAACAACTGCAATGTGGCAAGTTTGTAAAAGCTGCTAGCTTTCCAATATGTAGCTCA
Source organism: Cricetiscus sungorus (assembly GCA_030556225.1). Taxonomy (NCBI): domain Eukaryota; kingdom Metazoa; phylum Chordata; class Mammalia; order Rodentia; family Cricetidae; genus Cricetiscus; species Cricetiscus sungorus. The sequence goes on from JANBXA010000253.1 coordinate 24,259,035, forward strand.
CAGTTCAGTTATGCAGCTCCACCACACAGACTCATTCTCCATCCTGTTAGTTAAGAGAAGCTGCCTAAAGAATGTTATGATTGATTGCTCTCTTGCCTTGAGCTATATTCACCCCTGATGTGACTATGGGAAATTTCACATAGAGTTAAAAAAAAAGAGAGAGAGCATCTGAAAATTGGTGTGATGTGTTGAGTCTTTTAATTCATCAGCCAGCTAGGTATGATCAAAAGCAGCCAGATAATACTCTATGACATCTAACAAGAGAAAGAAGTCTTGTGTTAGCTTTTGAAATAAGTCATTCGCCACAGTCTGGCAGCTAGGAATACAGCATAAGACTGAACCAGGCCCCCTGAATGTGGGTGTCAGTTGGGGGGCTTGGGCAGTCTATGAGACCTCTGGCAGTGGAACCAGTATTTATTCCTACTTCACAAATGGGCTTTGGGAGGCCATTTCCTATGGGGGGGATGTTCTCAGCCTAAATACATGAGGGAGAACCTAGGTCCTGCCCCAAATAATATGACAGACTTTTGATGATACCCCATGGGAGGCTTCACCCTTCCTGGGGAATTGATGGGGGATGGTGTGGGTAACGGGAGGACTGGAGAGAGAGGGAACTGAGATTGGAATGTAAAATAAGAATGTTTTTTAATTTAAAAAAATGTCATTTCACAGAGACATTATAAGCATTGATGACAATAGCAGTGTTTTCTTAAGTTAATCTAGATGGAATAAAAGAGTTGTTCATAAAAACTAACAGAACGTGAAAAATAATTGTAGATCACAACTTATTTAGTGAGCTCTCAATGAACTTCTAACTTTTAAAAGTTATCTGTCTTGTCTCTCACATTCATTCTTTGCAGTCTTTTTCATGTAGACTTTCTGAGAGATGGTTTGTTGCAAACATTTGGAAAAAAAGTCAGTAGCTGTTATTCAAACCTCCAACAGGATCTTGATGGCCTTTGAGTTCACATGCATAATGAATAACTTTTCCACTCCAAGCAAGGAGAGAGGAATGATTTCTATGACTGTTTAGGTCTGATAGGCACATGCCCAACAGTAAGTGTATGTGTGTGGGGAAGGAAGGGGTGGCTTATTCTGTGTACCTCTGAAGGAGACCGTCAGATTGTTACTAATAACAGTCCTTGTCTTGAAGATGAGTAACTCCAGCCTCTCTATTTTGTCTTATGGCTTGTCTGGGTATCTCTAGATGAATTTTTCTTTAAACATTTTAGCTTAATGTGTACTAGCTACAAACTGAATTCAAGTGTGCCACAGATTTTAATTTGTAATTTTGACAGGACTTTTGTTTTATCAGCTGATGCATTAATAAAAATTCTGGTTTCTCCAGGTAGCTTCAGATTTCCTTAGCTTTCTTACTATTTATCATAAGAAGCAGAAAATCTGAAGGTATATATTTCTGCTTTAGAACCACAAAGACAAACTTTATGCACCAGAGAACAAGATGGAGTTGGTGGTACCAACTACACCTCTTCCACATTGCCTGCAAAATTCTATTCCAGTTTTCCTTCAGTTAAGCTGAATATTTAAACTGTGGGACAATAAGAATATTGGATTCTGCATTATTCCAGTTTGTAAAGTTCTAGATAGTGAAGTGTTTAATCTTATTAAACTATTTCTTGTTTGATCCTTACTACATTTGAGAATAGCTATTGATTTCCATCTTCTAAACACTCTGAGATATTTAGGACTATTTAAGAGCCAGACAGAAGCTTCTCCTCCAAGTTGTGACCAACTGTTTCAACCATTTTATTTTAGTGGAATTAACAAATAATTACTTAAAATCTAATATGTGCAGAAACAAATAAAAAACATCTGTTCTAAATATGAGGAAGGTAACAATCTAAAGGGTAGACTCAGACACAATAAATTATTCTCACAATAGCAATCATGAAACATTATATTAGAGATTAAAATAGTATAGAATTACAGAGATAGACCATCTATAAAAGCTTACTCTGGTTGATATATTTTATAAATTGTTTATTAAAATATTACAGATCTTGTAAAAACAAAACAGTATACCAGCCTAGCAAGAGGCAAGTTGACTAAAAAGGCTAACACTCCAGGCACATGATAATTATGATGGAAATACAATATTGCCAAAAAATTCTTCCCGTCAGGGCTCAAGTACCTTGAAGAAGAGGTGAAAAGAGTGTAAGAGCCAAAAGTATGGAGGACAGCAAAGAAACAGTGACTGAGAGATATAGTAGACCAACGTACATATGATCTCACAGAGACAGCATGCACAGGGCCTGCAAAAGCCTTTACCAGATGGGGATCCAGCACTGAAAAGATAAGTGGGCCTCCCATACCTACCTTTGAAGCCATCTCCAGTTAGTAAATACAAAGGAAAAAAAAAGACTTTCTCCAATGGAGCCTCACAGGGTATAAAAAATACTCTTAAGGACAGGCGTTATTCCAGCAGTAGATGGCCAACAAAAACAAAACCATCGGTGCTTTCAGAGGTTCTTTTCTCTGTCTCATAATGGTTTTCAGGTCATTTTTAAACCTTACATATCTTTTGTATATAATTGTGGCTTCTGATTTTGTGTTTCAATGGGATTTTTTTAAGTGTATCTCTGTGTTACTTCTGTGTTTCCTTTGACTCTTTTTCTTGTTTATTTATTTGCTTTGTACAATTTTAGTTTGTTTTGATTGATCTTATTCTTTATTTCATTATTATTTTTAAATACATATTTTTCTAAGGAGAGAGAGAGAGAAAGAATATTGATGTAGAAAGGAGGCTCATGGAATTAAAATAACTTGTGAGATTTCATCTGGCTTCAGAATCTATTCTATGTTTTGTATTGCCTCTCTACTTCTTAATGAAAATTGTTAATGTCCAAATGGAGACATGATATGCCAGAAACTTCAGAGTCATCAGCTATGAAGTAATCCTACCTACATGCATATATAATTTTTATTTGTCAAAATGTTTTTCAGTATTGATAACATAAAACACCTTAGAAACTGTCCTGTGTGTTACATCCTTCCTTGAGTTTCTTCTTACTATGTCATTGTTTCTTCTCTATGATTACACAAGTAAAAATTCTTGCAGGAAAGGTGTCAGTCAAAGATGGGCTATGCACCCACTGGGCTTGCAATAGAAATGCAGTGTAGTCAATAACTTCATACACACACACACACACACACACACACACACACACACACACACACAAACACACTGAATGACAAGTAATAACTAAATAAATAACAGTGAATAAAATTGTACCCTACATTTCAACAGAGAAACTTTAGTTTAGAATGCCTTGGGCCATCATCATTTTAACATAAAAGATGATTAAAGATGAGTTATAATTCTCTGAACTATATTATCATAAAACAATGGTATTTTAAGGATTCATTTAGTGGTCAGACTACTCCTGATAAATATCAGTATAGAAAAATAATAAAATTGAAGATTTATGGTAAATTATTAATTTAAAGCAGAAAATATGGATTTTAGATCCACCAGAAAGCCTTTTATCCTCACCTAAAATTTTAATATAGAATTTGATTTCAAAATTATCTTGCATGTTTGAAATAAGTTAACCAACTTTGTTAGAAGTATCCAACACTACATTGTCCTTTTCCCCAGTAATGTTTCCTTATTCTTACTAAAATGCTTCAAGAATCACTATGCTTTTTCCTGAGAGGTTTACCTTAATTTTGTTTTTCTTTACTTTAAATAGATCATTCAAAAAAATACAACATACTAGAAATAAAAGGAAGTATCCTTATTCTGGAGTGAATTCATATTATAAGTGTCTGTTAAACATCTCACCAAATGTTATTCCTTCATAATGAAACCCTGCTTATTTCAGAGTTCTGACTCACAAGGACCTTTGTGCACCATCTCATTAGGACACTAAATAGTTATAAAATAATCCACTAGGAAACAAATGCATCTTTTCCAGACTTGTCATCCATGGTCTCCTCTCATAATTCCAGGATATATTTAAGATCACTATTTCCATTTTAGTACAACTCGCTATACTTGCTATTAAGAAGTTAAGCAAAAGCTTTTATACCTTCAACAGTAGTCACTGTCATAAAATGTAAAACTTCATGATTTCATTATAGTTTCTTCAGTTACTGCTTCTTAACAAAATCACCCTTCAGTCTACATTCTCAAGTGCTTTCAAACTCACTTGTCCTTATGAAACATGGGGTGGAATAGATTTTGAAGTAGGTAGTATACTTTATTTATTGTACAATCATATATGCACCTGTTACTGACATCTATAATGTTATAAGCATAAATTTAAGCATGAGAGAAATTAAGGCTGAATAGAATATATTGACTGTAATAATAACATTGAGGTAACACTATACTAAATTATAAATTATGGTAGTATTTAGATTAAACAAGATAAGTAACATGCTACTTATGCATGACTTTTAACCAAGAAAAAGTTTATGAAGAGTGTCTTCATTCTTGATTCCAAAGGTGCTCTGGAATCTCTGATGGCATCATAATCATCTTTTCCAAGCAAGTGTGTAATTTTATACTGAAGCTGGAAGCATATGGTCTGTTTTCAATTTTTACATCTAGAAAATACATTTTATTTTCTTGATATGTGTCCTTTTTCTATGATTAGACTTCTTTAGACATAATAATTCTTTTCTATTATGAGATTTCCTCATCACACGTTAGGTGCTGCCAAAGTGCATGCATATTATGTAAAGGAGAAACCAGGAAAATCATTTATGCTTTTGATTCATTGATAGTATTCTGGGAACCTGTCTTGAGAAGTGAAAATATTTTTTAGGGAAATGACATCTGAAATACTAAAACTAATAAGCACAAACCTTTTCAGCATTTATAGTTCGTGCATACCATTGTCACAGTGCCTTTCTTGGTTAATCCTTCTTTCCATTTCAAGCTTTGTAATGTGGGGCCTGTGTATTGCTGGTATGATCTAACCTGGGATTTTGCTACTTACAGACATTAAGATCTTAAAATAGAATATTTGTAAGGCTGCAACATAAGCATAAACAATGACCAAACATGGAGGGAAAACAGCACATATGTTGGTTCTCTCCCCACTATCCATATTCTACTCCACTCTAATTCATACTGTCCTAGTTTTGCTTTAACATTCTATCCACCTAAAATATTTCAGTTGCTATTTTCTGTCTGGAATCCATGAACCATAAGATAGGATCATAATCCTGCTGGAAGTTTCTAGATGTATTTATTTTCATCATTAATAAGTCTATGATTCTTTTTTATTGTTTGAGAAAAATAATTTCATACAGATATATAAAATGCTTCTTAATCAAAGCTACTCCAATCCCTCCTTATCACCCACCACTGCTAAACCCTCTAATTTATGTTATTTTTTTTTTTGGAAACACACTTTGTCCATTTAGTTCTGACAATATGTGCATGGTTTAGAGCACCAATGGGTGGACTCTCAAGGTGTATCCCTAAGGAAATTTAATTCCACTCCCCTAGCAGACATAAATTCCCATCCCCTTCCATGCTGTAATTTTGTCTGGCTTGTTCTTATGCAGGCCTTGATCAGGCAGTCATAACTACTGTGAGTTCATTGTTTTCTCCTTATTGGAAATATTGACTTTTGAAGAATAAAGCAGATTTATCTCAATAATAAGTCCAACCACAGGTGTGGTTCCAACAAAACAGATTTATCTCAGTAATAAGGACAACCATATGTGTGATGCCAACCAAACAGGGCACTGGGGTGTTACTGACAAGGAGGTTGCTGACTCAGCTATGTTCTACCTCCCTGCTTACCATTACATCAGAAAATTAATCATTGTTTGGTTCAAATACAAAATAGGAAATTCACTACAAGCTGCACTACATCATTCTTTGATGCCACATATTTTGCCACAACCTCTGGCACCCAGTTGCATGGTAGATTGAGCTGTGGATGAGTATTATATTTTCTAAGGTAAAAGCTGAAGATTGTGTATGCTAATTTGGGCAGAATCACTGAATTTCATTCAGCATTCAATCAATTCTGCAATTTTCACAATATCCTCCTCCTCCTAGTTCCCAAGGCAAATATTAAAATTGGCTGTTTTATAAAACCAACACACAAACATCATAAGCGTTCCTTAACCAACCTTGCTGAGAAAGGACTAGAATAATAAGCCCATACATAACAGTCTCAAAAATAAAATAAAGTACAAATAAGCCTAACACTGAAAATTCTTCATGATGAATACTTTAGAACACATAAAGAAAAAAATTGGAAAAAATACCAGAAGATGAAAGTATGTCTGTATTTACAGAACAGCAGCATTTACATTGTTTTAAAAAAAAAGTATCACAGGTTCGATTTACTCTCTGTCAAATTTCCAGTGGCCTTCTTCACAGAAATGCAAGAAAAACATAAAATTCATATAGATGTATGCCTATGAACATATACACATGTGTCTGAATAGCCAAAGTAAAGCTGTGAAAAAAGATTGATGCTGGGTATATTCTAATACATTATTTCAAATTATACTATTGATTCATGATAACAGAAACAACATTGCACACATACAAAACAGCAACACAACAACAACAAAACTTGGTAGATCAAGTAAAACAAACAAACAAAAAAAATCAGAGAATTCACATAGCTATAATCATGTGGTTTTCAACAAAGGATGATCAGAAGCCTGGATGTCCGCCTGAAAAATAAAACCAAAGCAATCTCTCACTTCTTACACAAGTCCACTCAAGACTTGAAACTTTGAAACTGGTAGAGAAAAACATGTCAAGATAGAGGCAAGGACATTCAGAAATGATTCCAGGTACATTGGAAACATCAAGAATTAGTAAATATGATTGCATGAAGTAAAAATACTTTATGCACAGTGAATGAAGCAGATAAAAGGGAAGATATAACCTACAGGTGAGAAAACCCTTACCAGCTATATAGCTGGCCAGGGATAGATACCTAGAGTATATAACAAAATTCAGAAAAAATAACACACACACACACACACACACACACACACACACACACACACACACACACAAAATCAGTCAATCAAGAAATAGGTAAGTAAAGGAAACAGAAGGCTCCCAAAAGAAGCACAGATGGCCAACAACTATATGAAAAATGTTCAACATCCTTGGCCAAAGGAATGCAAGTCAAAACTATACTGAGATTCCATTTCACCCCCACCAAAATGGCAATGATCAAAAAAACAACATCTGAAGGTTACAGAAGTGAAGCCGCCCTATACATTGTGTCAGAATGTAGCTCAGTGCAGTCAGTAAGGAAGAAAGCATGGTGCTTCCTCAAAACACTCAAAGAAAATATGAAACTCCACATATGTTTATTGCAGTCCTACTCACAGTAGGCAGATACGCAATTAGCCTGGATATCCCAATCTGATAAATGGATAATAAAAAGGGGGTATATATACACAGTTTATTCAGTTATATAACAATGAAAGTATGTAATTTTCAGAAAAATTAGTGGATATAGATATCACCGTGGTAAACAAAATAAAGCACACCCCAAAAGATCAACTTGTTTTCACTCATAAGGAAAATGTCAACATATATGTATGACATGTAAGTAAATGAGACTATTTGTGAAGAGGAAAAAAGTTGGTGGGAATGAGAAAGGGAGAACCAGAAAGGGTAATTAGGGATGAATTTGACCTGTATATAACATACATGTGTGGAAATTTTGTAACCAAACTCATCCTGTTTACAATGAATATAAATTAATAAAATACAAGAAAAAAAGCTGGGCATGATAACACATCCCACATACCAGTAATACCAAGATTTGACTTGTGAGGCAAAATCAAAAAGATCAGGCTTCAATAACATAAAAAATCTGAAACTAGTCTGAGCTGAGTGAAGACCCTGCCTCAAAGGAAAATCATAAGTTAATTAATTGTTGCTTGAAATTCAATAATGTTGAGGTGCCCACATTTCTTCCACAAATGATATATGTCAAGGATCCACATAACCCCTCAACTTTGGCCTTCATCAAAGTGCACTAACAATCAATTCTGTGATGTGATTTGGGCCTCAAGTTTGTGAGCAGATATCACTTCTGAATAAACATTAGTGTCCTCTACAGAGAGAACATCTCCTAGGTTGAACACTAAAATCAGAAGTAATTTAACAGATACATTATACCAATGCATTGGTTAGACATTTGAAGATCCATGCATTCATGTAAGCAAAGAAACCATCTCTCTGGGAAAGGGTCTACTCTCCAGGGGAGATGATGAGATCTCAATAACATGCAGACTGTGCTTTATATAGTGCTGATTTAAAACCTAAATTAATGCATAATTGTTTTTATATTATCTATTTAAATGAGAAAGTTGGATTGCTGTGAATGTTGCTTGTGTTTCAACTAAAAGGACAAACCTTGAGACCATTGTTTACTGCTCTAGTTAGCAACATGAACCTTGGAGAGAAGGGCCTAAACATTAGGCAAAATAGAGTCTCATGAAATAGACAATTTTATTCATAGAATCAGGCCATTTATACTCTGAGAGTTGAGAAAACTCACATGGGAAAAGGGTTCAATCACAAGGACAAGCCATGTGTGGCAAAAACTTGTTTTTCTGTAGAGACATATGAAAAACAACAGCTGAAGTAAACTCACTACTATCTGCTATACATGGGAGGAGTTCAAAAACCCATTCCAAGAACATTCCTATGTTTTGAAAAAACTGAGGTCACCAGACTCTTGTTTTCTTAGAGATTTTTTTAATAGTATTCAGAATTCTTACACATTATTGGACCATATTTCAATATCTTCCCTATTCTTATTTTTAATAGCAGGATATCTAGAGTGGTTTTGATTTGAAGTTTTGGATATCTACAGTGGTTTAATTTGAAGTCTTGTAGATAAATCTAATTGTCATTTAATTCACAAATATCCTATAAGCATGAAAATTATAATATTAGAAGAATGAAACCATTGTGAATAACACTCTTCCACTAAGAACAGAGATCCAAACTATATCCATTACTATTAGTTATGTTATTATATTGACCCTGAAAAACTAGAAAATAACTTGAAAAGAGAAACATGATCAGTAGTTTCAGTATCTTGTAGAATGTAAGCATACATTTGCCTTTAATAGGAATACAAATGTTATTTATGCAAATGGAAAGTGATTCAAATCCCAGGGAAAAATTAAATATAGTCCCTTATTAGATGGATGAATGACTCTATTACAGTCCCAATGTCCAATCATAAATATAGAGTCATTAGTAAAGATAAAAGGAGCTGGATCCATCAGTTTATGACCTGAAGCAAAGCAAGATGAGGAACACAAGACCAGACCAGTGCACATGTTCAGAGTAACTCACAGCACATACACAGGTCAAAACATCTGCATTGCTATAAGATTATTGGGTGCTGTAGGGCTCTGTGTGTTTCATAGACCATCTTCTTTCTTGATGCATAGGGTCTTAACTTGGTCCCACTTGAGCAGACTTGACTTTTGATGATGTGGTTGACATCTCCTTTTGCTCTTTAGTTGGAGGTGTGCTAGCTCTCTGGTGAATTCCACTGTCTCCTGGCCCTCTCTCTGCCTTGTCCCTGATGACACAGGACAGGTGGAGGTAAAGAAGATCCATGTTTTAGTGGATCCAACCACAGCAGCAGATATATGCTCTTTCCAAATTTTCTTCAGGAAAATTAAAAAATAGGGCAGGTTAATGCATCAGCTTGCTTATTTTCTTCTGTAATAAAACCAGGAGGTTAGAAATATGCACTGATGTAGGTCTATTGGAAATAATTCTACAATGTAAGCAGAATAAGAAACAATATTTAAGGCTTTATGAATTAACTGGTGGTTCCTCAGGAAAATGGGAATCAGTCTACCACAGGACCCAGCAATCCCCCTCTTAGGCATATACCCAAATGATCCCCATCCATGCAACAAAGACATCTATTCACTTATGTTCACAGCAGCATTATTTGTAATAGCAAGAACCTAGAAGCAACCTAAATGCTCCTCAACTGAAGAATGGACAAAGAAGAGGTGGCACATACTTCATAGTATTACACAATGAAATACTACTCTGAGGAAAAAAAAAACAAACAAAACAAAACAACAACTACAAAAAAAAAAAATTCTCAGGCAAGTGGGTGGAACTTGAAGAAACCATCCTGAATAAGGTAACCCAGTCACAAAAAGAGGAACATGGTATGTACTCACTCACATATGGATTTTAGACATAGAGCAAAGGATCACCAGCCTATAATTCATACTGCCAGAGAAACTAGTATACAAGGAGGATTCTAAGAGATTCATATAAGGTCCCTCACAGAAGGGGAAAGGGACAAGATCTACTGAGCATATGGGGAGTGGGGGGGCGGCAGTGAGTGGAGAGGAAACCAGAAGAGGAGGGGAGGAGAGGAAAGCACTTGGGACTAAGGAGATTAAGTCAAGGGAGGAATAGAAGAAAGGAGAGAGAGAGAGAGAGAGAGAGAGAGAGAGAGAGAGAGAGAGAGAGAGAGAGAGAGAGAATAAAAGAGGGAGCCATTATAGGCTTGAAGGGAAAACTGAACCTAGAGAAATGTCCAGAGACCTACAAGCCTGACTCCAACTAACAATTTGAGCAACAGTGGAATGGCTCCATACATGCCCTTCCCTGATAATGAGATCAACTACTAACTTATCCACCATTATGGAACCCCCATCTAGTAGCTGATGGAAACAGAAGCAGACACCCACAACTAAACACTGAGCCAAACTGGAATCCAGATGGAGAGAGAGGACAAGACTAGGCTACAGAAACACATAGAGACAGCTGACCTAAACAAGGAGGAGCTAATGGGCCCCCAGACTGATATCTGGGTATCCAGCATTAGAATTACTCAGACACCCTGAACATAGGCTTCAGCTGGAATGCCTGGACAGCTTAATGGACCTTGGACAGTGGAACCAGGATGCATCCCTGGTGCACAAAAGGACTTTGGGAGCACATTCCCCTGGAGGGATACTCCCTTAACCTAGAGACAGGAGAGAGGGCCTAGTCCCTACTCCAGGTGACTTGACAGATTTAGATGACCCTTCCTGGAAGGCATCACCCTACATGTGGAATGAGGGATGGGTGGGAGGCGAGGGTGGTCGGAGGTCATGAGAAGTTGGGAAAGAAGGAAAAGGGAGGGTGGGAGGGAGGTTAGAATGGAAGGAGGGAGGGAGAGGGAACTGGGATCAATATGTAAAATAAAAATTAAAAATAAAAAAAAAAACAACTCTACCTTTTAGACTGAAGAAAAACAATCATTAACAGACTGACGAATATCTGGACCATGAATCGCTATTATACCCTTGGATGAACCATTAGTAAAATAAGTATCAACCTGTGGAATGGAAGAAGGTTAGACAATTTTTTTTTGTAAACACAGTTTCAGTTTGTATGAAAAGATCTCAATGTTTAGCAGCTGAAGTAATTTCCTTTTTTTTCCATGTCAATCTGGCAATGCATTTTGAAAATTTATAGAGTTTTGTAATGCTCTTAAAATTTGTTAGATAAGGGTAGTATAATATAAAAGGACCAAACCTATATAATAATTGACTCAGGCCTTCTCCTGATTTACTAATTGAATGAGATTAAAGTAAACTGTATTTTATGGTTCTTATGGTATATACAAATCAATTCCAAAGGTATGCCATAATACCTGTAGGAGACAATTTGGTGGGGGAAATAAGCAAGTTTACGGGCAGTGAAGGATCTATATGCTATGCAAATGTCTCTTTCAGTCTGTATTCAAATGGCTGTAATTCTTTTTTTTTTCTCTCTCTCTCCCTTGAGATAATATGTGAGGACTGCCCAATGTCACCTCTCTTCTAGACTTCTAAACAGATAAGGTATAAATAAATTCCTTTTCCCTGCTGTGCCCAAATTACCCAGGTTGTAAACTTAGTATTTTTATAGGCTCTCCTAAATTGTCCTCTAAAAGTGGGGAGAATCCAGTATTAGATTGATTATCAAATTCCTCACGCCATGCTTCTGGGTCATTTTCAGTCAACGGTGGCTACATGTCTACAGAAGATTCCAGTAAGTAAGCTGAGGGAACCAGCAGGCACCAGAGTAGTTGCCTGTGCTGCTGTTTACTTTCAATATTGCCTTGATGGAGAAAATACTGTTTTGACAATGTTATTCAATTTGACCAAATTGATCACCTAATTTATATTCATTCAAGCAGTTAGCCATGTCTTTGTCATGATCACTATCCTACTTATCTTAAGTATCTTACTAACAGTATCAATGCCAAAGTGAACCAAAATTGAGTGGAGAACTTTCCCCCTTGTTCATATACCTTTCAATATTCTTTCAGACTGTGTCTCATACATATTCTAAAGTTACTTCTTCTGGAAACACAGGATTATAACCAGAAAGAGACTGCAAGTAATTATAAGAGCTGTTGTACTACTGAAAGCCCCCCGAAGGGAGACCCTCACTCAAATCTCGGGAATCGCGCGCACCCAGTGAGGCACCGAGACCAGACTTGCTGCAATCACACGAGGAAGTTTATTGAAAACGGAATTGGATGAGATCTCAGGCCAGCATGCTGGGGTCGAGACTCGTACACCCACGGGGGAGTAGAGGAGTTCGACCCCGACCCAAACTTGTGACAAGCTTATAAAGGCAAAAACATCAAAAGAGGGGAAGGGAATAGGGGAAGTCCAAAGTTACATGTTTACTTATCAGCTGACTAGGGAGGGGGTAGGGGAGATCCAGAGTTACATGTTTACTTATCAGTTAAGCTATGTATTGTATTAAACAAGGCGTTGGAACATTCCACAGAGGTTGTTGGGACATCCTGGAGTTATCTCAGGAACTATTTTTCTCAAGAGAGTTCCGTGAGCAACCACCTGCAGGGGACGGAGGCCCTAGGGTGGCGAGTTCATGTCCCTACAGACAGCTAGTAAATTTTTTACTTTTCATTTCCCACTTCTTCTTGTGAATTGCTCTAATCTTAGAGCGATCCCTCATTTTCTTGTAGTATCTGGTACTTCTGTCTTAAGACCATTACCTGGATAGCACTTATCCTTTCTTTTATAAATGCCACCAGCCTATTTAGAATACATGACCCGAAGGTTAGGATCAGCATCAAAATGATTAAAGGCCCGGCCACGGCAGAGACCAGAGTAGAGAACCAAGGTGACCGATTAAACCAATTTTCATACCATCCTTGGTATGCTTCTCTTTCTTTTTTTCTGTTTTCTAGATTTTCTCTAAGCCTTGCCATGGAATCTCTGATGACACCGGAATGATCTACATAGAAGCAACATTCTTCCTTTAAGGCAGCACAGAGCCCTCCCTCTTTAAGAAAAAGCAGGTCTAATCCCCTTCTGTTTTGCAGCACTACCTCCGACAATGAAGTTAATGACTCTTCTAGTTTAGTTATGAAGTTTTCCAACGCTCCCAGGTCTGCATCCATAGCCGCTCTGAGCTCATTATAGTAGTAGGGCTCCTGAATAAGGGCAGATGCTCCAGTCCCAATCCCTGCCGCTACTCCTAATCCTAACAAGACAGCTAAGGTCAGGGTAACAGGTTCCCTCTTGTAACGAGTACGGTGATCAAATTCATCTATAAATGAACCATCATCATGATAGATGACCCTAGGCACCAGCTGGACCAAAATACAAAAGTCCCTAGTACTGTTAAAAAGTGATGTATGCAGGCAGGGGGTCAGGCCAGTGCCACAGGCCCACCAAGTATCTGGGGGGGTACTAGATATTGATTTGGGCCATCTGTCAGGGTGTTAATAGTTACGTTACAGAGGGGCAGGTGTCTGGTAGGCACTTTGCCTATACATAGTCCAGTGCCTGATACCGCTGGCAGGGTCAACTTTCGTTGGCTCCCCCAGGGGCAATGCGAATGGTCAGAAGTAACATTATAGCTCCGCATTTGAGCTATTCCCTCATAATAAGGGGGACTAGAAGCAAAGCACAGCCAGCAAGATTGGGTAGCAGTGGGGTTTGTGCGGTTTAAAACGACGAACGCACTATCAAGCAGATTAAATAGGCGATCCTCGGTTCTCATAGGGGGGTGGGAGGATGTGATCAAAAGAGGGTATGGAGTAGGGCTGGTAGAGGAACCTTCCTTTGGTGATGGGGTGAGACTAGGAAGTCTCTCAGGCCTGGGTAGGGGGTTATCAAGCACCGGATTGGGGCCTACCGGTTGTGCGGGCGGACTCTCTATCTTCATCCTGATAGCAAAAACAAACCCTGGGTCTCCTGCTCCAGTATAGACTCTCCACCCCCAGTGGTTACCTTTCACCCATCGACAATTTGTTTTCCCTGTGCTGTGAAACTAATATTCAGAGGGTTGCAATAGTTGCCTTTGCATGGCCCCTGAGGGCCACCCGAGGCCCCGGGAGCACATCCAGTCTTATAAGATGGGTACTTAGATGTGTCTCTCTCTCCTCTTTCTGGCTCTTCTGGCTTACGACCCTTTTTTACTATAATCAGATCCCAGGAGGAGGAAGGATTCCAGTTGGCTTCTCCTGTGGTCTCACATCCCCATTTAGCACAGAAATAACCTGATGCCCCTCCACATCGCCTCTTCATCTCTCTGTTATGTCCCTGCCCGGGGCAGACGTAGAAGTCTGCTGCCTGGAGGTTGGCTCGGAAGAATTGTCCGGAACATCCCAATGTGCTCCCTATACCATGAGGGACACATTGTTCCTCCGGGGGTGGTTTATCTAAATTGTCATAATTAGAAAGATCCCAGGCCAGGGAACCGGCAGCTAACTTACAGATATCAGGTGCAAGATCCGGCCACCAAGTCCAAGGGGGGTGCACTGCGGTTTTTGACCACACAAGGGTGCCCTCTTCATTAAGCACTTCCCATGTCAGTCTTTGGGGGGCATGAGGGTTATCCCCCAAGGTTGGGGCTACAGCGAAGGCGCAGCTTAAGAGGATTGTCACTGGCTGCCACTGTCCAATTATGTTCGTGGTTGTCTTCATTTTGACTGGGTGCCTTTTTTATGTGAGAAGCGTGGATCCAGGCAGCAATCCCGTCTACATTTACTGCCGTGGGAGTAGTCAACAGCACCAGATAGGGTCCTTTCCACCGAGGCTCAAGCGTGCCAGCGGGATGTCGTCTGACCAAGACTGAGTCTCCAACTTGGAACCCGTGGGGCACTGTGGTAGTCCCTGGAGTGTAGGCTTCTTTGATCTGATTCCAGATCTGTGTTTTGACAACTTCTAAGGCCTTCAAGTGAGTAAACAGAGCAGAGGAGGAGGGAGAGTCAGTGCAAGGATCCAATATCCCGCCTGACTCAGTCAAGGGGGGGGGGTTCCCCATGTAGGATTTCATAAGGGGTAAGGCGGAAGCGTCCAGGTGTGTTTTGGACCCTAAGGAGCGCAAAGGGGAGGAGGGTCACCCAGTCTTTGCCGCCGGTCTCAATAGCCAATTTAGTAAGGGTCTCTTTTAGGGTTCTATTCATTCTTTCTACCTGTCCTGAGCTCTGGGGTCTGTAAGCACAATGTAATTTCCAATTAGTCCCCAGTTGGGTGGCCAACTCCTGACTTAACCTGGGCAACAAAAGCAGGCCCGTTGTCCGAACCGATTACCTTGGGAATCCCGAACCTGGGCAGGATTTCTTCCAGTATCTTCTTGGTTACTACTTGAGCAGTTTCAGACTTGGTGGGAAAGGCTTCCACCCATCCTGAAAAAGTGTCTATAAAAACTAGAAGGTACTTATTACCATATTTTCCTGGCTTAATTTCAGTGAAGTCTACCTCCCAATAAACTCCCGGCCGGTCTCCCCTCATCCTTTTTCCAGGTTCTTTGAACGGCCGGGCAGCATTGGTCAAGGTGCAGGCCTGACATGACTCTACTACCTCTTTTACTACTGTATTTAATCTTAGAACATAATATTTAGAACCTTTGATTAATTGCTTAAGCTTTTCATTTCCAAGATGAGTTAGCTGGTGTATTCGTCTCACATAGCCTTGCCCTTCCTTAGAGGGCAGAATGATTCGTCCATCCTTGGTTTTTGCCAATCCACCGGAACTGAACATCCAAGCTTTTCCTGCACAGGCCATATCGTTGATTAAATCATAATCTTTATAGGGATAGATGAAGCTGGGATCCATGGCTTGCGGGGGTTCTGGAAGGGTTCCAGTTTCTTCCGCCAGTACTACCGCTCCCTGGGCAGCTTGCTTTGCTGTTAGATCAGCCATCTGGTTCCCCTTTGTGACTGGGTCAGCCCCTTTCTGGTGTCCCAGGCAGTGGACGATGGCTAATTTTTTTGGAAGATGTATGGCTTCTAGGAGGGCCAGGATTTCTTCTTTGTTTTTAATGTCTCTTCCTGTTGAGGTGAGTAGGCCCCTCTGCCTGTAGATGGCCCCATGAATGTGGGCTGTGGCGAAAGCATAACGGCTGTCGGTGTAAATGTTGATAGCCTTACCTTCTGCCAGACGCAGAGCTTGAGTCAGTGCCAGAAGCTCAGCTTTTTGAGCAGAGGTTCCTTCTGGGAGATTGCTAGCCCAAATTACCTGTTTTCCATCTACCACCGCTGCTCCTGCCCTTCTTTTACCTTCTACCACAAAACTGCTGCCGTCCGTATACCAGTTAGGCACCCCTGGCCAAGGTTGGTCAGTCAGGTCTTTCCTGGTCCTGGTTTCTTCAGCCAGGACATCAGTGCATTGGTGTACCCGGGTAGAGTCGTCTGTTTCGGGGAGCAGGGTGGCCGGGTTGAGAATAGCAGGAGGAGCAAAGGTTATTCGATCGTTTAACAACAAACTCTGGTAATGTGTCATCCAGGCGTTTGTCATCCACCGGTCGGGGGGCTGCCGCACAATACTTTCTAAAGCATGGGGAGCAATTACAGTCACATACTGACCCAGAGTGAGCTTATCAGCGTCTCTGACAAGCAGGGCTACTGCAGCAATGGCTTTCAAGCAAGAGGGCCACCCACTGGCAACGGGGTCTAGTTTTTTAGATAGGTAGGCCACCGGCCGCTTCCAGGGCCCCAGGGTCTGAGTCAGAACTCCACGGGCCACTCCAGCCCGTTCATCAACATATAGAGTGAAAGGCTTAGTCACATCTGGCAGGGCCAAAGCAGGAGCTGTGACCAGGGCAGTCTTTATATTGTCAAAGGCTCTTTGGTGCTCCTCCGTCCAGGTGAATGGGACTTTTTCTTTAGTGAGTGGGTACAGAGGGGCCGCCAACGTGGCGAACCCCGGTATCCAGAGTCTACAAAAACCTGCAGTTCCCAAAAACTCACGTACTTGTCGAGGAGTGGTGGGGGTCGGGATCTGCATCACAGTCTTTTTCCGTGCTTCAGTGAGCCACCGCTTCCCTTCTCGGAGGGTGTATCCTAGGTAGGTCACCTCCAAGCGACATAACTGGGCTTTCTTGGCGGACACCCGGTACCCCAACTCACCCAATTCCTTTAGGAGCTTTTTGGTCCCATCGAGGCACAGTTCCTGGGTCGAAGCTGCGAGTAGTAAATCATCCACGTACTGCAAGAGAGAAATCTGAGGGTTCTGGGCCCTGAAGGGTGCAAGGTCACGGTGGAGGGCTTCATCGAAAAGAGTCGGTGAATTTTTGAATCCCTGTGGCAACCTAGTCCAGGTCAGTTGACCCGTATGTCCTCCTTCGGGATCTCGCCACTCAAAAGCAAACAGGGTTTGGCTACTCGGATGCAATCTGAGACAGAAAAAGGCATCTTTCAAATCCAGAACGGTGTACCAGGATCGTTCAGGCGGTAAGGAACTCAGCAAGTTGTAAGGGTTGGGCACAGTTGGGTGAATGTCCTGTACCCGTTTATTGACTTCTCTTAAGTCCTGGACGGATCGATAATCATTGGTTCCAGGCTTACGTACCTGCAGGAGAGGGGTATTCCAAGGGGACCGGCAGGGAATCAGTATACCTTGTTGTAACAGTCTCTGGA
Source organism: Cricetiscus sungorus (assembly GCA_030556225.1). Classification (NCBI taxonomy): domain Eukaryota; kingdom Metazoa; phylum Chordata; class Mammalia; order Rodentia; family Cricetidae; genus Cricetiscus; species Cricetiscus sungorus. Next base: position 24,276,929 of record JANBXA010000253.1, read on the forward strand.
TATGTGGTCGAATGCCTTCTTTAGCCCCTTGAGTTATGGGGTACTGTCTGACTGAGACGGGGGTGGCAGCCGCTTTCAGCTCAACTACGACGGGTGGTACTTGTTTGGCCAGTCCCATTCCAGCCTGCTCTGCCCAAACCTCTGGAAAAGCTGTCAGCCACTCTCTAGGGGGCAAAATCCCAGTCTTGGGTTCATGGAGGCGATATTCTTCTTCTAGACTTAAAACTAAGCATGTTATAGGGGCCTCTCCCCAGGTGACTTCTGGTCCCTTCGGGGTGAACTGGACCTGAGCCTTTAGTTTGGTCAACAAGTCCCTCCCCAGAAGGGGCGCAGGGCACTCAGGAATCACAAGAAAAGAGTGCGTTACTTGGCGTTTTCCTATTTCTAAACTTCTTTCCGTTGTCCAGGGGTAAAGTTTACTTCCAGTGGCTCCCATAACCAGAGTTCTTTTTGATCCTAATTGTCCTAATGGTTTAGTCAAAACTGAGTGTTCGGCTCCTGTATCTACTAAGAAATTAATGGGGTTCCCCTCCACAGAGAGAGTTACCCTAGGCTCGGGGAGGGGGACCGAGCCCCGACTCCCCTAATCTTCCTCCAGGGCCAGTATCTTGGGGCCCTTTTGTTTCTTTCGGGGGCAATCTCTGGCCCAGTGTCCTTTTTCTTTACAGTATGCACATTGGTCTTTCTCAAGTTGTAGCCTCTGTCCTCCCGGGGGTCTTCTTGCCCTGTTGCCCAGGTGTCCTGACTGTCCTTTCTCTGACCTTTCTCCACCTACTACTGCGGCCAAAATCTTAGTCAAATTCCTCTCTTGGCGGCGATCCCGCCGATTTTCCCTCTCCTCTGCCTCCTTTTTTTCTCTTTCTTGTTTTTCTTCCTCGGTCTCTCTCTTGTGATACACTTTCTCTGCCTCTTTTACTAAATCCTGCAAAGTATAATCCTGGAGCCCCTCTAATCTCTGCAACTTTTTCTTGATATCAGAGGCCGACTGCCCTATAAAAGCCATGGCTACAGCCGCCTGCTGTCCCTCCGAGGAGGGATCAAATGGGGTATATCTCCTATAAGCCTCCATCAGTCGCTCCAAGAAGACAGAGGGTGGCTCCACTGGACCCTGTAGGATTCTCTTACCTTTGCCAAATTGGTGGGTCACCGTGCGGCCCCTTTGAGACCTGCCACTAGAGCCCGGCGGTAGACTGTGAGACGCTCCCTACCTTCCACAGAGTTGTAATCCCAGTCAGGGCGGACCAAGGGGAAAGCGGCATCTATAAGATTAGGGAGGTTGGTGGGGGTCCCATCTGGTCCTGGAACATTCTTTCTGGCCTCCAGGAGGATCCTCTCTCTTTCTTCAGTCGTAAAGAGGACCTGCAAGAGTTGTTGACAGTCGTCCCAAGTGGGCTGATGAGAATACATCAGGGACTCGAGGAGTCCCGTCAAGCCTGAGGGGTTTTCTGAGAAAGAGGAGTGGTTAGTTTTCCAGTTGTACATATCAGCTGACGAAAACGGCCAGTATTGCAGTGGGACTAGTTGCCCTGGAGCTGGGGCGGGTCCATAAGCCCGTAATGGTAAGGCAACGGTGGAGTCAGGTCCTGCGCCAGATCCCTCCGGGCTGAGACCCCTGCGGCTTCGAGTTCCGGCCGCTGGTCCTGTTTCGGAGGCCGTCCTAGAGTCCGTTGGGGCTGGCACCTGTGGGGGGGCTGCATGAGGAACGGGTTGAGGATATGGGGGGAGGAGGGTGGTCAAGGAGGGAAACATCATCAATTTCAGGATAGATCCTCGGGGGAGCAGATGGAGCGGGCGCCGGCGGATCTGAAGGAGGTACTTTCGGTTTTGCGGCCACGGCCACCGTCACCGTCTCTATCCCTGATGTCCAAGGTTCCATCCAGGGTGGTGGGTTTTGGACTAGGTTCTGCCACACGAGGATGTATGGAACCTGATCAGGGTGTCCCTCTGTGTCCTGAAAGATAATTCGCTTGACAGCGGAAATGACAGATAGGTTAAAAGTTCCTCCCGAAGGCCATCCTACACCAAAATTTGGCCATTCGGAGGAACAAAGTTTTCCAAGGTCTTTTTCTGACTTCAAGAGAAAGATTATGAGCCCTAGTCTTAACGTCCGTCCAATGGTCCAGAGTCAGTGTTAGTGGGGTCGTCACAGTCTGTCCCATGTCTACCTCTATTAACAAAAATAAGCACAAAGACAGAAAGACAGGAACACAAAAGCAGCTGTCGACTCCGAGTCAACCAGTAATTCTGAGAGGAGTCAGACAGGCTAGAAATGGCCCTTTGACACCGGTCGTCAAGGAGAAAATTTATCTCCTGACCTTCCCCGCGGAGGTCCACCAGGCGTCCCTGGTCCTCCTCCTGTCCTCCTGGGACGTCTCCCAGGGCGAACAAACAGTGGACACCTGGACACGTCTATCCCTGTCCACTCCACCCTCCTCCTGGAGAGCGGCCTCAATAGAGCGTTTGCAAAGACGAAACTGCGATCGCACCAGATTTTTGAACAGGCCACAAACACAGAGTCACAACAGAACAGAAATTCTTACCTCCAAGTGGGTCTAGGACCCCTGGGTGGTCGCGCAACTCCCGGACGAGTCCCCAAAAATGAAAGCTCCCCGAAGGGAGACCCTCACTCAAATCTCGGGAATAGCGCGCACCCAGTGAGGCACCGAGACCGGACTTGCTGCAATCACACGAGGAAGTTTATTGAAAACGGAATTGGATGAGATCTCAGACCAGCATGCTGGGGTCGAGACTCGTACACCCACGGGGGAGTAGAGGAGTTCGACCCCGACCCAAACTTGTGACAAGCTTATAAAGGCAAAAACATCAAAAGAGGGGAAGGGAATAGGGGAAGTCCAAAGTTACACGTTTACTTATCAGCTGACTAGGGAGGGGGTAGGGGAGATCCGGAGTTACATGTTTACTTATCAGTTAAGCTATGTATTGTATTAAACAAGGTGTTGGAACATTCCACAGAGGTTGTTGGGACATCCTGGAGTTATCTCAGGAACTATTTTTCTCAAGAGAGTTCCGTGAGCGACCACCTGCAGGGGACGGAGGCCCTAGGGTGGCGAGTTCATGTCCCTACAGACAGCTAGTAAATTTTTTTACTTTTCACTACTTGTGCTCCTTGATCCTGAAAGGGAGGCCTGTTGTCCCAGAATTGGTACAGGTTATACCCAGATAACAGACTATCAGTACAAAATGGATTCATTACCCTGTGGGGGCAAGTGGTGGTGGGGGGCTGCAAAGGCAGCAGCAGCAGCAACAGTAACAACAACAGGAGAGTAAGGTAGGCAAGAGAAGAAAGATGGCAAGAACAAGAGAAGCAATACAAGCAAGATTGCAGGAAGCAAGAGAGGGTGTTTCTGCAGGAGAGGATTTTTAAGGGCAAAGAGAAAGTCTGTGCTAGTGTGAGTTGTTAATTCCTGATTGGACATACTAGCCAAATAGTGAATTTTAATTGTTTGACCTTGGTGTTTTAAGGAAATAGACCCTGGGGGCTAGCTTTAAGAATGTAATGGTTTTTAGCAAGGGAGAGGAAAGGGGTGAAAAATCACAACCTCTCTACAATGTTTGCCATTCTCAAGCTTGTATTTACCATGCTCAGGTCCATTTACTTTCTTTAAGAAATGATGCCTAAGCTTGCCCTAAGGCAAAGCCTTCTCTGGTTTCTATTCTTTCAAGCTTATTCATCACCTTCTGGAAGAGTTCCCACATTTTTATCTCATAGTTGATTTTAGGCATCACTTGTTTGTCATTCTAATTGGCGCTGTGAACCCAGGAGAGTATAATCTAAACATAAGGCAGCCTAAAGTCTCATGCAATTGACAACTGTATTCATAGCATCATAACTATGACATACTTTTTAACTCTCATACTCTGAGACTTGAAAAGAAGTACATGAGAAAGTTGTTCAATCACAAGGACAAGTTATCATGAAAATAGTTTCCACAGAGACATAGGAATAACAACAGCTGACGTAAACCTACTCCTATCAGCTACACCTGGAAAGAGCACAAAAACACATTCTAAGAACAATTCTATGGTTTTGAAAAAACGGAAGCCACAAGACTCTTTTCTTTTTGTCTTGGAGTTTTCTCACAAGGACTCAGAATTCTTATATTCCATTCTTGGACCATGCTTCAACAAGACACATTTTAGGACACAGCAGACAAGAATGTATCACTTTCTAACAATGATAAATATATCCTTAAGGTATGCTGCCATTCACTGTTTACTCAGGTTCACTAAAAAATTATCCATTGGATGACCAACTGCATTAGAAATGGGGTAAGTCCTCAAAGAGGTGGTCTCAAATACTACTCTGTTTGATGATGCAGATAAAAGAGACTTTGTATAACCTGATATTTGCAAGTTTCCAAATATTTACTCACCATTAGCACAAATAATGAAATGTAACTGCAATGTAATTAAGTTTTTTGCTTACCATGACCAGAAATGTCACAGACTTAAATGTCTTCCTGTAAAATATCACCATTATCTTCTTGGTTAGTACTGGTTATTACCTAAATTGTTCATTTAGAAAGCTACACAAAGATACAAGTTCCCATTTCACTAATCTAAAAATTACTTCAAATAGACTTTGAAGTCTAATCTAAGACTATCAGATTTCACTTAGATCAAATCAAATCAACTGAGACATGGAGGAAGCTAAATGCAATAAATAAAGTGAAACTGATACTAATTCTCCACTTTACAAAGAAGCTCAAGTTATCATCATTATCAAGGCTAATTTGTATTTCTTATTGTTTAGTGGAGCATGTTTATGTGTAGAGTATGGAGATCTTAATGCTATGGATTGTACAGACTGAATAGCAAACTTCAAATTCTTCAGAAGAATGCACAGTTAAGACTAACAGCTTCTTTAATATCCTCATAAACTAAAATCAAACACTTGTATATTGAGACACTTCATAATCAACCAGGTTATTTAAAAAGTTGTTGATCATGCTGAAATTTTTACCTGCCAACTATCATTGATATAGTAAGATATTTTATTTCTTTCATGCAAATAAGTGTATTTTTAAAACTGGAAATCACCAATTACTTAAAAAAGCTTTTGTAGGTGACAAATGACAAACAAAGTGCCAGATATTCTAACTTATTTAACAGAATGCTGAAGTTGAGTATTAGAATTAAGAATTGTTATGCAATCTGGTTTAGTAGTACATGTCTATGAGGGTTTGAAGCCACCCTGGTCTACATAGCCCAGTCCAGCCTGGAGTATATAGAAAGACCCCCTACCCCATGTCAAACAACAAGAAAGAAAATAAGTGTTATACATGGAATCTGAAAGTCTAATGTTATTAAATTTGTGTGTGTGTGTGTGTGTGTGTGTGTGTGTGTGTGTGTGTGTATGTTTGTGCTATGCAATAATTCTCTTGTACATTGTAAAGACATTTCACTTGAGTTTGTTTAATAAAATGCTGATTTGTCAGTAGCCAGGCAGGAAGTGTAGCCAGGTTGACCAAACTAAGGATGGTAGCAAGGGGAAGGGCAGAGTCAAGGAAATACCAGCCAGCCAGCCAGCCAGCAAGCAAGTAAAGCCAATAGCCATGATGAACAGAAATGGATAAATTTAAATGTAAATTAGCTAGTAACAAGCCTGAACTACTTACCGGTTGAGCATTTGTAATTTATAATTCATATTCAGCCTCTGAGTCTGTTATTTGGGACTAGAGCAAAAACTTTACAATGAATCCTTGCAAGTAACGATACATGAATGAGAGGGTTTACTGAGTTTCACTGTGTCACACTGCAGCTTCCATGACCAGAATGACTTTTCCTCCTCCCTTTTTTCTCTTCTGCTTCTTCTTTTTTCTCTTAAATTTTATTGGTGGAGGTGTTGCAAAGGAAGAGGGTATATATGAAGGGACAGGGAAATGAATGGGATGGAAATGCATGGTGTGAAAGACACAAAGAATAAAGATAAGAAAGCTAAAAAAATTATCTGAGAAAGGTTGAACATTGGCCACGGTGGGTACTGAGAATATGTATTTGCTTGGATTTAACTTCAGTGTGATGTTGCTCACTGTGCTTTCTTTTTATTGGCTACTATCTCATGAATTAGCAGATTTCATTAATTTTCAATGTTTTCCTAGAATTAACACATGACATTATCATTTTAGTGTTTCTAGAGTGACCTTCCATGCAAATCCAACTTTATTTCTCTTTTTCTGGATATACAGTATTGTTGATTTATACACATGTAGTTCATGGCTAAGTACATGATAACTCAGGGCTGAAAATATTTATTCAATTTCATCAATTTTCCCTACGAGCCACATAACTTTACCAATACCCGAGAGTACTTGACTATGAATATGTTTGGTGGCCATTGAAACCAGCAAAATCACCAACAAATAACACAGCAATGTAAAAACAATGGTACTACAATACAGGGCAAAAAAGATTGTGTTCAAGAAGACAAACATTGTTCTTTGACCTCATCGGGGAGCATGTGGTTTGTGTGACTCAGAGTGTCCACCCCACTGTGCATGCTTTTGAGTGACTACAAATGTAACATAAGGTACAATTGTCAAGAAAATGTAAATCTTAGAATACAGAAAGACTTGCAAATACAGAATATACAATGAATGAGAATCAAATCTATTTTGTAGAAAACAAGTTTAGAGATGTTTCATGGCTAATCTAAGATCACATGTCATAGAAAAAAATCAGTGGTTAGAGTCTCAACATTCTAACCCATTACATCGTAACTGTCTTTTAGTACTTCTTATGAAAGTATCAAGAGCTATTAAAAATATCAGTGAAAAATCTAGGCAGCCTCTGTTACAGAAGCTACATTCCTGCTTAGAATGTCTTGTTTACATGGGCCCTTGTGAAGGCTAGGAACTGTAGAGGGTTCTGGAAGAAAGAAAAATCCAGATTCAAATAGGATACACTTATCTAAGAGTTTGGGGAAAATTATCAAAAGATGCTGGAAATAAAGATTCTGAATTACCAAGCTTTCAATAATTTGTAGTGACTTTCCCCTGAATTTAAAGAAATAATTAACCCTTGCTTTAAAATATATTGTTTTTTATGTTGAAAACCTTGAAATTAGATAAGGCCAATCATCTTCAAATCCTAGTTTTAATCCTGGGAATCAATAATCTGTACATATCATTGAAGAGAAGGAAACATAACCCCCCTCCCAAAAAAAAGAAAAGAAATGCATGTTTGCCCGCTCTTTTGATGATATCATTAATGTAATGAGATCGGCAACTGTGGAAGATGAGAGGAGAGCATGAGACAACAGGTGAATTCCAGAAGGAAACAGAGTCTTTAGAAGGAATTGTGTGGCTAAAAAGGAAATCTCCTGCTCCTAGTGCTAGCCAGGTTTCTGCATATTATTGCCCCACCACAATTTAACAGTTTTTAAAAGTATACAAATATTCTCCAATGGTTCACGCCAAGTCTCCTGACACATCACCAAGGAGTGAGGTAGATGTGGTTTGTTGGCACTGAGGTCTCTGGAAGGCAGAACACTTAGCACTAATGGTGGGCTAGATTCAAGCAAGCTAGAACATTAGTCACTCAGAGAAGTTTTATGGACGAGGAATTAAATTATCATAATTTTCCCAAAGAACCTCCTTGTTTTATTTATTATGACTGTACATTGATTTTATTCTATTATCAGTGGATATGTGAGAAATGACTTTGCTGTGCCAGATAACAGCTATAGTAGGAACAAGACAGAATGCCACCTCCAACTAAATTTAGAATCTACTTGAGATACAGGCAGATAACAGGCAAATGGCTAGCACAAGGAAAGCACCCTGGGAACGTGTGGTGGATATTCCCAAGCCCCATTGTGAAAATCAAGCAACCTCCCCTCCCCCATTTCTTCTCATTGCACGGACCTCCTTTAAATTCATACCCAGGAGTCGCTCAGAAAGCTGCTCTAGGATTCTCCCATCTCTCCAGAGTTGGGCTGTGTTTCTCATTAATCACAAGGGAAAGTGGAGACAGAAAGTAAACACAGTGCTCTAAGACAACGTTGAGTAATTGGCTAGAAAGGCTGGAACTAAAGAATTGGTAGTGTAAGGATTCAGGCATTATGCTGGCCTACCCCTATCACCTGGCAGAATGCACTCAGGCAGTAACCTGGTCAGCCCAGGATTCCATTAGCTCTAGTCTACAAGCAGGTGAAAAGACCCCTTTAAAAGGAAGACCCCCATCCTCTTAAACTCTATCCTGCTCCTCTCTTACCCTGTTTCCTGCTGTTCCCCTGGAGCAGACAGGAATTTTCCTGACTCCCTCTTTTCTGCTGTCCTTTTTTGTGTCTCTGTCCCTGTACCTCTTTTCTCTTTCCTTCTCCTTCTGTCCCCTTTCTAATAAAACTTCTCACTCAAGCTCTTTCTGCCTGGTACGCTTGTCCTCCACCTCGATCAACCTCACCTGCAATGGAATCCACCAAGGGCCCCCAAATGTTTTATCATAACATGTAGCACTTTCAAAACAAAACAAAACAGACAAAGAAAAACAACACTGAACCGTCTAAGAGTTGCCAGATCAGTCATGAAGATACCTGTGCCAGAGTTCTCACTGATAAAATGAGGATATAAAGAGAAACCACACTTGGCGTAACTCCCTGAATTCAGTTGTTAGGGGGGAACTATGGATAATATGAACAAAGAGGTCAATACCATGATGGGAAACCCAGAGAAACAGCCCACTTGAGCATGTGGGAGCTCACTGACTCTGGACAGACAGCTGGGGACCTGCATAGGACCAAGCGAGGCCCCCTGAATGACAGTTTGTGAGGCCAGAATTTATCCCCAGTGCATCAACTTGCTTTTTAAAGCTCATTCGCTATGGAGGGATACCTTGCTCAGCCTAGATACAGGGGAGAAGGGCCTTCATCCTGCCTCAAGTTATGTGACAGAGTTTGTTGATGCCCCATGGAAGGCCTCACCCACTGAGGAAAAGGGGTGGGGTGGGGTGGGGAGGTGGGGAGAGCTAGAGGACTGGAAGGAGAGGGAACTAGCATATAAAATAAGATTAAAAAAAACAGAAGGAGGGAAGGAGGGAGGGAAGGACGGAAGGAGGAAAGGAGGGAAGGAGGGAAGGAAGAAAAAGACAATGTTCACCAGGAGAGAGAAACAAGCAACTCTTCTAATT